>CM057344.1:554265010-556665010 GCA_030015575.1 Agapanthus africanus | reverse complement strand
GATCACATCAAAGGACATAATACTTATACCCGTATTGGTTCTCTACTTCTAACTTATATTCTGTGAATATCTCAAAAGGTTCGGACTTGTGTTTCAACAGGAACATAGGTCAGAAACTCAAAAGATCATCAGAGAACGTAATGAAGTATAAAGAACCAGTCCTGGCAAGTGTAGACAGGGGATTTACATACATCAACATGTATCATCCCAAGAGTTCACTAACTCTTTCTCTGTTCCCAATAAACATAGCTATGGTCATCTTATCTTTTGTGACATGACTGGCGAGTTTCACAAGATGTAAATTCAAACTAATTTAAATATGCATCTTTATGTAACTCCAGCTAGTCGGGTCGCATTGATATGACCTAGTCTACAATACCTCAAGAAGAATCCGTTCATTTCTGAACTCTTCCTCATGTGTGTGTTCCGTATACTAAGAACTGTAGTTTGATTTAGAACATCAATGCTTTTAGATAACGTGCCTGAACCGATCAACTTTTGATATAGGAAATGTTTAAAACATTATCCATCAATACAAAATTATATCCTTTCTTTACTAATAAAGAGACTGATATGATTTTGTATATCAGGTTCGGTATCTAATAACATTCGTTCAGAATCAATGTATTGGTAATACAGGGTGACAGTGACCAACAGACTTGGCTGCAACTCTTGTCCCGTTTTCTGTCTCATGAAACTTATCACCCGTTCTCAGTTTTTCTACCCTTTTGTAGCCCTATGTAACATCTTACATATCTGGGATCCTTATCCGGTATCAAATACCAAGGATGCGGAGGATACTGAGAAACAGTTCTGTATAATGAACACACCCGAAGATGATGCATCAGCATGCACTCTCTTCGTTTGGGCGGCACGGGAAATCTGGTATTCCCCAATTTCCTGCTCTGTCTTATAACAATTATAAGTTGGAGCGGGACCAACGTTCCCCAGCTCAGTATAACAAGCGGGTTCGGTCAATAATCCGTTTTATTATCTTGATTAAGGCGTGATATGGTCGCTACCAGGAGAGAGAGAGAAGAAAACACTCAGCGTGCGCTCTTGCAAGAATAGATTGGTTATTATTTTATCTAATCAGGATGGCTCCCACTGCTTTTTATCAAATCTTCCTTCAAACCCTAAAAGGAAAGACTAGCCGGGATTAATTACACACTACAAGTTCGCCAATCTTTCAGCCAGGCCAGTGTCGGTACTTTGAGGGAGGTCCCCCGTGCTTTCGCACGAACCTAATTAATGTAAACCTCGTTTTCCCAGAGGCGTAACCTCGTTGACACCTTTCTAGACACCTACTTGATCGGCTAATTGTAATGTATAAAACTCTCCCAGGAGTAACACTTACTCGCAGCGGGTATCGGGATCCAACTATCTCATAGAAGGTATGCAATCTCATTGCAAATCTCAACACTTGAAATTCCCGATAATATTTTGCCCCTAGCATCCTATGACCTTGACAGAGGTCAACAAACCATAGGCTGCTAGTCAAGTTCAACCCGTCATTTCTTGATTGAAGTAAACCCACCCGCACGACCCTTGACAGAGGTCAACAAGGTCGCACGACTACCCTAAATCAATCACATCATATGCTTATGCAGATAAGCACTAATCAGCTACCGCACACTACGCCTTGACAGAGGTCAACAAGCGCAGCACGAATACTAACCAGTACATATCTGAAATGACGGAGGGCTACGACAGGTTTTTCTGAAAACCTATTGCGTAATGAACTTGATATCGTTGTAGAATCAAATGATTTTGAAATGGAGTGCTTTTGAGGCTTTTCTAGTTTTGCTAAAGGAGTCACTCCCGGTGAAAGGATCGGTGGTCCTTTCCTCGTCGAATGAGGTGCTGGATATATCACATATATCTCTGTGCAAAGCAAAAACACCTAAAAGCTATCAAAAGACAAACCGAGTGTGTAGCATCTGCCAGTTATTGCTAAAGGAGTCACTCCCGGTGAAGGGATCTCGGTCCTTTCCTTATCGAATAAGGTGCAGGATATATCATATATACCGCTGTGCAAAGCAAGAACTGTAGCTACCTGTTTTATTTTGAAATTCGATTCTACAACATCTTAGGTTTCTGTTATTTTTCATTAATCACATTAATGAAGTCCCATCATTTAAGTACCTAATCATCACAGATAGATATGACGTACACTTATGCCATCCGCATTTGCCTCGATGTCCCCTCGTGCATCGTTAGGTTAGGTAACTAACGACAGAGCAGGGCAGGGCTAGCGCGGGTGTAAAACATAAGCAACGTCTATATAATATATCATATATACTATATACTATATCCATCACAGAGTACATCAGAGATATTGCAGCAGAAGAAACATATGAAATATTGGATATACTAGGACGTCCGTGTTTTCAATACGAGCCAGTATAAAACACGGATTCCACGGTCGTGATGAATAGCCAAACCCACACCCCTAGACCCCTACGAGAGCGGCAAGCAACCCTACCAATTCTGGAGTTAGGAGACCCGGACTCGACTCCTCGAGTTGGTCTCCCACTGGACTCCAGAACCCGGTTACTTGTGCTCCCCTCCTTGGGTCTATCCTAGTGCGGAAAAGTAAATAATATACAACGGGTGACTACTTCCGCAACCTGGAAGTGCCCCAATAAAAGAATATTACATACAAGTTTTTACATGAATGAAAATGAAAAACACTCATCTCACATAAAAACCCCCCGGCTATTCAAACACGACGATCCAATATAACATATCCAACAACACATAACATCACATGTCATCAACGTAAGTAAATATGCGCATCCCAATTGTCGTTGACATATAGCAACGAAACCGGCGATATCACATATTACACTTACGGTCACAGAAAAGAAAGTGTAAAACTACAACAGTTGGAATCCGCAACCATCTCAGACATCGCATGCCTGACCAAATGAATTACTTAGACATCACATGCCTAACAATTATAAACCCCGCATTTCAGTCTCATTATCGAAAACTCTTTTCAATATCAAGTCGGGTAATTCAACAAGATTCCCGACATCCTGATCGAATACTCGTCGCAAACATTAGTAGGCGGCCGCACCCCCGATACCGTCGACGAAGTGCACCAAGGCGGAACACCGCTACCGCGAGCACCCGGACGGATGCTTTCGGCAACGGGGTTTTCCTACAGTCACTTGGTCGGGCCTATGGGGTGTAGCTGTCTATTAAGTTTACCCGGCGAGTATCCGCGTACGCTACGTGATTGCGACAGACTTTTGATCACATCAAAATTCCGTGGCAACCGATCAAGTGAGACTAAACTGCTATGTTTATAACATTCATTCAGTTATCTCATAACTTATTGTGAATTCCAATTATTGTATCCCATTCCGGATAAATAGAAAATGTCAAACTTTCCAATCGAACAATCGAACACCCAAGTTTTCCCGATACAGCTCAACACATGAAATAAGTCTAACAACATTCCGTTCGTGCCTCAGTACCAACGGTCCAGCCGTAGAAGGGTCAAGCCAACGCCTCACATGTGGCACGCCGTACTGCCCCAAACCCGAAGGTTCAAAGGGCAGTTCAAGACGGTCACATAATCGAGTTAAGGTTTGTTGTCTTCTAGAGGGTCCATCGAGTTACTTGCACTACTTAGAACGTCGTTAAACTACGGAAAAATCCAACACTTGGAAATTTCCCGATAGGGGAAAAATTGGGTATTTATATCCGGTCGAACTTTTTAACATATTCTAAAATTTATCCGGAAAGCCACACAGACAAAATTTGATACTCCGATCAAAACACCGAATCCCCAAAACAATCCCAGAAAATACAACTCTGGAAAAAATATTAAAAACATCCAGAACACACAAGAAACACCAACAGAAACAACTGAAGAAAAAACACATCCTGATCATCACAGACGGCCGCGGAACCGCCGGAAAAAGGGTGTCAACGCCGCGGTTCCGCGGCCGTACTGTTGAGTTAGGCTGTCGTTTTCTCCAGTTTTTCTTAGAATTTCCTGCACATTTCTCTGCATATTTTTAATTCCAAAAAATCCACAATTTACAGAAATGTCCAGAGAGCATGTTAAGGGTTTGGGTTTCGGGTCGATCGGACTTCAAATTCCATCTAGACTTCGCATAAGGCTCTAGCTAGGCTCTGATACCACTGAAAGGTTCCTAGGCACCCTAGTGAGGTCTCACAAGGCATCGATCATGCCAAATTAAAATTTTAACGGTGCCGAGAAACCCGACCACGGATCGTTGGCTAGACGTTTAGGCGAAAACATAAACTAGTTAACACTTAACTAAGGGAATACGGAAATACAACCTTTGTAGATCCTGTGCTCCACCTCCATAGCTCCGCAACGAAGTCCTCTCCGCTGTCCAAATCAAATCCGGGCTCTAGCGTCGGCTTCATCGGAGAATAGGCGAGCTAGGTCGTCGATGTCCATGCCGAAGATGATCTACGTCGAGGCATCGCTAGATCAAGCTCCACCTTCACCAAGTCTTGAATACTTGTGAAGGAAACACACTCTACTACTTGGCAAGAGGTAGAGGATGAGGAAATAGGAAGTGGGTAGACTTTAGTTTTGGATTTCTCACTCAAATTCATCACTTGCAATTGATGGAGGCAAGCTTTCTTCACTTGAAGAAATGAAGAAGAAGAAGAATATTATGATAAGATTGATTAGAAAAGAAAAGAAAAACAATCCTTATCATAATTGTAACTATGGTAAAGTGTAGAGAATTAACTTAGGTTAAATGTGTTGGAGATAGTGCCCTCAGAGTCAATTATTGGATCACAGGCACGTGATTGCAATGATTGAGGGAGGACCTATCCCGGTAGGACAGTCTTACTCGAGATGATAGTATGCTATCTGGTTTACCTTTATCATCGTGTACTGTTTTAGGTGACCTGACATGTCGCTATTACACGTTGATAGAGCCCCTAGGATTCTTGCTTTACTTCCAGCAGTATGATGGCGATCATATACGTGAGAGCTGGTAGTCTATAAGCACATCCTTAAAAGGTCCCTAGTCGTAGGAGTTTCGAGACAGGGCATCGATACTCCATTAGTAGACTAGTGTATACAGTCGAGACCCCGACGAGGGGCGGTGGCCGGTCTCACAAGCCACTGGTGTCTGTTGGTTCACCTAAGATGTATACAGGTGCTCATTGGGTTATGAGTACACCGGACAGGACTCGCCGGGAACCTGCTAGTTGGGCTTATACCTGACGTCAGATAGCAGTTCCCTGGTGACATGTGTACAGGTTAGTTCATCGACCTGAGGATCGTCATTTGTCTCGTGTGAGTTCCCACTGTGCTTTGATTACTACCCTACCACGGCTCAAAGGAGTCGTGCAAACAGGTTTTAGTTGGGTACAGTCCCGAGCCACATGGAGGCAGTGAGCGGATCTTCAGGGGTTCGTCTCTCCCGGTATTGGGGGTGAGGTCGCGCTGTGTCTAGGAGAGCCATTACGCAAAGCCCTCGGCCGAGGCAGGAGATTTACTGGTAGGTATTCCAGTAGTATCTCAGGGCGTTCTGGGCTACACTCCGACACGACTTGTACCGCTTTTGGGGGTCTGACTTTTACCAACCCCCTAGGCCCGCCATGCGATACTCATAGACGAACGGACCGGACTGTACGGATATTATCACTGACAGGCTCAGTTGGGTGTCGGGGTGAGCTTCCTCATCGACGTCCCTTTTGGTCAATAGCTGGTGGCCCGTCACGTATTGGCTTATACCTCTGACGTGCCAGTGGTTAAATCCACAGCCATAGTATTGACGAGTCTTTAGAGTCCACCACACTTCCAGTTACTCAGCTTACGGGCGAAACGCTGTAGAGGCCGTATGGAGATATGGCAGGGTCCGATCAGATACGTGCGGTATTGCACGGATCAGGATCGGACAGTTTTGTACTAGTGGCCGTATGGATATATGGCAGGGTTCGATCAGATACGTGCGGTATTGCACGGATCAGGATCGAACGGTTTTTTACTAGCCGGCTTTGGTTTAAGCCGGTACTAGTTTAGTACAGTGTAGATTTTGTCTCATTGCATTTGTATCCGGACGGAATACAGATGCGGGTGTGTATGCACAGTATTGGGGTTTTCCTGTAATTTATTACGGGACCAGTTTTCTGGAGTTGCCAGTTTGCATTCCGTTCCGGCCGGTTTTCCTTTGTTCTTTCCCGGCCGGACTTTTCCGATGGAGGGGGTAATTTGCAGTTTTGCAAATTACTTTTGTGGAGGGGTTTTCTTGCATAATGATTGATTATGATAGCTTCATATCTTTCATCCATGCTTTTGCTTTATTTTGATTGATTGAAAGGGTATGGGTTTAATAGTAACAAGCATGGTTCATGTTTGTTTGTGGTCACCTCTTGACTTCTCCTACACTCACCTCCCTTCTTGCTTCATATGGTTTTTTCCTCCACCATTATTCTCACTTGATATGATAAGTTTTTCAAGAGAGGAAAAAGAACACTTGAGAGAAAGAAAAAGAATGAGAGAGTTCATCTTGATTATGTGAGGAATTCTTCATCTCCTTCTTCTTCTTGTTTTGGAAAAATGAAAGCACCATTTTTCCTAACTCCATTCCTCCATCATGGCAACCACAAACCCCAAATGAGACTAGCATGATCTACTACACATTCTACAGCATATCTTGAGCATGTCGAGTTGCCGGCTTCATGCTCGAGTTGCCTCGGTATTGAGGCGGGAGCCCGTAAAAGACGAAGGCGATGTGGTGCCCTTTCCGGCGAGGAGGCGACGATATGGAGACTACACTTTCCGCGGGAGATCGGGACGATGATGAGAAGACCGGAGGACTCGGATCTCTTGGTATACTTCTCACCCTATCTCTTGTTAGCTAGCGTAGGTTAATGGTTAACGATCCGGGTTTTCTTTGTCCGCGGTAGCGCCGGTTTCCGAGTAAGAAAAATTTTTGATTCCGCAATTTGGCCTCGAGTAAGACGGCCGGGGCGCTGCCATGGCGCAACATGGTATCAGAGCCACGCCATTAACCTTACCTAGCTTCGTTTGATGTGTTTGCGTTTCCGATCGACCAAAATTTCCAAAAACCGTATTTTTCTAGCACATCAGTTTCTGTTGAAATTTTTTGAAGTCTAAAAATTTTCCAGGTGATCTCAGAAAGATGTTCAGGGTGTTCTAAGAATAATGGGAAAAAACGATACAGTGAGCCCTGACCTCGAGCGCGGAAGCGCGGCACTAACCTACTTTCTGCCGCCCTTCCGCCGCAATATGGTGGGCCCACTTTGTCGTTTTTCTTCAGTTGTTTTATGGGATGAAATTAGGGGTTTTGGAATATTAAAATTTGGCCCAGGTTTTCTGTGAGTGCTACAGTTTTGATTGGGGGCCCACTTGTTAATTTTTGGTCAATCGGAAATTTTTAAACACATTTTTCACAGTATTTACATTATATCTGCGACCGTGAATGTCACTCGATCGGTAAATCCGGTCTAACTGCTATAGCCCGGTTAGACGGATTTGCGAACGTGACTTTCACGTTGATGTTCTATGTTTATGCTGTGATGTTGCGGATCGGTCGTGGGGATAGCCCGGATGCAATGCTAGTACTGTTTTGTTGTATTATGTACATTTGATTTTGCGGGGCGAGCGTCCGACATGTGGACTGCCGTCACTGCTTGATTGTATTATTCTTTTGGGGCACGACCTGGTTGCGGTCGATGTACCCGGTGTATGTATATTTTACTATTCTGTACTAGGATTGCCCCGCGGTGGGGTGCACGGATAGCCGGGTTCTGGAGGGCAACGAGCCCGCATCTCATGGCATTGGGACGGAGGGGGCTTCACTCCAGGATTGGCTGGCTATTCGCCGCACTCGTAGGGGGTACAGGTTGACCCAGGAGGGGTGCCCAAGTTACCGGATTCTGTGAAGTGCTGGGTGGTCCATTCACGGTACTGAAGGGGGCTGCCTCGCTTCAGGTTTTGGCGGGTGACTTGCCGCGCCCGTAGGGGTCTAGGATTTCATTGCACAGGCTATCCACACGACCAGGGGAACGTCGGGTTTCAGCAGCGGCTCTGTGAAACCCGGGGTTTCCAGATATCTGTATTGTTCTGTGATGCTGTACATTTCTGTGATGTTGCATTTTATTCACGCCTTGAGCGAAATACTATATATTGGTATATATATTAGTAGATGTTGTATATGTTTTTCATCCGCGCTAGTCCAGTCCCCGCTCTGCCATTAGTTAGCTAACCTAACGGGTGATGACGGGACCCAGTGGCGAATGTGGATGGCATATACGTACGTCAGTATATTTTCGTTCTTTGTGGTGTGATCATATGATGGGACTGCGTTGATTCGGATCAATGCAAGTTAAACAAACCTATTCTGATGTTGTTGGAACACTTTTCAAAAAGCTGTTATTGCAAGGACGTTCACTTATGTTTTGCATCGTGGTATTCATTTGGAATATCCTGCTCCTCAGTCGACGAGGCAAGGGCCGAGATCCCTTCACCGGGAGTGACCCCTTGGACAGAAGTTTGCGTCAGGGCATTAACTTCATTATAGCCGATTACTTTTGCTTTGCATCGTGGTATTCAGTTGGAATATCCTGCACCTCATTCTACGGGGAAAGAGCCGAGATCCCTTCACCGGGAGTGACCTCTTTAGTAAAGGTTTTCGTCACTATATTTTTATAAAAGGCTATGCAGTTCCTTCAACGATATCAAGTTCATTACGTTAAAGGTTTTTCGCCAAAAACCAGCCGTAGCCCTCCGTCATTTCCTACAGGTATTATTTGGTATTCGTGCTGCGTTTGTTGACCTAGTCAAGACGTAGTGTTCGGTAGCTAAGTGGTACTTGTTTGTTGCATAAGTGGGATTGGTTAAGACAGTCGTGCGGCCTTGTTGACCTAGTCAAGGGCTCGTACGGGTGGGTTTAATGCAATCCAGAAAAATGACGGGTTGAACTTGACTGGCGGTTTATGGTTTGTTGACCTAGTCAAGGTCATAAACCGCTTGGGGTAAAAATCACATCGGGAGTTTCAAAAGAACTGAAACTTGCCAGGCATGCGCATACCTTCTGGAGTGTGATGACTTGAGTGGATTCCGTCAAGTTATCGTGCGATGATAGTTGGATCCCGATTTCCACTGATGAGTTGGTTTACTCCTCGGGTGATCCCGACTAATTCTTCTTTCAGGTTTGGAGGAGAATTTGAGGTACAGTGGGAGGTTTCCAGATTAGACAAAGTGATAACCATTCTGATCTAGGTTAGAGTGCACGCTGAGTGTTTCTTTTCTCTCTCTCTGGCAGCGACCATTGACTTGACCCTAAGACTATGACTCAGTGACCAAGTTGACCGAACCTTCTTAACACTGGCTTTTGGATTGTCAGAGTTGCAGACCTCATTGCCACTCCTACTTTTACCCTTTTCTCCAGGACACCCCGTATTACTACGAACGTCCACTTCCATTGGACAAAACCATCGTATGGTTATATACGAACTCGAAGGATTTCGAGGATGGTTTCTGGTTCTGGAGAAAACGGATAGGACTATTCAGTTGTCTTTTCTTTTCACCTTCTCTCAGGTTGCGAGTACTCCTTGGTTTAGGAGATAGTACACCTATTACGCAAATTGGATAGTCTTCTTCCAAACCTTAGGCTGGTGCCGAACGGTGGGGAATGAAGAAAACCAATTAGCATAACGATGGTGTGCAGAAGGTATTAAGTTAAGACAAAGCAAGGGATTAGTAGGAGGGCAAAGTAAAATGCGACTGATATTCACGACCAAACCAAGTATTTCTTCGCCAATCCTAAATCACCTTTGTATTTCTCCAGGACACTCCGTATCACTATGAAGATCCCATTTTATTGGATAATCCATCGTATGGTTATATACGAACTCGAAAGGAACTTGTTCCAGTTCGGGGATGGATTCTGGTTCAGGAGAAATAGGAATAAGGTTCATTCAGGTGTCTTTTATCTTCACCTTCTCTCGCATTGCGAGTGTTCCTAAGATTGGGACAGTACACCCTTTATGCTTTTTGGATAGTCTTCTTCCAAACCATAGGCTGGTGCCGAACGGTAGGGAAGGAAGAAAACCATTTGGCCTAAGGGGGTGTACAGAAGGTAATGACTAAAGACATATAAAGGAATTTGGACAGATGGCAAAGAGATATACGGTTACAGTTGTGAATCTGGATAATGGAAGAGGCATTACTAAGAATACCGGAATACCCCACCGAAGCATTTCAATGTTTCAGTTTCACTGTGTGCTGTTAATGGAAAACTGATTTCCCAGTTAGACACTTGCTCCAGGGTATGTATTTACCAGGTATGATTCTCACATCTGTATGGTTTTACAGATGCTGAGTGGGAGTAAGTTATTGGGAATTAGGTGACCATCCTCATTATATCAGGATTCGTTGTAATCGGTGATATTTGAGGAAGTCACCTGGGTTGTTTGCCGGACGGCAAACATTTTGGTTTTGAATATCCGCTGTTGTGCACCAATTTCAAATCGATATATCTGTACGTCTATTTTCATAGAGTGAGATATACCTTTTGATATTATGTCGATGACATTTACCTATATCAGTGGATGGTTAGGTAAGGAGCATTAAACAGCGGTGTAATTCTTCTTAACCATAAGTACAGTTTTCAACCTACGACACACAGTGAAAGAGTTGTTAGACTCATTGGACTTATACAGAGTATTGTATGTTGTCCAGTGTCCATTAGGACAGAGGGGTTGGTCCTTATACTATATTCTGTTTACTTTTAACTTCTCTAGTTCTTAGACATGTGTTTCGTAGGAACACAGGGTCTGAGTTTTGAGGAGTTATAGGTATTTGAATAGAGTAGAGAACCAGTGTAGCAAGTATCGGGATTCTTCAAAGTGATCGAAGATGTAGATACTTGTGTATGGTATTCAGTTGATAGTAATGATGAAGACAGATTGCTTCTCTTTCAGGTTACTCATAATTGGAAACGTTCCTAAGTTGAGTAACGCTGATCGACCTCCTTCCATTTAGTTTACATGCACTGGAGATAGCTGCATGATTTGAATCTGGTTCAATTAAATCAGTGCCTCTGGTTCTATATTAGATATAGAACAGTTCATATCTTAACGATGTTAAGGTACGGGGAGTTGCCCGGCTTATGCTTAAAACCAGACTCCGGATAACTCAAGGCACGTTTCTGTAATGGCTGTTTGTGGGTTGACCCAGGCTATGATGAGGGTTGATTTTCTACCATCTGGATGAACAATAGCAATATTGTTCTACACTCGCCACAGTTTTATTAAAAATGGATTTTTTCAGAAAACAGTAGTGGGAGTATGGTAGAACTGGAAGTAATTCCAGAACCACAAACGATTACTGAAGATTTGATAAGGAACCTAGAGATTCAATCTGATTTGACATTCCATTGGCCACTCCGCAGATAAGGTGGGTAACTTCAGGCACCCGAGAGGTACTCCGGTAGCCTCAAGGACGGTGACAGGGAAGTTCTTGTTTACCCACACTTGCCATTGTTGTTGTTCCAGGCTGCGAGACCCGGCAGGAGGATGAGTATAGCGTCGTTCTAAATTAGCTTTAGAAGTGCACGTCTATATGACTCTGGCAGAGGGTTGTCGTAGTCAGTGGGAGCAGCGGAAGCATTGGTGGACATCAGGCTTATGTCTATTTATAGACTAGAACAGATATAGCGGAGTTAGATCATCTGTTTCTGATGTGACAGTCATGGGTTTGACGTCATCAGAATAGGGGATGGATCTGTTGAGAAGGTAGTAGGAAGTGATATTCCTATACTACGATCGGTTATACTTTGGTCGTCACACAGTGTTTTCTCCACATGGGACTTGGATATTATATCAGACATACTGGTTACTAGACCTATGGTTTTAGATCTAGATTTGGGTGTTTTCCCAATCAGGGTACCTTGACAGCATTCTATGAGTATTTAGAATGGACGACTCCTGGCACGGTAGTATACCTGCAGGTAATGGAGTCACCCTCTCTAAAGGTGTCTTACAGACTAAAGGGGAGAGGATGTGCATGATTGACAGATCACTTGCTTAGGCAATTGAGTCAATCATGAGATGTCAAGTACCACACCAGATGTTGTTCTTGCACTAGATGCAATAAGTTGATATTGATCCAATCCTGGAGGAACAGTCGGAAGAAGTTTTAGAACATAAGTGAATGTTCTAGGGATATGATAACGGCTGCCTCCTTTAGGAGACGGTTGTCACTCCAGGCTTCCAAGGTGACATGGACGACAAGGAGGTTGTCAGAGTTATAGTTCTCCCTCTGATGAGGGACTGTATTTTGGACAGGTGGTCCAAGGCAATACTGAGGGAGGCATGGCGCAGGATACTGATTAAGTTCAGTTGACGATACAGTCTAAGAAGTTTGGATTTGAAGTTCATTTATGAGCCAGGTCCCATCAGACATCCAGACGTTCTAAGACAGGTATTGCTCATTTCGGGAGATGGCTTTCTCCGCGAACTTGAGATATAGAGAGACATAGAAAGAAACATCACAGCGGATCCACTCACTGAGGCTATTCCTCGAATGCAATAGTTTCGCAAACGAGCTTTGTGAGACTGACTAGTAGAGGAGTTGGGTGTTCGGTATCACACGGGCTGTGAGTATGCGGCATCGCAATAATTAGCCTTGAGTGCAAGTGGGAGATTGTTGGAGATAGTGCCCTCAGAGTCAATTATTGGATCACAGGCACGTGATTGCAATGATTGAGGGAGGACCTATCCCGGTAGGACAGTCTTACTCGAGATGATAGTATGCTATCTGGTTTACCTTTATCATCGTGTACTGTTTTAGGTGACCTGACATGTCGCTATTACACGTTGATAGAGCCCCTAGGATTCTTGCTTTACTTCCAGCAGTATGATGGCGATCATATACGTGGGAGCTGGTAGTCTATAAGCACATCCTTAAAAGGTCCCTAGTCGTAGGAGTTTCGAGACAGGGCATCGATACTCCATTAGTAGACTAGTGTATACAGTCGAGACCCCGACGAGGGGCGGTGGCCGGTCTCACAAGCCACTGGTGTCTGTTGGTTCACCTAAGATGTATACAGGTGCTCATTGGGTTATGAGTACACCGGACAGGACTCTCCGGGAACCTGCTAGTTGGGCTTATACCTGACGTCAGATAGCAGTTCCCTGGTGACATGTGTACAGGTTAGTTCATCGACCTGAGGATCGTCATTTGTCTCGTGTGAGTTCCCACTGTGCTTTGATTACTACCCTACCACGGCTCAAAGGAGTCGTGCAAACAGGTTTTAGTTGGGTACAGTCCCGAGCCACATGGAGGCAGTGAGCGGATCTTCAGGGGTTCGTCTCTCCCGGTATTGGGGGTGAGGTCGCGCTGTGTCTAGGAGAGCCATTACGCAAAGCCCTCGGCCGAGGCAGGAGATTTACTGGTAGGTATTCCAGTAGTATCTCAGGGCGTTCTGGGCTACACTCCGACACGACTTGTACCGCTTTTGGGGGTCTGACTTTTACCAACCCCCTAGGCCCGCCATGCGATACTCATAGACGAACGGACCGGACTGTACGGATATTGTCACTGACAGGCTCAGTTGGGTGTCGGGGTGAGCTTCCTCATCGACGTCCCTTTTGGTCAATAGCTGGTGGCCCGTCACGTATTGGCTTATACCTCTGACGTGCCAGTGGTTAAATCCACAGCCATAGTATTGACGAGTCTTTAGAGTCCACCACACTTCCAGTTACTCAGCTTACGGGCGAAACGCTGTAGAGGCCGTATGGAGATATGGCAGGGTCCGATCAGATACGTGCGGTATTGCACGGATCAGGATCGGACAGTTTTGTACTAGTGGCCGTATGGATATATGGCAGGGTTCGATCAGATACGTGCGGTATTGCACGGATCAGGATCGAACGGTTTTTTACTAGCCGGCTTTGGTTTAAGCCGGTACTAGTTTAGTACAGTGTAGATTTTGTCTCATTGCATTTGTATCCGGACGGAATACAGATGCGGGTGTGTATGCACAGTATTGTGGTTTTCCTGTAATTTATTACGGGACCAGTTTTCTGGAGTTGCCAGTTTGCATTCCGTTCCGGCCGGTTTTCCTTTGTTCTTTCCCGGCCGGACTTTTCCGATGGAGGGGGTAATTTGCAGTTTTGCAAATTACTTTTGTGGAGGGGTTTTCTTGCATAATGATTGATTATGATAGCTTCATATCTTTCATCCATGCTTTTGCTTTATTTTGATTGATTGAAAGGGTATGGGTTTAATAGTAACAAGCATGGTTCATGTTTGTTTGTGGTCACCTCTTGACTTCTCCTACACTCACCTCCCTTCTTGCTTCATATGGTTTTTTCCTCCACCATTATTCTCACTTGATATGATAAGTTTTTCAAGAGAGGAAAAAGAACACTTGAGAGAAAGAAAAAGAATGAGAGAGTTCATCTTGATTATGTGAGGAATTCTTCATCTCCTTCTTCTTCTTGTTTTGGAAAAATGAAAGCACCATTTTTCCTAACTCCATTCCTCCATCATGGCAACCACAAACCCCAAATGAGACTAGCATGATCTACTACACATTCTACAGCATATCTTGAGCATGTCGAGTTGCCGGCTTCATGCTCGAGTTGCCTCGGTATTGAGGCGGGAGCCCGTAAAAGACAAAGGCGATGTGGTGCCCTTTCCGGCGAGGAGGCGACGATATGGAGACTACACTTTCCGCGGGAGATCGGGACGATGATGAGAAGACCGGAGGACTCGGATCTCTTGGTATACTTCTCACCCTATCTCTTGTTAGCTAGCGTAGGTTAATGGTTAACGATCCGGGTTTTCTTTGTCCGCGGTAGCGCCGGTTTCCGAGTAAGAAAAATTTTTGATTCCGCAATTTGGCCTCGAGTAAGACGGCCGGGGCGCTGCCATGGCGCAACAAAATGAATGGTTAGGGTCAAGGTATCATGAAGCTTCCACTAAACAACAAAAAAAGCCACCATTCTTTTTCTCCTTTTTCCATCTATTTTCCAAAATGAATAAATAGATAAAGGAAAAGAGAAAAGGAAATAAAACCCTAATCATAAGTTTAACCATGGTTTAATTCTTTACACTTAACCAAGTAAACATGTATCATCAAACATGATACAAACAAGTGCACAAAAATATATCGCATATACAATGCGCACATCCGAGTGAGAAAATCCATTTAAAGTGAACCGATACTAGTTAATGCAAAGTAATATATCAAATATATAATTATGCATTAAATCATTAAATCAACACTTGATTTAACGATCCGGTCATATCGCATATAACCGACTAGTATCATTAGTAACAACTTATCGAATCAACACTTGATCCGATAACCCGGCTATATCGCATATAACCGATCAATGTCACATCGCGAGAATCAAATACAGTATCACATACTGGTATCATTCTCGGTCCCGCACATATCTCATACGCGCTCCTATTTCGTTTTGCTTGAGCCAGGAAACCTCTGTGTAGGACTCTAAAGACTCGTCAATACGCCGGCAGCAGGTGATGATCATATCAATCACCCACAAGCCGCAAGCGGTCTGCTAAATGTAACGGCCACCCGGGTATTGAGCGATCTGAAGATCGATGAGCAACCCGCTCACACTCCAGTGAATCCAACCAGTAACACTACCGTACAGTCCGGTCTGATCGTCTGATATGTCGCATATCTCGCCTAGGGGTGGTTAACGTCAGACCCCAATAGCTCGATAAGTCGTGTCGATATGAGGTCTATAACAATTCGAGAAACTACTGGTGACACTTACCAGTAAATCTCTGCAACCCTGGCCAGGGATTTCCTGTTATAGCCAATCGAACACAGCGCAACATCAAGCCCCTATACCGGGAGAGACGAATCCCCTCCTATCGCTCATTGCCTCCATGTGACTCGGGACTGTACCCAAAAACCACCGTTTTGCACGCCCTCTTGGACGTGGTAAGATGGAAATCAAAGCACAGTGGGAACCACACAAGACTCTATGACGATCTCGGGTCAACAGACTACTCTGTACCAGTGTCACCAGAGAACTGCCATCTGACGTGAGGTATAATACCATCTGGGAGTTCTCGGCGAGTCCGTCCAGTGTACCCAGTCTCTACTGAGCACCCGTATATCATCTCTGATGTCAAACACCGATGGATATGGGATCATCCATCGCCCATCTGTATGGGTCGAGAAGGTATACGCTAGTCTACTCTGGTATATCGATGCCCCGTCTCGATACACCCACGACTAGGGACTTTGAAGGATGTACTTATAGACTACCATGTCCCCACTAGTATGATCCGCATCATAGTCCAGGTAGTCAAGTACACATCCTAAGGGCTTTACCAACATGTAACAGAGAGACAATCGGTATACACGTTAAGGTAAAGAGCAACCAGATAGCATACTATCATGTCGAGCAAGAAAGTCCTCCCTATATATGTCCCAGCATCCACTACAATATACATCCTATGTACAGTAATGGCCTCTAGGGCATACATATAACTAACAAAAACCCATTGGGAGCAAGTGGATCTTCAAGAAAAAACTTGGTGTAGATGGGAAAGTGGAGACTTTCAAAGCTAGACTTGTTGCAAAGGGTTTTCGTCAAAGACCAGGTGTGGACTATGACGAAACCTTTTCTCCAGTGGCTATGCTTAAATCCATCCGGATCATGCTTGCCATCGCTGCATATCATGACTACGAAATCTGGCAAATGGATGTTAAGACCGCCTTTCTAAACGGTGATTTAGAAGAGTGCGTGTACATGACTCAGCCAGAGGGCTTCGTAGACAGTGGGAGCAGCGGGAAGGTGTGCAAGCTGCTTAAATCCATTTATGGATTAAAGCAAGCATCGCGGAGTTCGAACATCTGATTTGACGTCGTTATCAAAGAGTTTGATTTCGTCAAAAACGAAGATGAACCTTGTATCTACAAGAAGGTGGCAGAGAGTAAGGTTGTCTTCCTCGTATTGTACGTGGACGACATACTCTTGATAGGAAATGACATTCCTATGCTGCAATCGGTCAAGCTCTTCTTATCACAAAGATTCTCAATAAAAGATCTTGGTGATGCCTCCTGCATATTGGGAATAAGGATCTATAGAGATAGATCCAAATGGATATTGGGATTGTCCCAATCCAGGTACATTGACACCATACTAAAGAGGTTTAGTATGGAAGAATCCAAGCGTAGGAACTTACCCACGATCTCTGGAGTCACTCTCTCCAAAGAGATGTCTCCCAAGACTGATTTGGAGAGAGCTCGCATGCAAGGGATACCCTATGCTTCGGCTGTAGGCTCTATCATGTACGCGATGCTATGTACCAGACCCGATGTAGTATACTCACTAAGTGTAGTGAGCAGGTATCAAGCTGATCCTGGAGAGAGTCACTGGACAGCTGTGAAGAGCATTCTCAAGTACTTGTGAAGGACTAAAGAGATGCTCTTGGTGTATGGTAACGGAGAACTTCAAGTGGAGTCCTTTACCGATTCGAGCTTCCAGAGTGATAAGGACGACTCTAAGTCGCAGTCGGGATTTGTCTTTACCCTTTACGGAGGGGCGGTTAGCTGGAAGAGTTCCAAGCAGGAAACCGTGGCAGACTTGACGATGGAGGCTGAATACATCGCTGCCAACGATGTTGCCAAAGAGGCTGTCTAGATCAAGAAGTTCATTACTGAACTTGGAGTGGTTCCATCCATTGAGCATCCAATACCTTTGTATTGCGATAACAATGGAGCGGTGGCTTTGGCCAAGGAACCTAGGTCCCATCAGCGATCCAGGCATATTCTGAGGTGGTATCACCTGATCCGGGAGATAGTTGATCGCTGGGAGATCGAGGTCAGGAGGGTTGACACGAAGAACAACACAGCGGATCCACTCACGAAGGCCATTCCCCAGATACAGTTTGAGAGATTCTTCGGGATGCTCGGTATGCGATACTACAGCAGCTGGCCCTAGTGCAGGTGGGAGATTGTTAGTTGTATGTATGCCCTAGAGGCCAGTATTGTACAGATGATGTATATTATATTAGATGCTTGGACATATATAGAGATGACTTTCTTGCTCGATATGATAGTATGCTATCTGGTTGCTCTTTATCTTAACATGTATACTAGTCTCTTTATACTGTCTTATAGTTACATGTTGGTAAAGCCCTTCGGATGTGTACTTGACTACCTGGACTATGATGAGGATCATACTAGTGGGGACATGGTAGTCCATAAGTACATCCTTCAAGGTCTCTAGTCGTGGGTGTATCGAGACGGGGCATCGATATACTAGTGTAGACTAGCGTATATGCTTCTCGACCTATGAGATGGGCGATGGATGATCCCATATCCATTGGTGTTTGACATCAGAGATGGTATACGGGTGCTCAGTGGAGACTGGGTATACTGGATGGACTCGTCGAGAACTCCCAGATGGTATTATACCTCATGTCAGATGGCAGTTCTTAGGTGACACTTGTGCAGGTTAGTCTGTAGACCCGAGATCGTCATAAAGTCTTGTATGATTCCCACTGTGCTTTGATTTCCACCTTACCACGTCCATGAGGGCGTGCAAAACGGTGGTTTTTGGGTACAGTCCCGAGTCACATGGAGGCAATGAGCGATAGGAGGGGTTTTGTCTCTCCCAGTATTGGGGGTTGATGTTGCGCTGTGTTCGATTGGCCGTATCAGGGAAGTCCCTGGCCAGGGCTGATTCAGAGATTTGCTGATAAGTGTTACCAGTAGTTTCTCGACCCGTTATGAGCCTCACATCGGCACGACTTATCAGTTATTGGGGTCTGACGTTTACCACCCCTAGACTTGATATGCGACATATTAGACGAGGTGACCGGACTGTACAGGAAGTGTTGCCGATTGGCTCGACGAGAGTTGTAGCAGGTTCGCTTGTTTTCTTCTGATCGCTCAATACCCGAATGGCCGTTACGTTTAGCTGACCGCTTGCTGATTTGGCTCAAAAACTATCTATTAACCGCAATCAAGAACGGTGTCGCATGAAGCTAGCCGGTGAGTACGGGTCGGTCCACAGGAATTTTGTGAATTTCCTAATCGCGCTAACGAGTTAATTCCGAAGGGTGTTCAGATTGATTATTAAATCTAAAAACATAATTATTCTATACTACGATTATCTAGATCTAGTCTTGCTAGGGTTAGGCCTAGGTTAAGTTTGGAAAGTCAATAAATCTCACCGCTTTCTATACCCATATGAAGATCTAATTAGGTGTTATGGTAAATATTAATAAAAGGGATTAGGATGATTGGGAAGATTTTTCTTCCTCTAGATCCTTGTCCTTCCTTTCTTAATCTTTACCCTAACCTCCATGGAAAACCTTAAAATTCGGGCCTTTAGACTACGGTATCACCGCTACCTCGTGGGTAGAGTGCCGTAGGGAGCGGAATAAGAAGGTATGCATGGAGTTCTATGAAAATATATGACGGGCAAGAAAGGGGATGAGAGATCTTCGTCTCTCAAACCTTCCTCAGATCTAACCCTAACAAGCGAGGAGACTACTCGCTCATTAGGGAATTAAAATACATTTATCTAGGGCAGAGAATAAAAGATTAACTAGGGCAAGGAATTAAATTTATCTAGGGCAAGAATAGAAAATTATTCTAGGGCAGAAAATAAAGAGCTTACAAAAAATGATGCTCTCTAAAAGAATTCTGAAATTTATTAATGAAGGGAGGCATGAAAAGAATACAATGATTTAGGCTTCTATTTATAGGAGATAGAAACCCTAGGTTACAATTGATTTGCATGTCTACATTTACCAAAATATCCTTAGGAAGACCTAGTCAAAGTAGACTTCAAGCTTTGGTAAAATTTTATGTCTCTTTAAAAGAAAGTATTGGGCCTTGGATCTTTGGGCTTCCTTATTATTTGGTTCTTTATTAAAATAGCTTCTATGTTTCTTCCAAATCTCCAGTGAATAATTGCGGTGGACTTTTAACTGTTCGCTTTGTAATCTTGGACTTTGCATTGCCCTTTGTTCTTTGTAAACTGATATTTTTGTAGGCTTTATCAAGAGTCTTCTGTTTGTTGGTCAAAGTCCACTTTTGCATTGTCTTTTCATTGTTTTCACTGTTTTCTGTCCAAGAACTTGTAACCTGTAACATGTAGCAGACATGCGTCAAAAGCACCTGTTTATTTATAAAAAGAATAAGAATGAGGAATATAATAATGCAATATTATGGTGTGAACAAATACCCCCAAACTTATCTTTTGCTCGTCCTCGAGCAAACTTATTTTTATTCACTAAAATCTTTACCGCACTTTCGCAGGGAAACGCGATTGCACTGAGCTCGTGCAACAAGCCGTTAAACCTCTAGGTGTCCCTAGTAGGAGGAGTGTTGTCTCCTGAGGGTTTTCAGCGGATTACACCCACAAAATCCTATCAATTCGGCCCATCGACTTTTTTTCTTCAATTAGGTTTTCTAACAAGGAATTCTATTATCGTCGACTCATAAATTATCCACCCATATTCTTCACACTTCCTTATTATTTAACTTAAGTTTATATATGTTCTATAGACTTACTTAGCTTTCGGCATTTCTTAAGTTTTCCTTCTAGGGTTCCATCTCCACTTAGGAATTTTTATCAACTCTGCTAAAAATACAAGTTCTATTTTTCACTCCTTTCTTTCATCTAGACTCCAATCACATATCCTCACGTGTGTGTATATATCACCCCTACACTTGGAAATTCAAATCAAGAAAGCATACCCTTGTCCGTTGTCCAAAGTACTTATTAGTAGGTGAATTTTTAAATAAATTTTGCTTACACATCCTTCATGCGACCGTTAATACTTCTTGAGGTACCAACAACCGATTACAAGATGTGTTTGCACATTAAAGCGTAATTCCTAGTCTTGCAACACCCAAGGCTTTAGCAGTGACTCCCAAACCAGTTGGTCTAAGGCACTAGGTGATGAAGCACCCTCGCTAAATATTTTTCTATTTTTGCAGCCTTAAGTAATCACAAAAACCAGTGTTCATTTTTTTTATTCTTTATTCACACTTTTTTTTCTTTTATTTTCTTCGTACTAAGGACTTTAGACAAGAGCATTTCAAGGTCTCTTCTACTATGCCAAGTTTCAAGGTGCGTGATTGTGCAAATTGTAGGGTATACGTTTTCAGAATCTAGACTTAAGCTAGGAACTATTTTTCAAACTTATACTCTAATAAGAACATCAATACTCTTCCCTTGTTTCGACTTAGCCCAAGAAGTGAACCCAAAATTTGCCTATTTCTAAATAAACTACAAGGCATATACTTTCTACCGCTAAACTTTAAGGAATGTTATCTTTAGGGTTTTTAATTCACCAAGTCTAAGATCTAGTTGTTCCTAGCCAGTTAACCTATTTATCAAACTCGAGTCAATTAGCCAAAATTGAGTACAATAATTTTTATAATTTTTGAAAATTTTCAATTTTTATGGGTTTTTAAATAAGTATGCAAATGCAAAAATATGTACAAATGAATGCGAAGGAAGAAGACGTACCAAGCATACCCCCAAACTTAAATTTGACAGTGTCCTCGCTGTCATGCTAAACCAAGAGGGTCAAAATGCCGGCACTCCCCTGTTTATTTATTTATAATTTTTTTTATTTTTTTATTTTTTTATTTTTTTATATATTTTTTTATAGAAAAAGAAAACAAATATATATATATATATACAACAAGGTTCCCCCCAAACTTAAGTTTAGCCTTACACAAACCAAAGGTTAGCACCAACCATTCAAAGATCTTATCGTGGTAATGATAGGGTTGGGGAAAGAATGGGGTGTAAAGGTAAGAAATGAGAAACACACGAGACCGTATGGGAAGAAGAGAATATGGTCTCGGTGGGGAAGAAGAAGGGCGGAAAGGAGAAAGAAGGGTCGCGCGAACTTGAGGGTGTAAATCGAGTGAATAAATTAGCGCAATATGTGATGACCGATATGTTATAAGCGATTGCGCTAACCTATCCACCCGTCGAGAAATGGGGTTAAATCCCTCAAGATTCGCAAGAAAACATGGGTACGCCGAACTTGGTATAGGAGATGAAAGCGTAACGGTCACTTGCACGGTCGGAACAATAGGAAGGACGAAAGGGAGTGAATTAGGGATGGTCTCATTCTCACCGTAGTAAACTGTGTCGAACTGGAAAGATTCCATCAATGGTTCGAAACGACTGTAAGCAACCAAGTCTGATGGATTAACTAACTCATCTGAAAATGCAAAGGATGCAAACTTGGGCGGTGAGACTTCAACATCGTCCGAAAAAGTGAAACACTCGTAAGTGTCATCGGCTGTGAGAACTGTATCAGATTCAAAGGAAAATTTTTCAAGCTCACAGTCGTCAAGCGTGAAATGAGGCTTGGTCGGAACGATGGAAAAGAGGGAGGGTGATTTAGGTAAAGGTTCAAGAGGATGAATTGGAAAATCCGACACATCAAAGAAAAATGGTTCAACCTCAATATGATCCTCACTACTCTCCTCAATATTATCCTCATAATTCTCCTCAATATTTAACTCATCCATGCCACTATCATCAAAATCAAGACGCATATGAGATTCGGGAGAAAGATTTAATAACTCGGGATGATGATTTGAACATAAAATTTCAATTAAATCGACAGGTTCATCATCCGAAATATTCCCGGCGTCTATATCCTCAATCAAGTGAAAATCAATTTCTTTAGACACCTCCTCAAAAGCATGGATGTTTATCAATGTAGGTTCTAGAGTGGAAGTGTAAAGGTCAAACGGATTAGGTGCTGTTTCACTCGAAAGGGGTTCCTTACAATTTGGCAAATCAAACACTACAAAATCACACAACTCGTTTTTATGTTGAACTGGTGAACTATTTAGGGCAATCGATGGAAAACCGGAGTTGTGGGTTTCAATTGGGTAAGGGTAGGTTTGATTTGGAAATGTGTAGAACTCACTCGCTCCTCTCAAATTCTCACTCTGTCCAACCGCCTCCTCATACATTGAAAAATTTGGAGCTAGTCGGAGACTAGCTACCATTTCACTAGGTTGCATAAGGGTGGCCACGGACGCTTCCACATTCCTAACCATTTTGTTTGTTGCTGTGATATACGCCTCCAACGCCTCTTCCAAACTAGACTTTGGTGGTAAGGGGGTTTCGGCAAAATATTCTAAATTGTTTGGATATGTGAAACTCCCAACAGGCTATGTAGAATCAATGTCTAGTGAAGGTGGGAAAGTCGGGTAGGACTGGTAGGAAGTGGGTGGCTGGGCAGGGGTAGGGTCAACATGTGGATAAAAAGGTGAATAATCGTGCGGATCCCTAGAACTAGATGAGTGGAGAGGGGTGAAAGATCGGCTGCGAGATTGAGCAATATGCTCAGCAATGGACATCGGTTTAGGAGTTACAGCAGGACCTGGAAAAGTGGTATCAACATATGGAGGTGGTAAAGGTTGACTCGGTTGACACAAAGTTGGTTGAAAAGTCAAACTGTTTCTCTTAGACGCCTCTATTTGATCTTTCAAAGATATTTTTGGCAAGGAAGGATTGTCTTTAAATTGACCGAACAAGTTGCCGAACGACGCAAAATTAGGTTCAGGATACCAAAGTTCGGCAAGTGATTTATGATTTTGGGTACCCATGTTAGAAGAATGAGAAAAGAAAGAAGGTAGGTGGTGCAAGTGGGGTGCCAGGATTTCTTAGCGACAAAATTTTTGCAAGTTTTTATAAAAATTTTCCTTTTTTTTTTCCTTTTTCTCTTTATTTGAGACTGTTTGCAGAAAAAAAAAATTTCGATAAAGGGCTTAGACACAAATGTAATCAACCAGAAATGCACAATCAGACCTAGATCTAGGGTCACCTAGGTCAGCTAGACAGCTCCTAACTGTTCCAAAGGGCGAGAAATAGGACCTCAAACCGCCTCTTCACCGCCAATTGCGGTCAGGTAAGTGCCAGGTAAGTGGGAAGGAACCACACTGTGGGCCTAATTAAAAACCACTAGCCTTGACACACTTGCCTAGTCACCGCAAAGACAGGTTAGGATAAACGGCCGATGCCTATACTAGTCCTCTGTCCTATTGAGCGCGACGTCCTTAGGGCTGAGTCTAATATTTTTTTAATTAAAGATTGGTCAATGCAAATGCTTTATGTGATTTCTGGGGTCCTGGGAAGGGTGATGAAATCCCCACCCAATTTGAATTGGTCAAAAGCCCCTTAAAGTCAGTTTTAAAGATATGCAAAACAGAAAAATCACTTGCAATCAAATTTTTTTTTGTGTGAATTTCAAAGTTTGCAAGTTTTCTAATTAAAACTTTCCTTTTTTTCTCTTGCTCTTTATTTGGAAAGATATTTTTAGCAAAAAGATTAAGGATATGCAAATCAGAAAAGATCACTTGCAATCAATTATTATTTTAAGAATATCACAAAGAATCTTTATTTGGAAAAAAAAATTGTTGCAAAAAGATATTCTAGAAAAGATATGCAACAAAAAAGATTACTTGCAATCAATTTCTATTTTAAACGAGACACAAAAATTCTGCAGAAGATTGTTATTTGGAAAGAGAAAGATTTTTAAAGCGCAAAGAATCCTGCAGGAGATTTTTCAGAAGATATATCGGAGATTTGCAGAGGAGGAGATCAGAAGACTTACAGAAATTTTTTTTACCGCGCTTTTGCACCCTGTTTTTTTTTTTTTGAACCGACCAGGCCGCGGCGGTTCCGCTGCCAGAAGTGGTGTCCCGCGGCGGTTCCGCGGTCGGAAAGAGCCGCCGGTTTTTTTTTTGCTGCACCAGATCGCGCGGTTGACTTGTTGACTCGGTCCTCTAAATTTTTTTCTGTTCCTCTATTGTTGTAATCTTCTGTTGATAGGATCGTCTATTTGCTGTTTCGCTTTCTGTAGATTTCCAGATCCGAATTTGTGCGTAGATCCTGCAAAATTCACACAAAGATACCCTTTCCAAAAATAAGAGATGATATATTTTTATATTTTTTTGTGATTTTTCAGATTTTTCAGATTTTTTTTAAATTTTATGATTAACCCGAAATCGCGAAAAGAAAATTCTACGCCATCCCCGGCAACGGCGCCATTTGATTTGGCTCAAAAACTATCTATTAACCGCAATCAAGAACGGTGTCGTATGAAGCTAGCCGGTGAGTACGGGTCGGTCCACAGGGATTTTGTGAATTTCCTAATCGCGCTAACGAGTTAATTCCGAAGGGTGTTCGGATTGATTATTAAATCTAAAAACATAATTATTCTATACTACGATTATCTAGATCTAGTCTTGCTAGGGTTAGGCCTAGGTTAAGTTTGGAAAGTCAATAAATCTCACCGCTTTCTATACCCATATGAAGATCTAATTAGGTGTTATGGTAAATATTAATAAAAGGGATTAGGATGATTGGGAAGATTGTTCTTCCTCTAGATCCTTGTCCTTCCTTTCTTAATCTTTACCCTAACCTCCATGGAAAACCTTAAAATCCAGGCCTTTAGACTACGGTATCACCGCTACCTCGTGGGTAGAGTGCCGTAGGGAGCGGAATAAGAAGGTATGCATGGAGTTCTATGAAAATATATGACGGGCAAGAAAGGGGATGAGAGATCTTCGTCTCTCAAATCTTCCCCAGATCTAACCCTAACAAGCGAGGAGACTACTCGCTCATTAGGGAATTAAAATACATTTATCTAGGGCAGAGAATAAAAGATTAACTAGGGCAAGGAATTAAATTTATCTAGGGCAAGAATAGAAAATTAACCTAGGGCAGAAAATAAAGAACTTACAAAAAATGATGCTCTCCAAAAGAATTCTGAAATTTATTAATGAAAGGAGGCATGAAAAGAATACAATGATTTGGGCTTCTATTTATAGGAGATAGAAACCCTAGGTTACAATTGATTTGCATGTCTACATTTACCAAAATATCCTTAGGAAGACCTAGTCAAAGTAGACTTCAAGCTTTGGTAAAATTTTATGTCTCTTTAAAAGAAAGTATTGGGCCTTGGATCTTTGGGCTTCTTTATTATTTGGTTCTTTATTAAAATAGCTTCTTCCAAATCTCCAGTGAATAATTGCGGTGGACTTTTAACCGTTCGCTTTGTAATCTTGGACTTTGCATTGCCCTTTGATCTTTGTAAACTGATATTTTTGTAGGCTTTATCAAGAGTCTTCTGTTTGTTGGTCAAAGTCCACTTTTGCATTGTCTTTTCATTGTTTTCACTGTTTTCTGTCCAAGAACCTGTAACCTGTAACATGTAGCAGACATGCGTCAAAAGCACCTGTTTATTTATAAAAAGAATAAGAATGAGGAATATAATAATGCAATATTATGGTGTGAACACTTGCGGCTTGGGGGTGCTTGATATGATCATCACCCACTGCCGGCGTATTGACGAGTCTTAGAGTCCCACAATGGAGTTTCCTAGTCCAGGCGAAACGTTGTGGTGCGCGTATGCGATATGCGCATGGATCCGATTAAAATGCGCGTATAGGATACCGTATATTGATCGGGCGGCTTGCTTTTGGTAGGGTCATATGTGATATGGCCGGATTGATAAATCAAGTGTTGATTTATCATTTAACCATTAGTTTTCTCACTTGAAATCCTTTCTTGTACATGATGGATGTATGCATGCATGTATGCTTTCTTTCTTTTAGTTTCATGTACATATGGATGTGCATACATACATACATACATACATACATACATACATACATACATACATCATCTATCATGGTTGATTACACATGGAAAATGGTGGCAATATAAGACTCACACCATGGATTAAATATATGGATAATTATATAATTTGTGTTAAAAACAAAATGGAAAAAGAAAAGATAATTCATGGCTAGTTTCTACATCATTCTTAAACCTAACCATGCTCACCTACTCCTAACCATGAGTTAACCTTCTCTTTGTGTTTTAAACTCAAGTTAAATAATGTCTTTATCATCTAACAATGGTTTGAGATGAGAAAAATAATATATATATATACATATATTTTCTTTTTCTACACAAGAGTTATCTTTTTCACTCTTGTTAAAAAGAATAGCCATCATCTTCTTCCCCCTTCTTCACTTGCTCTCTAGACTTTTGTAGTGAGCAAATTACATAACAAGATTGGATTTTGAAGTGATAATAAGAACCACAACATCATTCTACACAATTTTAGCCCACTTGTTTAGAGTGTTATCTTCATTTCTTCTTTTGAAAAGTGAAGTTGCAAGCTTGGACTAGGAGCTTCGGGTGGATCGTCGTGGACACTAGGAGACTTCAAGCAAACCCTCCTCCAACCCTCAAGTGGCCAAGAAGTCTAGCGTAGGGAGCTACAAAGGTTGTACTTTTAAAACCCTAGCACTTCTTTCATGTGATGATGTATTGTTTATGAAACCCTAAAGTTTTCTAGGAACGATCCGATGTTTGTTAACTTAGCACCCTAAAAATTCCATCTTTGGTACATGTGATGCTTCCAAACCCTTCATGAGGTGCTAGGATAACCCACAGTATTTTTTCACTTAAGATGGATTTTCTCACTTGATGTGCACATTGTATATATGATATAGTTTTGTGCACTAGTTTGTATCATGTTTGATGATACATGCAAACTTGGGTGTGTGTATGCTTTGAACCAAGTTTAGGTAAATGGTTAGGGTTTTAATTCATTTATTCATTTTGGAAAGATAATGAAATGGTGGCTTGCTTTGTTTTTCGTTGAAGTTTCATGAAGCTTTGAATAAGTGACCATTTTGTTTCTTTCCTTAACCCTAACCATTTACTTTAACCCTAGTTTATTCTCTACACTTGTTAACTTACCCATGGTTGCTAAATGATAAGAATCACTTAGATTTTCTTTTTGAAATAATTCTTTTTCATTCTTCTTCTTCTTCATCTTCTTCATGAAGAAAAGGAAAGCTTGCTAGAAAATTCTAAGTGATGAAATCAAGTGAGAAATCCAAATCCAAAGTGAACCCACTTCCTATTTCTTCATCCTATACCACTTGCCATGTAGTATAGGGTGTTTTCTTCACAAGTTTCATGACTTGGTGAAGATGGAGCTTGATCTTGAGTTGCCTCGACGTAGATCATCTTCGGCATCGAAGTCAACGACCTAGCCCGCTCATTTCTCCGACGAAACCATCGCTAGAGTCCAGGATGCCGGTGATTGTAGCGAAGGGACTTCATCACGGAGCTAAAGAAGTGGTGGACCGGATCTACAAAGGTTGTATTTCTATTAACTTAACAATAAAGTTGTTTACTTGCATGTTTCGCCTTTGCCTCTAGTTATCGATCTATCATTAGGGTTGTTAGGCACATGGAAAATTTGATTTTGCCATGGTTGATCAGTTGTGGAACCTCTTGTGTGTGCCTAGGAACCCTACAATGAGATATTGAGACTATGAGGTATTGAGACTTGAGTTTTACTTGTTTTGTATCGATGCTTGACACGGATTTTCATGGATTTCATCGATGATGCTTCAGATTTCCATACCCATTTACCATGACAAAAGTTAAAGATTTCTTATACAGACATATCCAGATTCCAGGATTGGTTGTTTTACATACATGGTGCATGCATACTCATTCACATGACACATTACTATTTGAGGCACTGACATGAGCTCGGAGTATTTGCACTTCACGTAGTTTATTACCCTGCCATTACTAGATGACTAGTAATATATTAGTATAATATTATGACCTAGGGCAGCGTCGTGCATTCGATTTCTTTTCGCAGATATCTTCTACTCACGAGTTGGCAACTCACCCCCGTTGTGCCAAATTTTATTACAGGTTCGTTGTACAGGTTTCTTTGGCAGCTTGCTGGCACATCTTTTCATTCAGGGTGATTTGCACGGTAGGTTGGTTCATTTGTATCAGGACCGCCGTTGTACTTTTATTATTTCACTTGTATCTAGTAAGCTCCATCAACCAAACTTGTATTACTCGATAAGTTTAAAGGACCAGTTTTTCATTTCGACCTTAGAGTCGCGTATGTATTATTATGGTTTGGTGGATTTGTTTTCTTTTGAGTTTTGAGCCTCGCCCTTTGGCGTTGTATATTTTATGCTTGGTGTGGTTGTTTCCGCCTGTTGGCATAGAGCTAGCTCCCGCTTGGGGATGCCATTTTATCGTTTGTATATATTATACTTGTTTGTACCCGTTTGGGGCCAGTTTTTACTAAGGAGACTTTGCCAAAATTTTTGAGAAATTTGATGTTGCTTTTAAACTTGTTTTCCTATATGTTTTCCCTTACTTCTTCTTTTATATGGTTTAGATTTCTGGGCTTCGGCTTACTTAAATTACGTTGCGTCTCTAGACGCTTCGTAATCTAAGTGCCGGTCACGTTCCGTACTTTCGGGTCGTGACAAAGTTGGTATCAAAGCGCTAGGTTTAACCTTGTATAAGTCTAGGGTGACCATTGGTTGATGGAGTAGGTGACTTAGGTAGAGTGACGTACCGTGGGTATGATCTGCGGCATACTTACGATACGCTACTCTGCTTAAGGAGCCTTAGGATGTACATTTCTTTGCACCGCATTTCATTTGTTCCTTTGATCTATCTTCGTCGATATCGGATGGCGGTTTCTGTTACCACGGTCGCATGAGCAGAGGGAGCTGCGGCTCGAATGCGATAACCCTTAGGGTATCGTTTATTCTTTAGGATTGAAGTATTGTTTAGCGTGCGGACGAAGGGTATTCATATGCCGTTCAGACGAAGTTAAAGGATTCGAACGATTGTCAGAAACCCATTTTCCTAAGTTTAAGGTATTCGGAAGAACATGCAGGTATTTCTATGGACCCTCTAGAAGAATGAAACCCTAACTCGACATAATGACCACGAGAACGTCCTTGAACCTTAGGGTTTACGGCAGTTCCGCGGTGCCATTAGTGAGGCTTGGGTTTGCCCTTCTATGGCTGGACCATCGATACTGGGGTATGTACTGGATATTTTTAAACTGTACTTGAGTGTTGAGCTCTTGGGGAATTATGAGATTTTGATGAATCGATCGAAAATTTTAATGTAGTCCGGATATCAGGTGAAGGGACAGATTACGTGGGAGACTCTAGATATGAGTATTGCCATTGGTAGAGCAGTCAGCACAGCTACGAAAAGACGAGTTCGAAGCAGTCGACATCAGAGGAAGGAGGCGCACATTGACGATAGTGTTTACGATTGTGATTTGGTGATTTGAATTTCATATTTCCGTTGTTTGGATTTTGGTATTTTGAGGATTTTGTTCTACGATTAGTATTTCTTATTTGTACATTCATTATATTCTATGTGTGTTTCATATATCGGTTGTATTGATATTGTTTTGTACATACCCAGTGCACTCGATTTGGTTTTATACATTTTGAGATATTGATTTGATCTCGTGCATATGGGTTGCATATGATTTTGACGTATGTTTCGACATAGTTTTCATGCATTTTTCGTACCGTGATTTCGATTTTGATATTCGGTGTATGTTTTTCGTACACCATGTGCACTTGATTGAGATTCTTGCGCACACTTGGCGCACTTGATGCAATTTTGTGCATACCAGATGCACTAAACCGAGATTCTTCGTGCGTGTCAGACGCACCTGTCCTTGCTGTCAGGCACACACGTTGCCTATGACAGATGTTGTGTGCACACTCGATGCACTTAGATGTTGTTTTTGTGTGCATGTATGGCACATATATGGATTTTGATTTCCGTGCGCACCAGACGCACGTAGTATTCATATGCGTATTTGGGATTGATTTCTTATAGACCAGTACGTTTTTATGATATTTGCTATGTGTTTTCGTACCGAGCAGGACTAGTCAGAGGACAGTACCTGAATGTATTTTGCATGCATTGATAGCTATCGAAGGAAATTCCAAAAACCGAGCTATAGTCTCAGTATTTACCTACGTGTCTGATATGACACGAAACGTTTAAAATCAGGAAACCCTTCTAAATTGTTTTCCAAAACGGCGGAACGTACATTTTACACAAAAGGTATATATGTATATGGTCATTTTCTTATGATTGACGTCCGCCAATGTGCAGTGTTATGCGCATTGCGCAGCGACTTTAAAAAATTTGGCATATATTTCCTTCGGATATTTACATATATAGATGTGATGTTTACGTGTACAGTTTCGAGTTATATCATATTGGTTTTGGTATTGGATTTGACATTGTGTCTTCACCATGATTCCGATGATTGCGGGATGCTTGATGGAGTTTTGATTTTGAGTTATATGCTCATTTTTCATGCGCATGCGCTGCGTTATTATTTGTTTTATGTATTTATGATTTCGGAGCCCCGACGACTTGATGGTTTTGCGTGGATGTTTTAGTGTTTGGGGGGGGAGTTTTAATTTAAATCCGGGGACCGAATTTCTTTAAGGGGGGAAGATTGTAACGTTTTGAAAATCGTTTTGGTGAAATTTCGGAAAATCGGTAAAATAAGGGGGTTTTCTGTAAAAAATCAAAATACAAATATCTTTATTATAAAACTAAATATACTTATTCTAGCTATGTAATTGCTATTATTTGGTGTTTATTGAGCCACTGGTGAAATTTCAAATTTTGCTGAATTTTTTTTCCGAAATTAATTATTTTAATATTATTTTAAGCCGTCACTAATACATTTAATTAGGAAAAATTACAAATGGGAATGGGTTAATCATGCACTAATGAACCATGGCAAATATATATAAAGTCGTAACATGCTTGTTTTATTTTTTTTGTGTGTCTCCAAAACTCTAGTGAATTCTACGATAAAATAAATTAAGAAATAAATTAAAACAAAGCAACTAATGAAAAGACTAAAATGGGTATGATAAATTAATATTATTTCCACTCACACATCTCTCTCTCTCTTTCCCTCTCTCACTGCGAATGTGCAGGTCCCCCCCATCTCTTCATGCATCACACTATATCTCATAGTATAAGAGAAAAAAATTATTAATTAAGGAAATATGTAAATAGGTAATAATTGATGAAGGGTTCTACACATTTCTACATACTTTCCTCTCTCTCTCTCCCTCTCTCTCTTTTCCCTTTCCATGAGGCCGAGCCTTTCCTTTCAGCCCCCTCCCAATTCCTCAACTCATTCCACCTCAAATTTATTAACAAAATCCATCACAAATCAATGAAAAACCTAACTAATTCTCCATTTAACCCTTATCCACCATTCTTTGTTCAATTTAGCATACATATTGGAGCATGAAATCATTCATTTGGAGGCAAAATTTCAAGTTTGATCTCAAATGTTGAGGAATAATTCTAAGCTTTTGGGTTGATTGTTAGTTAATTACTTTAATTTAGCTTATTAAGTGTTTAATTATGGCTTTAAATCCAAGTTTGAAATTTCTAGAAAAGGGGGTTTGAATTAGAAATAGGGTTTTATCAATTGATTATGTTTGGATGTGTAGATTAATATCTTAAGTTATGCAAGATGTAATCTAGTTGCTAAATTTGCTAATTTTTACGTTTAAATTGTTCTAATTAAGCTATTTTGTGAACTAGGTTTTTAAAATGATTATATTTTTGTGAGATAAAATTCAAATTAAGGTTTCATGTCATTATAAATATTATATTAAGTGGTTTAATGCCTTTAGTTCATGAAAATTCAAGCTAAATTGTTGTTTGTGCATTTTTGCTATAAATTGTTAAAAATTGGGTATTTTGTAAACTAGAATTTTAGGGTTAATGGAATTTAATGAGATTAAATTATGGAAATTGTTTTTATGACTTATTTAAGATATTTAATAAGTATTATGGCCGTTAGATTTGTTTAAACGTCGAGTTTTGTACTAAAACGGGTAATTTTTGCTTGCTAGATTTTCGGAAAAATGGCTTTTAAGGTGAATTTGGGGTTTTTTGTGAATTTTAACCTATTTTATATTATACTTAGTGTTCGTGAATGCGCAAATGAGAGTGTTTGGATTTTTCTCGATGGTTCGACGTTTGTATATCGACATCGAGGGTTGGTTTGGCTATTCTTGCATGCGTAGGCGATAGGTTTTGACCTATGCGTGATATGCGTGCCGATTTGATTTTCGTATGTCGTTTCGATTTCGAATTTGGTTTTAATGCGATACGGTGCGTTATGATATGTAGGTACCCCATGTGGACTTGGAGACGACAAGCAAGCGCGTGGCGACGTCGGCATCGGCGAGCGAGGACCAGGTGAGTAGATGTATATATATGGGGGAAGTCGGGTGGATGGCGTTTAGCACCCCCGCAAACGTAGAATAGGAATATTGCTTTTTGTCATTAGGAAGCCAGACGTGACCTTAAATTCTTAGTGAGTAGGACCCTAGTAATGACCTTAGGTTGGACTAGACTGATTTAGGAAGACCTTACCAGAGGATGAATATCTTGGAGGAGATTCATAGGATTCAGGTAAACACACACACGCACACACAGAAACTTGACTTGGTGTATATGTGTATGTGTATATATATAGGACTATGTGTAGGTATATATATATACACAACATATATATGTGATATGGGGATGTGATATGATGCATGTTAGTTATATGTATGCCCTAGAGGCCATTACTATACATACGATGTATATTGTAGTGGATGCTGGGACATATATAGGGAGGACTATCTTGCTCGACATGATAGTATGCTATCTGGTTGCTCTTTACCTTAACGTGTATACTGATTGTCTCTCTGTTACATGTTGGTAAAGCCTTTAGGATGTGTACTTGACTACCTGGACTATGATGCGGATCATACTAGTGGGGACATGGTAGTCCATAAGTACATCCTTCAAGGTCCCTAGTCGAGGGTGTATCGAGACCGGGCATCGATATACCAGAGTAGACTAGCGTATACCTTCTCGACCCATACAGATGGGCGATGGATGATCCCATATCCATTGGTGTTTGACATCAGAGATGATATACGGGTGCTCAGTAGAGACTGGGTACACTGGACGGACTCGCCGAGAACTCCCAGATGGTATTATACCTTACGTCAGATGGCAGTTCTCAGGTGACACTGAGTACAGAGTAGTCTGTTGACCCGAGATCGTCATAGAGTCTTGTGTGGTTCCCACTGTGCTTTGATTTCCACCTTACCACGTCCAAGAGGGCATGCAAAACGGTGGTTTTTGGGTACAGTCCCGAATCACATGGAGGCAATGAGCGATAGGAGGGGATTCGTCTCTTCCGGTATAGGGAGTTGATGTTGCGCTGTGTTCGATTGGCTATAACCGGAAATCCCTGGCCAGGGTTGCTGAGATTTACTGGTAAGTGCTACCAGTAGTTTCTCGAACTGTTATAGACCTCATATCAACACGACTTATCGAGCTATTGGGGTCTGACGTTTACCACCCCTAGGGGAGATATGCGACATATCAGACGACGAGACCGGACTGTACGGTAGGTGTTACTGGTTGGATTCACAGGAGTGTGAGCGGGCTTGCTCGTCGATCTTCTGATCGCTCAATACCCGGGTGGCCGTTACGTTTAGCGGACCGCTTGCGGCTTGTGGGTGTTTGATATGATCATCATCTGCTGCCGGCGTATTGACGAGTCTTTAGAGTCCTACACAGAGGTTTCCTGGCTCAAGCGAAACGAAATAGGAGCGCATATGAGATATGTGCGGGACCGAGAATAATGCGTGTATGTAATACCGTATTGTATTCTCGCGATCAATGTATCGATATGGTTGTATGCGATATAACCTAGTTATCGAATCAAGGATTGATTCGATAAGCCGATACATTGGATATTAGTCGGTCACATGCGATATGACCGGATCGTTAAATCAAGTGTTGATTTAATGATTTAATGCATAATTATATATTTGATATATTACTTTGCATTAACTAGTATTGGTTCACTTTAAATGGTTTTTCTCACTTGTTTGTGCACATTGTATATATGATATATTTTTGTGCACAAATTTGTATCATGTTTGATGATGCATGCTAACTTGGGTTTGTGTAAAGATTAAACCATGGTTATATGAATGGTTAGGGTTTTGTTTTCTTATTCATTTATTTATCTATTTATTCTTTTTGGAAAATAATAAGCATAAAGAAAAATGGTGGCTTTCTTTGGATGCATGTTGAAGCTTCATGAAGCTTTGACTAAGTCACCATTTTTGTCTTCATGCTTAACCCTAACCATTCACCTAACCCTAGTTTACTCTCTACACTTGACCATGGTTGGATTATGATAAGGATTCATTTTATTTTCTTTTTGAAATAATACTTATCATAATATACTTCTTCTTCTTCTTCAAGAAGAAAAGTTTGCCACTATCAATGGCAACTTGAGAAAATGAGTGAGAAATCCAATTCTAAAGTGAACCCACCTCCTATTTCTTCATCCTCTACCTCTTGCCAAGTAGTATAGGGTGTTTCCTTCACAAGTTTTCATGGCTTGGTGAAGTTGGAGCTTGATCTTGTGATGCCTCGACGTAGATCATCTTCGGCATCGTAGTCGATGACCTAGCCCGTCCATTTCTCCGATGAAGCCGACGCTAGAGCCCGGGATTTGATTTGGACAGCGAGGAGACTTCATTGCGGAGCTATGGAGGTGGAGGACCGGATCTACAAAGGTTGTATTTCCGTTCTTTTAGTTAAGTTGTTAACTAGTTTCTTTTGTCGCCTAAATTTCTAGTTAATGATCCGTATTAGGGTTTCTCGGCACCCGTAATGTTTGAAATTGGCATGGTTGATGCCTTGTGAGACCTCGTTAGTGTGCCTAGGAACCCTACAGTGGTATCAGAGCCTAGCTAGAGCCTTAGGCGAAGCGTAGACGGAGTTTGAAGTCCGATCGAACCGAAACCCCGTTTCCAAAATGCTCTCTGGACATTTTCTGAATTTGTGGATTTTTGAGAATTAAAAATATGCAGAAAAATCAGCATGAATATCTAAGAGTTACTGTGAATTTCGTGTTGCCAATTCGACTAAGTCGCGGCGGAACCGCGGCAGAAGCCTGGCTTCTGCGGCGGTTCCGCGGCCAAGTAGTCACATCAGGTTTTAAAAATTGCACAGTAATTCCTATTTTGCAGTGCTGGTTTTCCTGGGAATTTTTAAATCTTACTCAACTGTTGAGTTTTCTGGGGTTGTTTTGGGGATTCGATTATTCGATCGGATTGTCTAATTTTGTCTATTTGTTTTCCGGATAATTTTAGAATATGTTAAAAAGTTCGACCGGATATAAATACCCACTTTTTCCCCTGCTGGGAAATTTCCAATTGTTGGACTTTTCCGTAGTTTAATGACGTTCTAAGTAGTGCAAGTAACGCGATGGTCCCTCTAGAAGACAACAAACCTTAACTCGATTATGTGACCGTCTTGAACTGCCCTTTGAACCTTCGGGTTTGGGGCAGTACGGCGTGCCACATGTGAGGCGTTGGCTTGACCGTTCTACGGCTGGACCGTTGGTACTGAGGCACGAAGTGGATGTTTTTAAACTTGTTTCATGTGTTGATCTGTTTTGGGAAAACTTGGGTGTTCGACTGTTCGATCGGAAAGTTTAACATTTTCTGTTTATCTGGAATGTGATACAACAATTGGAATTCATAAATAGTTATGAGATAACTGAATGAATGTTATAAACATAGCAGTTTAGTCTCACTTGATCGGTTGCCATGGAATTTTGATGCGATCAAAAGTCCGTCGCAATCACGTAGCGTACGCGGATACTCGCCGGGTAAACTTAATAGACAGCCTCACTCCATAGCCCCGACCAAGTGACTGTAGGAGAACCTTGTCGCCGAAAGCATCCGTTCGGGTGCTCGCGGCAGCGGTGTTCCGCCTTGGTGCACTTCGTCGACGGCGTCGGGGGTGCGGCCACCTACTAAAGTTTGCGACGAGCATTCGATCAGGATGTCGGGAATCTTGTTGAATTACCCGCCTTAATATTGAAAAGTGTTTTCGATTTTGAGACTAAAATGCGGGGTTTATAATTGTTAGGCATGCGATGTCTAAGGAATTCATTGGGTCGGGCATGCGATGTCTGAGGTGGTTGCGGATTCCAACTGTTGTAGTTTTACACTTTCTTTTCTGTGATCGTAAGTGTAATATGTGATATCGCTGGTTTCGTTGCTATATGTCAATGACAATTGGGATACGCATGTTTATTTACGTTGATGACATGTGATGTTATGCGTTGCTGGATATGTTATATTGGATCGTCGTGTTTGAATAGCCGGGGGTTTTTATGTGAGATGAGTGTTTTTCATTTTCATTCATGTAAAAACTTGTATGTAATATTCTTTTATTGGGGCACTTCCAGGTTGCGGAAGTTGTCACATTTTGTATATTATTTACTTTTCCGCACTACGATAGACCCAAGGAGGAGGGCACAAGTAACCGGGTTCTGGAGTCCAGTGGGAGACCAACTCGAGGAGTCGAGTCCGGGTCTCCTAACTCTAGAATTAGTAGGGTTGCTTGCCGCTCTCGTAGGGGTCTAGGGGTGTGGGTTTGGCTATTCATCGCGACCGTGGAATCCGTGTTTTATACTGGCTCGTATTGAAAACATGGACGTCCTAGTATATCTAATATTTCATATGTTTCTTCTGCTGCGATATCTGTGATGTGATCATGTGATATGTTCTGTGATGGATACTTTATATAGTATATATGATATATTATATAGACGTTACTTATGTTTTACACCCGCGCTAGCCCTGCCCCGCTCTGTCGTTAGTTACCTAACCTAATGGTGCACGAGGAGACATCGAGGCGAATGCGGATGGCATAAGTGTACGCCGTATTTATCTGTGATGTTTAGGTAATTTAAATGATGGCACTTCATTAATGAGATTAATGAAATAAAAGAAACCTAAGATGTTGTAGAATCGAATTTCAAAATAAAACAGGTAGGTACAGTTCTTGCTTTGCACAGCGATATATATGATATATCCCGCACCTCATTCGACGAGGAAAGGACCGAGATCCCTTCACCAGGAGTGACTCCTTTAGCAATAACTGGCAGATGCTACACACTCGGTTTGTTTTTTGATTGCTTTTAAGAGTTTTTGCTTTGCACAGTGATATATGTGATATATCCCGCACCTCATTCGACGAGGAAAGGACCGACGATCCCTTCACCAGGAGTGACTCCTTTAGCAAAACTAGAAAAGCTTCAAAAACACTCCATTTCAAAAATTCATTCGATCCTACAACGATATCAAGTTCATTACGCAATAGGTTTTCAGAAAAACCTGTCGTAGCCCTCCGTCATTTCAGATAAGTCCTGTTTAGTATTCGTGTTGCGTTTGTTGACCTTGTCAAGGTGCAGTGTGCGGTAGCTAACCAGTATTTATCTGCTTATGCATATGATGCAGATTGGGTTAGGGTAGTCGTACGGCCTTGTTGACCTTGTCAAGGGTCATACGGGTGGGTTTGATTCAATCAAGAAATGACGGGTTGAACTTGACTTGCGGTCTATGGTTTGTTGACCTTGTCAAGGTCATAGATCGTTCGGGGCAAAATATTATCGGGAATTTCAAGAGTTGAAATTTGCAATGAGATTGCATACCTTCTATGAGATAGTTGGATCCCGATACCCACTGCGAGTAAAAGTTACTCCTGGGAGAGTTTTATACATTACAATTAGCCGATCAAGTAGGTGTCTAGAAAGGTGTTAACGAGGTTACGCCTCTGGGAAAATGAGGTTTATATTAATTAGGTTCGTGCGAAAGCACGGGGGACCTCCCTCAAAGTACCGACAATGGCCTGGCTGAAAGATTGGCGAACTTGTAGTGTGTAATTAATCCCGGCTAGTCTTTCCTTTTAGGGTTTGAAGGAAGATTTGATAAAAACAGTGGGAGACATCCTGATTAGATAAAATAATAACCAATCTATTCTTGCAAGAGCGCACGCAGAGTGTTTTCTTCTCTCTCTCTCCTGGTAGCGACCATATCACGCCTTAATCAAGATAATAATACGGATCATTGACCGAACCCGCTTGTTATATTGAGCTGGGGAACGTTGGTCCCGCTCCAACTTATAATTGTTATAAGACAGAGCAGGAAATAGGGGAATACCAAGATTCCCATGCCGCCCAAACGAAGAGAGTGCATGCTGATGCATCATCTTCGGGTGTGTTCATTATAAAGAACTGTTTCTCAGTATCCTCTACGTCCTGGGTATTAGATACCGAATCAGGATCCCGCAAATGTAATCCGTTACATGGGCTACAGAAAGGTAGAGAACTGAGAACGGGTGATAAGTTTCATGAGGCAGAAAACGGGGCAAGTGTTGCAGCCAAGTCTGTTGGTCACTGTCACCCTGTATTACAATACATTGATTCTAAACAAATGCTATTAGATACCGAACCTGATATACAAAATCATATCAGTCTCTTTATTAGTAAAGAAATGATAAAATTTTGTATTGATGGATAATGTTTTGAACATTTCCTATATCAAAAGTTGATCGGTTCAGGCGCGTTATCTAAAAGCATTGATGTTCTAAATCAAACTACAGTTCTTAATATATGGAACACACATAAGAGGAAGAGTTCAGAAATGAACGAATTCTTCTTGAGGCATTGTAGACTAGGTCATATCAATGGGACCCGACTGGCTGAAGTTACATTTAGATGCATATTTAAATCAGTTTGAATTTACATCTTATGAAACTTGCCAGTCATGTCGCAGAGATAAGATGACCACAGCTCTGTTTATTGGTAACAGAGAAAGAGTTAGTAAACTCTTGGGATGATACATGTTGATGTATGTAGGTCCCCTGTCTGCACATGCCAAGACCGGTTCTTTATACTTCATTACATTCTCTGATGATCTCTCAAGATTCAGACATATGTTCCTGTTGAAACACAAGTCTGAACCTTTTGAGATATTCACAGAATATGATTTAGAAGTAGAGAACCAAAATACGGGTATAAGTATTATGTCTTTTGATGTGATCGAGGAGGAGAATACTTGAGCACGGAAATCCTGGACTATTCTAAAGGAGAATGAGATTCTCTCTCAGAATTACTCCTCCGTATACACCATAGCACGATGGTATATCGGGGCGGAGCAGATACACCCTATTTGATAAGGTGTGCTCTATGATAAGTACTACTGAGTTACCTTTTTCTTTTTTTTTGGGGGTTATGCAGTTGGGAAGTTGCATACCTATTGAATAGGGTCACGATCAAATCAGTTGCCTACCACTTCATATGAGATATGGAAAGGGAAGAGCCCATATCTTAAGTTAGTTAAGATTTGGGGTTGTCCGGCCTATGTCTAAAAGCAAAATTTGGACAAGCTCGAGGCAAGGTCTGTTATGTAGAACTGGAAATGTTCCAGCTATGCAAACTACAGTAGATGATTTGGTAGAACCAAAGGATTCAGTAGATACCAACGAACCTCAGCCTCTCCGCCGATCTAGTAGGGTTCCTCATCCACCTGAGAGATAATTCTGTTTCTCTGTGACAGTGGGAGCGAGGATTGCATCATGAGATGATGACCCAACTAGCTTCGAGCTGGCCATCAGGAGTAAGACTCTGTAAGAATGGCTGGATGCTTAGTGATCTGAGATGGAATCCATGTACACCAACAAAGTATGGACTTTGGTTGCTATATCTGAAGGGTTAAATCCCCATCAGGAGCAAGTATATCTTGAGAAGATTACTTGGTGTAGATGGAAAAGTTGAGACTTTCAAAGATAGACTTGTTAAAGGTTTTCTTCATCGACCAGGCATGGATAGTGATGAAACCTTTTTCAGTAGCTATGCTTAAGTCAATCCAGATCCTACTTGCCATGGCTACATACCATAACTACGATATCTGGTGGTTGGGTGCCATGACTGCTTTTCTAAATGATGTTTTAGAAGAGTGCGTCTATAAGTACACAGCCAGAGGGCCTCGTAGACGGTGGGAGCAGCAGAAACGTGAGCAAGATGCTTTATAGGATAAATCAGGCATCGCGGAGTTGGAACGTCTATTTTGATGTCTTAGTCAAAAAGTTTGACTTCATCAAAATGGTAGATGAACCTTGTATATACAGAAAGGTAGTAGGGAGTATGATGGTGATCCTCGTAGAGTACGTGGATGACATACTCTTTATAGGAAAGAAGTTTCCTATGCTACGCTCGGTCAATCTCCGCTTATCACAATGATTCTCCATATAGGATCGAAATGATACCTACTAAATCCTGGGTATTGGATCTATGAGATAGATCTAAATGGATGTTAGGATAATCACTAGTTGCAGTGAGCTGGTATCAGTTGATCCTGGGGAGAATCACTGGAAGGGTTCCAGGGTGATAAAGACGACTGAATATCAGTCACAGGCATTGTCTTTACCCTCAGTAGAGGGACGGTATGTTGGAAGAGTTCCAAGCTGGATACCGTGGCATACTAGACGATAAAGGCTGGATACATCACTACTTAAGATGCTACCAAAGAGGCTGTTTGGGTGTATAATGGTTCATGAGATGAACTATGTTCCTCCCATTGTGTGACAATGGAGTTGTGGCTTATGCCAAGGAACGCAAGTCCCATCAGTGATCCAGACATATTCTAAGGCAGTATCACCTGATCATGGAGATGGTTGATCTCCAAGGAGATCGAGGTTAGGAGAGCAGGCTCAGAGGATAACACGGCGGATCCACTCACGAAGGCCTATTCCCAGAGAGAGACTTTTATGGGATAGTTGAGTATGAGATACTACAACCACTGCTATCAGATGGCCCTAGTGCAAGTGGGAGATTGTTAGCTATATGTATGCCCTAGAGGCCATTACTATACATATGATGTATATTGTAGTGGATGCTGGGACATATATAGGGAGGACTATCTTGCTCGACATGATAGTATGCTATCTGGTTGCTCTTTACCTTAACGTGTATACTGATTGTCTCTCTGTTACATGTTGGTAAAGCCCTTAGGAAGTGTACTTGACTACCTGGACTATGATGCAGATCATACTAGTTGGGACATGGTAGTCCATAAGTACATCCTTCAAGGTCCCTAGTCGAGGGTGTATCGAGACCGGGCACCGATATACCAGAGTAGACTAGCGTATACCTTCTCGACCCATACAGATGGGCGATGGATGATCCCATATCCATTGGTGTTTGACATCAGAGATAATATACGGGTGCTCAGTAGAGACTGGGTACACTGGACGGACTCGCCGAGAACTCCCAGATGGTATTATACCTTATGTCAGATGGCAGTTCTCAGGTGACACTGAGTACAGAGTAGTCTGTTGACCCGAGATCGTCATAGAGTCTTGTGTGGTTCCTATTGTGCTTTGATTTCCACCTTACCATGTCCAAGAGGGCGTGCAAAACGGTGGCTTTTGGGTACAGTCCCGAATCACATGGAGGCAATGAGCGATAGGAGGGGATTCGTCTCTCCCGGTATAGGGAGTTGATGTTGCGCTGTGTTCGATTGGCTATAACCGGAAATCCCTGGCCAGGGTTGCTGAGATTTACTGGTAAGTGTTACCAGTAGTTTCTCGAACTGTTATAGACCTCATATCAACACGACTTATCGAGCTATTGGGGTCTGACGTTTACCACCCCTAGGCGAGATATGCGACATATCAGACGACGAGACCGGACTGTACGGTAGGTGTTACTGGTTGGATTCACAGGAGTGTGAGCGGGCTTGCTCGTCGATCTTCTGATCGCTCAATACCCGGATGGCCGTTACGTTTAGCAGACCGCTTGCGGCTTGTGGGTGTTTGATATGATCATCATCTGCTACCGGCGTATTGACGAGTCTTTAGAGTCCTACACAGAGGTTTCCTGGCTCAAGCGAAACGAAATAGGAGCGCATATGAGATATGTGCGGGACCGAGAATAATGCGTGTATGTGATACCGTATTGTATTCTCGCGATCAATGTATCGATATGGTTGTATGCGATATAACCTAGTTATCGAATCAAGGATTGATTCGATAAGCCGATACATTGGATATTAGTCGGTCACACGCGATATGACCGGATCGTTAAATCAAGTGTTGATTTAATGATTTAATGCATAATTATATATTTGATATATTACTTTGCATTAACTAGTATTGGTTCACTTTAAATGGTTTTTCTCACTTGTTTGTGCACATTTTATATGTGATATATTTTTGTGCACAAGTTTGTATCATGTTTGATGATGCATGCTAACTTGGGTTTGTGTAAAGATTAAACCATGGTTAGGGTTTTGTTTTCTTATTCATTTATTTATCTATTTATTCTTTTTGGAAAATAATAAGCATAAAGAAAAATGGTGGCTTTCTTTGGATGCATGTTGAAGCTTCATGAAGCTTTGACTAAGTCACTATTTTTGTCTTCATGCTTAACCCTAACCATTCACCTAACCCTAGTTTACTCTCTACACTTGACCATGGTTGGATTATGATAAGGATTCATTGTATTTTCTTTTTGAAATAATACTTATCATAATATACTTCTTCTTCTTCTTCAAGAAGAAAAGTTTGCCACCATCAATGGCAACTTGAGAAAATGAGTGAGAAATCCAATTCTAAAGTGAACCCACCTCCTATTTCTTCATCCTCTACCTCTTGCCAAGTAGTATAGGGTGTTTCCTTCACAAGTTTTCATGGCTTGGTGAAGTTGGAGCTTGATCTTGTGATGCCTCGACGTAGATCATCTTCGGCATCGTAGTCGATGACCTAGCCCGTCTATTTCTCCGATGAAGCCGACGCTACAGCCCGGGATTTGATTTGGACAGCGAGGAGACTTCATTGCGGAGCTATGGAGGTGAAGGACCGGATCTACAAAGGTTGTATTTCCGTTCTTTTAGTTAAGTTGTTAACTAGTTTCTTTTGTCGCCTAAATTTCTAGTTAACGATCCGTATTAGGGTTTCTCGGCACCCGTAATGTTTGAAATTGGCATGGTTGATGCCTTGTGAGACCTCGTTAGTGTGCCTAGGAACCCTACAATGCATGGGGATGAAACAACATAACTGGGCTCTATGCCGTGATCTCTTGGTTACAGTAGTATTATGATCTTAGCGGATCGTTGGAAAATGAAAGAATGGATATGTATACATATACGATAATAGGTGATGATGACATTGAGAGATACGAGACTCTAGAATAGAACCCGGACTGTACCCTGAGACTTGAATATGATATGGTATATGTATGACCTGATTACGATATGATATATATATATATATATATATATATATATATATATATATATATATGACATGATTTCTCTGAGGAACATTTGACGATGTGTATGTACGTAGACCATAATATATGATGATGATATTAAACGAATGATGATGATATTAAACGAATGATGATGTACGTAAGTGATACTGACCCGTACCCCGATATTAGGATGCCGTACGATGGATTTTACCGTACGAGCCATAGATGTGATGATTGATCCGCACCCTTGATTCGAGAAAGCCGTACTACGTACATGACACTATTGAGGATGGATCGCCGACTATTAGAGATATGGACTTAGACCTTAGGTGGACTCTTATTTCTTATCGACTAGTTTCTTAGGTTTAGTTCCTTAGGGGGTTAGATAGATACTAGTTTAGGCTCGAGTCATATAGTTGTAGTTAGACTTGTATATTGCAAATGAGTGGTTATACACATCTGTCTTTACATTCAGACTGTAATCATCATGTTGCATGTTCATACATATGTTCTTTAATCAGTATGAAACTCTGCCCGTTAGGATACCAGCACCATTACCGATGATGCGTATATTCCACGCACACTTATTGCCGGCTCATACACATCATCATCGGTAATTGCTATGTCACGTACACTTTAGAACATATTATCTTTTATTGATAGAATCAGCTAGAGACTAGATCAATATAATATTATGACTACTCTCAGGTGTTAGTCTAGACATTGCATTTATTACTTAGACATTTCATGCATTCATATTTTCATGTTATCATGCAGTATTGTGGGGTTTATGGAGACACTTATCATTTGCTTACTTATGATATTGGGATTTTCGATTTCTATGAGATTTCTGGATTTTTAGGGAAAACCGCAAGAATATATATAAAAACTTCTCTCTCTCCTCCTCTCTTTTTAAAATATAAGTTGCGGTTTTCTCGTGATGTATGTGTCGTCCACCATGAGATTTCATGTTTTCTGTTGGATTTCGAGACCCGATTCGAGGAGTGGATGAACCGTCTCGGGTACATGGTGGGCCCGGTATGGTATCCCTGGGCAAGAAGATCGAGTTGTAGACGATGAGCCTGGCAGGGGCAGGCTACCTACCGGTGATGTCTGGCGCGGCGGATATCCGGAGGATACCGACCGTTGTCGTGAGATTTGATGATATGGGCCGATCCGGACTGACGGAGCCCGAGATATTAAGACTATGAGATATTGAGACTATGAGGTATTGAGACTTGAGTTTTACTTGTTTTGTATCGATGCTTGACACGGATTTTCATGGATTTCATCGATGATGCTTCAGATTTCCATACCCATTTACCATGATAAAAGTTAAAGATTTCTTATACAGACATATCCAGATTCCAGGATTAGTTGTTTTACATACATGGTGCATGCATACTCATTCACATGACATATTACTATTTGAGGCACTGACACGAGCTCGGAGTATTTGCACTTCACGTAATTTATTACCCTGCCATTACTAGATGACTAGTAATATATTAGTATAATATTATGACCTAGGGCAGCGTCGTGCATTCGATTTCTTTTCGCAGATATTTTCTACTCACGAGTTGGCAACTCACCTCCGTTGTGCCAAATTTTATTACAGGTTCGTTGTATAGGTTTCCTTGGCAGTTTGCTGGCACATCTTTTCATTCAGGGTGATTTGCACAGTAGGTTGGTTCACTTGTATCAGGACCGCCGTTGTACTTTTATTATTTCACTTGTATCTAGTAAGCTCCATCAACCAAACTTGTATTACTTGATAAGTTTAAAGGACCAGTTTTTCATTTCGACCTTAGAGTCGCGTATGTATTATTATGGTTTGGTGGATTTGTTTTCTTTTGAGTTTTGAGTCTCGCTCTTTGGCGTTGTATATTTTGTGCTTGGTGTGGTTGTTTCCGCCTGTTGGCGTAGAGCTAGCTCCCGCTTGGTGATGCCATTTTATCATTTGTATATATTATACTTGTTTATACCCGTTTGGGGCCAGTTTTTACAAAGGAGACTCTGCCGAAATTTTTGAGAAATTTGATGTTGCTTTTAAACTTGTTTTCCTATATGTTTTCCCTTACTTCTTCTTTTATATGGTTTAGATTTCTAGGCTTCGGCTTACTTAAATTACATTGCGCCTCTAGACGCTTCGTAATCTAAGTGCCGGTTACGTTCCGTACTTTCGGGTCGTGACATTAGGGCATCGATATTCCAGAGTAGACTAGTGTGTACGTTTCTTATCCCTTGGAAGGCTATGGTTGATCCCACAACCATTGGTGTGTGACATCAAAGATTGTACACGGGTGCTCATTGGAGAATGGGTACACCGAACGGACTCGCCGAGAACTCCTAGTTGGTATTATACCTATCGTCGGATAGCAGTCCTTTGGTGATACTGGTACAGCTTAATTTGTAGACCCGAGATCGTCATAGAGTCTTGTGTGGCTCCCACTGTGCTTTGATTTTCTCTCTACCACGCTCAAGAGGAGTTGTGCAAATAGGTTGATTTTGGGTACAGTTCCGAGTCACATGGAGGCAATGAGCGATAAGAGGGGTTTCGTCTCTCCTGGCATTGGGTGTTGATGTTGCGCTATGCTCGATTGGCTATAACTGGAAGCCCCTGGTCAGGGGTGCTGCTGAGATTTACTGATAAGAGTTATCAGTAGTTTCTCGAACCGTTATAGGCCAGACATCAGCATGACTTATCACGTTACTGGGGTCTGACGTTTACGACCCCTAGATATGATATGCGACATATCAGATGAAGAGACCGGACTGTACGGTAGTGTTACTAATTGGCTTCTTGGAGAGTATAGACATGCTTGCTTGTTGATCTTCATATCGCTCAATACCCGGGTAGCCATTACGTCCAGCTAGTACCGCTGACGGCTTGTAGGTGACTGATGTGATCATCATCTACTGCTGGCATATTGACAAGTCTTTATAATCCCACACAGAAATTCCTTAGTTCAAGCGAAATGAAGTAGGACACATATGTGATATGTGTGTGGGCCTGATTAAATACGTGTATGTGATACCGTATTGTAATCTGGCAGTTATCTGTTATCGAGTTAGATTATATGTGATATAACCAGATTATCGAATCAAATATTGATTTGATAATGTGATACACAGATAAATGATATTAGTCGGTTATATGTGATATAACCAGATTATTAAATCAAGTGTTGATTTAAAAATGTGATATATATTATATGTGATATAATTATATCTTAACTAATATCATTCGCTCAATAATTATTCTTCCATTATATATATATATAATGAAGCATGGCATGAAATTCTATTTTGTGAAAATAGAAATGAGGTGGAATTTGTGGAATGGTGTGAGGTATGGCACATAATATATTTTATTAGTTTGGTTTCACTATTGAAGCACTGTGCATATTTTCTTTATGATTTTATTCATGCTTCAATGAGTGAATGATATTTTTTGTGTGAGCCATTCCTTTCTCATTCCAACACTTAGCCATTTTTGAAAGTGTTGCTCTCTTGCTCTCATGCTCTCTAGCTTCTTCTTCTTCCTCATTGTCATGGTTCAAGTTTCAACCCTCACATGTGATGTGAACTATGAAGCTTGAACACAAACTTATGAGCTTTCGTATCCCCTACTTCACCATCCTACACTTGACTAGCGATCAAATGTAGCGTGTTTTCTACACTAAAAGAGTTTAGTGTAGAGATAGTTTGAGTTGGAAGGACTTCGCGTGCATCATCTTCGGCATGAAAGTCATCGGAGGAATCTCGTCCAAACCCTCAAGTGAAGCCTAGTGGAGTCGCGGGACTACTACACCAAGCATGTGAAGTGAAGGAATCGATCTACGAGGGTATAGCTATCTTCATTTCTTATAGTTTACCTAGATATCAAACTTAAACCCTAATCAACTAGTTAAAGATATTGGATAGTGTAGATTAGCACCCCGAAATTTTTAAAATTGGCATGCTTGATGCTACTAAAATCTAGTGGCAGTACTAGCATACACTTTCATGGTATCAGAGCCAAAGCTAGAAGATTAGACGATGTAATTAGAATCACGAAACCGAAAAACTCCGAAACACCGAAACCCAAGATCATAGTTTCTGTCGATTTTCAAACTTCCTTTGAAAATTATTTAAACAACTGCAGATTGTTTTATGTTATACAACTAGAATACTGGAAAAATTCTAGGCCAAAACGTCATTTTTGACCCGGCAAAATCCCTCCAAAACCCGGCCTGGCCGGTCCCCCTTGCCCTTTTTGGTCTCATATTTTTGGGTGTTCTTACAGCTTGGATTTTGGGTTTTCAGGTATTGTTTGATTAGTCCAAAATTATATGTGATGTTAATTTTGTTAAAAGGATAATACGGAGTGTTCCGTAGTCGTGGTTTTAACATTGTTTCGGGTTTAAGTTTGATATGGATGCAGTAGTTGGAATCCACATTTAATTAGTTTTGTGAAAACTAGTTAGTGTTTATAAATCTAACGTTTTAGTCTTGGTAGATCGATTGCCACAAAGATTCAATTCGGATCGAAACTCCGTCGCAATCGCGTATCGTACGCGAATACTCGCCGAATAACATTACTAGATAGCCTCGCCATATTGCCCTAACCAAGTGACTGTAGGAGAACCCTGTTGCCAATAGTACCTACTCGGGTGCTCGCGGTCACGGTGTTCCGCCTAAGTGCTCTTGGTCGACGGCATCGGGGGGGCCATCTACTATAGTTTCTGACATGTATTGGATCAGATAGTCTGGAATCTTTTTGAATTACTTGACTAAATTATTGAAAAGAATTTTTGATATGAGACTAAAATGCGGGGTTTATAGAGTTAGGCATGAAATTCGGAATATATGATATTCTGGATTTATGATGTCTAAGAATATGCGGATTCTAATTATTGCAGTTTTACATTTATTTTCTGCGACCGTAAATATAATACGTGGGGTATCCCAAATCTCGATGCTATATGTTAACGAAATTTGGGATACGCGTATTTACTTACGTTTATGATATGTGATATTATATGTCGCTGATATATTTTATTGGATCGTCGTGATTGAATAGCCGGGGGTTTTATGTGAGATGAGAGTTTTAATTTTCATTCATGTAAAATTTGTATGTAATATTCTTTTATTGGGGCAATCCGGGTTGAGGATGATGTCATCATTGATGTATATTATTTACTTTTCCGTATTAAGATAGAACCAGGGAGGGGAGCACAAGTAACCGGGTTCTAGAGTCCAGTGGGAGACCATATCAAGGAGTTGAGACCGGATCTCCTAACTCTAGAATTGGTAGGGTTATTTGCCGCTCTCGTAGGGGTCTAGGGATGTGGGTCTGGCTATTCTTCACGACCATGGAATCTGTGTTTTACATTACTGGCTAAATTTAAAACACGGAAATCCTAGTGTATCCAATATTTCATATGTTGCTTCTGCTGCTTGATTCTGTGATTTGATTGTTCCCGCCAAAATTTTCGGCCAAGAGCTACTTGTTCCTTTTTAAAAAAGGAGGGTGAGTCCTCAAAATTTGGCCTTATGTGTTAAACACGTGGGCGCTCATATACAAAGCATATGGGTGCTGAAAATAAAACAATTAATGGCGAAACAGGCCTCACGTGTAAAACACGTGAGTGCTCATATGCAAAGCGTATGAGCGATGAATAAAACAATTAGGGGCCAAACAGGCATCACGTGTTAAACACGTGAGAGCTCAGGCATCACGTGTTAAACACGTGAGAGCTCATATGAAAAACATATGAGTGCTAAATAAAATAAACTTAAAGGGCCAAACAGGCCTCACGTGTAAAACATATGAGCGCTTATATGCAAAGCATATAAGCGCTGAACATAAATCACCAATGGCCAAACATGCCTCACGTGAGCGCTTATATGCAAAGCATATGAGCGCTGAACATAAACAGGCTAAAACCCACAGCAAGGGTCACGTGTTCAACACATGAGTTCTCTTGCCTCTCACATGCAAGCGCCCCAATTTAAAATGCTCCTATCAAATTCTAGAATTAAATTCTATTTTGGGAAATATTTTCCTGATCATTCTCAAACTAAAAAGATCTTCTCTGTTAAACAGAGGACCTTTGGATCAAAGATCAAACGGTGATCATCTGGTAGAATAAAGTTCTATTATAGGAAAATATTTTCCTAATCTTGTTAAATTAATAAGATATTCATATGATCAGAATTCTATGTTAGAATAAAATTCTCACTAACGAGATATCTATATGATAGAATTAAATTCTATATTTTGAAAATATATTTCTGATCTTGTTAAACTAAAAAGATATGATACAATAAAATTCTAATCTTGTTAAAACTAACAAGATATTCATAATCTTGTTAAACAAACAAGAAATCTTCATTGTTAGACAGAGAGCCTTTGGATTAAAAATCCAACGGTGAATAAAATTCACCGATTGATCTAAAAGATCATGAAATCAATCATGATCTCTCAATGAGAGATTCCTTTAAAAAAATTATTCTTTTTCTTCTCATATAAATAGGAGTAAGGAGAGGAGGAAAAAAATACACACAGAGGGAGAGGGGAAGAAAAATATAGAGAGAATTTAATTCTCTAAAGAAGAGAAACCCCTCCCAAAAGCTCCCATAAAACAAAAAGAGAATTTAATTCTCAAACCAAGAGTTTAACTCTTCTCAAATAACTTAATTCTTCCTCTGGTTAAGATCTGCAGAAGCAGATTTCCCCACAAGTTGAGAATTTAATTCTCATCGGGGAGATTCTGTCATGCAGATTCAAAACTTAGGGGAAAGAACTGAGTTCGAAAGAGTTTAACTCTTACAAAACATATGGAAATTTAATTCCTATGAAACTAGGGTTTAACCCTTTAAAAAGAATTTAATCCCTGTAAAGAACAAAAGGAGAACTTGATTTCTCAGAACTACAAAAGAACAACCTGGTGATTCATTAGTGTTTAACACTATAATGAAACCTCACGTGTTTCCCACGTAAGCGCCTCTGATGAACAATAAAAGAATGGTTAGGGATGAGTCACGTGTTTTACATGCGAGCACTTAAAAGAAGAACTAGAAGTGCCTTCTAGGACAGTCACGCGTTCCCACGTGACCCCGAACAAGCACTTATATAGAAAAGAGAATAGATCTAAAAACAACGCTTACATTTTGAAGGCGCTTCACGTGTTCACACGTGAGCATCATAGGGTCCAAGTGCTTAGCACTTATAAAAGGAGAGGGGGAATAAATCAAAGACAGTTCCCATTTAGGGGCGCCTCACGTGATACCACGTGGCCCCCTAATAGTGCTTAACGCTTTCAAAAGAAAAAGGGGATAAATCCAAAAACAGTTCCCATTTTGGGGCGCCTCACATGATCCCACGTGACCCCAATAGTACTTATCACTTATAAAAGAAAAAGGGAATAAACCCAAAGAATCATTGCCCAATTCTCAGACGCCTCACGTGCCACACGTGAGCGCTCCAAATTTCAGTGTTTAACACTGCTTAAGAGCCTCACGTGGGAGCACGTGAGTGCCAAGCAAATATCAGTATTTAACACTATGAGGGGCCAACCTTAGCTCAAATTAGCCAAGTCTCCTGAGGCCGAAAACCTTTTGACCATCAATCAACCGAACCCTCCTATACTCAGGTCTCCCCAAATTGATCTTAGTTCCAAAGATAACTAATGATCTCTTGACACATGACATCCAAAATGATGTTCAATCCTGTTCCCCTCCGAAAGACGCGGCGGACGTCTTGCCTGAAATTCGGGGCAGATGCTAATTGGTGCTATCCGTCTACCTCTCCGAAGATGCCAAGTTGATTTATGGCACCATGTATCGAAGGTTTAAACGGATGCGGCCGGTGTAGCAGACTTTGTCAGATTCCCCCTCGCTTGAGGGGTTTTTGATTGTGGGGACGCTCTTCCCTGCACGCGCAAGCCCCTGCAGTTAATTACGCTACCGCATCACGGTAACAACTTTCTCCTTCTCCATATGGTCACTTCGTGTCGTGGGTGTTTGTTTTGTTTGTGGTTGCCCGTGGATTGTATACGGAGACTAATTTGTGTTGTCGCCCGTAGGGCGTGGACTAGTCCAAATCCGTATCTTTCTTAGATTTGGGTTTGGGGGGGTTGGGTTTAAGGATACGTTAGCCTCATTTGAGACTAAGATCAACTTAAACGTTTGTTAAGGATACGTTAGCCTAATTTTAGACTAAGATCAACTCAACGTTTGTCAAGGACACGTCAGTCTAATTTTAGACTAAGATCAACTTAACGGGATCGTTTAGATCCGACAAAAGAGCATTTGGACTCTATTGTTTAGTTTAGGGACATTGCAGTCGATTACCCGTTTAAGAACATGGTGGTCCATTGTTAGTTTAAGGACGTCTCGGTCCAATGTTAGTTTAAAGACATCACGGTCGAGGTTAAGGACATCATAGTCCGTGGGTTTAAGGACTCCACAGTCTAATGTTAGTTTTAAAACATCACGATCGAGGTTATGGACATCATAGTCCATGGGTTTAAGGACCCCACAGTCCAATGTTAGTTTAAAGACATCACGGTCGAGGTTAAGGACATTATAGTCCGTGGGCTTAAGGACCCCACAGTCCAATGTTTAGAGACGTCATGGTCTATGAAATGTGTGGTTGTCGGGACCCATCACCTCTTTGAAGACGTTGAGGAATTACAACGACAAATATCAAAGGAGTGAAGAGATGCACCCTTGAACCAAGGTGAGTTGGTTGAAAGAGCAGATGTACTCAGTTCAAGATAAGTTGAGGACTTATGGCTAGAATTGGACTAAGTCCAATTAAAATCTTTAACATTTTTTTGGTTCTGGCTATTAATCCTTTATTTGGGCTCGACCCTTTTAATAATGCTAAGCATTGGGTTCTGACATCTTTTGTCTTCATCAGAACAAATTGTGTTCTGACAATGCGCCACGTGGCGCGCCAGGCGCTTTGCGCCGGTTAAAGAGCGCATTGCTCTTCTATCAGGTAGCGCACACGAAGAGGGCACGTGTCGCACTTAGCGCTAAGTGCTAGTTCATTAGCGCATTGCACTTTTAATTTATGAGCGCTTTGCACTAGTCTGTTGGCGCGCCAGCGAGTGACACGTGGCGCGCTTGGCGCTAAGCGCCAGCCCATGAGCGCAATGCGCTGTTTCAGAAGCGCAAAGCGCAGATTGTGTCTTTGGTTGACACGTGTCGTGTTTTGGCATTGAGCGCCGGTCCAATGAGTGCAAGAGCGCAATTCATGAGTGCAAGACACTTTTCAGTAGCGCAAAGCGCATTTGATCAATTTTAAGATCAAAGAACAAATTTATGTTCTTCTTTTAAAGGAGGCTTTGCCTCAAGATTCAAGAACAAAAAGTTCTTGTTTTATAAAAGGCCTCTTCCTTTATAGATCAAAGATCTGTGAATGAAGTAAAATACTTCTTTTAGTTTTTTTATAATTAGATCTTTTGATCTTTTTTCTTATTATCAAAGACCTTGGTCTTTTGTAGATCTATGATCTTTTTAGAAAATGGTTCTTCTTTTTACGAGATGATTTCATCTCTGTGGTTCAAGAAATAGTTCTTTACCTTAAAGATGAAGAAATGATCTTTTTTTCTAAAGGCTTGCCTTTCTTTCTCTTTGAGTTTTCTCAAAGTTTGTAGAAGGTTTTTTCTATCTCTTCGTATGTCCTTTAGACTTGAAGTCTAGGTGCCTTTATATAGGGCCAATTGATTTATTGAATCAGTTTTGAGAGATCTTTCTCTGATTGATTTGGGAATATTTCCCACCGTTGGATCTTTGATCCTAAGGCTTCTGTTTTACAGAAGATAATCTTCTTGTTTTAATAAGATTGGAAAGATCTTTCCATAACAGAATTTTAGTTCTGATTAATTAATAATTTGTTTTTAGTAGATCTTTTGATCTAACGGTGGGGGATTTTTAATTCCAGCGCTGGCGCACCTTGCGCTGGCGCACCTTGCGCTAGCGCACCTGCGTTCGATACGTGACGCGCAGCGCAACTGCGCTGGCGCACCCATGTTCGACACGTGGCACGCAGCGCAGAGCGCTGGATCTGAAGCGTTGCTTCAACTTTTAAATTTTGAATTTTAAAACAGAGCTTTGCTCTGATTGGGGGTGCGCTGCCTAGGGCGCAGCGCACCTAGCGCTAGCACGTCTACGTTTGATACGTGGCGCTCACCGCGCAGAGCGCTGAATCTGAAGCGTTGCTTCAATTTAAATTTTGAATTTTGAAACAGATCTTTGCTCTGATTGGGGGAAACAAATGCCCTCCCACCATTGCGCTCACGTGGCGCACACGTGAGTGCAACGGTGGCAACATCTGAGCCCTTGGATCAACTCAGAAGTTGAAAAGGCGGTTCAATACCTATAAATAGGACCTTTGGTCCCTTAGATGATTTCCATCTTCTTCTTGAGAATTTTTTTCAGAGCCTTGCTCTTCAGTTAAGAACTTTCAAGAGTCAGAACTCTTTCCAAACTTAGGTAAAGTTTAAAATTTTGATAAATTAGGGTTTTTACCCATTAACAGAGCCTTGCTCTTCATAGATCTTTAATCTGGAGAAAACCCTTTTAGGGTTTCACTAGCAGAGCTTTGCTTCATAGATCTAAAGAGATCTAAAGAGATCTAAAGAGAACCCTTTTAGGGTTCCATTAATAGAGCTTTGCTCTTTAAAAGGATTTTACTTATGGTTTCCTAATTCATTAATGGAGCTTTTCTCCTTTCAAATCATATAGAAGAACTCTTAAGAGTTTTTCATGGATCTTGAAGATTAAAAATGGACTTTTATTTTTGATGAATTATATCATCTTCTCAGAGCAAGGCTCTCAGTGTTCTTGGGGAATTTCTTTAAATTCCCCTAATAATCGATTTTGACAGGTGTCACTCCTGTCTGCAGAGCACTGCTCTCGAGGAGTTTAACTCCCTGTGCCTGTTTTTAATAAGAATTCGCTTAATCAGTCTCTCCGCTAATTTTTGTTGAGTTTCTTTTTCAGGAGTAATGGACGCTCATATGTATGACCTTGACGAGATTATCTCTTACGGAGACATTCGCTCACTCGGCCGTTCTCAGAATCGAGAATTCACAAATGCCGAGTGTGCCGAAACATGAGTCGCTTTGACGCATACAATGGTCGGCTGCTTCCTCGACGTTCCTCTCTTCTGAAGCTTATTGTGGGAGCGATCTGGGAAGCGCTTCCTTTATTCTGCACCGGTGTGCCGCTTAGGGCATTGGATGCCGCCGAGGATAAGGTGCGCTCGGTGTATCTGATGAGCCTAATCTCAAAAAGAAGGCGAGACAATCTTATTGATCTCCTGCATCAGGCTTTTCAACAATCGGCCATACTTGCTGCCTATCGGAGGGTGGAGGACATCCGTGGGGATCCCGATGCTTGTGATCGCGAAAGAAAGCATACTATGATGGTTCGAAATGCCTGGAAGATTCTGGACAAAGTCACTTTTGAGTTCCTCAATCTATGCCCTGGATCTGAGGTTTTGCCATTGTAATTATTTTGACAATGTTTTTGTTTACTGCTTTTATAATTGTAAGAACTTTTCGCAGTATGAATGGCAAGTTTCTCATTTCATCTTGTTTTATTTTACGTACTAAATCTTTTGCACATGCATGAACGGGAATGCCTCGAACGCTTAATTAAATGCGAATCAAATGTTCTCCTTATTGGTTTCTTCTCTTTGCTGTGTTGTTGCCATGTGATTTTAGCAAGTGCGGTCTGTAGATAGTACATAGCTGTCAATCTTGTGCTCTTTGTAAGGTGGTGATGGCTTAGAAAACAGGATTAGGATCTGTCACCTAAGACTTTTCAACTTTATGAGCCGTGAGGGTCTCATAAAGAATTTTCTCCCTACCGGTCGAGAGGATCTCGTAGGTATAATTTCTCCTTAAGAATCGTGAGGATTCCTAAGTGTGTTTTCTCTTGAAATTCGTAAGGATCTCACAAGAGAATTTGCTCCCTTATGAGTCGTGAGGACCCGCAAGTGACGGGTGAAGTTTCCCTTATCCGCATTTCACGGAGTCAGGGGTTGCTCTGGATGCTTCCCACGGGTTCACTGCCGTGTTCTGCGAGGACCAGGATCCGCTCTGGATGTTTCCCCGCGGGGTCAGGATTGACATAAGCCGCGTTCTACGTAGCCAGGAATTTTGCTCTGGATGCTTCCCACGGGTTCACTGCCGTGTTCGGCGAGGACCAGGCTCCGCTCTGGATGCTTCACACGGGGTCATTGCCGTGCTCTGCGAGGACCAGGGTCCGCTCTGGACGATTCCCACGGTGTCAGGATTGACATAAGCCGCGTTCCACGTAGCTAGGAATTTTTCTCTGGATGCTTCCCACGGGTTCACTGCCGTGTTCGGCGAGGACCAGGCTCTGCTCTGGATGCTTCACACAGGGTCATTGCCGTGCTCTGCGAGGACCAGGATCCGCTCTGGATGTTTCTCACGGGGTCAAGATTGACATAAGCCGCGTTCAATGTAACCAGGAATTTTTCTGTGGATGCTTCGCACCGGTTCACTGCCGTGTTCGGCGAGGACCAGGCTCCGCTCTGGATGCTTCACACGGGTTCATTATCGTGCTCTGCGAGGACTAGGATCCGCTCTGGACGTTTCCTACAGGGTCAGGATTGACATAAGCTGCGTTCCACATGACCAGGAATTTTGCTCTGGATTCTTCCCGTGGGTTCACTGCCGTGTTCGGCGAGGACCAGGCTCCGCTCTGGATGCTTCACACGGGGTCATTGCCATGCTCCGCGAGGACCAGGATTCGCTCTGGATGTTTCCCACAGGGTCAGGATTGACATAAGCTGCGTTCCACGTAACCAGGAATTTTGCTCTGGATGCATCCCACGAGTTCACTGCCGTGTTCGGCGAGGACCAGGCTCAACTCTGGATGCTTCACACGGGGTCATTGCCGTGCTCTGCGAGGACCAGGATCAGCTTTGGATGTTTCCCACGGGGTCAGGATGTAGGGTTACTAGGCACACGCAAGAGGTTCCACAAGGCATCAACCATTCCGATTTTAAATTTTCCGGTGCCGAGAAACCCTAAACTAGATCGATTACTAGAGGTAAGGCGAAAAAGAGAAGCAAGCAAACTACTTTCCTAACAAGTGAATGGAAATACAACGTTTGTAGATCCGGTCCTCCACTTCTTTAGCTTCGTGATGACGTCCCTTCGCTGCGATCACCGGGATCCCGGACTCTTGCGATGGTTTTGTCGGAGAAATGAGCGGGCTAGGTCATTGACTTCGATGCCGAAGATGATCTACGTCGAGGCAACTCTAACTCAAGCTCCATTTTCATTTGGTCATGAAACTTATGAAGATAACACACTCTACTACATGGCAAGTGGTAGAGGATGAATAAATAGGAAGTGGGTTCACTTTGGATTTGGATTTCTCACTTAGATTCATCACTTGGAATTTTCAAGAAAGCTTTCTTCTTTTCTTCATGAAGAAGAAGAAGAAGAAAGAAAAAGAATAATGAAAATATGAATAATCCATAATAGAAAATCAAGTGATGCTTATCATTTAGCAACCATGGGTGAGTGTAACTCATGTAGAGAATAAACTAAGGTTTAGTTAAATGGTTAGGTTAAGCATAAAACAAAATGGTTGAAGCTTCATGAATCTTCAAGAATAAAACAAAGAAAGCCACCATCATTTTGTTTCTTGCCAACTAAATAAATAAAGAAAATAAATAAATAAGGTAAATGAAATCCTAACCATTAACTAAACATGGTATATAGCATACACACACCCAAGTTTGCATGTATCATCAAACATGATACAATCAAGTGCACAAAACTATATCACATATACTACTTCTGCACATCAAGTGAGAAAATCAATCTTAAGTGAAAAAATACTAGTTAATGTAAAGTAATATATCAAATATATAATTATACATTAAATCATCAAATCAACACTTGATTTAATGATCCGGTCATACTGCATATAACCAACTAATATCAATAGTAACAACTTATCGAATCAACACTTGATCTGATAACCCGGCTATGTCGCATACAACCGATTAATGTCACAATCACGAGAATAGAATACAGTATCACATACTGGTATTATTCTCGGTCCCGCACATATCTCATATGCGCTCTTATTTCGTTTCGCTTGAGCCAGGAAACCCCTGTGTAGGACTCTAAAGACTCGTCAATACACCGACAGCAGGTGAAGATCATATTAAACACCCACAAGCTGCAAGTGGTCTGCTAAACGTAACGGCCACCCGGGTATTGAGCGATCAGAAGATCAACGAGCAAGCCCGCTCATACTCCTTTGAATCCAACGAGTAACACTACCGTATAGTCCGGTCTGTTCTTCTGATATGTCGCATATCTCGTCTAGGGGTGGTAAACGTCAGACCCCAATAACTCGATAAGTCGTGTCGATATGAGGCTCATAACGGATCGAGAAACTACTGGTAACACTTACCCGTAAATCCCTAAAGCAGCCTAGGCCAAGGACTTCCTGTTATAGCCAATCGCGCACAGCGCAACATCAACTCCCTATACCGGAAGAGACGAAACCCCTCCTATCGCTCATTGCCTCCATGTGATTCGGGACTGTACCCAAAACCCACCATTTTGCACGCCCTCTTAGACGTGGTAAGGTGGAAATCAAAGCACAGTGGGAATCACACAAGACTCTATGACGATCTCGGGTATACAGACTAACCTGTACCAGTGTCACCAGAGAACTGCCATCTGGCGTAAGGTATAATACCATCCGGGAGTTCTCGGTGAGTCCGTCCGGTGTACCCAGTCTCCACTGAGCACCCATATATCATCTCTGATGTCAAACACCAATGGATATGGGATCATCCATCGCCCATCTATATGGGTCGAGAAGCTACACGCTAGTCTACTCTGGTATATCGATGCCCCGTCTCGATACACCCATGACTAGGGACCTTGAAGGATGTACTTATGGACTACCATGTCCCCACTAGTATGATCCGCATCATAGTCCAGGTAGTCAAGTATACATCCTAAGGGCTTTACCAACATGTAACAGAGAGACAATCAGTGTACACGTTAAAGTAAAGAGTAACCAGATAGCATACTATCATATCGAGCAAGAAAGTCATCCCTATATATGTCCAAGCATCCACTACAATATACATCCTATGTATAGTAATGGCCTCTAGGGCATACATATAACTAACAATCTCCCACTTGCACTAGGGCCATCTGATAGCAGTGGTTGTAGTATCTCATACTCAACCATCCCATAAAAGTCACTCTCTGGGAAAAGGCCTTTGTGAGTGGATCCGCCGTGTTGTCCTCTGAGTCTGCTCTCCTAACCTCGATCCCCTGGAGATCAACCATCTCCATGATCAGGTGACACTGCCTTAGAATATGTCTGGATCACTGATGGGACGGGCGTTCCTTGGCCTAAGCCACAACTCCATTGTCACATAATGGGAGGAACGAAGTTCATCTCATGAACTAATATACACCCAGACTGCCTTTTTGGTAGCATCTTAAGTAGCGATGTATCCAGCCTTTATCGTCTAGTATGCCACGGTATCTAGCTTGGAACTCTTCCAACATACTGTCCCTTTACTGAGGGTAAAGACAATGCCTGTGACTGACTTTCAGTCGTCCTTATCACTCTGGAACCTTTCCTGTGATTCTCCCCAGGATCAATTGATACCATCTCACTACAACTAGTGTGTATCCTAACATCCAATTAGATCTATCTCATAGATCCAAAACCCAGGATTTAGTAAGTATCACTTTGATCCTATATGGAGAATCCTTGTGATAAGTGGAGATTGACCGAGCGTAGCATAGGAAACTACTTCCCTATCAAGAGTATGTCATCCACATACTCTACGAGGATCATCACCATACTCCCTACTACCTTTTTGTATATACAAGGTTCATCTACCATTTTGATGATGTCAAACTCTTTGACTAACTCATCAAAACAGATGTTCCAACTCCGCGATGCCTGCTTTATCAAATAAAACATCTTGTACACGTTTCCGCTGCTCCCACTGTCTACGAAGCCCTCTGACTGTGTACTTATAGACGCTTTCTTCCAAATCATCATTTAGAAAGGAAGTCAAGACACCCAACCGCCAGATATCGTAGTCATGGTATGTAGCCGTGGTAAGTAGGATCTGGATGGACTTAAGCATAGGCCCCAGAAAAGGTTTCATCATTAGCCACAACTGGTCCATGATGTGAACATTTAATAAGTCTAGCTTTGAAAGTCTCAACTTTTCCATGTACACCAAGTAATCTTCTCAAGATATACTTGCTCCTGATGGGGATTTAACCCTTCAGATAAAACAACCAAAGTCCATACTTTGTTGGTGTATAAGGATTCCATCTTAGATCGATAAGCATCCAGCCATTCTTGCAGAGTCCTACTCCTGATGGCCAGTTCGAAACTAGTTAGGTCATCATCTCATGATGCAATCCTCGCTCCCACTGTCATAGAGAAATCGAAGTATCTCTCAGGTGGGTGAGAAACCCTACTAGATCGGTGGAGAGGCCGAGGTTCGTTGGTTGCTACTGAATCCTTTGGTTCTACCAAATCATCAGCTGCAGTTTGTATAGTTGGAACTATTTCCAGTTCTACCTTATGACAAATGATTTCTTCACAAGAAATTCCCTTTCACAAAGGTGGCATGCTGAGTAACAAAACATCTTTTGTTTCTCGGTTAGGTAGAAGATATTCCCTTGCGTATGCTTGGGATATCCAACAAACTTCCACAGAACTGACTTTGCCTCGAGCTTGTCCGGATTATGCTTTTAGACATAGGTTGGACAACCCCAAATCTTAACAAACTTAAGATATGGGCTCTTCACTTTCCATATCTTATATGAAATGGTAGGCATCTGATTTGATCGGAACCCTATTCAATAGGTATGCAGCTTCTTAAGTGCATAACTCACAAAAGGAAATAGGAAACTCAGTAGTACTCATCATAGAGCACACTATATCACATAGGGTGTTATTGCTCCGCCCCGATATACCATCGTGCTATGGTGCATACGGAGGAGTAATGCTGAGAGAGAATCTCATTCTCCTTTAGAATAATCCAGGAATTCCGTGCTCAAGTATTCTCCTCCTTGATCACATCAAAGGACATAATACTTATACCCGTATTTTGGTTCTCTACTTCTAACTTATATTCTGTGAATATCTCAAAAATTTCAGACTTGTGTTTTAACAGGAACATATGTCTGAATCTCGAGAGATCATCAGAGAATTTAATGAAGTACAAAGAACCGGTCTTGGCATTTGTAGACAAGGGACCTTCATACATCAATATGTATCATCCCAAGAGTTCACCAACTCTTTCTCTGTTTCCAATAAACAGAGCTATGGTCATCTTATCTCTGTGACATGACTGGCTAGTTTCACAAGATGTAAATTCAAACTAATTTAAATATGCATCTTAATGTAACTTCAGCTAGTCGGGTCGCATTGATATGACCTAGTCTACAATGCCTCAAGAAGGATTCGTTCATTTCTGAACTCTTCCTCTTGTGTGTGTTCTGTATACTAAGAACTGTAGTTTGATTTAGAACATTAATGCTTTTAGATAACGCGCCTGAACCGATCAACTCTTGATATAGGAAATGTTCAAAACATTATCCAACAATACAAAATTATATACTTTCTTTACTAATAAAGAGACTGATATGATTTTGTACATCAGGTTCGGTATCTAATAACATTTATTCAGAATCAATGTATTCTGGTAATACAGGGTGACAGTGACCAACAGACTTGGCTGCAACACTTGCACCGTTTTCTGTCTCATGAAACTTATCACCCGTTCTCAGTTCTCTACCTTTCTGTAGCCCTATGTAACAGATTACATATCTGGGATCCTGATTCGGTATCAAATACCCAGGATGTAGAGGATATTTGAGAAACAGTTCTCTGTAATGAACACACCCGAAGATGATGCATCGGTATGCACTTTCTTCATTTGGGCGGCACGGGAATTCTGGTAATCCCCAATTTCCTGCTCTGTCTTATAACAATTATAAGTTGGAGAAGGACCAACGTTCCCCAGCACAGTAAAACAAGCGGGTTCGGCCAATATATCCGTTTTATTATCTTGATTAAGGCGTGACATGGTCGCTACCTGGAGAGAGAGAGAAGAAAACACTCTGCGTGCGCTCTTGCAAGATCAGATTAGTTATTATTTTATCTAATCAGGATGGCTCCCAATGTTTTTATCAAATCTTCCTTCAAACCCTAAAAGGAAAGACTAGCCGGGATTAATTACACGCTACAAGTTCGCCAATCTTTCATCCAGGCCAGTGTCGGTACTTTGAGGGAGGTTCCCTGTGCTTTCGCACGGACCTAATTAAAGTAAACTTCGTTTTCCCAGAGGCATAACCCCGTTGACACCTTTCTAGACACCTACTTGATCGGCTAATTGTAATGTGTAAAACTCTCCCAGGAGTAACAATTACTCGCAGCGGGTATCGGGATCCAACTATCTAATAGAAGGTATGCAATCTCATTGCAAATTTCAACACTTGAAATTCCCGATAATATTTTATCCCTAGCAGCTATATGACCTTAACATAGTCAACAAATCATAAGTGCTAGTCAAGTTCAACCCGTCATTTCCCGATTGAATTAAACCCACCCGCACAACCCTTAACATAGTCAACAAAGTCGCACGACTACCCTAATCCAATCGCATCATATGCTTATACAGATAAGCACTAATTAGCTACCGCACACTACGCCTTAACATAGTCAACAAACGTAGCACGAATACTAACTAGTACTTATCTGAAATGACGGAGGGCTACGACAGGTTTTTAAGAAAACCTTTTGCGTAATGAACTTGATATCGTTGTAGAATCGAGTGATTTTAAATGGAGTGTTTTTGAGGCTTTTCTAGTTTTGCTAAAGGGGTCACTCCCGGTGAAGGGATCGTCGGCCCTTTCCTCATCGAATAAGGTGCAGGATATATCATATATACCGCTGTGCAAAGCAAGAACTATAGGAGCAATCAAAAGACAAACTGAGGGGTGTAGCATCTGCCAGTTATTACTAAAGGGGTCACTCCCGGTGAAAGGATCTCGGCCCTTTCCTTATCGAATAAGGTGCATGATGTTCTACAAGGAACATCGCGATGCAAAGCAAGAACTGTAGCTACCTGTTTTTGAAAATTCATTTCTACAACATCTTTTAGGTTTCTTTTATTTCATTAATCTCATCAATGAAGTCCCATCATTTAAATCACCTAAACACCACAGATAAATACGACGTACACTTATACCATCTGCATTCGCCTCGATGTCCCCTCGTGCACCGTTAGGTTAGGTAACTAACGGCAGAGCGGGGCAGGGCTAGCGCGGGTGTAAAACATAAGTAACGTCTATATAATATATTGTATATGCTATATACAGTATCTATCATAATATATCAAATGATCACATTACAGATATCGCAGCAGAAGAAACATATGAAACATTAGATATACTAGGAAGCCCGTGTTTTCAATACGAGCCTGTATAAAAGACGGATTCCATGGTCGCGATGAATAGCCAAACCCACACCCCTAGACCCCTACGAGAGCGGCAAGCAACCCTACCAATTCTAGAGTTAGGAGACCCGGACTCGACTCCTCGAGTTGGTCTCCCACTGGACTCCAGAACCCGGTTACTTGTGCTCTCCTCCCTGGGTCTACCCCAGTGCGGAAAAGTAAATAATATACAATGGTGACATCTTCCGCAACCTGGAAGTGCCCCAATAAAAGAATATTACATACAATTAATTTTACATGAATGAAAATAAAAAAGTCTCATCTCACATAAAACCCCCGGCTATTCAAAACGCGACGATCCAATATAACATATCCAGCAACACATAACATCACATGTCATCAACGTAAGTAAATGTGCGCATCCCAATTGTCGTTGACATATAGCAACGAAACCGGCGATATCACATATTACACTTACGGTCACAGAAAAGAAAGTGTAAAACTACAACAGTTGGAATCCGCAACCTCCTTAGACATCTCATGCCTAACAGTTATAAACCCCGCATTTTAGTCTCTATATCGAAAACACTTTTCAATATCAAGTCGGGCAATTCAACAAGATTCCCGATAAACTGATCGAATGCTCGTCGCAAACTTTAGTAGACGGCCGCACCCCCGGATGCCGTCGACGAAGTTTACTAAGGCGCAACACTATTGCCGCGAGCACCCGAACGGATGCTTTTGGCGACGGGGTTCTCCTACAGTCACTTGGTCGGGGCTATGAGGCATGGCTGTTTATTAAGTTTACCCGGCGAGTATCCGCGTACGCTTCGTGATTGCGACGGACTTTTGATCGCATCAAAATTCCGTAGCAACCGATCATTCGAGACTAAACTGCTATGTTTATAACATCCAAATCAGTTATCTCATAACTACTTGTGGATTCCAAATATTGTATCACATTCCAGATAAATAGAAAATGTTAAACTTTCCGATCGAACAATCAAACACCCAAGTTTTCCTGAAATAGCTCAACACATGAAATAAATTTAAAAACATCCAGTTCATGCCTCAGTACCAACGGTCCAGCCGTAGAAGGGTCAAGCCAACGCCTCACATGTGGCACGCCGTACTACCCCAAACCCGAAGGTTCAAAAGGCAGTTCAAGACGGTCAAATAATCGAGTTAAGGTTTGTTGTCTTCTAGAGGGTCCATCGCGTTACTTGCACTACTTAGAACGTTATTAAACTATGGAAAAATCCAACAATTGGAAATTTCCCAGCAGGGGAAAAATTGGGTTTTTTATCCGGTCGAACTTTTTAACATATTCTAAAATTACCCGGAAAAACACATAGACAAAATTAAACAATCCGATTGAATCATTGAATCCCCAAAACAACCCAGAAAAAACTCAACTGTTGAGTATCAATTAAAAATTCCCATAAAATACAGCATGTACAGAAGGACATTACTGTGGAAAGCACATGGCAGAATTCACCAATATGACCGCGGAACCGCCGCCCAAGCCAGGGTGGGGCAACGGTTCCGCGGCGCAATAATCGATTTGGGATCACGTGCTTCACAGTAACTCTTACAAAACCCTGCTGAATTTTTTAACAATTTTTAATTAGGAAAAATCCACTGTTTCAGAAAATGTATAGAGAGGGTTAAAAGTTAGGGTTTCGGGGTTCGATCGGATTTCTAACATCGTCTACACTTCGCCTAAAGCTCTAGCTAGTCTCTGATACTACTGTAGGGTTACTAGGCACACTCAAGAGGTTCCACAAGGCATCAACCATGCCAATCTTAAATTTTCCGGTGCCGAGAAACCCTAAACTGGATCGATTACTAGAGGTAAGGCGAAAAAGAGAAGCAAGCAAACTACTTTGCTAACAAGTGAATGGAAATACAACCTTTGTAGATCCGGTCCTCCACTTCTTTAGCTCCGTGATGACGTCCCTTCCCTGTGATCACCGGGATCCCGGACTCTTGCGATGGTTTCGTCGGAGAAATGAGCGGGCTAGGTCGTTGACTTCGATGCCGAAGATGATATACGTCGAGGCAACTCTAACTCAAGCTCCATCTTCACTTGGTCATGAAACTTGTGAAGATAACACACTCTACTATATGGCAAGTGGTAGAGGATGAAGAAATAGAAAGTGGGTTCACTTTGGATTTGGATTTCTCACATAGATTCATCACTTGAAATTTTCAAGAAAGCTTTCTTCTTTTCTTCATGAAGAAGAAGAAGAAGAAAGAAAGAAAAAGAATAGTGAAAATATGAATAATCCATAATAGAAAATTAAGTGATGCTTATCATTTAGCAACCATGGGTGAGTATAACTCATGTAGAGAATAAACTAAGGTTTAGTTAAATGGTTAGGTTAAGCATAAAACAAAATGGTTGAAGCTTCATGAATCTTCAAGAATAAAACAAAGAAAGCCACTATCATTTTGTTTCTTGCCAACTAAATAAATAAAGAAAATAAATAAATAAGGCAAATGAAATCCTAACCATTAACTAAACATGGTGTATAGCATACACACACCCAAGTTTGCATGTATCATCAAACATGATACAATCAAGTGCACAAAAATATATCACATATACTACTTGTGCACATCAAGCGAGAAAATCAATCTTAAGTGAACAAATACTAGTTAATGTAAAGTAATATATCAAATATATAATTATACATTAAATCATTAAATCAACACTTGATTTAATGATCCGGTCATACTGCATATAACCAACTAATATCAATAGTAACAAATTATCGAATCAACACTTGATCCGATAACCCGGCTATATCGCATACAACCGATTAATGTCACAAATCGAGAGAATAGAATACAGTATCAAATACTGGTATTATTCTCGGTCCCACACATATCTCATATGCGCTCCTATTTCGTTTCGCTTGAGCCAGGAAACCCCTGTGTAAGACTCTAAAGACTCGTCAATACGCCAGCAGCAGGTGATGATCATATCAAACACCAACAAGCTACAAGCGGTCTGCTAAACGTAACGGCCACCCGGGTATTGAGCGATCAGAAGATCAACAAGCAAGCCCGCTCACACTCCTGTGAATCCAACGAGTAACACTACCGTACAGTCCGGTCTGTTCGTCTGATATGTCTCATATCTTGTCTAGGGGTGGTAAACGTCAGACCCCAATAACGATATGAGGCTCATAACGGGTCGAGAAACTACTGGTAACACTTACCAATAAATCCCTAAAGCAGCCTTGGCCAAGGACTTCCTGTTATAGCCAATCGAGCATAGCGCAACATCAACTCCCTATACCGGGATAGACGAAACCCCTCCTATCGCTCATTGCCTCCATGTGATTCGGACTGTACCCAAAAACCACCGTTTTGCATGCCCTCTTGGACGTGGTAAGGTGGAAATCAAAGCACAGTGAAAATCACACAAGACTCTATGACGATCTCGGGTATACAGACTAACCTGTACTAGTGTCACCAGAGAACTGCCATCTGACGTAAGGTATAATACCATCTGGGTGTTCTCGGCGAGTCCGTCCGGTATACCCAGTCTCCACTGAGCACCCGTATATCATCTTTGATGTCAAACACCAATGGATATGGGATCATCCATCGCCCATCTATATGGGTCGAGAAGCTACACGCTAGTCTACTCTGGTATATCGATGCCCCGTCTCGATACACCTGTTCCCGCCGAAAATTTCTGCGCGAAAGAGCCCAAGGTATCAAATGGCGGCGATACGCTTAAGAAAATGGGAACCAGTATCTTCCGGGCTGTTTTTTGATAAACTCCCGAATGAGAAACAGATAAATTCTGATGGTATCGAAAGCGGCTCGAAAAACCCTTCGATTTGATATATTATGGGCCTCGTAATTCATCCGGGATCAAAAGTTATGAGGAATTACGTGTCCACACGTGATGGGCTTTTAAAAACCCGCTGGAGGAGTTAAAAAACATAATAAAAACTCAGAAAAGACCCCAATGGGGCATCACGTGCTCACACGTGACCATGGGTCACGTGCAGACACGTGATGGGCTTTTAAAGCCTCTAAAATAATGAATCGAATTTAATTCTAAAAGTCAGAAAATACCTCAACGAGGTATCACGTGCTTACACGTGACCAATGGTCACGTGTTGACACGTGATGGTTAAAACTGAAACATAAATAAGCGGCTGAGAAAGGAACCCAATTGGGGGTCACGTGATCACACGTGACCAAAGGTCACGTGCCAGCACGTGACTGGCTTTAAAAGCATTATAATTTAATAGAATTAAATTCTAAAAGTTTCTGAATCTTTCTAAATGGAAAAGGGTCATGGGGAACCGTTGGATTAAAAATCCAAGGGTGATTAAAAATCACCAATTTATGGAAAAACCTTGGACAAGGAAAGATTTCCCTGAAAATCTCACCAGGATAACAAATAGAATATCTTTTGGATTTAAAATCCACGGTGAATAAAATTCACTGAATGATCTAAAGGCCCAGATTAATGATAAATATAAATCAAATCTCTCAACATACAAATCAAATCTCTCAATGAGAGATTTGCTAAACAAATTTATTCTCTTCCTCCTCCTATAAATAGGAGCCAAGAGAAGAGAAGGGGGATCGACTTTTTGAGAGAGAAAAACAGAGGGAGGAGAATTTAATTCTCAAGAGAAGAAAAAGCAAAGAGAGGAGAATTTAATTCTCTGCAAAAGAAAAACCCTATGTGAGAAAAGGGAAAAGATTAACTTCAAAAAGAGAATTTAATTCTCAAAATTCAAGAGTTTAACTCTTATAAAAAGAAAAAAGAAGAACTTAGTTCTTCTTCTGGTTGAAGATCTGTACAGAGCACATCTCCCCATAGGATGAGAATTTAATTCTCATCGGGTTGAGATCCTGCCATGCAGATCCTAAATTTAGAAGGGGAATTGAGTTTTGAGAATTTAATTCTCCTAAAATAAAACTAGGGTTTAACCCTAATCAAGAATTTAATTCTTTTACAGATCTGGGAATTTAATTCCTTTGAAAAGAAATCAAGGTTTTATCCTAAATAAGAATTTAATTCTTTCACGATAGGAATTTAATTCCTCCAAAATCATAATTAGGGTTTAACCCTACAAAGAATTCAATTCTTAAAAGATCTCTGTTCATGAAAAGAACTAGGGTCACGTGCCCCCACGTGACCCTTGAAAAGATCCCCTGCAAAGAACTTTGAAGTATCACCTCACGTGCTCCCACGTGACTCCCAAAAAGCAGAAAGAAAAAGTAAAAGAAATAGAAGCTTTGGACGCTCTCACGTGTCCCCACGTGACCCCTCAGCAAATGCTTTAACAATTGGCGCACAGATCCCCATCACGTGCCAACACGTGATGCTCTAAAATAAAAATGAAAGTGTTTAACACTTAATGGCAAAAGAAAAGAAAAGAAGCTTTGGGCGCTCTCACGTGCCCCCACGTGACCCCTCAGTAAGTGCTGTAATTATCGATGCATAAACCCCCATCACGTGCCAACACGTGATGCTCTAAAAAAAGATGAAAAGTGTTTAACACTTGTTCGCAGATTTGAGGATAAACCAAAAGGAGATCTGGCTCCACATTTAGGGCGCCCTCACGTGTCACCACGTGACCCCTAATGAGCATTCTAACAGACCAGAGCGGGGGCCTCCATCACGTGCCCACACGTGATGGCCAGGAAATGAAAAGTGTTAAACACTGATCTGCAGAATAAAATAAGGGAAATCAGGGCGCTCTCACGTGTCCGCACGTGACCCCTCCCTCCTTAGTGTTTAACACTAATTGGAAAACTCTATTTGCAGCGTTTAACACTGATTATCTTTTAGTGTTTAACACTAACTTGTTAATCTTATTCCCAGTGTTCAACACTGTTGACCTTTAGTGTTTAACACTAGCTTCAGCCCAATTGGCTAAGTTTCAGAGGTAAAGCCTCTCCTTCAATGGACCAACAGAGGGCCAATATTTCAAACATAACTGGACTTAGCCCAAACTGGCCATAAGTCCTCAAATCATCTTGATCTGAGCACATCTGCTCTTTCAACCAACTCATTGGTTCAAGGGTACATCTCTGAACTCCTCTGATATTTGTCGTTGTAATCCTTCAACGTCTTCAGAGAGGTGACGGGTCCCGACAACCACACATCAACACGGACTGTGGGGTCCTTAAACTCATGGACTTATGCGTCCTTAAACCAAGATACGGACTGTGGGGTCCTTAAACCCGCGGACTTATGCGTCCTTAAACTAACGGACTAATGCGTCCTTAAACACACCCATATGGACTGTGGGGTCCTTAAACCCATGGACTTATGCGTCCTTAAACTACCAATGGACCACCATGTCCCTAAACTGGCATTGGACCACTATGTCCTTAAACTGGTATTGGACCACCATGTCCCTAAACTGGCAATGGACCACCATGTCCCTAAACTGGAACAATAGAGCCCCCAAATGCTCTTTTGTCGGATCTAAACGATCCCGTTAAGTCGATCTTAGTCCCAAATTGGACTAACGTATCCTTAACAACCGTTTAAGTTGATCTTAGCCTCAAATATGGCTAACGTATCCTTAAACGTTCAAACAGACTTTAGTCCCAAATTGGACTATGAATCCCCCCAATCAACTCATTGGTTCAAGGGTACATCTCTGAACTCCTCTGACACCTGTCGTTGTAATCCTTCAACGTCGTCAGAGAGGTGACGGGTCCCGACAGCCATACATGCAATGGACCACTATGTCCCTAAACTGAAAAATAGAGTCCAAATGCTCTTTTGTCGGATCTAAACGATCCCGTTAAGTTGATCTTAGTCTCAAATTGGACTAACGTATCCTTAACAAACGTTTAAGTTGATCTTAGCCTCAAAAATGGCTAACGTATCCTTAAACCAAAACCCCAAACCCAAATCTAAGAAAATACGGATTTGGACTAATCCACGTCCTACGGGCGACTACATAAATTAGTCTCCGTATACAATCCACGGGCAACCACAAACAAAACAAACACCCACGACACGAAGTGACCAGCTGGAGAAGGAGAAAGTTGTTACCGCGATGCGGTAGCGTAATTAACTGCAGGGGCTTGCGCCTGCAGGGAAGAGCGTCCCCACAATCAAAAACTCCTCAAACGAGGGGGAATCTGACGAAGTCTGCTACATCGGCCGCATCCGTCTAAACCTCCGATACACGGTGCCATAAATCAACTTGGCATCTTCGGAGAGGTGGACGGATAGCACCTATTAGCATCTGCCCCGAACCTCAGGCAAGACAGCCCATGTCTCGGCAACCGTTCGGAGGGGAACAGATTCTGGCACGCCCGGTGGGACCTTTTCCTCTTTCCACTCCACACTTCGTATATCGTGTTCGCGAGCAAATCGCGGTTTGCTGTGGTTGCCTGTGGATTCAAGGTACTAAGATTTGGTGTCTTGCTCCGTGCAGAGAACAGAAGATCAATGGCTTCAAACTGCACCGCCTGCAACTGCAACTCTCGCTCGGTCCTTGCTGGAGGAGTGACTTATGGGCCCCAAGCGGCCTCCCTTTTCAAGATGCCAGTGGAGCAGGTAACTCAGGCCACCACTGGATTATTCTTCGGGACCATGCTCCCACCGTTGAGCTTCAATGCCACAATGACGTTGCAAGAAGCCCCAAAGAAGTCGGTCTTTGATCGGCTTACCACTGTCGCGACCCCTCTCAACGGGTCGCCCAACTTCAATACCTCAGTTTTCAACAGACTGGGCCAGAATGTCTATAAGCCCGCGATACCCGAAGCTGCCATCCCAAAGCGGATAGCCATCCCGGCTCAAGCGGACAAAATTATTGGAAAGGCTCCTCCTTCCAAGAAGTCAATTTTTACAAGGCTGGCCATTCCGGTTGCTGCTCCAGGCGAGGTCCTCAAAGCTGCTTCCCCTGCCCAGAGGTCTGTCTTTGATAGATTAGACATTGCTTCTCAACGGGTGTCAGTCTTCGACAGGCTAGCACCAATAACGGTCTCTCCTCAAAGCAGGGGGCATGACGAAGTCGCCCCTACGGCCGAAACAACTCCATCTGCACGACACGCTCGACGTCGCCACTGGCGCCGAGTAAGGAAGGCTGGGGGCAACTCCCCCTCTGGATTTACTCCACCAGCTCCAACGGTGGGGATCGATGTTGCTGTTCCAACCGGGAACACCTTTGATCTGCTGAACAGGGTGCGCAGAAACTCTCCTACTGCAGTGCTGAAGAGATCTCCTCTACCCGTGGAGAATGATACGGAAAAGAAGCTAGAGCAGCCCCCTCAACGGCTGTCCTCTAAAATTTACAAGGTCTGGCGTCAAGTCCAAGACTCCGTAATAGATCAAGACTATCTCCGCCGACAGAAAAAGATGAAGGTTCGGCAGGAGAAGAATTACTCTGTCAAGCCGGAAAAAGCAACAGCTGGATGGGTGCCCACTGCAACGGCTCCCTCAACGTCAATCACTCAAAAGAGAAGGAGGCCGCAAAAATCCCCTGTGAACATGGCGAACCGTAAAAGCGCTGAATCTAAACGCCCCAAGTCTGGGGGCATGGTGGTGCACACTGTTTATATAGCTGCCGGAAAGGAGGAAAGCCGTGCTTCAACGGGTTACCGACCGCTCACCCGATCCCTGACAAAAGCCCAGGAGGAACAGCAGAAGCTTCAGGAAATGATGACTGCAATGGCCGCACTTACCGGGCCAAAAGAAAGCCCGGAGGCATCATCAGAGCAGCGTCATGAACAAGAAACTGACGCTGACTACCGACGCAGAGTCCTCGAAAAGAAGGACAGAGAAGCCGCAAAGCAAGCGGCTAACATAAAGAAAATGGCGCTCCTCTTCCAAGATATGGTAGGGATGATGCTACAGCCGGACTCTCCAGTTGAAGACCCTCCGATCATTACTGAAGACGATAGAGGAGAGACATCTAATCCGCCTCCGACTCTTTCAGCAGCCAAAGATGAAACCATTTCCAAGGCTGCGCTGGATGACTATATAGTTCAGCAAATACGAGCTCATCAAGCAAGTGAAGCGGCTGAGCAAATTGTTAGAACCGGACGGCCCTATCCGAGCTGGTATGACCAAATCAGTTACCCGCCGGGATATACGATCCCTAAATTTCACGTATTTAAAGGGACAGGGAATCCGCATCAGCATGTTGCCCAGTTCAGGGCACTCTGCGGCAACACTGGCGGTGATGATAAGTTGTTGCTCCGCCAATTCGTCGGCAGCTTGGCAGAAACAGCCTTTGAGTGGTACTCTGAGTTACCTAACGACTCTGTCAAAACATTTGCGGAGATGGAGCTACTGTTTACACGGCGATTCGCGAGTGCTGGTGAACGCACCCCGATAACAGCATTGATCAATGCCAGGGTGAAGCCTGCAGAAACTTGGGTTCAATACGCAACACGGTGGCGGAATCTGTGGTCGAAATGCGAACAGCGAATCGAAGAAGCACTTGCGGTAGGCATGTTCGTGGGCACCCTTGATCCGCAAGCGACCATCTCGCAATTCATGATGTTCTTCAAGCCAACTACTTTCCAGGCCTTGATTGACAAGCTGGCCCAAATGGACCAGGTGGGCCATCAACCATTTCCTTCGAAGACAGAACCTTGGAATGAAAAGGGCAAAAGGAAAGCAACCTTTGTTGCCAATACTCAACAACGGTCGAGCAACTTAAAGCCGGTTGTCCGTCAAAACAATATGCGTCAACGCCCATCCCTCGAGGAGAGACTGGGACATCCTTACTCGTTTCCTCAGGATAAAACGAGAAAACTGTTTGAGCTGGCAGTGCGCAACAGACTCATTAATCTGCCGAATCCAAAACGTCCGTTGCAACCAGGCGATGTCAACGATCCCATTTATTGCCCTTACCACCAAACGGTAAGCCATCCAATCGAGAATTATTTCGTCTTTAAGGGGTGGATCGAGGATCAGTACCTACAAGGAAAGTTCGCGCTGTCTGAAAAGTGGAAAGTAAACCCACCACAGCCGCACACTCCAAAGAAGACGGACGCACCGGGGGCAACTTGTCATGTGATCTCCCACTCATTTACGGACAATGAAAAGACTCCTTGCACTGAGAAACTGGGGGCAGAGCCTGAGCCGGAATTCGTGTGGCCGTCAGGCGAAATGATCGACGCTTTTCTAGATGAGATTCGTCTAAAAAGTAAAGCTAATCGGGAGCGCGAGATGGCCATATTTGAAAAGGCCAAACGCCGGCGACTGGACGAAAGGGTCGAAACACTCCCACTATATCAAGGTACATCCGCCGCAAATGAAAGCAGGATCAAGACAAGGAAACGATTCGCCAAAGCCATATCAATAGGGATGAGGCCGCCCTCTTTCAGAGAAAATTCTCCTGGTGGTATACATTTTGATGAAACGGACGTACACCCCAACTTCTGCTTATATCATCAGAGGATCGCACATCCTACTGAAGACTGCAGCTCTTTTAAGTGTTGGTGGCAAGGATATGTCGCTCATAGACAACACGTCAATAGAATAAAGCGGGAAGCTCGTAGACAGCAAAAGAATACGACAGATGAGCATAAAAGAGTTGCCGGCAATTGTCATAAGGACGAGCCCGGGGGATCACGAGTTCTCACCTTTGGAAGCGATTCTGATGAAGAAGCCGCTCTTAACCCTCTCTTCAAGGATTCATTTCTAAAACAAAAGAATTGGAGAGTTGCGAGAATGTTCAGCCGTACAATCTCACGCTACCCGGAAAGAATCTCGGACCCGCAAACGATGGAGCAAACGAAATGAGAAAGGAAAAGGAAAAAGCGGCCTTTGTTGCCAACACTCAACAACAGCCGAGTAACCCGAGACCGTTTTGTCGTCCAAACAACAAGCCGCGATACCTCAATGAGAAGTTGAAACGTCCTTACTCATTTCCCAAAGATAAAACAAAGAGATTGTTCGAGCTAGCAGTGCGCAGCGGGCTTATCACTCTGCCAGATCCAAAACGTCCATTGCAACCAGGTGACGTTAACAATCCTAACTATTGTCCCTACCACAGATTAATGGGTCACCCACTCGACAATTGTTACGTCTTCAAAAACTGGGTTGAAGACCAATACCAACAGGGCAAGTTCGCGTTACCCGAAAAGTGGAAAGTAAACCCGCCACAACGACATGCTTCGAAAAAGGTGGATATGCCGGGGGCATCATGCTCGTTCATAGGGAAGGCCTCCTAGACCGAAAAGTCAGTAAACTAGAAATTCGCCTCAAATACGGCGACGGTGTCGGACCGAAACGTCCTTAAACTAACGGCGGACCGCAATGTCCTAAAACTTGCAAATGACCGAAACGTCGTTAAACTACTCCCAACCCGCAGTATCTTCAGGCTGACGTGCCAAAAAAAAAAAAAAAAAAAAAAACGGTACGTCCACAAGCAAAATGGGCACGGATGAAAACCCGAAAGGGCTCCGTGAGTAAAAACAGCAGGGCTACCGGTGAGTGTTTGTGAAAACCTGAAAGGGCGCAATCTCGTAAAAAGACACTTATAGGGTCCTCTCGACCTTGTAAGGAGAAACCACCCGCGTGAGATCCTTACGACTCACAAGGGAGCAACACACTTAGGGATCCTCACGATTCCTAAGGAGAAATTACACTTGCGAGATCCTCACGACTCGTAAAGAGAACTCTCTTATGGGACCCTCACGGCTCATAAGATTTGAAAGTCTTAAGTTACAGAGACCTGAACCTGTTATTAAGCAACCCCCACAACCTTTTTGCCCTACAAGCGGCTCAATACTTACCGTTGTATACAATGTACGGGCACAAATAAACATTTCCCTAACCAAGTCCCATCCGTGACTGGGGATATGTCCATACGGTGAACAACCCTTATAAGTCCTCTCGACTTGTAAGGAGAAAACCCTTTTGTAAGATCCTTACGACTTACAGGGGAAAACACACTTAGGAATCCTCACGATTTCTAAGGAGAAAACACGCCTACGAGATCCTCACGACTTGTAGGGAGAAATACCTTTGTGAGACCCTTACGGCTCACGAAGTCAAAAGCCTTAGTCGACAGGATCCTAACCCTGTTTACTAAGCCACCTTTGTTCAACATCGATAGAGGCAAATGATGATTCGCTCCTGGCAATATCCCAGTTGTAGCGATGCTGATGTCTAAACTGGTATCAAATTCCAAGTCCTTTCATAGCAAATGATGATTCGCTCCTGGCAATATTCCAGTCGTAGCGATGCTGATGCCGAGATTGACATCATATTCTAAGTTTCACACTCGCGATAAGAAAAATCAGCGGGCCACGAATGCATATGACATAGCCGAAATGATGGGGCAACTTGCAACAAAATCAGCAAGTAAAAAAATATATGCATGCAAAATAGCCGAAATGATTGGGCAACTCGCAATAAAAAGCAGCGAGTAAAAATAAAACAAATAGCCGAAATGATTGGGCACCGCGAAAAATAGCCGAAATGATTGGGCAATCGCGATTTTCGCGATATAAAAAGCTGAAATGATAGAGCATCGCGGAAAGAATAAAAAAAAAATGAAAGAATGAAACTTTTTGCCCTACAGGTGAAATCACATCGATCCCTGTATACAATCCAGGGGCACAGATTAAGAGGGAACCATACCTTCCCAACAGGCTCCATCAGAAAGCGAAGCCAAATCTCGACGGTTCATAGACAACCTAGAGACAATCTCGACATTTATCGCAATATTGCAGACATAATGTCAACAAACGAAGCAAAAAGAAGATCCCGAGCTTCAGGGTCTCGACGTCAACATCGACAACTTAGAGATCACCAACGGCGTTTCTCCTCACTCCAGCCAGATGCAGACGTGACGTCAACAATCGACCTCAGAGTCGCAACGAAACGGAACCATGGCAAAGTCCTTAGTTCCAAATCTCAATGGCCACATCTACAGCCTGGAGACCAACAACGGTGTGCCTCCTCATTCCAGCAAGACACAGGTGTTACACCATCAAGCGGAGCAATGGCAAAATCCCAACTCCGCCTTAGCATTCGTCTCATTACAGCAGACGCAATGTTAACAACGGCGTTCCTTCGCAGTCCAGCAGGATGTACATGCAAAGCTAATAAAAGACCCCATGGTCAGCAAAGCGGAGTTATGGCAAAATCCCAGCTCCACCTCAGCACTCGTCTCGTCACAGCGGACACATCATCAAGCAAAGCGGAACAGCGGCAACTCCCAGTTCCATGACTCGACGATGTACTCCCACAGAGAGTCAAATCCCAACTCCGTGAAATGCGGATATAATCAACAAAATTCCTGGTTACGTGGAACGCGGATAACGTCACTCTTTGACCCCGTGGAAAACGTCCGGAGCGGATCCTGGTCCTTGCAGAGCACGGCAGTGAACCCATGTGAAGCATCCAGAGCGGAGCCTAGTCCTCGCCGAACACGGCAGTGAACCCGTGTGAAGCATCTAGTGCAAAATTCCTGGTTACGTGGAACGCGGATAACGTCACTCTTTGACCCCGTGGAAAACATCCAGAGCGGATCCTGGTCCTCGCAGAGCACGGCAGTGAACCCGTGTGAAGCATCCAGAGCGGAGCCTAGTCCTCGCCGAACACGGCAGTGAACCCGTGTGAAGCATCTAGTGCAAAATTCCTGGTTACGTGGAACGCGGATAACGTCACTCTTTGACCCCGTGGAAAACGTCCAGAGCGGATCCTGGTCCTCGCAGAACACGACAGTGAACCCGTGCGAAGCATCCAGAGCGGAGCCTAGTCCTCGCCTAACGCGGCAGTGAACCCGTGTGAAGCATCTAGTGCAAAATTCCTGGTCACGTGGAATGCGGATAACGTCACTCTTTGACCTCGTGGAAAACGTCCAGAGCGGATCCTGGTCCTCGCAGAACATGGCAGTGAACCCGTGTGAAGCATCCAGAGCGGATCCTGGTCCTCGCCTAACGCGGCAATGAAACCGTGTGAAGCATCTAGTGCAAAATTCCTGGTTACGTGGAACGCGGATAACGTCACTCTTTGACCCCGTGGAAAACGTCCAGAGCGGATCCTGGTCCTCGCAGAGCACGGCAGTGAACCCATGCGAAGCATCCAGAGCGGAGCCTAGTCCTCGCCTAACACGGCAGTGAACCCGTGTGAAGCATCTAGAGAAAAATTCCTGGTCACGTGGAACGCGGACAACGTCGCTCTTCGATCCCGTGGGAAACGTCCAGAGTGGATCCTGGTCCTCACACCAACATGGAGTGATCACCACCGCGACATTCGTCTCGATACAGCAGACGCGACACCAGCAAACGAAGCGAAGGCCAAATTCCTAGCTTCAGGGTCCTGACGGCAAGTCATATAAAGCCTGAAAGACAATCGGAGATCATCTCGCACCGGCTCGGAGTGGTCACCACCTCGACGATCGTCTCGATACAGCAGATGAAATGTCACCCCAGCGTTCTTCCCCCAGCAGGATTCAGACGCACCAAAGCAAATGAAGCAAAAGGCCAAATTCCTAGCTTCAGGGTCTTGACGGCAACTTATATAAAGCCTGAAAGACAATCGGAGATCATCCCACACCAGCGCGGAGTGGTCACAACCTCGACGTTCGTCTCGATACAGCAGATGAAATGTCACCCCAGCGTTCTTCCCCCAGCAGGATTCGGAAGCGACAAAGCAAATGAAGCAAAGGCCAAATTCCTAGCTTCAACGTCTTGACGATAAGTCATATAAAACCGGAAAGACAAACAGAGATCATCCGACATGGAGTGGTCACCACTACGACATTCGTCTCGATACAGCAGACGAAATGTTACTACAGCGTCCTTCCTCCAACAGGATCCGGACACACCAAAGAAAACGAAGCGAAGGCTAAATTCCTAGCTCCAGGGTCTTAACGGTAAGTCATATAAAACCGAAAAGACAATCAGAGATCATCTCATACCAACATGGAGTGATCACCACCTCGACGTTCGTCTCGACACAGCAGACGCAACATCACCGAAAGGAGTCACGGCAAAATCCCTGGTTCCAGAGCTCGACGGTTCACCAGCAACCTAGAGACAACCATGACATTCGTCTCGATATAGAGGACGCGATGCCAGCAAACGAAGCAAAGGCCAAATTCCTAGCTTCAGGGTCTTAACGGTAAGTCATATAAAACCGGAAAGACAATCAGAGATCATCTCATACCAACATGGAGTGATCACCACCTCGACGTTCGTCTCGACACATCAGACGCAACATCACCAAAAGGAGTCACGGCAAAATCCCTGGTTCCAGAGCTCGACGGTTCACCAGCAACCTAGAGACAACCATGACATTCGTTTCGATACAGAGGACGCGATGCCAGCAAACGAAGCAAAGGCCAAATTCCTAGCTTCAGGGTCTTAACGGTAAGTCATATAAAACCGGAAAGACAATCAGAGATCATCTCACACCAACATGGAGTGGTCACCGCCTCGACGTTCGTCTCGATACAGCATACGAGATGTCACAACAACGTTCTTCCTCCAACAGGATTCGCACATGACAAAGCAAACGAAGCGAAGGCCAAATTCCTAGCTTCAGGGTCTTAACGGCAAGTCATATAAAGCCTGAAAGACCACCGGAGATCATCCCACATGGAGTGGTCACCACATCGACGTTCGTCTCGATACAGCTGACGCAACATCACCAAAAGGAGCCACGGCAAAATCCCTAGTTCCAAATCTAGACGGTTCATCAGCAACCTCGAGACAACCACGGCATTCGTCTCGATACAGAGGACGCAATGCCATCAAACGAAGTAAAGGCCAAATTCCTAGCTTCAGGGTCCTAACGGCAAGTCATATAAAGCCTGAAAGACTATCGGAGATCATCCCACACCAGCGCGGAGTGGTTATGACTCATCGGGGCTTTCCAAAATGAGCCTAACCTCAAGTAAAAAGCGGCATGACAAATTCCTAGCGCTTGCTCTTCCGACGGTCAAACTGCCAAGGAGGATTGCTTGAAGACGTCTTGTCCAGCCCCCGAAGGGATCAGAGACACGGCAGTCGCAGTGCTACTCGAACAGCACGATTGCCTATCGAGGAATACATCAGCTCATGCGATGGTACGACGTCCAAAACCCTAAGTACCACAGACCCTGACGGACTTCTGTCGTAAAGAGCAGAGGTTAACTGTGACGTTAGGATATTCTTGCGAGATCTGCTCGATTCGTTTCGACTCGTGAGGAAAATGATGTCTTTGCGAGAACTTCTCGATTCGTCTCGACTCGTGAGATAAAGCCTTAGGCAGTAGGGATTAAAAAACCTGTTTCCTAAGCACTGGGATCCTGCAAGTCGGCCCAAAATGGTCTCTTGCATACTATCCACGGGTCTCACTCTCCGAAGTCGAATTTCGACAAGGAGGGGAACAACCGCTTATGGGTCCTCTCGACTCGTAAGAGGGAAAAATTCTCTCATAAGATCCTTACGACTTATAAGAGAAAACACACTTAGGAATCCTCACGACTCTTAAGGAGAAAATACACCTACGAGATCCTCTCGATCCGTAGGGAGAAAAGTCTTTATGAGACCCTCACGGCTCATAAAATTAAAAAGTCTTATGTGGCAGATCCTAACCCTGTCTCCTAAGCCATCACTGCCCTGCAAAGAGGTCAAGATGGACCGTCTATGAGCCACACTCGCCAAAGCTACATGCCACTGAAATGGAAAAGCTACTCATGAGCATATAAACTACTTCACTCCAGAGTAAGATATAAAGAGATAGAAGGTGCGGCTCATGGAGTTAAGGGTTTGGAACTATATCTCTTAAGAGTCGAGATTTGAGTCAATGATAAATGACGACACTTGTGTCCGCTCGTTATCTTCTCAGATCAAGATTCTGAAAGTAATATACCAACCCGAAATTGGTCATACGCTATGCATTACTTTGCACTACTTCACCCACGTATATACTTACGTGGGCAAAGTAGTGGGGGACATTTGTTCCCGCCGAAAATTTCTACGCGAAAGAGCCCAAGGTATCAAATGGCGGCGATACGCTTAAGAAAATGGGAACCAGTATCTTCCGGACTGTTTTTTGATAAACTCCCGAATGAGAAACAGATAAATTCTGATGGTTTCGAAAGCGGCTCGAAAAACCCTTCGATTTGATATATTATGGGCCTCGTAATTCATCCGGGATCAAAAGTTATGAGGAATTACGTGTCCACACGTGATGGGCTTTTAAAAACCCGCTGGAGGAGTTAAAAAATATAATAAAAACTCAGAAAAGACCCCAATGGGGCATCACGTGCTCACACGTGACCATGGGTCACGTGCAGACACGTGATGGGCTTTTAAAGCCTCTAAAATAATGAATAGAATTTAATTCTAAAAGTCAGAAAATACCTCAACGAGGTATCACGTGCTTACACGTGACCAATGGTCACGTGTTGACACGTGATGGTTAAAACTGAAACATAAATAAGCGGCTGAGAAAGGAACCCAATTGGGGGTCACGTGCTCACACGTGACCAAAGGTCACGTGCCAGCACGTGACTGGCTTTAAAAGCATTATAATTTAATAGAATTAAATTCTAAAAGTTTCTGAATCTTTCTAAATGGAAAAGGGTCATGGGGAACCGTTGGATTAAAAATCCAAGGGTGATTAAAAATCACCAATTTATGGAAAAACCTTGGACAAGGAAAGATTTCCCTGAAAATCTCACCAGGATAACAAATAGAATATCTTTTGGATTTAAAATCCACGGTGAATAAAATTCACTGAATGATCTAAAGGCCCAGATTAATGATAAATATAAATCAAATCTCTCAACATACAAATCAAATCTCTCAATGAGAGATTTGCTAAACAAATTTATTCTCTTCCTCCTCCTATAAATAGGAGCCAAGAGAAGAGACGGGGGATCGACTTTTTGAGAGAGAAAAACAGAGGGAGGAGAATTTAATTCTCAAGAGAAGAAAAAGCAAAGAGAGGAGAATTTAATTCTCTGCAAAAGAAAAACCCTAGGTGAGAAAGGGGAAAAGATTAACTTCAAAAAGAGAATTTAATTCTCAAAATTCAAGAGTTTAACTCTTATAAAAAGAAAAAAGAAGAACTTAGTACTTCTTCTGGTTGAAGATCTGTACAGAGCACATCTCCCCATAGGATGAGAATTTAATTCTCATCGGGTTGAGATCCTGCCATGCAGATCCTAAATTTAGAAGGGGAATTGAGTTTTGAGAATTTAATTCTCCTAAAATAAAACTAGGGTTTAACCCTAATCAAGAATTTAATTCTTTTACAGATCTGGGAATTTAATTCCTTTGAAAAGAAATCAAGGTTTTATCCTAAATAAGAATTTAATTTTTTCACGATAGGAATTTAATTCCTCCAAAATCATAATTAGGGTTTAACCCTACAAAGAATTCAATTCTTAAAAGATCTCTTTTCATGAAAAGAACTAGGGTCACGTGCCCCCACGTGACCCTTGAAAAGATCCCCTGCAAAGAACTTTGAAGTATCACCTCACGTGCTCCCACGTGACTCCCAAAAAGCAGAAAGAAAAAGCAAAAGAAATAGAAGCTTTGGGCGCTCTCACGTGTCCCCACGTGACCCCTCAGCAAATGCTTTAACAATTGGCGCACAGATCCCCATCACGTGCCAACACGTGATGCTCTAAAATAAAAATGAAAGTGTTTAACACTTAATGGCAAAAGAAAAGAAAAGAAGCTTTGGGCGCTCTCACGTGCCCCCACGTGACCCCTCAGCAAGTGCTGTAATTATCGATGCATAAACCCCCATCACGTGCCAACATGTGATGCTCTAAAAAAAGATGAAAAGTGTTTAACACTTGTTCGCAGATTTGAGGATAAACCAAAAGGAGATCTGGCTCCACATTTAGGGCGCCCTCACGTGTCACCACGTGACCCCTAATGAGCATTCTAACAGACCAGAGCGGGGGCCTCCATCACGTGCCCACACGTGATGGCCAGGAAATGAAAAGTGTTAAACACTGATCTGCAGAATAAAATAAGGGAAATCAGGGCGCTCTCACGTGTCCGCACGTGACCCCTCCCTCCTTAGTGTTTAACACTAATTGGAAAACTCTATTTGCAGTGTTTAACACTGATTATCTTTTAATGTTTAACACTAACTTGTTAATCTTATTCCCAGTGTTCAACACTGTTGACCTTTAGTGTTTAACACTAGCTTCAGCCCAATTGGCTAAGTTTCAGAGGCAAAGCCTCTCCTTCAATGGACCAACAGAGGGCCAATATTTCAAACATAACTGGACTTAGCCCAAACTGGCCATAAGTCCTCAAATCATCTTGATCTGAGCACATCTGCTCTTTCAACCAACTCATTGGTTCAAGGGTACATCTCTGAACTCCTCTGATATTTGTCGTTGTAATCCTTCAACGTCTTCAGAGAGGTGACGGGTCCCGACAACCACACATCAACACGGACTGTGGGGTCCTTAAACTCATGGACTTATGCGTCCTTAAACCAAGATACGGACTGTGGGGTCCTTAAACCCGCGGACTTATGCGTCCTTAAACTAACGGACTAATGCGTCCTTAAACACACCCATATGGACTGTGGGGTCCTTAAACCCATGGACTTATGCGTCCTTAAACTACCAATGGACCACCATGTCCCTAAACTGGCATTGGACCACTATGTCCTTAAACTGGTATTGGACCACCATGTCCCTAAACTGGCAATGGACCACCATGTCCCTAAACTGGAACAATAGAGCCCCCAAATGCTCTTTTGTCGGATCTAAACGATCCCGTTAAGTCGATCTTAGTCCCAAACTGGACTAACGTATCCTTAACAACCGTTTAAGTTGATCTTAGCCTCAAATATGGCTAACGTATCCTTAAACGTTCAAACAGACTTTAGTCCCAAATTGGACTATGAATCCCCCCAATCAACTCATTGGTTCAAGGGTACATCTCTGAACTCCTCTGACACCTGTCGTTGTAATCCTTCAACGTCGTCAGAGAGGTGACGGGTCCCGACAGCCATACATGCAATGGACCACTATGTCCCTAAACTGAAACAATAGAGTCCAAATGCTCTTTTGTCGGATCTAAACGATCCCGTTAAGTTGATCTTAGTCTCAAATTGGACTAACGTATCCTTAACAAACGTTTAAGTTGATCTTAGCCTCAAAAATGGCTAACGTATCCTTAAACCAAAACCCCAAACCCAAATCTAAGAAAATACGGATTTGGACTAATCCACGTCCTACGGGCGACTACATAAATTAGTCTCCGTATACAATCCACGGGCAACCACAAACAAAACAAACACCCACGACACGAAGTGACCAGCTGGAGAAGGAGAAAGTTGTTACCGCGATGCGGTAGCGTAATTAACTGCAGGGGCTTGCGCCTGCAGGGAAGAGCGTCCCCACAATCAAAAACCCCTCAAACGAGGGGGAATCTGACGAAGTCTGCTATATCGGCCGCATCCGTCTAAACCTCCGATACACGGTGCCATAAATCAACTTGGCATCTTCGGAGAGGTGTACGGATAGCACCAATTAGCATCTGCCCCGAATTTCAGGCAAAGACAGCCCATGTCTCGGCCGCCGTTCGGAGGGGAACAACACCCATGACTAGGGACCTTGAAGGATGTACTTATGGACTACCATGTCCCCACTAGTATGATCCGCATCATAGTCCAGGTAGTCAAGTACACATCCTAAGGGCTTTACCAATATGTAACAGAGAGACAATCAGTGTACATGTTAAAGTAAAGAGTAACCAGATAGCATACTATCATATCGAGCAAGAAAGTCATCCCTATATATGTCCAAGTATCCACTACAATATACATCCTATGTATAGTAATAGCCTCCAGGGCATACATATAACTAACACAGGATTGACATAAGCCGCGTTCCACGTAGCCAGGAATTTTGCTCTGGATGCTTCCCACGGGTTCATTGCCGTGTTCGGCGAGGACCAGGCTCCGCTCTGGATGCTTCACACGGGGTCATTGCCGTGCTCTGCGAGGACCAGGATCCGCTCTTGACGTTTCCCACGGGGTCAGGATTGACATAAGCCGCGTTCCACATAATCAGGAATTTTGCTCTGGATGCTTCCCACGGGTTCACTGCCGTGTTCGGCGAGGACCAGGCTCCGCTCTGGATGCTTCACACGGGTTCATTGCCGTGCTCTGCGAGGACCACGATCCGCTCTAGACATTTCCCACGGGGTCAGGATTGACATAAGTCGCATTCTACGTAACCAGGAATTTTTCTCTGGATGCTTCCCACGAGTTCACTGCCGTGTTCGGCGAGGACCAGGCTCTGCTCTGGATGCTTCACATGGGTTCATTACCGTGCTCTGCGAGGTCCAGGATCCGCTATGGACGTTTCCCACGGGGTCAGGATTGACATAAGCCGCGTTCCACGTAACCAGGAATTTTGCTCTGGATGCTTCCCACGGGTTCATTGCCGTGTTCGGTGAGGACCAGGCTCCGCTCTGGACGTTTCCCACGGGGTCAGGATTGAGATTATTCGCGATCTACGTGACCAGGAAGGGTTGACTTTATCCGCATTTCACGGAGTCGGGGTCTGACTCTCGGTCATCTCTGCACCGCCGAGTCATGGAACTGGGGGTTGCCGCTGTTCCACTTTGGTTAATGTTGTGTTTGTTGTAATGAGACGAATGTTGAGTTGATCTCCAGGCTGTCTGTGAACCGTTGAGATTTGGCTTCTTCTTCTGATGAAACCTGGGGAGGAAAGGTGTGATTCCTTCTTTGTTTGCACCCCTGGATCGTATACAGGGATTGATGTGATACCACCTATAGGGCATAAATTTCATATTTTTTTATTTCTTTCCGCGATGCTCTATCATTTCAGCTTTTATATCGCGAAGGTCGTGATTACCCAATCATTTCAGCTATTTTTTGCGGTGCCCAATCATTTCGGCTATGTATTTTATTTTTACTCGCTGCTTTTTATTGCGAGTCTCCCAATCATTTCGGCTATTTTACATGCATACATTTTTTTTACTTGCTGATTTTGTTGCAAGTTGCCCCATCATTTCGGCTATTTTGTATGCATGTGTGGCTCGCTAGCTTTTTGCCGCAAGCTTGGGATTAGACACCGATTTCGGCATCAGCATCACTACAACTGGGATATCGCCAGGAGCGAATCATCATTTGCCTTCGTCGATGTTGAACAAAGATGGCTTAATAGACAGGGTTAGGATTCTGTCAACTAAAGCTTTTTACTTCATGAGCCGTAAGGGTCTCACAAAGGTATTTCTCCCTGCGAGTCGAGAGGATCTCGTAGGTGCGTTTTCTCCTTAGGGATCATGAGGATTCCTAAGTGCATGTTCCCTTATAAGTCGTAATGATCTTACAAGAGCGTTTTCTCCTTATAAGTTGAGAGGACTTACAAGGGTTGTTCACCGTATAGACATATCCCTAGTCATGGATGGGACTTCGTTAGGGAAATGTTTATTCGCGCCCGTGGATTGTATACAAGGGCCAGTGTTGAACCGCTTGTAGGGAAGTATCGGAGGTTGTGGAGGGGGCGCTTAAGAACAGGTTCATGTCTCTGTAACTTAAGACTTTTGAATCTTATGAGCCGTGAGGGTCTCATAAGAGGGTTCTCCCTACAAGTCGTGAGGATCTCGTAAGTGTGGTTTCTCCTTAGGGATCGTGGGGATCCCTAAGTGTGCTCCCTTGTGAGTCGTAAGGATCTCACGCGGGTGGTTTCTCCTCACAAGGTCGAGAGGACCCTGCAAGTGTCTTTTAATGAGGTTGCGTCCTTTCGAGTTTTCACAAACACTTGCCGGTAGCCCTGCTGTTTTTACTCACGGAGCCCTTTCGGGTTTTCATCCGTGCCCATTTTGCTTATGGACATACCGTTTTCTCTCCTTTTGTTTTATTCTTTTATTTTTTTTGTATCAGCTTTGGGACGCTGTAATTCACGGTAGTTTTATCGACGTCTCGGTCAACGGCCAGTTTTAGGACATAGTGGTCCATTGTTAGTTTAAGGACATTTCGGTCCGCTGTTAGTTTAAGGACGTTTCGGTCCGTTATTAGTTTACGGACATTTCGGTCCGCTGTTAGTTTAAGGATATTTCAGTTCGTTATTAGTTTAAGGACATTTCGGTCCGCTGTAAAGGAAGCCGGCTATTACTTATAGAGTTTGGGCTTAGAAAGATAGCGAGCGGACATAGTCGTCGTCATCTATCGTTGACATAGGCCGTGACTCGTTAGGTGTAGTATTTCTTCAGGAAGCGACCATTTATTGGCCTGAAGGGCCTTTCGCTATGCGTGTCCATGAGTAGATAGGCCCCACCCTGGTAGACCTTGTCTATAATGTAAGGGCTTTCATAATTCGGCTCAAATTTCCCTCGTTTAGCATGATTGGGGATCATAGGTCTTTTGACCACTAGCACGAGTTCGCCTTGGCGGAATGTCCTCGGCCTAGTCAATCTTTCACATGAGCACCTCATCTTCGCCTTATAAGCCTCCAGATTTTGTTGCGCTATGAGCCGGGTTTCATCAAGGGCATCGAGCTCCTCAAGCCGAAAGTGAGCATTCTCTTCGTCCGTTAGCTCGTAATGAACTGCCACTCGTAGAGAGGGTAACCCTATCTCGAGGGGGAGTACCGCCTCTGTACCGAATACCAATGCGTACGGCGTTGTATTCGTGGCTATTTTGAACGTCGTTCGGTACACCCAGAGAGCTTCATGCAGTCTCTCGTGCCAGTCCTTTTTATTTCGAGACATCGTATTCTTTACAATCTTCGTCAATGTCTTGTTAAAAGTCTCAGCCAGACCGTTAGCTCGAGAATTATAGACTGATGAGTATCTCCAGTCTATGTTGTGTTGTTGTGCGAAGCGGCTGATCTTGTGGCTTCTGTAGGCTGGCCCGTTATTGGAGATGATCCGTCTCGGAGTTCCAAACCGATAAATGACGCGTGTCTTGAAGAAATGGAGGATATTCTCCGTCTTCACTTCCCTCAGCGGTACTGCTTCTGCCCATTTGGAGAAGTAGTCAGTTGTCGCTAAAATGAATCGATGTCCTTTGGACGACGCTGGTTCGATGGGGCCGATTATGTCAGTTCCCCACATTTCGAACGGCCAGCTAGCCACCGTTGGATGTAGTGGATTTGGATGCTGGTGGATAAATTCGCCATGGATCTCGCACGAGTGGTATTGCTTCGCGTATTCGAGGCAATCCTGGATCATCGTGGGCCAATAGTAGCCCACCCTTTTAATCTTCAACTTCATCTTCGGCCCGGCTTGGTGAGAACCGCAGAGTCCGTCGTGAACTTCTTAGATGACTCTTTTTGCTTCTTCAGGTCCCAGGCATCTTAGCCACAAAGAATCGAATGATCTCTTATTTAGAGTATCATTAACAAAGGCGAAAGATAGAGCTCGCTTCATGAGCTGATGTTTTGAGGACGCATCTTCGGGCGTTCGACGGGATTTGAAGTAGTCTATAAAGACTTCTCTCCAATCTTCAACCTTTTCTTGGTCTTTTACTTGCAGAGCCATTTGCTCGGTCGTTCCCTTTCCTTCGGATGACTTCGGAGATATTTCTGCCGGTGCAAGAACCCGATGGCATTGTGCCACGATTCTTACGTCATCGAGGCTCTCGTCCGCCAGTTCTTTAGCGAGCTTGGCTAAGGCATCGGCCTTGATATTTTCTGCACGTGGTATGCTTTCCAAGGTGTAGGAAGGAATTTGAGTCAGCAGCTGCTGTACTTTCTCGCCGTACTTTACCAACTCTGGTTTGCACGTTTGGTAGTAGCCATTTACTTGACTAACGACCAGTTGGGAGTCTCCGTATATGAGGAGGTTTTCAATTCCCATGTCGATAGCGATCTCGAGACCTGCTATCAAAGCTTCATACTTGGCTTCATTGTTTGTCCTCGGCTCTGTTAAGGAGAAAGCAAAGTGCATTATCCCTCCTTGTGGAGTCACGAAGATGAGGCCTACCCCTGATTTGATTATGGGCGTGTTTTGTTTGCGCTTCTTCATGGAGGATGCTCCATCGAAATAAAGTTCCCACCGGGTACCACTTCCGTCGATCGTGTTAAACGCATGTTCGTCTGGCAGTTCGCAATTCAAGGGAGAATCGGCAGGTATCGGATGCTCCGCGAGGAAGTCGGCGATGGCCTGGCCTTTCACTGCCTTAAGAGGCTGATAGGTTATTGAGAACTCCATCAAGAGCAGGACCCATTTAGCGAGTCGCCCCATCAGTATGGCCTTTGACATCAAATATTTGAGGGGATCCACCTTTGATATGAGACGGACTTCATGCACCAACGCATAGTACCTGAGCTTCGTTATCGCGAAGATCAATGCCGGGCAGTGTTTTTCGATGGGAGAGTAATTGCTTTCTGCCCCCAGTAGAACTCGACTCAAATAGTAGAGGGCTCTCTCCCTCCCTTGGTCGTTCTCTTATGCCCATAATGCGCCTAAGGAACCTTCAAGGGTGGTTGTATACAGAATGAGAAGCTTTCCCTTGACCGGAGCAGCCAGCACTGGCGGATTCTGCAGGTATTGCATGATTTCGTCCAACGCGCTTTGGTATTTGTGATCCCAGACAAGCGGGTTTTCCTTCTTCATCCGGTGACTGTAAGGATGGCACTTTCCTGAGAGATTGGCTATAAATCACCGGATATACGCGAGCTTCCCTTGGAGAGATCGCAATTACTTGAGAGTCCTTGGTGGAGGCATTTCCATGATCGCCTTAATCTTTGACGTATCTATCTCGATGCCTCGGTGTCGGATGATGAATCCTAGGAATTTGCCCAAGGAAACTCCGAATGCGCACTTAAGAGGATTCATCTTCAAGTTGTATTGCCGAAGGCGTTGAAACACGATTCTCAGATGCTCTAGATGTTCCTCGTATGATTTTCTTTTCACCATGAGGTCGTCGATATAGCATTCGACGATTTCATGTATGAGGTCATCAAAGATCTTCGTTATGGCCCTCTGATAGGTGGCACCGACGTTCGTTAGACCGAAAGGCATCACCTTGTAGCAAAATATACCAAAAGGGGTCCGGAAAGCGGTGTGCTTTTGGTCTTCGGGATGCATCTTTATCTGATTGTATCCTGACGATCCGTCCATGAAGGAGAAGACTTCGTGAGTGGACGTATTGTCTATCATCAGCTCGGTGACCGGTACTGGGAAGTCGTCTTTTGGGCAGGCTTTATTGAGATCCCGACAGTCCACACATATGCGCACGGTCCCATTTTTCTGCATCACCGGGACGATGTTGGCGATCCAATCAGGATACTGAACCCCTTGGATGAAACCAGAATCGATTAGCTTCTTGATCTCGGCGTTGATGCTCATCTCAAGCTCAAGCCTCATTCTTCTCGGTGCTTGTTTGATTGGCTTGACGTCCGGGGATATTGCTAGTTTGTGGACAACAATCTCTGGATCTAGTCCTGGCATCTCGGAATAGTTCCATGCAAAACAATCTTTATGCTGCATAAGCACGTCTTTTAGTGTAGCCACCTTTTTTTCGGACAGTAACTCACTGAAGAATGTCGGCCGCGGGTCACTTTCCGTCCCCAAATCAATTTTCTTGAGATCATCTGCAGATGTATTCCATCTTCCAGCTCTTTCGGCGTCGATGGAAACTCTGAGATCACCTCGTCATCATTGTTTTTGAAGCACCAGGGGAGGTCATCCATATTCTCGGGCTCTTCTTCTGATAGCGTTATCATATGACAAGTACGAGCTCGTTTCCAAGACCGATGTTGATCCGGCTCTGCTCTCACGGCTTTGGGTTCATGCTTCTGCGGCGGGGTTACGCTCCAGCTGCTGGATAGAGCAAACCTGCCTTGCTGATATTGGTCTTCGACCCAGTTCTTGAAGGTGAAGCGGTCTTCGAGAGGATGTCTTATTGCTCGGTGATAAGAGCAATAGTCTGGGTGAGAGACTTCGCCTGCTTGCTCGGGGTGCTTAGACTCCGGGAGTGTAATCAGTTGATGTTTTATGGCAAGATCAAGTATTTTCTTTGTCTTGTCTTGGGAAAAATAGTATGCTCGGCCCATCTTCTTTATAAGAGACGAATCTTGGTTGCTCGGTTCTTGATCGCGTGGCTTCTTGGACCCGCTTTGTCGCTGTCGAACACCTTTCCCGTTCTTTGGTTTGTTTCTGCCTCTGCGTCGGGCCTTTTGTACAATGGGTTGACAAGGAGGAGCATCTTCATTTTTCGTAGCCTGTTGAAGGAGGCATCACGTCCTGGCTTTCTTGTAGATAGCCATTTCGCGATTATGGTCGTCTCGAACCTTTTGACCCGCTTCTCTTATAAGCTTGTTCATTTGTTCTTCAAACGACGGACTGGGCATTTTCACGACGGGGGCTCTTTCTGGTTCAGGGTTAGCGTCTTCCCACATAGCATCTCCTTCTTCATCAAAGTCATGTATGATGTAGCAGTCGAGGGATTGCTCCCGTTTCTTAGACCGAACATATCCAAGCCCGGTCGTTTCCATTCCCCCATTGGGCAACTTTTGTTGAGCTCCGGGAACGTTCCAGAGATTCTGTTATAGAATCGTGCTTGTCGCGCAGTTTGCTTAAGGGGTACGCCTTGGCGCCTTAATAACCTTTTTAGTCCATTCGTGTAATATATGGGCAAACGGATGGGCTGGAGCTTGTCAAGTGTAGAATCCGCGCCATGCCAGATTTCTTTCTCCACTTTAGTTTCCTCGGATCGGTAGAATAGGATCGCCTTTTCACCTTCTCGCCTGGGAGGGACATAGAACGTCTGCAGCCTTTTCATACTGTAGGTATCAAGCGCGTCTAGTTCTTTATAATGCTTGGATGGAACCATGGCAACTTGCAAACTTTGCTCTTCATCAGTGAATGTTTGTATTGAAGGCCGAGCAGAGAATATAGCATGGACCTCACCTTCTGAGTCGCTGCCAAAGATCAACATAGGAGCGGACGGTCCTGGTTTGTTGCACTGGGGCAGACCTAAGTAAACTATCTCTTCTGAAATGTTCCTAGGCACCCTAGTGAGGTCTCACAAGGCATCGACCATGCCAATTTAAAATTTTAACGGTGCCGAGAAACCCGACTACGGATCGTCGGCTAGATATTTAGGCGAAAAGTAAACTAGTTAACATTTAACTAAGAGATACGGAAATACAACCTTTGTAGATCCGGTTCTCCACCTCCATAGCTCCGCAATGAAGTCTCCTCTCTGTCCATAGCAAGTCCCGGGCTCTAGCGTCGGCTTCGTCGGAGAATGGGCAAGCTTGGTCGTCGATGTCCATGCCGAAGATGATCTACGTTGAGGCATCGCAAGATCAAGCTCCAAACTTCACCAAGTCATGAAAACTTGTGAAGGAAACACACTCTACTACTTGGCAAGAGGTAGAGGATGAAGAAATAGGAAGTGGGTAGACTTTAGAATTGGATTTCTCACTCATTTCATCAATCCACCATTGATGAAGTGAAGGTTTTCTTCTTGAGTTCAAGGAAGAAGAAGAAGAAAAAGATATGATAAGTTAATTAGAAAAGAAAAGAATAATAATTCTTATCATAAAGGTAACAATGGTAAAGTGTAGAGAATTAACTTAGGTTAAATGAATGGTTAGGGTCAAGGTTTCATGAAGCTTCCACTAAACAACAAAAAAAGCCACCATTCTTTTCTCTTTTCCATTTATTTTCCAAAAATGAATAAATAGATAAATAAATGAGAAAAGGAAATAAAACCCTAATCATAAGTTTAACCATGGTTTAATTCTTTACACTTAACCAAGTGAACATGTATCATCAAACATGATACAATAAAATGCACAAAAAGTATATCACATATACAACTTGTACATCCAAGTGAGAAAATCCATCTAAAGTGAACCGATACTAGTTAATGCAAAGTAATATATCAAATATATAATTATACATTAAATCATTAAATCAAACACTTGATTTAACGATCCGGTCATATCACATATAACCGACTAGTATCCTATGTATCGACTTATCGAATCAACCCTTGATTCGATAACTAGGTTATATCGCATACAACCATTCGATACATTCATCGCGAGAATGAAATACGGTATCACATACACGCATTATTCTCGGTCCCGCACATATCTCATATGCGCTCCTATTTCGTTTCGCTTGAGCCAGGAAACCTCTGTGTAGGACTCTAAAGACTCGTCAATACGTCGGCAGCAGGTGATGATCATATCAAACACCCACAAGCCGCAAGCGGTCTGCTAAACGTAACGGCCACCCGGGTATTGAGCGATCTGAAGATCGACGAGCAAGCCCGCTCACACTCCAGTGAATCCAACCAGTAACACTACCGTACAGTCCGGTCTGATCGTCTGATATGTCGCATATCTTGCCTAGGGGTGGTAAACGTCAGACCCCAATAGCTCGATAAGTCGTGTCGATATGAGGTCTATAACAATTCGAGAAACTACTGGTAACACTTACCAGTAAATCTCAGCAACCCTGGCCAGGGATTTCCTGTTATAGTCAATCGAACACAGCGCAACATCAACTCCCTATACCGGGAGAGACGAATCCCCTCCTATCGCTCATTGCCTCCATGTGACTCGGGACTGTACCCAAAAACCACCGTTTTGCACGCCCTCTTGGACGTGGTAAGATGGAAATCAAAGCACAGTGGGAACCACACAAGACTCTATGACGATCTCGGGTCAACAGACTACTCTGTACCAGTGTCACCAGAGAACTGCCATCTGATGTGAGGTATAATACCATCTGAGAGTTCTGGGCGAGTCCGTCCAGTGTACCCAGTCTCTACTGAGCACCCGTATATCATCTCCGATGTCAAACACCAATGGATATGGGATCATCCATCGCCCATCTGTATGGGTCGAGAAGGTACACGCTAGTCTACTCTGGTATATCGATGCCCCGTCTCGATACACCCACGACTAGGGACTTTGAAGGATGTACTTATGGACTACCATATCCCCACTAGTATGATCCGCATCATAGTCCAGGTAGTCAAGTACACATCCTAAGGGCTTTACCAACATGTAACAGAGAGACAATCAGTATACACGTTAAGGTAAAGAGCAACCAGATAGCATACTATCATGTCGAGCAAGAAAGTCCTCCCTATATATGTCCCAGCATCCACTACAATATACATCCAATGTACAGTAATGGCCTCTAGGGCATACATATAACTAACAATCTCCCACTTGCACTAGGGCCATCTGTAGCAGTGGTTGCAGTATCTCATACTCAACCATCCCATAAAAGTCTCTCTCTGGGAATAGGCCTTCGTGAGTGGATCCGCCGTGTTAAACTCTGGGTCTGCTCTCCTAACCTCGATCATCCTGGAGATCAACCATCTCCATGATCAGGTGATACTGCCTTAGAATATGTCTGGATCACTGATGGTACCTGCGTTCCTTGGCATAAGCCACAACTCCATTGTCACACAATGGGAGGAACATAGTTCATCTCATGAACCAATATACACCCAAACAGCCTCTTTGGTAGCATCTTTAGTAGCGATGTATCCTGCCTTTATCGTCTAGTATGCCACGGTGTCTAGCTTGGAACTCTTCCAACATACCGTCCCTTTACTGAGGGTAAAGACAATGCCTGCGACTGACATTCAGTCGTCTTTATCACCCTGGAACCCTTCCAGTGATTCTCCCCAGGATCGATTGATACCATCTCACTACAACTAGTGAGAATCCTAACATCCAATTAAATCTATCTCATAGATCCAAAACTCAGGATTTAGGAGGTATCATTTTGATCCTATATGGAGAATCATAGTGATAAGCGGAGATTGATCGAGCGTAGCATAGGAAACTACTTCCCTATCAAGAGTATGTCATCCACGTACTCTACGAGGATCGTCACCATACTCCCTACTACCTTTTTGTTTATACAAGGTTCATCTACCATTTTGATGATGTCAACTTCTTTGACTAATACATCAAAACAGATGTTCCAACTCCGCGATGCCTGCTTTATCCTATAAAGCATCTTGCACATGTTTCCGCTGCCCCCACTGTTTACGAAGCCCTCTGGCTGTGTACTTATAGACGCACTGTTCTAAAACATCATTTAGAAAAGCATTCATGACACCCAACCACCAGATATCGTAGTCATGGTATGTAGCCGTGACAAGTAGGATCTGGATGGACTTAAGCATAGGTATTGGAAAAAGGTTTCATTATTATCCACGCCTGGTTGATGACGAAAAACCTTTAACAAGTCTAGCTTTGAAAGTCTCAACCTTTCCAAGTACACCAAGTAATCTTCTCAAGATATACTTGCTCCTGATGGGGATTTAACCCTTCAGATATAGCAACTAAAGTCCATACTTTGTTGGTGTATAAGGATTCCATCTCAGATCACTAAGCATCCAGCCATTCTTACAGAGTCTTACTCCTGATGGCCAGCTCGAAGCTAGTTGGGTCATCATCTCATGATGCAATCCTCGCTCCCACTGTCATAGAGAAACTGAATTATCTCTCAGGTGGGCGAGGAACCCTACTAGATCGGCGGAGAGGCTGAGGTTCGTTGGAATCTACTGAATCCTTTGGTTCTATCAAATCATCAGCTGCAGTTTGTACGGCTGGAACATTTCCAGTTCTACATTACAGATCTTGCCTCGAGCTTGTCCGGATTATGCTTTTAGACATTGGCCGGACAACCCCAAATCTTAACTGACTTAAGAGATGGGCTCTTCCCTTTCCATATCACATATGAAGTGGTAGGCAACTGATTTGATTGGAACCCTATTCTATAGGTATGCATCTTCTCAAGTGCATAAGTCCCTAAAGGAATTAGGTAACTCAGTAGTACTCATCATAGAGCACACCTTATCATATAGGGTGTGATTGCTCCGCCCCGATATACCATCGTGCTATGGTGTATACGGAGGAGTAATGCTGAGAGAGAATCTCATTCTCCTTTAGAATAATCCAGGATTTCCGTGCACAAGTATTCTCCTCCTTGATCTCATCATAGGATATAATACTTATACCCGTATTGGTTCTCTACTTATAACTTATATTCTGTGAATATCTCAAAAGGTTCGGACTTGTGTTTCAACAGGAATATATGTCTGAATCTCGAGAGATTATCAGAGAATGTAATGAAGTATAAAGAACCGGTCTTGGCATATATAGACTGGGGATCTACATACATTAAACATGTATCATCCCAAGAGTTCACTAACTCTTTCTCTGTTTCCAGTAAACGGAGCTATGGTCATCTTATCTTTGTGACATGACTGGCAAGTTTCACAAGATGTAAATTCAAACTAATTTAAATATACATATAAATGTAACTTCAGCCAGTCGGGTCGCATTGATCTGACCTAGTCTACAATACCTCAAGAAGAATCCGTTCATTTCTGAACTCTTCCTCTTGTGTGTGTTCCGTATACTAAGAACTGTAATTTGATTTAGAACATCAATGCTTTTAGATAACGTGCCTGAACCGATCAACTTTTGATATAGGAAATATTCAAAACATTATCCATCAATACAAAATTATATCCTTTCTTTTCTAACAAAGAGAGTGATATGATTTGGTATATCAGGTTCGGTATCTAATAACATTCGTTCAGAATCAATGTATTGGTAATACAGGGTGACAGTGACCGACAGACTTGGCTGCAACTCTTGCCCCGTTTTCTGCCTCATGAAACTTATCACCCGTTCTCAGTTTTTCTACCCTTTTGTAGCCCTATGTAACAGATTACATATCTGGGATCCGGATCCGGTATCATATACCAAGGATTTGGAGGATACTGAGAAACAGTTCTGTATAATGAACACACCCGAAGATGATGTATCGGCATGCACTCTCTTCGTTTGGGCGGCACGGAAATTCTGGTAATCCCCAATTTCCTCCTCTATCTTATAACAATTATAAGTTGGAGCGGGACCAACGTTCCCCAACTCAGTATAACAAGCGGGTTCGGTCAATAATCCGTATTATTATCTTGATTAAGGCGTGATATGGTCGCTACCAGGAGAGAGAGAGAAGAAAACACTCAGCGTGCGCTCTTTCAAGAATAGATTGGTTATTATTTTATCTAATCAGGATGGCTCCCACTGCTTTTTATCAAATCTTCCTTCAAACCCTAAAAGGAAAGACTAGCCGGGATTAATTACACACTACAAGTTCGCCAATCTTTCAGCCAGGCCAGTGTCGGTACTTTGAGGGAGGTCCCCCGTGCTTTCGCACGAACCTAATTAATGTAAACCTCGTTTTCCCAGAGGCGTAACCTCGTTAACACCTTTCTAGACACCTACTTGATCGGCTAATTGTAATGTATAAAACTCTCCCAGGAGTAACTCTTACTCGCAGCGGGTATCGGGATCCAACTATATCATAGAAGGTATGCAATCTCATTGCAAATTTCAACACTTGAAATTCCCGATAATATTTTGCCCCTAACGTGCTATGACCTTGACGAAAGCCAACAAACCATAGCCCGCTAGTCAAGTTCAACCCGTACATTTCTTGATCGAATTAAACCCACCCGCACGACCCTTGACGAAAGCCAACAAAGCCGCACGACTACCCTAATCCAATCGCATCGTATGCTGGCAGATAAGCAGCATATAGCTACCGCACACTGCACCTTGATGAAAGCCAACAAATGCAGCACGAATACTATATACAACTTATCTGAAATGACGGAGGGCTACGACAGGTTTTTCTGAAAACCTATTGCGTAATGAACTTGATATCGTTGTAGGATCGAATGAATTTTGAAATGGAGTGTTTTTGAGGCTTTTCTAGTTTTGCTAAAGGAGTCACTCCCGGTGAAGGGATCTCGGTCCTTTCCTCATCGAATAAGGTGCAGGATATATCATATATACCGCTATGCAAAGCAGAACTCTTAAAAGCAATCAAAAGACAAACCGAGTGTGTAGCATCTGCCAGTTATTGCTAAAGGAGTCACTCCCGGTAAAGGGATCTCGATCCTTTCCTCATCGAATAAGGTGCAGGATATATCGTATATACCGCTGTGCAAAGCAAGAACTGTAGCTACCTGTTTTTATTTTGAAATTCGATTCTACAACATCTTAGGTTTCTTTTATTTCATTAATCACATTAATGAAGTCCCATCATTTAAATACCTAAACATTACAGATAAATACGACGTACACTTATGCCATCCGCATTCGCCTCGATGTCCCCTCGTGCACCGTTAGGTTAGGTAACTAACGACAGAGCGGGGCAGGGCTAGCGCGGGTGTAAAACATAAGTAACGTCTATATAATATATCATATATACTATATACTATATCCATCACAGAAACACATCAGAGATATTGCAGCAGAAGAAACATATGAAATATTGGATATACTAGGACGTCCGTGTTTTCAATACGAGCCAGTATAAAACACGGATTCCATGGTCGCGATGAATAGCCAAACCCACACCCCTAGACCCCTACGAGAGCGGCAAGCAACCCTACCAATTCTGGAGTTAGGAGACCCGGACTCGACTCCTCGAGTTGGTCTCCCACTGGACTCCAGAACCCGGTTACTTGTGCTCCCCTCCTTGGGTCTATCCTAGTGCAGAAAAGTAAATAATATACAAACGGTGACAACTTCCGCAACCTGGAAGCGCCCCAATAAAAGAATATTATATACAAGTTTTTACATGAATGAAAATGAAAAACACTCATCTCATATAAAAACCCCCGGCTATTCAAACACGACGATCCAATATAACATATCCAGCAACACATAACATCACATGTCAACAACGTAAGTAAATATGCGCATCCCAATTGTCGTTGACATATAGCAACGAAACCGGCGATATCACATATTACACTTACGGTCACAGAAAAGAAAGTGTAAAACTACAACAGTTGGAATCCGCAATCTGCATAGACATCGCATGCCTAATCAAATGAATACCTTAGATATCGCATGCCTAACAGTTATAAACCCCGCATTTTAGTCTCAAAATCGAAAACTCTTTTCAATATCAAGTCGGGCAATTCAACAAGATTCCCGACATCCTGATCGAATACTCGTCGCAAACTTCAGTAGGCGGCCGCACCCCCGATACCGTCGACGAAGTGCACCAAGGCGGAACACCGCTGCCGCGAGCACCCGAACGGATGCTTTCGGCGACGGGGTTCTCCTACAGTCACTTGGTCGGGGCTATGGAGTGAGGCTGTCTATTAAGTTTACCCGGCGAATATCCGCGTACGCTACGTGATTGCGACGGACTTTTGATCGCATCAAAATTCCGTGGCAACCGATCAAGTGAGACTAAAGTGCTATGTTTATAACATTCATTCTGTTATCACATAACTTTTGTGAATTCCAATTATTGTATCCCATTCCAGATAAACAGAAAATGTTAAACTTTTCGATCGAACAATCGAACACCCAAGTTTTCCCGATACAGATCAACACATGAAACAAGTCTAACAACATTCAGTTCGTGCCTCAGTACCAACGGTCCAGCCGTAGAAGGGTCAAGCCAACGCCTCACATGTGGCACGCTGTACTGCCCCAAACCCGAAGGTTCAAAGGGCAGTTCAAGACGGTCACATAATCGAGTTAAGGTTTGTTGTCTTCTAGAGGGTCCATCGCGTTACTTGCACTACTTAGAACGTCGTTAAACTTCGGAAAAATCCAACACTTGGAAATTTCCCGACAGGGGAAAAATTGGGTATTTATATCCGGTCGAAGTTTTTAACATATTCTAAAATTTATCCGGAAAGCCACATAGACAAAATTTGAAACCCCGATCGAAACACCGAATCCCCAAAACAACCCCAGAAAGTTCAACTCTTGAAAATATTTTAAAAATTCCTAGAAAACTCAGCATAATTTATCAGGAATTACTGTGCAAACAATGAGGGCTGACGTCACCAGATAGCCGCGGAACCGCCGCAATAAATACTGTTCATCGAAAAATTTTTGCATCGTAATTCTTATTTTTCCCTGCTGAATTTTTTAGCAATTTTTAATTTGGAAAAATCCACGTTTTCAGAAAACGTCCAGAGAGCATTTTCCGGGTTGGTTTCGGGTTCGTTCGGGCTTCAAATTCCGTCTAGACTTCGCCTAAGGCTCTAGCTAGGCTCTGATACCACTGAAATGTTCCTAGGCACCCTAGTGAGGTCTTACAAGGCATCGACCATGCCAATTTAAAATTATAATAGCGCCGTCTCTCTTCCAGTTGATCCGCTAGCTTTGGGGCACTGGGCTGCTCTTGGGTATTTGCAACGAAGGTCGCCTTCCCTTTACCCTTTTCGTTCCGCGGCTCCGGCTTCGAAGGAGACGGTCTATGACCCATCTGGTCTATCTAGGCCAGCTTGTCGATTAAAACCTGGAATGTGGTCGGTTTGAAGAACATCATGAACTGTGAAATAATTGCATGAGGGTCTAGGGTGCCCACGAACATGCCCACTGCTGGTGCTTCTTCGATGCACTGTTCGCACTTCGACCACAGATTTCGCCATTAGATTGCGTACTGAACCCATGTCTCACCCGGCTTCACCCTGGCATTGATCAATGCTGTTATTGGGGTGCGTTCACTGGCACTCGCGAATCGCTGGGTGAACAATAACTCCATTTCTGCAAAAGTCTTGACGGAGTCGTTTGGGAGTTCGGAGTACCACTCAAATGTCGTCTCCGACAAGCTGCCGACGAATTAGCAGAGCAAAAGCTTATCATTGCCACCGGTGTTGCCACAGAGGGTCCTGAACTGAGCGACATGTTGATGGGGATTTCTTGTCCCCTTGTATACGTGGAATTTGGGGATCGTGTAGCCCGGCGGGTACTTTATCTGGTCATACCAGCCTGGATATGGTCACCCAGTTTTCACGACTTTGCCAGCCGCTTCATTTGCCTGGTGAACTCGTATTTGTTGAGCAATATAGTCATCCAAGGCGGCCTTGGAGATAGTTTCCTCCTTGGCCGCTGAAAGAGCCGGAGGTGGATTCGATGTCTCTCCTCTGTCATCTTCAATTATTACCGGAGGATCTTCAGCTAGAGGATCAGGATGTATCATCATCCCGACCATGTCTTGGAAGAGAAGTGCCATTCGCTTTATATTAGCCGCTTGCTCTGCGGCTTCTTTGTCCTTCTTTTCGAGGACTCTGCGAAGGAAGTCAGCATCGGTTTCTTGTTCATAACGCTACTCCGATGACGCTTCCGGGCTTTCTTTTGGTCCGGTGAGTGCGGCCAATGCAGTCAGCATCTCCTGAAGCTTCTGCTGTTGTTGTTCCTGGGCCCTTATTATTGATCGGGTAAGCGGTCGATGACTTGTCGAAGTGCGGCTTTCTTCTTTTCCAGAAGCCATGTAAATAGTGTGTACCATCATGCCCCCAGGCTTGGGTGTTTGGGCTCAGCGTCTTTACGATTTGCCGTAGTCACGGGGGCCTTCCTTAGCTTCCTCCCCTTTTAAGCAGTTGAAGTCGAGGGGGGCGTCGCAGTGGGCACCCAAACAGATGTTGCCTTTTGTGGCTTAGCAAGACGGTTCTCTTCTTGTTGAACCTTCGCCTTTTCTGTCGGCGAGGGTAATCTTGATCGACTACTGAGTCCCGAACCTGCCGCCAGACTTTGTAGATTTTGGAGGACAGCCATTGAGGGGACTGTTCTGGTTTTGCTTCCGCAACATTCTCCACAGATGGAGGAGATCTTTTCAGTACGGTGGTAGGAGAATTCCTGCGCACCCTGTTCAGCAACGCGAAGCTGTTCCCAGTTGGAATAGCAGCATTGACTTCCACCGTTGGTGCTGGTGGAGTTAACCCAGAGGGGGAGTTGCCCCCAGCCTTCCTTACTCGGCGCCAGTGACGACGTCGAGCGTGTCGAGCTGATGGAGTCGGTTCGGTGACGGGGATGGCTTTGTCTTTCCCCTTATTCAGGTGAGGGGCCATTGCTGGCGTCAGCCTCTTGAAGGCTGATGTCCATTGAGAGGTGGTATCCAACCGGTCAAAAACAGACTTCTGAGCAGGGAAGGGAACCGTAGCGGGTGCCGGAACAGTCAGTCTTGTAAAGACTGACCCTTTGGCAGGAGAAGCCGCCTTGGTGACTTCGGGAGCAGGGATGGTTACTTTCTTCGGAATAACCTTTTTCGGGATCACAGGCTTCATCATGGGCCCACAGGAACTTTGGCCCAATCTGGAGAAAACCGAGGCGCCGGAGCTGGACGACCCATTGAGAGGGGCCGTAGTAGTTGTAAGCCGGTCAAAGACCGACTTCTTGGGAGCTTCCGGTGTTGGTACGGGAGTGCTGAACCTCATCGGTGGGAGCATAGTCCCGAAAAACAATCCAGTGGTGGTCTGAGTCACCTGGTCCACCGGCATTGTGAACAAAGAAGCCGTTTGGGGCCCATAAGCTATGCCTCCAGATGAGGCGGAGCGCGGGTTACAGTTGCAGGTGGAGCACTTCATGCAAGTGAACGCCATTGATCCTTTGCTTTCTGCATCAAGCAAAATGCCAAATCTCAGTACCTCGAACCCAAGGGCAACCATATCAAACCATGATTCATTCACGAACACGACACACGAAGTGTGGAGTGGAAAGAGGAAAAGGTCCCACTGGGTGTGCCAGAATCTGTTCCCCTCCGAAAGACGCGGCGGAGATGCGGCGGATGTCTTGCCTGAAATTCATGGCAGATGCTAATTGGTGCTATCCGTCCACCTCTCCGAAAATGCCAAGTTGATTTATGTCACCATGTATCGAAGGTTTAAATAGATGCGGCCGATGTAGCAGACTTCGTCAGATTCCCCCTCACTTGAAGGGTTTTTGATTGTGGGGATGCTCTTCCCTGCACGTGCAAGCCCTGTAGTTAATTACGCTACTGAATTGTGGTAACAACTTTCTCCTTCTCTATGTGGTCACTTCGTGTCGTGGGTGTTTGTTTTGTTTGTGGTTGCCCGTGGATTGTATACGGAGACTAATTTGTGTTGCGTCCCGTAGGGCGTGGACTAGTCTAAATCTGTATCTTTCTTAGATTTGGGTTTGGAGGGTTGGGTTTAAGGATACGTTAGCCTCATTTGAGACTAAGATCAACTTAAACGTTTGTTAAGGATACGTTAGCCTAATTTTAGACTAAGATTAACTCAACGTTTGTTAAGGACATGTCAGTCTAATTTTAGACTAAGATCAACTTAACTGGATCGTTTAGATCCGACAAAAGAGCATTTAGACTTTATTGTTTAGTTTAGGGACATTGCGGTCGATTACCCGTTTAAGGACATGGTGGTCCATTGTTAGTTTAAGGACGTCTCGGTCCAATGTTAGTTTAAAGACATCACGGTCGAGGTTAAGGACATCATAGTCCGTGGGTTTAAGGACTCCACAGTCCAATGTTAGTTTTAAGATGTCACGTTCGAGGTTAAGGACATCATAGTCCATGGGTTTAAGGACCCCACAGTCTAATGTTAGTTTAAAGACATCACGGTCGAGGTTAAGTAGATCATAGTCCATGAGCTTAAGGACCCCACAGTCCAATGTTTAGAGACGTCATAGTCTATGAAATGTGTGGTTGTCGGGACCCGTCACCTCTTTGAAGACGTTGAGGAATTACAACGACAAATATCAAAGGAGTGAAGAAATGTACCCTTGAACCAATGTGTGTTGGTTGAAAGAGCAGATGCGCTCAGTTCAAGATAAGTTGAGGACTTATGGCTAGAATTGGGTTAAGTCCAATTAAAATGTTTACCATTTTTTTTTGTTCTGGCTATTAAGTCTTTATTTGGGCTCGGCCCTTTTAATAATGCTAAGCATTGGGTTCTGACATCTTTTTTCTTCATCAGAACAAATTGTATTCTGACAATGCGCCACGTGGCGCGCCAGGCGCTTTGCGCCAGTTAAAGAGCGCATTACGCTTCTATCTGGTAGCGCACACGAAGAGGACACGTATCGCACTTAGCGCTAAGCGCTAGTTCATTAGCGCATTGCGCTTTTAGTTTATGAGCGCTTTGCGCTAGTCCGTTGGCACGCCAGCGAGTGACACGTGGCGCGCTTGGCGCTGAGCGCCAGCCCATGAGCGCAGTGCGCTGTTTCAGAAGCGCAAAGCGCAGATTGTGTCTTTTGTTAACATGTGGCGTGTTTTGGCGCTGAGCGCCGGTCCAATGAGTGCAAGAGTGCAATTCATGAGTGCAAGGAACTTTTCAGTAGCGCAAAGCGCATTTGATCAATTTTAAGATCAAAGAACAAATTTATGTTCTTCTTTTAAAGGAGGCTTTGCCTCAAGATTCAAGAACAAAAAGTTCTTGTTTTATAAAAGGGCTCTGCCTTTATAGATCAAAGATCTGTGAATGAAGTAAAATACTTCTTTTAGTTTTTTTATAATTAGATCTTTTGATCTTTTTTCTTATTATCAAAGACCTTGGTCTTTTGTAGATCTATGATCTTTTTAGAAAATGGTTCTTCTTTTTACGAGATGATTTCATCTCTGTGGTTCAAGAAATAGTTCTTTACCATAAAGATGAAGAAATGATCTTCTTTTTCTAAAGGCTTGCCTTTCTTTCTCTTTGAGTTTTCTCAAAGTTTGCAGAGGGTTTTCTCTATCTCTTCGTATGTCCTTTAGACTTGAAGTCTAGGGGCCTTTATATAGGGCCAATTGATTTGTTGAATCAGTTTTGAGAGATCTTTCTCTGATTGATTTGGGAATATTTCCCACCGTTGGATTTTTGATCCTAAGGCTTCTGTTTTACAGAAGATAATCTTCTTATTTTAATAAGATTGGAAAGATCTTTCCATAACAGAATTTTAGTTCTGATTAATTAATAATATGTTATTAGTAGATCTTTTGATCTAACGGTGGGGGATTTTTAATTCCAGCGCTGGCGCACCTGCGTTCGATACGTGGCGCGCAGCGCAACTGCGCTAGCGCACCCGTATTTGACACGTGGCACGTAGCGCAGAGTGCAGCGCAACTGCTCTAGCGCACTTGTGTTTGACACGTGGCGCGCAGCGCAGAGCGCTGTATTTGAAGCATTGCTTCAACTTTTAAATTTTGAATTTTAAAACAGAGCTTTGCTCTGCTTGGGGGTGCGCTACTTAGGGTGCAGCGCACCTAGTGCTAGCGTGTCTGTGTTTGACATATGGCACTCAGCGCGCAGAGCGCTGAATCTGAAGCGTTGCTTCATTTTAAATTTTGAATTTTGAAACAGAGCTTTGCTCTGATTGGGGGAAACAGTTCGACCATGATCTCTCCCTTCAATCTGGAATTCGGTTCAGGGTACATCTCTCCATACCTTTGATACATGTCGTTGTAATTCTTCAACGTATTCAGAGTGGTGGAGGGTCCCGACAACCAACAGCTCTTTTGGTACACTCCCAAACCCATGAACACACCCCTATGGACCGCAATGTCCTTAAACTAGCTATGGACTGCAATGTCCTTAAACTAACAATGGACCGTAATGTCTTTAAACTAGATATGGACCGAAATGTCCTTGAATTAAACCCTTATACCAAAAATGGTGATCTATGGATGGAAACGTCCTTAAACTAACAACGGACCGTAACGTCCTTAAACTAAAGCAATAGAGCCCAAAAGCTCTTTTGTTGGATCTGAATGATCCCAAAATCCTGTTGTGTAGATCATAGTCTAAAATTTGACTAACGTATTCTCAACAAATATTTAAGTTGATCTTAATCTCAAACGAGATTAACGATCCTTAAACCAACCCAAACCCAAATCTAAGAATATACGGATTTAGACTAATCCATGCCCTACGGGCGGCAACATAAATTAGTCTCCGTATACAATCCACGGGCAACCAAAAATAAAACAAACACACACGACACGAAATGACCTTCTGGAGCAGGAAAATGTGGTTATCGCTACGCGGTAACGTAATTAACTGTAAGGGATTGCGCCCGTAGGGAAGAGCGTCCTCACAATCAAAAATCCCTCGCAAAAGAGGGGGAATCTGACGAAGTCTGCTACAACGGCTACATCCGTCCAAACTGTTAGTGTATATGCCCTAGAGGCCATTACTGTATCATACTAGTTTGTATATTACTTAATGGAAGCTTAGGATATTCACCAGTGTATAGACAGTCTTGCTCAAAATAGTAGTATGCTACTTGGTTTGTTTCTACTTCAATATGTGCATGTGTTTCTTTTAGCATATTGCTTATACATATTAGTAGAGCCCTTAGGATCTTTGCTTGATTACCAGCGTTGTGATGGCAGTCACACTCGTGGGGGCTGGGTAATCCACAAGCACATCCTTATACAGGTCCCTAGTCGTAGGACTATCGAGACAGGGCAACGATACTCCGGAGTAGAATAGCGTATGCGCTTCTCATCCCAGCAGGGGAGACGGTCTGTCCCACAGCCGTCAGTACGTCGTACTTAAGATAGTATGCGGGTGCTCGTTAGGTTACGAGTACACTGGACAGGACTCGTCGGGAACTGATTGGTTGGTATTATACCTATCGTCAGTTATCAGTTCCCAGGTGACATGGGTACAACTTAGTCCGTTGACTTGACACTGTCACTTCGCCTCGAGTGTGTTCCCACTATACTTTGATTACTACCCTACCACGGCTCAAAGGAGTCGTGCAAACAGGTAGTAGTTGGGTGCAGTCCCGAAGCACTTGGAGGCAGTGACGGTTACACAGGATTCGTCTCTCCCGGTATTGGGGGTTGATATCGCGCTGTGTCTAGGAGAGCCATTACACAAGTAGTCCCTGGCCAGGGCAAGCGAGATATACTGGTAGGTTTCCAGTGTTATCTCAGGGTGTTCTGGGCTACACTCCGACATGACTTGTACCGCTATTAGGGGACTGACGTTTACCGCCCCCGAGGCCCGCCATGCGATATTCTCAGACGAACAGACCGGACTGTACGGAGATTGTCACATTCAGTCTCAGTAGGAGTTCAGATGGGTTTCACCTCGTCCGTCTTCTTATCGGCATCTACCTGGGGGCCGTTACGCACAGCTAGTGCCGCTTGCGGTCTGTGGTTAAACCCACCGCCAGCGTAGTGTCGAGTCTTTATAGTCCCACACAGAGAGCTATTCGCCTTTAGGCAAAAGAGTAGAGGTCGCATGGTTTTGCGACAGGTCGCATGGTTTTGCGACAGGGTTCTGTCACATCCGCGCACTTGTGCACGTTTAGTGACCGGGCGGTTATTACTAGCGGGCTTTGGTTTAAGCCAGATCCTAGTATACGTTTTGGGATTGATTTTATCTTGTTTGCATTCGTGTTCCCCGGAACGCGGATGCGGGTGTGTATGCACGATTGACAGAGAGACAGAGGCAGAGGATTCTCATTAGGGTTGTTGACTGTTGACTATTGACTTTTGCTAAACCCTAATGAGAATAAGAAATATGATTAATGATAATATTAATTAAGTATTATTGTGTCATGGTTGGGATGAAGGTTGACTTTGTTGACTTGTTGACTTGGTTGACTAGGTTGGACTAGTTGACCATTATCATTACAATGGTTGTCATTTCATGCAAAGACTTTTGCTTGCTTGTTGTGCGTTGCAAAATGAGTGCATGAAATGATAATGCCACTTGATATGATATGAACTATTACATAATACTCAATTATTATTATTATTATTATTCTTTTTTGGATTATGAGAGAGAGGTTGAGAAAAGTCTTGCTCATTCCCTCTTCCTCTTGCTCTCTCTTGCTTGAGCTCTCCCTCTTCCTCTTGCTCTCTCTGTAGTTCATGGTTCACTTGTCTCATGTGTTGAGAAGCAAGAACCATTGAGATAAAACCCAACACACTCCTCTACTCATCCTAGTTCACAAGGTTTAGCAAACCAAGTGTTGTAGTTTCTTCAAGTTTGAAGAGAAGCCAAAAGGTAGAAGCTTTCGGGTGGATCCATATTCGGTGCGAGGAGATGACGAGGTGAAGGTGATCCGGACACCGTAAAGAGTTGAAGACGAAGGAGTTCAAGAAAGGTATAACCCCCTAACCGAGTAGGTAAAACTCTTAGTTAGGTTTGTTAGATAGTTGTTTAACAAAGATCCGTATTATGAGTCTATGTTACCACCCTAGAAAAAAATCGTTTTTCACTATTTCCGCAACCCCGTAAGTACCGGGGAAGGGTAGCATGGACTTACAGTGGTATCAGAGCCTAGTTAAACACTATCTAACATGTTAGCAAAATAAGTAGAAGTTCGATCGAAAAAAAGGTCACGAAACACACCCGGGTTGCCTACTTTTTGTCGAATTTTTCCTCTGTTCCAAAAATAATAAATCTTGCCTTAAAATTCGACTCAGGGTTTTTACATCTCACTGTAGAAAAATGGTCCAGAGAGCCCATCAACGCGCCGCGGAACCGCGGCAGGAGCTTGCTCCCGCCGCGGATCAGCGGCCGAGTTGACTCGGCCGTGGACAATTTTTCTTACAGTGAGGTCATAGGGGTGTTTTGGGATTTTTGCAATATGTTTTTTCAGCCCAGATTTTCCAGAAAGCAAAGTTTGTTTTTGGGGCTTAAAAATCCGTATTTTGATCGAACTTCTAAAGACTTAAGCTGACGGGTTTATATCTGTGATGTGTTATATGTATTGAACGTCTGCTAATCGCTATACGTCGATTAGTGGGGGTTATACATATCTGTGATCTGTAATGTTGATGGTATGTGTATATGAATTCATTGGATTGTCGCGGGTGAATTGCCGGGGGTTGTGAGATGAGAGTTTTCTTTTCTTTCAATTCATGTAAAATTTGTAATTGATGTAATATTATTTATTTGGCCGCACAACCGGGGTGAGGTTGTAGCCGTCATTGTATAATTTCTTTTACTATTTTTGCTCCTAGGATAGACCCATGGAGGGGGTGCACAAACTACCGGGTAGCTCGAAGTGCCGAGTGGCCTACTCACGGCGTTGTGGGAGGTTGCTTCGCTTCGGGTACTTGGCGGGTAGTTTGCCGCACCCGTAGGGGTCTTGGGTGGGGTATTGGCTATTCACCGCGACTGTGTAATCCGCTTTTCGTTACAGGCTCGTACGAATTGCGGATTCCTAGTATATCCAATGTGTTCATCTGTGATCTGGATTGGCTATCATTGCAATATATCTATATATGATAACTATTTAGGCGTTGCTTATGTTTTGCATCCGCGCTAGTCCAGCCCCCGCTCTGTCGTTAGTTAAGTAACCTAACGGGTAATGACAGGGCCCCATGGAGAATGCGGATGGCATAAGCGTACGTCATATTTTGGTTGTTTTCTGCAATGGTAGGATTAAATGACGGGACGCATTAAAAAGAATTAATGCAAGAAAAAATAAACCAAGTAAAAGTCGTTGGAATAATTTCAAAAACCACTCGGTTTCTTTTCAAAAACAACTTTTAAACGCGGAGCTTAAGCCACTCCTTTTAAAAGCTATCTCGTTCCATTGATTATATCAAGTTCACTACGTTCACGGTTTCGCCAAAACTATTCGTAGCCCTCCGTCGTTTCGTATGAATATTCAATATTATTCAAGCTATGTTTGTTGACCTTCGTCAAGGCATAGTGATTGGTAGCTGTTGGGTGTTCATATGTAGCATAGATAGATGCGTTGGTTTGGGACAGTCGTATTACCTTGTTGACCTTCGTCAAGGGTATATACGGGTGGGTTCAAATTAACCTGGACAACGACGGGTAGAACTTGACATGTGACTTATGATTTGTTGACCTTCGTCAAGGTCATAAGAGCATGGGGCAAAAATCCACATCGGCATTTTCAAAAGAACCTGAAACTTGCTAGCGCCGCATACCATTTGGAGTGTGATGATTCTGGTAGGATTCCTTCGGTTTTGTCACGCGATGATATTTGGATCCCGATCCTACTGTGAGTATATGCTACTCCTCGGAAAATTTCTCACTTAACGATCAATGCTATAAACCAAGTAGGTGTCTAGAAAGGTGTTAGCGGGGCTACGCCCTCAGGAAAAAGAGGTTCTTAAATTAAGGAACTTAGCGAAAGCGTTAGAAAACCTCCCTCGAAATACCGACACTGGCCTGGCTGAACGGTTAAGCAAGTATTATACGGTGAGATTGATCCCGACTAATTCTTCCTTTATGGTTTGAGGAGGGAATCGAGAGACAGTGGGAGCCATCCTGTTTAGATAAATTAAAAACCAATCTAAACTTGCAAGAGCATCATGCTGAGTGTTTTCTTCTCTCTCTCTTAATTGCGGCGACCCAATGACCACACGTAGGTTACATCTAGATAATAAAATGACTGAACCTGACTGTTATGATTGGCAAAGGTCTGTCCAGATGTCCATTACCCATGTCAAGCTGGGACATCTCTTAACTAATCAAACCCCTGACGTCTCAGGACCAGTTTCCTCTGTCATGGACATTGACTCCGTATGACGTCGGAAAAAGACTGTGCAAAAGCCAAGTGCCTCATGTTAGCCTCAGTTGATAGTGCAAACCAGAGGCAGCACGAGAAGATGGATTTAGTTTCTATCTTCCTCCATAACAAAGATTTATATGGAGAGCAATCTCGTATCGCAAGATATGAGACCTCGATCGAATTGCTTCAAGCGAGGTTGGCTGTCGGGTCATCTATAAGGGGCAGCGTCCTTACAGAGACCAGCTATTTTGAGCTCACGGACCTGAAGACCACGTTAGAGAACGGGTCAAATACTGACTTGATTCTACAGTCCCTGCCCTCTGCTTATACCCTGAAGGAACCATGGAAGAAGAAGGAAAAAGAAGGGCAAAGGTTTCGGGACTGGATGTAGTAAAAGAGGAACGTTCCTATTGTAACAGGAATGAACATTGGCAGAATGATTGTAGGGCTAGAAAAACCAGTAGCCAGAATTCGAAGCACGTTGTGGCTTCGGCTTCGGGTGTGTTTGTAGTAGAGAACTGTATGTCAGTTAACCCTACTTCCTGGGTATTGGATACCGGATCAGGATCTCACATCTGTAATTCATTACAGGCTCTGAGAAACTGTAGGGTTATCAGGAAAGGTGATATGACTCTCAGGGTTGCTAACGGAATGAGCATGGATGCTGAATCCGTAGGGGAATATCATCTTGGACTAACAACTGGGCAGATATTGATTTTGCGTAACTGTTTGTATGTACCAGGTGCGACTTGTAATATCATATCTGTATCCTTACTTTCTAAGGAAAGATATGGTTTTACTTTTGTAAGCGATGTAGTACACATCCACCTAAATCAAGTTCTGATTGGGTCAGGTACATTAAATAACGGGATATACATATTGAATCAAACTCAGATTTTCAGTGTCCAGAATACACTTAAAAGAAAGTCTCCGGAAACAAATCAGGCTTTCTTATGGCATTGTAATCTGGGTCACATTAATGAGACACGATTAACTAAGTTACATAAAGATGGATACTTGAATCCGTTCGAGTATCAGTCTTATGCCACTTGTGAATCTTGTCTCATGGGAAAGATGACAAAGACTCCGTTCACTGAACACGGAGTAAGAGCGAGCGAGCTCTTGGGACTCATACACAGTGACGTGTGTGGTCCAATGTCTACACATGCACGAAGTGGTTATTCATACTTCATTACTTTCATAGATGATTTCTCTAGGTATGGACATGTCTTCTTAATGAAGCACAAATCCAAGGCCTTTGAGAAATTTCGGGAATACAAGAATGAAGTTGAAAAACAAACATGCAAAAGTATCAAGACACTGCGATCTGATCGAGGTGGAGAATACTTGAGTGCCGAGTTTCTGGACTACTTAAAAGAGAATAGAATTCTCTCTCAGCGTACTCCTCCATACACACCACAACACAACGGTGTATCTGAAAGACGGAATCGAACCCTATTGAATATGGTTCGTTCCATGATGAGTAAGGCTGAGTTACCGCAATCTTTCTGGGGTTATGCACTAGAAACAGCTGCTTATCTCTTGAACAAGGCTCCAACCAAGACTGTGCCTACCACCCCATATAAGATGTGGAGTGGGAAGAAACCCTATCTTAAGTATCTTAAGACATGGGGAAGTCCAGCTTTTGTAAAGAAGCAGCATGCGGACAAGCTCGAGGCACACTCAGTACTGTGTAAGTTTGTGGGATACCCAAAGAACTCCAAGGGGTATTTTTTCTATTCCGCAGAGGAATAAAAGGTTTTTGTTTCTCAGCATGCCCACTTCTTGGATACTGAATTTTTGGAAAATCAGATAAGTGGGAGCGCAATAGAACTGGAAGAAATTCCTGAACCACAAGCTATTACTGAAAGCTTGGAGGAACCAGAAGTTTCAGGAGAACCGGACATTCCTGCGCCGCTCCGCAGGAGTAGTAGGCAGTCTCATCCGCCCTAGAGATACTACGGTTTTCTCATAGACGGGGATAGAGAGGATTGCGTCATTGATTATGACGAGCCTACTAGCTTCCAGCAAGCCATTCAGAGCGGTGACTCAGTAAAATGGCTGGATGCAATGCGGGCCGAGATGGAGTCCATATACACCAACAAAGTTTTGACTTTGGACTTTGCTCCAGAAGGGGTAAAACCCATAGGCTGCAAATGGATCTTCAGAAAGAAGATTGGTGTAGATGGGCAGGTTGAAACCTATAAAGCTAGGCTTGTTGCAAAGGGTTTTCGTCAAAGACCTGGTTTGGACTATGACGAGACCTTTTCTCCGGTAGCTATGCTCAAATCCATTCGGATCCTTCTTGCCATTGCTGCCTTCCACGATTATGAGATCTGGCAGATGGACGTAAAGACGGCTTTCCTAAATGGAAATTTGGAAGAGTGCGTCTATATGGATCAGCGAGAGGGATTCAATCAGAGTGGGAGCAGCGGTAAAGTGTGCAAGTTGCTAAAGTCCATTTATGGTCTGAAGCAGGCATCGCGGAGTCGGAACATCTGCTTTGATGATACTGTCAAAGAATTCGACTTTGTCAAAAACCCAGATGAACCATGCATTTACAGTAAGATTGTAGGGAGAAATGTGGTATTCCTCGTCTTGTACATCGATGGCATTCTCCTAATAGGAAATGATATTCCTATGCTATAGTCAGTCAAAGGATTCTTGTCACAGAGGTTCTCCATGAAGGACCTGGGCGATGCCAACTACATTCTGGGGATCCAGATCTATCGTGATAGGTCTAAAAGGATGTTAGGACTTTCACAGTCCAGGTACATCGACACCATACTGAAACGATTCAGTATGGAAGATTCCATGCGCGGTAATCTACCGGCTTGTCATGGAATCACCATCTCCAAAGAGATGTCTCCCAAGACTGATTTGGAAAGGGCTCGCATGTCATCAATACCCTACGCATCTGCGGTAGGCTTTATTATGTATGCGATGTTGTGTACCAGACCAGATGTAGCATACGCATTGAGCGTTGTAAGACGGTATCAGTCGGACCCAGGGGAGAAACACTGGATAGCGGTAAAGAACATTCTCAAGTACCTGAGAAGGACTAAGGAGATGTTCTTGGTGTATGGTGGAAAAGACCTCCAGATCGAGGCCTTTGCTGACTCCAGCTTCCAGAGTGACAAAGATGACTCCAAGTCCATGTCGGGTTATGTCTTTACCCTCAATGGAGGGGCGGTTTGCTGGAAGAGCTCCAAGCAAGAAACCGTTGCGACTCAACTATGGAAGCAAAGTACATAGCTGCTTACGATGCCGCAAAGGAAGCTATCTGGATGAAGAAGTTCCTCACGGAGCTTCAGGTGGTTCCTACCAGTGTTGATCCAATACCGCTGTATTGTGACAATAACGACGCTATAGCTTTAGCGAAGGAACCCAGGTCCCATCAGAAGTCCAGGCACATTTTGAGGCGGTACCACCTGATCAGGGAGATCGTAGATCGCCGGGAGATCGAGGTGAAGAGAGTAAATACGGAAGATAACACTGCTGATCCACTCACGAAGGCCTTACCCCAGACTCAGTTCGAGCGGCTGATCGAGATGATAGGTCTTCGATACGCCAGTACATGGCCTTAGTGCAAGTGGGAGATTGTTAGTGTATATGCCCTAGAGGCCATTACTGTATCATACTAGTTTGTATATTACTTAATGGAAGCTTGGGATATTCACCGGTGTATAGACAATCTTGCTCAAAATAGTAGTATGCTACTTGATTTGTTTCTACTTCAATATGTGCATGTGTTTCTTTTAGCATATTGCTTATACATATTAGTAGAGCCCTTAGGATCTTTGCTTGATTACCAGCGTTGTGATGGCAGTCACACTCGTGGGGGCTGGGTAATCCATAAGCACATCCTTATACAGGTCCCTAGTCGTAGGACTATCGAGACAGGGCATCGATACTCCGGAGTAGACTAGCGTATGCGCTTCTCATCCCAGCAGGGGAGACGGTCTGTCCCACAGCCGTCAGTACGTCGTACTTGAGATAGTATGCGGGTGCTCGTTAGGTTACGAGTACACTGGACATGACTCGTCGGGAACTGATTGGTTGGTATTATACCTATCGTCAGTTATCAGTTCCCAGGTGACATGAGTACAGCGTAGTCCGCTGACTTGCACTGTCACTTCGCCTCGAGTGTGTTCCCACTGTACTTTGATTACTACCCTACCACGGCTCAAAGAAGTCATGCAAACAGGTAGTAGTTGGGTGCAGTCCCGAAGCACTTGGAGGCAGTGGCGGTTAGACATGATTCTTCTCTTCCGGTATTGGGGGTTGATATCACGCTGTGTCTAGGAAAGCCATTACACAAGTAGTCCCTGGCCAGGGCAAGCGAGATATACTGGTAGGTTTCTAGTATTATCTCAGGGTGTTCTGGGCTACACTCCGACACGACTTGTACCGCTATTAGGGGACTGACGTTTACCGCCCCCTAGGCCCGCCATGCGATATTCTCAGACGAACAGACCGGACTGTACGGAGATTGTTACATTCAGGCTCAGTAGGAGTTCAGATGGGTTTCACCTCGTCCGTCTTCTTATCGGCATCTACCTGGGGGCCGTTACGCACAGCTAGTGCCGCTTGCGGTCTGTGGTTGAACCCACTGCCAGTGTAGTGTCGACTCTTTAGAGTCCCACACAGAGAGCTATTCGCTTTTAGGCAAAAGAGTAGAGGTCGCATGGTTTTGCGACAGGTCGCATGGTTTTGCGACAGGGTTCGGTCACATCCGCGCACTTGTGCACGTTTAGTGACCGGGCAGTTATTACTAGCGGGCTTTGGTTTAAGCCAGATCTTAGTATACGTTTTGGGATTGATTTTATCTCGTTTGTATTCGTGTTCCCCGGAACGCGGATGCGGGTGTGTATGCACGATTGACAGAGAGACAGAGGTAGAGGATTCTCATTAGGGTTGTTGACTGTTGACTATTGACTTTTGCTAAACCCTAATAAGAATAAGAAATATGATTAATGATAATATTAATTAAGTATTATTGTGTCATGGTTGGGATGAAGGTTGACTTTGTTGACTTGTTGACTTGTTGACTTGGTTGACCGGTTGACTAGGTTGGACTAGTTGACCATCATCATTACAATGGTTGTCACTTCATTCAAAGACTTTTGCTTGCTTGTTGTGCTTTGCAAAATAAGTGCATGAAATGATAATGCCACTTGATATGATATGAACCATCACATAATACTCAATTATTATTATTATTATTATTATTATTCTTTTTTGGATTATGAGAGAGAGGTTGAGAAAAGTCTTGCTCATTCTCTCATTTTCCTTTCTCTCTCTTGCTTGAGCTTTCCCTCTTCCTCTTGCTCTCTCTCTAGTTCATGGTTCACTTGTCTCATGTGTTGAGAAGCAAGAACCATTGAGATAAAACCCAACACACTCCTCTACTCATCCTAGTTCACAAGGTTTAGCAAACCAAGTGTTCTAGTTTCTTCAAGTTTGAAGAGAAGCCAAAAGGTAGAAGCTTTCGGGTGGATCCATCTTCGACGCGAGGAGACGACGAGGTGAAGGTGATCCGGACACCGCAAAGAGTTGAAGACGAAGGAGTTCAAGAAAGGTATAACCCCTTAACCGAGTAGGTAAAACTCTTAGTTAGGTTTGTTAGATGGTTGTTTAACAAAGATCCGTATTATGAGTCCATGTTACCACCCTAGAAAAAATCGTTTTTCACTATTTCCGCAACCCCGTAAGTACCGGGGAAGGGTAGCATGGACTTACACAAACCCCTGATACACAGTGCCATAAATCAACTTGGTATGTTCGGAGAGGTGGATGGATAAATCCAAATAGCATCTGCCCCCAAATTCAGGCAAGACATTTGTCTTTCCCGGTTTTCGGCGGTAAACAGATTCTGGCACGTCCGGTGGGACCTTTTCCTCTTTCCACTCCACACTTCGTGTGTCGTGTTTTTTCGCGATCAAATAATCACGGTATATATGTTTGTGTTTGCCCTTAGGTGATGGGATACTGAAGCCGGCGTTTCGTCTCTATGAAGAATGGCGTTTGATCCCACCCTAGCAATTCAGGCTCTGTTATATCTGGTGGAGTCGGGCTACTTGCAGCCTCAAATATCTGCAATACGGCTCTTCAAGAAATCAACGAGCTTCTCTTTGGGTCGATACTCCCACCTCTCACCCTCGGTACCTCAACGCCGATGGAGGAAGCCCAGAGGAAGTCTGTCTTCAATAGGCTGGTTCCCCAAAATGCAGCTTTGTTGATGGAATTAGTCCTCAAACAACTGGCACATGCCAAAGACCAAGGTCGACGCAGGGGGCATGTTAGTTATGTATATGCCCTAGAGGCCATTGTTGTACATATGATGTATATTATGATGGATGCTTGGATATATACAGAGAGGACTTTCTTGCTCGTCATGATAATATGCTATTTGGTTTCACTTTATCTTAACATGTTAACTTGTATTGGTTTACTATCTTACTCTCACATGTTGATAAAGCCCTTAGGATCTGTACTCGACTATTGGGACTATGATGAGATCATACTAGTAGGGCCATAGTAGTCGATGATTACATCCAATAACTGTTCCTAGTCGAGGGTATATCGAGGCAGGGCATCGATACACCAGAGTAGACTAGCGTATACGCATCTTGACCCATATGTTGGGCGATGGATGATCCTATATCCATCGGTGTTTGACATCAGAGATGGTGTATGGGTGCTCAGTGGAGACTGGGTACACTGGAAGGACTCGCCGAGAACTCCCAGATGGTGATATACCACACGTCAGATGGCAGTTCTCCGGTGACACTGGTACAGGGTAGTCTGTAGACCCGAGATCGTCATAGAGTCTTGTGTGATTCCCACTGTGCTTTGATTTCCACCTTACCACGTCCAAGAGGGCATGCAAAACGGTGGCTTTTGGGTACAGTCCCGAATCACATGGAGGCAATGAGCGATAGGAGGGGATTCGTCTCTCCCGGTATAGGGAGTTGATGTTGTGCTGTGTTCGATTGGCTATAATTGGAAGTCCCTGGCCAGGGCTGATATAGAGATATACTGGTAAGTGTTACCAGTAGTTTCTCGACCTGTTATGAGCTTCACATCGACACGACTTATCGGTTACTAGGGTCTGACGTATACCACCCCTAGACTTGATATGCGACATATCAGACGAACAGACCGGACTGTACGTGAGTGTTACTGATTGGATTCATAGGAGAACGGACAGGCTAGTTTGTTGATCTTCTGATCCCTCAATACCTGGATGGCTGTTACGTTTAGCTGACCGCTTGCAGCTTGTGGGTGTTTGATATGATCATCACCTGCTACCGGCGTATTGACGATTCTTTAGAGTCCTACACAGAGGTTTCTTGGCTCAGGCAAAACGGAGTAGAGGCACATATGTGATATGTGCAGGACCGAGGATAATGCGATATGAGATACCGTATTATATTTTCGCGATATTTAGATATGAACTGAGACATCGGATCAAGTGTTGATTCGATGAATCGGTACATGATATATTAGTCGGTTATATTCGATATAGCCGGATCGTCGGATCAAGTGTTGATTTGATGATTTAATGTATAATGATATATATGATATATTGTATTACATTATCTATTATTGGCTTGCTTTATTATTTCATTTTCTCACCGGATTAATACATTGATATATATGCGATATATGTTAATTGTATTATTTTCTTTTGTTGCAAATATATAATATATATATGATATATATTATTGTGACATGATATGATTTATTATGAAACATGTTTAGGGATGATAAAAGGAGATTAGGGTTTGATTAGGGTTAGCTCTTTCTTGATTATTCTAGAAGGGTTTCCTTTTTGTCTTGGTTAAGATATTATGGTTGATACTTATCCATGACTCATTCTTGACCTAACCAAACCCTAACTCTAGTTTATTCTCTATAAAGGTTTAGCCTCTCATCCTTGACCATGGTTCCATAATCAATCATATACTCTTATCTACTATTCATCACAAAAGGATGATTCTCATTATTCTTCATCTTCTTCTCTCTTGAGTTTGAGAGAGAGCTCACTTGTGATTTCCTTTTGTGATGAGTTCTTGTGAGAAAATGATATAAAAAGAAAGCATAAATACTACTCCATCATCCTTATCTAATCTAGCCCATTAGATTAGGGTGTTTACCTCATTAGAGTGAGAAAGCTTGGGTTATAGCAACTTCGACGTAGATCATCGGAGAAGCGGAACACTACAAGCTAGCATGGATCGTTCGAGTCGTGGAGCCTCTCTTAAGTCCGGGAGATCGTGGATCGCGGCGAAGGGACTTCTACTCGGAGCTTGTGAAGCGAAGGAGCGGACTAAAAAGGTTGTAATCCCTCACACTTAGGTTTAAAGATGTTATCTTGCACGTTAAACCCTAATAATCTAGCAAAGATCCCGGGTTTGGATTGTTCGACACATGTAAAATTTTATTCGGGCATGTTTGATGCTTTATGAACCTTCACAAGAGTGCCTAGGAACCCTACAGGGAAGAATATTCAAGCTCTCAAAGGAAATAGGGGGCAGGCTCGGCAAAATCCTGAAGCTGATGAAATCCCGGCCGTAAGAAACGGTCGACGCCGATATCGGCATCATACAAAATGAGCTGGGGGCAGTTCTCCGTATGGTCCTGTTTCAACCCCAGTGGTGAGTATTGTTGTTCCAACTGGGGACGGCTTCAAACTGTTGCAAGGGGTCAAACAAAATTCTCCTACTGCAATATTGAAGAAATCTCCACAGCCCATGAAGATCCCACGAGAGTAGAAACCAGTTCGCTCCCTGAGACAACTTTCCTCATCTATATATAAGGTGTGGAAGCAGGTGAAGGGGAATCATCCCAAGAAGGATCCTGATATAACGGTTCCTCCCAAAACCAAAGCGGCTTTTCACAAAAAAGAGAGGCCTAATAAAGCTCAAGTGCCCAAAGAAAACTCCAAAGGCCAAAACTCCAAACACCCCAAGCCTGGGGGCATAGTAGTTCACACAGTCTATGTGGTGAATTCCAAAGATGAAGTTCAAGCTTCTACTAGTCACCGACCTCAAACTCGGTCCCTGACAAAAGTTCAACTGCAACGTGAAAAGCTGCAAGAGATGCTCGCTCAGGCGGCAGTAAACGCTAATATATCGCCTAAGGAAAATCCCGAGGACGCACCCGAAGAAAGAGTAGAGAAGGAGTCAGATATTGATTTCCTAAGGCGCGCTCTGAAAAAGAGAGATGAAGAAGCGGCAGAAATGTCCACTAAAATGAACTAGATGGCCCTTCTGATTCAGAATATGGCTGGAATGATGGTTCAATCGGAACCACTGGCAGATGAACCATCGGTAGTCGGTCTTAAAGATAAGGATGGAATTTCAAATCCTCTGCAAACCTCATCAACGTCTGAGGAAGAAATGATTCCTAAAAGAAAAACTGGACACATATATCTCTCATCAAGTCAAAATTCACTATGCCAGTGAAGCATCGAATAGGCCAATCAAGAATGGTCGACCGTATCTGGCATGCTACGATCAAATACAGTACCCGCCAGAATACATACTTTCGACTCCACATGTACAAAGGAACTGGGAATCCTCGCCAGCATATTGCGCGATTTAAATCCATGTGAGGAAATACTGGAGGTAATGACATACTACTCCTCTGACAGTTCGTCAGCGGTCTGGCGGGCATCACCTTCGTATGGTGTGCGAAACTCCCAAATGATTTCGTGAAGAGCTTCAACGAAATGGATATGCTCTTCTGTCAGAGATTCGTTAATGAGAACGAACATACTACCGTGACGGCGCTGGTTAATGAAAGGGTTAGACCAAATGAGACTTGGGTTCAATATGTTACCCGATGGCGAAATCACTGGTCAAATACAAGCAACATATCGATGAAGTTGCAGCCATGGGAATGCTCATAGCCACCTTTGACCCAAATTCAAAGGCGTCCTCGTATATGGCCCTCTTCAAGCCAACGACTTTCCAAAAACTCATGGATAAAATGGCTCGATTGGATCAAATGGGTCAAGACTCTTTCTCATCCGATGATGACGAGTGAAAAGAGGAGGCAAGATGGCATTTATCGCCTACGCTAAAAGAAAATAAGCAGCTCTGAAGCAACATGTCGCCAAAATAGCGACGGCATGGATATTCGCTCCCCCCGAGATATACACAGGGGGAATATTTCTCACTGGCAGAAGAATCTTTATGTGGGATGGTTCTTTCTTCTCAAGGAGCAGATAGAATATGAAGGGACTTACAAGCGGGTTCTGCAATCAAGTGGAATATCCCACTTGAACCAAAAAACTATGGGAGAGATGTAAAATCCATGTCCCACTCCTAATCAGATGATGAGGAAAACCCCCAAGTCAAATTCATTCTTCCAAGGAAGAGGAAGACTCGGCAAAGGGAATGATGTGACATCCCGTTCCTTTGTATATGAAGAAGACGCTCCATCAGTATTGGAAAGCGGCATTGATAAGTAAGGGGCAGGTGCTGTTTAAAATGCCCAGTACTTCCTGCAAAACAACCTGATTGGCACGATGATAGATGAAGAAGTACAAGAAGGTAAAAATAGTCTAAGGCGTGAAGTGTCCATGCAAATAAAGGACAAGCAGCAGCGTCTTAGCAAACAAGAGTTGGAAGAGGTGAGTTATGCAACTTCGCGACCGAATGAGAGCTATGAACCGAAAATTCCTTAAACTAGAAATTCACCTTAAATATGGCGATAATAGACCGAAACTTCCCTAAACTAGTGTGTCGCCTCAAACATAGCGCATCGCTCCAAATACGGCGATATCCTCTCTTGAGATCTATATTGCAATCGAAGTCCCAACGGCAAAGATTGCAACTCAAGTCCTACTGGCTACACAGCTACTCCAGCAATGAAGCCATCCCCAAGTCCCACCGTCAAATAGATGGGTCACCTGCGGCGAAACTATTTTCGAGAGTTTCATCGTTCAAAAAAAACAAAAAAAAACGGTATATCCACAAGCGAAACGGGCACGGATGAAAACCCGAAAGGGCGCCATGAGTAAAACAGCAGGATTGCCGACGAGTTTGTGAAAACCCGGAAGGGCGCAATCTCGTTAAAAAAATGGTATGTCCACAAGCAAAATGGCCACGGGTGAAAACCCGAAAGGGCGTCGTGAGTAAAAACAACAGGACTATCGGCGAGTTTGTGAAAACCCGGGAGGGTGCAACCTTGTTATAATAAATACACTTACGAGATCCTCACGACTCGTAAGGAGAATCCCCCTGTGAGATCCTCACGGTTCATAGGATTCAAAAGACTTAAGTTACATGGATCTAGACCTGTTCTTAAGCCGTCATATCTCTCAAATTACCCTACAAGCGGTTCAATATTGACCCTTGTATACAATCCACATGCACAAATAAACGTTTCCCCCCACCAAGTTCCACCAATTGCACGAAATTTCCTCATTAGGTGAACGACACTTATAAGTCCTCTTGACTTATAAGGAGAAAACACTCTTGTATGATTCTTACGACTTATAAGAGAACACACACTTAGGAATCCTCATGACTCTTAAGGAGAAAACACACCTATGAGATCTTCATGACTCGTAGGGAGTGACACCTTTATGAGACCCTTATGGCTCATGAAGTCAAAAGCCTTAGTCGACAGGATCTTAACCCTGTTTGCTAAGCCACCTTTGTTCGAATCAACAAAGGCATAATGAAGTCAAAAGCCTTAGTCGACAGGATCTTAACCCTGTTTGCTAAGCCACCTTTGTTCGAATCAACAAAGGCAAATGATGATTCGCTCTTGGCAATATCCCAGTTGTAGCGATACTGATGCCTAAATTGGTATCAAATTCTAAGCCTTTCACGGCAAATGATGATTCGCTCCTAGCCATATTCCAGTCGCAGTGATGCTGATGCTAATATTGGTATTAGATCTTGAGTTCCATATTCACAATAAAAATCAGCGAGCCAAAATGCATATGAAATAGCCGAAATGATAGGACAGCTCGCAGTAAGAATCAGTGAGCAAAATGTATGCATATAAAATAGCCGAAATGTTTGGGCAACTCGCAATAAGAAGCAGCGAGTAAAGAAAAGAAAAATAGCTGAAATGATTGGACACCGCGAAAAATAGCCAAAATGATTGGGCGATCACGACTTTCGCGATATAAAAAGCTGAAATGATAGAGCATCACGGAAAGAAACATAAAAAATAAAACTTTTGCCCTGCAGGTGAGATCATATCGACCCCTGTATACAATCCATGAGCACAAACGAAAAGAGAACCACATTGTCCCACCAGCCTTCATCAAAAGGAAGCTAGATCTCGATGGCTACATCTACAGCCTAGACATCAACAACTGCGTTTCTTCTCGTTCCAACTAGAAGCAGATACGACGTCAGCAAAACGGAGTGTTCATATCATAATATTGCATTATTATATTCCCCATTCCTAGTCATTTTACAAATAAACAGGTGCTTTTGACCCATGTCTACTACTTAGTTGCAGGTTACAGATTCTCGGGACAAAAACAGTGAAAGAGACAAAAGACGATACAAAAGTGAGACTACGACCAATAAATGGTGGAATCTTGATCAAGCCTACACGAAGATCAGTTCACAAAGTACAAGGCAGTGCAAGGTTCAAGACTTCGTCATGAAGCAACGGTAAAAGTCCACTATAATTATTCACTGTGGAGATCTGAAAGAAACCTAGAAGCCAACCTGAGAAAAAAGTGAAGAAAACAGAAGACAACAGCAGGATAAATGAGCCCACAAAGCCCATAAATGGCCGTGGAACCGCGGCCAAACATGGGCTTTGGCCGTAGATCCGCGGTCGTGCGGGGCCCGTGGTGGTGCAAAATTCTACTGGCTGCTGCGAGCGTTGACTAGGTCTTTTTCTTAGAGGGTATTTTTGTAATAGCAGATGTGCGAGTCAATTGTAACCCTAGGGTTTCTATGTCCTATAAATAGAGACCCAAATTCTTGTATTAGGTTATGCCTCCTTTCATTAATAAAATTCAGATTTATTTTGGAGAGCATCGATGCCTCTTTTCATATCATCTATTCAGGTCTGACAACCCTGTGTAAATGTTTGGAGAGAGCCATCTGTAAAGTAAGTAGTTTTATTTAATTGCCCTAGTTTAGATCTTTAATTCCTTGCCCTAGATAGATAGATAGCATGTTCTTCAATTCCCTAATGAGCGAGTAGTCTCCTCGCTTGTTAGGGTTAGCTTTTGAGAGATGAGATATCTCATCCCTTTCTTGCCCATCACATATAATCAATAGGACTCCATGCATACATGCACACACCGCTCCCTACGGCACCCTATCCCACGAAGTAGCGGTGATACCATAGTATAAAGGCCCGGTTGCGCGTGTTTTCAATGGAGGTTAGGGTAAGGATTGATAAAGGAAGGACAAGAACCTAGAGGAAGAAACATCTTCCTGAATGGTTCTAATCCCCTTTATTAATAATTACCATAACACCTCATAGATCTTAATTTGGGTATAGAAAGCGGTGAGATTTATTTACTTTTCCAAACTCCCTAGACCTAACCCTAGCAAGATTTAGATCTAGATAGATTTAGTTTTTAGATTTAATCAATCAATCCGACACCCATCAGAATTAGCTTGTAAGAACAACTAGGAAATTCACAAAATCCCTGTAGACCGACCCGTACTCACCGGCTAGCTACCAAGCGACGCCATTCTTGATTGCGGTAACATATATTTTTGATCTATAAAATGACATACGAATCAAATGGCGCCGTTGCCGGGGATGGCGTGTAATTTCCTTTTTGCAATTTCGGGTTAATCTAAAATTGAAAAATCATAAAAAAACTGAAAAATTAAAAAAATATAAAAAATTTATCATTTTGTTATTTTGTGAAGGGTATTTTTGTTTGAATTTTGCAGGATCTACAATCGAATTCGGATCTGGAAATCTACAGAGATAAAAACAGAAAACCGAAGATCTGAACTACAGAGGATTTCCATAACAAAACAACAGAAGAAAGTAGAAGGGCCAAGTCAACAAGAAGTCCGCGGATCCGCCGCGAAATCCGTGTTCTGACTGCGGAAGCGCTGCGCTCTCGTGACATCATCATTTACAAATTTTTCACGGGAACCGAGCCTCTCATTCAGCCGCGAAACCGCGACAGTAACGGGCTTGGGCGGCAGAAATGCGGCATCAAGGTGACTTCAGCACGTGAAATTTGCACTGTAAGATTCCTTTCTCTCTCCTCTGCAAATCCCAATATCTCCTCTGTCAAATCTTCTGCAGGATTCTTTGCGCCTAAAAAATCTTCCCCCTTCCAATAACAAATCTTATGCAGGATTCTTTGCGCCGCGTTTAAAATAATTTTTTTTTGATTGCAAGTCATTGTTACTGTTTTGCATATATTTAATCTGACTATAAGGGGCTTGAGACCAATCCAGATTGGGTGGGGATTTCATCACCCTTCGCAGGACCCCAGAAATCACATAAGGCATATGCATTGACCATTATTTAATTAAAAAATACTAGACTCAGCCCTAAAGACGTCGCACTCAATAGGACAGAGGACTAGTTGTAGGCATCGGCCGTTGATCCTAACCTGACTTTGCGGTGTCTAGGCAAGTGTGTCTAAGGCGAGTGGTTACTTGATTAGGACCACCACTTGTAGTGGGGAGCCTCCCACTCACCTAGCACTTACCTGGCCGCAATTGGCGGTGAAGAGGCGGTTTGAGGTCCTATTTCTAACCCTTTGGAACAGTTAGGAGCTGTCTAGTTGACCTAGGTGACCCTAGATCTAATCCTGACTGTGCATTTGTGGTTGATTGCATTTGTGTCAAAGCCCTTTATCGAAATTCTTTTTGCAAAAAAAAAGTTCCAAATAAAGAGAAAAAGAAAAAAGGAAATTTTTTTTATAAAAAAGTTGCAAAATTTTGTCGCTAAGAAAATCCGTGCACCCCACATTCTTTCTCTTCTCCCTTCTTCCATCATGGGTACCCCACCTCATAAATCTCTTGCCGAACTTTGGTACCCTGAACCCAACTTTGCCTCTTACGTGAATTGTTTCAGTCGATTTAAGGATGACCCCTCCATGCCCAAAATTTCTTTGAAAGATCGAATAGAAGCGTCTAGGAGAAACAGTTCGACTTTGCAATCCAATTTGTATCAACCATGTCAAACTTCACCACCTTCGTACGTTAATACCACTTTTTCGAGTCCTGTTGTAACTCCTAAACCCATGTTTATTGCTAAGCATATTGAACAATCTCGTAGCCGATCTTTCACTCCTCTCCACACATCCAGTTCTAGGGATCAACAAGTCCATTCACCTTTTTATCCAAATGTTGATCCTACTCCTGTCCAACCATTCAATTCCTACCACTCCTACCCGACTTCCGCACCTTCCCTAGATATTGCTTCTACACAGCCATTTGGGAGTTTCACATATCCAAACAATTTCGAATCTTTTACCGAAACCCCTTCACAACCCATGTCTAGTCTAGAACAGTCGTTGGAGGCGTACATTGCAGCAACAAACAAAATGATTAGGAATGTGGATGCGTCCATAGCCGCCCTTATACGACCTAATGAACCGGTAGCTAGCTTCCAACTAGCTCCAAAAATTCCAATGTATGATGGGGCGGTTGGACAGATTGATAATTTGAGTGGAGAAAGTGAGTTAAACGCCCTTCCAAATCAAACCTACCCATACCCAATTGAATTCCACAACTCCGTTTTTCAAACAAGTGTCCCAAATGATTCATAAGTTAAGGATAAAAATGAGTTGTGCGATTTTGTAGTGCTTGATTTGCCAGATTGTGAGGAATCCCTTTCGAGTGAAACCACACCGAATCCTTTTGAACTTTACACCTCCACTGTAGAACCTGAATTGATAAATATCCATGCTTTTGATGAGGTGTCTAAGAAAATTGATTTTCACTTGATTGAGGATATTGACGCCGGGAATATTTTGGATGATGAACCCGTAGATTTGAATGAAATTTTATCCCCAATTCATCATCCCGAGTCATTAAATGTTTCTCCCGAACTTCATATGCGTCTTGATTTTGATGATAATGGCATGGATAAGCTAAATTTTGAGGAGAATTACGAGGATAGTATTGAGGAGAGTATTGAGGATAATATTGAGGTTGAACCATTTTTGTTTGATGTGTCGGATTTTTCAATTCATCCTCATGAACCTTTAACTGTTATACTTCCTAAATCACCCTTCATTCTTTCCATCGTTCCGACCACGCAAAAGATCACGCTTGAAGACTGTGAGCTTGAAAAATTTCTCTTTGAATCTGACACAGTTCTCATAGATGATAACGATTATGAGTGTTTCACTTTTTCAGACGATGTTGAAGACTCACCGCCCGAGTTTGAGTCCTTTGAATTTTCAGATGAACCATCAGACTCGGTTCCTTACGATCATTTCGAACCATTGATGGAATCTTTCAAGTTCGAGACAGATTACTTATATGAGATTAAGACTATCCCTCAAGCACTCTCTTTCGTCCTTCCTATCATTTCGACCACGCAAGACTCCGTCGCGTTTCCATTTTCAATGGAGGGTTTACCAAGTTCACATACCCATGTTTTCTTGCGAATCTTGAGGGATTTGACCCTATTTCTCGACGGGTTGATAGATTAGCACAATCGCTTTTAACACATCGGTCATTACAAATTGCGCTAATTTATTCACTCGAATTACACCCTCAAGATCATACTACACTTCTTTCTCTTTTCCGTCATTCTTCTCCTCCACCGAGACCATATTCTACCTTTCTTTCCACACGGTCTCGTGTGTTTCTCAACTCCTTTCTCTACACCCCATTCTTTCACCAACCCTACCATTATCACGATAGAATTTTTGAATGGTTGGTGCTAACTTTTGGCTTGTGTAAGGCCTTGTGTAGTTTGGGGAGGACCTTGTTGTATATATGTATATATATATTTTTTGTTTTCTTTTTCTATTAAAAATAATAAAAAATTTCAAAACAATAAAAAATAAAAAATCTATAAATAAATAAACAGGGGAGTGCCGACATCTTGACCCTCTTGGTGTAGCATGACAGTGAGGACACTGTCAAGTTTAAGTTTGGGGGTATGCTCGGTAAGCCTTCTTCCCTCGCATTCATATGTACATTTTGCATTTGCATACTTATTTTAAAACCCATAAAAAATGGAAATTTTTTAAAAATTATAAAAATTAAAGTATTCAATTTTGGCCATAATTGACTTGAGTTTGACAAAAAGGTTAACTAGCTAGGAACAACTAGATCCTAGACTTAGTAAATTAAAAACCCCTAAAAATAACTTTTCTTAAAATTTAACGGTAGAAAGTATATGTCTTTGTAGTTTATTTAGAAATAGGCAAATTTCGAGTTGACTTCTTGGGCTAAGTTAAAACAAGGGAAAAGTATTGATATTTTTATTAAAGTATAAGTTTGAAAAATAGTTCCTACCTTAAGTCTAAATTCTGAAAATGTATACCCTACAATTTGCACAAACACGAACCTTGAAACTTGGAATAGTAGAGGAGACCTTGAAATGCTCTTCTCTTAAAGTCCTTAGTATGAAGAAAATAAAATAAAAAAATTTAAGTGTGAATAAGGAGATAATAAAAAAATGAACACTGGTTTTTGTGATTACTTAAGGCTGCAAAAAATAGAAAAATATTTAGCAAGGGTGCTTCATCACCTAGTGCCGTAGACCAACTGGTTTGGGAGTCACTGCTAAAGCTATAGGTGTTACAAGACTAGGAATGACGCTGTATTGTGCAAACACATTTTGTAATCGGTTGTTGGTACCTCAAGAAGTATTAACGATCGCATGAAGGATGTGTGAGCGAAATTCATCTAAAAATTCACCAATTAAGAAGTGCTTTGGACAACGGATAAGAGTATGATTGCTTGATTTGAATTTCCGAGTGTAGGGGTTATACACACACACGTAGGGGTATGTGATTGGGGTTTAGATAATGTTAGTTATATGTATGCCCTAGAGGCCATTACTATACATTGGATGTATATTGTAGTGGATGCTTGGACATATATAGGGAGGACTTTCTTGCTCGATATGATAGTATGCTATCTGGTTGCTCTTTTCCTTAACGTGTACATTGATTGTCTCTCTCTTACATGTTGGTAAAGCCCTTAGGATGTGTACTTGACTACCTGGACTATGATGCGGATCATACTAGTGGGGACATGGTAGTCCATAAGTACATCCTTCAAGGTCCCTAGTCGAGGGTGTATCGAGACGGGGCATCGATATACCAGAGTAGACTAGCGTATACCTTCTCGACCCATACAGATGGGCGATGGATGATCCCATATCCATTGGTGTTTGACATCAGAGATGATATATGGATGCTTAGTAGAGACTGGGTACACTGGACGGACTCGCCGAGAACTCCCAGATGGTATTATACCTTACATCAGATGGCAGTTCTCTGGTGACACTGGTACAGGCTAGTATGTAGACCCGAGATCGTCATAGAGTCTTGTGTGATTCCCACTGTGCTTTGATTTCCATCTTACCACGTCCAAGAGGGCGTGCAAAACGGTGGTTTTTGGGTACAGTCCCGAGTCACATGGAGGCAATGAACGATAGGAGGGGTTTCGTCTCTCCCGGTATTGGGGGTTGATGTTGCGCTATGCTCGATTGTCCATAACAAGGAAGTCCCTGGCTAGGGCTGGTTTAGAGATTTACTGGTAAGTGTTACCAGTAGTTTCTCGACCAGTTATGAGCCTCATATCGGCATGACTTATAGGTTATTGGGGTCTGACGTTTACCACCCCTAGACTTGATATGCAACATATCAGACGAGAAGACCGGACTGTACGGTAGTGTCACTGTCAGGCTTTTTGCAGGAGTTGGAGCGGGCTTGCTTGCTGATCTTCTGATCGCTCAATACCCGGGTAGCCGTTACGTCCAGCTAGTACCGCTGACGGCTTGTGGGTGCTTGATATGATCATCACCTGCTGCCGGCGTATTGACGAGTCTTTAGAGTCCTACATAGAGGTTTTACTGGCTCAGGCAAAATGAAATAGGAGCGCATATGTGATATGTGCGGGACCGAGAATAATGCGTGTATGTGATAACGTATTCTATTCTCGCGTTGTTTGTGTCGATCGGTTATATGCGATATAACCAAGTTATCGAATCAAGGGTTGATTCGATAAATCGATACATTGTATGTTAGTCGGTTATATGTAATATAACCGGATTATTAAGTCAAGTGTTGATTTAATAATTTAGTGTATAATTGTATATGTGATATACTAATTTACATTAACTAACATTGGTACACTTTAAGTATTTGTTTTTCTCACTTGTGCACAAGTTAATATATATGTGATATATATTTATTTGTGTACATTGTTGTATCATGGTTGTTGATACAACTATCATGGATATATGAGACTCACACCATGCTATTTGTAATGTTGGGATTAATATATTTAAAGTAATTACAAAATTAGTGGAAAATTAGAAAATGCATGAAGCTTATGGAAGCTTGTGGATGCATTGACTAAAGTCCACTAAATTTGTTTTCACTTTGGATTTTTAACCCAACCTTTACACTTAGCCATAGTTATGTCTCACTATGAGTTAAGTATATGATACTAACTCGCCATGGTTAGCTCATTCTCTCTCTTGATCATTTCTCATTCTCATTTTGAGCTCATCTTCTTTCTCCTTCACTTACATTCTAGGGTTTGATAAAGAGAGAGAACCAAAGTGAGAAATAAAATTCTAAAGAGTACCCATTTCCTATCTCACCATCCTCTACTAGACTTGCACTTTAGTTTAGGGTGTTTGCTTCACTAATTCTTGGTTAGTGAAGTAGAAGTTTGAGTCCGTATTCTCTCGACGTAGATCATCTTCGGCATCGAAGACTTCACGCAATACCGTTGCATTCTTCTCATGGAGCCGTCCAAGAGTCCGGGAGTTGGATGATCGCAGCGAAAAGACTACATTAAGGAGCATATGAAGTGAAGGACCGATCTACAAAGGTTGTATTTCGTATTCACTAGTGTTAAAGAGTTTAACTTGCTAGTTTTCGCCTAATCTCTAGTTAACGATCTTGTTTAGAGTTATTCGGCACGGCTAAAATTTTAATCCGGCATGATTGATGCCTTATAGAACCTCATTAGTGTGCCTAGTAACCCTACAGTGGTATCAGAGCCTAGCCAGAGTATTAGGCGATGCGTTTACGAAGTTAAAACCCCGATCGAACCCGGAAACATCAAAGTAAACCCCTCTCTGTACAATTTTTAAAATCTAGGATTTTTCTGTATTAAAAATTCCTAAAAAAATCAGCAGGAAATTATAAGGAAAACTATGCAAAACGACAACTGTTGGCGCCCAAAGAGCCGCGGAACCGCGGCACGAGCATGGCACCTGCGGCGGTACCGCGGCCAAAAGATGACGTCACCCATGTCGATTTTCATAGTAATGTTCTTATTTGATTTCTTGACATTTTATGGGTATTTTTATCTGACTCAAGTGTTGAGTATTCTGGGGTCTATTTTGTATTCCATGATTCGATCGAAGAATTTAATTTCGTTGGGTTTTCCGGATATTTAGAAACTGTTAAAAAGTTCGATCCGATATCAATAACTCACTTTTTCCCCGACCCGGAAAATTTCCAAGTGTTGGATTTTTCCGTTTGATTAAGAATGTCTAGATCGTGCAAGTTACGCGATGGACCCTCTAGAAGACAACAAACCTTAACTCGATTATGTGACCGTCTTGAACTGCCCTTTGAACCTTAGGATTTGGGGCAGTACGGCGTGCCACATGTGAGGCGTTGGCTTGACCCTTCTACGGCTGGACCATTGGTACTATGGTATGTGATGGATGTTTTTAAATCCCCCTCAAGTGTTGAGAACCATTTGGGAAAACTTGGGTGTTTGATCATTCGATCGGAAAGTTTAACATTGTCTATTTATCTGGAATGTGATACAATATTTGGAATCCACAAGTAGTTATGAGATAACTAATTTGGATGTTATAAACATAGCAGTTTAGTCTCAAATGATCGGTTGCCACGGGATTTTTATGTGATCAAAAGTCCGTCGCAATCATGTAGCGTATGCAGATACTCGCCGGGTAAACTTAATAGACAGCCATGCCCCATAACCCCGACCAAGTGACTGTAGGAGAACCCCGTCGCCAAAAGCATCCGTTCGGGTGCTCGCGGCAGCGGTGTTCCGCCTTCATGCACTTCGTCGATGGCATCGGGGGTGCGGCCGTCTACTAAAGTTTGCGACGAGCATTCGATCAGTATATCGGGAATCTTGTTGAATTGCCCGACTAGATATTGAAAAGTGTTTTCGATATAGAGACTAAAATGTGGGGTTTATAACTGTTAGGCATGCGATGTCTAAGGATGGTTGCGGATTCCAACTGTTGTAGTTTTACACTTTCTTTTCTGCGACCGTAAGTGTAGTATGTAGTTGTATCGCCGGTTTTCATTGCTATACGTCGACGACAATCGGTGTATGCATACTTACTTACGTTGATGACATGTGATGTTATGTGTTGCTGGATATATTATATTGGATCGTCGCGTTTTGAATAGCCAGGGTTTTTTATGTGAGATGAGAGTTTTTCTTTTTCATTCATGTAAAATTTATTGTATGTAATAGTCATTTATTGGGGCACTTCCGGGTTGAGCTTGTTGACACCATTTGTATATTATTTACTTTTCCGCACTAGGATAGACCCAAGGAGGAGAGCACAAGTAACCGGGTTCTAGAGTCCAGTGGGAGACCAACTCGAGGAGTCGAGTCCGGGTCTCCTAACTCTAGAATTGGTAGGGTTGCTTGCCGCTCTCGTAGGGGTCTAGGGGTGTGGGTTTGGCTATTCATCACGACCGTGGAATCCATGTTTTATAGTGGCTCAAAATAAAACACGGACGTCCTAGTATATCCAATGTTTCATATGTTTCTTCGGCTGTGATATCTGTGATGTGATCATTTGATATGTTGTGATGGATATTGTATATAGTATATATGATATATTATATAGACGTTACTTATGTTTTACACCTGCGCTAGCCCTGCCCCGCTCTGCCGTTAGTTACCTAACCTAACGGTGCACGAGGGGACATCGAGGCGAATGCAGATGGCATAAGTGTACGTCGTATTTATCTGTGATGTTTAGGTGACTTAAATGATGGGACTTCATTAATGTGATTAATGAAAGAAAAGAAACCTAAAAGATGTTGTGGAATCGAATTTTCAAAAATAGGTAGCTACAGTTCTTGCTTTGCATCGCGGTGTTCCTTATAGAACATCCTGCACCTTATTCGATAAGGAAAGGGTCGAGATCCCTTCACCGGGAGTGACCCCTTTAGCAATAACTGGCAGATGCTATAACCCTCGGTTTGTTTTTTGATTGCTTTTCTAGTTCTTGCTTTGCACAGTGATATATATGATATATCCTGCACCTCATTCGACGAGGAAAGAGCCGACGATCCCTTCACCGGGTGTGACCTCTTTAGCGAAACTAGCAAAAGCCTCAAAAACACTCCATTTTAAAATCATTTGATTCTACAACGATATCAAGTTCATTGCGCAATAGGTTTTCTGAAAAATCTGTCGTAGCCCTCCGTCATTTCAGATAAGTCCTACTTAGTATTCGTGCTACGTTTGTTGGCCTCCGTCAAGGCGTAGTGTGCGGTAGCTAACTAGTATTTATCTGCTTATGCATATGATGCCGATTGGATTAGGGTAGTCGTACGACCTTGTTGACCTCCGTCAAGGGTCGTGCTGGTGGGTTTGATTCAATCAAGAAATGACGGGTTGAACTTGACTTGCACCCTGTGGTTTGTTGGCCTCCGTCAAGGTCAAAGGATACTTGGGGAAAAATTATCAGGAATTTCAAGTGTTGAAATTTGCAATGGGATTGCATACCTTCTATGAGATAGTTGGATCCTGATACCCACTGCGAGTAATTGTTACTCCTGAGAGAGTTTTACACATTACAATTAGCCGATCAAGTAGGTGTCTAGAAAGGTGTCAACGGGGTTACGCCTCTGGGAAAACGAGGTTTTCATTAATTAGGTCCGTGCGAAAGCACGGGGAACCTCCTTCAAAGTACCGACACTCGCCTGGCTGAAAGATTGGCGAAGTTGTAGGGTGTAATTAATCCCGGCTAGTCTTTCCTTTTAGGGTTTGAAGGAAGATTTGATAAAAACAGTGGGAGCCATCCCGATTAGATAAAATAATAACCAATCTGATCTTGCAAGAGCGCACGCAGAGTGTTTTCTTCTCTCTCTCTAGGTAGCGACCATGTCACGCCTTAATCAAGATAATAATATGGATGTATTGACCGAACCCTCTTGTTATACTGAGCTGGGGAACGTTGGTCCCACTCCAACTTATAAATGTTATAGGACAAAGCAGGAAATAGGGGATTACCAGAATTCCCATGCCGCCCAAATGAAGAAAGTGCATGATGATGCATCTTCTACGGGCAGGAAATAGGGGATTACCAGAATTCCCATGCCGCCCAAATGAAGAAAATGCATGATGATGCATCTTCTACGGGTGTGTTCATTACAGAGAACTGTTTCTCAGTATCCTTTATGTCCTGGGTATGAGATACCGGATCAGGATCCGCATATGTAATCTGTTACATGGGCTACAGACAGGCAAAGAACTGAGAACGGGTGATAAGTTTCATGAGATAGAAAACGGTGCAAGTGTTGCAGCCAAGTCTGTTGGTCACTATCACCCTGTATTACCAGAATACATTGATTCTGAACAAATGTCATTAGATACCGAACCTGATATACAACATCATATCAGTCTCTTTATTTGTAAAGAAGGATATAATTTTGTAATGTTGGATAATGTTTTGAACATTTCCTATATCAAAAGTTGATCGGTTCAGACACGTTATCTAAAAGCATTAACATTCTAAATCAAACTACAGTTCTTAGTACACAGAACACACACAAGAGGAAAAGTTCAGAAATGAACGAATACTTCTTGAGGTATTGTAGACTAGGTCATATCAATGCGACCCGACTAGCTGAAGTTACATATGTAAGTCGATGTACAACACCCCACGACTTGCGGGGAGGCGGAAATATGAAAAACGATCTTGTTCTTAGCTTAAACATCGACTAACCGCATGAATCAAAGCTAAACGATAACTAACATCAAACATAGAAGTTCTAAACTACTATATGAAGTGATTATACCTAAAGAACCGTGTCCTTCATCTTTACGAACTCCACCTCCTCCTCGGCCTTCTCCAAGTAGTAGACGATCCACCACGAGAGCTTTACTCCAAGCTTTGCCTCTAAACTTGAGGCAACTAGGTTTCTTTAAGTGCTAATCAAAGTACCTAGATGATATAGAGTGAGGGTTATGGTTTAATTAGTCTAACTAATCCTTGTACTCAACACATGAGAGGGGAGGATTAGGGTTTGAAGAGAGAGAGCTTGAGGAGAGAGAAGATGAACATAATAATGAAATGAGAAAATGAGCTATCATAATATATATCAAGCATTATTGTTTTTCAAGAAAAGAAAAGAAAATGATTTACAACCATGCTTGATAAATATCTAATGGCGATTCATCTCCATGAGTCATTAAGCATTTATGATGCATTAATGACATGGATGAATCATTCATATGACTCACTAATCTCATTTAATGTATATGCCATCTTAACCCTCTTAGTCACCAACTTCTAGAAGCTTGTCACGCAATTACGAGAACGCCCCTCCTATCCGTGAAAACACGGAAAAACTTTAGACTGTATAAATACAATAACCGGATACTAGTAACTGGTTTAAACCAAAGCCGACTAGTAAAAACTGTCCGAAAGTCGTACGTGCGTAAACAAACGTATGCGTCCGAACCCTTGTCGTAAAACCATACGACTTCTATATCGTTTCGCCGGGAGTACGGAAACTCTCTGTGTGGGACTCTAGAGACTCGACTACTACGCTGGCAGTGGGTTTAACCACAGACCGCAAGCGGCACTAGCTGTATGTAACGGTCCCCAGGTAGATGTCGATAAGAAGGCCGATGAGGAAACCCATCCGAACTCCTACTGAGTCTGATGTGACAATCTCCATACAGTCCGGTCCGTTCGTCTAAGACTATCGCATATCGGGCTTAAGGGGGCGGCAAGCGTCAGTCCCCTAATAGAGGTATAAGTCGTGTCGGAGCGAAGCCCATTACACCCCAAGAAACTACTGGAACCTACCAGCAAATCTTGCTTGCCCTGGCCAGGGACTTTGCGTAATGGCTCTCTGACACAGCGCGATATCTACCCGCAATACCGGGAGAGATGAATCCTGTCTAACCGCCACTGCCTCCAAGTGCTCGGGACTGCACCCAACTGCTACCTGTTTGCACGACTCCTTTGAGCCGTGGTAGGGTAGCAATCTAAGAACAGTGGGACACACTCGAGGTGAAGTAGCAGTGTCAAGTCTGCGGACTATGCTGTACTCATGTCACCTGGGAACTGTTCACTGACGACTGGTATAAAACCAACCAACAGTTCCCTGTGAGTCCTGTCCGGTGTACCCGTAACCTAACGAGCACCTGCATACTATCTCCAGTACGACGTACTGACGGCTGCAGGATAGACCATCTCCCCAACTTGGATGAGAAGCGTACACACTAGTCTACTCTGGAGTATCGATGCCCTGTCTCGATAATCCAACGACTAGGGACCTGAATAAGGATGTGCTTGTAGATTACCCAGCCCCCACTAGTGTGACTGCCATCACAACGCTGGTAGTCAAGCAAGATCTTAAGAGCTCTATCAATACGTATACTCACATATTAAGATAGAAAAACCAAGTAGCATACTACCATGTTTAGCAAGACTATTATATACATGTGAATATCCCAAGCTTCCATTAAGTAATATACAAACTAGTATAATACAATAATGGCCCCTAGGGCATATACACTAACAATCTCCCACTTGCACTAGGGCCATGTACTGGCATATCGAAGACCGATGATCTCGAGTAGCCTCTCGAACTGAATCTGAGGTAGGGCCTTCGTGAATGGATCAACAATGTTCTCTTCAGAAGCAACTCTCTGAAGCTCGATCTCCCGACGATCAATGATCTCCCTGATCAGGTGATACCGCCTTAAGATGTGTCTGGACTTCTGATGGGACCTTGGTTCCTTTGCTAAAGCTATAGCTCCGTTGTTGTCGCAATACAGAGGTATTGGATCAACTATGGTAGGAACCACCTGAAGTTCTGTTAGGAACTTCTTTATCCAGACTGCTTCTTTTGCGGCATCGCAAGCAGCAATATACTCTGCTTCCATAGTCGAGTCAGCAACGGTGTCCTGCTTGGAACTCTTCCAGCACACCGCCCCTCCATTAAGGGTAAAGACATAACCCGACATGGACTTGGAATCGTCCTTATCACTCTGGAAGCCGGAATCAGCAAAGGCCTCCAACCTGAGGTCTTTTCCGCCGTAAACCAAGAAAATCTCTTTAGTCCTTCTCAGGTACTTGAGAATGTTCTTTACTGCTATCCAGTGGTTCTCCCCTGGGTCTGACTGATACCGGCTTACCACGCTCAGTGCGTAAGCTACATCTGGTCTGGTGCATAACATCGCATACATTATAGAGCCTACCGCAGAAGTGTAGGGTATAATAGACATGCGTTCCCTTTCCAAATCAGTCTTGGGAGACATCTCGTTGGATTGGGTGATTCCGTGACAAGCCGGTAGATTACCGCGCTTAGAATCTTCCTTACTGAATCTTTTCAGTACAGTATCGATATACCTGGACTGCGAAATTCCCAACATCCTCTTGGATCTATCACGATAGATCCGGATCCCCAGAATGTAAGAGGCATCACCCAGGTCTTTCATGGAGAACCTGTGTGACAAGAATCGTTTGACATATTGTAGCATAGGAATGTCATTTCCTATCAATAGAATGTCATCCACGTACAAGACGAGGAATACGACACTTCTGGCTACAACTTTACTATATATGCATGGTTCATCTGGATTTTTGATAAAGTCATATTCTTTGACTGTTTCATCAAAACAGATGTTCCAACTCCGCGATACTTGCTTTAATCCATAAATGGATTTAAGCAACTTGCATACTTTCCCGCTGCTCCCACTCCGATTGAAACCCTCTGGCTGATCCATATAGACGCACTCTTCTAAATTTCCATTCAGAAAAGCCGTCTTTACGTCCATCTGCCAGATTTCATAATCATGGAAGGCAGCAATAGCAAGAAGGACCCGAATGGATTTGAGCATAGCCACTGGAGAAAAAGTTTCGTCATAGTCCAAACCAGGTCTTTGACGAAAACCCTTTGCAACAAGTCTAGCCTTATAGGTTTCCACCTGTCCATCTACACCAATCTTTTTCTTGAAGATCCATTTGCATCCTTTGGGTTTTACCCCATCTGGAGCAATGTCCAAAGTCCATACTTTGTTGGTGTACATGGACTCCATTTCGGTCCGCATTGCATCTAGCCATCGTACCGAGTCGCCGCTCTGGATGGCCTGCTGGAAGCCGGTAGGTTCATCATCATCTATGATGCAATCCTCTCTATCCCCATCTATGAGAAAACCGTAGTATCTCTCAGGCGGATGAGACGGCCTACTACTCCTGCGGAGGGGTACGGGAATGTCCTGTTCTTCTTGAACTACCGGTTCTACCAAACTTTCAGTAGCAGTTTGTGGTTCTGGAATTTCTTCCAGTTCTATTTCGCTCCCACTTGTTTCCTTTTCTAAAAACTGATATTCTAGAAAATGGGCATTACGAGAAACAAACACCTTTTGTTAGAATAGATACCCCTTGGAGTTCTTTGGATATCCCACAAACTTACACTTTACTAATCGTGCCTCGAGCTTGTCCACATGCTGCTTTTTAACAAAAGCTGGACATCCCCATATTTTCAGATACTGAAGATAAGGTTTCTTCCCACTCCACATCTGATATGGCGTGGTAGGCACAGTCTTGGTAGGAACCATGTTCAAAAGATATGCCGCTGATTCTAGCGCATAACCCCAGAAAGATCGCGGTAACTCAGCATTACTCATCATAGATCGTACCATATCCAATAGGGTTCGATTCCGTCTCTCCGATACACCGTTATGCTGTGGAGTGTATGGAGGAGTAAGCTGAGAGAGAATTCCTTTCTCTTTTAGATAACCTAGGAACTCGGCACTTAAGTATTCACCACCTCGATCAGATCTTAGTGTCTTGATACTTTTGCCGGTTTGGTTTTCTACTTCATTCTTATACTCTTGGAATTTCTCAAAAGCCTCGGATTTATGTTTCATCAGATAAATGAATCTGTACCTTGAGTAATCATCCGTAAAAGTAATGAAATAGGAAAAACCACCTCTTGCATGTGTAGACATTGGACCGCATACATCGCTGTGTATGAGTCCTAAGAGCTCGCTCGCTCTTACTCCACGTCCAGTAAATGGAGTCTTTGTCATCTTTTCTTTGAGACAAGATTGACAAGTGGCATAAGTTTGATATTCGAACGAGTCCAAATATCCTTCTCTATGTAACTTAGTCAACCTTCTCTCATTGATGTGACCCAGTCTACAATGCCATAAGAAAGCTTTATTTAAATCTGGAGACCTTCCTTTTAGTGTGTTCTGGACATTGAAAATTTGGAGTAGGTTTAAAACATATATACCGTTATTTAGTGTACCGGACCCAATCAAACCATGATTAAGGTGGATGTTAACAACATCTCTTACAAACGTGAAATCATAACCTTTATTTGATAACAAGGAAACTGATATGATATTACACGTTAAGCTTGGTACATAAAAACAGTTATGTAAAACCAAAATGTGTCCACTCGTCAATCCCAGGTGATAATCCCCGACGGACACAGCTCCCACGCTAGTTCCGTTAGCAACCTTTAGGGTCATATCACCTTCCTTCAGCACCCTACGGTTTCTCAGTGCCTGCAATGAATTGCATATATGAGATCCTGATCCGGTATCCAATACCCAGGAAGTAGAGTTGATTGACAGACAATTCTCAAATACAAACACACCTGAAGTCGAAGCCACAGCTTGCTTCGGTTCCTGGTTCTTGGCATTCCACGCCTTGCAATCTTTCTTCCAGTGCCCTTTCCTGTGACAATGGAAGCAGTCATCCTGGCCCACCACCGGTACCGCAAACTTTTTCTTTCCCTTCCCTCCCACCTTACTAACACCTCCTCTAGGTTTGGTGGCGGCCTTCTTCTTCCTTCCTTTGGCCCTAGCCTTGGACCCGGAAGAAGATGCACCGCTAACAAACATAGCGTGTGTTTCCCTTGCTTTCTGCAAGGTGCCCTCTACACTCCTTAACATGTTCAGGAGTTCCGGAAGTTCAAATTCTTTTCTTTGAATGTTGAAGTTCAGGATAAACTGGGCGTAGGTGGAAGGAAGGGACTGGAGAATAAGGTCTGTATAGAGCTCATTATCCAAAGTCGTCCCAAGGTCTGCGAGCTCTTCTATATAGCCGATCATCTTTAGGACATGTTCTCCTACCGATGACCCGACAGCCAACCTCACTCGAAACAAGTTCTTAGAGGTCTCGTATCTTGCTATCCATAAAGTTCCTTTGTATGGAGAAATATGGCATCTAGTTCCATATCTTCGTGCTTCCTCTGATGTTCATTGTTCATCGAGGCAAGCACGATGCACTTGGCTTTCGCGCAATTGAAATCCCAGGTTTTGCGGATTTCCTTATCCGCATTACTGGATTTGGGACCAGGGACAGCAGGTGCCGTAGCGGTAAGGACGTACCCCAATTTGTCATAGGTCAAAGCCATTTTGACATTCCGCAGCCAATCTTTATAGTTTGGCCCTGTCAGTATATTTTTCTCTAAAAGTAACTTAAGTCCAGTCATTTTCAGGGTCACTTCAATTAGGAGAGAGAGAAGAAAACTCTTTAGCATGATGCTCTTGCAAGTTTAGAATGGTTTTTAGTTTATCTAAACTGGATGGCTCCCATTGTTTCTCGAATCCTTCCTCAAACCATAAAATAAGAATTAGCCAGGACTATTCTCACTGTACAATACTTGCTTAACCGTTCAGCCAGGCTGGTGTCGGTACTTCGAGGGAGGTTTTCCAACGCTTTCGCGAAGTTCCTTAATTAAATAACCTCTTTTCTCTGGGGGCGTAACCCCGCTGACACCTTTCTTGACACCTACTTGGTTTATAGCACTGATCGTTAAGTGACGAATATCCTGATGAGTAGCATATACTCACAGTAGGATCGGGATCCAAATATCATCGTATGATAATGTTGAAGGAATCCTACCAACATTCATCAAACTCCAAATGGTATGCATCTCTTTGCAAATTTCAGTTTCTTTAGAAATTCCCGATATATATTTTTACCCCATGCTCTTATGACCTTGGCGTTGGTCAAAATATCATAAGTCACATGTCAAGTTCTACCCATCATTATCATGTTAATTTGAACCCATCCGTATATATCCTTGACGTTGGCCAAAATGATCATACGACTGTCCCAAACTAACTCATCTATCTATGCAACAAATGAATACCCAGCAGCTACCAAACACTATGCCTTGGCGTTGGTCAAAATACATAGCTTGAATACTACTGAATACCCAGATGTAATGACGGAGGGCTACGAATGGTTTTGGCGAAATCGTGAACGTAGTGAACTTGATATAACCGAAGGAACCTGATAGCTTTTAAGAGGAGTGGTTAAAGCTCCGCATTTAAAAATATCTGTTTTAAAATTAACCGAGTGGTTTCTTTTAAATTGTTCCAACGATTAAACTTTTGGTTTATTTTCTTTGCATTATAAATAATGCGTCCCATCATTAACCTATCATTGCAGAAAACAACGAAAATACAACGTCCTCTTATGCCATCCGCATTTGCCACGGGGTCCCGTCATCACCCATTAGGTTACTTAACTAACGACAGAGCGGGGGCTGGGCTAGCGCGGGTGTAAAACATAAGTGACGTCTAAATAGCTATCATATATAGATATTGTACATTCGTCAGACGCAATAATAGGCATTCCAGATCTCATATGAACTTTATTGGATTTGCAAGCAATCCGTGTTTGTTTAGAGCCTGCAACAAAAGACGGATTACACAGTTGTGATGAATAGCCATTACCCCACCCCAGACCCTTACGGGTACGGAAAACTACCCGCTAAATACCCGAAGTGAAGCGGTCTCCCTCAACAAAGTGAGTAGGCCACTAAACACTTCAAAGTACCCGGTAGTTTGTGCACCCCACCTTGGGTCTATCATAGGAGCAAAAACAGTAAAATGAAATAATACAACGGTGGCTACAACCGCAACCTGGATGTGCCCCGCAAAATAATATTACAACAAATTACATTTACATTGAATGAATTAAAATAATAACCCATCACATAACCCCGGCTATACATCACAACAGCCCAACACAGTTCATATACACAAACAGATAAAATCCATTACAGAAATGTGCAACCCCCTGCCAACCGACATACTAGCAGTTAGGGGAGGTTTACGAACACATTACACAAACACAGATATAATCCAACAAGCAAATACCGTATAATTTCGATCGATTAAACTCATTTAATTTTGCTCCAATACTTCTCTGTAAATCGGAAACCTGAGCAAAAATTAAAAAATTCCAGAAAATACCAAATATCACAGAGAACCTACACAGGAAAATTAGGCTGATGAATCGGCAACTCGGCGGCGGAATCGCGGCGGATCGGTGGGATCCGCCGCGGTTCCGCGGCGCTTTAGCCGATTCATGAGTCCAGTTTTCTTGGGTGTTCTAATACTATCATTTAGGGCTTTCTGAAGGTCCCTGAAAACTTTTTGGACCTCATTTAAAAATCGACAGAAACTCATGATATCGGGGTTTTCCGGTTTGTTTTTTCCGTTCGAAATTCATACAATTTTTCAAGTGAATTATTTATTGTTTAGCGAGGCTCTGATACCACTGTAAGTCGATGTACAACACCCCACGACTTGCGGGGAGGCGGAAATATGAAAAACGATCTTGTTCTTAGCTTAAACATCGACTAACCGCATGAATCGAAGCTAAACGATAACTAACATCAAACATAGAAGTTCTAAACTACTATGTGAAGTGATTATACCTAAAGAACCGTGTCCTTCTTCTTTACGAACTCCACCTCCTCCTCGGCCTTCTCCAAGTAGTAGACGATCCACCACGAGAGCTTTACTCCAAGCTTTGCCTCTAAACTTGAGGCAACTAGGTTTCTTTAAGTGCTAATCAAAGTACCTAGATGATATAGAGTGAGGGTTATGGTTTAATTAGTCTAACTAATCCTTGTACTCAACACATGAGAGGGGAGGATTAGGGTTTGAAGAAAGAGAGCTTGAGGAGAGAGAAGATGAACATAATAATGAAATGAGAAAATGAGCTATCATAATATATATCAAGCATTATTGTTTTTCAAGAAAAGAAAAGAAAATGATTTACAACCATGCTTGATAAATCTCTAATGGTGATTCATCTCCATGAGTCATTAAGCATTTATGATGCATTAATGACATGGATGAATCGTCCATATGACTCACTAATCTCATTTAATGTATATGCCACCTTAACCCCCTTAGTCACCAACTTCTAGAAGCTTCTCGCAAAATTACGAGAACGCCCCTCCTATCCGTGAAAACACGGAAAAATTTTAGACAGTATAAATCCAATAACCGGATACTAGTAACTGGCTTAAACCAAAGCCGACCAGTAAAAATTGTCCGAAAGTCGTACGTGCGTAAACACACGTATGCGTCCGAACCCTTGTCGTAAAACCATACGACCTCTATATCGTTTCGCCTGGAGTAGGGAAACTCTCTATGCGGGACTGTAGAGACTCGACTACTACGCTGGCAGTGGGTTTAACCACAGACCGCAAGCGGCACTAGCTGTACGTAACGGTCCCCAGGTAGATGTCGATAAGAAGGCCGATGAGGAAACCCATCCGAACTCCTACTGAGTCTGATATGACAATCTCCATACAGTCTGGTCCGTTTTTCTAAGACTATCGCATATCGGGCCTAGGGGGGCGGCAAGCGTTAGTCTCCTAATAGCGGTATAAGTCGTGTCGGAGCGAAGCCCATTACACCCTGAGAAACTACTGGAACCTACCAGCAAATCTCGCTTGCCCTGGCCAGGGACTTTGCGTAATGGCTCTCTGACACAGCGCGATATCTACCCCTAATACCGGGAGAGACGAATCCTGTCTAACTGCCACTGCCTCCAAGTGCTCGGGACTGCACCCAACTGCTACCTATTTGCACGACTCCTTTGAGCCGTGGTAGGGTAGCAATCTAAGAACAGTGGGACACACTCGAGGCGAAGTAGCAGTGTCAAGTCTGCGGACTATGCTGTACTCATGTCACCTGGGAACTGTTCACTGACGACTGGTATAAAACCAACCAACAGTTCCCTGTGAGTCCTGTCCGGTGTACCCGTAACCTAACGAGCACCTGCATACTATCTCCAGTACGACGTACTGACGGCTGTGGGACATACCATCTCCCCAACTGGGATGAGAAGTGTACACACTAGTCTACTCCGGAGTATCGATGCCCTGTCTCGATAATCCAACGACTAGGGACCTAAATAAGGATGTGCTTGTAGACTACCCAGCCCCCACTAGTGTGACTGCCATCACAACGCTGGTAGTCAAGCAAGATCCTAAGAGCTCTATCAATACGTATACTCACATATTAAGATAAAAAAACCAAGTAGGATACTACCATGTTTAGTAAGACTGTTATATACATATGAATATCCCAAGCTTCCATTAAGTAATATACAAACTAGTATGATACAATAATGGCCCCTAGGGCATATACACTAACAACATATAGATGTATATTTAAATTAGTTTGAATTTACATCTTATGAAACTTGCCGGTCATGTCACAGAGATAAGATGACCATAGCTCTGTTTATTGGAAACAGAGAAAGAGTTATTAAACTCTTGGGATGATACATGTTGATGTATGTAGGTCTCCTGTCTACACCTGCCAAGACCGGTTATTTGTACTTCATTACATTCTCTGATGATCTCTCAAGATTCAGACATATGTTCCTGTTGAAACACAAGTCCGAACCTTTTCAGATATTCACAGAATATAAGTTAGAAGTAGGGAACCAAAAACGGGTATAAGTATTATGTCCTTTGATGTGATCAAGGAGGAGAATACTTGAGCACGGAATTCCTGGATTATTCTAAAGGAGAATGAGATTCTCTCTCAGCATTACTCCTCCGTATACACCACAGCACGTAGGTGTATCGGTGCGGAGCAACCACACCCTATTTGATATGGTGCGCTCTATGATGAGTACTACTGAGTTTCCTATTTCCTTATAGGGAGTTATGCACTTGTGAAGTTGCATACCTATTGAATAGGGTTCCAATCAAATCAGTTGCCTACCACTTCATATGAGATATGGAAAGGGAAGAGCCCATATCATAAGTTTGTTAAGATTTGGGATTGTCCGGCCTATGTCTAAAAAGCAAGATCCGGAAAAGCTCGAGGCAAGGTTTGTTCTGTAGAACTGGAAAAGGTTCCAGCTATACAAACTGCTGCTGATGATTTGGTAGAACAAAAGGATTCAATAGTTTCCAACGAACCTCAGCCTCTCCGCCGATCTAGTAGGGTTCCTCACCCACCTGAAAGATACTTCGGTTTCTCTATGACAGTGGGAGCGAAGATTGCATCATGAGATGATGACCCAACTAGTTTCGAGCAGGCCATCAGGAGTGGGACTCTGTAAGAATGGCTGGATGCTTAGCGATCTGAGATGGAATCCTTATACACCAACAAAGTATGGACTTTGGTTGCTTTATCTGAAGGGTTAAATCCCCATCAGGAGCAAGTATATCTTGAGAAGATTACTTGGTGTACATGGAAAGGTTGAGACTTTCAAAGCTAGACTTGTTAAAGGTTTGCATCACTTGACCAGGTATGGATTATGATGAAACCTTTTCTCAGTAGCTATGCTTAAGTCCATCCAGATCCTACTTGCCACGGCTACATATCATGGCTACGATATCTGGCGGTTGGGTGTCATGACTGCTTTTCTAAATGATGTTTTAGAAGAGAGAGTCTATAAGTATACAGTCAGAGGGCTTCGTAGACAGTGGGAGCAGCGGAAACGTGTGCAAGATGTTTTATATGATAAAGCAGGTATCGTGGAGTTGGAACATCTGTTTTGATGTGTTAGTCAAAGAGTTTGAAATTATCAAAATGGTAGATGAACCTTGTATATACGAAAAGGTAGTAGGGAGTATGGTGGTGATCCTCGTAGAGTACATGGATGACATACTCTTGATGGGGAAGGAGTTTCCTATGCTACGCTCGGTCAATCTCCGCTTATCACAAGAATTCTCCATATAGGATCAAAGTGATACCTCCTAAATCCAGAGTTTGGATCTATGAGATAGATCTAATTGGATGTTAGGATACTCACTAGATGTAGTGAGATGGTATCAATTGATCCTGGGGAGAATCACTAGAAAGGTTCCAGAGTGATAAGAACGACTGAAAGTCAGTCACAGGAATTGTCTTTACCTTCAGTAAAGGGACGGTATGTTGGAAGAGTTCCAAGATAGATACCGTGGAATACTAGATGATAAAGGCTGAATACATCGCTACCAAAGATGCTACCAAAGAGGCAGTCTAGATGTATATTAGTTCATGAGATGAACTTCGTTCCTCCCATTGTGTGACAATGGAGTTGTGGCTTATGCCAAGGAACGTCCGTCCCATCAGTGATCCAGATATATTCTAAGGCAGTATCACCTGATCATGGAGATGTTTGATCTCCAAGGGATCGAGGTTAGGAGAGTAGACTCAGAGGAAAACACGGAGAATCCACTCACAAAGGCCTTTTCCCAGAGAGAGACTATTATGGGATGGTTGAGTATGAGATACTACAACCACTGTTATCAGATGGCCCTAGTGCAAGTGGGAGATTGTTAGTTATATGTATGCCCTAGAGGCCATTACTATACATTGGATGTATATTGTAGTGGATGCTTGGACATATATAGGGAGGACTTTCTTGCTCGATATGATAGTATGCTATCTGGTTGCTCTTTACCTTAACGTGTATATTGATTGTCTTTCTCTTACATGTTGGTACAACCCTTAGGATGTGTACTTGACTACCTGGACTATGATGCGGATCATACTAGTGGGGACATGGTAGTCCATAAGTACATCCTTCAAGGTCCCTAGTCGAGGGTGTATCGAGACGGGCCATCGATATACCAGAGTAAACTAGCGTATACCTTCTCGACCCACATAGATGGACGATGGATGATCCCATATCCACTGGTGTTTGACATCAGAGATGATATACGGGTTCTCAGTAAAGACTGGGTACACTGGACGGACTCGCCGAGAACTCCCAGATGGTATTATACCTTACGTCAGATGGCAGTTCTCTGGTGACACTGGTACAAGTTAGTCTGTAGACCCGAGATCGTCATAGAGTCTTGTGTGATTCCCACTGTGCTTTGATTTCCACCTTACCACGTCCAAGAGGGCGTACAAAACGGCGGTTTTTGGGTACAGTCCCGAGTTACATGGACGCAATGAGCGATAGGAGGGGTTTCGTCTCTCCCGGTATTGGGGGTTGATGTTGCGCTATGCTCGATTGGCCATGACAGGGAAGTCCCTGGCCAGGGCTGGTTTAGAGATTTACTGGTAAGTGTTACCAGTAGTTTCTCGACCCGTTATGAGCCTCATATCGGCATAACTTATCGGTTATTGGGGTCTGACGTTTACCACCCCTAGACTTGATATGCAACATATCAGACGAGGAGACCGGACTGTACGGTAGTGTCACTGTCAGGCTTTTTGCAGGAGTTGGAGCGGGCTTGCTTGATGATCTTCTGATCGCTCAATACCCGGGTAGCCGTTACGTCCATCTAGTACCGCTGACGGCTTGTGGGTGCTTGATATGATCATCACCTGCTGCCGGCGTATTGACGAGTCTTTAGAGTCCTACATAGAGGTTTTACTGGCTCAGGCAAAACGAAATAGGAGCGCATATGTGATATGTGCGGGACCGAGAATAATGCGTGTATGTGATACCGTATTCTATTCTCGCGATGTTTGTGTCGATGGTTATATGCGATATAACCGAGTTATCGAATCAAGGGTTGATTCAATAAATCGATACATTGTATGTTAGTCGGTTATATGTAATATAACCGAATTATTAAGTCATGTGTTGATTTAATAATTTAGTGTATAATTGTATATGTGATATACTAATTTATATTAACTAACATTGGTACACTTTAAGCATTTGTTTTTCTCACTTGTGCACAAGTTAATATATATGTGATATATATTTATTTGTGTACATTTTTGTATCATGGTTGTTGATACAACTATCATGGATATATGAGACTCACACCATGCTATTTGTAATGTTGGGATTAATATATTTAAAGTAATTACAAAATTAGTGGAAAATTAGAAAATGCATGAAGCTTATGGAAGCTTGTGGATGCATTGACTAAAGTCCACTAAATTTTTTTTCACTTTGGATTTTTAACCCAACCCTTACACTTAGCCATGGTTATGTCTCACCATGAGTTAAGTATATGATACTAACTCACCATGGTTAGCTCATTCTCTCTCTTGATCATTTCTCATTCTCATTTTGAGCTCATCTTCTTCCTCCTTCACTTTCATTCTAGGGTTTGAAAAAGAGAGAGAACCAAAGTGAGAAATCAAATTCTAAAGAGTACCCATTTCCTATCTCACCATCCTCTACTAGACCAGCACTTTAGTTTAGGGTGTTTGCTTCACTAATTCTTTGGTTAGTGAAGTAGAAGCTTGAGTCCGTATTCCCTCGACGTAGATCATCTTCGGCATCGAAGACTTCACGCAATACCGTTGCAATCTTCTCATAGAGCCGTTCGAGAGTCCGGGAGTTGGATGATCGCAGCGAAGGGACTACATTAAGGAGCATATGAAGTGAAGGACCGATCTACAAAGGTTGTATTTCGTATTCACTTAGTGTTAAAGAGTTTAACTTGCTAGTTTTCGTCTAATCTCTAGTTAACGATCTTGTTTAGAGTTATTCGGCACGGCTAAAATTTTAATCCGGCTGTAGGGTTTTCTTAACACCTCTATAAAGGTTTAGAAGCATCATACATGCTATAACAATAAAAAATTTTAGGTGCTAAGCAAACTATACAAAGAATCGAACTAGAATTTATGCAGTAACAATTAATAGTATCAAGATTAAGAGTTAAGTTATACTAAGTGATGAGACTACAACCTTTGTAGACCTCTTTGGAAGACTCCTTGGCTTTGAAAAGGTTCACTTGATCAACTCCTCGTCCACGACGATCCACCCGAAGCACTTTGCCCTAAGCTTGATGCTTCCTTCGATCTTTGACAAACTTGAAGCACAACACCCTACACAAGATAGCTATGGTTGTGTAGGATGATGAAGTGGTTGCTATTCTTATTTATTACCTTTTCTTTTCTATTTCTAACTCATTTTTAACATTTAAAAGAGAGCTAGGGTTTTTTGAGGAAGAAGATGGCTCTCATTTCTTTTGGAATGATAATATTGATAATGATAAAAGAAAATGAGAGAGAGAGAAAAAGATCTTATCATAACCACAACCATGGTTAAGATAATATCTAGATACATCAACTAAGGTTAAAGGGCAAAAGGAAAAGTAACCATGGTTGAGTCAAAATCAACCATGGAATTGTGTAGAAGAGTGTGGAAAAGAAATGAGTCATTACCCTTTTTCTTTTGCCTTTTATCTTTATTGAAAATATCAATATATATCTTTTTATCTTCAATATGATTCTTATATTGCCATCCTCTTTGTATCATCAACCATGATACATTTCATGTATGTATGTATGCACATCATCATGTACATATACATGCATGTATCCATAAGAAAAAAAGGATTTAAATAAATAATATAAAAGCCAATTATTAAATCAACACTTGATTTAATAAATTGGTCATATCTTATACGACCCGACTAATATTAAATGCCCGATTAAAATACAGTATCATATACTAGTATTTAATCGAGGCTCCGCGCATATCTCATATGTGCACCACTTCGTTTCGCCAGAGCCGAGAAATTTCTATGTGGGACTCTAAGACTCGTCAATACGCCAGCAGCAGATGATGATCATATCAAACACCTACAAGCCGCAAGCGGTCAGCTAAACGTAACGGCCACCCGGGTATTGAGCGATCAGAATAAGAACAAGCGAACCTGTCAAAACTCCTGTCAATCCATCCGGCAACACTAACCGTACAGTCCGGTCTCTTCGTCAAATATGCTGCATATCGAGTCTAGGGATGGAATCGTCGACCCCAATAACTCAATAAGTCATTCCGGTATATGGTCTATAACAGATCGAGAAACTTACTGATAACACTTATCAGTAATATCTCAGCAGCCCTGGCCAGGGACTTCCCGTTATAGCCAATCGTGCACAGCACAGCATCAACCCCCAATACCGGGAGAGACGAAACCCCTCCTATCGCTCACTGCCTCCACATGCCTCGAGACTATACCCAAAATCCACCTGTTTGTACGACTCAGTAGAGCCGCAGTAGGGTGGAGATCAAAGTACAGTGGGAGGACACACAAGACTCTATGACGATCTCGGGTCTACAGACTAACCTGTACCAGTGTCACCTGAGAACTGCTATCCGACGTATGATATAATACCATATAGGAGTTCTCGGTGAGTCCGTTCAGTGTACCCAGTCTCACTGAGCACCCGTATACTATCTTCGGTGTCAACACACCAGACGGATGTGGGATCATCCATCGCCCATCACATGGAACAAGAATGGTATACGCTAGTCTAAGCTGGAATATCGATGCCCTGTCTCGATATACCTACGACTAGGAACATTTCAAGGATATGCTTATAAACTACAGATGTCCCACTAGTATGATCCGCATCATAATTCCAGTAGTCAAGCCAATATCCTTAGGGCTTTATCAACATGCACCAAATAAATATAAACATGATCAAGTGAACATATGATAAAGTAAAAACCAGATAGCATACTATCATTTTGAGCAAGACTGTCCCCCGAATATATATATTTATATACACATCAGTACATACACTATCTCATAATGGCCTCTAGGGCATACATATATCCAACAATCTCCCACTTGCACTAAGGCCAGTTATTGGCATATCTCATACCTAACATCTCAAAAAGTCGCTCATGCTGCGACTGAGGGAGGGCCTTGGTGAATGGATCCGCAGCGTTGTTCTTTGTGTCTACTCTCTTAATCTCGATCTCGCGGCGATCCACTATCTCCCGGATCACATGATATCGCCTCAGGATGTGTCTGGACTTCTGATGGGACCTGGGCTCTTTGGCCAACGCCATAGCCCCATTATTGTTACAATACAGAGGTATTGGATCAATAATGGTTGGAACTACTCCTAGCTCCGCGATGAACTTTCTCATCCAGACGGCTTCCTTGGCAGCATCATTTGCAGCAATATATTCAGCTTCCATCGTTGAGTCTGCAACGGTATCCTGTTTGGAACTTTTCCAACTCACCGTCCCTCCATTGAGGGTAAATGCAAAACCTGAGATAGACTTGCTGTCATCCTTGTCACTCTGGAAGCTCGAATCGGTAAAGGCCTCCATTTGGAGATCTCCATTACCATACACTAAGAACAATTCTTTAGTTCTTCGCAAGTACTTAAGAATGTTCTTTACAGCAATCCAGTGATTCTCCCCTGGGTTAGATTGATACCTGCTTACTACACTAAGTGCATAAGCAACATCAGGGCGTGTACATAACATTGCGTATATTATCGATCCTACTACCGAAGCATAGGGAATAATGCTCATGCGAGCTCTCTCTATGTCAGACTTTGGGCAATCGTCTTTTGAGAGAGTGACTCCATGGCAAGCGAGTAAGGCACCCCGCTTGGAGTCTTCCATACTAAATCTCTTTAGGATGGTGTTTATGTACTTGGTTTGGGACAATCCCAATAACCGTTTGGATCTATCTCTATAGATCCGTATAACCAATATGTATGTGGCATCTCCCAGGTCCTTCATGGAGAACCTTTGTGATAAGAATGATTTGACCGACTGTAGCATAGGAATGTCATTTCCTATCAGAAGTATGTCATCTACGTACAATACGAGGATTGCGACATTTCTTCCTACAGTTTTCTTATAAACACAAGGTTCATCTGGATTTTTGATGAAATCAAACTCTTTGATAACATCATCGAAACAGATGTTCCAACTCCGTGATGCCTGCTTTAATCCATAAATGGATTTAAGTAGCTTACATGCTTTACCGCTGCTCCCACTATCAATGAATCCCTCTGGTTGATCCATATAAACGCATTCCTCTAAATCACCATTTAGGAATGCAGTTTTAATGTCCATCTGCCAGATTTCATAGTCGTAGTGAGCAGCAATAGCAAGTAGGATCCGAATGGATTTAAGCATGGCTACCGGAGAGAAAGTCTCGTCATAGTCCAAACCTGGTCTTTGACGAAAACCTTTCGCTACCAACCTTGCCTTATAGGTCTCTACCTGTCCATCTACACCGATCTTTCTTTTAAAGATCCATTTGCATCCCACAGGTTTTATCCCGGAGGGTACATCTTCCAAAGTCCATACTTTGTTGGTGTACATGGACTCCATTTCGGATCTCATGGCATTCAGCTAATTCACAGAGTCACCACTCGTGATAGCCTGATGAAAACTGGAAGGATCATCATCATCCATGATGCAATCTTCTCTATCACCATCAACGAGAAAACCGTAGTATCTCTCCGGTGGGCGAGAAATCCTGCCAGATCTACGGAGTGGCTGAGGTTCATTAGATTCTGTTATGACTTCAGGTCCAGCCAAGTTGTCATTTGTAACTTGTGTTTCTAGAACTTCTTCTAGATTTACCACATTGCCATTTGTATTGTTTGAAAAAATCTCATCTTCTAAAAAGGTGGTATACTGAGAAACAAACACCTTTTGTTCCTCTTTGTGGTAAAAAAGATACCCAAACGAATGTTTAGGATATCCTACAAATATACATTTGACTGATCGTGTCTCGAGTTTGTCTGGATTCTGCTTTTTAACAAAAGCCGGACAACCCCAAATCTTAACTCTTTTAAGAGATGGTTTCTTCCCATGCCATATCTCATATGGAGTGGTAGACACGGTTTTGGTTGGAACTTTGTTTAACAGAAAAGCTGCTGTTTCTAATGCATGCCCCCAAAACGAGAGAGGTAACTCAGCATCACTCATCATGGATCGTACCATATCTAATAGGGTACGGTTCCTTCGTTCTGACACACCGTTGTGCTGTGGTGTGTAAGGTGGAGTGAGCTGAGAGAGAATCCCATTCTCTTTTAGGAAGTCTAAGAACTCAGTACTTAAGTACTCTCCACCTCGATCTGATCGAAGTATCTTGATACTCTTTCCCGTTAGGTTTTCTACTTCATGTTTATACTCCTTGAATTTCTCGAAAGCTTCAGATTTATGTTTTATCAAATATACATGACCAAATCTTGAGAAATCATCAGTAAAAGTTATGAAGTATGAAAAACCGCCTCTTGCATGTGTAGACATTGGTCCGCATACATCACTATGTATGAGGCCTAGGAGATCAGTAGCTCTTTCTCCGTGTCCTATAAACGGGGTTTTGGTCATTTTACCTTTGATACAAGACTGGCAAGTTGCATAAGATTTATACTCAAATGAATTTAAATATCCATCTTTATGAAGCTTGTTTAGTCTTGTTTCATTAATATGACCAAGTCTACAATGCCAAAGAAAAGCTTCATTTATCTCTGAAAATTTTCTTTTATTTTTGTGTTGTACGTTGAAAACTGTGTGTTGATTAAGGACGTATATCCCGTTATTTAATGTACCACAACCAATCAACTCTTGATTCAGTCTAATGTTCATAACATTGTGTTGTACAGCAAAATGATACTCTTCATTGTCTAACAAGGAAACAGATATAATATTACAAAGCATACTTGGTACAAAATAACACGGGTTCAAAACCAATATACAACCCGAAGGCAAACCTAGGTGATACTCTCCTACTGAAACTGCATTTACATTGGAACCATTTCCAACTTGGAGAGTATGATCACCCATCTTCAGAACTCTGCTATTTCTCAACGCCTGCACAGAATTGCAAATATGAGAACCCATACCGGTATCCAATACCCAGGAAGCAGAATTAATAGAAAAACAGTTTTCAATTACGAACACACCTGAAGCTGAAGCATCATCATGCTTCTTCTTGAGTGCTAGGTACTCGATACAGTTCCTCTTCCAGTGTCCCGTCTTCTTGCAATGGAAACATTCACCTTTCTCTGTTGCCCCAACCTTGGACTTGCCTTTTCCCTTTACCTTTTTGACTCCACCCTTAGGTTTGGTGGGTTTCTTCTTCATCTTTCCCTTGGCCTTAGCCTTTGGGTAAGATGAGGAGGATTGCCCAACAGACATAACGGGAGTCTTCACTGACTTCAGTGTGCTCTTTGCACTCCTTAACATATTAAGGAGTTCAGGCAGTTCCTTCTCCATGTTGTGCATGTTGAAGTTAACGATGAACTGAGCAAAGGTAGAGGGGAGAGACTGTAGAATAATATCTTATACTGTTCATTGTCCATTGTCCACCCAAGGTCCTCAAGCTCTTCTATGAGAGCTATCATTTTCAGAACATGGTCTCCTACTGCTGTGCCAGCGGTCATGCGCATCTGAAACAGTTTCTTAGACGCTTCGTATCGTAATACGCGGGATTGCTCTCCATACAACTCTTTTGTATGGAGGAATATGGCTTGTACGTCCATATTCTCGTGCTGTTTCTGATGTGTGTTATCCATCGATGCAAGCGCGAGGCATTTTGCCGTGGCACAGTCAGCGTCCCATGTCTTGTGGATTTCTATATCCGCAACTGAAGGTTTAGGACCTAGGGGGGATAAGGCTGGGGCTGTAAGGACATATGATACTTTATCATAAGTCAAGGCTATGTTTAAATTCCTCAGCCAGTCTTTATAGTTGGTCCCATTCAGCTTGTTTTTATCTAATAGAAGCTTAAGTCCTGTCATGGGTATCTGCCATTAAGAGAGAGAAAAGAATACACTTAGCGAATGCTCTTGCAAAGACCAGATTGGTTATTATCTTGTCTAATCGATGTCTCCCACTGTTTTTATCAAATTTTCTTTAAAACCTTTTAAAAAGAAAACTAGCCGGGATTAATTACATTCTACAACTTCGCCAACCTCTCAGCCAGGCCAGTGCTGGTACTTGAGGAAGGTTCCCCGTGCTTTCGCACGGACCTAATTAAAGTAAACCTCGTCTTCCCAGAGGCGTAGCCCCGTTTAGCACCTTTCTAGACACCTACCGAGTCAGCTAATTGTAAAGTGCAAAATTCTCCCGGGAGCAACATTTGCTTGCAGTGGGATCGGGATCCTATTATCATATAGTAGGTATACAATCTCATTGTAATTTTCAACTCTTGAAATTCCCGATATGATTTTTACCCCTAGTACTTATGACCTTAACTAAAGTCAACATATCATAAATACTAGTCAAGTTCTTCCCGTTATTTCGTGATTAACTAGACCCACTCATATGACCCTTAACTAAAGTCAACATAATCATATGAATGTCCTAACTAATCTGCATCATATGCAGGGTAGGAAGACATCACTCAGCTACCGTTCACTGCGCCTTAACTAAAGTCAAAATACGCAGCACGAATACTAAGTACTCTGCTTCCTAAAATGACGGAGGGTGGCGGATAGTTTTTAAGAAAACTTTTGACGCTTTGAACTTGATATCATTGTAGAATCTAATGGGTTTTTAAAAGGAGTGGCTTAAGCTCCGCATTTAGAAACTTTCTTTTTGAAAAAGGCCGAGTGTGTTTCAAATCTTGATTCTACAATATCCTTTTAGGTTCATTTATCTTTTATATTAATCTCATTAATGTAGTCCCATCATTTAAATCCTAAGCCATTATAGAGAGAAACGAAAATATAACGTACACTTATGCCACTCGCATTCGTCACAGTGTCCTGATATGCACCGTTAGGTTACTTAACTAACGGCATACCGGGACGGGGCTAGTGCGGGTGTAAAACATAAGTAACGTTTAAAATATATCATATATAAAATTTCATTCGTCTCAGACATGCATTAAAAGATCACATCAGATAATGAAAACAGCAGAAGCACATAAAGGATATCTAGGAGGTCCGTATTTTATATTTAGCCAGCAATAAAAATACGGATTCCACGGTCGCAATAAATAGCCAAAGCCCACACCCTTAGACCCCTACGAGAGCGGCAAGCGACCCTGCCAATTCTGGAGTTTAGGAGACCCGGTCTCGACTCCTCGAGATGGCCTCCCACTGAACCCAAGAACCCGGTCACTTGTGCCTTCCACCTTGGGTCTGTCCTAATGTGGAAATGTAAATAATATACAACACTGGTGATAACAACCTCACCCCGGAAGTGCCCCAAATAAAAGAATATTACATACAAATTAATATTACATGAATTGAAAGAATACTCTCATCTCACATAAAAAAGAAAACCCCCGGCTATTCATTGCGACAATCCTGCATATCAAATCTCATCGACACAGAGAAATAAAATGGAAAAATACAACAATTGGAATCTTTAACCGCCTTTAGACAACACAAATCCGGAATATCACATATACAAGATTTCATGCCTAAATAATGTAAAGCTCGCATTTGGGTCTCATTCAAGAAAACACCTTTTCAAAACAAACCGGATAATTCAACAAGATTTCCGTTAATCCCGAGACCGAACTGCTAGATTTACATGCAACAAACAAATTTGTAGATTTCAATTATTATAACACATACTATTAAACTAAGCGACGTTGGAACATCCGATCAAACAAATTAAACAACCACAAACTGCTCTGAAAGCTCAACACCTGGGCAGATTATAAAAATACCAGTAATAACAGAGAACACATACGGGCCAGCACAAGAAAATACGGCCCATGAGTCAACTATACCGCCGCGGAACCGCCGCATAAAGCCTCTTGGGCCGCGGTTCTGCAGCCGTACGGTCGACTTATGGGATCGTTTTTCTGGTGAGCTCTTATATTTCCCTGCTTAATTTTTTACATATTTTTAATTTGAAAAATTCCAGGTTTTTAAAAAATTTCCAGAGAGCACCCCCCGGGTGTCGATTTTCGTCCGTTCGAAGTTTTCAACGTCGTTTAGGTTACCACAAAGTTCTAGCTTGGCTCTGATACCATGTAGGGTTTTCTTAACACCTCTATAAAGGTTTAGAAGCATCATACATGCTATAACAATAAAAAAAATTAGGTGCTAAGCAAACTATACAAAGAATCGAACTAGAATTTATGAAGTAACAATTAATAGTATCAAGATTAAGAGTTAAGTTATACTAAGTGATGAGACTACAACCTTTGTAGACCTCTTTGGAAGACTCCTTGGCTTTGAAAAGGTTCACTTGATCAACTCCTCGTCCACGACGATCCACCCGAAGCACTTTGCCCTAAGCTTGGTGCTTCCTTCGATCTTTGACAAACTTGAAGCACAACACCTTACACAAGATAGCTATGGTTGTGTAGGATGATGAAGTGGTTGCTATTCTTATTTATTACCTTTTCTTTTCTATTTCTAACTCCTTTTTAACATTTAAAAGAGAGCTAGGGTTTTTTGAGGAAGAAGATGGCTCTCATTTCTTTTGGAATGATAATATTGATAATGATAAAAGAAAATGAGAGAGAGAGAAAAAGATCTTATCATAACCACAACCATGGTTAAGATAATATCTAGATACTTCAACTAAGGTTAAAGGGCAAAAGGAAAAGTAACCATGGTTGAGTCAAAGTCAACCATGGAATTGTGTAGAAGAGTGTGGAAAAGAAATGAGTCATTATCCTTTTTCTTTTGCCTTTTATCTTTATTGAAAATATCAATATATATCTTTTTATCTTCAATATGATTCTTATATTGCCATCCTCTTTGTATCATCAACCATGATACATTTCATGTATGTATGTATGCACATCATCATGCACATATACATGCATGTATCCATAAGAAGAAAAGGATTTAAATAAATAATATAAAAGCCAATTATTAAATCAATACTTGATTTAATAAATTGGTCATATCTTATACGACCCGACTAATATTAAATGCCCGATTAAAATACAGTATCATATACTAGTATTTAATCGAGGCTCCACGCATATCTCATATGTGCACCACTTCGTTTCGCCAGAGCCGAGAAACTTCTATGTGGGACTCTAAGACTCGTCAATACGCCAGCAGCAGATGATGATCATATCAAACACCTACAAGCCGCAAGCGGTCAGCTAAACGTAACGGCCACCCGGGTATTGAGCGATCAGAATAAGAACAAGCGAACCTGTCAAAACTCCTGTTAATCCATCCGGCAACACTAACCGTACAGTCCGGTCTCTTCGTCAAATATGCTGCATATCGAGTCTAGGGATGGAATCGTCGACCCCAATAACTCAATAAGTCATGCCGGTATATGGTCTATAACAGATCGAGAAACTTACTGATAACACTTATCAGTAATATCTCAGCAGCCCTGGCCAGGGACTTCCCGTTATAGCCAATCGTGCACAGCACAACATCAACCCCCAATACCGGGAGAGACGAAACCCCTCCTATCGCTCACTGCCTCCACATGCCTCGAGACTATACCCAAAATCCACCTGTTTGTACGACTCAGTAGAGCCGCAGTAGGGTGGAGATCAAAGTATAGTGGGAGGACACACAAGACTCTATGACGATCTCGGGTCTACAGACTAACCTGTACCAGTGTCACCTGAGAACTGCTATCCGACGTATGATATAATACCATATAGGAGTTCTCGGTGAGTCCGTTCAGTGTACCCAGTCTCACTAAGCACCCGTATACTATCTTCGGTGTCAACACACCAGACGGATGTGGGATCATCCATCGCCCATCACATGGAACAAGAATGGTATACGCTAGTCTAAGCTGGAATATCGATGCCCTGTCTCGATATACCTACGACTAGGAACATTTCAAGGAAATGCTTATAAACTACAGATGTCCCACTAGTATGATCCGCATCATAATTCCAGTAGTCAAGCCAATATCCTTAGGGCTTTATCAACATGCACCAAATGAATATAAACATGATCAAGTGAACATATGATAAAGTAAAAACCAGATAGCATACTATCATTTTGAGCCAGACTGTCCCCCGAATATATATATATATATATATATATATATATACACACACATCAGTACATACACTATCTCATAATGGCCTCTAGGGCATACATATATCCAACACCGGCATGATTGATGCCTTGTGGAACCTCATTAGTGTGCCTAGTAACCCTACAGATAAGAGATAGAAATGAAGAATATGACTTGTATCTTTAGTAGAAATGATAAAAATTCCTAAGTTGAGATGGAACCCTAGAGGGAAAACTTAAGAGATGCCAAAAGCTAAGTAAATTCACTAGAATATATATAATCTTAAGTTAAATAATAAGGAAGAGTGAAGAATATGGGTGGATAATTTATGAGTTGAAGTTAATAGAATTCCTTGTTAGAAAACCTAATTGGAGAATAAAAGTCAATAGGCCGAATTGATAGGATTTTTTGGGTAGTATCCGCTGAAAACCCTAAGGAGACAACACTCCTCCTACTAAGGACACCTAAAGGTTTAACGGCTTGTTGCACGAGCTCAGTGCAATCGCGATTCCCTGCGAAAGTGAGGTTAGGTTTTTGTCGAGAATAAAACTAGGTTTGCTCGAGGACGAGCAAAAGATAAGTTTGGGGGTATTTGTTCATATCATAATATTGCATTATTATATTCCCCATTCCTAGTCATTTTACAAATAAACAGGTGCTTTTGACCCATGTCTGCTACTTAGTTGCAGGTTACAGATTCTCGGGACAAAAACAGTGAAAAAGACAAAAGACGATACGAAAGTGAGACTACGACCAATAAATGGTGGAATCTTGATCAAGCCTATACGAAGATCGGTTCACAAAGTACAAGGCAGTGCAAGGTTCAAGACTTCGTCATGAAGCAACGGTAAAAGTCCACTACAATTATTCATTGTGGAGATCTGGAAGAAACCTAGAAGCCAACCTGAGAAAAAAGTGAAGAAAACAGAAGACAACAGCAGCCCGAATCGGCCCAGGATAAATGAGCCCACAAAGCCCATAAATGGCCGTGGAACCACGGCCAAACATGGGCTTTGGCCGCGGATCCATGGCCGTGCGGGGCCCGTGGCGGTGCAAAATTCTACTGGCGGCTACGAGCGTTGACTAGGTCTTTTTCTTAGGGGGTATTTTTGTAATAGCAGATGTGCGAGTCAATTGTAACCCCAGGGTTTCTATGTCCTATAAATAGAGACCCAAATTCTTGTATTAGGTTATGCCTCCTTTCATTAATAAAATTCAGATTTCTTTTGGAGAGCATCGATGCCTCTTTTCATATCATCTATTCAGATCTGACAACCCTGTGTAAATGTTTGGAGAGTGCCATCTGTAAAGTAAGTAGTTTTATTTAATTGCCCTAGTTTAGATCTTTAATTCCATGCCCTAGATAGATAGATAGCATGTTCTTCAATTCCCTAATGAGCGATTAGTCTCCTCGCTTGTTAGGGTTAGCTTTGGGGAAGGCTTTTATGAGATGAGATCTCTCATCCCTTTCTTGCCCATCACATATAATCAATAGGACTCCATGAATACATACACACACCGCTCTCTACGTCACCCTATCCTATGAGGTAGCGGTGATTCCATAGTATAAAGGCCCGGTTGCGCGTGTTTTCCATGGAGGTTAGGGTAAGGATTGATACAGGAAGGACAAGAACCTAGAGGAAGAAACATCTTCCCGAATGGTTCTAATCCCCTTTATTAATAATTACCATAACACCTCATAGATCTTAATTTGGGTATAGAAAGCGGTGAGATTTATTTACATTTCTAAACCTACCCTAGCAAGATTTAGATCTAGATAGATTTAGTTTTTAGATTTAATCAATCAATCCGACACCCATCGGAATTAGCTCGTAAGAACAACTAGGAAATTCACAAAATCCCTGTGGACCGACTCGTACTCACCGGCTAGCTACCAAGCGACGCCGTTCTTGATTGCGATATAGAAATATTTTTGACATACGAATCACGGAGCCACAACAAAGTCCCCTAGTTCCAAATCTCGATGGTTCACAAATAGCTTAGAGACTACTTTGGAGCCACGACAAAGTCTCCTAGTTCCAAATATCGACGGTTCACAGATAGCCTGGAGACTACCTCGGATCCATGGCAAAGTCCCTCATTCCAAGTCTCGACGGTAGTATCCACAGCCTAGAGATCGACAACCGCGTTCTTCCTCCCCCCAGCAGGATGCAGACGCGACATTAACAAACGGAGCCATGGCAGAGTCCCCTGGTTCCAAATCTCGACGGTTCACAGACAACCTAGAGACAACCTCGACATTCGTTGCAATATTGCAGACACAATGTCAACAAGCGAAGTAAAGGAAGATGCCTAGCTTCAGGGTCTTGATGGCAACTCAAATGAGGCCTGAAAGACTATCAAATATCATCCTACTCCAGTGAGGAATGGTTATGACTCATCGGGGCTCCCAAACTGAGTCTAACCTCAAGCAAAAAGCTACATGGAATATCCCTAACGCTTGCTCTTTCGACAGTAATATCACCTGGAAGATTACTTGAAGACGTCTTGTCCAGCCCCCGAAGGGATCAGAGACACGACAATCGCGGGGCTACTCGAACAGCAAGATTGCGTATCGAGGAACACACCGGCCAACGCGACAGTATGATGGGTAAAAGACCCTAATACCACAGCCCCTAACATACTTATATTAGCAGGAGTTAACTGTGACGTTATGACACCCTTACGAGAACTTCTCGATTTGTTTCGACTCATAAGGAAATTAGTATCCTTACGAGAAATTCTCGATTCGTCTCGACTCGTAAGGAAATTAGTGTCCTTACAAGAACTTCTCGATTCGTGTCGACTCGTAAGGAAATTAGTGTCCTTGCGAGAACTTCTCGATTCGTTTCGACTCGGATGGAAATTAGTGTCCTTACAAGAACTTCTCGATTCGTCTCGACTTGTAGGGAAATTAGTGTCCTTGTGAGAACTTCTTGATTCATCTCGAATCTTAGGGAAAATAATGTTCCTATGAGAACTTCTCGATTCGTATCGAATCGTAAGGAAATTAGTGTCCTTGCGAGAACTTCTTGATTCATCTCGACTCGTATGGAAATTAGTGTCCGTACGAGAACTTCCCGATTCATCTTGATTCGTAGGTAAAATAATGTTCCTGCGAGAACTTCTTGATTCGTATCGACTCGTAAGGAAATTAGTGTCCTTGCGAGAACTTCTCGATTCGTCTCGACTCGTAAGGAAATCATTGTCCTTACGAGAACTTCTCGATTCGTCTCGACTCGTAAGGAAATTAATGTTCCTGTAAGAACTTCTCGATTCATGTGGACTCGTAAGGAAATTAGTGTTCCTGTGAGAACTTCTCGATTCATTTCAACTCGTAAGGAAATTAATGTTCCTGTGAGAACTTCTCGATTCGTTTCGACTCGTAAGGAAATTAGTGTTCCTGCGAGAACTGAACTTCTCGATTCGTTTCGACTCGTAAGGAAATTAATCTTCCTTCGAGAACTTCTCGATTCGTTTTGATTCGTATGGAAATTAGTGTTCCTACGAGAACTTCTCGATTCGTCTCGACTCGTAGGGAAAATAATGTTCCTGCGAGAACTTCTCGATTCTTTTCGACTCGTAAGGAAATTAGTGTCCCTGCAAGAACCTCTCGATCCATCTCGACTTGTTAGGAAATTAGTGTCCTTAGGAGAACCTCTCGATCCATCTCGACTCGTAAGGAAATTAGTGTCCTTGCGAGAATGTTCCTGCGAGAACTTCTCGATTTGTTTCGACTCATAAGGAAATTAGTGTCCCTGCGAGAAATTCTCGATTCGTCTCGACTCGTGGGGAAATTAATGTCCCTGCGAGAACTTCTCGATTCGTCTCGACTCATGGAGAAAATAATGTTCCCGCGAGAACTTCTCGATTCGTTTCAACTCGTATGGAAATTAGTGTCCTTGCGAGAACTTCTCGATTTGTATCGACTAGTAAGGAAAATAATTTCCTTGCGAGAACTTCTCGACTCGTTTCGACTCGTAAGGAAAATAATTTCCTTGCGAGAAATTCTTGACTTGTTTCGACTCGTACGGAAAATAATGTCCCTGCGAGAACTTCTCGATTCGTCTCGACTCGTAGGAAAAATAATGTCCCTGTGAGAACTTCTCGATTCATCTCGACTCGTAGGCAAAATAATGTCCCTGCGAGAACTTCTCGATTCGTAGGGAAAATAATGTTCCTACGAGAACTTCTCGACTCGTCTCGACTCACGGCTCATAAAGTTAGAAAGTCTTAGGCTACAAGGACCCTAAACCTGTCTCCTAGGCCATCAATTCTTTGGTCACATATTACTTTGCACTACTTCACCTATGTACATACATACATGGGCAACGTAGTGGGGGCATTTGTTCCTGCCAAAATTTTCGGCCAAGAGCTACTTGTTGCCTTATAAAAAAGGGGGAGAGTACTCAAAATTTGGCCTCACGTGTTAAACACGTGGGCTCTCATATGCAAAGCATATGGGCACTGAAAATAAAACAATTAATGTCCAAATAGGCCTTGTAGGGTTACCTAGAACGGCAGCAAGGTTTCAGGAGGCATCGTCCATGCCGTTTTCAAATTTTTGCCGTTCTAAAGAAGCCTAACCCTAGAATCTTAACTAGAGATTTAAACAATACAACATGCAAAGAACTTTGCATACAAAAGTGAATGAGGAATACAACTTTTGTAGACTGGTCCTTCACTTCTAAAACTCCGTGTAGTAGTCCCTTCGCTCCAAGTAGTGAACACCCGAACTCTAATAAGGGTTTACATGAAGAAATGAACAAGCTTGCTCGAAGTTTTCGAGGCCGAAGATGATCTACATAGACGAGACTCAAGCTCATGCTACCTCTTCACTAATGGTAGATCAGTGAAGCAAACACCCTAAACTAAATGGCTAATATAGTAGAGGATGATGAAGTAGGAAATAGGCTCACTTTAAATTTAATTTTCTCACAATATTTTCTCACTTAGAAAAAACTAGCAAGCTTTTTCTCGAATGAGGAAGAAGATGAGAGAATGAACTCATGAGGTGAGAATAGCAACCATGGGTGAGTTAGTGTCATACACTAGCTCATGTAGAGATTTAACCATGGTAAAGATAATGGTTAGGTCAATAAATATCTTTAGCAAAACAAAAATAGTGGACTTAGTCAATGGTTATCCACAAGCTTTCTCAAAGCTTCTAGCCATTTATAATTCCATAAATTTTGAATTACTTGATAAACAAAAACCCTAGAATTATCCTAACTATAGTGTAAGTCTCATACACCCATGAAGCATGTGGCATCACGCATGACACAATAAAATGTACATTAATATATATCACATATATACTAAGTGTACTCAAGTGAGAAAAAGAAATGTTTAGTGAGCAAATATTAGTTAATGTAAGTTAATATATCAAATATATAATTATACATTAAATTATCAAATCAACACTTGATTTAATAATCCGGCTATATCACATACAACCGACTAATATCAAATGTAACAATCTATCGAATCAACACTTGATCCGATAACCCGGCTATATCATATATAACCGACTGATATCATATATCGCGAGAATAGAATGTGGTATCACATACGCGCATTAATCTCGGTCCCGCACATATCGCATATGTGCTCCTACTTCGTTTCGCATGAACCAGGAAACCTCTGTGTAGAACTCTAAAGACTCGTCAATACGCCGGCAGTAGGTGATGATCATATCAAACACCCACAAGCCGCAAGCGGTCTGCCAAACGTAACGGCCACCCGGGTATTGAGCGATCAGAAGATCAACAAGCAAGCCTGCTCATACTCCTGCAAATCCAATTAGTAACACAACTGTATAGTCCTGTCTCTTCGTTAGATATGTCGCATATCATAGCCTGGGGGTAGTATAATGTCAGACCCTAATAGCCTAATAAGTCATGCCGATGCAAGGTCCATAACTGTTCGAGAAACTACTGATAACACTTACTAGTAGATCTCAGCAACCCTGGCCAGGGATTTCCTGTTATGGCCAATCAAGCATAGAGCAACATCAACCCCAATACCGGGAGAGACGAAATCCCCTCCTATCGCTCATTGCCTCCATGTGATTCGGGACTATACCCAAAAATCACCGTTTTGCACTACTCAGTAGAGCCATGGTAGGGTGGAAATCAAAGCACAATGAGAGACACACAAGACTTTATGACGATCTCGGGTCGACAGACTAACCTGTACCAGTGTCACCAGAGAACTGCTATTTGACGATAGGTATAATGCCAGATAGGAGTTCTCCGCGAGTCCGTTCTGTGTACCCAGTCTCTACTGAGCACCAGTACACATTCTCTGATGTCAAACACCAATGGATGTGGGATCATCCACCGCCCATCATATGGGTCAAGAAGCGTATACGCTAGTCTACTCTTGAGTATCGATGCCCTGTCTCGATACTCCGACGACTAGGAACAATTGAAGGATGTACTTACCGACTACCCTTGCCCCACTAGTATGATCTGCTTCATAATCTTGGTAGTCAAGTACTCATCCTAAGGGCTTCATCAACATGTAATAGAGAGACAATAAGTGTACATGTTAAGATAAAGAGCAACCAGATAGCATACTATCATGTCGAGCAAGAAAGTCCTCCCTATATATGTCCAAGCATCCACTACATTATACATCTCATGTACAGTAATGGCCTCTAGGTATACATATAACTAACAATCTCCCACTTGCACTAAGGCCATTTGTTGCAGTATTTCATACTCAACGTCCTATAGAAGTCTCTCTAGAGTAAGGCCTTTGTGAGTGGATCCGTTGTGTTTCCTTTATGTCAACTCTCCTGACCTCGATCCCTTGGAGATCAACCATCTTCCTGATCAGGTGATACTTGCCTCAGCATATGTCTAGAATGCTGATGGGACCTGCGTTCTTAGGCCAAAGCCACAACTCCATTGTTGTCACAATAACAGTTATTGGACGCTCAATGGTAGGAACCTTGTTCATCTCATGAACAAGAAATGTCCAGACAACCTCTTTGGTAGTATCGTTGGTAGCAATGTATTCATCCTTTATTGTCTAGTATGTCACGGTATCTAACTTGGAACTCTTCCAACATACTGTCCCTCCACTGAGGGTAAAGACAATACCTGTGACTGACTTTCAGTCATCCTTATCACCCTGGAAGCTCGAACCAAGAACTTTCTTTTAGTGCTTTTCAAGTACTTAAGAATGTCCTCCACAGCTTTATAGTGATTCTCCCAAGATCCGATTGATTCCTGATCACTACACCTAGTGATTTAGCTACATCTGGTCTGGTATATAATATCGCATACGTGATAGAGCCTACTGCCGAAGCATAGGGTATCCCTTGCACGCGAGCTCTCTCCAAATCAGTCTTGGGAGACATCTTTTTGGAGAGGTGATCCATGAGTAAGTGGGCGAACAACCACGCTTAGAATCTTCCATACTAAACCCTTTAGTATGGTGTTAATGTACCTGGATTTGGGACACTCCCAATATCCACTTAGATCTATCACCATATATCATAATCCAAAAGATGTAGTAGGTATCATCCAGATCTTCCATGGAGAATCCTCGTCATAAGAGGAGCTTGACCGAGTGTAGCATAGGAAACCATTTCCTATCAAGAGTATGTCATTTACGTACAATACGTGGAAGACAACCTTACTCTTTACACCCTTCTTGTATATACAAGGTTCCTCTATCTTTTTATGAAGTCAAACTCTTTGACTGCCACATCAAAATAGATGTTCCAACTCCGCGATGCGCGCATTGATCCCGATGGACTTAAGCATAGCTTTGAAAGTCTCAACTTTTCCATCTACACCAAGAATCTTCTCAAGATCCATTTGCTCCCAATGTGTTTTACCCATTTAGGTGGAACATTCAAAGTCATACTTTGTTGGTGTACACGGATTCCATCTTTGATCGCATAGCATCCAGCCATTTCACAGAGTCCCCACTCGTGATGGCCTATGTGAACCTGGTTGGGCCATCATCTACCATGATGCAATCTTCGCTCCCACTGTCACCGAGAATACAGTAGTAACTCTCATGTGGATAAGGAACCCTACTATATTCGCGGAGAGGTTGAGGTTCGTTGGAGATTATTGAATCTTTTGGTTTTACCAAATCATCAGCTGGTAGTTTGTCTAGCTGGAACTTCTTCCAGTTCTACCTCATGACCACAAATTTCTTCACAAGAAATTTCTTTTGTAAAAAGGTGGCATGCTGAGAATCAAAACACCTTTCGCTCCTCAGTTCGGTAGAAAATATTCCCTCGCAAATGTTTGGGATATCCTAACAAACTTATACAGAACTGATCTTGCATCGAGCTTATCCGGATTTTGATTTTCAACACAGGCCGGAAAACCCCATATCTTAACTCATTTAAGACGTGGTCTCTTCCCATTCTATATCTCATATGGAGTGGTAGACACTGATTTAGACAGAACCCCAATCGATAGGTATGCAGCTTCTCAAGTGCATAAAACCAAAAGAAGTAACTCAGCAGTACTCATCATAGAGCGCGCCATATCTCATAGGGTGCGATACCTCCGCCCCGATACATCGTTGTGTTGTGGTGTACTCGAAGGAGTAAGCTGAGAGAGAATCTCATTTTCCTTTTTAGAAACTCCAGGGACTTCATGGGCAAGTATTCACCTCCTCGATCACATCGAAAGACTTAATACTTCCACCCGTCAGGTTCTTAACTTCAAGCTTATATTACTTGAATTTCTCAAAAGCTTCAGACTTGTGTTTCAACAGGAACACATGTCCGAATCTTGAGAGATGATCAGTGAATATAATGAAGTACCAAGAACTAACCTTGGAATTTATAGACATAGGACCATATACATCATCATGTATCCGTCCCAAGAGTTCAGTAACTCTTTCTCCGTTTCCAGTAAACGGAGTATTGGTCATTTTATCTTTGTAAAAAGACTGGAAAGTATCATAAGATGGAAATTCGAACAGATTCTCATATTCATCCTTATGTAACTTAGCTGGTCGTGTCGCATTGATATGACCTAGTCTACAATGCTACAAGATGGATTCGTTCGTTTCTGAATTATTGCTCTTGTATTTGTTCTGCATACTTTGAACTGTGGTTTAACTTAGAACGTTTATGTTATTTCATAACGTGCCTGCTCCAATCAACTCTTGATTCAGAAAAATGTTCACAACATTATACTCCAATATAGAATTATATCCTTCTTTAACTCATTAAAGAAACCGATGTAATGTTGTATATCAGGTTCGGTATGTAATAATATTCATTTAGAATCAATGTATTAATACAAGGTGATATTTGCCAACTGACTTGGCTACAACATTTGCACAATTCTCTACACTCAGAGTCATATCACCGATTTCCAGTTCTCTACCTATCTGTAACCCATGTAACATATTACATATGCGGGATCCTGATCCGGAATCACATACCCAGGATGTAGAGGATACTCAAAAATAGTTCTCGGTAATGAACACACCCGAAGAAGATGTATCAACATGCACTTTCTTCGATTTGGTGGCATTTGAATCAAGATAATCCCCTATTGCTCGTTCAGACTTATAACGATTATAAGAAAAACGGAACCAACGTTTTCCAGCTCAGTATAATAAGCAGGTTCGGTCAATGCATCCATATTATTATCTTAATTAAGGTGTGGCATGGTCGCTATCAGGAGAGAGAGAGAGAGAAGAAAACGCTCTGCGTGCGCTCTTGCAAGATTAGATTGGTTATTATTTTATCTAATCAGGATGGCTCCCACTGTTTTTATCAAATCTTCCTTTAAACCCGAAAATGTAAGACTAGCCGGGATTAATTACACCATACAAGTTTTCCAATCTTTCGGCCAGGCCAGTGTCGGTACTTTGAGGGAGGTTCCCCGTGCTTTCGCACGGACATAATTAAAATAAACCCCGTTTTCCAAGGGGCGTAACCCCGTTAACACTTTTTTAGATACCTACTTGATCGGCTAATTGTAATGTGTAAAACTCTCTCAGGAGTAACTTTTACTCGCAGTGGGTATCGGAATCCAACTATCTCATAGAAGGTATGCAATCTCATTGCAAATCTCAACTCTTGAAATTCTCGATAATTGTTTTTATCCCTAGTACTTATGACCTTGGCTATGGTCAACATATCATAAGTGCTAGTCAAGTTCTACCCGTCATTTCATGATTAATTAGACCCACCCACATGACCCTTGGCTATGGTCAACATAATCATGTGACTGTCCTAATTAATCGTATCATATGCTGTGTAGGAAGACATCACTTAGTTACCGTACACTACGCCTTGGCTATAGTCAACATACGCAGCACGAATACTAAGTACTCTACTTCCTAAAATGACGGAAGGTCTGCGGATGATTTTTATGAAAACTTTTAACGCTTTGAACTTGATATCGTTGTAGAATCGAGTGATTTTGAAAAGGAGTGTTTTTGAGGCTTTTACTAGATTTTAGCTAAAGAGGTCACTCCCGGTGAAGGGATCTCGGCTCTTTCCTCATCGAATGAGGTGTGAGATATTTCATAAATACCACTATGCAAAGCAAAAACTATAGAAGCAATCAAAAGACAAACCGAGTGGGTTGTAGCATCTGCCAGTTTCGCTAAAGAGGTCACTCCCGGTGAAGGGATCTCGGCTTTTTCCTTATCGAATAAGGTGCTGGATATTCTACAAGGAATACCGCTATGCAAAGAAAGAACTAGAGCTACCAGTTTTTAAACAAGTTTCTACAACATCTTTAGGTTTCTTTTATTTCATTAATCTCATTAATGAAGTCCCATCAATTATGCTTCCTAAGTATCACAGAAGAAACGAAAGCATCAATATTTACTATATATCATCATATATATAATATAAGCATTCGTCTCAACATATAAAGTGATCAAATCACAGAATATCAGTAGCAGAAGAACACATATGAAATATTGGATATACTAGGAATTCCGTATTTTAAATTATGCCAGTATAAAACACGGATTCCACGGTCGCGATGAATAACTAAACCCACATCCCTAGACCCCCACAAGAGTGGCAAGCAACCCTACCAATTCCAGAGTTAGGAGACCCGGTCTCGACTCCTCTAGATGCTCTCCCACTGGACCCTAGAACCCGGTTACTTGTGCTCCCCTCCTTGGGTCTATCCTAATGCGGAAAAGTAAATAATATACATCAATAGTGACATCATCCTCAACCCGGAAGTGCCCCAATAAAAGAATATTACATACAAGCTTTTACATGAATGAAAATGAAAAACTCTCATCTCACATAAATGTTAGTGTATATGCCCTAGAGGCCATTACTGTATTATACTAGTTTGTATATTACTTAATGGAAGCTTGGGATATTCACCTTGTATAAACAATCTTGCTCAATATAGTAGTATGCTACTTGGTTTGTTTCTACTTCAATGTGTACATGTGTTTATTTTAGTATATCACCTATACACATTAGTGGAGCCCTTAGGATCTTTGCTTGATTACCAGCGTTGTGATGGCAGTCACACTAGTGGGGGCTGGGTAATCTATAAGCACATCCTTATATAGGTCCCTATTCGCAGGACTATCGAGACAGGGCATCGATACTCTGGAGTAGACTAGCGTATGCGCTTCTCATCCCAGTGTGGGAGATGGTCTGTCCCACAGCCATCAGTACGTCGTACTGGAGATAGTATACGGGTGCTCGTTGGGTTACGAGTATACTGGAAAGGACTCATCGGGAACTGATAGGTTGGTATTATACCTATCGTCAGTTATCAGTTCCCAGGTGACATGAGTACAGCTTAGTCCGCTGACTTGACACTGTCACTTCGCCTCGAGTGTGTTCCCACTGTACTTTGATTACTACCCTACCACGGGTCAAAGGAGTCGTGCAAACAGGTAGTAGTTGGGTACAGTCCCGAAGCACTTGGATGCAGTGACGGTTAGACAGGATTCGTCTCTCCCGGTATTGGGGGTTGACATCGCGCTGTGTCTAGGAGAGCCATTACACGAGTAGTCCCTGGCCAGGGCAATCGAGATATACTGGTAGGCTTCCAGTGTTATCTCAGGGTGTTTTGGGCTTCACTCCGACACGACTTGTACCGCTATTAGGGGACTGACGTTTACCGCCCCCTAGGCCCGCCATGCGATGTATCAGACGAACAGACCGGACTGTACGGAGACTGTCACATTCAGACTCAGTAGGAGTTCAGATGGGGTTCACCTCGTCAGTCTTCTTATCGACATCTACCTGGGGACCGTTACGCACAGCTAGTGCCGCTTGCGGTCTGTGGTTAAACCCACTGCCAGCGTAGTGTCGAGTCTTTAGAGTCCCACACAGAGGGCTATTCGCCTCTGGGCAAAACAGAGTAGAGGTCGCATGGTTTTGCGACAGGGTTCGTTCTCATCCGCGCACTTGTGCACGTTTGGAGTCCGGACAGATATTACTAGTAGGCTCTGGTTTGAGCCAGATACTGGTATATGTTTTGGGGTTGATTTTATCTCATGGTATTCATGTTCCTCGGAACAAGAATGCGGGTGTGTATGCACAGTTGATTGAGGCGGAGGAAGAGGATTTTCATTAGGGTTTCGGAACGGGTGCGTATGCACAGTTGACAGCCGTCTTTTTCCAAACCCTAATGGAATTATGATATATCAATTAATAATATTAATTAAATGAAATTGTGTCATGGTTGGGTTTTGTTGACTTGTTGACCATGGTTGACTAGTTGACCATAGTTGAAAGTTTGACCATCATCATTACATATCAAAGATGCTCTTTGATTCTAGCAAAACCATTTAAAGAATGTAATGATAATGGTCATTCCAAACCATCCATCAACTATTTCATTTTTATTATTATTGTTAATTTGATAATTCTTTTCATTTGTGTTATGGTTGTAAAATGAAAAGAATAGCTCATTTCTATCATAACTCTTCTCTCTCCTCACTTCTTCTTCTTCCTCCTCTAGTTCAAGAAGAATCCTTCTCATGTGTTGAGAATCCCTCTCCTTGAGACAAAAACACCCTAAAGAAACTCTCTACTCACTTTAGGGTTAGAGGTTTAGCAAGCCAAAGATCCCAGTTCACTCAAAATTCGAGAAAGAGCCCGAAGGTTGAACCCTCAGGTGGATCCATATTTGACGGAAGAAGGCAACGAGGAAAGCACCATCAACCCCTACAAAGGTTTCAAGAAGAAGGAGTTCAAGTTAGGTATAACCTGCTTTCCGAGTAGCTAACTCTCTTTAGTTTTCTTGCTAGTTTAGTTTAGAAAAGATCCCGACTTTGTTAGTCCATGTTGCCCCATGCGCTAAAAATTTGATTTTTATACCGTTTCCGCCTCTCCGCAAGAACCGGGGGTGACAACGTGGACTTACAGTGGTATCAGAGCCTAACTAAACTTAAACTAGCTTAGTAGTAAAGTGTATGGAAGTTCGATCGGAAAAATCGCAAAAACCGGAAAATCAAAAACCCTAACTTTCTGTTGAAATTTTTTGTGCTCTAAAAATAAAAAGTTTTACTCCTAAAATCAGCTCAGGGTTTTGTGAAAACACCCACCAAAAACGATCGCCTGATTCCCTCAAACCGCCGCGGTTCCGCGGCGATAGGTGGCTTATGCCGCGGAACCGCCGCCGTTTTTTTTCTTCTCGTGATCGGGTTTTGTGCAGTGTTCTTCTGGTAGGGTTTTGGGATTTTTCAGATGGGTTATTTGTGCCCAGATTTTCCAGAAAAGAAATTGGTTTTTGGGGGCCTATAAATCCGTATTTTTATCGAACTTCACTACATTTTGACTACAATGGTTATATCTGTGATGTTTATATGTATTGAACGTCGGCTAATCGCTATATGTCGATTAGTCGGGGTTATACATATCTGTGATCTGTGTTTGATGATGGTTTGTGTATATGAATGCGTTGGACTGTCGCGGGTGAATAGCCAGGGTGGATGTGAGATGAGTTTTTCTTTTTCTTTCATTCATTGTAAAATGTAAATTGATGTAATATTATTATTTGTATGGCCGCAAAACCGGGTCGGGGTTGTAGCCGTCATTGTATAATTCTTTTTACTGTTTTTGCTCCTAGGATAGACCCATGGAGGGGTGCACAAACTACCGGGTATCTCGAAGTGCCGAGTGGCCTACTCACGGCGTTGAGGGAGGTTGCTCCACTTCGGGTACTTGGCGGGTAGTTTGCCGCACCCGTAGGGGTCTTGGGTGGGGTATTGGCTATTCACCGCGACCGTGCAATCCGCTTTTCGTTGCAGGCTTGAACGGATTGCTGATTCCTAGTATATCCAATGTATTCATCTGTGATCTGTAATGTCTATCATTGCTATATATTTATAACTATTTAGACGTTGCTTATGTTTTACAGCCGCGCTAGCCTAGCCCCCGCTCTGTCGTTAGTTAAGTAACCTAACGGGTAATGACGGGGCCCCGTGGCGAATGCGAATGGCATAAGCGTACGTCATATTTTGGTTGTTTTCTGCAATGGTAGGATTAAATGATGGGACGCATTAAAAGAACTAATGCAAGAATATCACGCATTAAAAGAACTAATGCAAGATAATAAACCAAGTTAAAGTCGTTAGAACCCTTTCGAAAAACCACTCGGTTCTTTTCAAAACTAACTTTTAAATGCGGAGATTGAGCCACTCCTTTTAAAAGCTATCTCGTTCCATCGATTATATCAAGTTCTCTACGTTCACGGTTTCGCCAAAACCATTCGTAGCCCTCCGTCGTTTCACATGAATAGTCAATAGTATTCAAGCTGTGTTTGTTGGCCAAAGTCAAGGCATAGTGATTGGTAGTTATTGGGTATTCATGTGCAGCATAGATAGATGCGTTGGTTTGGAACAGTCGTACTGCCTTGTTGGCCAAAGTCAAGGGTATGTACGGGTGGATTCAAATTAACTTGGAGAATGACGGGTAGAACTTGACATGTGATTTATGATTTGTTGGCCAAAGTCAAGGTCATAAGAGCATGGGGCAAAAATCCACATCGGGAGTTTCATAAGTACTGAAACTTGCTAGATTTGCATACCATTTGGAGTGTGGTGATTCTGGTAGGATTCCTTCAGTTTCGTCACGCGATGATATTTGGATCCCGATCCTACTGTGAGTATATGCTACTCCTCGGGAGATTTCTCACTAAACGATCAATGCTATAAACCTAGTAGATGTCTATAAAGGTGTTAGCGGGGCTACGCCCCCAGGGAAAAGAGGTTCTTAAATTAAGGAACTTCGCGAAAGCGTTGGAAAACCTCCCTCGAAGTACCGACACTGGCCTGGCTGAACGGTTAAGCAAGTATTGTGCGGTGGGATTGATCCCGACTAATTCTTCCTTTATGGTTTGAGGAGGGATTCGAGAGACAGTGGGAGCCATCCTGTTTAGACAAATTAAAAACCATTCTAAACTTGCAAGAGAATCATGCTGAGTGTTTCTTCTTCTCTCTCCTAATTGCAGCGACCAATCGACATGACTGGACTTAAGTTACTTCTAGATAAAAACATACTGACAGGGCCAAACTACAAAGATTGGCTCAGGAATGTCAAAATGGCAATCACTTACGACAAGCTGGGGTATCTTCTTACCACCAAAGCTCCCCCCGTCCCAGGTCCCACCTCCAGCGTCGCGGATAAGGAAATCCGTAAGACTTGGGAGATTGATTGCACGAAGGCCAAGTGCCTCGTGCTTGCCTCTATGGACAACGAACATCAGAGGAGGCACGAGAATATGGACCTGGAATCCATATTTCTTCATACAAAAGAACTGTATGGAGAGCAGTCTCGTATCGCAAGATACGAAGTGTCGAAGAAGTTATTTTCGGCAAAATTGGCCGTCGGATCATCGGTAGCGGACCACGTGCTTAAGATGATTGGCTACATTGAGGAGCTCGCGGAACTTGGGACCACGTTGGAAAGTGAGCTCTATACGGACTTAATTCTCCAGTCCCTTCCATCCACTTACGCCCAGTTTATACTGAACTTCAACTTACAAGAAAAAGAAGTTGAACTTTCAGAACTCCTCAACATGCTGAGGAGCGCAGAGGGCACCCTACAGAAAGGTAGGGAAACACCCACTTTGTTTGTAGGAGGATCTTCTTTTTCTAGGTCCAAGGCGAAAGCCAAGGGAAAGAAGAAGAAAGCCCCCGCCAAACCAAGGGGCGGTGTTAGTAAATTGGGTACGAAGGGAAAAGAAAAGGCAACAAAGATAGCGGGGAAGCTTGTGGGAAAGGAAGAATGCTTCTATTGTCATAAGAGTGGACACTGGAAGAAAGATTGCAGGGCTTGGAAGGCCAGGACACAGGAACTGAAGCAGGTTGCGGCTTCAGCTTCAGGTGTGTATGTTATTGAAAACTGTCTTTCTATAAACTCTACTTCCTGGGTATTGGATACCGGATCAGGATCTCATAGCTGTAATTCTTTGCAGGCGTTGAGAAACCGTAGGGTTTTGAAGGCAGGTGACATGACCCTCAGAGTTGCGAACGGAGCTAGCATGGATGCTAAAGCCGTGGGGGACTATCACCTGGGAATGTCAGATGGGCATGTTTTGGTTTTGCGTAATTGCTTTTTTGTACCTAACGTAACTTGTAATATCATTTCTGTATCTTTGGTTTCTAAAGAAGGTTATGAATTTGCGTTTGTAATTAATGTTGTAAACATTCACCTTAATCAAGTTCTGATTGGGTCAGGTACATTGAGCAATGGTATATACGTGTTAAACCAACCACAGATTTTCAATGTCCAGAATACACACAAAAGAAGGTCTCCAAAAATCAATCAGACTTTCTTATGGCATTGTAGACTGGGTCACATCAATGAGAGAAGGTTGACTAAGTTACATACAGAAGGATATTTGGATCCATTCGAATATCAATCGTATGCTACTTGTCAATCCTGTCTCAAAGGAAAGATGACAAAGACTCCGTTCACTGGACACGGAATAAAAGTGAGCGAGCTCTTGGGGCTCATACACAGCGACGTATGCGGTCCAATGTCTACACATGCGCGAAGCGGTTACTCTTACTTCATTACTTTTACGGATGATTTTTCAAGGTACGGTTATGTCTTCTTAATGAAACATAAGTCCGAAGCCTTTGAAAAGTTCCAGGAATATAAGAATGAAGTAGAAAAACAAACCGGCAAAAGTATCAAGATTCTAAGATCGGATCGAGGTGGAGAATACTTAAGTGCCGAGTTCCTGAATTATTTAAAAGAGAACGGAATTCTCTCTCAGCTTAGTCCTCCATACACTCCGCAACATAACGGTGTATCGGAGAGACGGAACCGAACCCTATTGGATATGGTACGGTCCATGATGAGTAACGCTGAGTTACCGCGATCATTCTGGGGGTATGCGCTAGAATCAGCTGCGTACCTTTTGAACCGAGTTCCTACTAAGACTGTGCCTACTACACCATATGAGATGTGGAGTGGGAAGAGACCCTGTCTTAAGCACATTAAGACATGGGGATGTCCAGCTTTTGTTAAAAAGCAGCATGCGGACAAGCTCGAGGCACGCTCAGTACAGTGTAAGTTCGTGGGATATCCAAAGAACTCCAAGGGATATTTCTTCTACTGCGAAGAGGAACAAAAAGTTCTTGTTTCTCGTCATGCCTACTTCTTGGAAACTGAGTTTTTGGAAACCCAGATAAGTGGGAGCACAGTAGAACAGGAAGAAATTCCAGAACCACGAGCCATTACTGAAAGCTTAGTGGAACCAGAGGGTTCAAAAAACAGGACATTCCTACGCCACTCCGCAGGAGTAGTAGGCAGTCTCATCCACCCGAGAGATACTACGGTTTTCTCATAGACGGGGATAGAGAGGATTGCATCATAGATTATGATGAGCCTACTAGCTTCCAGCAGGCCGTTCAGAGCGTTGACTCGGTAAAATGGCTGGATGCAATGCGGACCGAAATGGAGTCCATGTACACCAACAAAGTATGGACGTTGGACATTGCTCCAGACGGGGTAAAACCCGTAGGATGCAAGTGGATCTTCAAAAGGAAGATTGGTGTAGATGGACAGGTTGAGACCTATAAAGCTAGACTTGTAGCAAAGGGTTTCCGTCAAAGACCTGGTTTGGACTATGAGGAAACCTTTTCTCCAGTGGCTATGCTGAAATCCATTCGGATCCTTCTTGCCATTGCTGCCTTCCACGATTATGAGATTTGGCAAATGGACGTAAAAACCGCTTTTCTAAATGGAAATTTAGAGGAGTGTGTCTATATGGACCAGCCAGAGGGTTTCATTCAGAGTGGGAGCAGCGGAAAGGTGTGCAAGTTGCTTAAGTCCATCTATGGACTAAAGCAGGCATCACGGAGTTGGAACATCTGCTTTGATAAGACGGTAAAAGAATTTGGCTTTATCAAAAATCCAGATGAACCATGCATCTATAGTAGATTTGCAGCGAGAACTGTAGTATTCCTCGTTTTATACGTGGATGACATTCTCTTAATAGGAAATGACATTCCTATGCTACAATCTGTCAAGGGGTTCTTGTCACACAGGTTCTCCATGAAAGACCTGGGTGATGCCTCATACATCCTGGGGATCCGGATCCATCGTGATAGATCCAAGAGGATATTAGGACTTTCACAGTCCAGGTACATCGACACCATACTGAAAAGATTCAGTATGGAAGATTCCAAGCGCGGTAACCTACCAGCTTGTCACGGGATCACCCTCTCTAAAGAGATGTCCCCCAAGACTGATTTGGAGAGGGATCGCATGTCTATTATACCCTACGCTTCTGCGGTAGGCTCTATAATGTATGCGATGTTGTGTACCAGACCGGATGTAGCTTATGCACTGAGTGTGGTAAGCCGGTATCAGTCAAACACTGGGGAGAAACACTGGATAGCGGTAAAGAACATTCTCAAGTACCTGAGAAGGACTAAGGAGATGTTCTTGGTGTATGGCGGAAAAGACCTCCAGATCGAGGCCTTTGCTGACTCCAGCTTCCAGAGTGACAAGGATGATTCCAAGTCCATGTCGGGTTTTGTCTTTACCCTCAATGGAGGGGCGGTGTGTTGGAAGAGTTCCAAACAGGAAACCGTTGCAGACTCGACTATGGAAGCGGAATACATCGCTGCATCTGATGCCGCAAAAGAAGCCGTCTGGATGAGGAAGTTCTTGAAAGAACTTCAGGTGGTTCCGTCCATTGTTGACCCAATACCTCTGTATTGCGACAACAACGGGGCTATAGCTTTAGCGAAGGAACCCAGGACCCATCAGAGATCCAGACACATCTTGAGGCGGTATCACCTGATCAGGGAGATCGTGGATCGCAAGGAGATCGAGGTTCGGAGGGTTGCTTCAGAAGAAAACACTACAGATCCATTCACCAAGGCCCTGCTCTAGACTCAGTTCGAGCGGCTGATCGAGATGATAGGTCTTCGATACGCCAGTACATGGCCTTAGTGCAAGTGGGAGATTGTTAGTGTATATGCCCTAGAGGCCATTACTGTATCATACTAGTTTGTATATTACTTAATGGAAGCTTGGGATATTCACCTTGTATAAACAATCTTGCTCAATATAGTAGTATGCTACTTGGTTTGTTTCTACTTCAATGTGTACATGTGTTTATTTTAGTATATCACCTATACACATTAGTGGAGCCCTTAGGATCTTTGCTTAATTACCAGCGTTGTGATGGCAGTCACACTAGTGGGGGTTGGGTAATCTATAAGCACATCCTTATACAGGTCCCTAGTCGCAGGACTATCGAGACAGGGCATCGATACTCCGGAGTAGACTAGTGTATGCGCTTCTCATCCCAGTGTGGGAGATGGTCTGTCCCACAGCCATCAGTACGTCATACTGGAGATAGTATACGGGTGCTCGTTGGGTTACGAGTACACTGGACAGGACTCGTCGGGAACTGATAGGTTGGTATTATACCTATCATCAGTTATTAGTTCCCAGGTGAGATGAGTACAGCTTAGTCCGCTGACTTGACACTGTCACTTCGCCTCGAGTGTGTTCCTACTGTACTTTGATTACTACCCTACCACGGCTCAAAGGAGTCGTGCAAACAGGTAGTAGTTGGGTACAGTCCCGAAGCACTTGGAGGCAGTGACGGTTAGACAGGATTCGTCGCTCCCGGTATTGGGGGTTGACATCGCGCTGTGTCTAGGAGAGCCATTACACGAGTAGTCCCTGGCCAGGGCAATTGAGATATACTGGTAGGCTTCCAGTGTTATCTCAGGGTGTTTTGGGCTTCACTCCGACACGACTTGTACCGCTATTAGGGGACTGACGTTTATCGCCCCCTAGGCCCGCCATGCGATGTATCAGACGAACAGACCGGACTGTACGGAGACTGTCACATTCAGACTCAGTAGGAGTTCAGATGGGGTTCACCTCGTCAGTCTTCTTATCGACATCTACCTGGGGACCGTTACGCACAGCTAGTGCCGCTTGCGGTCTGTGGTTAAACCCACTGCCAGCGTAGTGTCGAGTCTTTAGAGTCCCACACAGAGGGCTATTCGCCTCTGGGCAAAACAGAGTAGAGGTCGCATGGTTTTGCGACAGGGTTCGTTCTCATCCGCGCACTTGTGCACGTTTGGAGTCCGGACGGATATTACTAGTAGGCTCTGGTTTGAGCAAGATACTGGTATATGTTTTGGGGTTGATTTTATCTCATGGTATTCATGTTCCTCGGAACAAGAATGCAGGTGTGTATGCACAGTTGATTGAGGCGGAGGAAGAGGATTTTCATTAGGGTTTCGGAACGGGTGCGGATGCACAGTTGACAGTCGTCTTTTTCCAAACCCTAATGGAATTATGATATATCAATTAATAATATTAATTAAATGAAATTGTGTCATGGTTGGGTTTTGTTGACTTGTTGACCATGGTTGACTAGTTGACCATAGTTGAAAGTTTGACCATCATCATTACATATCAAAGATGCTCTTTGATTCTAGCAAAACCATTTAAAGAATGTAATGATAATGGTCATTCCAAACCATCCATCAACTATTTCATTTTTATTATTATTGTTAATTTGATAATTCTTTTCATTTGTGTTATGGTTGTAAAATGAAAAGAATAGCTCATTTCTATCATAACTCTTCTCTCTCCTCACTTCTTCTTCTTCCTCCTCTAGTTCAAGGAGAATCCTTCTTATGTGTTGTGAATCCCTCTCCTTGAGACAAAAACACCCCAAAGATACTCTCTACTCACTCTAGGGTTAGAGGTTTAGCAAGCCAAAGATCCTAGTTCACTCAAAGTTCGAGAAAGAGCCCGAAGGTTGAACCCTCTGGTGGATCCATCTTTGACGGAAGAAGGCAACGAGGAAAGCACCATCAACCCCTACAAAGGTTTCAAGAAGAAGGAGTTCAAGTTAGGTATAACTTCCTTTCCGAGTACCTAACTCTCTTTAGTTTTCTTGCTAGTTTAGTTTAGAAAAGATCCCGACTTTGTTAGTCCATGTTTCCCCATGCACTAAAAATTTGATTTTTATACCGTTTCCGCCTCCCCGCAAGAACCGGGGGTGACAACGTGGACTTACAATAAAAACCCTGGCTATTCAGAACACGACGATCCAATATAACATATCACAGCAACACATAACATCACATGTCATCAACGTAAGTAAAATGAGCAAAATTCCTACTTCATCATCCTCTACTACTTGCCATTTAGTATAGGGTGTTTGCTTCACTAATTCCATAATTAGTGAAGGGGTAGCTTGGGCTAGTGTCTCCTCGACGTAGATCATTTTCGGCCTCGAAGACTTTGATGCAAGATTGTTCGTTTCTTCATGGGAGCCTCTCTAGAGTCCGGGAGTTCGTGATCGCAGCGGAGGGACTACTGAACGGAGCTATTGAAGTGAAGGATCCGGTCTACAAAGGTTGTATTCCTTGTTCACTTTAGATGTAAAGTGTTAACATTTATGTTTCGTCGGATTTTCTAGTAGCGATTCTAGGGTTAGGGTTTACTAGAATGGCAAATTTTTAAATATGGCATGGATGATGCCTCTCGAAAACTTGCTGCCGTGCTAGAAAACCCAACAGTTGGAACAATTGCAAAACCACTCGGTTTTCTTCAAAAACAACTTTTAAAAGCGGAGCTTAAACCACTCCTTTTCAGAAGCTATTCGGTTCTTTTGACTATATCAAGTTCATTACGTTAACGGTTTTCGCCAAAACCAGCTATAGCCCTCCGTCATTTCAAAAAGGTATCTACTAGTATTCATGCTATGTGTTTCGACCTTCGCCAAGGCATAGTGTTTGGTAGGTAGTGAGTACTTATCTGTAGCATAGATAGATGCATTAATTTAGGATAGGTGTATAACTATTTTTACCTTCGTCAAAGGCTTGTATGAATGTGTCTAGATTAATCTGGAAAATGACGGGTTGAACTTGACTTGTGACTTATGATGTTTTGACCTTCATCATGGTTATAAGCGCTCGGGGCAAAAATCACATCAGGAGTTTTAAACATAAAGGAAACTTGCTAGTGTTGCATACCTTCTGGAGTGTGGTGTTTTTGGTAGGCTTCTTTCAAAATCATCACACAATGATAGTTTGGTCCTAATCCTACTTTGAGTATCCGCTACTCTTCGGGAGAGTTTTTTTCACTTAACAATCAATGCTATAAACCAAGTAGGTGCCTAGAACAATGTTAGCGGGGCTACGCCTCCAGGGAAACGAAGTTATGTGATTAAGAAACTTCGCAAAAGCGTTGGAAAACCCCTTCGAAGTACCGACACTAGCCTGGCCGAAAGGTTAAGCAAGTATTGTGACGTGCGATTAATCCTGAATAATTCTTCTTTTAGGGTTCGAAGAAGAATTCGAGGAAACAGTGGGAGCCATCCTGTTTAGATAAACTAATAACCAATCTAAACTTGTAAGAGCATATGCTGAGTGTTTCTTTTCTCTCTCTCCTAATTGCAGCGACCAAGACGGGACTTAAGCTAATACTAGATAAAAATAAACTCGCTGGGCCAAACTATAAAGACTGGTCGAGGAATGTCCATATGGCCCTTACTTATGATAAGGTCGCATACATCCTCACGGCGAAAGCTCCCCCTGTACCCGGTCCAGAATCCTCGATCACCGACATTAAGGTCTGTAAGACCTCGGATCTTGATTTCGCGAAAGCCAAGTGCCTCATGCTGGCCTCTATGGATAATGAACATCAGAGGCGGCACGAGAAGATGGTCCTTGCTTCCATCTTCCTCCATACCAAAGAATTATATGGAGAGCAATCACATATTGCAAGATATGATACCTCGAATAAATTATTTCAAGGGAGGTTGGCTATCGGATCATTTGTTAGGGACCATGTCCTAAAGATGATTTCTTTCATCGAAGAGCTCGCGGACCTCGGAAATACGTTGGAAAATGTGTTGTACATCGACTTGATCCTATAGTCCCTTCCCTCCACCTATGCCCAGTTCATATTGAATTTCAATATGAATAGTATGGAAGTTTCACTTCCTGAGCTCCTTAACATGTTGAGAATGGCAGAGGGCACCTTGAACAAAACCAAGGAAACAACCGCTCTATTTATTGGGGGATCTTCTTTTGCTAAATCTAAGGCTAAGGCCAAGGGGAAGAAGAAGAAGGCCCCCACCAAACCGAGGGGAGGTGTGCAGAAGATGCAGGGAAAGGGAAAGGAAAAAATATGGGGCAGCCACAAAGGAAGAATGCTTCTATTGTCGGAAAAAGGGACATTGGAAGAAGGACTGCAGGGCCCTAAAGGCCAGAAATCAGGACACGGAGCAAGTTGTTGCTTCAGCTTCAGGTGTGTTCGTGATTGAAAACTTCTTCTCTATAAACTTTACTTTCTGGATATTAGATATCGGATCAGGATCTCATATCTGTAATTCTTTGCAGGCGCTGAGAAGCCGTAGAGTTTTGAGAAAAGGTGATATGACCCTTAGGGCTGGCAACAGAGCCAGTGTGGACGCTGTTGCAGTAGGAGAATATCACCTAAGATTGGCGAGTAGACATATTTTGTTAATGCGTAACTGCTTTTGTGTATCCAGTATGGTGTGTAATATTATAGCGGTATCTTTATTATCAAATGAAAGATATAATTTTGCACTTATAAGCAATGTTATCAACATTCACCTAAATCATGAAATGGTTGGGTCGGGTACACTTAGTAACGGAATATACATTCTCAATCAACATCAAGTTTTCAATGTCCAAAACACACTTAAAAGAAAGGCTTCAGAATCAAACCAAGCTTTTTATGGCATTGTAGACTCGGTCATATCACTGAAACGCGACTGACTAAGTTACATAAAGAAGAATACTAAGATCCGTTTGAGTATCAATCATATGCAACTTTTCAATCTTGTATCAGAAGAAAGATGACAAAAACTCTGTTCACTGGACACAGAGAAAGAGTCGCTGAGCTCCTTGGACTCATACACATCGACGTGTGTGGTCCAATGTCTACACATGCAAGAAGTGCCAATTCCTATTTCATTACTTTCACAGTTGGTTTATAAAGATATGGACATGTATTCTTAATGAAACATAAATTCGAGGCCTTTGAGAAATTCCAAGAGTATAAGAATGAAGCGGAAAAACAAACCAGCAAAAGTATTAAGATGCTCCGATCCGATCGGGGTGGTGAATACTTAAGTGCCGAGTTCCTGGAATATCTAAAAGAGAATGGAATTCTCTCTCAGCTTACTCCTCCATACACATCACAACACAACAGTGTATCAGAAAGACGGAATCACACCTTACTAGATATGCTGCGTTCCAGTAATGTCGAGTTGCCGCCCTCTTTCTAGGGTTATGCACTAGAAACTGCTGCATACCTATTGAAAATGGTTCCAACCAGTTCTATGCCTACCACTCCAAACGAAATATAGAGTGGGAAGAAACCCTGTCTTAAGTATCTGAAGATATGAGGCTGTCTTGCCTTTGTAAAAAAGTTTCATCCGGACAAACTTGAGGCACGTTCAGTATTGTGTAAGTTTGTGGGATACCTCAGTAATTCTAGGGGGTATTATTTCTATCACGCTGAGGAACAAAAGGTTTTTGTTTCTCATCATGCCCGCTTCATGGAAACTCAATTTCTCGAAAAAGAGATAAGTGGGAGCGCAATAGAGCTGGAAGAAATTCCAGAACCAAAAACTATTACTGAAAACTTTGTTGAACCTGAGATTTCAATGGAACATGACGTACCCATGCCACTCTGCAGATCTAGTAGGCAGTCTCATCCGTCCGAGAGATACTACGGTTTTCTCGTAGACGGGGATCGAAAGGATTGCATCATCGACTATGATGAGCCGACTAGTTTTTAGCAAGCCATTACGAGTAAAGACTCGGTGAAGTGGCTGGATGCTATGCGATCCGAGATGGAATCCATGTACAAAAAACAAGTTTGGACTTTGGATTTTGCTCCTACTGGGGTAAAACCCGCAGGATGCAAATGGATCTTCAAAAATAAGATTGGTGGTCAGGTAGAAACCTACAAAGCTAGACTTGTTGATAAAGGTTTTCGTCAAAGACCAGGATTGGACTATGAAGAAACTTTTTCACCAGTGGCTATGCTTAAATCCATTTGGATCCTACTTGCCATTGCTGCCTTCCATGACTATGACATCTAGCAGATAGATATTAAAACCTCTTTTCTAAATGGAAGTTTAGAAGAGTGTGTTTTCGTGGATCAACCCAAGGGTTTCGTAGACTGTGGGAGCAGCGGAAAGGTGTACAAGTTGCTTAAATCCATTTATAAATTAAAGCAAACATCGCGGAGTTGGAATATCTGTTTTGATGAGACGGTCAGGGAATTTGAATTTATCAAAAATATAGATGAACCTTGTGTTTATAAAAAGATTGTAGGGAGAACTGTGTTATTTCTCGTTTTATACGTTGATGACATTCCCCTGATAGAAATGATATTCCTATGCTACAATCGGCCAAGCTGTTCTTGTCATAGAAGTTCTCTATGAAAGACCTGGGTGATGCCTCATACATTCCGGGGATTAAGATCTATCGTGATAGATTTAAAAGAATGTTGGGACTTTCACAGTCGAAGTACATTGACACCGTACTAAAGAGGTTTGGTATGGAAGATTCTAAGAGCGACAATTTGCCTACTTGTCACGGAATCACTGTAACGTTTTGAAAATCGTTCGGTGAAATTTCGGAAAAATCGGTAAAATAAAGGGGTTTTCTGTAAAAAGTCAAAATACAAATATCTTTATTATAAAATTAATTATACATATTCTAGCTATGAAATTGCTAGTATTTGGTGTTTATTGAGTCACTGGTGAAATTTCAAATTTTCTGAAATTTTTTCCGAAATTAATTATTTTAATATTATTTTAAGCCGTCACTAATACATTTAATTAGGGAAAATTACAAATTGGAATGAGTTGAAACAAATTTTGTGCATCATAACACATTAAACAAAATTTTATCATGTGGTTTTTGAAATAAAATGGTTTGCCAAAACGGTTTAGAAAATATCGAAGAAAAAAGGCTTAAATGGTAAAATATAGCTAAATAGAATTGGGGTATGGTTGCATGTAGCTTAATATTCCTCATACACACACACACACCCTCTCCCCTATTAGGGCTGAATTCATCAGCCCCCCACTCATCTCCTCACTTAAAAGTCAAAGGAAACCAAGAAAAGAAAAGAAAAAATAAAGGAAAAGATATTTAAGTGTTGACTTGAAGTATAACTTTCTTTGACCCTTCATTCAACACCTCTCTCTCTCTCCTCATCCCTCCATTTTGGCCGAACCCCACCCCTTCCCACTACAGTAGCCTTCCCTCCTCTTCTCCCTCTCATTTCATCACAAAAAAATTCATCAAAATGCTTCAAATCCCTACAAATTCAAAGCAAAATCAAAATCTACTCACTACCCATTATTCCTTGGCTATACTATTATGGATCTTGGTGAAAAGTTAGCATTTTGGAGACATGTTGCATGTGGGATCTCATGATCTTTGAGGTATAACTCTTTGTCCCATGGTTTGATTGTGAATTAGTTGCTTAATTAAAGTTGTTAGGTGTTTAATTGTGGGTTTATTTGAGAGGTTGAAAATTTCTAGTGAGGATTTTGATTGAGTTAGGGTTTTGTTGTGAAATTGGGTTGTGATCAATTGTGCATGGATATGTGATGTGGATTAACATCTTAAGCCTTGTTGAAAGCTAATCTAGTTGTTAATTACAACAATTCTTATAAATGCCCTAATTAAGCTATTTTGCTAACTAGAGTTTTTGAAAAATTATCAAATGCTTAGATTAAAATATAATTAAGTTTTCATGTCATTATAAATATTATATTGAATGTTTTAATACTTTTAGTTCATGAAAATCCAAGCTAAATTGTTGTTTGTGTATTTTTGCTATAAATTGTTAAAATTTGGGTATATTGTAAACTAGAATTTTGGGGTTAATGAAATTTATTGGGATTAAATTATGGAAATTATTTTTATGACTTATTTAAGATATTTAATAAGTATTATGGCCGCTAAATTTGTTTGAACGTCGAGTTTTGTACTAAAACGGGTAATTTTTGCTTGCTGGATTTTCGGAAAAATGGCTTTTAAGGTGAATTTGGGGTTTTTGTGAATTTTAACCTATTTTATATTATAGTTAGTGTTCGTGGATGCACAAATGAGTGTGTTTGGGTTTTATTGATGGTTTGACATTTGTACATCGACATCGACGGTTGGTTTGACTATTCTTGCATGCATATGCGATAGGTTTTGACCTATGCGTGATACGCGTGCCGATTTGATTTTCGTATGCCGTTTCGATTTCGAATTTGGTTTTAATGCGATACAATGCGTTATGATATGTAGATACCCCATTTGGACTTCGAGACGACAAGCTAGCGCGTGGCGACGTCGGCACCGGCGAGCGAGGACCAGGTGAGTAGATTTATATCTACGGGGAGAAGTCGGGTGTATGGCGTATAGCACCCCCGCAGTCCATAGTATAGTTCATATAGATATATTTATATAGGTGTTTTATGATACGAGAATGTTTATTCATGATATGATTATGTGTTCATGGATTACCTTTGGGTTAGTTGCAAAACCCTAGAGTAGTTGTTATACCCATATACGCACACACAGACTTGCATACATTATTTTCTTGTGCGTAGATGGGTATGTGTATATAGGTATATACGCATGGGTATGGGACTATGCATATATACTTTCATATACACATGCATGGATGATGAGGATAGTACTTGGGATTTAAGATGAGTCGATGAGATTTGATTTGAAGCCGTGAGATCGGTGATATGGCAGGGTTCGTATTTGAGATACGACATGACGTTGTAGCGGGTCCTTGACGTAGTGTTTCACACACGTGCATGCATACTTAGGCGGTATCAGTATTGTACTAGACATAGATCAGTACCCCGATCATGATATTTGATAAAAGGGATACTCGATGAATAGTATGATGAATGTGATATTGACCCGTACCCAGATTTGGGATGCCGTACGACGGATTTACGTACGTGCTATATATTGATGATTGATCCACACTCTTGACTTGGGATGTCTAATTATAGATATGGTATCAGATATGATATTATTGAGGCGGGATCACCGACTATACATATACAGGTATGTATATGTATCGATTCAGATGATAGGCGGTTTCCTTACCTGTAGTTCAGTTTGTTAGTTCAGCCGTATAGTTTAGTGTAGTTGTTAGATTAGATTATACTCCTACCTATTTCAAAACTAGCGGATCGTGGGTATTTTAAAAGACAGGTCAAGGGATCAACGGATATTTTAAAAGACGTATCCTTTCTTAAAACCACCGTAGCCCTTATTTTCAAAACCCCGTGATTCGTGTTATTTAAAATGGCACCATTGTTTAATATTTAGCTCCCGCTCATTATGGTTGCTCGCTCCGCATTGCATACTTACATTGTTATTTCATATTGCATTGTTGATATTATGCTGTTAGGACACCAGCACCATTACCGATGATGCGTATGTACCACGTACACTTACTTGCCGGCTTACACACATCTTCATCGGTAATTGCCATGTCACGTCCACCTTAGAAAATATTATTGCTTAGCTTAGCTTGATAGCTAGTAGTTTGACATGATATTAGTGTACTTACCTTATATGCCAGCTTAGATATTGTAGTTATTACTTGTCACTTCATGCATACTGTTATTCATTGTTATGCCGTATTCATGGATTCTCATGCCTATATTCAAGGTTTTACATGTTATTGATGATTTGGATTCGTATTTCCATGATATTTTCTGGATTTGGGGGAAAACCGCAAAACTTGTATAAGCTTCTTTCCTCTCTTTTAAATAAAAAGTGCGGTTTTCCATGATGTATGAGTCGTCCACCATGAGTTTGCTGATGGATTTTGAGACCCGATTCGAGAAGATGGATGAACCGTTTCGGGTACATGGTGGGCCCGGTGCGGTACCCCGGGGCAAGAAGATCGTGTTGTTGACGTTGAGCCTGTGCAGGGGAGCACGACCGACCGGTGATATTACCCGGTGCGTCGGATATCCGGAGGATACCGTCATGGTCATGAGATGGATGGTAGGGGCCGGCCTGGACTGACGGCGCCCTAGTCATTGTGATTGAGACATTGAGATTTCGAGATATTGAGGTACAGAGACCGTGATACAGAGATATCGAGATATTGGGATTACGTTTTGTGCCGATGCTAGGCACTGTTTTATGCTGATTTCATTATGATACCTCATTTTAAAAATACAGAAATCTCACTAATTTATGAAAGCAGTTTTCTTCAGTACATGCATTCTGTTTCATGCATTCATACATCACCCATATGATATATTGCTACCTGAGGCACTGACACGGGCATATGGGATTGCACTTGGGTTAGATATTTACCCTAGTCATTATTATAGACTGCTGGTTATATTTGAGGATTATATATTATGATCGTAAGACCTAGGATTGTGTCATGCATGCAATTTCTATTCATAGATGTTTTTCTACTCACGAGTTGGCAACTCACCCCCGTTGTGCCACAGTTTCTTGCAGGTTTTGCCATACAGGTTTCATTACGGCTTTGCTGGCACTGCTTCTTTCGGGTGACTTTCTAGTAGGTGGGTTTATTTGTATCGTACCCATCATTATACATTGTATATTATTATTCGTATCTAGAAGTTCCATCAACCAAACATGTATTTATTTTTTAGCTAGAGACAGTGATGTTATTCTTTCGACCTTAGAGTCGCGCGTTATTTTCTGTGGATTTCTTGTTGTTTTGAGTTCCTTTTGAGTTTTGATCCTCGCCCTTGGTGTTGTATATTATATTGCTTGTGTGGTTGTTACCGTCGATTGACGAAGAGCTAGCTCCCACTTGGGGATGCCTTTTATTGATTTCGTATACTATTCATGCTGTATCCCGTTTGGTGGCCAGTATTTACAAAAGAGACTTTGCCGAAATTTTCAGGAAATTTTTGATGTTTTAAAAACGCATAATTCGGCTTATGCAATTAAAACTACTTGATTTAAATTGGTTTTCCTTCACTCTACTACTTCCTTGGTTTGGATTTCTGGGTTTTCGGCTTACTTAGAATACGTACGCCTTGAGACGTTCGTAGTTTAAGTGCCGGTCATATTCCGTACTTTTGGGACGTGACAATCACTCTCTCCAAAGAGATGTTTCCCAAGACTGATGATGAGAGGGCTCGCATGAGCATAGTACCCTACACTTCGGCGGTAGGGTCGATAATGTATGCGATGTTATGTATCAGACCAGATGTAGCTTACGCACTTAGCGTGGTAAGCAGGTATCAGTCCAACCAGGTAAGAAATATTTGATAGCAGTAATGAACATTCTTAAGAATATGATAAGGACAAAGGAGATGTTCCTGGTGTACTGTAATGGGGACCTCCAGATCGAGGTTTTTACCGACTCTGGCTTCCAAAGTGACAAGGACGACTCCAAATCTATCAAAGGTTATGTGTTTACCCTCAACGGAGGGGCGGTTTGTTGGAAGAGTTCCAAACAGGATACCGTAGCAGACTCGAAGATGGAGGCTGAGTACATCGCTGCTAGAGATGCCGCAAAAGAGGATGTCTGGATGAGGAAGTACGTTTCTCAACTTAAGGTTGTTCCATCTATTGCTAATCTAATACCTTTGTATTGCGATAACAATGGAGCCATGGCTTTGGCAAAGGAACCACAGTCCCATCAGAAATCCAGACATATTTTGAGGTGGTATCACCTGATCAGGGAGATCGTGGATAGCCAAAAGATTGAGGTGTGGAGAGTAGATACAAAGGACAACACAGCAGATCCATTTACCAAGGCCATCCCTTAAGTTCAGTTCGAGAGACTGTTCAAGATGTAGGGCATACGGTACGCCAGCAACTGGCTCTAGTACAGACAGTGGATACTTATTGCGCCAATTACAGGCCTCAGTGCAAGTGGGAGATTGTTGGATATGTATGCCCTAGAGGCCTTCATTGTATAGGATGCTAGGGATATGTATATACATGATAATTTTGCTCGATATGATAGTACGCTATTTGGTTTGTCTTTATCTTAACATGTATGTGTTTTACTTAGTATTTCATATCTTGTATACATGTTGATAAAGTCCATAGGATCTTTGCCTGACTACCAGCGTTGTGATGGCAATCATACTTGTGGGAGTTGGGTAGTCGATATGAACTTCCTTAAAGTGTCCCTAGTCATATGAGTATCGAGACTGGGCATCGATACTCCAGAGTATACTAGTGTATACATATCCAGACCTTGACGAGAAGCGATGGATTGGTCCCGCAGCCATTATTGAGGTGCACCTAAGATTGTATACACGTGCTCATTGGATGTGAGTACACCAGACGGACTCGCCGAGGAGTGGATAGATGGTATTATATCTAGCGTCAGATGGTAGTTCTCTGGTGACATGAGTGCAGATAGTCTGTCGACCTGAGGTCGTCATTTGTCTCGTGTGAGTTCCCGCTGTGCTTTGATTACTACCCTACCACGGTTCTACTGAGTTGTGCAAACAGGTTTTAGTTGGGTACAGTCCTGAGCCACATAGAGGCAGTGAGCGACTGTTGGGGATTCATCTCTCTCGGTATACGGAGTTGATGTCGTACAGTAATCGGTTGGTTAACACCATAAGTCCCTGGCCAGGGTGGATTGAGATTTACTGGTGGTTGGGCCAGTAGATTCTCGGATGGTCTTGAGCCACACCGACACAACTTGTATTGTTTTTAGTGGTCTGACGTTTTCCACCCCCGTAGACCTTGCATGCGATACTTTCAGACGAATAGACCACACTGCACAGAGATTGTCACGGACATGCTTAGTAGGGGTTCGGATGAGTTTGCTCGTCGACCTTCTTTTTCGACAGATACCTGGGTAGCCGTTATGTACAGCTAGTGACGCCAACGGACTTATGGTTAAACCCACTGCTAGCATACTGTCGAGTATTTCGAGTCTCATACAGAGGATTTCCCTGGTTCAGGCGAAACGATGTAGAGACCGTATGGTTTTACGACAGGATTCTGATCATATACGTGTACTGGCTACACGGATGTTGTTTGGACGGATAATACTAGTAGGCTTTGGTTTAAGCCGGATCCTAGTATTATATGATTGGATTATTATTATCTCATTGTATTCGTATTTTTCGGAATACGAATACGGGTATGTATATACGGTGAGGGCTTTCTTGTAATTTTCACAAGACATGCTTCTAGAAGGAGACACCTCATTATTAGATTTATCTATTTATGCAAATAGATTAATGAGGTGGAAATTGGAGATATTTGAGGTATGGATGAAAGCATGGCGAAGTCATTTATTTATTCATTTGACTTTACTATTCAAGCATGGTTTCTTATTTTCTATTTAAAATAATCCATGCTTGATTATTGCAAGGACTTAGCCATTCTTATTTGCCTTCACACCCTAGTGCATTTTCATTTGTTCATTCTCTCTCCATTTTTCCTCTCCTCCTTCTTCCTCAAGCCCTAACCCTCACATGAGTTGTGAATCTGAGGGCTCTTGAGATAAAATACTCCATTCATTTTTCTCTACATCTTCTAAGTTGTCTAGTCTAGCAAACTAGACATTTTAGTTACCTCAATCTTGTGGTTGAAGCTTGAACCATAGGATCTCGGGAGGATCATCTTCGACAAAAAGGAGACCGACAATCGAGTTCTATTAAATATTTCTAGGAGCCAAGAAGGGGAGAAGAAGATTCAAGCTTGAACCAAGGAGATAAGAAGGAAAAAGAAGACCCGATGGACTAGAACACAAAGGTATAAATCAATTCATAGTAGATTAGAACCTTTGTTTGTTTTTCTAGCTAGGGCTTATGGTCGATCTTGGAAGTTTAGTCGATGCTGCTTGTTTTAAAATTATTTTTTGTAAATTCTTCCTCTCTACAAACCCTGTGGAGTGTACGACATCGACTTACAGGAATGATGATCCAGCCAGAACCCCCGGCCGAAGATCCGTCGATAATCGTCGACGACGACAGAGGGGAAACATCAAACCCTCCTCCAGCCTTATCAGCATCCAAGGAAGAAATGATCTTCAAGGCTGCCCTTGATGATTATATTTCTCAACAAATAAGAGCTCATCAAGCTAATGAGGCCGCTGGCCAAATTGTTGGAATTGGACGACCATATCCAGGCTGGTATGATCAAATCAAATATCCGCAGGGATATATAATCCCCAAATTCCATGTATACAAAAGGACAGGAAACCCTCACCAGCATGTCACGTAGTTCAGAGCTCTGTGCGCCAACACTGAAGGCGATGACAAACTGTTGCTTCGCCAGTTCGCTAGCAGTCTGTCATAAACAACATTCGAATGGTACTCGGAGCTCCCAAATGACTCCGTAAAAATATTTGCAGAAATGGAGCTGCTGTTCACACAGCGTTTCGCCAGCGCGAGCGAACGTACTCCAATCACGACATTAATCAATGCTAGGATAAAGCCGGGAGAAACCCGGGTCCAATATGCGATCCGGTGGTGGAACATGTGGTCTAAATGCGAACAGCGCATTGAAGAATCCCCTGTCATGGACATGTTCATCGGGACCCTTGATCCTCAAACGACTGTGTTCAAGTTCATGAAATTCATCAAACCAATGACCTTTCAGGCCTTGATAGATAAACTGGCCCAAATGGACCAGATGGGCCACGAGCCTTCCTCCTCAAATACGGACCCTCGAAATGCCAAGAGTAAAGGGAAAGCGGCCTGCGTTGCCAATACTCAATAACAGCCGAGTGGCCTAAAACCAGCTACTCGCCAAAAAAAAATGCGCGTCCGTGCCCATCCTTGGAGGAACGACTAGGACGCGCTAACTCGTTTCCCCACGACAAGATGAGGAGACTGTTTGAATTGGCAATACGTAATAAACTCATCACATTGCCAGACCCATGGCGTTCACCGCAACCTGGCGACGTCAACAACCCTAACTACTGCTCCTATCACAGAATGGTGAGCGACCCAATTGAAAATTTCTATGTCTTCAAGAACTGGGTCGAAGACCAGTATCAACAGGGGAAATTCACGCTGTATGATAACTGGAAGGTAAACCCGAAGCACACTCCCAAGAAGGTGGATGTGCAGGGGGTATCATGCTCACTCGTAGAAGAAACTCCATGGGAAGTCGTTCTTTCAATAAAAAACCAAAAGAATCCTGAAGGATTTACATGCATGTCTAACAGTTAGGTGGAAAAATCCTACTTGAACCCAAAATAATTGAAGGGATGTTAAAATCTCGTCCCACGCCGAAAATTGTCGACGAGGGGAAAAACCCCCAAGTCAAGCCTTCAAAGTCTTCGAAGAAAAAAAGAAGACCAAAAAACCTGTGCAGCCTCCAGAGTATGAAGACAAGCGCACAGACCTATAAAAATACATTGACACACTGGAGGAATACAACTAGAAGGCGTGGAAACTAGTCACGCTCGAAGAGTTCCCCAAGCATATTCTTGAGAACGAAGATATTGACAACGATGAGGAAAATGACTCATCAGGAGATACCGATGACCGTGTAGCAAGTTTCCATGTGGTCTCCCATTCGTCGTTAAATGAAGAAGAAGCTCTCTTAGCGTCAGAAAACAACGCAGAGAAACTGGGGGCAGAATCGGCGCTAAAATTCCTAGAACTTCCAGAGGAAGACCCGATCGAGTGGCTGCTAAATGAAGCTTTTCACAAAAGTAAACTTGACCGAGAACGCAAGACAGCCATATATGAAAAGGCTAAGCGTCAGCATCTAGACAAAGAAGCTGTTGCGAGGACGAGTCATAAAGTACTCCAACCAAACCAAAGCACACCTACTGCGAATAAGAGCAGGATCAAAATAGAGAAGCGGTTCGCCAAAGCCCTGTCGATGGGGATGAAGCTGCCACCTATCGTAAAGAACACTCCCGGGGTCATATGCCTCGATGGAGAAGATGTACGTCCAAACTACTGCCTATATCATCGGAGGGTCACCTACCCCACCGAGGAATGTAGTTCCTTCAAGAAGTGGTGGTAAGGATACATTGCCCATCAAAAACACTTCAAGTGGATGAAGCGCGAAGCTCATGCTCGTCGACGGCAAAATGTTAGTATATATGCCCTAGAGGCTATTACTGTATCATACAAGTTTGTATATTACTTAATAGAACCTTGTGATATTCACAGTTGTATAGACAATCTTGCTCAAAATGGTAGTATGCTACTTGGTTTGTTTCTACTTTAATGTGTGCATGTGTTTCTTTTAGCATATCGCCTATACACATTAGTGGAGCCCTTAGGATCTTTGCTTGATTACCAGCGTTGTGATGGCAGTCACACTAGTGGGGCTGGGTAATCTACAAGCACATCATTATACAGGTCCCTAGTCGTTGGATTATCGAGACGGGGCATCGATACTCCGGAGTAGACTAGCGTATGCGCTTCTCATCCCAGCAGGGGAGATGGTCTGTCCCACAGCCATTAGTACGTCGTACTTGAGATAGTATGTGGGTGCTCGTTAGGTTACGAGTACACTGGACAGGACTCGTCGGGAACTGTTGGTTGGTACTATACCTATCGTCAGTTATCAGTTCCCAGGTGACATGAGTACAGCTTAGTCCACTGACTTGACACTGCCACTTTGCCTCGAGTGTGTTCCTACTGTTCTTAAATTGCTACCCTACCACGGCTCAAATGAGTCGTGCAAACATGTAGCAGTCGGGTGCAGTCCCGAAGCACTTGGAGGCAGTGACGGTTAGAAAGGATTCGTCTCTCCCGGTATTGGGGGTTGATATCGCGCTGTGTCTAGGAGAGCCATTACACAAAGTCCCTGGCCAGGGTAAGCGAGATATACTGGTAGGTTTTCCAGTGTTATCTCAGGGTGTTCTGGGCTACACTCCGACACGACTTATACCGCCATTAGGGGACTGGCGTTTACCATCCCCTAGGCCCGCCATGTGATATTCTCAGACGAACAGACCAGATTGTACGGAGATTGTCACATTCAGGCTCAGTAGGAGTTCGGATGGGTTCACCTCATCAGTTTTCTTATTGGCATCTACCTGGGGACCGTTACGTACAGCTAGTACCGCTTGTGGCCTGTGGTTAAACCCACAGCCAGTGTAGTGTCGAGTCTTTAGAGTCCCACACAGAGGGCTATTCGCCTTTGGGCAAAACAGAGTAAAGGTCGCATGGTTTTGCGATGGGGTTCGTTCACATCCGCGCACTTATGCACGTTTGCTGTCCGGGCAGTTATTACTAGTGGGCTTTGGTTTAAGCCAGATCCTAGTATTTGTTTTGGGATTGGTTTTATCTCATTGTATTCGTGTTCCTCGGAACACGGGTGTGGGTGTGTATGCACAGTTGACAGAGGCAGAGGATTCTCATTAGGATTGTTGACCGTTGACTTTTTGCAAACCCTAATGAGAATGAGAAATATGATTAATAATATTAATTAAGGATAATTGTGCCATGGTTAGGTTGACCATTTGACTTTTGTTGACTTATTGACTTTGGTTGACCGGTTGACTATTGTTGACATGTTGACCATCATCATTTCATTTCAAAGATGCTTCTTGTTTCTTGCAAATGCATTAAATGATGAAATGATAATGGTCATTCATAAACTAACCATCACAATTTCTTAATTATTATTATTATTATCATTATTCTTATTTTGTGAGCATGGTTGTAAAATTCCATTCTCATTCTCACTTGCTCACTCTCTCTCATCTATTAGCTCATCCTCTTCCTCTCTCGAAGCTCTCATCTCTCATGTGTTGAGAACCATGAGCTCTTGAGATAAAACCACCAAAACTGCTCTCTACTCATTCTAGGGTTCTAGATTTAGCAAGCCAAGCACTTTAGTTACCTCTAGGTTGAGGTAGGAGCTCAAGGTAGAGGCCTTCGGGTGGATCCTTCTTCGGCAAAGAGAAGACTACGAGGAGGAGCCATTCAAACCACTCCAAGGAGAAAGAAGAGAAGGAGTTCAAGACCTAGGTATAACCTTCTAACCGAGTAGCTAAACTTGTAGTTAGTTTGCTAGGTTTTTGTTTAGCAAAGATCCTCTTTTTCTAGTCTATGTTACTTTGTGTCAAAAATCATTTCTTACCTATTCCGCCTCCCCGTAAGAACCGGGGTGGGTAACGTGAACTTACAGTGGTATCAGAGCCTAGCTAAACAACAACTAGCTTGTTAGCAAAGTATTTAGAATTTTGATCCGAGAAAAAATCGCAAAACACGTCAAAATCCTCAAGTTTCTGCCGATTTTTAAAACAGCCCTAAAAATATTTCCACACATCTTAAAAATCCATGCAGGGTTTTCTGGGAACACACAAGAAAAACGAGCCCACGATTCGACCAGACCGCCGCGGAAGTGCGGCGAAACCATGCATTTCGCCGCGGACCCACGGCCGAGTCAACTCAGTCGCGACTCGGATTTGCTGCAGTGTTCTTATTTTGATGTTTTGTGATTTTTAAAATACTTTGTTTCTGCCCAGATTATCCAGAGAACAATGTTGTGTTTGGGGTAATTACAAATCCGTATTTTTGATCGAAGTTCTGTAGACTTTAGCTAATTGGTTATATCTGTAATATACGTCGATTAGTGGGGGTTGTGCATATCTGTGATCTGTAATGTTGTTGGATTGTGTATATGAACTTGTTGGATTGTCGCGGATGAATAGCCGGGGATTATGAGATGAGAGTTTCTTTTTCTTTCAGTTGATGTAATATGTAAATTGATGTAATATTATTTTTATGGCCGCACATCCAGGATGAGGTTGTAGCCGCCATTGTATATTATTTCTTTTACTGTTTTTGCTCCTAGGATAGACCCAAGGTGGGGTGCACAAACTGCTAGGTATTTTGAAGTGCCGAGTGGCCTACTCACATTGTTTAGGGAGGTTGCTCCACTTCAGGTACTTGGCGGGTAGTTTGCCGCACCCGTAGGGGTCTAGGGTTGGGTTTGGCTATTCATCGCGACCGTGTAATCCGTCTTTCGTTGTAGGCTCGAACGAAACCCGGATTCCTAGCATATCTAATGTGTTCATCTATGATCTGGAATGGCTATCATTGCATATGACGAATGTATATATCTATATATGATATCTAGTAGGCGTTGCTTATGTTTTCCATCCACGCTAGTCCAGCCCCGCTCTGTCGTTAGTTAAGTAACCTAACGGGTGATGACGGGGCCCTGTGGTGAATACGGATGGCATAAACGTACGTCATATTTTCATTGTTTTCTGCAATGGTAGGATTAAATGATGGGACACATTAAATTAATGCAAGAAAATAAACCAAAGTTAAAATCATTGGAACAATTTCAAAACCACTCGGTTTCTTTTCAAAACAGAAAACTTTTAAAAATGCGGAGCTTAAACCACTCCTTTTAAAAGCTATCAGGTTCCTTCGATTATATCAAGTTCACTACGTTCACGGTTTCGCCAAAACCATTCGTAGCCCTCCGTCATTTCAGTTAAATATTTAGTAGTATTCAAGCTATGTATTTTGACCTTCGCCAAGGCATAGTGATTGGTAGCTGCTGAATATTTATCTGTAGCATAGATAGATGCGTTGGTTTGGGACAGTCGTACTACTATTTTGGCATTCGTCAAGGGTATGTACGGGTGGGTTCAAATTAACCTGGATAATGACGGGTAAAACTTGACATTTGACTTATGATATGTTGGCCTTCGTCAAGGTCATAAGAGCATGGGGCAAAAATCCACATCGGGAGTTTCTAGAGAAACTGAAACTTGCTAGTGCTGCATACCATTTGGAGTTTGATAATGTTGGTAGGATTCCTTCAGCATTATCTCACAATGATATTTAGATCCCGATCCTACTGTGAGTATCCGCTACTCCTCGGGAAACTTTTCACTTAACGATCAATGCTATAAACCAAGTAGGTGTCTAGAAAGGTGTTAGCGGGGCTACGCCCACAGGGAAAAGAGGTTATTTAATTAAGGAACTTCGCGAAAGAGTCGTAAAACCTCCCTCAAAGTACCGACACTGGCCTGGCTGAACGGTTAAGCAAGTATTGTACGGTGAGATTGATCCCGACTAATTCTTCTTTTATGGTTTGAGGAAGGATTCGAGAAACAGTGGGAGCCATCCTGTTTAGATAAATTAAAAACCAATTTAAACTTGCAAGAGCATCATGCTGAGTGTTTTCTTCTCTCCCTCTTAATTGCAGCGACCCAGTGACCACACATAGGTTACATCTAGATAATAAAATGACTGAATCTGACTGTTCTGACCGGCAAAGGTCTATCCAGATATCCATTACCCATGACAAGCTGGGACACCTCTTAACTAATCAAACCGCTGCCATCTCAGGACCAGTTTCCACTGTCATGGATATTGATATCCGTAAGACATCGGAAAAAGACTATGCGAATGCCAAGTGCCTCATGTTGGCCTCAGTTGATGGTGCATACCAGAAGCAGCACGAGAAGATGGACTTAGTTTCTATCTTCCTTCATAACAAAGATTTATATGGAGAGCAATCTCGTATTGCAAGATATGAGACCTCGAACGAATTGCTTCAAGCGAGGTTGGCTTTCGGGTCATCTATAGGGGACAACGTTCTTACAGAGACTAGCTATTTTGATGAGCTCATGGACCTGAAGACCACGTTGAAGAACGGGTCAAATACTGACTTGATTCTACAGTCTCTGCCCTCTAGTTGTACCCTGAAGGAAACCAGAGAAGTAGAAGGAAAGGGAAGGGCAAAAGTTTCAGGACTGGATATAGTAAAGGAGGGACGTTCCTATTGTTACGAGAATGAACATTGGCAGAAGGATTGCAGGGCTAGCAAATCCAGTAGCCAGGATTCGAAGCATGTTGTGGTTTCGGCTTCGGGTGTGTTTGTAGTAGAAAACTGTATGTCAATTAACCCTACTTCCTGGGTATTGGATATCGGATCAGGATCTCACATCAGTAATTCATTACAGGCTCTGAGAAACCATAGAGTTATCAGGATAGGTGATATGACTCTCAGGGTTGCCAATGGAATGAGCATGGACGCTGAATCCGTAGGGGAATATCATCTTGGATTGACAACTGGGCAGATATTGATTCTGCGTAACTGTTTGTATGTACCTAGTGAGACTTGTAATATCATATCTGTATCCTTATTTTCAGAGGAAGGATATGATTTTACTTTTGTAAGCGATGTGGTCCACATCCACCTAAATCAAGTTCTGATTGGGTCAGGTATATTAGAAAACGGAATATACGTACTGAATCAAGCTCAGGTTTTCAACGTCCAGAACACACTTAAAAGAAAGTCTCCAGAATTAAATCAGGCTTTCTTATGGCATTGTAGACTGTGTCACATCAATGAGACACGGTTAACAAAGTTACAAAAGAGGGATACTTGAATCCGTTCGAGTATCAGTCTTATGATACTTGTGAATCTTGTCTCATGGGAAAGATGACAAAGACTCCATTCACTGGACACGAAGTAAGAGCGAGCGAGCTCTTGGGACTCATACACAGTAACGTGTGTGGTCCAATGTCTACACATGCGCAAAGTGGTCATTCATACTTCATTACTTTTACGGATGATTTCTCTAGGTATGGACATGTCTTCCTAATGAAGCATAAATCCGAGGCCTTTGAGAAATTTTGAGAATACAAGAATGAAGTTGAAAAACAAACAGGCAAGAGTATAAAGACACTGAGATCTGATCGAGGTGGTGAATACTTGAGTGCCGAGTTTCTGAACTACTTAAAAGAGAATGGAATTCTCTCTCGGCTTACTCCTCCATACACACCACAACACAACGGTGTATCAGAAAGGCGGAATCGAACCCTATTGGATATGGTTCGTTCCATGATGAGTAAGGCTGAGTTACCGCGATCCTTCTGGGGTTATGCACTAGAATCAGCTGCATATCTTTTGAACAAGGTTCCCTCCAAGACTGTGCCTACCACACCATATCAGATGTGGTGTAGGAAGAAACCCCATCTTCAATATCTGAAGATATAATGATGTACAGCTTTTGTTAAAAAGAAGCATACGGACAAACTCGAGGCACGCTCAGTACTGTGTAAGTTTGCGGGATACCCAAAGAACTCCAGGGGGGTATCTTTTCTATTACGCAGAGGAACAAAAGGTTTTTGTTTCTCGTCATGCCCACTTTCTGGAACATCAGTTTTTTTAGAAAAAGGAACAAGTGGAGCGCAATAGAACAGGAAGAAATTCCAGAACCACAAGCTATTACTAAAGGCTTGGACGAACCAGAAGTTTTAGGAGAACCGGACATCCCGGCGCCACTCCGTAGGAGTAGTAGGAAGTCTCATCCGCCCGAGAGATACTACGGTTTTGTTAGTGTATATGCTCTAGAGGCCATTACTGTATCATACTGGATTGTATATTACTTGATGGAAGCTTGGGATATTCAACTTGTATTGACATTCTTACTCAAAATGGTAGTATGCTACTTGGTTTGTTTCTGCTTTAATCTGTGCATGTGTTTTTTTTAGCATGTCGCCTTTACACATAAGTAGAGCCCTTAGGATCTTTGCTTGATTACCAGCGTTGTGATGGCAGTCACACTCGTGGGGGCTGGGTAATCTATAAGCACATCCTTATGCAGGTCCCTAGTCGCAGGACTATCGAGACAGGGCATCGATACTCCGGAGTAGACTAGCGCATGCGCTTCTTATCACAGCATGGGAGACGGTCTGTCCCACAGCCGTCAGTACGTCGTACTTGAGATAGTATGCGGGTGCTCATTAGGTTACGAGTACACTGGACAGGACTCGTCGGGAACTGTTTGTTGGTATTATACCTATCGTCAGTTATCAGTTCCCAGGTGAGATGAGTACAGCTTAGTCCGCTGACTTGACACTGTCACTTCGCCTCGAGTGTGTTCCCACTGTACTTTGATTACTACCCTACCACGGCTCAAAGGAGTCGTGCAAACAGGTAGTAGTTGGGTACAGTCCTGAAGCACTTAGAGGCAGTGACGGTTAGACAGGATTCGTCTCTTCCGGTATTGGGGGTTGATATCGCGCTATGTCTAGGAGAGACATTACATAAAGTCCCTAGCCAGGGCAAACGAGATAGACTGGTAGGTTTCCAGTGTTATCTTAGATGTTCTGGGCTACACTCCGACATGACTTGTACCACTAGTAGGGGACTGACGTTTACCACCCCCTAGGCCCGCCATGCGATGTTCTTAGACGAACAGACCGGACTGTACGGAGATTGTCATATACAGACTCAGTAGGAGTTCAGATGGGTTTCACCTCGTCCGTCTTCTTATCGGCATCTACCTGGGGACCGTTACGTACAGCTAGTGCCGCTTGCGGTCTGTGGTTAAACCCACTGCCGGCGTAGTGTCGAGTCTTTAGAGTCCTACACAGAGGGTTATTCACCTTTGGGCAAAACTGAGTAGAGGTCGCATGGTTTTGCGACAGGGTTCGTTCACATCCGCGCACTTGTGCACGTTTGGCGTCCGGACAGACATTACTAGCGGGCTCTGGTTTGAGCCGATCCTAGTATATGTTTTGGGGTTAGTTTTATCTCATAGTATTCATGTTCCTCGGAACACGAATGCGGGTGTGTATGCACAGTTGTTTGAGGCGGAGGAAGAGGTTCATCATTAGGGTTTTAGAACGGGTGCGTATGCACAGTTGACAGTCGTCTTTTTCCAAACCCTAATGAATTTGTGATATATCAATTAATAATATTAATTAAATGAAATTGTGTCATGGTTGGGTTTGTTGACTTGTTGACCAAGGTTGACTAGTTGACCATGGTTGAAACATTGACTATCATCATTACACATCAAAGATGCTCTTTGATTCTAGCAAAAACCATTTAATGTGAAATGATAATAGTCTTATCAAATCTTCCATCAAATTTTTCATTTTGATTAATTTTATTAATTTGATTATTCACTTATATTGTTATGGTTGTAAAAAACCATCTCATTCTATCATAACCATTCTCTCTCCTCTCTTCTTCTTCCTCCTTCTCTAGTTCAAGGAGATCCATTCTCATGAGTTGAGAAACCTCTTCTTGAGATAAAATACCCTAAACCACTCTCTACTCACTCTAAGGTTGAAGGTCTAGCAAGCCAAAGACCTTAGTTCTCTCAAAGTTTGAGAAAGGATCCCAAGGTTGAAACCCTCAGGTGGATCCATCTTTGACGAAAGAAGGCGACGAGGAAAGCACCATCCAACCACTACAAAGAGTTCAAGAAGAAGGAGTTCAAGTAAGGTATAACCCCTAACCGAGTAGATAAATCTCTAGTTAGGTTGCTAGTGTGTAGTTTAGCCAAGATCCGTTTTTGTAGTCCAAGTTTCCTAAACCCTAAAAATTGTTTTTCACCGTTTCCGCAAGCCCGAAAGAACCGGGAGAGGTAACATGGACTTACAGTGGTATCAGAGCCTAACTAAACACACCCTAGCATGTTAGCAAAGTATTTAGAATTTCGACCGAACGAAAAACCGCGAAACAACCCGGAAAAACCAAGTTGCTGCCGATTTTTTTTCTGCTCTAAAAGTAATAAATCATATCTTAAAAATCGGCTCAGGCTTTTCTATAAACAGGCAAGAAAAACGATCGCACGAGCCGACCAACGCGCCGCGGTTCCACGGCAGAAGCTTGCTTCTGCCGTGGATCCGCGGCCGAGTTGACTCGGTCGTGGATCGTTTCTCCTGCAGTTTGTTTCTGGTGGTATTTTGTGATTTTTGGGATGGTTTGTTTCTGCCCAGATTTTCCAGAGAACAAGTTTGTTTTTGGGGTGGTTACAAATTCGTATTTTGGTCGATTTTCTGTAGACTTTGGCTAATGGTTATATCTGTAATGTTATATATGTATTGAACGTCTGCTAATCGCTATACGTCGATTAGTGGGGGTTATACATATCTGTGATCTGTGATGTTGTTGGTATGTGTATATGAATTCGTTGGATTATCGTGGATGAATAGCCGGGGGGAATTGTGAGAAGTGAGTTTTGTTTATCTTTCAATTCTTGTAATATGTAAATTGATGTAATATTATTTGTATGGCCGCACAACCGGGTCGGGGTTGTAGCCGTCATTGTATAATTTCTTTTTACTGTTTTTGCTCCTAGGATAGACCCAAGGTGGGGTGCACAAACTACTGGGTATCTCGAAGTGCCGAGTGGCCTACTCACGAGTTGAGGGAGGTTGCTTCGCTTCGGGTACTTGGCGGGTAGTTTGCCGCACCCGTAGGGGTCTAGGGTGGGGTGTGGCTATTCATCGCGACCGTGTAATCCGCTCTTCGTTACAGGCTCGTACGAATTGTGGATTCCTAGTATATCCAATGTATTCATCTGTGATCTGGAATGGCTATCATTGCATGTGACGAATGTTTATATATATCTATATGATATCTATTTAGGCGTTGCTTATGTTTTGCATCCGCGCTAGTCCAGCCCTCGCTCTGTCGTTAGTTAAGTAACCTAACGGGTGATGACGGGACCCCGTGGCGAATGCGGATGGCATAAGCGTACGTCATATTTTCGTTGTTTTCTGCAATGGTAGGATTAAATGATGGGACGCATTGGAATTAATGCAAGAAAAAAATAAACCAAGTAAAAGTCGTTGGAACACTTTGAAAACCACTCGGTTCTTTTCAAAACCAAACTTTTAAATACGGAGCTTGAACCACTCCTTTTGAAAGCTATCTCATTCCTTCGATTATATCAAGTTCACTACATTCACGGTTTCGCCAAAACCATTCGTAGCCCTCCATCGTTTCACATGAATGGTCAATAAGTATTCAAGCTATGTTTGTTGGCCAAAGTCAAGGCATAGTGATTGGTAGCTATTGGGTATTCATGTGCAGCATAGATAGATGTGTTGGTTTGGGGCAGTCGTTCTACCTTGTTGACCAAAGTCAAGGGTATGTGCGGGTGGGCTCAAATTAACCTGGAGAATGACGGGTAGAACTTGACATGCGACTTATGATTTGTTGGCCAAAATCAAGGTCATAAGAGCATGGGGCAAAAATCCTCATCGGGAGTTTCAAAAGAACTGAAACTTGCTAGCGTTGCATACCATTTGGAGTGTGATGATTCTGGTAGGATTCCTTTAGTTTTGTCACGCGATGATATTTGGATCCCGATCCTACTGTGAGTATATGCTACTCCTCGGGAAATTTCTCACTTAACGATCAATGCTATAAACCAAGTAGGTGTCTAGAAAGGTGTTAGTGGGGCTACGCCCCCAGGGAAAAGAGGTTCTTAAATTAAGGAACTTCGCGAAAGCGTTGGAAAACCTCCCTCGAAGTACCGACACTGGCCTGGCTGAACGGTTAAGTAAGTATTGTACGGTGAGATTGATCCCTACTAATTCTTCCTTTATGGTTTGAGGAGGGATTCGAGAGACGGTGGGAGCCATCCTGTTTAGACAAACTAAAAACCAATCTAAACTTGCAAGAGCATCATGCTAAAGTGTTTCTTCTCTCTCTCCTAATTGCAGCGACCAAACATCATGACTGGACTTAAATTACTACTAGATAAAAACATACTGACATGGCCAAACTACAAAGATTGGCTCAGGAATGTCAAAATGGCAATCACTTATGACAAGTTGGGGTATCTTCTTACCACCAAAGCTCCCCCTGTCCCAGGTCCCAAAACCAGCGTCGCGGATAGGGAAATCCGTAAGACCTGGGAAATCGACTGCGCGAAGGCCAAATGCCTCGTGCTTTCCTCTATGGACAACGAACATCAGAGGAGGCATGAGAATATTGTAACGTTTTGAAAATCGTTTCGGTGAAATTTCGAAAAATCGGTAAAATAAGGAGGTTTTCTGTAAAAAGTCAAAATACAAATATCTTATTATAAAAATTAAATATACATATTCTAGCTATGTAATTGCTATTATTTGGTGTTTATTGAGCCGCTGGTGAAATTTCAAATTTTCTGAAAAAAATATTATTTTATTATTATTTTAAGCCGTCACTAATACATTTAATTAGGGAAAATTACAAATTGGAATGAGTTGAAATAAATTTTGTGCATCATAAAACATTAAATAAAATTTTATCATGTGGTTTTTGGAACGAAATCATTTGCCAAAACGGTTTAGAAATTATTGAGGAAAAAAGGCTTTTTTTTAGCGTAAATGGATGTTTGGGGTATTGTATTTATCATTTTTCATCACCCCACACCCATACCCACACCCACACATCCCCACTTACTGCTCCCCATGGCTGAATTCAGCAGCCTCCATTTATTTTCCCCACTTGAATTTCAAAGGAAAGAAATGAAAGAAAAGAAAAGAAAATGGAGAAATGAGGTGGACCTTTGACCTTGAATTGACTTTGACTTCTTCCCCCACTTTCTCTACCTCCCTCTCTCTCCTCTCCCACTCCCATTCCAGCAGCCCCCCTCCTACAGCAGCAGCAGCCCCCCCCCCAATTCCCTTCTCTTTTCTCTTCAAACTTCATCAAAAATTGCCTCAAATCCATCAAAAAAAAATCCCAAAACCCAAATCCGACTCCTACCCATTTTAGGTTAGCCCGTATAGCATGGATCCTTGTGAAAAGAGAGCATTTTGGAAGGCCATGAATGCTTGTGGATCTTCATATGTTTTGGGTATAATTCTAAACATTTTTGTTGCTTAATTTGTTACTAATTTCTTAAGCTAATTTAATTAAGTGTTAATTTGGATATGTGAGTTTAATTGCAAGTTTTGGAATTCAAGTTATGAATTTGAATGCAAGTTAGGGTTTTGTAAAATTGGTGTATGGTTGTGTGTTATATTTAGGCTTTTTGTCATGTTAATACAAGATTAGTAGCTAGTGCTAATGGTTAGTTTAAAAAAAATTGTGTTAATGTGCTAATTTGCCTACTAGATTTTTGAAATTGGTTAAATACTTGGGATTAAAAATGTGTTTAGGTTTTTCATGACTTCATTAACTTTATTAAGTGTGGTTTAATGCTTTAGATCATGCATATCTAAGCTAGATTGTTGTTTGTGCATTTTTGCTTTGAAATTGTTAAAAAGGGTATTTTTGTAAACTAGAATATTAGGGTTTTTGGAATTTAATGAGATTAAATTCCGGAAATTGTTTATATGACTTATTTAAGATATTTAATAAGTATATTGGCCGCTACATTCATTTAAACATCCTGTTTCGTACAAAAACGGCGAATTGTGCTTGCTAGATTTTCGGAAAAATGAATTTTTAAGTAAAATTGAGGTTTTTGTGAGTTTTAACCTAGTTTATATTAAAATTAGTGTTCGTGAATCTGCAAATGAGTGTGATTGGATTTTTCTCGATGGTTTGACGTTTGTACATCGACATCGAGGGTTGGTTTGATTATTCTTGCATGCGTAGGCGATAGGTTTGGACCTATGCGTGATACGCGTGCCGATTTGATTTTCGTATGCCGTTTCGATTTCGAATTTAGTTTTAATGCGATATGGTGCATTATGATATGTAGGTACCCCCATGTGGACTTCGAGACGACAAGCAAGCGCATGGCGACGTCGGTACCGGCTAGCGAGGATCAGGTGAGTAGATTTATATCTACGGGGAGAAGTCGGGTGGATGGCGTATAGCACCCCCGCAGTCCGTGGTGATGTATACGGATACGTATACACACCAACAATTTATGATATGTTGTTAGTATTTATTATTGATGATTTTAGATGGATATTGGTGTTGGATTGGTGCATGGTTACGAAACCTTAGGTAGTGGGTACACTACACTTACACATACACACATATACATACTTGCATACATTCCTTATTTCATATGTGCGTGTATGGGAATATATTTATGTGTTCACATGGGTATGGGACTATGTGTTCACATACGGATTGAGGATGATACTTGGGGTTAAGCTGAGTCGATGAGATTTGATTTGAGGCCGTGAGATCGGTGATATAGCAGGGTTCGTATCTTAGATACGACATGACGTTGTAGCGGGTCCTGGACGTAGTTTTTACACACGTGCATGCATACTTAGGCGATATCAGTATTGTACTAGACGTAGATCAGTACCAGATCATGATATTGATAAAGAGGATACCAGGTAAATAGTATGATGAATGTGATTTTGACCCGTACCCAGAATTGGGGGATGCCGTACGACGGATTTACGTACGAGCTATATCTTGATGATTGATCCGCACTCTTGACTTGGGATGTCTGATTATAGATATGGTATCGGATATGATATTATTGAGGCGGGATCACCGACTAATATATATAGAGGTATGTATATGTATCGACTCAGACGATAGGCGGTTTCCTTACCTGTAGTTCAGCTTGTTAGTTCATGCGTATAGTTTAGTGTAGCTGTTAGATTAGATTAGACTCCTACCTATTTCAAAAACTAACGAATCGTGGATATTTTAAAAGACAGCCCAAGGGATCCTACGGATATTTCAAAAGACTCATCTTTTCATAAAAACACCGTAGCCCCTATTTTCAAAACCCCATGATTTGTGTTATTTCAAAAGGCACCATTTGTAGGATTTATATTAGATTATTACAGTTTAGTTATCGTTGTGTCTAGTATTCAGCTCCCGCTCATTTTTACTGTTCGCTCCGCATCGCATACTTATATTATAATTTCTTATTGCATTATTAATAGCATGCTGTTGGGACACCAGCACCATTACCGATGATGCGTATGTACCACGTACACCTACTTGCCGGCTCACACACATCTTCATCGGTAATTGCCATGTCACGTACACTTTAGAGAATATATTTGCTTGACTTAGCTTGTTAGTTAGTAGGTTGATATGATATTAGTGTACCTGGGTTATATGCCAGTTTAGACATTGTAGTTATTACTTGTCACTTCATGCATACTGTTATTCCATTGTTCATGCCTAGTTATTAATCATACATTGCAACTTGGTTATTGACACCATATACATTCATTAGCATTAACATATGCACTTGTGATGACTTCTTGAGATTTATGATATTTCTGGATTTCGGGGGAAAGCCGCAAAATTTCTAAACTTATTAACCCTTTAAAATATGTAAATTGCGGTTTTCTAGTGATGTAAGTGTCGTCCACCATGAGTTTGCTGTGGTTTTCGAGATCCATGTCGAGGAGTGGAGGAACCGTCACGGGTACATGGTGGGCCCGGTATGGTACCCGGGGCAAGATGAATGTGTTGTTGACGTTGAGCCTGGCAGGGGACAGATTACCTACCGGTGATATTACCCGACGCGTCGGATATCCGGAGGATACCGTCGTGGTCTTGAGATGGATGGTAGGGGCCGGTCTGGACTAACGGCGCCCTAGATATTGAGATTGAGACATTGATATTTCGAGACAGTGAGATTTATGTTTTGTGTCGATGCTAGACACTATTGATACTGATTTCATTATGATACCTCAGTTTAAAAATACGAAGGAAATCTCACTAATTTATGAAAACAGTTCTTCATTTACATGTATTCTGTTTTCATGCATTCATACCTCATTCATATGATATATTACTACCTAAGGCACTGACACGGGCACATGAGATTTCACTCGGTTAGATATTACCCTAGCCATTGTTATAGGCTGCTTGTTATGTATATTTTTTTGAGGATATATTATGATCATTGACCTAGATTGCGTTATTTTTGCGATTTCTATACGTAGATGTTTTTCTATTCACGAGTTGGCAACTCACCCCCGTTGTGCCCCAGTTTCTTGCAGGTTTTGCCGTACAGGTTTAATTACGGCTTTGCGGGCTCAGTTTCATTCGGGTGACTTGCTAGTAGGTGGGTTTTTCTTGTATCGTACCCATCATATTACCTTGTATAATATTATTCCGTTGTATCTAGTAAATTCCATCAACCAAACATGCATTTATTGAGATAGAGACCAGTGTTGTTTATTCTTTCGACCTTAGAGTCGCTCGTTATATTTCTGGTGGTTTTGAGTTTCCTTTTGAGTTTTGATCCTCGCCGTTGGCGTTGTATATTATATTGCTTGTGTGGTTGTGACCGTCGATTGACGAAGAGCTAGCTCCCGCTTGGGGATGCCTTTTTCTTGATTTCGTATACTATTCATGTTGTATCCCGTTTGGGGGCCAGTATTTACAAAGGAGACTCTGCCGAAATTTTCAGTAAATTTTTGATGTTTTTAAAAACCGCATAATTCGGCTTATGCTATTGAAACTACTTGCTTTAAGCTGCTTTTTCCTGCACTCTACTACTTTTCTTGGTTTGGATTTCTGGGTTTTCGGTTTACTTAGATTACGTACGCCTCGAGACGTTCGTAGTTTAAGTGCCGGTCATGTTCCGTACTTTCGGGTCGTGACAAAGTTGGTATCAGAGCGTTAGGTTTTACCTTCGGAGCATAGGATGACTCTTGGTTGATGGAATAGGTGACTAAAGTAGAGTGACGTACCGTTGGTATGTTCCGCGGCATATTTACGACACGCCACTCCACTTAAGAAGCCTTAGGATGTACATTTCCTTGTTCAGTATTATATTCCTTCCTGATCTAGCCTCATCGGTACCAGTTTGGTTTTGCTGCCATGATTACGGGCAGGGAGAGCTACGGCTAGAGTTGCGGTCAGCACGAGCTCGGCACGAACGAGGACTGACCAGGGCATGATTCCGGCGACACCCGATTATAGAGAGGTGTCTTTTGACTGTGTTTCCGCGCCACGAGCGTTTGGCGGATCGCCTTTATGAGGTTACTCGGATGTGCTGATCGACATTAGAGGATTGAGCTAATGATAGAGGCCAGCCAGATCTTGATGACCGTTGGTGTGTTGCTTATTCATGATGATCGAGGCACTGTTCGGCGTGTAGACGAGCGAGCCAGTTATTGCTGCGAGCGACGAGGTATTGCCCCAGATGCTAGAGTTAGTGCAGAACGAGTTGTACTAAGAGATGATAGAAGGTCTCTAGTCATCGTGGATGAATGACTAGGACATGTGGATCGTTCGCCTAACCCGATGCGAGGTCATCAGATAGATTGATTCCAGCTAGAGACGACTTCACGTGGAGACGTTGGGAGTCGACAGAGACGATCGAATGTCAGAAACCTATTATTCCAAGTTTAAAGTAGTTGGAAAGACATGCAGGCAATTCTATGGTCCCTCTAGAAGAATGAAACCCTAACTCGACTTAATGACCGTGTGAAAGCCTTTGAACCTTCGGGTTTGCGGCAGTTCTACGGCGCCATTAGTGAGGCTTGGGTTTGCCCTTCTACGGCTGGACCACCGATACTGTGGTATGTACTCGATACTATTAAACTGTGCCCAAGAGGTTGAGCTCTTGGGGGATTATGAGGTTTTGACGACTCGATCGGATGGCTCGACTTAATTCGGATGCTAGGTGGTGAGATGCATTCTTGGGAGACTCCAGATACAAGGATAGCCGTTGGACCTCAGTCCATGCAGCCGCGACGAGACGAGTCCAAAGCAGACGACATTAGAGAAAAGTGGAGTAAGAGGTTCGCACCAGATCTAGATGAGATGACGTTCCACTCCGCCGACATCAGAGAGGCGATGCGCATGCCGAGGCATGGTACTTGGACTTACCTTCCAGAAGGAGTCGCGATGAGTATGCAGTCGTTCCAGAGCAAGATGCAGATATAGGAAAGGACAATGACTTCCGGACAGTTGGCAGAGACAAGACATGGAAGAGACCGTGAGCAGGATTCCTTCCAGGACACTGCTGCAATGATACTTGCACCGAGGATCAGATGTGTCACGTGCATTCAGAGAGCCAGAGGCCGACGCCAGTGATATGCTGCCTTGACAGGGCCGATGAGCCGATGAATTATGAGATTGGTAATCCACGGAGAAGACTTGGACCCAGGAGTGGTCATGTTACGCACACCAGCAGGCCAGAGTTCATGATCATCGACGAGACGTCCCACTAGTGACCGCGACAGTTGGCCCGAGATTCTTAGAGGATGCACTTGAGCGGTACTATTCCTCCATTATTGATTTCGATGTTTTGGGTGATTTATTCGTATGATTTGATTTTGATGATTGAGGATTTACGATCTTTGCACAGTGTTGCACTTGATATCGTTTTCATGCTTTAGTTTCACATGTTTGTGATTTTATGGTTTTAAACAGTTGAGTTGATTTTGTGCGTATGCACGCACGCGATTTGGTTCCTGCACTCTGTATAGTTTATACATGCTGGCAGTGCAGTGACATGTATTTTGTGCACTTGGATACACTGGATTTCGATTTCGAGGGTGATGGTCGACATTTGTTTTGTGCAGTTTATGCACCGGATTGGATTTTTAGCGCCTGTTGGGCGCCTGTTACGAGATGCGATTTGGTGCACACCAGATGCACTAATTCGAGATTTTTCGTGCATGTCAGATGCACCTGATTTTGCTGTCAGGCACACACGTTGCCTACGACAGATGTTTCGTGCACACCCGATGCACTTAGATGTTGTTTCTGTGCGCATGTATGGCACATTCATGGATTTTGATTTCCGTGCGCACCAGACGCACGTAGCATTCATGTGCATATTTTGGGATTTATTTCGTATAGAGCAGTTCGTTTTTATGATATTGCTATGTGATTTCGTACTGAGCAGGACTAGTCAGAGGACAGTATCTGAATATATTTTGCATGCATTGATAGTTATTGAGGGGATTTCCAAAAAGCGAGCTATAGCCTCAGTATTTACCTACGTGTCTGATATGACACGAAATGTTTAAAGCAAGGAGACCTTTCTAAATTGTTTCCAAAACGGCGGAACATACATTTCAAACAAAGGTATATATGTATATAGTTATTTCCTTATGATAGACGTCTGCCACTGTGCAGTGTTATACGCGTGCACAGCGACTTAAAGAGATTTGGCATGCATTTCCTTCAGATACTTACATATATAGATTCGATATTTACATGTATAGTTTCGAGTTATGGCATATTGGTTTTGATTTGGATTTGGCATTGATGTCTTCTCCATGACTCCGATGATTGCGGGATGCTTGACGGAGTTTCGATTTGAGTTATATGCTCATTTTTCAAGCGCATGCGCTGCGTTACGATTTGTTTTATGTAGTTACAATTTCGGAGCCCCGACGATTTGATGGTTTTTCTTAGATGTTTTAGTATTTGGGGGAGTTTGAATTTAAATTCGGAGACCGAATTTCTTTAAGGGGGGAAGATTGTAACGTTTTGAAAATCGTTTCGGTGAAATTTCGAAAAATCGGTAAAATAAGGGGGTTTTCTGTAAAAAGTCAAAATACAAATATCTTATTATAAAAATTAAATATACATATTCTAGCTATGTAATTGCTATTATTTGGTGTTTATTGAGCCGCTGGTGAAATTTCAAATTTTCTGAAAAAAATATTATTTTATTATTATTTTAAGCCGTCACTAATACATTTAATTAGGGAAAATTACAAATTGGAATGAGTTGAAACAAATTTTGTGCAACATAAAACATTAAATAAAATTTTATCATGTGGTTTTTGGAACGAAATCATTTGCCAAAACGGTTTAGAAATTATTGAGGAAAAAGACTTTTTTTTAGCGTAAATGGATGTTTGGGGTATTGTATTTATCATTTTTCATCACCCCACACCCGTACCCACACCCACACACCCCCACTTACTGTTCCCCATGGCTGAATTCAGCAGCCTCCATTTATTTTCCCCACTTGAATTTCAAAGGAAAGAAATGAAAGAAAAGAAAAGAAAATGGAGAAATGAGGTGGACCTTTGACCTTGAATTGACTTTGACTTCTTCCCCCACTTTCTCTACCTCCCTCTCTCTCCTCTCCAACTCCCATTCCAGCAGCCCCCCTCCTACAGCAGCAGCAGCCCCCCCAATTCACTTCTCTTTTCTCTTCAAACTTCATCAAAAATTGCCTCAAATCCATCAAAAAAAAATCCCAAAACCCAAATCCGACTCCTACCCATTTTAGCTTAGCCCGTATAGCATGGATCCTTATGAAAAGAGAGCATTTTGGAAGGCCATGGATGCTTGTGGATCTTCATATGTTTTGGGTATAATTCTAAACATTTTTGTTGCTTAATTTGTTACTAATTTCTTAAGCTAATTTAATTAAGTGTTAATTTGGATATGTGAGTTTAATTGCAAGTTTTGGAATTCAAGTTATGAATTTGAATGCAAGTTAGGGTTTTGTAAAATTGGTGTATGGTTGTGTGTTATATTTAGGCTTTTTGTCATGTTAATACAAGATTAGTAGCTAGTGCTAATGGTTAGTTTAAAAAAAATTGTGTTAATGTGCTAATTTGCCTACTAGATTTTTGAAATTGGTTAAATACTTGGGATTAAAAATGTGTTTAGGTTTTTCATGACTTCATTAATTTTATTAAGTGTAGTTTAATGCTTTAGATCATGCATATCTAAGCTAGATTGTAGTTTGTGCATTTTTGCTTTGAAATTGTTAAAAAGGGTATTTTTGTAAACTAGAATATTAGGGTTTTTGGAATTTAATGAGATTAAATTCCGGAAATTGTTTCTATGACTTATTTAAGATATTTAATAAGTATATTGGCCGCTACATTCATTTAAACATCCTGTTTCGTACAAAAACGGCGAATTGTGCTTGCTAGATTTTCGGAAAAATGACTTTTTAAGTAAAATTGAGGTTTTTGTGAGTTTTAACCTAGTTTATATTAAAATTAGTGTTCGTGAATGTGCAAATGAGTGTGATTGGATTTTTCTCGATGGTTTGACGTTTGTACATCGACATCGAGGGTTGGTTTGATTATTCTTGCATGCGTAGGCGATAGGTTTGGACCTATGCGTGATACGCGTGCCGATTTGATTTTCGTATGCCGTTTCGATTTCGAATTTAGTTTTAATGCGATATGGTGCGTTATGATATGTAGGTACCCCCATATGGACTTCGAGACGACAAGCAAGCGCGTGGCGACGTCAGTACCGGCTAGCGAGGACCAGGTGAGTAGATTTATATCTACGGGGAGAAGTCGGGTGGATGGCGTATATCACCCCCGCAGTCCGTGGTGATATATACGGATGCGTATACACACCAACAATTTATGATATGTTGTTAGGATTTATTATTGATGATTTTAGATGGATATTGGTGTTGGATTGGTGCATGGTTACGAAACCTTAGGTAGTGGGTGCACTACACTTACACATACACACATATACATACTTGCATACATTCCTTATTTCATATGTGCGTGTATGGGAATATATTTATGTGTTCACATGGGTATGGGACTATGTGTTCACATACGGATTGAGGATGATACTTGGGGTTAAGCTGAGTCGATGAGATTTGATTTGAGGCCGTGAGATCGGTGATATAGCAGGGTTCGTATCTTAGATACGACATGACGTTGTAGCGGGTCCTGGACGTAGTTTTTACACACGTGCATGCATACTTAGGCGATATCAGTATTGTACTAGACGTAGATCAGTACCAGATCATGATATTGATAAAGAGGATACCAGGTAAATAGTATGATGAATGTGATTTTGACCCGTACCCAGAATTGGGGGATGCCGTACGACGGATTTACGTACGAGCTATATCTTGATGATTGATCCGCACTCTTGACTTGGGATGTCTGATTATAGATATGGTATCGGATATGATATTATTGAGGCGGGATCACCGACTAATATATATAGAGGTATGTATATGTATCGACTCAGACGATAGGCGGTTTCCTTACCTGTAGTTCAGCTTGTTAGTTCATGCGTATAGTTTAGTGTAGCTGTTAGATTAGATTAGACTCCTACCTATTTCAAAAACTAACGAATCGTGGATATTTTAAAAGACAGCCCAAGGGATCCTACGGATATTTCAAAAGACTCATCTTTTCATAAAAACACCGTAGCCCCTATTTTCAAAACCCCATGATTTGTGTTATTTCAAAAGGCACCATTTGTAGGATTTATATTAGATTATTACAGTTTAGTTATCGTTGTGTCTAGTATTCAGCTCCCGCTCATTTTTACTGTTCGCTCCGCATCGCATACTTATATTATAATTTCTTATTGCATTATTAATAGCATGCTGTTGGGACACCAGCACCATTACCGATGATGCGTATGTACCACGTACACCTACTTGCCGGCTCACACACATCTTCATCGGTAATTGCCATGTCGCGTACACTTTAGAGAATATATTTGCTTGACTTAGCTTGTTAGTTAGTAGGTTGATATGATATTAGTGTACCTGGGTTATATGCCAGTTTAGACATTGTAGTTATTACTTGTCACTTCATGCATACTGTTATTCCATTGTTCATGCCTAGTTATTAATCATACATTGAAACTTGGTTATTGACACCATATACATTCATTAGCATTGACATATGCACTTGTGATGACTTCTTGAGATTTATGATATTTCTGGATTTCGGGGGAAAGCCGCAAAATTTCTAAACTTATTAACCTTTTAAAATATGTAAATTGCGGTTTTCTAGTGATGTAAGTGTCGTCCACCATGAGTTTGCTGTGGTTTTCGAGATCCGTGTCGAGGAGTGGAGGAACCGTCAAGGGTACATGGTGGGCCCGGTATGGTACCCCGGGGCAAGATGAATGTGGTGTTGACGTTGAGCATGGCAGGGGACAGATTACCTACCGGTGATATTACCCGACGTGTCGGATATCCGGAGGATACCGTCGTGGTCTTGAGATGGATGGTAGGGGCCGGTCTGGACTAACGGCGCCCTAGATATTGAGATTGAGACATTGATATTTCGAGACAGTGAGATTTATGTTTTGTGTCGATGCTAGACACTATTGATACTGATTTCATTATGATACCTCAGTTTAAAAATACGAAGGAAATCTCACTAATTTATGAAAATAGTTCTTCATTTACATGTATTCTGTTTTCATGCATTCATACCTCATTCATATGATATATTACTACCTGAGGCACTGACACGGGCACATGAGATTTCACTCGGTTAGATATTACCCTAGCCATTGTTATAGGCTTCTTGTTATGTATATTTTTTTGAGGATATATTATGATCATTGACCTAGGTTGCGTTATTTATGCGATTTCTGTGCGTAGATGTTTTTCTATTCACGAGTTGGCAACTCACCCCCGTTGTGCCCCAGTTTCTTGCAGGTTTTGCCGTACAGGTTTAATTACGGCTTTGCGGGCTCAGTTTCATTCGGATGACTTGCTAGTAGGTGGGTTTTTCTTGTATCGTACCCATCATATTACCTTGTATAATATTATTCCGTTGTATCTAGTAAATTCCATCAACCAAACATGCATTTATTGAGATAGAGACCAGTGTTGTTTATTCTTTCGACCTTAGAGTCGCTCGTTATATTTCTGGTGGTTTTGAGTTTCCTTTTGAGTTTTGATCCTCGCTGTTGGCGTTGTATATTATATTGCTTGTGTGGTTGTGACCGTCGATTGACGAAGAGCTAGCTCCCGCTTGGGGATGCCTTTTTCTTGATTTCGTATACTATTCATGTTGTATCCCGTTTGGGGGCCAGTATTTACAAAGGAGACTCTGCCGAAATTTTCAGTAAATTTTTGATGTTTTTAAAAACCGCATAATTCGGCTTATGCTATTGAAACTACTTGCTTTAAGCTGGTTTTTCCTGCACTCTACTACTTTTCTTGGTTTGGATTTCTGGGTTTTCGGTTTACTTAGATTACGTACGCCTCGAGACGTTCGTAGTTTAAGTGCCGGTCATGTTCCGTACTTTCGGGTCGTGACAAATATGGACCTCGAATCCATATTTCTCCATACAAAAGAACTGTATGGAGAGCAATCTTGTATCGCCAAATACGAAGTGTCGAAGAAGTTATTTTCGGCAAGATTGGCCGTCGGATCATCGGTAGCGGAACATGTGCTTAAGATGATTGGCTACATAGAGGAGCTCGCGGACCTTGGGACCACGTTGGAGAATGAGCTCTATACGGACTTGATTCTTCAGTCCCTTCCTTCCACTTACTCCCAGTTCATCCTGAATTTCAACTTGCAAGAAAAGGAAGTTGAACTTTCAGAGCTCCTCAACATGCTGAGGAGCGCAGAGGGCACCCTACAAAAAGGTAGGGAAACATCTACTTTGTTTGTAGGAGGATCTTCCTCTTCTAGGTCCAAGGCGAAAGCCAAGGGAAAGAAGAAGAAAACCCCCGCCAAACCAAGGGACGGTGTTAGTAAGAAGGATACGAAGGGAAAGGTAAAAGCAACAAAGGTAGCAGGGAAGCTTGTGGATAAGGAAGAATGCTTTTACTGTCACAAGAGTGGACACTGGAAGAAAGATTGCAGGGCTTGGAAGGCCAGAACACAGGATCTGAAGCAAGCTGCGGCTTCAGCTTCAGGTGTGTATGTTATTGAAAACTGTCTATCAATAAACTCTACGTCCTGGGTATTGGATACTGGATCAGGATCTCATATTTGTAATTCTTTGCAGGCGTTGAGAAAGCGTAGGTTTTTGAAAGCAGGTGACATGACCCTCAAAGTTGCAAACGAAGCTAGCATAGATGCTGAGGCCGTGGGGGACTATCACCAGGGAATGTCAGATGGACATGTTTTGGTTTTACGTAATTGCTTTTTTGTACCCAATGCAACTTGTAATATCATTTCTGTATCTTTGGTTTCTAAAGATGGTTATGAATTTGCGTTTGTAAGTAATGTTGTAAACATTCACCTTAATCAAGTTCTGATTGGGTCAGGTACATTGAGCAATGGTATATACGTATTAAACCAACCACAGATTTTCAATGTCCAGAATACACACAAAAGAAAGTCTCCGGAAACAAATCAGACTTTCTTATGGCATTGTAGACTGGGTCACATCAATAAGAGAAGGTTGACGAAGTTACATACAGAAGGATATTTGGATCCGTTCGAATATCAATCGTATGCAACTTGTCAATCCTGTCTCAAAGGAAAGATGACAAAGACTCCGTTTACTGGACATGGAGTAAGAGCAAGCGAGCTCTTGGTACTCGTACACAGCGACGTGTGCGGTCCAATGTCTACGCATGCACGAAGTGGTTATTCTTACTTCATCACTTTTACGGATGACTTTTCAAGGTACGCTTATGTCTTCTTGATGAAACATATGTTAGTGTTTATGCCCTAGAAGGCCATTACTGTATCATACTAGTTTGTATATTACTTAATGGAAGCTTGGGATATTCACATGTATATAACAGTCTTGCTAAACATGGTAGTATGCTACTTGGTTTTCTCTATCTTAATGTGTGAGTATACGTATTGATAGAGCTCTTAGGATCTTGCTAGACTACCAGCGTTGTGATGGCAGTCACACTAGTGGGGGCTGGATAGTCTACAAGCACATCCTTATTCAGGTCCCTAGTCGTTGGATTATCGAGACAGAGCATCGATACTCCGGAGTAGACTAGTGTGTACGCTTCTCATCCCAGTTGGGGAGATGGTCTGTCCCACAGCCGTCAGTACGTCGTACTGGAGATAGTATGCAGGTGCTCGTTAGGTTACGGGTACACCGGACAGGACTCACAGGGAACTGTTGGTTGGTTTTATACCAGTCGTCAGTGAACAGTTCCCAGGTGACATGAGTACAGCATAGTCCGCAGACTTGACACTGCTACTTCGCCTCGAGTGTGTCCCAATGTTCTTAGATTGCTACCCTACCACGGCTCAAAGGAGTCGTGCAAACAGGTAGCAGTTGGGTGCAGTCCCGAGCACTTGGAGGCAGTGGCGGTTAGACAGGATTCGTCTCTCCCGGTATTAGGAGTTGATATCGCGCTGTGTCAGAGAGCCATTACGCAAAGTCCCTGGCCAGGGCAAGCGAGATTTGCTGGTAGGTTCCAGTAGTTTCTCAGGGTGTAATGGGCTTCCCTCCGACACGACTTATACCGCTATTAGGGGACTGACGCTTGCCGCCCCCTAGGCCGGATATGCGATAGTCTAAGACGAACGGACCGGACTGTATGAAGATTGTCACATCAGACTCAGCAGGAGTTCGGATGGGTTTCCTCATCGGCCTTCTTATTGACATCTACCTGGGGACCGTTACGTACAGCTAGTGCCGCTTGCGGTCTGTGGTTAAACCCACTGCCAGCGTAGTAGTCGAGTCTCTAGAGTCCCACACAGAGAGTTTCCCTACTCCAGGCGAAACGATATAGAGGTCGTATGGTTTTACGACAAGGGTTCGGACGCATACGTGTGTTTACGCACGTACGACTTTCGGACAGTTTTTACCAGTCGGCTTTGGTTTAAGCCAGTAACTGGTATCCGGTTATTGGATTTTTACAGTCTAAAGTTTTTCCGTATTTTTGCGGAAAGGAGGGGCGTTCTCGTAATTGTGCGGGAAGCTTCTAGAAGGTGGTGACTAAGGAGGTTAAGGTGGCATATGAAATGATTGTGATTAGTGAGTCACCTTGATGATTCATAGAAGTCTTTTGTCCATCTAATGAATCATCACTAGATATTATCAACCATGGTTGTTAAATTGATATTTATTCTTTTCTTGTTAAAAAAGAAATGCTTGATATATATCTTCTTCTCTCACTATTCTCATATCATGATCTTCATCATCTTCTCTCTCCTCAAGCTCTCCCTCTTCAAAGACTAATCCTCCCCTCTCATGAGTTGAGTACAAGGATTAGTAAGACTAATTAATCCATAACCCTCTCTATATTACACCTAGCTTCTTTGATTAGCACTTAAAGAAGTTTAGTTGCCTCAAGTTTAGAGGCTAAGCTTGGAGTAAAGCTCTCGGGTGGATCGTCTACTACTTCGAGAAGGCCGAGGAGGAGGAGGAGTTCACAAAGACGAAGGACACAATTCGTTAGGTATATTCCCAAAACATAGTAGCATAGAAACTCTATGTTTTAAGTTAGTTATCGTTTAGCTTCGATTCAAGCGGTTAGTCGATGTTTGTTCACTAAACAAGTTCATTTTTGAAAATTCCGCCTCCCCACAAGTATTGGGGTGTTCTACATCGACTTACAGTGGTATCAGAGCCTCGCTAAACAATAAATAACTTACTTGCAAATTTGTATGAATTTCGAACGGAAAAAACGAAACCGGAAAACCCCGAAATATCAAGTTTCTATCGATTTTTAAATGAAGTCCAAAAATTTCTCAGGGAAGTTCAGAAAGCTTAAAAAGACACCAGAAGAACACCCAAGAAATTTGGGCTCCTGAATCGGCAACGCGGCCGCGGAACCGCGGCGGATCCCACCGATCCGCCGCGCTTCCGCCGCCGAGTTGCCGAGTCAGGAACCCAAATTTCCTGTGTTGCTTCTCTGTGGTATTTGGGATTTTCTGGAATATTTAATTTTTGCTCAGGTTTCAGATTTACAGAGCAGTATTGGAGCAAAATTAAAAATGTTTAATCGATCGAAATTATACAGAATTTGCTTGTTGGATTATATCTGTGATTGTATAATGTGTTCGTAAACCTCCCCTAACTGCTAGTATGTCAGTTGGCAGGGGGTTGCATATTTCTGAAATGGATTTTATCTGTTTGTGCATATGAACTGTGTTGGACTGTTGTGATGTATAGCCGGGGTTATGTGATGGGTTATCATTTAATTCATTTGATGTAAATGTAATTTGTTGTAATATTGTTTTGCGGGGCACATCCAGGTTGCGGTTGTAGCCACCGTTGTATTATTTCTTTTTACTGTTTTTGCTCCTAGAACAGACCCAAGGTGGGGTGCACAAACTGCCAGGCGGGTAGTTTGCCGCACCAGTAGGGGTCGTGGGTGGGGTAATGGCTATTCATCGCAACTGTGTAATCCGTATTTTGTTGCAGGCTCATAACAAACACGGATTGCTTGTAAATCCAATTAAGTTCATCTGTGATCTGGAATGAATATCATTGCGTCAGACAAATGTAAAATATCTATATATATATATATGATAGCTATTTAGACGTCACTTATGTTTTACACCCGCGCTAGCCCAGCCCCCGCTCTGTCGTTAGTTAAGTAACCTAACGGGTGATGACGGGACCCCGTGGCGAATGCGGATGGCATAAGAGGACGTTGTATTTTCGTTGTTTTCTGCAATGATAGGTTAATGATGGGACGCATTATCTATAATGCAAAGAAAATAAACCAAAGTTTTAATCGTTGGAACAATTTAAAAGAAACCACTCGGTTAATTTTAAAAACAGATATTTTTAAATGCGGAGCCTTAACCACTCCTTTTAAAAAGCTATCAGGTTCCTTCGGTTAAATCAAGTTCACTACGTTCACGGTTTCGCCAAAACCATTCGTAGCCCTCCGTCATTTCATTTGGGTATTCAGTAGTATTCAAGCTATGCATTTTGGCCAAAGTCAAGGCATAGTGTTTGGTAGCTGCTGGGTTTTCATTTGTTGCATAAGATAGATGAGTTGGTTTGGGATAGTCGTATTACCATTTGACCAAAGTCAGGGGTATATACGGATGGGTTCAAATTGACAAGATAATGACGGGTAGAACTTGACATGTGACTTATGACATTTTGACCAAAGCCAAGGTCATAAGAGCATGGGGCAAAAACTTATATCGGGAATTTCTAAAGAAACTGAAATTTGCAAAGAGATGCATACCATTTTGAGTTTGATGAATGTTGGTAGCATTCCTACAACATTATCAGACGATGATATTTGGATCCCGATCCTACTGTGAGTATATGCTACTTATCAGGATATTCGTCACTTAACGATCAATGCTATAAACCTAGTAGGTGTCCAGAAAAGTGTCAGCGCGGTTGCGCCCCCAGAGAAAAGAGGTTATTTAATTAAGGAACTTCGCGAAAGCGTTGGAAAACCTCCCTCGAAGTACCGACACCAGCCTGGCTGAACGGTTAAGCAAGTATTGTACGGTGAGAATAGTCCTGGCTAATTCTTCTTTTATGGTTTGAGGAAGGATTCGAGAAACAGTGGGAGCCATCCAGTTTAGATAAACTAAAAACCACTCTAAACTTGCAAGAGCATCATGCTAAAGAGTTTTCTTCTCTCTCTCCTAATTGCAGCGACCCTGAAAATGACTGGACTTAAGTTACTTTTAGAGAAAAATATACTGACAGGGCCAAACTATAAAGATTGGCTGCGGAATGTCAAAATGGCTTTGACCTATGACAAATTGGGGTACGTCCTCACCGCTACGGCACCTGCTGTCCCTGGTCCCAAATCCAGTAATGCGGATAAGGAAATCCGCAAAACCTGGGATTTAGATTGCGCGAAAGCCAAGTGCATCGTGCTTGCCTCGATGAACAATGAACATCAGAGGAGGCACGAGGATATGGACCTTGATGGCATATTTCTCCATACAAAGGAACTTTATGGAGAGCAATCTCGTATAGCAAGATACGAGACCTCTAAGAAGTTGTTTCGAGCGAGGTTGGCTGTCGGGTCATCGGTAGGAGAACATGTCCTAAAGATGATCGGCTATATTGAAGAGCTCGCAGACCTTGGGACGACTTTGGATAATGAGCTCTATACAGACCTTATTCTCCAGTCCCTTCTTCACACCTACGCCCAGTTTATCCTGAACTTCAACATTCAAAGAAAAGAAGTTGAACTTCCAGAACTCCTGAACATGTTAAGGAGTGCAGAGGGCACCTTGAAGAATCCAAGGGAAACACCCGCTATGTTTGTTGGCGGTACATCTTCTTCCGGGTCCAAGGCAAGGGCCAAAGGAAGGAAGAAGAAGGACGCACCCAAACCTAGAGGAGGTGTTAGTAAGGTAGGAGGGAAGGGAAAGAAAAAGTTTGCGGTACCGGTAGTTGGCCAGGATGAGTGCTTCCATTGTCACAGGAAAGGGCACTGGAAGAAGGATTGCAAGGCGTGCAACGCCAAGAACCAGGAACCGAAGCAAGCTGTGGCTTCGACTTCAGGTGTGTTTGTAATTGAGAATTGTCTGTCGATCAACTCTACTTCCTGGGTATTGGATACCGGATCAGGATCTCATATTTGCAATTCATTGCAGGCACTGAGAAACCGTAGAGTGCTGAAGGATGGTGATATGACCCTAAAGGTTGCTAACGGAGCTAGCGTGGGAGCTGCGTTCGTCGGGGATTATCACCTAGGATTGACGAGTGGACATATTTTGGTTTTACATAACTGTTATTTTATACCAAGCTTAACGTGTAATATCATATCAGTTTCCTTGTTATCAAATAAAGGTTATGATTTCACGTTTGTAAGAGATGTTGTTAACATCCACCTTAATCATGATTTGATTGGGTCCGGTACATTAAATAACGGTATATATGTTTTAAACCAACTCCAAATTTTCAATGTCCAGAACACACTAAAAAGAAAGTCTCCAGATTTAAATAAAGCTTTCTTATGGCATTGTAGACTGGGTCACATCAATGAGAGAAGGTTGACTAAGTTGCATAGAGAAGGATATTTGGACTCGTTCGAATATCAATCTTATGACACTTGTCAATCTTGTCTCAAAGGAAAGATGACAAAGACTCCATTCACTGGACAAGGAGTAAGAGCGAGCGAGCTCTTAGGACTCATACACAGCGATGTATGTGGTCCAATGTCTACACATGCAAGAGGTGGTTTTTCCTATTTCATTACTTTCACGGATGATTACTCAAGATACGGATTCATTTATCTGATGAAACATAAATCCGAGGCTTTTGAGAAATTCCAAGAGTATAAGAATGAAGTAGAAAACCAAACCGGTAAAAGTATCAAGACACTTAGATCTGATCGAGGTGGTGAATACTTGAGTGCCGAGTTCCTAGGTTACCTAAAAAAGAAAGGAATTCTCTCTCAACTTACTCCTCCATACACTCCACAGCATAACGGTGTATCGGAGAGACGGAATCGAACCCTATTGGATATGGTACGATCCATGATGAGTAATGCTGAGTTACCACGATCTTTCTGGGGTTATGCGCTAGAATCAGCAGCATATCTTCTGAACAGGGTTCCTACCAAGACTGTGCCTACCACTCCATATCAGATGTGGACTGGGAAGAAACCCCATCTTCAGCATATGAAGATTTGGGGATGTTCAGCTTTTGTTAAAAAGCAGCATGTGGACAAACTCGAGGCACGATCAGTAAAATGTTTGTTTGTGGAATATCCAAAGAACTCCAAGGGATATTATTTCTATTATGCAGAGGAACAAAAGGTCTTTGTTTCTCGTAATGCCCATTTTCTGGAACATCAGTTTTTAGAAAAGGAAATTAGTGGGAGCGAAATAGAACTGGAAGAAATTCCAGAACCACAAACTGCTACTGAAAGTTTGGTAGAACCGGAAGTTCAAGAAGAACAGGACATTCCCGCACCCCTCCGCAGGAGTAGTAGGCCGTCTCATCCGCCTGAGAGATACTACGGTTTTCTCATAGATAGGGATAGAGAGGATTGCATCATAGATGATGATGAACCTACTGACTTCCAGCAGGCCATCCAGAGCGGTGACTCGGTACGATGGCTAGATGCAATGCGGACCGAAATGGAGTCCATGTACACCAACAAAGTATGGACTTTGGACTTTGCTCCAGATGGGGTAAAACCCATAGAATGCAAATGGATCTTCAAGAAAAAGATTGGTGTAGATGGACAGGTGGAAACCTATAAGGCTAGACTTGTTGCAAAGGGTTTTCGTCAAAGACCTGGTTTGGACTATGACGAAACTTTTTCTCCAGTGGCTATGCTCAAATCCATTCGGGTCCTTCTTGCTATTGCTGCCTTCCATGATTATGAAATCTGCCAGATGGACGTAAAGACGGCTTTTCTGAATGGAAATTTAGAAGAGTGCGTCTATATGGATCAGCCAGAGGGTTTCAATCAGAGTGGGAGCAGCGGGAAAGTATGCAAGCTACTTAAGTCCATTTATGGACTAAAGCAGGCATCGCGGAGTTGGAACATCTGTTTTGATGAGACAGTCAAAGAATATGACTTTATTAAAAATCCAGATGAACCGTGCATATATAGTAAAGTTGTAGCCAGAAGTGTCGTATTCCTCGTCTTGTACGTGGATGACATTCTATTGATAGGAAATGACATTCCTATGCTACAATCTGTCAAAGGATTCTTGTCACACAGTTTCTCCATGAAAGACCTGGGTGATGCCTCTTACATTCTGGGGATCCGGATCTATCGTGATAGATCCAAGAGGATGTTGGGTCTTTCGCAGTCAAGGTATATCGACACTCTACTGAAAAGATTCAGTATGGAAGATTCTAAGCGCGGTAATCTACCGGCTTGTCACGGAATCACCCTCGCCAAAGAGATGTCTCCAAAGACTGATTTGGAAAGGGAACGCATGTCTATTATACCCTACGCTTCTGCGGTAGGCTCTATAATGTATGCGATGTTGTGTACCAGACCAGATGTAGCTTACGCACTGAGCGTGGTGAGCCGGTATCAGTCAGACCCAGGGGAGAAGCAATGGATAGCAGTAAAGAACATTCTCAAGTACCTGAGAAGGACTAAGGAGATGTTCTTGGTTTACGGCGGAAAAGACCTCAGGTTGGAGGCCTTTGCTGATTCCGGCTTCCAGAGTGATAAGGACGATTCCAAGTCCATGTCGGGTTATGTCTTTACCCTCAATGGAGGGGCGGTGTGCTGGAAGAGCTCCAAGCAGGACACCGTTGCTGACTCGACGATGGAAGCGGAGTATATAGCTACTTGCGATGCCACAAAAGAAGCAGTCTGGATGAAGAAGTTCCTAACAGAACTTCAGGTGGTTCCTACCATAGTTGATCCAATACCTCTGTATTGCGACAACAACGGAGCTATAGCTTTAGCGAAGGAACCAAGGTCCCATCAGAAGTCCAGACACATCTTGAGGCGGTATCACCTGATCAGGGAGATCATTGATCGTCAGGAGATCGAGGTTCGGAGAGTTGCTTCAGAAGAGAACATTGCTGATCCATTCACGAAGGCCCTACCTCAGACGCAGTTCGAGAGGCTACTCGAGATCATTGGTTTTCGATATGCCAGTACATGGCCCTAGTGCAAGTGGGAGATTGTTAGTGTTTATGCCCTAGAAGGCCATTACTGTATCATACTAGTTTGTCTATTACTTAATGGAAGCTTGGGATATTCACATGTATATAACAGTCTTGCTAAACATGGTAGAATGCTACTTGGTTTTCTCTATCTTAATGTGTGAGTATACGTATTGATAGAGCTCTTAGGATCTTGCTTGACTACCAGCGTTGTGATGGCATCACACTAGTGGGGCCTGGGTAGTCTACAAGCACATCCTTATTCAGGTCCCTAGTCGTTGGATTATCGAGACAGAGCATCGATACTCCGGAGTAGACTAGTGTGTACGCTTCTCATCCCAGTTGGGGAGATGGTCTGTCCCACAGCCGTCAGTACGTCGTACTGGAGATAGTATGCAGGTGCTCGTTAGGTTACGGGTACACCGGACAGGACTCACAGGGAACTGTTGGTTGGTTTTATACCAGTCGTCAGTGAACAGTTCCCAGGTGACATGAGTACAGCATAGTCCGCAGACTTGACACTGCTACTTCGCCTCGAGTGTGTCCCACTGTTCTTAGATTGCTACCCTACCACGGCTCAAAGGAGTCGTGCAAACAGGTAGCAGTTGGGTGCAGTCCCGAGCACTTGGAGGCAGTGGCGGTTAGACAGGATTTGTCTCTCCCGGTATTGGGAGTTGATATCGCGCTGTGTCAGAGAGCCATTACGCAAAGTCCCTGGCCAGGGCAAGCGAGATTTGCTGGTAGGTTCCAGTAGTTTCTCAGGGTGTAATGGGCTTCCCTCCGACACGACTTATACCACTATTAGGGGACTGACGCTTGCCGCCCCCTAGGCCGGATATGCGATAGTCTAAGACGAACGGACCGGACTGTATGGAGATTGTCACATCAGACTCAGTAGGAGTTCGGATGGGTTTCCTCACCGGCCTTCTTATCGACATCTACCTGGGGACCGTTACGTACAGCTAGTGCTGCTTGCGGTCTGTGGTTAAACCCACTGCCAGCGTAGTAGTCGAGTCTCTAGAGTCCCACACAGAGAGTTTCCCTACTCCAGGCTAAACGATATAGAGGTCGTATGGTTTTACGACAAGGGTTCGGACGCATACGTGTGTTTACGCACGTACGACTTTCGGACAGTTTTTACCAGTCGGCTTTGGTTTAAGCCAGTAACTGGTATCCGGTTATTGGATTTTTACAGTCTAAAGTTTTTCTGTATTTTTGCGGAAAGGAGGGGCGTTCTCGTAATTATACGGGAAGCTTCTAGAAGGTGGTGACTAAGGAGGTTAAGGTGGCATATGAAATGATTGTGATTAGTGAGTCACCTTGATGATTCATAGAAGTCTTTTGTCCATCTAATGAATCATCACTAGATATTATCAAGCATGGTTGTTAAATTGATATTTATTCTTTTCTTGTTAAAAAAGAAATGCTTGATATATATCTTCTTCTCTCACTATTCTCATATCATGATCTTCATCATCTTCTCTCTCCTCAAGCTCTCCCTCTTCAAAGACAAATCCTCCCCTCTCATGAGTTGAGTACAAGGATTAGTAAGACTAATTAATCCATAACCCTCTCTATATTACACCTAGCTTCTTTGATTAGCACTTAAAGAAGTTTAGTTGCCTCAAGTTTAGAGGCTAAGCTTGGAGTAAAGCTCTCGGGTGGATCGTCTACTACTTCGAGAAGGCCGAGGAGGAGGAGGAGTTCACAAAGACGAAGGACACGATTCGTTAGGTATATTCCCAAAACATAGTAGCATAGAAACTCTATGTTTTAAGTTAGTTATCGTTTAGCTTCGATTCAAGCGGTTAGTCGATGTTTGTTCACTAAACAAGTTCGTTTTTGAAAATTCCGCCTCCCCACAAGTATTGGGGTGTTCTACATCGACTTACAACATAAATCCGAAGCCTTTGGAAAATTCCTGGAATATAAGAATGAAGTAGAAAAACAAACATGCAAAAGTATCAAGACACTAAGATCTGATCGAGGTGGTGAATACTTGAGTGCCGAGTTCCTGGATTATATAAAAGTGAATAGAATTCTCTCTCAGCTTACTCCTCCATACATTCGGCAACATAACGGTGTATCGGAGAGATGGAACCGAACCCTATTAGATATGGTACGGTCCATGATGAGTAACGCTGAGTTACCGCGATCATTCTGGGGATATGCGCTAGAATCAGCTGCATACCTTTTGAACCGAGTTCCAACTAAGACTGTGCCTACTACACCATATCAGATGTGGTTTGGGAAGAGACCCTATCTTAATCAGATTAAGACATGGGGATGTCCAGCTTTTGTCAAAAAGCAGCATGCGGACAAGCTCGAGGCACGCTCAGTACAATGCAAGTTTGTAGGATATCCAAAGAACTCCAAGGGATATTTCTTCTTTTGCGAAGAAGAACAAAAGGTTTTTGTTTCTCGTCAACTTCTTGGAAACTGAGTTTTTGGAAAATCAGATAAGTGGGAGCGCAGTAGAACTCGAAGAAATTCCAGAACCATGAGCTATTACTGAAAGCTTAGTAGAACCAGAGGGTTCGAAAGATCAGGACATTCCTACGCCGCTCCGCAGAAGTAGCAGGCAGTCTCATCCGCCCGAGAGATACTACGGTTTTCTCATAGACGGGGATAGATAGGATTGCATCGTTGATAGTGATGAGCCGACTAGCTTCCAGCAGGCCATTCAGAGCGTTGACTCGGTAAAATGGATGGATGCAATGCGGACCGAAATGGAGTCCATGTACACCAACAAAGTATGGACGTTGGACATTGCTCCAGATGGGGTAAAACCAGTAGGATGCAAGTGGATCTTCAAAAGGAAGATTGGTGTAGATGGACAGGTTGAGACCTATAAAGCTAGACTTGTTGCAAAGGGTTTCCGTCAAAGACCTGGCTTGGACTATGACGAAACCTTTTCTCCAGTGGCTATGCTGAAATCCATTCGGATCCTTCTTGCCATTGCTGCCTTCCACGATTATGAGATCTGGCAAATGGACGTAAAAACTGCTTTTCTAAATGGAAATTTAGAGGAGTGTGTCTATATAGACCAGCCAGAGGGTTTCATTCAGAGTGGGAGCAGTGGAAATGTGTGCAAGTTGCTTAAGTCTATCTATGGACTAAAGCAGGCATCGCGGAGTTGGAACATCTGTTTTGATGAGACGGTCAAAGAATTTATCTTTATCAAAAATCCAGATGAACCATGCATCTATAGTAGATTTGTAGCGAGAACTGTAGTATTCCTCGTTTTATACGTGGATGACATTCTCTTGATAGGAAATGAAATTCCTATGCTACAATCTGTCAAAGGGTTCTTGTCACACAGGTTCTCCATGAAAGACCTGGGTGATGCCTCATACATTCTGGGGATCCGGAACTATCGTGACAGATCCAAGAGGATACTGGGACTCTCACAGTCCAGGTACATCGACACCATACTGAAAAGATTTAGTTTGGAAGATTCCAAGCGTGGTAATCTACCGGCTTGTCACGGGATCACCCTCTCCAAAGAGATGTCTCCCAAGACTGATTTGGAAAGGGATCGCATGTCTATTATACCCTATTCTTCTGCTGTAGGCTCTATATGTTAGTTATGTATATGCCCTAGAGGCCATTGTTGTACATATGATGTATATTATAATGGATGCTTGGTTATATATAGAGAAGACTTTCTTGCTCGTCATGATAGTATGCTATTTGGTTTCACTTTATCTTAACATGTTGACTTGTATTGGTTTACTGTTTTACTCTCACATGTTGATAAAGCCCTTAGGATCTGTACTCGACTACTGGGACTATGATGAGATCATACTAGTGAGGCCGCGGTAGTCGATGAGTACATCCTATAACTGTTCCTAGTCGAGGGTATATCGAGACAGGGCATCGATACACCAGAGTAGACTAGCGTATACGCATCTTGACTCATATGATGGGCGATGGATGATCCCATATCCATCGGTGTTAGACATCAGAGATAGTGTACGGGTGCTCAGTGGAGACTGGGTACACTGAACGGACTCGCCGAGAACTCCCAGATGGTGTTATACCACACGTCAGATGGCAGTTCTCCGGTGACACAAGTACAGGGTAGTCTGTAGACCCGAGATCGTCATGGAGTCTTGTGTGATTCCCACTGTGCTTTGATTTCCACCTTACCACGTCCAAGAGGGCGTGCAAAACGGTGGCTTTTGGGTACAGTCCCGAATCACATGGAGGCAATGAGCGATAGGAAGGGATTCGTCTCTCCCGGTATAGGGAGTTGAGATTATGCTGTGTTCGATTGGCTATAACTGGAAGTCTCTGGCCAGGGCTGATATAGAGATTTACTGGTAAGTATTACGAGTAGTTTCTCGACCCGTTATGAGCCACACATCGACACGACTTATCGGTTACTGGGGTCTGACGTATACCACCCCTAGACTTGATATGCGACATATCAGACGAACAGACCGGACTGTACGGGAGTGTTACTGGTTGGATTCACAGGAGAACGCACAGGCTAGCTTGTTGATCTTCTGATCGCTCAATACCTGGGTGGCTGTTACGTTTAGCTGACCGCTTGCAGCTTGTGGGTGTTTGATATGATCATCACCTGCTACCGGCGTATTGACGATTCTTTAGAGTCCTACACAGAGGTTTCTTGGCTCAGGCGAAACGGAGTAGTGGCGCATATGTGATATGCACAGGAGCGTGAATAATGCGATATGGGATACCGTATTATATTCTCGCGATATATGGATATGAACCGGGTCATCGGATCAAGTGTTGATTCGATGAATCGGTACATGATATATTAGTCGGTAATATTCGATATAGCCGGATCGTCGAATCAAGTGTTGATTCGATGATTTAATGTATAATAATATATATGATATATTGTATTACATTATCTAATATTGGCTCGCTTTATTATTTCATTTTCTCAGTGGATGATACATTGATATATATGCGATATATGTTAATTGTATTATTTTCTTTTGTTGCAAATATATAATATATATGTGATATATATTATTGTGACATGATATGATTAATTGTTAAACATGTTTAAGGATGATTAATTGAGGTTAAGGTTTGATTAGGGTTGGATGCTTCAAGTTCCTTCTAGAAGCTTTCTTCTTTTGTCATTCTTAAGATATTTAGAATGACACATTCATTTAACCCAACCAAACCCTAACTCTAGTTAACTCTCTACTCATTCTTATCCATTCATCCTTGACCATGGTTTACATATCAATCATATACTTTATTTTCTATTCATCACAAAAGGATTAATTCATATTATGATTTTCCATTATCTTCTTCTTCTTCTCTCTTGAAGAAGCTCTCTTGAAAATCCTTAAGTGATGATAAAATATGAGAAAATGATATAAAAAGAAAGCAAAAATACTACTCCCTCATCCTCATCTCATCTAGCCCATGGGATTAGTGTGTTCACTTCTTTAAGAGTGAGAAAGCTTGAGTCGTAGCAACTTCAAGGTAGATCATCGGAGATTTGGAATACGACAAGCTAGAATGGATCGTTCGAGTCGTGGAGCCTCTCATGAGTCCGGGAGATCGTGGATTGCGGCAAAGGGACTTCTACTCGGAGCTTGTGAAGTGAAGGAGCGGACTACAAAGGTTGTAATCCCTCACACTTAGATAAAAGTTATCTTAATGCATGTTTAACCCTAATAATCTAGCAAAGATCCTGGCTTTGGGTTGTTCGGCACGTCTAAATTTTAATCCGGGCATGTTTGATGCCTTATGAACCTTCACAAGAGTGCCTAGGAACCCTACAGTGGTATCAGAGCCTAGCTAGAGCATTAGGCGATGTGTTTACGAAGTTAAAACTCCGATCGAACCCGAAACGACGCAAAAAGACCCCTCTCTGGAAATTTTTTAAATTTTGGGATTTTTCTGAATTAAAAATATGTAAAAAAATCAGCAGGGAATTATAAGAATTACCATAAAACCCGAGCCCCTAATTCCACCAAGCGAGGGCGGAAGCGCGGCGCAAGCATGGCTTGCGCGGCGCTTCCATGGCGGAACAGTGAGATCATGACACGTGGCTTTTATTGTAATGACCGTAGGTACTTGTTGATGTTTCTGGATATTTTTAACAGTGATTCCAGTATTGTTTAAATCTGGGGTTTATTTGGTAATAGTAAATTCGATCGGAATATTTAAGTTCGTATTTCTTTCCGGATATTTAGAAACTGTTAAACTATTTGAACGGATATCATTAACTTACTGTTTCCCGGTACGGAAAACTTTCAAGCGTTGAATTTTTATTCGGGTTTAAATCTTTCGGAAAAATTGTACAAGTTAAGCGGTGGACCCTCTAGAAGACAACAAACCTTAACTCGATTATGTGACCGTCTTGAACTGCCTTTTGAACCTTCGGGTTTAGGGCAGTACGGCGTGCCACATGTGAGGCGTTGGCTTGACCCTTCTACGGCTGGATCACCGGTACTGTGACATATTCTGGGATTATTTGAACCCCGCTCAAGTGTTGAGCAGTTTAGGAAATTTTGGGTGTTTGATTATCTGTTCGAAAAGTTTAATACTGTTTATTTATCTGGAATGTGATACAATATGTGGAATTCATAGAGTTAGGCATGAAATACGAAGTATGTGATATTTCGGATTTACGATGTCTAAAGTGATTGTGGATTCCAAATATTGTAGTTTTACACTTTCTTTTCTATGACCGTAAGTGTAATATATGATATCGCCAGTTTCGTTGCTATATGTCAACGACAATTGGGATGCGCATATTTACTTACGTTGATGATATGAGATATTATGTGTTGCTGTGATATGTTATGTTGGATCGTCGTGATCAGAATAGCCGGGGTTTTTATGTGAGATGAGGGTTTTTATTTTCATTCATGTAAAATTCATTTGTAATGTAATATTCTTTTATTTGGGGCACTTCCAGGTTGCGGTTGATGTCACCAGTGTATATTATTTACTTTTCCGCATTAGGTAGACCCAAGGAGGGGAGCACAAGTAACCGGGTTCTAGGGTCCAGTGGGAGGCCATCTCGAGGAGTCGAGACCCGGTCTCCTAACCCTAGAATTGGCAGTGTTACTTGCCGCTCTCGTAGGGGTCTTGGGATGTGGGTTTGGCTATTCGTCGCGACCGTGGAATCCGTGTTTTATACAGGCTCGTATTGAAAACACGGACGTCCTAGTATATCCAATATTTCATTTATGTTCTTCTGCTACAATGTTCTGTGATGAGATCATATTACTGCCTGAGACGAATGCTTATACTATATATATATGCTGATATATAAATATTACTGCTTTCGTTTCTTCTGTGATGCTTAGGAAGCATAAGCTGATGGGATTTTTATTAATGAGATTAATTAAAGAAAAGAAACCTAAAGATGTTGTAGAATCAAAAACTTTATAAAAGGGGTAGCTACAGTTTTGCTTTGCACAGTGATATATACGATATATCCTGCACCTTATTCGATGAGGAAAGGACCGAGATCCCTTCACCGGGAGTGACTCCTTTAGCAAAACTGGCAGATGCTACAAAACGCGGTTTGTCTTTTGATTGCTTTTAGTGTTTTGCTTTGCACAGCGGTATATGTGATATATCCTGCACCTTATTCGATGAGGAAAGGGCCGACGATCCCTTCACCGGGAGTGACCCCTTTAGCGAAATTAAGAAAAGCCTCAAAAAACTCCTTTTCAAAAACTACACGATTCTACGACGATATCAAGTTCATTACGCTCAGGGTTTTTTGAAAAACCTGCGTAGCCCTGCGTCATTTCAGATAAAGACTATTTAGTATTCGTGCTGCGTTTGTTGGCCTTTGTCAAGGCGTAGTGTGCGGTAGCTAACTGGTACTTATCTGTTTAAACATATGATGTGATTGGATTAGGGTATTCGTACGACCTTGTTGGCCTTTGTCAAGGGTCGTGCGGGTGGGTTTAATTCAATCGGGAAATGACAGGTTGAACTTGACTAGCTTCCTATGGTTTGTTGGCCTTTGTCAAGGTCATAGAGGTTAGGGGCAAAAACATTATCGGGAATTTCAAGTGTTGAAATTTGCAATGAGATTGCATACCTCCTATGAGATAGTTGGATCCTGATACCCACTGCGAGTAAGAGTTACTCCTGGGAGAGTTTTACACAGGACAATTAGTCATTCAAGTAGGTGTCTAGAAAAGTGTTAACGGGGTTACGCCTCTGGGAAAACGAGGTTTACTTTAATTAGGTCCGTGCGAAAGCACGGGGAACTTCCCTCAAAGTACCGACACTGATCTGGCTGAAAGATTGACGAAGTTGTAAGGTGTAATTAATCCCGGCTAATCTTACCTTTTTGGGTTTTAAGGTAGATTTGATAAAAACAGTGGGAGACATCCTGATTAGATAAGATAATAACCAATCTAATCTTGCAAGAGCATACGCTAAAGTGTTTTCTTCTCTCTCTCCAGGTAGCGACCATGTCATGCCATAATCAAGATAATAATATGGATGTATTGACTGAACCTGATTATTGTACTGAGCAAGGGAACGTTAGACCCATTCTTTCTTACAAGAGTTATAAGACTGAACAGGAAACAAGAGAATATCTGGATTCTCACGCCGTCCAAAAGAACATGCATGTTGATGCATCTTCTTCGGGTGTGTTTGTTATTGAGAACTGTTTCTCAGTTCATCCTACGTCCTGGGTATTAGATACCGGATCAGGATCCCACATATGCAAACAGTTGCATGGGCTACGTAAAGGTAGAGAACTGGGAAAAGATGATCATTCCGTTCTAGTAGGGAACGGTGCAAATGTTGCAGCCAAAGCAGTTGGCGAATATCACCTTGTATTGCCGAGTCGTAATACACTGATTCTAAATGAGTGCTATTATATACCGAACATGATGTGCAACATTATATCAGTTTCTTTATTAAGTAAAGAAGGATATAATTTTGTAGTAAAGGATAATGTTATGAACATATTCCTAGATCAAAAGTTGATTGAATCAGGCTCGTTACATAATGGCATATTCATTCTAAATCAGAATACAGTCCTGAATATACAAAACACACACAAGAGGAAAAGTTCAGATATGAACGAATCCTACTTGTGGCATTGTAGACTTGGTCATATCAATGCGACACGACTGGCTAAGTTGCATAGAGATGGTTATTTGAATTCGTTCGAATTATCATCTTATGATACTTGCCATTCATGTCTCAAAGGAAAAATGACCAAAGCTCCGTTTAGTGGACACGGAGAAAGAGTTACCGAACTCTTAGGACTAGTACATAGTGATGTATGCGGTCCCATGTCTACGCATGCCAGGAACGGTTCTTTCTACTTCATTACATTCACTGACGATCTCTCAAGATTCGGATATGTATTCCTGATGAAACACAAGTCTGAAGCTTTTGAGAAATTCAGAGAATATAAGCACGAAGTAGAGAATCAAACGGGCAAAAGTATTAAGATTTTTCGATCTGATCGAGGAGGTGAATACTTAAGCAATGAGTTCCTAGATTATCTAAAAGAGAATGGGATTCTCTCTCAGCTTACTCCTCCTTATACACCACAGCACAACGGTGTGTCTGAGCGGAGGAATCGCACCCTATTAGATATGGTGCGCTCGATGATGAGTACAGCTGAGTTGCCTATTTCCTTCTGGGGGTATGCACTGGAGACAGCAGCATACCTATTGAATCAAGTTCCAACTAAATCTGTACCTACCACACCATATGAGATATGGAGTGGGAAGAGACCATGTCTTAAACGAGTTAAGATATGGGGTTGTCTGGCCTATGTCAAAAGGCAAAATCCAGACAAACTCGAGGCACGGTCAGTTCTATGCAAGTTTGTGGGATATCCCAAACATTCACATGGATATTTTTTCTACCATCGCGAGGAACAAAAGGTGTTTGTTTCTCGACATGCCACCTTTTTGGAAAAGGAATTTCTTGCAAAAGAAATTAGTGGCAAAGAGGTAGAGCTGGAAGAGGTTCCAGATACACAAATTACAACTGAAGATTTAGTGGAACCAGAGGATTCAGTAGTACCCGACGAACCCCAGCATCTCCGCCGATCTACTAGGGTTTCTCGTCCACCTGAGAGATACTACGGTTTTCTCATTGATGGTGGAAGCGAGGATTGCATCGTGGATGATGATGACCCGACTAGTTTCGAGCAGGCCATCACGAGTAGTGACTCTATGAAATGGCTGGATGCAATGCGATCTGAGATGGAATCCATGTACACCAATAAAGTATGGATTTTGGAAAATGCTCCTGAAGGGGTAAAACCCATTGGGAGCAAGTGGATTTTTAAAAGGAAATTTGGTGTAGATGGAAAAGTTGAGACTTTCAAAGCTAGACTTGTAGCAAAGGGTTTTCGTCAACGACCAGGTGTGGATTATGACGAAACCTTTTCTCCAGTGGCTATGCTTAAGTCCATCCGGATCTTACTTGCCATTGCTGCATACCATGACTACGAAATCTGGCAAATGGATGTTAAGACCGCCTTTCTAAACGGTGATTTAGAAGAGAGCGTGTACATGACTCAGCCAGAGGGCTTCGTAGATAGTGGGAGCAGCGGAAAGGTGTGCAAGCTGCTTAAATCCATTTATGGGTTAAAGCAAGCATCGCGGAGTTGGAACATCTGTTTTGATGTTGTAGTCAAAGAGTTTGACTTCATCAAAAATATAGATGAACCTTGTATCTATAAGAAGGTAGCAGAGGGTAAGGTTGTCTTCCTCGTATTGTACGTGGATGACATACTCTTGATTGGAAATGATATTCCTATGCTACAATCAGTCAAGCTCTTCTTATCACAGAGATTCTCAATGAAAGATTTAGGTGATGCCTCCTGCATATTGGGAATCATGATCTATAGAGATAGATCTAAACGGATACTGGGATTGTCCCAATCCAGGTACATTGACACCATACTAAAGAGGTTTAGTATGGAAGAATCCAAACGTGAGAACCAACCCACGATCTTTGGACTCACTCTCTCCAAAGAGATGTCTCCCAAGACTGATTTGGAGAGAGCTCGCATGCAAGGGATACCCTATGCTTCGGCAGTAGGCTCTATCATGTATGCGATGCTGTGTACCAGACCCGATGTAGCATACTCACTAAGTGTAGTGAGTCGGTATCAAGCAGATCCAGGAGAGAGTCATTGGACAGCAGTGAAGAACATTCTCAAGTACTTACGAAGGACTAAGGAGATGTTCTTGGTGTATGGTAACGGAGAACTCCAGGTGGAGTCTTTACCGATTCCAGCTTCCAAAGTGATAAGGACGACTCTAAGTCGCATTCGGGTTTTGTCTTTACCCTCAATGGAGGGGAGGTATGTTGGAAGAGTTCCAAACAGGATACCGTTGCAGACTCAACGATGGAGGCTGAATACATCGCTGCCAACGATGCTGCCAAAGAGGCTGTCTGGATCAAAAAGTTCATTAGTGAACTTGGTGTGGTTCCATCCATTGAGCATCCAATACCTCTGTATTGCGATAACAATGGAGCTGTGGCTTTGGCCAAGGAACCCAGATCCCATCAAAAGTCCAGACATATTCTGAGGCGGTATCACCTGATCAGAGAGATAGTTAATCGCCGGGAGATCGAGGTTAGGAGAGTAGATACGAAGGACAACACTGTGGATCCATTCACGAAGGCTATTCCCCAGATACAGTTTGAGAGATTATTCGGGATCCTAGGTATGCGATACTACAGCAGCTGGCCTTAGTGCAAGTGGGAGATTGTTAGTTATGGAGGCCATTGTTGTACATATGATGTATATTATAATGGATGCTTGGTTATATATAGAGAAGACTTTCTTGCTCGTCATGATAGTATGCTATTTGGTTTCACTTTATCTTAACATGTTGACTTGTATTGGTTTACTGTTTTACTCTCACATGTTGATAAAGCCCTTAGGATCTGTACTCGACTACTGGGACTATGATGAGATCATACTAGTGGGGCCGCGGTAGTCGATGAGTACATCCTATAACTGTTCCTAGTCGAGGGTATATCGAGACAGGGCATCGATACACCAGAGTAGACTAGCGTATACGCATCTTGACTCATATGATGGGCGATGGATGATCCCATATCCATCGGTGTTAGACATCAGAGATGGTGTACGGGTGCTCAGTGGAGACTGGGTACACTGAACGGACTCGCCGAGAACTCCCAGATGGTGTTATACCACACGTCAGATGGCAGTTCTCCGGTGACATAAGTACAGGGTAGTCTGTAGACCCGAGATCGTCATGGAGTCTTGTGTGATTCCCACTGTGCTTTGATTTCCACCTTACCACGTCCAAGAGGGCGTGTAAAACGGTGGCTTTTGGGTACAGTCCCGAATCACATGGAGGCAATGAGCGATAGGAGGGGATTCGTCTCTCCCGGTATAGGGAGTTGATGTTGTGCTGTGTTCGATTGGCTATAACTGGAAGTCCCTGGCCAGGGCTGATATAGAGATTTACTGGTAAGTATTACGAGTAGTTTCTCGACCCGTTATGAGCCACACATCGACACGACTTATCGGTTACTGGGGTCTGACGTATACCACCCCTAGACTTGATATGCGACATATCAGACGAACAGACCGGACTGTACGGGAGTGTTACTGGTTGGATTCACAGGAGAACGCACAGGCTAGCTTGTTGATCTTCTGATCGCTCAATACCTGGGTGGCTGTTACGTTTAGCTGACCGCTTGCAGCTTGTGGGTGTTTGATATGATCATCACCTGCTACCGGCGTATTGACGATTCTTTAGAGTCCTACACAGAGGTTTCTTGGCTCAGGCGAAACGGAGTAGTGGCGCATATGTGATATGCGCAGGAGCGTGAATAATGCGATATGGGATACCGTATTATATTCTCGCGATATATGGATATGAACCGGGTCATCGGATCAAGTGTTGATTCGATGAATCGGTACATGATATATTAGTCGGTAATATTCGATATAGCCGGATCGTCGAATCAAGTGTTGATTCGATGATTTAATGTATAATAATATATATGATATATTGTATTACATTATCTAATATTGGCTCGCTTTATTATTTCATTTTCTCAGTAGATGATACATTGATATATATGCGATATATGTTAATTGTATTATTTTCTTTTGTTGCAAATATATAATATATATGTGATATATATTATTGTGACATGATATGATTAATTGTTAAACATGTTTAAGGATGATTAATTGAGGTTAAGGTTTGATTAGGGTTGGATGCTTCAAGTTCCTTCTAGAAGCTTTCTTCTTTTGTCATTCTTAAGATATTTAGAATGACACATTCATTTAACCCAACCAAACCCTAACTCTAGTTAACTCTCTACTCATTCTTATCCATTCATCCTTGACCATGGTTTACATATCAATCATATACTTTATTTTCTATTCATCACAAAAGGATTAATTCATATTATGATTTTCCATTATCTTCTTCTTCTTCTCTCTTGAAGAAGCTCTCTTGAAAATCCTTAAGTGATGATAAAATATGAGAAAATGATATAAAAAGAAAGCAAAAATACTACTCCCTCATCCTCATCTCATCTAGCCCATGGGATTAGTGTGTTCACTTCTTTAAGAGTGAGAAAGCTTGAGTCGTAGCAACTTCAAGGTAGATCATCGGAGATTTGGAATACGACAAGCTAGAATGGATCGTTCGAGTCATGGAGCCTCTCATGAGTCCGGGAGATCGTGGATTGCGGCAAAGGGACTTCTACTCGGAGCTTGTGAAGTGAAGGAGCGGACTACAAAGGTTGTAATCCCTCACACTTAGATAAAAGTTATCTTAATGCATGTTTAACCCTAATAATCTAGCAAAGATCCTGGCTTTGGGTTGTTCGGCACGTCTAAATTTTAATCCGGGCATGTTTGATGCCTTATGAACCTTCACAAGAGTGCCTAGGAACCCTACACTATAATGTATGCGATGTTGTGTACCAGACCAGATGTAGCTTATGCACTGAGTGTGGTAAGCCGGAATCAGTCAAACCCTGGGGAGAAACACTTGATAGCAGTAAAGAACATTCTCAAGTACCTGAGAAGGACTAAGGAGATGTTCTTGGTGTATGGCGGAAAAGACCTCCAGGTCGAGGGCTTTGCTGACTCCAGCTTCCAGAGTGACAAGGATGATTCCAAGTCCATGTCGGGTTATGTCTTTACCCTCTATGGAGGGGCGGTGTGTTGGAAGAGTTCCAAACAGGAAACCATTGTTGACTCGACGATGGAAGCGGAATATATCGCTGCTGCAGATGCCGCAAAAGAAGCCGTTTGGATGAAGAAGTTCTTCACGGAGCTTCAGGTGGTTCCTACCATTATTGATCCAATACCGCTGTATTGTGACAACAACGGAGCTATAGCTTTAGCGAAGGAAACCAGGTCCCATCAGAAATCCAGACACATCTTGAGGCGGTATCACCTGATCAGGGAGATCGTGGATCACCAGGAGATCGAGGTTCGGAGAGTTGCCACGGAAGATAACACTGTCGATCCATTCACCAAGGTCTTACCCCAGACTCAGTTCGAGCGGCTGATCGAGATGATAGGTCTTCGATACGCCAGTACATGGCCTTAGTGCAAGTGGGAGATTCTTAGTGTATATGCCCTAGAGGCCATTACTGTATCATACTGGATTGTATATTACTTGATGGAAGCTTGGGATATTCACCTTGTATTGACATTCTTGCTCAAAATGGTAGTATCCTACTTGGTTTGTTTCTGTTTTAATGTGTGCATGTGTTTCTTTTAGCATATCGCCTTTACACATTAGTAGAGCTCTTAGGATCTTTGCTTGATTACCGGCGTTGTGATGGCAGTCACACTCGTGGAGGCTGGGTAATCTATAAGCACATCCTTATGCAGGTCCCTAGTCGCAGGACTATCAAGACAGGGCATCGATACTCTGGAGTAGACTAGCACATGCGCTTCTTATCCCAGCTTGGGAGACGGTCTGTCCCACAGCCGTCAGTACGTCGTACTTGAGATAGTATGCGGGTGCTCGTTAGGTTACGAGTACACTGGACAGGATTCGTCGGGAACTGTTGGTTGGTATTATACCTATCGTCAGTTATCAGTTCCCAGGTGACATGAGTACAGCTTAGTCCGTTGCCTTGACACTGTCACTTCGCCTCGAGTGTGTTCCCACTGTACTTTGATTACTACCCTACCACGGCTTAAAGGAGTCGTGCAAACAGGTAGTTTTTGTTAGTTATATGTATGCTCTAGAGGCCATTACTGTACATTGGATGTATATTGTAGTGGATGCTGGGACATATATAGGTAGGACTTTCTTGCTCGACATGATAGTACGCTATCTGGTTGATCTTTATCTTAACGTGTATACTTTCTGTCTCTCTGTTACATGTTGATAAAGCCCTTAGGATGTGTACTCGACTTCTAGGACTGTGATGCAGATCATACTAGTGGGGCCTGGATAGTCCATGAGTACATCCTTCAATGTTCCTAGTCGAGGGAATATCGAGACGGGGCATCGATATTCCAGAGTAGACTAGCGTATATCTTCTCGACCCATAAGATGGGAGATGGATGATCCCATATCCATTAGTGTTTGACATCAGAGATGGTATACGGGTGCTCAGTAGAGACTGGGTACACTGAACGGACTCGCCGAGAACTCCCAGATGGTATTATACCTCACGTCAGATGGCAGTTCTCTGGTGACACTGGTACAGCTTAGTCTGTTGACCCGAGATCGTCATAGAGTCTTGTGTGTCTCCCACTGTGCTTTGATTTCCACCCTACCACGGCTCTACTGAGTCGTGCAAACAGGTGGTTTTTGGGCACAGTCCCGATTCACATGGAGGCAATGAGCGATAGGAGGGGATTCGTCTCTCCCGGTATTGGGGGTTGATGTTGCGCTATGCTCGACTGGCTATAACAGGAAATCCCTGGCCAGGGTTGCAGTGACCTACTGGTAAGTGTTATCAGTAGTTTCACACATGTCATGGACTTCACGTCGGCATGACTTATCGAGCTACTGGGGTCTGACGTTTACCACCCCTAGGCGAGATATGCGACATATCAGACGAACAGACCGGACTGTACGGTAAGTGTTACTGGTTGGATTCACAGGAGTGTGAGCGGGCTTGCTCGTCGATCTTCTGATCGCTCAATACCCGGGTGGCCGTTACGTTTAGCAGACCGCTTGCGGCTTGTGGGTGTTTGATATGATCATCATCTACTGCCGGCGTATTGATGAGTCTTTAGAGTCCTACACAGAGGTTTCCTAGCTCAAGCGAAACGAAATAGGAGCGCATATGAGATATGTGCGGGACCGAGAATAATTCGTGTATGTGATACCGTATTCCATTCTCGCAATGAATGTATCCATTGGTTATATGCGATATAACCTAGTTATCGAATCAAGGATTGATTCGATAAGCCGATACATAGGATACTAGTCGGTTATATGCGATATGACCAGATCGTTAAATCAAGTGTTGATTTAATGATTTAATGTATAATTTTATATTTGATATATTACTTAGCATTAACTAGTATTGGTTCACTTTAAATGGATTTTCTCACTTGAAATGCACAAGTTGTATATGTGATATACTTTTGTGCACTTGTTTGTATCATGTTTGATGATACTTGCTCACTTGGGTTTGTGTAAAGAATAAACCATGGTTAAGTTAATGATTAGGGTTTTCTTTTTCTTACTTATTTATTTATTTATTTATTTTGAAAAGATAAGAAATGAAATGGTTGCTAGTTTTGTTTTTTCTTTGAATCTTCTTGAAGCTTTGACTATAGTGACCATTTTGTCTCATACTTAACCCTTACCATTCCACTTAACCTTAGTACATTCTCTACACCTAACCAAGGTTAGAAAATGATAAGTGTTGATTTTATTTTCTATTTTTAATAACACTTATCATATCTTTTCTTCTTCTTCTTCATCTTGAGCAAGAAAGAAAACCTAGCTACCATCAATGGCAACTAGTGAAAATGAGTGAGAAATCCAATTCTAAAGTGAACCCACTTCCTATTTCTTCATCCTCTACCTCTTGCCAAGTAGTATAGGGTGTTATCTTCACAAGTTTCATGACTTGGTGAAGTGGGAGCTTGATCTTGTGATGCCTCGACGTAGATCATCTTCGGCATCGTAGTCGATGACCTAGCCCGCCCAATTCTCCGATGAAGCCGATGCTAGAGCCCGGGATTCGATTTGGAAAGCGAGGAGACTTCATCGCAGAGCCATGGAGGTGGAGAAACGGATCTACAAAGGTTGTAGCTTCTTTCCTTTAGCATTAAATTCGTGTACATGCTTGCATCGCCTATATATCTAGTTAACGATCCGTATTAGGGTTTCTCGGCATTTGTAATTTTTGAAATTGGCATGGTTGATGCCTTGTGAGACCTCATTAGTGTGCCTAGAAACCCTGCAGTGGTATCAGAGACTAGCTAGAGCCTTAGGCGATGCATAGACGGAGTTAGAAATCCGATCGAACCGAAACCCTAACCCTAATATTGCTCTCTGTACATTTTTGAAATTCGTGGATTTTTTTAAATTAAAAATATGCAGAAAAATTAGCAGGGGATTGTAAGGGTTACTGTAAAATTCGATGGCCTAATTCCTTAAAGGCGCCGCGGATCCGCGGCATGAGCATGCTCATGCGGCGGTTCCACGGCCATTTTATCTTGTTGTGCATCGAATTTTGTACAGTAATTCTTAGATTACAGTGCTGGTTTTCCTGGGAATTTTTTAATATTTATTCAAGAGTTGAATTTTCTGGGTTGTATTAGGGACTCGGTGTATCGATCGGATTATCTAATTTTGTCAGTGTGTTTTTCCGGGTATTTTTAGAATATGTTAAAAAGTTCGACCGGATATAAATACCCACTTTTTCCCCTGCCGGGAAATTTCCAATTGTTGGGTTTTTCCGTAGTTTAACGATGTTCTAAGTAGTGCAAGTAACGCGATGGTCCCTCTAGAAGACAACAAACCTTAACTCTATTATGTGACCGTCTTGAACTGCTCTTTGAACCTTCGGGTTTGGGGCAGTACGGCGTGCCACATGTGAGGCGTTGGCTTGACCCTTCTACGGCTGGACCGTTGGTACTGAGGTACGAACTGAATGTTGTTAGACTTATTTCATGTGTTGAGCTGTATCGGGAAAACTTGGGTGTTCGATTGTTCGATCGGAAAGTTTAACATTTTCTATTTATCCGGAATGTGATACAATACTTGGAATTCGCAAATAGTTATGAGATGACCGGATGAATGTTATAAACATAGCAGTTTAGTCTCACTTGATCGGTTGCCACGGAATTTTGATGTGATCAAAAGTTTGTCGCAATCACGTAGTGTACGCGGATACTCGCCGGGTAAACTTAATAGACAGCCTCGCCCCATAGCCCCGACCAAGTGACTGTAGGAGAACCCCGTCACCGAAAGCATCCGTCCGGGTGCTCGCGGCAGCTGTGTTCCGCCTTGGTGCACTTCGTCGATGGTATCAGGGGTGCGGCCGCCTACTAAAGTTTGCGACGAGCATTCGATCAGTTTTTCGGGAATCTTGTTGAATTGCCCGACTTGATATTGAAAAGTGTTTTCGATAATGAGACTAAAATGCGGGGTGTATAATTGTTAGGCATGCGATGTCTAAGGAATTCATTTGATTAGGCATGCGATGTTTAAAGAGATTGCGGATTCCAACTGTTGTAGTTTTACACTTTCTTTTCTGTGACCGTAAGTGTAATATGTGATATCGCCGGTTTCGTTGCTATATGTCAACGACAATTGGGATGTGCATATTTACTTACGTTGATGACATGTGATGTTATGTGTTGCTGGATATGTTATATTGGATCGTCGTGTTTGAATAGCCGGGGTTTTTTTTTTGTGACATGAGTGTTTTTCATTTTCATTCATGTAAAAACTTGTATGTAATATTCTTTTATTGGGGAACTTCCAGGTTGCGGAAGTTGTCACCCATTGTATATTATTTACTTTTCCCCATTAGGATAGACCCAAGGAGGGGAGCACAAGTAACCGGGTTCTGGGGTCCAGAGGGAGACCATCTCGAGGAGTCGAGTCCGGGTCTCCTAACCCTAGAATTGGTAGGGTTGCTTGCCGCTCTCGTAGGGGTCTAGGGGTGTGGGATTGGCTATTCATCACGACCGTGGAATCCGTGTTTTATACTGGCTCGTATTGAAAACACGGACGTCCTAGTATATCCAATATTTTATATGTATTTTCTGCTGCGTTATCTGTGATGTGATCATGTGATGTTCTGTGATAGATATAATATATAGTATATATGATATATTTTATAGACGTTATTTATGTTTTACACCCGCGCTAGCCCTGCCCCGCTCTGCCGTTAGTTACCTAACCTAACGGTGCACGAGGGGACATCGAGGCGAATGCGGATGGCATAAGCGTACGTTATATTTATCTGTGATGGTTAGGTGGACTTAAATGATGGGATATTCATTAATGTGATTAATGAAAGAAAATAAACCTAATTGATGTTGTGGAATCGAATTTCAAAATAAAAACAGGTAGCTACAGTTCTTTCTTTGCATCGCGGTGTTCCTTGTAGAACATCCTGCACCTTATTCGATAGGGAAAGGACCGAGATCCCTTCACCGGGAGTGACTCCTTTAGCAATAACTAGCAGATGCTACATCACTCGGTTTGTCTTTTGATAGCTTCTATAGTTTCCGCTTTGCACAGTGATATATATGATATATCCCGCACCTCATTCGAAGAGGAAAGGGCCGACGATCCCTTCACCGGGAGTGATCCCTTTAGAAAAACTAGAAAAGCCTCAAAAACATTCCATTTAAAAACCATTTGATTCCGCAACGAGATCAAGTTCAAAGCGTTAAAGGTTTTCATAAAAACCATTCGCAACCCTCCGTCATTTTAGGAAGTAGAGTACTTAGTATTCGTGCTGTGTTTGTTGACCATAGTCAAGGCACAATGTACGGTAGCTAAATGATGTCTTCCTACACCGCATATGATGCGATTAGTTAGGACAGTCGCGTGACTTTGTTGACCTTAGTTAAGGGTCATGTGGGTGGGTCTAATTAATCACGAAATGACGGGTAGAACTTGACTAGTACTTATGATTTGTTGACCATAGTTAAGGTCATAGGTGCTAGGGGTAAAAACCTTTATCGGGAGTTTCAAGTGTTGAAATTTGCAATGAGATTGCATACCTTCTATGTGATAGTTGGATCCCGATACCCACTGCGAGTAATTGTTACTCCTGGGAGAGTTTTGCACTTTACAATTAGCCGATCAAGTAGGTGTCTAGAAAGGTGTCAACAGGGTTACGCCTCTGGGAAAGCGAGATTTACAGTAATTAGGTCCGTGCGAAAGCACGGGGAACCTCCCTCAAAGTACCGACACTGGCCTGGCTGAAAGATTGGCGAACTTGTAGAGTGTAATTAATCCCGGCTAGTCTTTCCTTTTAAGGTTTGAAGGAAGATTTGATAAAAACAGTGGGAGCCATCCTGATTAGATAAAATAAATAACCAATCTAATCTTGCAAGAGCGCACGCAGAGTGTTTTCTTCTCTCTCTCTCCAGGTAGCGACCATATCATGCCTTAATCAAGATAATAATATGGATGAATTGACCGAACCCCCTTGTTATACTGAGCTGGGGAAAGTTGGTCCCGCTCCAGCTTATAATTGTTATAAGACAGAGCAGGAAATAGGGAATTGAAAGGTTCCTTGGCACTCTAGTGAGGTCTCACGAGGCATCAACCATGCCAATTTCTAATTTAACGGGTGCCGAGAAACCCTAATACGGATCGTTGGCTAGAAGTTTAGGCGAAAAAGAAACTAGTTAACAACTTAACTAAATGGTAAACGGAAATACAACCTTTGTAGATCCGGTTCTCCACCTCCATGGCTCCGCGATGAAGTCTCCTCGCTGTACAAATCGGATCTTGGGCTCTAGCGTCGGCTTCATCGGAGAAAAAGCGGGCTAGGTCATCGACGACGATGCCGAAGATGATCTACGTCGAGGCATCGCTAGATCAAGCTCCAACTTCACCAAGTCATGAAAACTTGTGAAGGAAACACCCTATACTACTTGGCAAGAGGTAGAGGATGAAGAAATAGGAAGTGGGTTCACTTTAGAATTGGATTTCTCACTCATTTCATCAAGTCACCATTGATGAAGTCTAGGTTTTCTTCTTGAAGAAGAAGAAGAAGAAGATGATAATGTTATGATAAGAAGAATAAAAATAGAAAAGAAAATGAATTCTTATCATAATTTTAACCATGGTAAAGTGTAGAGAATTAACTTGAGTTAGGTTGTGAAGGGTTCCTAGGCACCCTAAGGAGGTCTCACAAGGCATCGATCATGCCAATTTAAAATTTAACGGTGCCGAGAAACCCTAGAACGGATCGTTGGCTAGATTTCTAGGCGAAACAATCAAACTAGCTAACACTTAACTACAAGAATACGGAAATACAACCTTTGTAGATCCGGTGCTCCACCTCCATAGCTCCGCAACGAAGTCCCCTCGCTATCCAAAATGAATTCCCGGGCTCTAGCATCGGCTTCGTCGGAGAAATGGCGAGCTAGGTCGTCGATGTCCATGCCGAAGATGATCTACGTCGAGGCATCGCTAGATCAAGCTCCAACTTCACCAAGTCAAGAAACTTGTGATGAAAACACACTCTACTACTTGGCAAGAGGTAGAGGATGAAGAAATAGGAAGTGGGTAGACTTTAGAATTGGATTTCTCACTCTTTTTCTCACTTTGCCATTAAAGCTTTCAAGCTTTTTCTTGAAGTGAAGAAGAAGAAGAAGATGAAGAATATGATAAGTGTTAATTGAAAAAGGAAAAGAAAATCAAACCTTATCATATTCAAACCATGGTTTAGTGTAGAGAATGAATCATGGTTAAATGGAATGGTTAGGGTTAAGGATGAGACAAAAATGGTCACAAAGTCTAAGTATTCATGAAGCTTCATGAAAGAACAAAGAATGCCACCATTTTATCATTTCCTTTTCTTTTTCCAAAAGAATAAATAAATGAATAAAATGAATAAGCAAATAATAAACCCTAACCATTTCATGAACCAATGTTTAATTCTTTATACTTAACCAATTTTACATGCACCATCAAACATGATACAAGCATGTGCACAAAATCATATCACATATATAATGCGCACATCCGAGCGAGAAAATCCATTTAAAGTGAACCGATACTAGTTAATGCAAAGTAATATATCAAATATATAATTATGCATTAAATCATTAAATCAACACTTGATTTAATGATCCGGTCATATCGCATATAACCGACTAATATCAACAGTAACATCTGATCAAATCAACACTTGATCCGATAACCCGGCTATATCGCATATAACCGATCAATGTCACAAATCGCAAGAATCAAATACAGTATCACATACTGGTATCATTCTCGGTCCCGCACATATCTCATATGCGCTCCTATTTCGTTTCGCTTGAGCCAGGAAACCTCTGTATAGGACTCTAAAGACTCGTCAATACGCCGGCAGCAGGTGATGATCATATCAAACACCCACAAGCCTCAAGCGGCCTGCTAAACGTAACTGCCACCCGGGTATTGAGCGATCAGAAGATCGACGAGCAAGCCTGCTCACACTCCAGTGAATCCAAATAGTAACACTACCGTACAGTCCGGTCTGATCGTCTGATATGTCGCATATCTTGCCTAGGGGTGGTAAACGTCAGACCCCAATAGCTCGATAAGTCGTGTCGATATGAGGTCTATAACAATTCGAGAAACTACTGGTAACACTTACCAGTAAATCTCAGCAACCCTGGCCAGGGATTTCCTGTTATAGCCAATCGAACACAGCGCAACATCAACCCCCTATACCGGGAGAGACGAATCCCCTCCTATCGCTCATTGCCTCCATGTGATTCGGGACTGTACCCAAAAAGCCACCATTTTGCACGCCCTCTTGGACATGGTAAGATGGAAATCAAAGCACAGTAGGAACCACACAAGACTCTATGATGATCTCGGGTTAACAGACTACTCTGTACCAGTGTCACCAGAGAACTGCCATCTGACGTAAGGTATAATACCATCTGGGAGTTCTCGGCGAGTCCGTCCAGTGTACCCAGTCTCTACTGAGCACCCGTATATCATCTCTGATGTCAAACACCGATGGATATGGGATCATCCATCGCCCATCTGTATGGGTCGAGAAGGTATACGCTAGTCTACTCTGGTATATCGATGCCCCATCTCGATATACCCACGACTAGGGACTTTCAAGGATGTACTTATGGACTACCATGTCCCCACTAGTATGATCCGCATCATAGTCCAGGTAGTCAAGTACACATCCTAAGGGCTTTACCAGTAACAGAGAGACAATCAGTATACACGTTAAGGTAAAGAGTAACCAGATAACATACTATCATGTCGAGCAAGAAAGTCCTCCCTATATATGTCCCAGCATCCACTACAATATACATCCAATGTACAGTAATGGCCTCTAGGGCATACATATAACTAACAATCTCCCACTTGCACTAGGGCCATCTGTAGCAGTGGTTGTAGTATCTCATACTCAACCATCCCATAAAAGTCTCTCTTTGGGAATAGGCCTTCGTGAGTGGATCCGCCGTGTTGTCCTCTGAGTCTACTCTCCTAATCTCGATCAGCCTGGAGATCAACCATTTCCATGATCAGGTGATACTGCCTTAGAATATGTCTGGATCACTGATGGGACGGGCGTTCCTTGGTATAAGCCACAACTCCATTGTCACACAATGGTAGGAACTAAGTTCATCTCATGAACAAATATACACCCAAACAGCCTCTTTGGTAGCATCTTAAGTAGCGATGTATCCTGCCTTTATCGTCTAGTATGCCACGGTATCCAGCTTGGAACTCTTCCAACATACCGTCCCTCTACTGAGGATTTAGACAATGCCTGTGACTGACATTCAGTCGTCTTTATCACCCTGGAACACTTCCAGTGATTCTCCCCAGGATTGATTGATACCATCTCACTACTACTAGTGAGATTCCTAATATCCAGTTAGATCTATTTCATAGATCCAAAATCCAGGATTTAGTAGGTATCACTTTGATCCTATATGGAGAATCCTTGTGATAAGCGGAAATTGATCGAGCGTAGCATAGGAAACTCCTTCCCTATCAAGAGTATGTCATCCACGTACTCTACGAGGATCACCACCATACTCCCTACTACCTTTTTGTTTATACAAGGTTCATCTACCATTTTGATGATGTCAAACTCTTTGACTAAGGCATCAAAACAGATGTTCCAACTCCGCGATGCCTGCTTTAATCCTATAAAGTATCTTGCACACGTTTCCGCTGCTCCCACTGTCTACGAGGCCCTTTGGCTGTGTACTTATAGACGCACTCTTCTAAAACATCATTTAGAAAAGCAGTCATGACACCCAACCACCAGATATCGTAGTCATGGTATGTAGCCGTGGCAAGTAGGATCTGGATGGACTTAAGCATAGCTACTTGAAGAGGTTTCACCACTATCCACGCCTGGTTGATGATGAAAACTTTTAACAAGTCTAGCTTTGAAAGTCTCAACTTTTCCATCTACACCAAGTAATCTTCTCAAGATATACTTGCTCCTGATGGGGATTTAACCCTTCAGATATTGCAACTAAAGTCCATACTTTGTTGGTGTACATGGATTCCATCTCAGATCACTAAGCATCCAGCCATTCTTACAGAGTCTTACTCTTGATGGCCAGCTCGAAGCTAGTTGGGTCATCATCTCATGATGCAATCCTCGCTCCCACTGTCATAGAGAAACCGAAGTATCTCTCAGGTGGGTGAGGAACCCTACTAGATCGGCGGAGAGCCTGAGGTTCGTTGGAATCTACTGAATCCTTTGGCTCTATCAAATCATCTGCTGCAGTTTGTATAGCTGGAACATTTCCAGTTCTACATAACAGACCTTGCCTCGAGCTTGTCCGGAGTTTGCTTTTAGACATAGGCCGGACAACCCCAAATCTTAACTAACTTAAGATATGGGCTCTTCCCTTTCCATATCACATATGAAGTGGTAGGCAATTGATTTGATTGGAACCCTATTCAATAGGTATGCAGCTTCTTAAGTGCACAACTCCCTTAAGGAAAAAGGTAACTCAGTAGTACTCATCATAAAGCACACCATATCAAATAGGGTGTATTTGCTCCGCCCCGATATACCATCGTGCTATGGTGTATACGGAGGAGTAATTCTGAGAGAGAATCTCATTCTCCTTTAAGAATAGTCCAGGATTTCCGTGCTCAAGTATTCTCCTCCTCAATCACATCAAAGGACATAATACTTATACCCATATTGGTTCTCTACTTCTAACTTATATTCTGTGAATATCTCAAATGGTTCAGACTTGTGTTTCAACAGGAACATATGTCTGAATCTTGAGAGATCATCAGAGAATGTAATGAAGTACAAAGAACCGGTCTTGGCATGTGTAGACAGGGGACCTTACATACATCAACATGTATCAATCCCAAGAGTTCACTAACTCTTTCTCTGTTTCCAATAAACAGAGCTGTGGTCATATTATCTCTGTGACATGACTGGCAAGTTTTCATAAGATGTAAATTCAAAATGATTTAAATATGCATCTAAATGTAACTTAGCTAGTCGGGTCGCATTGAAATGACCTAGTCTACAAAGTCTCAAGAAGGATTCGTTCATTTATGAACTTATCCTCTTGTGTGTGTTCAGTATACTAAGAACTGTAGTTTGATTTAGAACTTGAATGCTTTTAGATAACGTTCCTGAACCGATCAACTTTTGATATAGGAAATGTTCAAAACATTATCCAACAATACAAAATTATATCCTTTCTTTACTTATAAAGAGACTGATATGATTTTGTATATCATGTTCGGTATCTAATAACATTCGTTCAGAATCAATGTATTGGTAATACAGGGTGACAGTGACCGACAGACTTGGCTGCAACTCTTGCCCCGTTTTCTGCCTCATGAAACTTATCACCCGTTCTCAGTTTTTCTACCCTTTTGTAGCCCTATTTAACAGATTACATATCTGGGATCCTGATCCGGTATCATATACTCAGGATGCGGAGGATACTGAGAAACAGTTCTGTATAATGAACACACCCGAAGATGATGCATCAGCATGCACTCTCTTCGTTTGGGCGGCACGGGAAATCTGGTATTCCCCTATTTCCTGCTCTGTCTTATAACAATTACAAGTTGGAGCGGGACCAACGTTCCCCAAGTCAGTAAAACAAGCGGGTTCGGTCAATTATCCGTATTATTATGTTGATTAAGGCGTGATATGGTCGCTACTAGGAGAGAGAGAGAAGAAAACACTCAGCGTGCGCTCTTGCAAGAATAGATTGGTTATTATTTTATCTAATCAGGATGGCTCCCACTGGTTTTTATCAAATCTTCCTTCAAACCATAAAAGGAAATACTAGCCGGGATTAATTACACACTACAAGTTCTCCAATCTTTCAGCCAGGCCAGTGTCGGTACTTTGAGGGAGGTCCCCCGTGCTTTCGCACGAACCTAATTAATGTAAACCTCGTTTTCCCAGAGGCGTAACCCCGTTGACACCTTTCTAGACACCTGAAAGGTTCCTAGGCACCCTATAGAGGTCTCACAAGGCATCAACCATGCCAATTTCAAAAATTATGGGTGCCGCGAAACCCTAACGCGGATCTTAGACTAGAATTCTAGGTGAAAAACTAAACTAGTTAACATATTAACTAAAGGTTAGATGCTACAACCTTTGTAGATCCGGTTATCCTCTTCCTTGGCTCCACGTAGGCATCCTCTCGCTGTCCATCTCGATTCCCAAACTCGAACGTCGGCATCACCGGAGAATAGGGCGGACTAGGTCGTCGGCTTCGTGCCGAAGATGATCTACGTCGAGGCATCGCAAGTTCAAGCTCCGACTTCATCAAGTGGTGAAACTTGTGAAGAAAACACCCAAAACAACTTGGCAAGAGGTAGAGGGTGAAGAAATAGGAGGTGGGTTCACTTTAGAATTGGATTTCTCACTTTGGATCTCAAGTTGCCATTGATGGCTTCAAGCTTTCTTCAAGAAGAAGATGATGAAGAAGAAAGAAAAGAATATGATAAGTTATTTTAAAAATGAAACTAATATGAATACTTATCATATCTTGACCATGGTCAAGTGTAGAGATTAAACTAAGGTTAGTGGGAATGGTTAGGGTTAAGGATGAGATAAGAATGGTTGACTTAATCAAAGCTTCAAGAAGCTTCAACATAAAAACAAAATAAGCCACCATCCTTACTAATATCCAAAATGAATAAATAAATAAATAAATAAGTGAATAAACAAAACCCTATCCATTCATATAACCATGGTCTAATCTTTACACAAACCCAAGTGAGCAAGTATCATCAAACATGATACAAACTAGTGTACAAAAGTATATCACATATACAATGTGTACATCAAGTGAGAAAATCCATATAAAGTGAACCAATACTAGTTAATGCAAAGTAATATATCAAATATATAATTATACATTAAATCATTAAATCAACATTTGATTCAATGATCCGGTCATGTCACATATAACCGACTAGTATTCAATGTATCGATTTATCGAATCAATGATTCGATAACTAGGTCATATCGAATATAACCAATCGAAACATTTTTCGCGAGAATGAAATGCGGTATCACATACACGCATTATTCTCGCTCCCGCACATATCTCATATGCGCTCCTATTTCGTTTCTCTTGAGCCAGGAAACCTCTGTGTAGGACTCTAAAGACTCGTCAATACGCCGGTAGCAGATGATGATCATATCAAGCATCCACAAGCCGCAAGCGGTCTGCTAAACGTAACGGCCATCCGGGTATTGAGCGATCAGAAGATCGACGAGCTAGCCCGCTCACACTCCTGTGAATCCAACCAGTAACACTTACCGTACAGTCCGGTCTGTTCGTCTGATACGTCGAATATCAAGTCTAGGGGTGGTAAACATCAGACCCCAATAACCGATAAGTCGTGCCGATGTGAGGCTCATAACGGGTCGAGAAACTACTGGTAACACTTACCAGCAAATCTCTGATCAGCCCTGGCCAGGGACTTCCCTGTTACGGCCAATCGAGCACAGCGCAACATCAACCCCCAATACCGGGAGAGACAAAACCCCTCCTATCGCTCATTGCCTCCATGTGACTCGGGACTGTACCCAAAGACCACCGTTTTGCACGCCCTTATGGACGTGGTAAGGTGGAGATCAAAGCACAGTGGGAATCACACAAGACTCTATGACGATCTCGGGTCTACAGACTAACCTGCACAAGTGTTACCTGAGAACTGCCATCTGACGTGAGGTATAATACCATCTGGGAGTTCTCGGCGAGTCCGTCCAGTGTACCCAGTCTCCACTGAGCACCCGTACACCATCTCTGATGTCAAACACCAATGGATATGGGATCATCCATCGCCCATCTCATGGGTCGAGAAGCGTATACGCTAGTCTACTCTGGTATATCGATGCCCTGTCTCGATACACCCACGACTAGGGACCTTGAAGGATGTACTTATGGACTACCATGTCCCCACTAGTATGATCCGCATCATAGTCCAGGTAGTCAAGTACACATCCTAAGGGCTTTACCAACATGTAACCATAAAACAGTTTAAAGAGACAAGTGTACATGTTAAGATAAAGAGTAACCAGATAGCATACTATCATATCGAGCAAGAAAGTCATCTCTATATATGTCCAAGCATCCAATATAATATACCTCATCTGTACAATACTGGCCTCTAGGGCATACATACAACTAACAATCTCCCACTTGCACTAGGGCCAGCTGCTGTAGTATCGCATACCGAGCATCCCGAAGAGTCTCTCAAACTGTGTCTGGGGAATGGCCTTCGTGAGTGGATCCGCCGTGTTGTTCTTCGTGTCAACCCTCCTGACCTCGATCTCCCGGCGATCAACTATCTCCCGGATCAGGTGATACCTCCTCAGAATATGCCTGGACCGCTGATGGGACCTGGGTTCCTTGGCCAAAGCCACCGCTCCATTGTTATCGCAATACAAAGGTATTGGACGCTCAATGGACGGAACCACTCCAAGTTCAGTAATGAACTTCTTGATCCAGACAGCCTCTTTGGCAGCATCGTTGGTAGCGATGTATTCAGCCTCCATCGTCGAGTCTGCCACGGTTTCCTGCTTGGAACTCTTCCAGCTAACCGCCCCTCCGTAAAGGGTAAAGACAAAGCCCGACTGCGACTTAGAGTCGTCCTTATCACTCTGGAAGCTCGAATCGGTAAAGGACTCCACTTGGAGTTCTCCGTTACCATACACCAAGAACATATCTCTAGTCCTTCGCAAGTACTTGAGAATGCTCTTCACAGCTGTCCAGTGACTCTCTCCAGGATCAGCTTGATACCTGCTCACTATACTTAGTGAGTATGCTACATCGGGTCTGGTACATAGCATCGCATACATGATAAAGCCTACTACCGAAGTATAGGGTATCCCTTGCATGCGAGCTCTCTCCAAATCAGTCTTGGGAGACATCTCTTTGGAGAGAGTGACTCCAGAGATCGTGGGCATGTTCCCACGCTTGGACTCTTCCATACTAAACCTCTTTAGTATGGTGTCAATGTACCTGGATTGGGACAATCCCAAAATCCGTTTGGATCTATCTCTATAGATCCTGATTCCCAATATGCAGGAGGCATCACCAAGATCTTTCATTGAGAATCTTTGTGATAAGAAGAGCTTGACCGATTGCAGCATAGGAATATCATTTCCTATCAAGAGTATGTCGTCCACGTACAATACGAGGAAGACAACCTTACTCTCTGCCACCTTCTTGTAGATACAAGGTTCATCTGGATTTTTGACGAAATCAAACTCTTTGATAACGACGTCAAAGCAGATGTTCCAACTCCGCGATGCTTGCTTTAATCCATAAATGGATTTAAGCAGCTTGCACACCTTCCCGCTGCTCCCACTGTCTACGAAGCCCTCTGGCTGAGTCATATACACGCACTCTTCTAAATCACCATTTAGAAAGGCGGTCTTAACATCCATTTGCCAGATTTCATAATCATGATAAGCAGCGATGGCAAGCATGATCCGGATGGATTTAAGCATAGCCACTGGAGAAAAGGTCTCGTCATAGTCCACACCTGGTCTTTGACGAAAAGCCTTTGCTACAAGTCTAGCTTTGAAAGTCTCCACTTTCCCATCTACACCAAGTTTCTTCTTGAAGATCCACTTGCTCCCAATGGGTTTTACCCCTTCAGGAGCAACGTCCAAAGTCCATACTTTGTTGGTGTACATGGATTCCATCTCGGACCGCATAGCATCCAGTCATTTCACTGAGTCCCCACTCATGATGGCCTGCTCGAAGCTAGTTGGGTCATCATCTTCCATGATGCAATCCTCGCTTCCACCATCAATGAGAAAACCGTAGTATCTCTCAGGTGTATGAGAAACCCTACTAGATCGGCGGAGAGGCTGGGGTTCGTCGGGTACTATCGAATCTTCTGGTTCCACTAAATCTTCAGTTATAGTTTGTGTATCTGGAATTTCTTCCAGCTCTACCACTTTGCCACTAATTTCTTTTTCAAGGAATTCCTTTTCTAAAAAGGTGGCATATTGAGAAACAAACACTTTTTGTTCTTCAGCATGGTAGAAAAAATATCCTTGGGAATTCTTAGGATATCCCACAAACTTGCAAAGAACCGACCGTGCCTCGAGTTTGTCTGGATTTTGCCTTTTGACATAGGCCGGACAACCCCATATCTTAACTCGTTTAAAATATGGTCTCTTCCCACTCCATATCTCATATGGTGTGGTAGGTACAGATTTAGATGGAACTTGATTCAATAGGTATATTGCTGTTTCCAGCGCATAACCCCAGAAGGAAATAGGTAACTCAACTGTGCTCATCATAGAGCGCACCATATCTAATAGGGTGCGGTTCCTCCGTTCAGATACACCGTTGTGCTGTGGTGTATATGGAGGAGTTAGCTGAGAGAGAATCCCATTCTCTTTTAGGAAGTCCAGGAATTCATTGCTTAAGTATTCACCTCCTCGATCAGATCGTAGGATTTTAATACTTTTTCCGGTTTGGTTCTCAACTTCTTGTTTATATTCCCTAAATTTCTCAAAAGCTTCTGATTTGTGTTTCATCAGGAACACATACCCGAACCTAGAGAGATCGTCAGTGAATGTAATGAAGTATGAAGAACCATCCCTGGCATGTGTAGACATGGGACCGCATACATCACTATGTATAAGTCCCAAGAGTTCGGTAACTCTTTCTCCGTGTCCCGTAAACAGAGTTTTGGTCATCTTGCCTTTGAGACATGACTGGCAAGTGTCATAAGATGAAAATTCAAAAGGTTTCAAATATCCATCCTTATGCAACTTAGCCAGTCGTGTCACATTGATGTGACCCAGTCTACAATGCCACAAGAAGGATTCGTTGAGTTCAGAACTCTTCCTCTTGTGTGTGTTTGTTATGCTCAGAACTGTTTATTGATTTCGAACATAAATGCCATTGCATAACGTGCCTGATCCAACCAACTTTTGGTTACGGAAAATGTTCATAACATTGTCCTGTAATACAAAATTATATCCCTCTTTACTTAATAAAGAAACCGATATAATGTTGCATATCAGGTTCGGCATGTTATAGCATTCGTTCAGAACCAATGTATTACCAGTTGGTAATACAAGGTGATATTCCCCGACAGTCTTAGCTGCAACAATTGCACCATTTCCAACTCTTATGTCTTTATCACCTTCTCCAAGTTCTCTACCTTTTCTAAGCCCATGTAACTGATTACATATGTGGGATCCTGACCCGGTATCTAATACCCAGGACGTAGAGCAAATGGAGAAACAGTTCTCAGTAACGAACACACCCGAAGAAAATGCATCATCATGTACTTTCTTCATTCGGGTGGCATGGGAATCCTGGTATTCCCCTATATCCTGTTCATTCCTATAACTCTTACAGGAAAGAACGGAACCAACGTTCCCCAGCTTTGTATAACATGCGGGTTCGGTCAATACATCCATATTATTATCTTCATTAGGGCATGAAATGATCGCTACCTGGAGAGAGAGAGAGAAGAAAACACTTTAGCGTATGCTCGTGCAAGATCAGATTGGTTATTATCTTATCTAATCAGGATGGCTCCCACTGCTTTTTATCAAATCTTCCTTCAAACCCTAAAAGGAAAGATTAGCCGGGATTAATTACACACTACAAGTTCGCTAATCTTTCAGCCAGGCCAGTGTCGGTACTTTGAGGGAGGTCCCCCGTGCTGTCGCACGAACCTAATTAATGTAAACCTCGTTTTCCCAGAGGCGTAACCCCGTTGACACCTTTCTAGACACCTACTTGATCAGCTAATTGCAATGTGTAAAACTCTCCCAGGAGTAACTCTTACTCGCAGTGGGTATCGGGATCCAACTATCTCAAAGAAGGTATGCAATCTCATTGCAAATTTCAACACTTGAAATTCCCGATAATCTTTCGCCCCTAGCAACTATATGACCTTAACATAGTCAACAAATCACAAGTGCTAGTCAAGTTCAACCCGTCATTTCCTGATTGAATTAAACCCACCCGCACGACCCTTAACATAGTCAACAAAGTCGCACGACTACCCTAATCCAATCTGCATCATATGCATAAGCAGATAAATACTGGTCAGCTACCGCACACTACGTCTTAACATAGTCAGCAAACGTAGCACGAATACTAACTAGTACTTATCTGAAATGACGGAGGGCTACGACAGGTTTTTCTGAAAACCTATTGCGTAATGAACTTGATATCGTTGTAGAATCAAATGAAGTTTTGAAATGGAGTGATTTTGAGGCTTTTCTAGTTTTGCTAAAGGAGTCACTCCCGGTGAAGGGATCTCGGTCCTTTCCTCGTCGAATGAGGTGCGGGATATATCATATATATCGCTGTGCAAAGTGAAAACTCAAAAGCAGTCAAAAGCAAACCGAGTGTGTAGCATCTGCCAGTTATTACTAAAGGAGTCACTCCCGGTGAAGGGATCTCGGTCCTTTCCTCATCGAATAAGGTGCAGGGTATATCATATATACCGCTGTGCAAAGCAAGAACTGTAGCTACCTGTTTTATTTAAAATTCGATTCCACAACATCTTAGGTTTCTTATCTTTCATTAATCACATTAATGAAGTCCCATCATTTAAATACCTAAACATCACAGATAGATATGACGTACACTTATGCCATCCGCATTCGCCTCGATGTCCCCTCGTGCACCGTTAGGTTAGGTAACTAACGACAGAGCAGGGCAGGACTAGCGCGGGTGTAAAACATAAGTAACATCTATATAATATATCATATATACTATATACTATATCCATCACAGAATCTCATCACAGATATCGCAGCAGAAGAAACATATGAAATATTGGATATACTAGGACGCCCGTGTTTTCAATATGAGCCAGTATAAAACACGGATTCCACGGTCGTGATGAATAGCCAATCCCACACCCCTAGACCCCTACGAGAGCGGCAAGCAACCCTGCCAATTCTAGGGTTAGGAGACCCGGACTCGACTCCTTGAGTTGGTCTCCCACTGGACCCCAGAACCCGGTTACTTGTGCTCCCCTTCTTGGGTCTATCCTAATGCCGAAAAGTAAATAATATACAAAGGGTGACAACTTCCGCTACCTGGAAGTTCCCCAAATAAAAGAATATTACATACAAGTTTTTACATGAATGAAAATGAAAAACACTCATCTCACATAAAAACCCCCGGCTATTCGAACACGACGATCCAATATAACATATCCAGCAACACATAACATCACATGTCATCAATGTAAGCAAGTATGCATACCCCAATTGTCGTTGACGTATAGCAACGAAACCGGCGACATGAACATACTACACTTACGGTCACAGAAAAGAAAGTGTAAAACTACAACAATTGGAATCCACAACTTCTTTAGACATCACATGCCTAATCAAATGAAATACTTAGACATCACATGCCTAACAGATATAAATCCCGCATTTTAGTCTCATTATCGAAAACTCTTTTCAATATCATGTGGGACTAAACTGCTAGATTTCTAACATTCATTCAGTTATCTCATAACTGTTTGTGAATTCCAATTATTGTATCACATTCCAGATAAACAGAAAATGTTAAATTTTCCGATCGAACAGTCAAATACCCAAGTTTTCCCGATACAACTCAATACATGAAATAAGTCTAACAACATTCAGTTCGTGCCTCAGTACCAACGGTCCAGCCGTAGAAGGGTCAAGAGCGCACTGGCCTGGCTGAAAGATTGGCGAACTTGTAGAGTGTAATTAATCCCGGCTAGTCTTTCCTTTTAAGGTTTGAAGGAAGATTTGATAAAAACAGTGGGAGCCATCCTGATTAGATAAAATAAATAACCAATCTAATCTTGCAAGAGCACACGCAGAGTGTTTTCTTCTCTCTCTCTCCAGGTAGCGACCATATCATGCCTTAATCAAGATAATAATATGGATGAATTGACCGAACCCCCTTGTTATACTGAGCTGGGGAAAGTTGGTCCCGCTCCAGCTTATAATTGTTATAAGACAGAGCAGGAAATAGGGAATTGAAAGGTTCCTTGGCACTCTAGTGAGGTCTCACGAGGTATCAACCATGCCAATTTCTAATTTAACGGGTGCCGAGAAACCCTAATACGGATCGTTGGCTAGAAGTTTAGGCGAAAAAGAAACTAGTTAACAACTTAACTAAATGGTAAACGGAAATACAACCTTTGTAGATCTGGTTCTCCACCTCCATGGCTCCGCGATGAAGTCTCCTCGCTGTACAAATCGGATCTTGGGCTCTAGCGTCGGCTTCATCGGAGAAAAAGCGGGCTAGGTCATCGACGACGATGCCGAAGATGATCTACGTCGAGGCATCGCTAGATCAAGCTCCAACTTCACCAAGTCATGAAAACTTGTGAAGGAAACACCCTATACTACTTGGCAAGAGGTAGAGGATGAAGAAATAGGAAGTGGGTTCACTTTAGAATTGGATTTCTCACTCATTTCATTAAGTCACCATTGATGAAGTCTAGGTTTTCTTCTTGAAGAAGAAGAAGATGATGATAATGTTATGATAAGAAGAATAAAAATAGAAAAGAAAATGAATTCTTATCATAATTTTAACCATGGTAAAGTGTAGAGAATTAACTTGAGTTAGGTTGTGAAGGGTTTCTAGGCACCCTAAGGAGGTCTCACAAGGCATCGATCATGCCAATTTAAAATTTAACGGTGCCGAGAAACCCTAGAACGGATCGTTGGCTAGATTTCTAGGCGAAACAATCAAACTAGCTAACACTTAACTACAAGAATACGGAAATACAACCTTTGTAGATCCGGTGCTCCACCTCCATAGCTCCGCAACGAAGTCCCCTCGCTGTCCAAAATGAATTCCCGGGCTCTAGCGTCGGCTTCGTCGGAGAAATGGCGAACTAGGTCGTCGATGTCCATGCCGAAGATGATCTACGTCGAGGCATCGCTAGATCAAGCTCCAACTTCACCAAGTCAAGAAACTTGTGATGAAAACACACTCTACTACTTGGCAAGAGGTAGAGGATGAAGAAATAGGAAGTGGGTAGACTTTAGAATTGGATTTCTCACTCTTTTTCTCACTTTGCCATTAAAGCTTTCAAGCTTTTTCTTGAAATGAAGAAGAAGAAGAAGATGAAGAATATGATAAGTGTTAATTGAAAAAGGAAAAGAAAATCAAACCTTATCATATTCAAACCATGTTTTAGTGTAGAGAATGAATCATGGTTAAATGGAATGGTTAGGGTTAAGGATGAGACAAAAATGGTCACAAAGTTAAAGTATTCATGAAGCTTCATGAAAGAACAAAGAATGCCACCATTTTATCATTTCCTTTTCTTTTTCCAAAAGAATAAATAAATGAATAAAATGAATAAGCAAATAATAAACCCTAACCATTTCATTAACCAATGTTTAATTCTTTATACTTAACCAATTTTACATGCACCATCAAACATGATACAAGCATGTGCACAAAATCATATCACATATATAATGCGCATATCCGAGCGAGAAAATCCATTTAAAGTGAACCGATACTAGTTAATGCAAAGTAATATATCAAATATATAATTATGCATTAAATCATTAAATCAACACTTGATTTAATGATCCGGTCATATCACATATAACCGACTAATATCAACAGTAACATCTGATCGAATCAACACTTGATCCGATAACCCGGCTATATCGCATATAACCGATCAATGTCACAAATCGCGAGAATCAAATACAGTATCACATACTGGTATCATTCTCGGTCCCGCACATATCTCATATGCGCTCCTATTTCGTTTCGCTTGAGCCAGGAAACCTCTGTGTAGGACTCTAAAGACTCGTCAATACGCCGGCAGCAGGTGATGATCATATAAAACACCCACAAGCCGCAAGCGGTCTGCTAAACGTAACGGCCACCCGGGTATTGAGCGATCAGAAGATCGACGAGCAAGCCAGCTCACACTCCAGTGAATCCAACCAGTAACACTACCGTACAGTCCGGTCTGATCGTCTGATATGTCGCATATCTTGCCTAGGGGTGGTAAACGTCAGACCCCAATAGCTCGATAAGTCGTGTCGATACGAGGTCTATAACAATTCGAGAAACTACTGGTAACACTTACCAGTAAATCTCAGCAACACTGGCCAGGGATTTCCTGTTATAGACAATCGAACACAGCGCAACATCAACCCCCTATACCGGGAGAGACGAATCCCCTCCTATCGCTCATTGCCTCCATGTGATTCGGGACTGTACCCAAAAAGCCACCGTTTTGCACGCCCTCTTGGACGTGGTAAGATGGAAATCAAAGCACAGTGGGAACCACACAAGACTCTATGACGATCTCGGGTCAACAGACTACTCTGTACCAGTGTCACCAGAGAACTGCCATCTGACGTAAGGTATAATACCATCTGGGAGTTCTCGGCGAGTCCGTCCAGTGTACCCAGTCTCTACTGAGCACCCGTATATCATCTCTGATGTCAAACACCGATGGATATGGGATCATCCATCGCCCATCTGTATGGGTCGAGAAGGTATACGCTAGTCTACTCTGGTGTATCGATGCCCCATCTCGATATACCCACGACTAGGGACTTTCAAGGATGTACTTATGGACTACCATGTCCCCACTAGTATGATCCGCATCATAGTCTAGGTAGTCAAGTACACATCCTAAGGGCTTTACCAACATGTAACAGAGAGACAATCAGTGTACACGTTAAGGTAAAGAGTAACCAGATAGCATACTATCATGTCGAGCAAGAAAGTCCTCCCTATATATGTCTCAGCATCCACTACAATATACATCCAATGTACAGTAATGGCCTCTAGGGCATACATATAACTAACAATCTTCCACTTGCACTAGGGCCATCTGATAGCAGTGGTTGTAGTATCCCATACTCAACCATCCTATAAAAGTCTCTCTCTGGGAATAGGCCTTCGTGAGTTGATCCGTCGTGTTGTCCTCTGAGTCTACTCTCCTAACCTCGATCTCCTTGGAGATCAACCATCTCCATGATCAGGTGATACTGCCTTAGAATATGTCTGGATCACTGATGGGACCTGCGTTCCTTGGCATAAGCCATAACTCCATTGTCACACAATGGGAGGAACATAGTTCATCTCATGAACCAATATACACCCAAACAGCCTCTTTGGTAGCATCTTAAGTAGCGATGTATCCTGCCTTTATCGTCTAGTATGCCACAGTATCTAGCTTGGAACTCTTCTAACATACCGTCCCTTTACTGAGGGTAAAGACAATGCCTGTGACTGACATTTAGTCGTCTTTATCACCCTGGAACACTTCCAGTGATTCTCCCCAGGATCGATTGATACCATCTCACTACAACTAGTGAGTATCCTAACATCCAATTAGATCTATCTCATAGATCCAAAACTCTGGATTTAGGAGGTATCATTTTGATCCTATACGGAGAATCTTTGTGATAATCGGAGATTGATCGAGCGTAGCATAGGAAACTCCTTCCCTATCAAGAGTATGTCATCCACGTACTCTACGAGGATCTTTACCATACTCCCTACTGCCTTTTTGTTTATACAAGGTTCATCTATCATTTTGATGATGTCAAACTCTTTGACTAACACATCAAAACAGACGTTCCAACTCCGCGATACCTGCTTTATCCTATAAAGCATCTTGCACACGTTTCCGCTGCTCCCACTGTCTACGAAGCCCTCTGGCTGTGTACTTATAGACGCACTCTTCTAAAACATCATTTAGAAAAGCAGTCATGACACCCAATCACCAGATATCGTAGTCATGGTATGTAGCCGTGACAAGTAGGATCTGGATGGACTTAAGCATAGGTACTGGAAAAGGTTTCGTCATTATCCACGCCTGGTCAATGACGAAAACCTTTAACTAGTCTAGCTTTGAAAGTCTCAACTTTTCCATTTACACCAAGTAATCTTCTCAAGATATACTTGCTTCTGATGGGGATTTAACCCTTCAGATATAGCAACCAAAGTCCATACTTTGTTGGTGTACATGGATTCCATCTTAGATCACTAAGCATCCAGCCATTCTTACAGAGCCTTACTCCTGATGGCCAGCTCGAAGCTAGTTGGGTCATCATCTCATGATGCAATCCTCGCTCCCACTGTCATAGAGCAACCGAAGTATTCTTTCAGGTGGGTGAGGAACCCTACTAGATCGGTGGAGAGGCTGAGGTTCGTTGGTATCTACTGAATCCTTTGGTTGTACCAAATCATCTGCTGTAGTTTGTATAGCTGGAACCTTTCCAGTTCTACATTACAGACGTTGCCTCGAGCTTGTCCGGATTTTGCTTTTAGACATAGGCTGGACAACCCCAAATCTTAACTGGCTTAAGACATGGGCTCTTCCCATACCATATCTCATATGGAGTGGTAGGCAACTGATTTGATTCGAACCGTATTCAATAGGTATGCAGCTTCTCAAGCGCATAACTCCCAAAAGGAAATAGGTAACTCAGTAGTACTCATCATAGAGAACACCATATCATATAGGGTGTGATTGCTCCGCCCCGATATACCATCGTGCTATGGTGTATATGGAGGAGTAATGCTGAGAGAGAATCTCATTCTCCTTTAGAAAAGTCCAAGAATTCCATGCTCAAGTATTCTCCTCCTTGATCTCATCAAAGGACATAATACTTTTACCCGTATTGTGGTTCTCTACTTCTAACTTATATTCTGTGAATATCTTAAAAGGTTCGGACTTGTGTTTCAACAGGAACATAGGTCTGAATCTCGAAAGATCATCAGAGAATGTAATGAAGTAAAAAGAACCGGTCTTGGTATGTGTAGACAGGGGACTTACATACATCAACATGTATCATCCCAAGAGTTCACTAACTCTTTCTCTGTTTCCAATAAACAGAGCTGTGGTCATCTTATCTTTGTGACATGACTGGCGAGTTTCATAAGATGTAAATTCAAACTAATTTAAATATGCATCTTTATGTAACTCCAGCTAGTCGGGTCGCATTGATATGACCTAGTCTACAATGTCTCAAGAAGGATTCGTTCATTTCTGAACTATTCCTCTTGTGTGTGTTCCATATACTAAGAACTGTAATTTGATGTAGAACATCAACGCTTTTAGATAACGTGCCTGAACCGATCAACTTTTGATATAGGAAATGTTCAAAACATTATCCAACAATACAAAATTATATCATTTCTGTACTAATAAAGAGACTGATATGATTTTGTATATCAGGTTCGGTATCTAATAACATTCGTTCAGAATCAATGTATAGGTAATACAGGGTGACAGTGACCAACAGACTTGGATGCAACACTTGCCCCGTTTTCTGCCTCATGAAACTTATCACCTGTTCTCAGTTTTTCTACCCTTTTGTAGCCCTATGTAACAAATTACATATCTGGGATCCTGATCCGGTATCAAATACCCAGGATGCAGAGGATACAGAGAAACAGTTCTTTAAAATGAACACACCCGAAGATGATGCATCATCATGCACTCTCTTCGTTTGGGCGGCACAAGAATTCTGGTAATCCCTAATTTCCTGCTCTGTCTTATAACAATTATAAGTTGGAGCGGGACCAACGTTCCCCAGCTCAGTATAACAAGCGGGTTCGGTCAATATTCCGTATTATTATCTAGATTAAGGCGTGATATGGTCGCTACCTGGAGAAAGAGAGAAGAAAACACTCAGCGTATGCTCTTGCAAGAATATATTGGTTATTATTTTATCTAATCAGGATGGCTCCCACTGCTTTTTATCATATCTTCCTTCAAACCCTAAAAGGAAAGACTAGCCGGGATTAATTACACACTACAAGTTCGCAAATCTTTCAGCCAGGCCAGTGTCGGTACTTTGAGGGAGGTCCCCCGTGCTTTCGCACGAACCTAATTAATGTAAACCTCGTTTTCCCAGAGGCGTAACCTCGTTAACACCTTTCTAGACACCTACTTGATCGGCTAATTGTAATGTATAAAACTCTCCCAGGAGTAACTCTTACTCGCAGTGGGTATCGGGATCCAACTATCTCATAGAAGGTATGCAATCTCATTGTAAATTTCAACACTTGAAATTCCCGATAATATTTTGCCCCGAACGATCTATGACCTTGACAAGGTCAACAAACCATAGACCGCAAGTCAAGTTCAACCCGTCATTTCTTGATTGAATCAAACCCACCCGCACGACCCTTGACAAGGTCAACAAGGCCGCACGACTACCCTAACCCAATCTGCATCATATGCATAAGCAGATAAATACTGGTTAGCTACCGCACACTGCGCCTTGACAAGGTCAACAAACGCAGCACGAATACTAAACAGGATTTATCTGAAATGACGGAGGGCTACGACAGTTTTTTCTGAAAACCTATTGCGTAATGAACTTGATATCGTTGTAGAATCAAATGATTTTAAAATGGAGTGTTTTTTAGGCTTTTCTAGTTTTGCTAAAGGAGTCACTCCCGATGAAGGGATCGTCGGTCTTTTCCTCGTCGAATGAGGTGCGGGATATATCATATATATCACTGTGCAAAGCAAAAACACTTAAAAGCTATCAAAAGACAAACCGAGTGTGTAGCATCTGCCAGTTATTGCTAAAGGAGTCACTCCCGGTGAAGGGATCTCGGTCCTTTCCTTATCGAATAAGGTGCAGGATATATCATATATACCGCTGTGCAAAGCAAGAACTGTAGCTACCTGTTTTATTTTGAAATTCGATTCTACAACATCTTAGGTTTCTTTTATTTCATTAATCATATTAATGAAGTCCCATCATTTAAGTACCTAAACATCACAGATAGATACGACGTACACTTATGCCATCCGCATTCGCCTCGATGTCCCCTCGTGCACCGTTAGGTTAGGTAACTAACGGCTGAGCGGGGCAGGGCTAGCGCGGGTGTAAAACATAAGTAACGTCTATATAATATATCATATATACTATATACAGTATCTATCACAGAACATCACATGATCACATCACAGATATCGCAGCAGAAGAAACATATGAAATATTGGATATACTAGGACGTCCGTGTTTTCAATACGAGCCAGTATAAAACACGGATTCCACGGTTGCGATGAATAGCCAAACCCACACCCCTAGACCACTACGAGAGCGGCAAGCAACCCTACCAATTCTGGAGTTAGAAGACCCGGACTCGACTCCTCGAGTTGGTCTCCCACTGGACTCCAGAACCCGGTTACTTGTGCCCTCCTCCTTGGGTCTATCCTAGTGCGGAAAAGTAAATAATATACAAAAGGTGACATCTTCCGCAACCTGGAAGTGCCCCAATAAAAGAATATTACATACAAGTTATTACATGAATGAAAATGAAAAACACTCATCTCACATAAAAACCCCCGGCTATTCAAACACGACGATCCAATATAACATATCCAGTAACACATAACATCATATGTTATCAACGTAAGTAAATATGCGCATCCTAATTGTCGTTGACATATAGCAACGAAACCGGCGATATCACATATTACACTTACGGTCACAGAAAAGAAAGTGTAAAACTACAACAGTTGGAATCCGCAACCCCTTTAGACATCGCATGCCTAATCAATGAATTCCTTAGACATCACATGCCTAACAATTATAAACCCCGCATTTTAGTCTCATTATCGAAAACTCTTTTCAATATCAAGTCGGGGAATTCAACAAGATTCCCGACATCCTGATCGAATGCTCGTCGCAAACTTCAATAGACGGCTGCACCCCCGATGCCTCCGACGAAGTGCACCAAGGCGAAACACCGCTGCCGCGAGCACCCGGACGGATGCTTTCGGCGACGGGGTTCTCCTACAGTCACTTAGTCGGGGCTATGGAGTGAGGTTGTCTATTAAGTTTATCCGGCGAGTATCCGCGTACGCTACGTGATTGCGACGGACTTTTGATCACATCAAAATTCTGTGGCAACCGATCAAGTGAGACTAAAGTGCTACGTTTATAGCATTCATGCAGTTATCTCATAACTAATTGTGAATTCCAATTATTGTATCACATTCCGGATAAATAGAAAATGTTAAACTTTCCGATCGAACAGTCAAACACCCAAGTTTTCCCGATACAGATCAACACATGAAACAAGTCTAAAAACATTCAGTTCGTGCCTCAGTACCAACGGTCCAGCCGTAGAAGGGTCAAGCCAACGCCTCACATGTGGCACGCCGTACTGCCCCAAACCCGAAGGTTCAAAGGGCAGTTCAAGACGGTCACATAATCGAGTTAAGGTTTGTTGTCTTCTAGAGGGTCCATCGAGTTACTTGCACTACTTAGAACGTCTTTAAACTACGGAAAAATCCAACACTTGGAAATTTCCCGACAGGGGAAAAATTGGGTATTTATATCCGGTCGAACTTTTTAACATATTCAAAAATTATCCGGAAAACACATAGACAAAATTAGACAATCCGATCAAATCTACGAACTCCCAATACAACCCAGAAAACTCAACTCTTGAATAAATATTAAAAATTCCCAGGAAAACCAGCACTGCAAAGTAGGAGTTACTGTGCAAAATTCAATGCATGAAGAGACTAAAGGGCCGCGGAACCGCCGCATTAGCATGCTAATGCCGCGGTTCCGCCGCGCTTTGGTGGACTTAGGTGCTCGAACTTCACAGTAATTCTTAGAAATACCTGCTGATTTTTCTGCATATATTTAATTCTTAAAAATCCACAAATTCAGAAAATGTCCAGAGAGCATGGAAATATTGGGGTTTCGGTTCGATCGGACTTCAAACTCCGTGTAGACTTCGCCTAAGGCTCTAGCTAGGCTCTGATACCAATGAAAGGTTCCTTGGCACTCTAGTGAGGTCTCACGAGGCATCAACCATGCCAATTTCTAATTTAACGGGTGCCGAGAAACCCTAATACGGATCGTTGGCTAGAAGTTTAGGCGAAAAAGAAACTAGTTAACAACTTAACTAAATGGTAAACGGAAATACAACCTTTGTAGATCCGGTTCTCCACCTCCATAGCTCCGCGATGAAGTCTCCTCGCTGTACAAATCGGATCTTGGGCTCTAGCGTCGGCTTCATCGGAGAAAAAGCGGGCTAGGTCATGGACGACGATGCCGAAGATGATCTACGTCGAGGCATCGCTAGATCAAGCTCCAACTTCACCAAGTCATGAAAACTTGTGAAGGAAATACCCTACACTACTTGGCAAGAGCTAGAGGATGAAGAAATAGGAAGTGGGTTCACTTTAGAATTGGATTTCTCACTCATTTCATCAAGTCACCATTGATGAAGTCCAGGTTTTCTTCTTGAAGAAGAAGAAGAAGAAGATGATAATGTTATGATAAGAAGAATAAAAATAGAAAAGAAAATGAATTCTTATCATAATTTTAACCATGGTAAAGTGTAGAGAATTAACTTGAGTTAGTTTGAATGGTTAGGGTTAGAGAAGAAGACAAGAATGGTTGCTTTGGTCAAAGTTGCATGAAGCTTGAAGAAGCTTCTAAGAAAGCAACCATTTGTTTTCTTTTCTCATTCTTTTCATCCAAAAATAAATAGATAAATGAATGAATAAATAAATAAAATCCTAACCATTTACTTAACCAAGGTTTAATTCTTTACACAAACCCTAGCAATCTTGCATCATCAAACATGATACAATCAAGTGCACAAAAATATATCACATATACGATGTGCACATGCGAGTGAGAAAATCCATCTTAAGTGAACCGATACTTGTTAATGCAAAATAATATATCAAATATATCATTATGCATTAAATCATTAAATCAACGCTTGATTTAATGATCCGGTCATATCGTATATAACCGACCGACTAGTATCAACAGTAACAACTTATCGAATCAACACTTGATCCGATAACCCGGCTATATCGCATATAACCGATCAATGTCACAGATCGCGAGAATCGAACACAGTATCACATACTGGTATCATTCTCGGTCCCGCACATATCTCATATGCGCTCCTATTTCGTTTCGCTTGAGCCAGGAAACCTCTGTGTAGGACTCTAAAGACTCGTCAATACGCCGGCAGCAGGTGATGATCATATCAAACACCCGTAAGCCGCAAGCGGTCTGCTAAACGTAACGGCCACCCGGGTATTGAGCGATCAGAAGATCGACGAGCAAGCCCGCTCACAGTCCTGTGAATCCAACCAGTAACACTTACCGTACAGTCCGGTCTGTTCGTCTGATATGTCGCATATCTCGCCTAGGGGTGGTAAACGTCAGACCCCAATAGCTCGATAAGTCGTGTCGATATGAGGTCTATAACAGTTCGAGAAACTACTGGTAACACTTACCAGTATATCTCAGCAACCTTGGCCAGGAATTTCCGGTTATAGCCAATCGAACACAGTGCAACATCAACTCCCTATACCGGGAGAGACGAATCCCCTCCTATCGCTCATTGCCTCCATGTGATTCGGGACTGTATCCAAAAACCACCGTTTTGCATGCCTTGTTAGACATGGTAAGGTGGAAATCAAAGCACAGTGGGAACCACACAAGACTCTATGACGATCTCGGGTCAACAGACTACTCTGTACCAGTGTCACCAGAGAACTGCCATCTGACGTAAGGTATAATACCATCTGGGAGTTCTCGGCGAGTCCGTCCAGTGTACCCAGTCTCTACTGAGCACCCGTATATCTCCTCTGATTTCAAACACCAATGGATATGGGATCATCCATCGCCCATCTGTATGGGTCGAGAAGGTACACGCTAGTCTACTCTGGTATATCGATGCCCCGTCTCGATACACCCACGACTAGGGACCTTGAAGGATGCACTTATGGACTGCCATGTCCCTACTAGTATGATCCGCATCATAGTCCAGGTAGTCAAGTACACATCCTAAGGGCTTTACCAACATGTAACAGAGAGACAATCAGTGTACACGTTAAGGTAAAGAGTAACCAGATAGCATACTATCATGTCGAGCAAGAAAGTCCTCCCTATATATGTCCCAGCATCCACTACAATATACATCCAATGTACAGTAATGGCCTCTAGGGCATACATATAACTAACAGGAATACCAGAATTCCTATGCCGCCCAAACGAAGAAAGTGCATATGATGCATCTCCTTCGGGTATGTTCATTACAAAGAACTGTTTCTCAGTATTCTCTGCATCCTGAGTATTGGATACCAGATCAGGATCCCAGATATGTAATCTGTTACATAGGGCTACAAAATGGTAGAAAAACTGAGAACGGGTGATAAGTTTCATGAGACAGAAAACGGGGCAAGTGTTGCAGCCAAGTCTGTTGGTCACTGTCACCCTGTATTACCAATACTTTGATTCTGAACAAATGCTATTAGATACCGAACCTGATATACAAAATCATATCAGTCTCTTTATTAGTAAAGAAATGATAAAATTTTGTATTGATGGATAATGTTTTGAACATTTCCTATATCAAAAGTTGATCGGTTCAGGCACGTTATCTAAAAGCATTGACGTTCTAAATCAAACTACAGTTCTTTAGTATACAGAAGATACACAAGAGGAAGAGTTCAGAAATGAACGGATCCTTCTTGAGGTATTGTAGACTAGGTCACATCAATGCGACCCGACTGGCTGAAGTTACATTTTAGATGCATATTTAAATTAGTTTGAATTTACATCTTGTGAAACTTTCCAGTCATGTCACAAAGATTAGATGACCATAGCTCCGTTTACTGAAAACAGAGAAAGAGTTAGTAAACTCTTTGGACTGATGCATGATGATGTATGTAAAGTCTCCTGTCTACACATGCCAGGACTGGTTCTTTATACTTCATTATATTCTCTGATAATCTCTCAAGATTCAGTCATATGTTCCTGTTGAAACATAAGTCCGAACCTTTTGAGGTATTCACAGAATATAAGTTAGAAGTAGAGAACCAATAACCGGGTATAAGTATTATGTCCTATGATGAGATCAGGAAGGAGAATACTTGTGCATGGCATTCCTAGACCATTCTAAAGGAGAATGAGATTCTCTCTCCGTACTACTCCTCTGAATACACCACAGCACAACGGTGTATTAGGGTGGAGCAATCGCACAATATTAGATATCGTGTGCTCTATGATGAGTATTACTGAGTTACCTATTTCCTTTTTGGGGTTGTGCACTTGAGAAGCTGCATACCTATTGAATTAGGTTCGAATCAAATCAGTGCCTACCATTCCATATGAGATATGGTATGGGAAGAGCCTATCTTTTAAGTAAGTTAAGATTTGGGATTGTCCGGCCTATGTCAAATGCAAAATCCGGACAAGCTCGAGGCAATGTCAGTTATGTAGAACTGGAAATGTTCCAGCTATACAAACTGCAGCTGATGATTTGACAGAACCAAAGGATTCAATAGTTCCCGACGAACCTCAGCCTCTCCGCCGATCTAGCAGGGTTCCTCACCTGCTTGAGAGATACTTCGGTTTCTCGATGACAGTGGGAGCAAGGATTGCATCATGAGATGATGACCTAACTAGTTTCGAGTAGGCCATCAAGAGTAGAGACTCTGTAAGAATGGCTGGATGCTTAGCAATCTGAGATGGAATCCATATACACCAACAAAGTATGGTCTTTGGTTGCGATATCTGAAGGGTTAAATCCCCATCAGGAGCAAGTATATCTTGAGAAGATTACTTGGTATAGATGGAAAAGTTGAGACTTTCAAAGCTAGACTTGTTAAAGGTTTTCATCATCGACCAGGCACGGATAATGATGAAACCTTTTCCAGGGAATATGCTTAAGTCCATCCAGATCCTACTTGCCACGGCTACATACCATGACTACGATATCTGGTGGTTGGGTGCCATGACTACTTTTCTAAATAATGATTTAGAAGAGAACGTCTATAAGAACACAGCCAGAGGGCTTCGTAAACAGTGGGAGCAGGGAAACGTGTGCAAGTTGCTTTACATAATGAAGCAGGCATCGCGGAGTTGGAACGTCTATTTTGATGTGATAGTCAAAGTGTTTGACTTCATCAAAATGGTAGACGAACCTTGTATATACAAAAGGGTAGTAGAGAGTAAGGTGGTCATCTTCGTATTGTACGTAGACAACATACTCTTGATAGGAAAAGAGTTTCCTATACTACGATCGGTCAATCTCCTATTATCACAAGGATTCTCCAAATAGGATCAAAGTGATACCTCCTAAATCCTGAGTTTTCATCTATGAGATAGATGTAATTGGATGCTAGGATTCTCACTAGATGTAGTGAGATGGTATCAATCGATCCTGGGGAGAATCACTGGAAGAGTTCCAGGGTGATAAAGACGACTGAATGTCAGTCACAGGCACTGTCTTTACCCTCAGTAAAGGGACGGTATGTTGGAAGAGTTCCAAGCTAGATACCGTGGCAAACTAGACGATAAAGGCTGGTAACATCGCTATTGAAGATACTACCAAAGAGGAAGTTTGGGTGTATATTGGTTCATAAGATGAACTAGGTTCCTGCCATTGTATGACAATGGAAGTGTGGCTTCGGCCCAGGAACCCTGGTCCCATCAGTGACCCAGACAAATTCTGAGGCAGCATCACCTGATCATGGAGATAGTTGATCTCCAGGTTGATCAAGGTTAGGAGAGTAGACTCAGAGGACAACACGGCGGATCCACTCACGAAGGCCTTTTCCCAAAGAGAGACTTTTAGGGGATGGTTGAGTATGTGATACTGCAACCACTGCTACAGATGGCCCTAGTGGAAGTGGGAGATTGTTAGTTATATGTATGCCCTAGAGGCCATTACTGTACATTGGATGTATATTGTAGTGGATGCTGGGACATATATAGGTAGGACTTTCTTGCTCGACATGACAGTACGCTATCTGGTTGCTCTTTATCTTAACGTGTATACTTTCTGTCTCTCTATTACATGTTGATAAAGCCCTTAGGATGTGTACTCGACTTTCAGGACTGTGATGCAGATCATACTAGTGGGGCCTGGATAGTCCATGAGTACATCCTTCAATGTTCCTAGTCGAGGGAATATCGAGACGGGGCATCGATATTCCAGAGTAGACTAGCGTATATCTTCTCGACCCATGAGATGGGCGATGGATGATCCCATATCCATTGGTGTTTGACATCAGAGATGGTATACGGGTGCTCAGTGGAGACTGGGTACACTGAACGGACTCGCCGAGAACTCCCAGATGGTATTATACCTCACGTCAGATGGCAGTTCTCTGGTGACACTGGTACAGCTTAGTCTGTTGACCCGAGATCGTCATAGAGTCTTGTGTGTCTCCCACTGTGCTTTGATTTCCACCCTACCACAGCTCTACTGAGTCATGCAAACAGGTGGTTTTTGGGCACAGTCCCGATTCACATGGAGGCAATGAGCGATAGGAGGGGATTCGTCTCTCCCGGTATTGGGGGTTGATGTTGCGCTATGCTCGACTGGCCATAACAGGAAATCCGTGGCCAGGGTTGCAGTGACCTACTGGTAAGTGTTATCAGTAGTTTCACACATGTCATGGACTTTACGTCGGCATGACTTATCGAGCTACTGGGGTCTGACGTTTACCACCCTAGGCTAGATATGCGACATATCAGACGAACAGACCGGACTGTATGGTAAGTGTTACTGGTTGGATTCACAGGAGTGTGAGCGGACTTGCTCGTCGATCTTTTGATCGCTCAATACCCGGGTGGCCGTTACGTTTAGCAGACCGCTTGCGGCTTGTGGGTGTTTGATATGATCATCATCTGCTGCCGTCGTATTGACGAGTCTTTAGAGTCCTACACAGAGGTTTCCTAGCTCAAGCGAAACGAAATAGGAGCGCATATGAGATACGTGTGGGAACGAGAATAATTCATGTATGTGATACCGTATTCCATTCTCGCGATGAATGTATCGATTGGTTATATGCGATATAACCTAGTTATCGAATCAAGGATTGATTCGATAAGCCGATACATAGGATACTAGTCGGTTATATGCGATATGACCGGATCGTTAAATCAAGTGTTGATTTAATGTATAATTTTATATTTGATATATTACTTTGCATTAACTAGTATTGGTTCACTTTAAATGGATTTTCTCACTTGAAATGCACAAGTTGTATATGTGATATACTTTTGTGCACTTGTTTGTATCATGTTTGATGATACTTGCTCACTTGGGTTTGTGTAAAGAATAAACCATGGTTAAGTTAATGATTAGGGTTTTATTTTTCTTACCTATTTATTTATTTATTTATTTTGAAAAGATAAGAAATGAAATGGTTGCTAGTTTTGTTTTTTCTTTGAAGCTTCTTGAAGCTTTAACTATAGTGACCATTTTGTCTCATACTTAACCCTAACCATTCCACTTAACCTTAGTACATTCTCTACACCTAACCAACGTTAGAAAATGATAAGTGTTGATTTTATTTTCTATTTTTAATAACACTTATCATATCTTTTCTTCTTCTTCTTCATCTTGAGCAAGAAAGAAAACCTAGCTACCATCAATGGCAACTAGTGAAAATGAGTGAGAAATCCAATTCTAAAGTGAACCTACTTCCTATTTCTTCATCCTCTACCTCTTGCCAAGTAGTATAGGGTGTTATCTTCACAAGTTTCAGGACTTGGTGAAGTGGGAGCTTGATCTTGTGATGCCTCAACGTAGATCATCTTCGGCATCGTAGTCGATGACCTAGCTCGCCCAATTCTCCGATGAAGCCGACGCTAGAGCCCGGGATTCGATTTGGACAGTGAGGAGACTTCATCGCAGAGCCATGGAGGTGGAGAAACGGATCTACAAAGGTTGTAGCTTCTTTCCTTTAGCATTAAATTCGTTTACATGCTTGCATCGCCTATATATCTAGTTAACGATCCGTATTAGGGTTTCTCGGCATTTGTAATTTTTGAAATTGGCATGGTTGATGCCTTGTGAGACCTCATTAGTGTGCCTAGGAACCCTGCAGTTTTTGGGTGCAGTCCCGAAGCACTTGGAGGCAGTGACGGTTAGACAGGATTCGTCTCTCCCGTATTGGGGGTTGATATCGCGCTGTGTCTAGGAGAGCCATTACACAAAGTCCCTGGCCAGGGCAAGCGAGATAGACTGGTAGGTTTCCAGTGTTATCTCAGGTGTTCTGGGCTACACTCCGACACGACTTGTACCGCTAGTAGGGGACTGACGTTTACCGCCCTCCTAGGCCCGCCATGCGATGTTCTTAGACGAACAGACCGGACTGTATGGAGATTGTCACATACAGACTCAGTAGGAGTTCAGATGGGTTTCACCTCGTCCGTCTTCTTATCGGCATCTACCTGGGGACCGTTACGTACAGCTAGTGCCGCTTGCGGTCTGTGGTTAAACCCACTGCCAGCGTAGTGTTGAGTCTTTAGAGTCCCACACAGAGGGTTATTCTCCTTTGGGCAAAACTGAGTAGAGGACGCATGGTTTTGCGATAGGGTTCGTTCACATCCGCGCACTTATGCACATTTGGCGTCCAGACAGACATTACTAGCGGGCTCTGGTTTGAGCCAGATCCTAGTATATGTTTTGGGATTAGTTTTATCTCATAGTATTCATGTTCCTCGGAACACGAATGTGGGTGTGTATGCACAGTTGTTTGAGGCGGAGGAAGAGGTTCTTCATTAGGGTTTTGGAACGGGTGCGTATGCAAAGTTGACAGTCATCTTTTTCCAAACCCTAATGAATTTGTGATATATTAATTAATAATATTAATTAAGTGAAATTGTGTCATGGTTGGGTTTGTTGACTTTTTGACCAAGGTTGACTAGTTGACCATGGTTGAAACATTGACTATCATCATTACACATCAAAGATGCTCTTTGATTCTAGCAAAAACCATTTAATGTGAAATGATAATAGTCTTATCAAACCTTCCATCAACTTTTTCATTTTGATTAATTTTATTAATTTGATAATTCACTTATATTGTTATGGTTGTAAAAAACCATCTCATTCTATCATAACCATTCTCTCTCCTCTCTTTTTCTTTCTCCTCCTCTAGTTCAAGGAGATCCATTCTCATGAGTTGAGAAACCTCTCCTTGAGATAAAATACCCTAAACCACTCTCTACTCACTCTAAGGTTGAAGGTCTAGCAAGCTAAAGACCTCAGTTGTCTCAAAGTTCGAGAAAGGAGCCCAAGGTTGAAACCCTCAGGTGGATCCATCTTTGACGAAAGAAGGCGATGAGAAAAGCACCATCCAACCACTACAAAGAGTTCAAGAAGAAGGAGTTCAAGTAAGGTATAACCCCTAACCGAGTAGATAAATCTCTAGTTAGGTTGCTAGTGTGTAGTTTAGCCAAGATCCGTTTTTGTAGTCCAAGTTACCTAAACCCTAAAAATTGTTTTTCACCATTTCCGCAAGCCCGAAAGAACCGGGAGAGGTAACATGGACTTACAGGTTTTCTCATAGACGGGGATAGAGAGGATTGCACCATTGATTATGATGAGCCTACTAGCTTCCAGCAATCCATTCAGAGCGGTGACTCAGTAAAATGGCTGGATGCAATGCGGACCGAAATGGAGTCCATGTACACTAACAAAGTTTGGACTTTGGACATTGCTCCAGAAGGGGTAAAACCCGTAGGCTGCAAATGGATCTTCAGAAAGAAGATTGGTGTAGATGGGCAGGTTGAAACCTATAAAGCTAGACTTGTTGTAAAGGGTTTTCGTCAAAGACCTGGTTTGGACTATGACGAGACCTTTTCTCCAGTGGCTATGCTCAAATCCATTCGGATCCATCTTGCCATTGCTGCCTTCCACGATTATGAGATCTGGCAGATGGACGTAAAGATGGCTTTCCTAAATGGAAATTTGGAAGAGTGCGTCTATATGGATCAACCGGAAGGTTTCATTCAGAGTAGGAGCAGCGGTAAAGTGTGCAAGTTGCTTAAGTCCATCTATGGACTGAAGCAGGCATCGCGGAGTTGGAACATCTGCTTTGATGATACTGTCAAAAAATTCGGCTTTATCAAGAATCCAGATGAACCGTGCATTTACAGTAAGATTGTAGGGAGAACTGTGGTATTCCTTGTCTTGTACGTGGATGACATTCTCCTAATAGGAAATGATATTCCTATGCTATAGTCAGTCAAAGGATTCGTGTCATAGAGGTTCTCCATGAAGGACCTGGGCGATGCCAACTAAATTCTGGGGATCCAGATCTATCGTGATAGATCTAAAAGGATGTTGGGACTTTCGCAGTCCAGGTACATCGACACCATACTGAAATGATTCAGTATGGAAGATTCAAAGCACGGTAATCTACCGGCTTGCCACGGAATCACCCTCTCCAAAGAGATGTCTCCCAAGACTGATTTGGAAAGGGCTCGCATGTCATCTATACCCTACGCATCTGCGGTAGGCTTTATAATGTATGCGATATTGTGTACCAGACCAGATATAGAATACGCATTAAGCGTTGTAAGCCGGTATCAGTCGGACCCAGGGGAGAAACACTGGATAGCAGTAAAGAACATTCTCAAGTATCTGAGAAGGACCAAGGAGATGTTCTTGGTGTATGGCGGAAAAGACCTCCAGATCGAGGCCTTTGCTGACTCCAGCTTCCAGAGTGACAAGGATGACTCCAAGTCCATGTTGGGTTATGTCTTTACCCTCAATGGAGGGGCGGTTTGCTGGAAAATCTCCAAGCAGGAAACCGTTGCTGACTCAACTATGGAAGCGGAGTACATAACTGCTTGCGATGCCGTAAAGGAAGCTGTCTGGATGAAGAAGTTTCTCACGGAGCTTCAGGTGGTTCCTACCATTGTTGATCCAATATTGCTGTATTATGACAACAACGGCGCTATAGTTTTAGCGAAGGAACCTAGGTCCCATCAGAAGTCCAGGCACATTTTGAGGCGTTACCACCTGATCAGGGAGATCGTAGATCGCCGGGAGATCAAGGTGAAGAGAGTAGATTCGGAGAATAACACTGCAGATCCATTCACGAAGGCCATACCTCAGACTCAGTTAGAGCGGCTGATCGAGATGATAGGTCTTTGATACGCCAGTACATGGCCCTAGTGCAAGTGGGAGATTGTTAGTGTATATGCCCTAGAGGCCATTACTGTATTATACTAGTTTGTATATTACTCAATGGAAGTTTGGGATATTCACAGTTGTATAGACAATCCTGCTCAAAATGGTAGTATGCTACTTAGTTTGTTTCTACTTTAATGTGTGCATATGTTTCTTTTAGCATATCTCCTATACACATTAGTGGAGCCCTTAGGATCTTTGCTTGATTACCAGCGTTGTGATGGCAGTCACACTAGTGGGGCTAGGTAATCGACAAGCACATCCTTATACAGGTCCCTAGTCGTTGGATTATCGAGACGGGGCATCGATACTCCGGAGTAGACTAGCGTATGCGCTTCTCATCCCAGCAGGGGAGATGGTCTATCCCACAGCCATTAGTACGTCGTACTTGAGATAGTATGCGGGTGCTCGTTAGGTTACGAGTACAGTGGACAGGACTCGTCGGGAACTGTTGGTTGGTACTATACCTATCGTCAGTTATCAGTTCCCAGATGACATGAGTACAGCTTAGTCCGCTGACTTGACACTATCACTTCGCCTCGAGTGTGTTCCCACTGTTCTTAGATTGCTATCCTACCACGACTCAAATGAGTCGTGCAAACAGGTAGCAGTTGGGTGCAGTCCCGAAGCACTTGGAGGCAGTGATGGTTAGACAGGATTCGTCGCTCCCGGTATTGGGGGTTGATATCGCGCTGTGTCTAAGAGAGCCATTACACAAAGTCCCTGGCCAGGGCAAGCGAGATATACTGGTAGGTTTTCCAGTGTTATCTCACTGTGTTCTAGGCTACACTTCGACACGACTTGTACCGCTATTAGGGGACTGACGTTTACCACCCCCTAGGCCTGCCATGCGATATTCTTAGACGAACAGACCAGACTGTACGGAGATTGTCACATTCATGCTCAGTAGGAGTTCGGATGGGTTCATCTCATCAGTCTTCTTATCGGCATCTACCTGGGGACCATTACGTACTGCTAATACCGCTTGCGGCCTGTAGTTAAACCCACTGTCAGAATAGTGTCGAGTCTTTAGAGTCCCACATAGAGGGCTATTCGCCTTTGGGCAAAACAGAGTAGAGGTCACATGGTTTTGCGACGGGCTTCATTCACATTCGCGCACTTGTGCACGTTTGCTGTCCGGGCAGTTATTACTAGTGGGCTTTGGTTTAAACTAGATCCTAGTATTTGTTTTGGGATTTGTTTTATCTTATTGTATTCGTATTTCTCAGAACACGGGTGCGGGTGTGTATGCACAGTTGACAGAGGCAGAGGATTCTCATTAGGGTTGTTGACCGTTGACTTTAAACCCTAATGAGAATGAGAAATATGATTAATAATATTAATTAAGGATAATTGTGCCATGGTTAGGTTGACCATTTGACTTTTGTTGATTTGTTGACTTTGGTTGACCGGTTGACTATTGTTGACATGTTGACCATCATCATTTCATTTCAAAGATGCTTCTTGTTTCTTGCAAATGCATTAAATGATGAAATGATAATGGTCATTCATAAACTAACCATCATAATTTCTTTATTATTATTATTATTATTATTATTATTATCATTATTCTTATTTTGTGAGCATGGTTGTAAAATTCCATTCTCATTCTCACTTGCTCACTCTCTCTCATCCATTAGCTCATCCTCTTCCTCTCTCAAAGCTTTCATCTCTCATGTGTTGAGAACCATGAGCTCTTGAGATAAAACCACCAAAACTCCTCTCTACTCATTCTAGGGTTCTAGGTTTAGCAAGCCAAGCACTTTAGTTACCTCTAGGTTTGAGGTAGGAGCTCAAGGTAGAGGCCTTCGGGTAGATCCTTCTTCGGCAAAGAGAAGACTATGAGGAGGAGCCATTCAAACTACTCCAAGGAGCAAGAAGAGAAGGAGTTCAAGACCTAGGTATAACCTTCTAACCGAGTAGCTAAACTTGTAGTTAGTTTGCTAGGTTTTTGTTTAGCAAACATCCTCTTTTTCTAGTCCATGTTACCTTATGTCAAAATCGTTTCTTACCTATTCCGCCTCCCCGTAAGAACCGGGGTGGGTAATGTGGACTTACAGAAAACAGTGCGACAAATGTGCATGAAGAAACGACTGGCAACTGTTATATGGTTGGTACCAGTTTGGAAGGGGAAAACATCAAGTTCTTACCTTCGGGAGCGATTCTAAGGACGAAATACCCCTTAGCCCTCTCTTCGAAGACTCCACCTTGGGAAAAGAAGAGAAGGAGAAGAAATGTGAAAATATTCAGCTGCGTAATCATACGCTACCCAAGAAGAACCTCGGACCTACAAACAAAGGTTCGAACAAAAAGGACAGAAGGAAAGAAAAAATCCCCGAGGAGATCGCCCTCGATGAAGAAGCAGTCAAAGAGCTCGCGACAAAGGACCCGCCAATGAAAAATAAGGTGGATTACAATGTCCTAGCGCATCTGAGGAAAATACCCTCACAACTGAGCATATTGGATGCTCTCCTCCTGTCTAAAGAGGCACAAGATTCTCTGATCAAGGCATTACAAGAGCTCGATCAGTTCCAAGCTTTCTTCGCGTAAGAGAAGATGAAAGATGAACTGGCAGAGGTCCACTTGGCTGACATTACATTCAGTGATGAATATCTCCTCCTCGGTACATGCGAACATAATCGCCTATTATAGGTCACGGGGTACTGCCACGACATCAAGACAGGGAAAATTCTTGTCGACAACGGATCCTCCGTCAACCTTCTCAACATGAGGGTGCTGAAAGAAATTTGCATAGACGTTCAGCACCTTGCCCAAGATAAAATTACCATCTTCGGATTCGACTCACAGTCATCACAGATGCTTGGGTCCGTAATACTAATGTTATACTTTAGGCTGCTCGTCACTGACATCAAATTTCATGTCATTGACGCCAAGACTTGCTATAATGCATTGCTCAGCAAGCCTTGGTTACATGAGTACAACGTCATCCTTTCTACACAACATTAGTGTATGAAGTATTTCAAGGATGGTTTGGAATACACCGTCACAGGGGAGCTAAATCCGTTCTTCGTAAACGAGGTCCAAAAATATGAAGACGCAAAGTGCTTCCTATCAGACTTTAACGACACAGAAAGGTGCTACAAGCCGGGGAATAAATAGAAATCCATCACCACTAGCCCGATCTTTGGGAGAGATACTGAGAAAGATGAAGAAATAGTCTACTCGAGGCAACCCCATAAAGAAAATAATAGGCCCGGACCATCTACTCCTATTTAAGTCTTTGGCAGCGACTCAGAGGATGAAGCAAATGCAGTGTTCTCAGGCTCCTCGTCAATGCAAACTTTTGTTGGAACGGATCAGAGTCTACAAATTACAATGGCTCTGCCTCAGCATTATAAGGAACTTGATGCGCTCGATATATACAGCATTCAAGAGATGCAAATTTTCTACGTACCTCACTAGCGAAGAGGTGAAAAGGCTGTTAGTTATATGTATGCCCTAGAGGCCATTACTGTACATTGGATGTATATTGTAGTGGATGCTGGGACATATATAGGGAGGACTTTCTTGCTCGACATGATAGTATGCTATCTGGTTGACCTTTACCTTAACGTGTATGCTGATTGTCTCTCTGTTACATGTTGGTAAAGCCCTTAGGATCTATACTTGACTACCTGGATTATGATGCGGATCATACTAGTGGGGACATGGTAGTCCATAAGTACATCCTTCAAAGTCCCTAGTCGTGGGTGTATCGAGACGGGGCATCGATATACCAGAGTAGACTAGCGTATACATTCTCGACCCATACAGATGGGCGATGGATGATCCCATATCCATTGGTGTTTGACATCAGAGATGATATACGGGTGCTCAGTGGAGACTGGGTACACTGGACGGACTCGCCGAGAACTCCCAGATGGTATTATACCTCACGTCAGATGGCAGTTCTCTGGTGACACTGGTACAGAGTAGTCTGTTGACCCGAGATCGTCATAGAGTCTTGTGTGGTTCCCACTGTGCTTTGATTTCCATCTTACCACGTCCAAGAGGGCGTGCAAAATGGTGGTTTTTGGGTACAGTCCCGAGTCACATGGAGGCAATGAGCGATAGGAGGGGATTCGTCTCTCCCGGTATAGGGAGTTGATGTTGCGCTGTGTTCGATTGGCTATAACAGGAAATCCCTGGCCAGGGTTGCTGAGATTTACTGGTAAGTGTTACCAGTAGTTTCTCGAAGTGTTATAGACCTCATATCGACACGACTTATTGAGCTATTGGGGTCTGACGTTTACCACCCCTAGGCGAGATATGCGACATATTAGACGATCAGACCGAACTATACGGTAAGTGTTACTGGTTGGATTCGCAGGAGTGTGAGCGGGCTTGCTCGTCGATCTTCTGATCGCTCAATACCCGGGTGGCCGTTACGTTTAGCAGACCTCTTATGGCTTGTGGGTGTTTGATATGATCATCATCCGCTGCCGGCGTATTGACGAGTCTTTAGAGTCCTACACAGAGGTTTCCTGGCTCAAGCGAAACGAAATAGGAGCGCATATGAGATATGTGCGGGACCGAGAATAATACCAGTATGTGATACTGTATTCGATTCTCGCGATGTGACATTGATCGGTTATATGCGATATAGCCGAGTTATCGGATCAAGTGTTGATTCGATAAGTTGTTACTGATGATGCCAGTCGGTTATGTGCGACATGACCGGATCATTGAATCAAGTGTTGATTTAATGATTTAATGCATAATTATATATTTGATATATTACTTTGCATTAACTAGTATCGGTTCACTTTAAATGGATTTTCTCGCTCGGGTGTGCACATTGTATATACGATATAGTTTTGTGCACTTACTTGTATCATGTTTGATGATACATGGTTTTTGGTTAAGTGTATAGAATTAAACTATGGTCAAGATGATGATTAGGGTTTTGCATATTCTTTTAATTATTTGCTTCTTCATTTTGGAAAATAATTAAAGCAATTAAGAAGAAAAACAAAATGGTTTTCTTTCTTTATTCTTCATGAAGCTTATTGAAGCTTCATGAAACTTTGACCACTTAACCATTTTGTCTTCTTCTTTTGACCCTAACCATTGATCTAACCTAAGTTAATTCTCTACACCTAACCATGGTGAAAATTATGATAAGTTTATTATTCTTTTCTATTCTTATTAACTTATCATAACTTTTATCTTCTTCTTGCTCTTCTTCTTCTTCATGAAGAAGCTTGTCTTCATCAATGGCATATTGAGCATATGAGTGAGAAATCCAATTCTAAAGTGAACCCACTTCCTATTTCTTCATCCTCTACCTCTTGCCAAGTAGTAGAGTGTGTTTCCTTCACAAGTTTTTAGGGCTTGGTGAAGGTGGAGCTTGATTTAGCGATGCCTCGACGTAGATCATCTTCGGCATGGACATCGACGACCTAGCTCGCTTTTTCTCCGACGAAGCCGACTCTAGAGCCCGGATTCCTTTTGGACAGCGGAGACGACTTCGTTGCAGAGCTATGGAGGTGGAGCACCGGATCTACAAAGGTTGTATTTCCGATATCCCATTAGTTAAGTGTTAACTAGTTACTTTGTTCGCCTAGATTTCTAGCCGACGATCCGTTCTAGGGTTTCTCGACACCTAGAATTTTTGAAATTGGCATGGTTGATGCCTTGTGAGACCTCTTGAGAGTGCCTAGGAACCTTACAGTGGTATCAGAGCCTAGCTAGAGCCTTAGGCGAAGTCCCGACGGAGTTTGAAATCCGAACGAACCCGAAACCCATATTAAAAAATGCTCTCTGTCCAGATTTTAAAATTGTGGATTTTTCAAGATTAAAAATATCCAGAAAATCAAGCAGGGTTTGTTATGAATTACTGTGAAATACGAGGGTCTGAATCGAATTTTCCACCGCGGAACCGCGGCACGTGCTATGCATGGTGCGGCGGTTCCGCGGCCGTACTATTCCATTGTTTAGTGATTTATGCACAGTAATTCCTAATTCTGAGTGCTGTATTTTCTGGGATATTTTAACTTTTATTACACAGTTGAGCATTCTGGAGTTGTTTGGGGATTCGATGTTTCGATCGGGGTATCAAATTTCGTCTTGGTGTATTTCCGGATATTTTTTAGAATATGTTAAAAAGTTCGACCGGATATAAATACCCAATTTTTCCCCTGTCGGGAAATTTCCAAGTGTTGGATTTTTCCGAAGTTTAACGACGTTCTAAGTAGTGCAAGTAACGCGATGGACCCTCTAGAAGACAACAAACCTTAACTCGATTATGTGACCGTCTTGAACTGCCCTTCGAACCTTCGGGTTTGGGGCAGTACGACGTGCCACATGTGAGGCGTTGGCTTGACCCTTCTACGGCTGGACCGTCGGTACTGAGGCACGAACTGAATGTTGTTAGACTTACTTCATGTGTTGATCTGTATCGGGAAAAGTTGGGTGTTCGATTGTTCGATCGGAAAGTTTGACATTTTCTATTTATCCGGTATGGGATACAATAATTGGAATTCACAAGTAGTTATGTGATAACTAAATGAATGTTATAAACGTAGCAGTTTAGTCTCAATTGATCGGTTGCCACGGAATTTTGATGTGATCAAAAGTCCGTTGCAATCACGTAGCGTACGCGGATACTCGCCGGGTAAACTTAATAGACAGCCTCACCCCATAGCCCCGACCAAGTGACTGTAGGAGAACCCCGTCGCCGAAAGTATCCGTTCGGGTGCTCGCGGCAGCGGTGTTCCGCCTTGGTGCACTTCGTCGACGGTATCGAGGGTGCGGCCGCCTACTAAAGTTTACGATGAGCATTCGATCAGGATGTCGGGAATCTTGTTGAATTGCCCGACTCGATATTGAAAAGTGTTTTCGATAATGAGACTAAAATGCGGGGTTTAAAATTGTTAGGCATGCGATGTCTAAGTAATTCATTTGGTCAGGCATGCGATGTCTGAGGTGGTTGCGGATTCCAACTGTTGTAGTTTTACACTTTCATTTTCTGTGACCGTAAGTGTAATATGTGATGTCGCCGGTTTCGTTGCTATATGTCAACGATAATTGGGATGCGCATATTTACTTACGTTGATGACATGTGATGTTATGTGTTGCTGGATATGTTATATTGGATCGTCGTGTTTGAATAGCCGGGGGGTTTTTATGTGAGATGAGTGTTTTTCATTTTCATTCATGTAAAAAATCTTTATGTAATATTCTTTTATTGGGGCACTTCCAGGTTGCGGAAGTTGTCACCATTTGTATATTATTTACTTTTCCGCACTAGGATAGACCCAAGGAGGAGGGCACAAGTAACCGGGTTCTGGAGTCCAGTGGGAGACCAACTCGAGGAGTCGAGTCCGGGTCTCCTAACTCTAGAATTGGTAGGGTTGCTTGCCGCTCTCGTAGGGGTTTAGGGGTGTGGGTTTGGCTATTCATCGCGACCGTGGAATCCGTGTTTTATACTGGCTCGTATTAAAAACACGAACATCCTAGTATATCCAATATTTCATATGTTTCTTCTGCTGCGATATCTGTGATGTGATCATGTGATGTTCTTTGATAGATACAGTATACAGTATATATGATATATTATATAGGCGTTACTTATGTTTTACACCCGCGCTAGCCCTGCCCTACTCTGCCGTTAGTTACCTAACCTAACGGTGCACGAGGGGACATCGAGGCGAATGCGGATGGCATAAGTGTACGTCGTATTTATCTGTGATGTTTAGGTACTTAAATGATGGGACTTCATTAATGTGATTAATGAAATAAAAGAAACCTAAGATGTTGTAGAATCGAATTTCAAAATAAAACAGGTAGCTACAGTTCTTGCTTTGCAGAGCGGTATATGTGATATATCCTGCACCTTATTCGATAAGGAAAGGACCGAGATCCCTTCACCGGGAGTGACTCCTTTAGCAATAACTGGTCGATGCTACACCCTCGGTTTGTCTTTTGATTGCTTTTAAGAGTTTTTGCTTTGCACAGTGATATATGTGATATATCCACGCACCTCATTCGACGAGGAAAGGACCGACGATCCTTTCACCGGGAGTGACTCCTTTAGAAAAACTAGAAAAGCCTAAAAAACACTCCATTTCAAAATTCATTTGATTCTACAACGATATCAAGTTCATTACGCAATAGGTTTTCAGAAAAACCTGTCGTAGCCCTCCGTCATTTCAGATAAGTTGTATATAGTATTCGTGCTGCATTTGTTGGCTTTCGTCAAGGTGCAGTGTGCGGTAGCTATATGCTGCTTATCTGCTAGCATACGATGCGATTGGATTAGGGTAGTCGTGCGGCTTTGTTGGCTTTCGTCAAGGGTCGTGCGGGTGGGTTTAATTCGATCAAGAAATGTACGGGTTGAACTTGACTAGCGGGCTATGGTTTGTTGGCTTTCGTCAAGGTCATAGCACGTTAGGGGCAAAATATTATCGGGAATTTCAAGTGTTGAAATTTGCAATGAGATTGCATACCTTCTATGAGATAGTTGGATCCCGATACCCGCTGCGAGTAATTGTTACTCCTGGGAGAGTTTTATACATTACAATTAGCCGATCAAGTAGGTGTCTAGAAAGGTGTCAACGAGGTTACGCCTCTGGGAAAACGAGGTTTACATTAATTAGGTTCGTGCGAAAGCACGGGGGACCTCCCTCAAAGTACCGACACTGGCCTGGCTGAAAGATTGGCGAACTTGTAGTGTGTAATTAATCCCAGCTAGTCTTTCCTTTTAAGGTTTGAAGGGAGATTTGATAAAAAGCAGTGGGAGCCATCCTGATTAGATAAAATAATAACCAATCTATTCTTGCAAGAGCGCACGCTGAGTGTTTTCTTCTCTCTCTCTCCTGGTAGCGACCATATCACGCCTTAATCAAGATAATAATATGGATGTATTGACCGAACCCGCTTGTTATAATGAGCTGGGGAACGTTGGTCCCGCTCCAACTTATAATTGTTATAAGACAGAGCAGGAAATTGGGGAATACCAGAATTCCCGTGCCGCCCAAACGAAGAGAGTGCATGCTGATGCATCATCTTCGGGTGTGTTCATTACAGAGAACTGTTTCTCTGTGTCCTTTACGTCCTGGGTATGTGATACCAGATCAGGATCCGAGATATATAAGTTGTTACATAGGGCTACAGAAAGGTAGAGAACTGAGAACGGGTGATAAGTTTCATGAGGCAGAAAACGGGGCAAGAGTTGCAGCCAGGTCTGTTGGTCACTGTCACCCTGTATTACCAATACATTGATTCTGAACGAATGTTATTAGATACCGAACCTGATATACAAAATCATATCAGTCTCTTTATTAGTAAAGAAAGGATATAATTTTGTATTGTTGGATAATGTTTTGAACATTTCCTATATCAAAAGTTGATCGGTTCAGGCACGTTATCTAAAAGCGTTGATGTTCTAAATCAAACTACAGTTCTTAGTATATGGAACACACACAAGAGGAAGAGTTCAGATATGAACGAATCCTTCTTGAGGCATTGTAGACTAGGTCATATCAATGCGACCCGACTAGCTGGAGTTACATTTAGATGTATATTTAAATCAGTTTGAACTTACATCTTGTGAAACTCGCCAGTCATGTCACAAAGATAAGATGACCATAACTCCGTTTACTGGAAACAGAGAAAGAGTCAGTGAACTCTTGGGATGATACATGTTGATGTATGTAGGTCCCCTGTCTACACATGCTAAGACCGGTTCTTTGTACTTCATTATATTCTCTGATAATCTCTCAAGATTCAGTCATATGTTCCTGTTGAAACATTAGTCCGAACCTTTTGAGATATTCACAGAATATAAGCGAGAAGTAGAGAACCAAAATACGGGTAAAAGTATTATGTCCTTTGATGAGATCAAGGAGGAGAATACTTGTGCATAGAATTTCTGGACTATTCTAAAGGAGAATGAGATTCTCTCTCAGATTACTCCTCCGCATAAATCATAGCACGATGGTATATCGGGGCGGAGCAATAACACCCTATATGATAAGGTGTGCTCTATGATGAGTACTACTGAGTTACCTATTTCCTTTTTGGGAGTTATGCACTTGAGAAGCTGCATACCTATTGAATAGGGTTCGAATCAAATCTGTTGCCTACCATTTCATATGTGATATGGAAAGGGAAGTGCCCATGTCTTAAGCTAGTTAAGATTTGGTGTTGTCCGGCCTATGTTTTAAAGCAAAATCCGGACAAGCTCGAGGCAAGGTCTGTTATGTACAACTGGAAAGGTTCCAGCTATGCAAACTGCAGAAGATGATTTGATCGAACCAAAGGATTCAGTAGATTCCAACGAAACTCAGCCTCTCCGCCGATCTAGTAGGGTTTCTCACCCACCTGAGAGATACTTCGGTTTCTCTATGACAGTGGGAGCGAGGATTACATCATGAGATGATGACCCAACTAGTTTCGAGCTGGCCATCAGGAGTGAGACTCTGTAAGAATGGCTGGATGCTTAGCGATCTGAGATGGAATCCTTATACACCAACAAAGTATGGACTTTGGTTGCTATATCTGAAGGGTTAAATCCCCATCAGGAGCAAGTATATCTTGAGAAGATTACTTGGTGTAGATGGAAAAGTTGAGACTTTCAAAGCTAGACTTGTTAAAGGTTTGCATAATTGACCAGATATAGATCATAATGAAACCTTTTTCTAAGGATCTATGCTTAAGTCCATCCAGATCCTACTTGTCACGGCTACATACCATGACTACGATATCTGGTGGTTGGGTGTCATGACTGCTTTCCTAAATGATGTTTTAGAAGAGAGCGTCTATAAGTACACAGCCAGAGGGCTTCGTAGACAGTGGGAGCAGCGGAAACGTGTGCAAGATACTTTATAGGATTAAAGCAGGCATCGCGGAGTTGGAACATCTGTTTTGATGGATTAGTCAAAGAGTTTGACATCATCAAAATGGTAGATGAACCTTGTATAAACAAAAAGGTAGTAGGGAGTATGGTGGTGATCCTCGTAGAGTACGTGGATGACATACTCTTGATAAGAAAGGAGTTTCTTATGCTACGCTCGATCAATCTCCGTTTATCACAAAGATTCTCCGTGTAGGATCAAAGTGATACCTCCTAAATCCTGGGTTTTTGGATCTATGAGATAGATCTAAATGGATGTTAGGATTCTCACTAGTTGTAGTGAGACAGTATCAACCGATCCTGGGAAGAATCACTGGAAGGGTTCCAGGGTGATAAAGACGACCGAGTGTCAGTCACAGGAATTGTCTTTACCCTCAGTAAAGGGACGGTATGTTGGAAGAGTTCCAAGCTAGATACCGTGACATACTAGACGATAAAGGCTGGATATATCGCTACTTACGATGCTACCAAAGAGGCGGTCTGGATGTATATTTGTTCATGAGATGAACTTAGTTCCTCCCATTGTGTGACAATGGAGTTGTGGCTTATGCCAAGGAACGCAGGTCCCATCAGTGATCCAGACATATTCTAAGACGGTATCACCTGATCATGGAGATAGTTGATCTCCAGGGTGATCGAGGTTTGGAGAGTAGACTCAGAGGACAACACAGCGGATCCACTCACAAAGGCCTGTTCCCAGAGAGAGACTTTTATGGGATGGTTGAGTATGAGATACTACAACCACTGCTACAGATGGCCCTAGTGCAAGTGGGAGATTGTTAGTTATATGTATGCCCTAGAGGCCATTACTGTACATTGGATGTATATTGTAGTGGATGCTGGGACATATATAGGGAGGACATTCTTGCTCGACATGATAGTATGCTATCTGGTTGACCTTTACCTTAACGTGTATGCTGATTGTCTCTCTGTTACATGTTGGTAAAGCCCTTAGGATCTGTACTTGACTACCTGGATTATGATGCGGATCATACTAGTGGGGACATGGTAGTCCATAAGTACATCCATCAAAGTCCTTAGTCGTGGGTGTATCGAGACGGGGCATCGATATACCAGAGTAGACTAGCGTATACATTCTCGACCCATACAGATGGGCGATGGATGATCCCATATCCATTGGTGTTTGACATCAGAGATGATATACGGGTGCTCAGTGGAGACTGGGTACACTGGACGGACTCGCCGAGAACTCCCAGATGGTATTATACCTCACGTCAGATGGCAGTTCTCTGGTGACACTGGTACAGAGTAGTCTGTTGACCCGAGATCGTCATAGAGTCTTGTGTGGTTCCCACTGTGCTTTGATTTCCATCTTACCACATCCAAGAGGGCGTGCAAAACGGTGGTTTTTGGGTACAGTCTCGAGTCACATGGAGGCAATGAGCGATAGGAGGGGATTCGTCTCTCCCGGTATAGGGAGTTGATGTTGCGCTGTGTTCGATTGGCTATAACAGGAAATCCCTGGCCAGGGTTGCTGAGATTTACTGGTAAGTGTTACCAGTAGTTTCTCGAAGTGTTATAGACCTCATATCGACACGACTTATTGAGCTATTGGGGTCTGACGTTTACCATCCCTAGGCTAGATATGCGACATATTAGACGATCAGACCGAACTATACGGTAAGTGTTACTGGTTGGATTCGCAGGAGTGTGAGCGGGCTTGCTCGTCGATCTTCTGATCGCTCAATACCCGGGTGGCCGTTACGTTTAGCAGACCGCTTGCGGCTTGTGGGTGTTTGATATGATCATCATCCGCTGCCGGCGTATTGACGAGTCTTTAGAGTCCTACACAGAGGTTTCCTGGCTCAAGCGAAACGAAATAGGAGCGCATATGAGATATGTGCGGGACCGAGAATAATACCAGTATGTGATACTGTATTCGATTCTCGCGATGTGACATTGATCGGTTATATGCGATATAGCCGAGTTATCGGATCAAGTGTTGATTCGATAAGTTGTTACTGATGATGCCAGTCGGTTATGTGCGACATGACCGGATCATTGAATCAAGTGTTGATTTAATGATTTAATGCATAATTATATATTTGATATATTACTTTGCATTAACTAGTATCGGTTCACTTTAAATGGATTTTCTCGCTCGGGTGTGCACATTGTATATACGATATAGTTTTGTGCACTTACTTGTATCATGTTTGATGATACATGGTTTTTGGTTAAGTGTATAGAATTAAACTATGGTCAAGATGATGATTAGGGTTTTGCATATTCTTTTAATTATTTGCTTCTTCATTTTGGAAAATAATTAAAGCAATTAAGAAGAAAAACAAAATGGTTTTCTTTCTTTATTCTTCATGAAGCTTATTGAAGCTTCATGAAACTTTGACCACTTAACCATTTTGTCTTCTTCTTTTGACCCTAACCATTGATCTAACCTAAGTTAATTCTCTACACCTAACCATGGTGAAAATTATGATAAGTTTATTATTCTTTTCTATTCTTATTAACTTATCATAACTTTTATCTTCTTCTTGCTCTTCTTCTTCTTCATGAAGAAGCTTGTCTTCATCAATGGCATATTGAGCATATGAGTGAGAAATCCAATTCTAAAGTGAACCCACTTCCTATTTCTTCATCCTCTACCTCTTGCCAAGTAGTAGAGTGTGTTTCCTTCACAAGTTTTTAGGGCTTGGTGAAGGTGGAGCTTGATTTAGCGATGCCTCGACGTAGATCATCTTCGGCATGGACATCGACGACCTAGCTCGCTTTTTCTCCGACGAAGCCGACTCTAGAGCCCGGATTCCTTTTGGACAGCGGAGACGAGTTCGTTGCGGAGCTATGGAGGTGGAGCACCGGATCTACAAAGGTTGTATTTCCGATATCCCATTAGTTAAGTGTTAACTAGTAACTTTGTTCGCCTAGATTTCTAGCCGACGATCCGTTCTAGGGTTTCTCGGCACCTAGAATTTTTGAAATTGGCATGGTTGATGCCTTGTGAGACCTCTTGAGAGTGCCTAGGAACCTTATAAAGGCGATCCTCTTCTACCAATCTACGGAAAATAAAGTAGAAAAAGAAGTCTAGCATGGTGCCGATTTTGCACTCGATAGGTTTCAACCAATCCGTCTACTAAGATACTCGCAGAGAGATTGAAAAGGCTGTTAAGATGCCAAGGTGTACCCCTCGAACAAACTGTTCGACAAGCCCAATTCTACAAAAAGATTTGGGATATTCTCGGGACTCAGCGAAAGATGTCCAATGGAAAGATGGAGACAACCAGGATCAGATATGTTTAGCCCAAGAAACGGGAGCGGTTCCATAGTTGCCGTGTCATAAACAGCTCCAGTGATGGGGAAAATGCTCTTCCAAATAGCCGGGACATTGAAATAGAGCAAAATCCCGCTATGAGAACGTTAAGTCCGTCACTCGAAGAATAATCGATAGGCTAATAAAAGAAGCTTGTCAAAAGAGTCGAGACAACTGCAGCCGCGAAATGGTTATCTACGAAAAGGCCAGGATGTAGCGACTCAGTCAGCAATCTACGGCCGGACTAGAACACAATGCTTTTCATCCCCGGCCCGCTATATGTTCTCGCAAAATGGGAAAACCCCAAAATGGAGGCAAAACAGGGCAAAGAATGTAAATGATGTTCAAAGACAACAAAGAGGATCCAAGACGTCGTGCAATCGAGAAAAAGTCGATTGGAGCTCATTCTTTATAAAGAAGATGGGTCGAGAATACTCTTTCCCTCAGGACAAGAGAAGGAAAATATTCAACCTTGTAATAAAGCACCAAATGATGACACTTCCGAAGTCTCGGTACCCCGAACAAATAAACGAGATTCATCACCCGGATTATTTCTCCTATCACCGCGTAATAAGTCATCCCCTTGAAGCTTGCTTTACCTTCAAAGACTGGGTAGAAGACCAGTATCAACAAGGAAGGTTCGTATTATTCGATAGCTGGAGGGTAACCCTGCCACAAAAGCATGAGCCGAAAAGAACTTACACCGTCAGGTTAGGGCCGGCTCGACAACAAAAAGTGAAGCATACTCATACTGCCATATGATAACACTCTCGAAAGAGGGAGAGCACGAGACTATGGTTGACCTTTACAGGTGCTTTTCAAATGAATATGAGAACGAGGTGATCTCAGAGTTTCCACCATCACCAAATGAGCTGGAAGATGAGATACACACCACAGCAGACAACCTAAGAAAAATGGACTTAGGGACAAATCCGAGGCCGACGTTCATCAGCGAGCTACTATCTGAAAAACAGGTGGCCACGTTAAAAGACATGCTCATGCAATATAAAGATTGCTTCGCGTAGAACTATTCCGAGATGCCGGGTCTAGATTCAAAGGTAGCGGTACATAAACTGGCCATATCGCCGGACATAAAGCCAGTCAAATAGGCGCCAAGAAGAAAACGGCTCGAACTTGGGATGACCATCAACGCTGAAGTCAAGAAACTAATTGACTCCGGCTTTATCTAAGAAGTTCAATATCCCAACTGGATCGCTAATATCATTCCGGTGATGAAGAAGAATAGGACAGTGCACATCTGCGTGGACTTTCGGGACCTCAGCAAAGTTTGCCCAAAGGATGTCTTCCCAGTACTTGTTACAGAGCTGATGATTGATAATACGTCTACCCATAAGGTCTTCTCCTTCAAGGATGGATCTTCCGGATACTATCAAATAAAAATGCATCCTGAAGACCAAAAGCATACCGCCTTCCGGACCCTATTAGACATATTCTGTTATAAGGTGATGCCCTTCGGTCTAAAAAACGCTGGCGCTACCTACCAGAGGGCCATGACAAAGATCTTTAATGACCTCATCCATGAGATTGTCGAATGCTACTTCGATGACCTTGTGGTGAAGAGCAAATCTTACGAAGAGCATTAGGAACATCTAAAAATAGTGTTCCAACGTCTTCGGAAGTATAATCTGAAGAAGAATCCTTTAAAATGCGTGTTTGGAGTCTCCTCAGGAAAATTCCTGGGATTCATTATACGTCATCGGGGTATCTAAATCTATCCCTCAAAGATCAAGGCGATTATAGAAATGCCTATGCCAAGAACTTTCAAACAGTTGCGATCTCTTCAAGGAAAGCTCTTGTATATCCAGCGGTTGATAGCCAACCTCTCCAGAAAATACCGTCCCTACAGTCATTTGATGAAGAAGGAGACCTAGTTCGTCTGGGATCAAAAATACCAAAATGCACTGGACGAAATCAAGCAATACCTGCAAAACCCGCCGGTATTGACTGCTCCGCTTAAGGGAAAACCCTTTATCCTATATACAATAGCCCTTGAGGGTTCTTTAGGCGTATTGTGGGCACAAGAGAACGATCAGGGAAAGGAAATAGCTTTGTACTATTTGAGTCGAGTTCTTCTGGGGGTAGAAAACAACTATTCCCCCATCGAAAAGTATTGCCTGGCACTGATCATCGTAATAATGAAGCTCAGACATTACGCCTTGGCACATGAGGTCCATCTCATATCAAAGGTGGATCCTCTCAAATATCTAATGTTAAGGGCTATACTGACAGGAAGGCTTGCCAAATGGGCCCTCCTCCTGATGGAGTTCTCAATAACGTATCGTCTCCTCAAAGCAGTGAAAGGACAGGCCATTGCTAATTTTCTTACGGAGCATCCGATACCGGCTGACTCCCACTTAAATTGTGAGTTTCCAGATAAACATGCATTTGATACAACTGAAGATGAAAATTATTCCCGATGGGAACTCTACTTCGATGAAGAATCTTCCATGAAGCGGCTGATCGCATGCTTTCGGCGTGTCGAGTTTTAAGTTCTAAAGTTTAACCGCGATCAGGACGGTATCGCTTTGCAGCTACCTGCGATGAGCATGGGTCGTCTACAGGGAGACGGAGCATTTTATGTTCTTGTTCTTATGAGTTAATGCGAGTAGGCGGAATTGTTCGCATCTATCCTATGTGTTATGTCCAAAGGATAAAGTTGTTAGGAAAAGATACAATATTGTAAGCTAAGAAAATCCGCATTAAAACCTTTGAGCCGAACTTAACGATTGAAGCTAGAGCAATCGGCAACAACATGGATTAGGGTGCTTAAGCACGGTATTCGTGGAATCCGGCTTATTGACCTTTGTCCGTCCGTTCTTGTCTCTTGCTTTCGCCTCCGGCCAAACCGAACGCAACCGGTCGCGGTTAGAAATCACTGTTACCTTGGTAGGGTAGGATGCCTAGCGGAGCGCTTACGTAATCTTTGGATGGAATTCAATGAAAAATACGGGAAAAGGAAATGAGAAACGGAATATTAGCTTACAATATCGTATTCTTTCCTAACAATACATATTTACAACCATCATATTAACAAAACCATATTAACAAACCATCACAAAAAGAAAAAGCAAAGAAAAGAACAGAAAACATTACAAGTAAGTAAGTGCATGGAATTTAAAGTGCAAGTAAGTAAAGCAAGTATTAAAAGAGCAAGAAAGAAAGAACTAGGAACCAAAGAGCAAAATTCAAGATATGGGTTCAATAACCTAATCTTAAACCTCCAAGCTCAATTAAGAGGTTGCAAGATCAAGAAGAAGCAAAGAACTCATGGTGAATGAAGGCACAAAAAGAGAACTTTATTAATCTTCAAAAATGATACAACCCTTGAAATCAATAACCAACCCTTAAACTTGCAAACTCAAGAAAGAGGTTGCAAGATCAAGAGAAGGTTAAGAACTCAATGGGACTAAGCTATATATAAGAACAAAATGGAAACAAAAGAGGCTTGGTGAAAAGAATGAAACAATGTAAGCACAATCCAAGACCCCTCTGCCTTTCTCACCGGTTCTGTATTTATAGGCTCAAAAGAAAATTTTACAAACAATAAAAATGAGTTGACATGGTGGCAAGGGGGGCCCAAAGAAGCATGGGAGCTGTTGGAGGTGAAGGGGCCGGCCATAAGGGTGTCGTGCTCGGCCCAAATCCGAGCTCTCTGGCTCGAATTTGGTGTATGGTCATGTGTTGTCCCCCACATCACTCTGGTGCAGTTTGTTTTCTCAGTAAAGGCTCTGGATGCACTCAAGGCTTGGAGGGAACATAGATCTTTAAGTCAACACACAATCTTTTGCATTGAATGCACATCACTTCATGCCCACTTGTGTCTTGCATTGGGCAGCCACCCACTAGGTCAAAGCCATCAAAGAGCTAGTGCACAACTTGTCATGTGTTGGACCAAAATGTGTGTACACTAGTTTATTTACAAAAACTCTTTGATTCTTAATCCGTTTCCAGTTTTGGTTACAGTGTCAGCTCACAAATGTAATATCCGTGATTCTGGATGTATTTCTGGTATTTTATCTCGGATACCTGTAATTTGTATTACTGAACAATCACCGGTTAATAGTATCGATATATATAAAAAAAAATAGATAACGAATGAGCGGTATTAAAATGCAATTTCAGTGAAGAACAAATACCACCAAACATATCTTTTGCTCGCCCCGAGCAAACCAAAATCCCTAGCTTCACTTTCGCAGGGAACGCGATTGCACTGAGCACGTGCAAGAAGCTGTTAAACCTCTAGGTGTCCCTAGCAGGAGGAGTGTTGTCTCCTGAGGGTTTTCAGCGGATACTACCCACAAAATCCCATCAAGCTAGTTTCATAAGTTAACATTGATTCTACTCCTACAGTTTAGTATCTATGTTAGAAATTCTATCATCCCAAGTTAGAAATATCCAACCCATATAATTCACACCTCCTATCTATTTAACCTCAGATCCTATACGTTCCAAAAAAGTTTAGAAAGATGTTGGTATCTCCTGCGTTTTCCTTCTAAAGCGCGGTCTCAAATCAGGGAATTTTAATACCTATAAATAGGACCTTTGGTCCCTTAGATGATTTCCATTTTCTTCTTGAGAATTTTTTTCAGAGCCTTGCTCTTCAGTTAAGAACTTTCAAGAGTCGGAACTCTTTCCAAACTTAGGTAAAGTTTAAAATTTTGATAAATTAGGGTTTTTACCCATTAACAGAGCCTTGCTCTTCATAGATCTTTGATCTGGAGAAAAAGGGTTTCACTAGCAGAGCATTGCTTCATAGATCTAAAGAGATCTAAAGAGAACCCTTTTAGGGTTCCATTAATAGAGCTTTGCTCTTTAAAAGGATTTTACTTATGGTTTCCTAATTCATTAATGGAACTTTGCTCCTTTCAAATCATATAGAAGAACTCTTAAGAGTTTTTCATGGATCTTGAAGATTAAAAATGGACTTTTATTTTTGATGAATTATATCATCTTCTCAGAGCAAGGCTCTCAGTGTTCTCGGGGAATTTCTTTAAATTCCCCTCATAATCGATTTTGACAGGTGTCACTCCTGTCTGCAGAGCACTGCTTTCGAGGAGTTTAACTCCCTGTGCCTGTTTTTAATAAGAATTCGCTTAATCAGTCTCTCCGCTAATTTTTGTTGAGTTTCTTTTTCAGGAGTAATGGACGCTCATATGTATGACCTCGGCGAGATTATCTCTTACGGAGACATCCGCTCACTCGGCCGTTCTCAGAATCGAGAATTCACAAACGCCGAGTGTGCCGAAATCATGAGTCGCTTTGACGCATACAATGGTCGGCTGCTTCCTCGACGTTCCTCTCTCCTGAAGCTTATTATGGGAGCGATCTGGGAAGCGCTTCCTTTATTCTGTACCGGCGTGCCGCTTAGGGCATTGGATGCCGCCGAGGATAAGGTGCACTCGGTGTATCTGATGAGCCTAATCTCAAAGAGAAGGCGAGACAATCTTATTGATCTCCTCCATCAAGCTTTTCAACAATCGGCCATACTTGCTGCCTATCGGAGGGGGGAGGACATCCGTGGGGATCCCGATGCATGTAATCGCGAAAGAAAGCATACTATGATGGTTCGAAATGCCTGGAAGATTCTGGACAAAGTCACTTTTGAGTTCCTCAATCCATGCCCTGGATCTGAGGTTTTGCCATTGTAATTATTTTGACAATGTTTTTGTTTACTGCTTTTATAATTGTAAGAACTTTTCGCAGTATGAATGGCAAGTTTCTCATTTCAGCTTGTTTTATTTTACGTACTAAATCTTTTGCACATGCATGAACGGGTATGCCTCGAACGCTTAATTAAATGCGAATCAAATGTTCTCCTTGTTGGTTTCTTCTCTTTACTGTGTTGTTGCCATGTGATTTTAGCAAGTGCGGTCTGTAGATAGTATATAGCTGTCAATCTTGTGCTCTTTGTAAGGTGGTGATGGCTTAGAAAACAGGGTTAGGATCTGTCACCTAAGACTTTTCAACTTTATGAGCCGTGAGGGTCTCATAAAGAATTTTCTTCCTACCAGTCGAGAGGATCCCGTAGGTGTAATTTCTCCTTAAGAATCGTGAGGATTCCTAAGTGTGTTTTCTCTTGAAATTCGTAAGGATCTCACAAGAGAATTTTCTCCCTTACGAGTCGTGAGGACCTGCAAGTGACGGGTGAAGTTGCCCTTATCCGCATTTCACAGAGTCAGGGGTTGCTCTGGATGCTTCCCACGGGTTCACTGCCGTGTTCTGCGAGGACCATGATCCGCTCTGGAAGTTTCCCGCGGGGTCAGGATTGACATTAGCCGCGTTCCACGTAGCCAGGAATTTTGCTTTGGATGCTTCCCATGGGTTCACTGCCGTGTTCGGCAAGGACCAGGCTCCGCTCTGGATGCCTCACACGGGGTCATTGCCATGCTCTGCGAAGACCAGGGTCCACTCTGGACGTTTCCTACGGTGTCAAGATTGACATAAGCCGCGTTCCACGTTGCTAGGATTTTTTCTCTGGATGCTTTCCACGGGTTCACTGCTGTGTTCGGCGAGGACCAGGCTCCACTCTGGATGCTTCACATAGGGTCATTGCCGTGCTCTTCGAGGATCAGGATCCGTTCTGGACGTTTCCCACGGGGTCAGGATTGACATAAGCCGCGTTCAATGTAACCAGGAATTTTTCTCTGGATGCTTCCCATGGGTTCACTGCCGTGTTCAGCGAGGACCAGGCTCCGCTCTGGATGCTTCACATGGGTTCATTATCGTGCTTTGCGAGGACCGGGATCCACTCTGGACGTTTCCCACGGGGTCAGGATTGACATAAGCCGCGTTCCACGTGACCAGGAATTTTGCTCTGGATGCTTCCCGTTGGTTCACTGCCGTGTTCGGCGAGGACCAGGCTCCACTCTGGATGCTTCACACGGGGTCATTGCCATACTCTGCGAGGACCAGGATCCGCTCAGGACGTTTCCCACAGGGTCATGATTGACATAAGCCGCGTTCCACGTAACTAGGAATTTTGCTCTGGATGCATCCCACGAGTTCACTGCCGTATTCGGCGAGGACCAAGCTCCACTCTGGATGCTTCACACGGAGTCATTGCCTTGCTCTGCGAGGACCAGGATCCGCTCTGGACGTTTCCCACGGGGTCGGGATTGACATAAGCCGTGTTCCACATAGCCAAGAATTTTGCTCTGGATGCTTCCCATGGGTTCACTGCCGTGTTCGGCGAGGACCAGGCTCCGCTCTGGATGCTTCACACGGGGTCATTGCTGTGCTCTGCGAGGACCAGGATCCACTCTGGACATTTCCCATGGGGTCAGAATTGATATAAGCCGCGTTCCACATAATCAGGAATTTTGCTCTGGATGCTTCCCACGGGTTCACTGCCGTGTTCGGCGAGGACCAGGCTCCGCTATGGATGCTTCACACGGGTTCATTGCCGTGCTCTGTGAGGACCACGATCCGCTCTAGACGTTTCCCATGGGGTCAGGATTGACATAAGCCGCGTTCCACATAACCAGGAATTTTGCTCTGGATGCTTCCCACGGGTTCACTGTCGTGTTCGGCGAGGACCAGGCTCTGCTCTGGATGCTTCACACGGGTTCATTACCATGCTCTGCGAGGAACAGGATCCGCTCTGGACGTTTCCCACGGAGTCAGGATTGACATAAGCCGTGTTCCACGTAACCTGGAATTTTGCTCTGGATGCTTCCCACGGGTTCACTGCCGTGTTCGGTGAGGACCAGTCTCCGCTCTGGAAGTTTCCCATAGGGTCAAGATTGACATTATCCACGTTCTACGTGACCAGGAAGGGTTGACTTTATCCGCATTTCACGGAGTCGGGGTCTGACTCTCGGTCATCTGTGCACCGCCGAGTCATGGAACTGGGGGTTGCCGCTGTTCCACTTTGCTTGATGTTGTGTTTGTTGTAATGAGACGAATGTTGAGATGATCTCCAGGCTGTCTGTGAACCGTTGAGATTTGGCCTCTTCTTCTGATGAAACCTGGGGAGGAAAGGTGTGATTCCTTCTTTGTTTGCACCCCTGGATCGTATACAGGGATTGATGTGATACCACCTATAGGGTATAAATTTCATTTTTTTTTATTTCTTTCCGCGATGCTCTATCATTTCAGCTTTTATATCGCGAAGGTCATGATTGCCCAATCATTTCAGCTGTTTTGCGCGGTGTCCAATCATTTCGGCTATGTATTTTATTTTTACTCGCTGCTTTTTATTGCGAGTCTCCCAATCATTTCGGCTATTTTTCATGCATACATTTTTTTACTTGCTGATTTTGTTGCAAGTTGCCCCATCATTTCGGCTATTTTGTATGCATGTGTAGCTCGCTAGCATTTTGCCGCAAGCTTGGGATTAGACACCGATTTCGGCATCAGCATCGCAACAACTGGGATATTGCCAGGAGCGAATCATCATTTGCCTTCGTCGATGTTGAACAAAGGTGGCTTAATAGACAGGGTTATGATTCTGTCGACTAAGGCTTTTTACTTCATGAGCTGTAAGGGTCTCACAAAGGTATTTCTCCCTGCGAGTCGTGAGGATCTCGTAGGTGCGTTTTCTCCTTAGGGATCATGAGGATTCCTAAGTGCATGTTCCCTTATAAGTCGTAAGGATCTTACAAGAGCGTTTTCTCCTTATAAGTTGAGAGGACTTATAAGGGTTGTTCACCGTATAGACATATCCCTAGTCACGGATGGGACTTCGTTAGAGAAATGTTTATTCGTGCCCGTGGATTGTATACAAGGGCCAGTGTTGAACCGCTTGTAGGGCAGTATCGGAGGTTGTGGAGGGGGCGCTTAAGAACAGGTTCAGGTCTCTATAACTTAAGACTTTTGAATCTTATGAGCCGTGAGGGTCTTATAAGAGGGTTCTCCCTACGAGTCGTGAGGATCTCGTAAGTGTGGTTTCTCCTTAGGGATCGTGAGGATCCCTAAGTGTGCTCCCTTATGAGTCGTAAGGATCTCACGCGGGTGTTTTCTCCTCACAAGGTCGAGAGGACCCTGCAAGTGTCTTTTAACGAGATTGCGTCCTTTCGGGTTTTCACAAACACTCGCCGGTAGCCCTGCTATTTTTACTCACGGAGCCCTTTCGGGTTTTCATCCGTGCCCATTTTGGTTATGGACATACCGTTTTCTCTCTTTTTTTTTATTCTTTTATTTTTTTTGTATCAGCTTTGGGACGCTGTAATTCACAATAGTTTTATCGACGTCTCAGTCAACGGCCAGTTTTAGGACATAGTGGTCCATTGTTAGTTTAAGGACATTTCGGTCCGCTGTTAGTTTAAGGACGTTTCGGTCCGTTATTAGTTTAAGGACATTTCGGTCCGCTATTAGTTTAAGGACGTTTCAGTCCGTTATTAGTTTAAGGACATTTCGGTCCGCTGTAAAGGAGGCCGGCTATTACTTATAGAGTTTGGGCTTAGAAAGATAGCGAGCGGACATAGTCGTCGTCATCTATCGTTGACCTAGGCCGTGACTCGTTAGGCGTAGTATTTCTTCAGGAAGCGACCATTTATTGGCCTGAAGGACCTTTCGCCATGCATGTCCATGAGTAGATAGGCCCCATCCTGGTAGACCTTGTCTATAATGTACGGTCTTTCATAATTCAGCTCGAATTTCCCTCGTTTAGCACGATTGGGGATCATAGGTCTTTTGACCACTAGCACGGGTTCGCTTTGGCGGAATGTCCTCGGCCTAGTCAATCTTTCATATGAGCGCGTCATCTTCGCCTTATAAGCCTCCAAATTTTGTTGCGCTATGAGCTGGGTTTCATCAAGGGCATCGAGCTCCTCAAGCCAAAAGTGAGCATTCTCTTCGTCCGTTAGCTCGTAATGAACTGCCACTCGTAGAGAGGGTAACCCTATCTCGAGGGGGGAGTACCGCCTCTGTACCGAATACCAATGCGTACGGCGTTGTATTCGTAGCTGTTTTGAACGTCGTTCGGTACACCCAGAGAGCTTCATGCAGTCTCTCGTGCCAGTCCTTTTTATTTCGAGACACCGTCTTCTTTACAATCTTCGTCAATGTCTTGTTAAAAGCCTCAGCCAGACCGTTAGCTCGAGGATTATAGACTGATGAGTATCTCCAGTCTATGTTGTGTTGTTGTGCGAAGCGGCTGATCTTGTGGCTTCTATAGGCTGGCCCGTAATTGGAGATGATCCGTCTCGGAGTTCTAAACCGATAAATGACGTGTGTCTTGAAGAAATGGAGGATATTCTCCGTCTTCACTTCCCTCAGTCGTACTGCTTCTTTCCATTTGGAGAAGTAGTCAATTGTCGCTAAAATGAATCGATGTCCTCTGGACGACGCTGGTTCGATGGGGCCGATTATGTCAATTCCCCACATTTCGAACGGCCAGCTAGCCACCGTTGGATGTAGTGGATTTGGATGCTGGTGGATAAATTCGCCATGGATCTGGCACGAGTGGCATTGCTTCGCGTATTCGAGGCAATCCTGGATCATCGTGGGCCAATAGTAGCCCATCCTTTTAATCTTCAACTTCATCTTCGGCCCGGCTTGGTGAGAACCGCAGAGTCCATCGTGAACTTCCTCCACTTCCTCTTTTTGTTTCTTCAGGTCCCAGGCATCTTAGCCACAAAGAATCGAATGATCTCTTATTCAGAGTATCATTAACAAAGGCGAAAGATAGAGCTCGCTTCATGAGCTGATGTTTTGAGGACGCATCTTTGGGCGTTCGACTAGATTTGAAGTAGTCTATAAAGACTTCTCTCCAATCTTCAACCTTTTCTTGGTCTTTAACTTGCAGGGCCATTTGCTCGGTCGTTCCCTTTCCTTAGGATGACTTCGGAGATATTTCTTCCGGTGCAAGAACCCGATGTCTTTGTACCACGATTCTTATGTCATCGAGGCTCTCGTCCGCCAGTTCCTTAGCGAGCTTGGCTAAGGCATCGACCTTGCTATTTTCTGCACGCGGTATGCTTTCCAAGGTGTAGGAAAGAATTTGAGTTAGCAGCTGCTGTACTTTCTCGCCGTACTTTACCAATTATGGTTTGCACGTTTGGTAGTCTCCATTTACTTGACTAACGACTAGTTGGGAGTCTCCGTATATGAGGAGGTTTTCAATTCCCATGTCGATAGCGATCTCAAGACCTGCTATCAAAGCTTCATACTCGGCTTCATTGTTTGTCCTCGGCTCTGTTAAGGAGAAAGCAAAGCGCATTATCCCTCCTTGTGGAGTCACGAAGATGAGGCATACCCCTGATTTGATTATGGGCGTGTTTTGTTTGCGCTTCTTCATGGAGGATGCTCCATCGAAATAAAGTTCCCACCGGGTACCACTTCTGTCGATCGTGTCAAACACATGTTCGTCTGGCAGTTCGCAATTCAAGGGAGAATCGGCAGGCATCGGATGCTCGGCGAGGAAGTCGGCGATGGCCTGGCCTTTCACTGCCTTAAGAGGCTGATAGGTTATTGAGAACTCCATCAAGAGCAGGACCCATTTAGCAAGTCGCCCCGTCCGTATGGCCTTTGACATCAAATATTTGAGGGGATCCACCTTCGATATGAGACGGACTTGATGCACCAACGCATAATGCCAGAGCTTCGTTATCGCGAAGATCAATGCCGGGCAGTGTTTTTCGAAGGGAGAGTAATTGCTTTCTGCCCCTAGTAGAACTCGACTCAAATAGTAGAGGGCTCCCTATTAGTGTATATGCCCTAGGGGCCATTATTGTATCATACTTGCATCTATGTTACTTAATGGAAGCTTGGGATATTCACAGTTGTATATACAGTCTTGCTAAAAATGGTAGTATGCTACTTGGTTTGTGTCTACTTTAATATGTGCATATGTTTCTTGTAACGTATCACTTATACATATTAGTAGAGCCCATAGGATCTTTGCTTGATTACCAGCATTATGATGGCAGCCACACTAGTGGGGGCTGGGTAGTCTGTAAGCAACATCCTATACAGGTCCCTGGTCGTTGGTTTATCGAGATAGGGCATCGATATTCCGGAGTAGACTAAGTGTGTACGCTTCTCATCCCAGTTGGGGAGATGGTCTGTCCCACAGCCATCAGTACGTCATATTGGAGATAGTATACAGGTGCTCGTTAGGTTACGGGTACACCGGACAGGACTCGCAGGGGAACTGTTGGTTGGTATTATACCCGTCGTCAGTTAACAGTTCCCAGATGACATGAGTACAGCATAGTCCGCAGACTTGACACTGCTACTTCGTCTCAAGTGTGTCCCACTGTTCTTAGATTGCTACCCTACCACGGCTCAAAGGAGTCATGCAAATAGGTAGCAGTTGGGTGAAGTCCCGAGCACTTGGAAGCAGTGGCGGTTAGACAGGATTCGTCTCTCCCGGTATTGGGAGATGATATCGCGCTGTGTTAGAGAACCATTACGCAAAGTCCCTGGCCAGGGCAAGCGAGATTTACTGGTAGGTTCCAGTAGTTTCTCAGGGTGTAATGGGCTACGCTCCGACACGACTTATACCGCTATTAGGGGACTGACGCTTGCCGCCCCCTAGGCTCGATATGCGACAGTCTTAGACGAACAGACCGGACTGTACGGAGATTGTCACATCAGGCTCAGTAGGAGTTCGGATGGTTTTTCTCATCGGCCTTCTTATCGACATCTACCTGGCGACCGTTACGTATAGCTAGTGCCGCTTGCGGTCTGTGGTTAAACCCACTGCCAGCGTAGTGTCGAGTCTTTAGAGTCCTACACAGAGGGTTTTCCTACTCCAGGTGAAACGATATAGAGTTCGTATGGTTTTACGACAAGGGTTCGGACGCATACGTGTTTAAACGCACGTGCGACGTTCGGACAGTTTTTACTAGCCGGCTTTGGTTTAAGCCAGATTCTAGTATCGGGTTATTGAATTTATACAGCCTAAAGGTTTTCCGTGTTTTCACGGATTTTAGGGGCGTTCTCGTAATTTTCCGGGAAGCTTCTAGAAGCATGATGACTTGGAGGGTAAGGTGGCATTAGCATTAATTGATTTTGTGACTCATGAGATGAATCATTCAAGTGAGTTAATGAAGCATTTATTGCTTAATGACTCACTTGATGATTCATTGCACATATTCAATGAAGCATGATGATAATGCATTTGAATTATTCATTTGATTATTCTTTATGCTTCATAATATATTAGAAGTGAGAAACAATTTCAATTCATTCTCGTCATCACCTTCTCTCTCCTCAAGCTCTCTCATTCTTGAAACCCTAACCCTAACCTCTCATGTGTTGAGATTAAGGGTTAGCTAGACTAATACATCCATAACCTCATTCTATATCCCCTAGGTAGCTTAGATTAGCACTTTGAGCAACCTAGTTATCTCAAGTTAGAGATTAAGCTTGGACAAGGAGCTTTCGGGTGGATCTTCTTTGACTCGAGAAGGCCGTTGAGGTGCCGATGTTCCAAGGAGCCTACAAGGAGTGGAGGACAGCGATGAAGACCTGAAGGATAAGTAACGTGAGGTATAACTTCGAATCCGAGTAGTTAAACCTCTCGTAGTTTGCTAGTAACGGTTTAGATACGATTCATGCGCTCAAGTCCGTGTTACAAAGCTTTGATAATCGTTTTTCATATATTCCGCCTCCCCGCAAGTTCGTGGGGTGCGTGACATGGACTTACAGTGGTATCAGAGCCAACTAAACCATTACTAGCTTGTTAGCAACTGATTAGAACTTCGATCGTCAGAAAACGCGAAAACGAAACCCCGGAAATCCCAAGTTTCTGTTAATTTTAAAAGTGTCGAAAAACATATTTGATATACCTTAAAATTAACGGCAGGGAATTATATGAATACTGGGAAAATACGAGATCATAACACGACAAAACGGCCGCGGATCCGCGGCCATATGGTGCTTTTGGCCGCGGATCCGCCGCTGAGTCAACTCGGCGTTGACTCGGATTTGCTCTGTTATTCATATATGTTGGTGTTCTGTTTTCCAGCATGTTCTGTTTCTACCCAGGTTGCTTCTTTGCTGGTTTGCTTTTGGGGTAAACACGGAATATGGTAATCGATCGATGTTCTAAGATATTTGCTAATTGGATTTTTATCAGTAATGTTTAATGTGTTCTTAAACCTCCCCTAACTGCTAGTATGTCGGTTGGCAGGGGGTTGCACATTTCTGTAATGTTTACTGTTTTTGTATATGGACTTGATTGGAATGTTGTGATGATTAGCCAGGGTTTGAGATGTGTTTTATATTCATTCATTCGATATAAATGTAATATGATGTAATATTCTTTTGCGGGGCACATCCAGGTTGCGGTTGTAACCACCGATGTATTATTTCTTTTTACTGTTTTTGCTTCTAGGATAGACCTAAGGTGGAGTACACAAACTACCAGGTACGTTGAAGTGTTTAGTGGCCTACTCACGTCGTTGAGGGAGACCGCTTCACTTCGGGTACTTGGCGGGTAGTTTTTCGTACCCGTAGGGGTCTAGGGTGGGGTAATGGCTATTCATCACAACTATGTAATCCGTATTTTGTTGCAGGGTCAAAGCAAACGCGGATTGCTAGCAAATCCAGTAAAGTTCATCTGTGATCTGGAATTCTTATTATTGCGTCTGACGAATGTACAATATCTATATATGATAGCTATTAGACATCACTTATGTTTTACACCCGCGCTAGCCCAGCCCCCGCTCTGTCGTTAGTTAAGTAATCTAACGGGTGATGACGGGACCCCGTGGCAAATGCGGATGGCATAAGAGAACGTGGTATTTTCGTTGTTTTCTGCAATGATAGGATAAATGATGGGACACATTATTATAATGCAAGGAAAATAAACCATAGTTTAATCGTTGGAACAAATTTTAAAAAAACCACTCGGTTATTTTAAAAGATCAGATTTTTTAATTGCGTTGATTTAATCACTCTTTTAAAAAGTATCAGGTTCCTTCGGTTATATCAAGTTCACTACGTTCACGGTTTTTGCCAAAACCATTCGTAGCCCTCCGTCATTTCATTTGGGTATTCAGTAGTATTCAAGCTATGTATTTTGACCTAACGCCAAGGCATAGTGTTTGGTAGCTGCTGGGTATTCATTTGTTGCATAGATAGATGTGTTAGTTTGGGACAGTCATATTATCATTTTGGCCTAACATCAAGGATATGTACAGGTGGGTTCAAATTAACCTAGATAATGACGGGTAGAACTTGACATGTGACTTATGAAATTTTGACCTAACGCCAAGGTCATAAGAGCATGGGGAAAAAATTTATATCGGGAATTTCTAAAGAAATTGAAATTTGCAGAGGGTGCATACCATTTTGGAGTTTGATGAATGTTGGTAGGATTCCTTCAATATTATCATACGATGATATTTTGGATCCCGATCCTACTGTGAGTATATACTACTTATCAGGAGATTCGTCACTTAACGATCAATGCTATACACCAAGTAGGTGCCTAGAAAGTTATCAGCGGGGCTACGCCCCCAGAGAAAAAAGGCTATTTAATTAAGGAACTTCGCGAAAGCGTTAGAAAACCTCCCTCGAAGTATCGACACTGACCTGGCTGAACGGTTAAGCAAGAATTGTACAGTGAGAATAGTCCTGGCTAATTCTTCTTTTATGGTTTGAGGAGGGATTCGAGAAATAGTGGGATCCATCCAGTTTAGATAAATTAAAAACCAATCTAAACTACCAAGAGCATCATGCTAAAGTGTTTTCTGCTTTTTCTCTCATTGCAGCGACCTTGTGACCACACATAGGTTACATCTAGATAACAATTTGACTAAATCTGACTTATATGACTGGCAAAAGTTTGTCCAGATGTCCATTGCCTATGACAAGCTGGACCACCCTATTACTATTCAAGATTCCGCCGTCCCAGGTCCAGTTTCCACTGTCGCGGATATGAATAACCGTCAGACAAGGGAAAAGGATAAAGCGAAACCCAAGTGCCTCGTGTTAGCTTCAGTTGATGGTATATACCAGAAGTAGCACGAGAAGATGGACTCGGTTTCCATCTTTCTCCATAACAAAGATTTATATGGAGAGCAATCTCATATCGCAAGATATGAGACCTCGAACGAATTAATTCAAGCGAGGTTGGATTTCGGGTCATCTGTAGGGGACAAGGTCCTTACAATGACTGGCTATATTGATGAGCTCTAGGACCTGGAAACCATGTTAGGAAACGAGTCAGATACTGACATGATTCTACAGTCTCTGCCTTCTACCCTGAAGGAAACCAGGGAAGTAGAAGGAAAGAGAAGGGCAAATGTTTTGGAACTGAATGTAGTAAAAGAGGAACATTCCTATTATTATGGGATTGAGCATTGGCAGAAAGATTGCCGGGCTTTTGAAGCCAGTAGCCAGGATATGAAGCATGTTATGGCTTCAGCCTCTAGTGTATTTGTAATTGAGAACTGTTTGTCAATTAACTCTACTTCCTGGGTACTAGATACCGGAGCAGGATCTCATATCTTTAATTCATTACATGCTTTGAGAAACCGTAGAGTTATGAAGATAGGTGATTTGTCTCTCAGAGTTGCAAACGGAATGAGAGTGGACGCTGAATCCGTGTGAGAATATCGTCTAGGTTTGACAAGTGCGCAGATATTGATTCTACGTAACTGTCTGTATGTACCTAGTATGACTTACAATATCATATCAGTGTCCTCACTTTCAAGAGAGGGATATGATTTTACATTCGTAAGCGATGTAGTTAACATCCACCTAAATCAAGTTCTGATTGGGTCAGGTACATTAGATAACGGTATATACGTATTAAGTCAATCTCAGGTTTTCAATATTCAGAATACACTTAAAAGAAAGTCTCCGGAATTAAATCAGGCTTTCTTATTGCATTGTAGACTAGGTCACATCAATGAGAGAAGGTTGACTAAGTTACATAGAGAAGGATATTTGAATCCGTTCGAATATCAATCTTATGCTACTTGTGAATCTTGTCTCATAGGAAAGATGACAAAGACTCCGTTTACTGGACACGGAGTAAGAGCAAGCGAGCTCTTGGGACTCATACACAGTGACGTGTGCGGTCCAATGTCTACACATGCGCGTGGAGGTTATTCCTACTTCATTACTTTTACGGATGATTTCTCTAGGTATGGATATGTCCTCTTAATGAAGCATAAATCCGAGGCCTTTGAGAAATTCCAAGAATACAAGAATGAAGTGGAAAACCAAACCGGCAAAAGTATCAAGACACTGAGATCTGATCGAGGTGGTGAATACTTAAGTGCCGAGTTCTTGTTTTACTTAAAAGAGAATGGAATTCTCTCTCAGCTTACTCCACCATACACACCACAACACAACGGTGTATCAGAAAGGAGGAATCGAACCCTATTAGATATGGTTCGTTTCATGATGAGTAAGGCTGAGTTACCGCGATCTTTATGGGGATATGCGCTAGAATCAGCGACATATCTTTTGAACATAGTTCCTACTAAAACTGTGCCTACTACACCATATCAGATGTGGAGTGGGAAGAAACCCTATCTTCAGTATCTGAAGATTTGGGGATGTCCAGCTTTTGTTAAAAAGCAGCATGCGGACAAGCTCAAAGCACGATCAGTACAGTGTAAATTTGTGGGATATCCAAAGAACTCCAAGGGATATCTATTCTATTACGCAGAGGAACAAAAGGTTTTTGTTTCTCGTAATGCCCATTTTCTAGAACATCAGTTTTTGGAAAGGGAAATAAATGGGAGCGAAATAGAACTGGAAGAAATTCCAGAACCACAAACTACCACTGAAATATTGGTAGAACCGGAGGTTCAAGAAGAAAGGGACATACCAGCGCCTATCCGCAAAAGTAGTAGGCAGTCTCATCCGCCCGAGATATACTACGGTTTTCTCATAGATGGGGATAGAGAGGATTGCACTATTGACTATGATGAGCCTACTAGCTTCCAGCAAGCAATTCAGAGCGATGACTCAGTGAAATGGCTGGATGCAATGCGGACCGAAATGGAGTCCATGTACACTAACAAATTATGGACTTTGGAAATTTCTCCAGATGGGGTAAAACCCGTAGGATGCAAATGGATCTTCAAAAAGAAGATTAGTGTAGATAGACAGGTTGAAACCTTTAAGGCTAGACTTGTTGCAAAGGGTTTCCGTCAAAGACCTGGTTTGGACTATGAAGAAACCTTTTCTCCAGTGGCTATGCTCAAATCCATTAGGGTCCTTCTTGCTATTGCTGCCTTCCACGATTATGAGATCTGGCAGATGGACGTAAAGACGACCTTTCTAAATGGTAATTTGGAAGAAAGCGTCTATATGGATCAGCCAGAGGGATTCATTCAGAGAGGAAGCAGCGGTAAAGTCTGCAAGTTGCTTAAGTCCATTTATAGAATAAAGCAGGCATCGCGGAGTTGGAACATCTATTTTGATGATGCTGTCAAAGAATTCGACTTTATCAAAAATCCAGATGAACCATGCATATACAGTAAGATTGTAGGGAGAACTGTAGTATTCCTCATATTGTACGTGGATGACATTCTTCTAATAGGAAATGGCATTCCTATGTTACAGTCAGTCAAAAGATTCTTATCACAGAAATTCTCCATGAAAGACCTGAGGGATGCCACCTACATTTTGGGGATCCGGATCTATCGTGATAGATCAAAAAGGATGTTGGGATTTTCACAGTCCAGGTACATAGAAACCATAGTGAAAAGATTCAGTATGGATGATTCTAAGTGCGGTAACCTACCGGCTTGTCACGGAATCACCCTCTCCAAAGAGATGTCTCCTAAGACTGATTTGGAAAGGGATCGCATATCGATTATACCCTACGCTTCTGCGGTAGGCTCTATAATATATGCGATGTTATGTACCAGACCAGATGTAGAATACGCATTGAGCGTACTAAGCCGGTATCAAGCAAACCCAGAGGAGAAGCACTGGATAGCCGTAAAGAACATTCTCAAGTACCTGAGGAGGACTAAGGAGATGTTCTTTGTGTATGGCGGAAAAGACCTCTAGATGGAGGCATTTGCCGACTCCGGCTTCCAGAGTGACAAGAATGACTCCAAATCTATGTCAGGTTATGTCTTTACCCTCAATGGAGGGGCGGTCTATTGGAAGAGTTCCAAGCAGGAGACCGTTGCAGACTCAACAATGAAAGCGGAGTACATAGCTGCTTGCGATGCCGCAAAAGAAGCAGTCTGGATGAAGAAGTTCCTCACAGAACTTCAGGTGGTTCCTACCAGTGTTGATCCAATACCTCTGTATTGTGACAACAACGGCGCTATAGCTTTAGCGAAGGAACCCAGGTCCCATCAGAAGTCCAGATACATCTTAAGGAGGTATCACCTGATCAGGGAGATCGTAGATCGCTGGGAGATCGAGGTGAAAAGAGTAGAGACGGAGAATAACATTGTTGATCCAATCAAAAAGGCCATTCATCAGACGCAGTTTGAAAGGCTATTCGAGATGATAGGTCTACGATATGCCAGCTCATGGCCCTAGTGCAAGTGGGAGATTGTTAGTGTATATGCCCTAGGGGCCATTATTGTATCATACCTGCATGTATATTACTTAATAGAAGCTTGGGATATTAATAGTTGTATATACAGTCTTGCTAAAAATGGTAGTATGCTACTTGTTTTGTGTCTACTTTAATATGTGCATATGTTTCTTGTAACGTATCACTTATACATATTAGTAGAGCCCATAGGATCTTTGCTTGATTACCAGCGTTGTGATGGCAGTCACACTAGTGGGGGCTGGGTAGTCTGTAAACAACATCCTATACAGGCCCCTGGTCAGTGGATTATCGAGATAGGGCATCGATATTCCGGAGTAGACTAAGTGTGTACGCTTCTCATCCCAGTTGGGGAGATGGTCTGTCCCACAGCCATCAGTATGTCATACTGGAGATAGTATATAGGTGCTCGTTAGGTTACGGGTACACCGGACAGGACTCGCAGGGGAACTGTTGGTTGGTATTATACCCGTCGTCAGTTAACAGTTCCCAGGTGACATGAGTACAGCATAGTCCGCAGACTTGACACTGCTACTTCGTCTCGAGTGTGTCCCACTGTTCTTAGATTGCTACCCTACCACGGCTTAAAGGAGTCGTGCAAACAGGTAGCAGTTGGGTGCAGTCCTGAGCACTTGGAGGCAGTGGAGGTTAGACATGATTCGTCTCTTCCGGTATTGGGAGATGATATCGCGCTGTGTCAGAGAGCCATTACGCAAAGTCCCTGGCCAGGGCAAGCTAGATTTACTGGTAGGTTCCGGTAGTTTCTCAGGGTGTAATGGGCTACGCTCCGACATCACTTATACCGCTATTAGGGGACAGACGCTTGCTGCCCCCTAGGCTCGATATGCGATAGTCTTAGACGAACAGACCGGACTGTACGGAGATTGTCACACCAGGCTCAGTAGGAGTTCGGATGGTTTTTCTCATCGGCCTTCTTATCGACATCTACCTGGGGACCGTTACGTACAGCTAGTGCCGCTTGCGGTCTGTGGTTAAACCCACTGCTAGCGTAGTGTCGAGTCTTTAGAGTCCCACACAGAGGGTTTCCCTGCTCCAGGCGAAACGATATAGAGTTCGTATGGTTTTACGAACAGGGTTCGGACGCATACGTGTTTAAACGCACGTGCGACGTTCGGACAGTTTTTACTAGCCGGCTTTGGTTTAATCCAGATTCTAGTATCAGGTTATTAGATTTATACAGTCTAAATGTTTTCTGTGTTTTCACGGATTGTAGGGGAGTTCTCGTAATTTTTCGGGAAGCTTCTAGAAGCATGGTGACTTGGAGGGTAAGGTGGCATTAGCATAATTGATTTTGTGACTCATGAGATGAATCATTCGAGTGAGTTAATGAAGCATTTATTGCTTAATGACTCACTTGATGATTCATTGCACATATTCAATGAAACATGATGATAATGCATTTGAATTATTCATTTGATAATTCTTTATGCTTCATAATATATTAGAAGTGAGAAACAATTTCAATTCATTCTCATCATCACCTTCTCTCTCCTCAAGCTCTCTCATTCTTGAAACCCTAACCCTAACCTCTCATGTGTTGAGATCAAGGGTTAGCTAGACTAATACATCCATAACCTCACTCTATATCCCCTAGGTAGCTTAGATTAGCACTTTGAGCAACCGAGTTATCTCAAGTTAGAGATGAAGCTTGGACAAGGAGATTTCGGGTGGATCGTCTTTGACTCGAGGAGGCCCGTTGAGGTGCCGATGTTCCAAGGAGCCTACAAGGAGTGGAGGACAGCGATGAAGACCTGAAGGACAAGTAACATGAGGTATAACTTCGAATCCGAGTAGTTAAACCTCTCGTAGTTTGCTAGTAACGGTTTAGATACGATTCATGCGCTCAAGTCCGTGTTACGAAGCTTTGATAATCGTTTTTCATATATTCCGCCTTCCCGCAAGTTCGTGGGGTGCGTGACATGGACTTACAGTGGTATCAGAGCCAACTAAACCATTACTAGCTTGTTAGCAACTAATTAGAACTTCGATCGTCAGAAAACGCGAAAACGAAACCCCGAAAATCCCAAGTTTCTGTTAATTTTAAAAGTGTCGAAAAACATATTTGATATACCTTAAAATTAACAGTAGGGAATTATATGAATACTGGGAAAATACGAGATTACAACACGACAAAACGGCCGCGGATCCGCGGCCATATGGTGCTTCTGGCCGCGGATCCGCCGCCGAGTCAACTCGGCGTTGACTCGGATTTGCTCTGTTATTCATATATGTTGGTGTTCTGTTTTCCAGTATGTTCTGTTTCTACCCAGGTTGCTTCTTTGCTGGTTTGCTTTTGGGGTAAACACGGAATATGGTAATCGATCGATATTGTAAGATATTTGCTAATTGGGTTTTTATCTGTAATGTTTAATGTGTTCGTAAACCTCCCCTAACTGCTAGTATGTCGGTTGGCAGGGGGTTGCACATTTCTGTAATGTTTACTGTTTGTGTATATGGACTTGATTGGAATGTTGTGATGATTAGCCAGGGTTTGAGATGTGTTTTATATTCATTCATTCGATATAAATGTAATATGATGTAATATTCTTTTGCGGGGCACATCCAGGTTGCGGTTATAGCCACCGTTGTATTATTTCTTTTTACTGTTTTTTGTTTCTAGGATAGACCCAAGGTGGGGTCCACAAACTATCGGGTACGTTGAAGTGTTTAGTGGCTTACTCACGTCGTTGAGGGAGACCGCTTCACTTCGGGTACTTGGCGGGTAGTTTGCCATACCCGTAGGGGTCTAGGGTGGGGTAATGGCTATTCATCACAACTATGTAATCCGTCTTTTGTTGCAGGCTCAAAGCAAACACGGATTGCTAGCAAATCCAGTAAAGTTCATCTGTGATCTGGAATTCTTATTATTGCGTTTGACGAATGTACAATATCTATATATGATAGCTATTAGACATCACTTATGTTTTACACCCGCGCTAGCCCAGCCCCCGCTCTGTCGTTAGTTAAGTAACCTAACGGGTGATGACGGGACCCCGTGGCAAATGCGGATGGCATAAAAGAACGTGGTATTTTCGTTGTTTTCTGCAATGATAGGATAAATGATGGGACACATTATTATAATGCAAAGAAAATAAACCATAGTTTAATCGTTGGAACAAATTTAAAAGAAACCACTCGGTTATTTTAAAAGATCAGATTTTTTAATTGCGGAGCATTAATCACTCCTTTTAAAAAGTATCAGGTTCCTTCGGTTATATCAAGTTCACTACGTTCACGGTTTTTGCCAAAACCATTCTTAGCCCTCCGTCATTTCATTTGGGTATTCAGTGGTATTCAAGCTATGTATTTTTGACCTAACGCCAAGGCATAGTGTTTGGTAGCTGCTGGGTATTCATTTGTTGCATAGATAGATGTGTTAGTTTGGGACAGTCATATTATCATTTTGGCCTAACGTCAAGGATATGTACGGGTGGGTTAAAATTAACCTGGATAATGACAGGTAGAACTTGACATGTGACTTATGACATTTTGACCTAATGCCAAGGTCATAAGAGCATGGGGCAAAAATTTATATCGGGAATTTCTAAAGAAACTGAAATTTGCAGAGAGTGCATACCATTTTGGAGTTTGATGAATGTTGGTAGGATTCCTTCAACATTATCATACGATGATATTTTGGATCCCGATCCTACTGTGAGTATATACTACTTATCAGGAGATTCGTCACTTAACGATCAATGCTATAAACCATGTAGGTGCCTAGAAAGGTGTCAGCGGGGCTACGCCCCCAGAGAAAAAAGGTTATTTAATTAAGGAACTTCACGAAAGCGTTGGAAAACCTCCTGATTGTTAGAGATTCTGCGTGTTCAAGTTTTAGTTAATTACCGCAATCAAGACGGTTTCGCTTGTAGCTAGCCGGTTGAGTACGGGTCGTCCGCAGGGAGATGTGAATCTTTTTCTATGTGCTTTAACGAGTTAAGTCCGAAGGTCCAGATTTGTTTGTGATTAACTAAGTGTTAAATTGATATGTAAAGAGAGCTTGTTAGGGTTAGGATTAGGTTAGTTTGAGTTAGGAGTCGCTCACCTCTTTCGTTGCCACTCTTAATATCGGTGTTACGGTAATCGGCAACAACGGGGATTAGCACGACTAGGAAGGAACTTACGAGTATAAGCTAGGCTTTCCAACGCATAAGTTCTTCCTTTTGGTGCTTGTCCGTCCGTTCTTGGCTCTTAGCCATAACCTCCGGTTAATTCAACCACAACCGGTCTCACTACGGAATCACCGCTATCATGTAGGATAGGGTGCCGTAAGGAGCGGATTGTGGTTCAATTAACGGGAGTCGATTTTAAGATGTTGGGCAAGGAAAGAGTGAGAGAGATTTCCTTCTCTCAAACTTCCCTTATCCTACCCTAACAAGTATGAAACTACTCACACATCATAATGAAAACAAAACAAAACAAAAGAGGAAGATAGAAAGAAGGAGATTAGAAAATAACAACTAGCTATTTGCGACCTCACCTTGGCAAGGATCAAGCGTAAGCATCATGGTTGTTTTAAGGATAAAGAAAAAGAGAGAAGAAAGAAACAACAAGAAATAACAACAACTAAGTTAACAAATGAAAATTACAAGCAATAATAATAGAACAAGATAAGCATAATAATAAAAGGAACTTCTTTATTCATCATTCTTCACTCACAAAAGCTCACTACAAGTTTTTCAATGGAGAAGAGATGAGAAGAGGAAGAAGAACATGTATTCTAAAACCTAAAAAAAATACAAGATTATGCACCATTTGCATTGGCAAGATCTGGACTATTTATAGGCAGGAAACTGGAAACCTAGGGCAAAATCTGCCTCCCCATCAAAAGACCAAAATACCCCTAAAAGCCCAACTGCTGCCGCCACCGTACGGCCGCGGTTCCGCGGCCTAATAGAGGAGTTGGCTCCTCGTTTTTCTTGTTCTTCCCTGGTTCTGTGTGACCTTTATTCTGGTATATGTATTTTCTTATATTTTCTTCACGATTTTTCCTGAATTTCTGTTGAGCAAAAAGTGATTTGATGTGGATCTTTTTGTCATGATTTCCTCGAGCTCCGTGTAGATTTCTTGGTTCTTGTGTTGCCATTGAGCCTTGTGCATGAAAATGACATCGATTTGCCATTTTGTCTCCTAAACTGGTGTGTGGCAACAGACGGATAAAGAGCAGAGACCCGTGTTTTATCTGTGGTTGGCAGGAACCCGGATTTTGTCGTGTTTTTCCATGGATTTCACCGTTTAGAGCCGAGAACCTGTATCCTGCAATTGACTAGCAAACACGGCTCAAGAGTATCTACCGATATGCAATGTGATAAAAATTGGGCGGTATAAAAATGCAAAAATCTGATACGAACAAATACCCCCAAACTTATCATTTGCTCGTCCCGAGCAAAGCCAATTTATTCACAAAAAATTTCCTAACCTCACTTTCGTAGGGAACGCGATTGCACTGAGCATGTGCAACAAGCCGTTAAACCTCTAGGTGTCCCTAGTAGGAGGAGTGTTGTCTCCTGAGGGTTTTCAGCGGATACTACCCACAAAATCCGGTCAAGCTAGTTTTTGTAAAATAACTAAGATTCAAACCCTAATGTTTTGTTTCAGAAAATAACAATTCTATTATCCTAAATCTAGACTATCGAACCTTTATTTTTCACACCTCGCTTCTTCTTTAACTACAGATTTTATATGTCTTTACGTGCAGTGCAAATAGTGTCGTTAAGTTTCCAGAAGGATCGATTTACGTCATCATGTCACACAATAAAGCCCAGATAACAATTTTAAAAGGATCACATAAGTTTTATAAAGAGTTAAGCATTTTTCAAGTTTCGCTTTCCAGTAAGGTTTCAACTTTAGAATTTCTATCTTCCTTAATAGGAAACTAGGTCTTATTCTTCACTCCACCTTTTTCTTGTTTTCATTTCATACACACTTCTGTGAACGTGCAATAGTCTTTATCATAGAATAAAACCTTCATATCTCCGCTAATTTTTTATAAAAGCCTGTCTTTTATCAAGATTATTCTCACGCAAAGAACCGTTAGGAATTTTAACTCGGAGGGAACACTTGCTTGATTTTGTTTTAATCTGGACTTTCTAGGCTTCTTAGCGAACTTTGGGCCAATGATCCCAAACCAGTTGGTTTTAGGGCATTAGGTGTAGAAACACCCCAGCGGACTTAATTACTCAAGTTACCTAGGTCCAAAAACAAAAGACAGTTTGGCGTGAAAATCAGATGATTTAATACGAACGGAGATATAACCGGCAGTTCAGTTATTTTTTTGGATAAAAGACGTGTTTAGTGGGTTTTGTGTGTAATCATTCCAATCAAGTTCCAGATGGGTTATTTTCAGACTTAGTTCCAATTACGGCATCAATAACATTCCTTCATATTCGCTTTACTTCATAAACTATTCTTGACATTACTTATTTCAGAACAAGCCTATTTGATCCTCAGAAAATCATTTATCTGTTTAAAAGTTTTTAAACATAAAAGACTTGTCATCTAATTTCCAAAAACTCATGACACGTGTAGTGTGATGTAAAGACGTATATCAGCTATAATTATCTTCAAAGGAGAGTTATCTTTCAGGTTTTCAAAATCTAAACATAAGATTTAGTTATTCTTATTTTATCAAACAAAACCGTCGAAATGTTGAATCAGAGTCCTCCCACTAGCTAACTTGACAGAAAAGTTTTTATGTTTTTTGAAAATTTTCAGATTTTTATGGATTTATGGATTTAAATATGCAGATGCAAAATATACATATGAATGCGAAGGTTAGAAATGCGTACCGAGCGTACCCCCAAACTTAAACTGGACAGTGTCCTCACTGTCATCGCATGAAGAGATCATTTGAAGGGTCAAAATTGTCGGTTAGCGATACACAATTTTTTTCTTCAGTTTTTAAAGAAAAGAAAAAGAATATCCACAAATATATAAAAAAATGGTTTATACATACCCCCAAACTTATTTAGAACTGTGTCCACTGTTCTTGGCTGGATAACCGAAGTTTGGAGGTAGGCAGAGGAAGATCATGCAGGGTAAACCGGCTCCTGTAAGAACAGGAGCTCCTCTGTTGGTTCGGCGCTAAGGTACGGTTTTAGTCGGTGTCCGTTCACTTTGAAAAATGAACCGTCCTTTGGATTTTCCAAATCCACAGCGCCCTGCGGATATACATTCCGCACAAAATACGGCCCTTTCCAGCGAGATCTGAGCTTTCCTGGATGGAAGTGAAGTCGGGTGTCGTAAAGCAGTACCTGCTGACCAGGTACGAAGGTTTTGCGAAAAAGGTGTTTATCGTGAAACACCTTCGTTCGGTTCTTAACGACAACCGCGTTATCGTAAGCCTCATCCCTAAGCTCGCTCGGTTCATTCAACTGCAGCTTCCGATGGCTGCCCGCATCTTCGAAAGACAGATTCAACTCCTTTATCGCCCAAAATGCGCGATGCTCTATTTCGACAGGTAGGTGGCAGGCTTTTCCGTACACAAGCCGATAGGGAGATATGCCAAGGTCGGTCTTATAAGCGGTTCGAAAGGCCCAAAGGGCATCAGTGAGTTTCAGCGACCAATCCTTACGGTTCTTGGAAACCGCCTTCTCCAGTATCTGCTTGATTTGCCGATTTGAAACTTCGGCCTGCCCGCAGGTTTGGGGGCGGTAGGGCGTAGAGAGCTTATGATTAATGGAGTATTTCCGCATCAAGGCCTCAAAAGTCTTGTTGCAGAAATGACTTCCATTGTCGCTAATGATCGCTCGGGGGTGCCCAAACCGGGAGAAAATGTTTTCTTTAAGAAACCTAACGACAACCTTGTTGTCATTAGTCCGGCTGGGCACAGCCTCGACCCATTTAGAGACGTAATCAACAGCGAGAAGGATGTACAAGTTCCCAAAAGAGCTGGGAAATGGCCCCATGAAATCTATCCCCCAAACATCGAAAATCTCCACAACCAAGATTGGTTGGAGCGGCATCTCGTTCCTCCGGGATATCCGGCCCATGTGTTGGCACCGGGAGCAAGTCTTGCAATAGTCATGAGCATCTTTGAAGAGTTGTGGCCAGTAGAAACCACATTGCAAGATCTTCTCGGCTGTCTTTCTAGGGCCAAAATGCCCGCCACACGCTTGATCGTGCCAAAATGACAGCACACTCTTGAATTCCTCGTCAGGGACACACCGACGAATAATCTGGTCGGGACAGTACTTGAACAGATAGGGTTCGTCCCAGTAAAAGTGTTTTACTTGGGATAAGAAGCGAAGTCTGTCCTGACTTGACCATTCAGTCGGTAGTAATCCAGTGGCCAAATAGTTCACAATATTTACGAACCAGGGTTCGCAAGATACTGTCAAGAGCTGTTCATCCGAGAAAACGTCGTTGATCGGAATTGGAAGCGAAGGCGAAGAAGGAAGTCGTGAGAGATGGTCGGCAACTACGTTTTCACATCCTCGTTTGTCCTTAATGATAAGGTCAAACTCTTGAAGCAAGAGGATCCAACGTATTAACCGAGATTTTGCATCTTTCTTCGCAAAAAGATGGCGCAGAGCAGAATGGTCAGTGTAGACAATGACTAGAGAGCCGATGAGGTAGGGCCTGAACTTTTCTAAAGCAAATACAACAGCTAAGAATTCCTTCTCAGTTGTTGTATAGTTGAGTTGGGCGTCGTTCAGGGTTCGGCTCGCATAATAGATTACGTGCGACATCTTGTTGATGTGTTGTCCAAGAACAGCACCAATGGCAATGTCGGATGCATCACACATAATCTCAAATGGGTGCGTCCAGTCAGGTGAAGAAAGAACGGGAGCAGAAGTGAGTGAGCGTTTTAGTGACTCGAATGCAGTCACATAGCTCGAGTTGAAGTCGAATGGCGTGTCCTTGGCCAGCAAAAGAGTCAAGGGCCTAGCAATCTTGCTAAAGTCCTTGATGAACCGTCTATAGAAACCGGCATGGCCAAGGAAGGCTCGGATGTCTCGGACGCATCTGGGAGGAGGTAGATTGGAAATGACCTCAATCTTTGCTTTGTCAACCTCTATGCCATTTTGCGAGATGATATGTCCTAAGACAATACCTTCGCGCACCATGAAGTGGCATTTCTCCCAATTCAAAGTGAGATTCTTGTCCTTACATCGGGTAAGGACAGCGTCAAGATGCAGCAAACACTCGTTGAAGGAATTGCCGAAGATGGAGAAATCATCTATGAAAATCTCCAAAAAATTTTCCACCATGTCTGAGAAAATTCCCATCATACACCACTGAAAGGTAGCGGGCGCATTGCATAACCCAAAGGGCATGCGACGATATGCAAATGTGCCGAAAGGACAAGTGAAAGTGGTCTTGTCCTGGTCTTTTTCGGCGATGGGAATTTGATTATAGCCGGAGTAGCCATCAAGAAAGCAGTAGTACTCGTGTCCGGCCAATCGTTCAAGCATTTGGTCAATGAAAGGTAGCGGAAAGTGGTCTTTCCGCGTTGCGGCGTTGAGTTTTCTGTAATCGATGCATACTCGCCACCCAGTTTGGGTGCGAGTAGGGATTAACTCGTTCGCCTCGTTGGTTATGACCGTGATGCCTGATTTCTTGGGGACAACGTGAATGGGGCTAACCCACTGGCTATCAGAGATAGGGTAAATGATACCACTATCTAGACATTTTACGATCTCCTTCTTCACAGCCTCTTTCATGACTGGATTGAGACGTCTTTGTGGATCCCAGGCTGGTTTGGCATCATCCATCAGATGAATGTGATGCTCAACGATTAGGGGACTAATCCCCTTGATGTCTGCCATGGACCAGCCAAAAGCTTGCCTGTTGCTGTGCAAGACCGCAAGAAGGGCTTTCTCTTGCTCTGGAGCTAGAGAAGCCGAGATGATGACAGGGAGGGTCTCGTTCTCACCTAAGTAAGCGTACTTGAGGTGAGACGGCAAAGGCTTGAGTTCGAGCGTTGGAGGTGAAACGACTGAAGGCAAGATTGGTGCAAAGGTCTCGAACTCAAAGGACTCCAGCAAAGGTTCAAAATGAGTGTAAGCGACCGAGTCGGATGGTTCAGGTAACTCATCCGGAAATTCGAAGGATTCAAACTCGGGTTGCGAGCGGCTAAGATCGTTCAAGAACGTGAAACACTCGTAGTCGTTGTCGGGCGCAGAAACAGCAGCAGGTTCGAGGAGGAACGCACTAGTGGCGTCAAGATTATCGTGATCAAACAGAAACTCCTCGAATTCACACTCTTCTGGGGTGATCTCCTGGATCGAGCAGACGTCCAGTATATGAGCATTAGGTTCGGGGGGCTGATTTCCCAACCTAAAAATGTTGAGTTCAATCGTCATGTTTCCAAAAGAGAGGTTCATCGAACCATTGCGACAATTGATCACAGCATTTGAGGTTGCAAGGAATGGGCGACCGAGTATCACCGGAATTTGATTCCGGGGGTTAGCTACAGGCTGTGTGTCTAATACAATGAAGTCAACGGGGAATATGAAGTCCCCGACTTTTATTAACACATCCTCTAGCTCACCCCTAGGATAGGTGATCGATCGGTCGGCCATTTGGAGAGTGCAGTGCGTGGGTTTAAGCTCTCCGACGCCTAATTGCTCGTATACTGAGTACGGAAGCAAGTTAACACTGGCACCAAGATCTAATAGTGCGCGGTTGATGTTCTTATCCCCAATGGTAATTGAAATCGTAGGACAGCCAGGGTCCTTCCGTTTTTGTGGTAAAGATTGGGTAAGGGCATCACTCACAGCACTAGCCAAGAAAACTTTCTTGGGTACCTGAGACTTCCTCTTTTTCGTGCACAAGTCTTTCAAGATTTTCGCGTAAGACGGGACTTGTTGGACAGCATCTAAAAGAGGAATGTTAATGTTAACTTGCTTAAATAACTCCAGAATCTTCTCCATTTGTGAATTTTGTTTATTAGACCTCAACCGGTTTGGAAATGGAACATTTTTAAAATTGGTTGAGTCTAATGCTTGTGGAGGAGATTGTGGAGTTGGAACGGATCCCAGAACAGGTGTTTTCATGGAAGTGGGTTCGTTCTGAGAAGAAGAAGAGGAAGGAGAGCCTTGTGAAGAACGGAGAATAGGCTCAGAAGACGAAGAAGCAGAAGAAGAAGAAGAAGAAGAAGAAGAAGTGGCCGGGGTGTCATCGTTGATTCGTGTGCCAATGTTGTTTTGCAGCATCCTTCCCGATCTCAATGTGGTCATGGCACTCACATTATGATTCTGTTGTTCAAGAGCAACATTTACATTATGTGGGTGACCGGGATTTGGGAGTGGCTGGGACGGGAGCTTCCCCTTCTCTCGCTCGCTTAAGGCCGCATTCAGTTGTGCAATCTGGGCCTCGATGGTCTTGATGCTTTGCCCGTGTGCGGCAGTGTGTTGCACTAAGGACTGAATGGAAGACTGGATGTTGGCAGTGGATTGGGTCGATTATTTAACGAACGCCTCCAGACTTCGTTCGAGCGAGGAAACCTTATTGTTGTTTGACGGAACAAAGTTGTTTGGTGGAAAAGAATTGTTGGGTGCAAAGTTGTTCGTCTGATTTTGAAAAGGTTGGGGTTGGAAGGGCTGCTGATACTGAGTTTGTTGTTGCGCTTGTTGTTGCGGCGGAGGGGCCCTTTGGAAATTGTTGCCTTGGAATTGATTCTGATTCTGATTCCAGGCGAAATTGGGGTGGTTCCTCCAACCGGGATTGTAGGTGGAAGAGTATGGATCATTCCTCGGTCTTTGCTGGAATGCAGCATTAACCTGATCCTGTCCTTGCGATGGTGGATTGTAAGGACACTCTTCGGTCAAGTGAGAAGGATCGGAACAACAAGCGCAAATGGTACGAAGGGGGAGAACAGGGGCAGGGGCAGGAGCAGGAGAAAAAAATTTGCTCTCTATCGCTTCAAGCTTTCTTGTTATTGCAGCCATTTCAGCTTTCATCACAATAGAGACATCAAGTTGGTGAATTCCTACCCTAGACTGACCGGTAGAAGTGGAGGTAGAAGAAGAAGAAGTTGGTCTGGTGCTCTCCCATTGTAGCGTTTGCTCCGCAAGGTCGTCAAAGAACTGCCACGCTTCCTCGTCAGATTTCGATAGGAAGTGGCCCTGACAGATGGTTTCCAACAACTGCTTCGTTGCTGGGTTCAGGCCCTCGTATAAGGTTTGGCAAAGTTGTCATTTCTCTATACCGTGGTGAGGACACTGAACAAGAAGGTCTTTGTACCGGTCAAAGCACTTCCAGAAGGGTTCAGAAGGAAGCTGAGAGAATTGGTTGATTTCATTTCGAATCCTTGCGGTTTTATGATTCGGATAAAATTTCTTTAGAAACGCTTTTACAAACTCGTCCCAACTGGTTATGGAGTGGGAAGCGGTGCTATACAGCCATTTTTCAGCAAGATCGCATAAAGTGAATGGAATGACCCGTAGACATATAGCATCGTCCGACAGTTGGGTAGTTTTCATCATGGCACAAACGTTTTGAAATTTATTGATGAAGATATAGGCATCTTCAGATTCAAGCCCATGAAATCGTGGAAGCATGTTGATGAAGTGGGGCTTAATTTCAAAATTATCCCCATTGGCCGGTGGAAGAGAGAGGCAGGTGGGAAGTGCAGAACGGGTGGGATAGAAACGATCCTGGAGCGCGATTCGCTGCGGTGCTACAACAGGCGGCGGTGGTGGGTTATTGGTCTCCGTAGGAGGTGGAGCCAATCCAGGGGTAGTCAAAGAGATGTTCGGATTAAATCCTGACATCGAAGAAGAAGAGGTTGGTGAAGGTGAAGGTGAAGATGTATGAACAGAATTCCGGTCAACGTCGGAGTTGGCCGGCAAAGGAAGGGGTGAAAGAGGAGTGGACGGAGTTTCGACGTCTGAGTCGATCGCGTAGTCGGTAGCGACTAACGTAACACGGACTAGACGGGCGCTGGTGTCCCGAGTCCAAGTGGACATACACTAAACGAGTTTAGTATAGTCAAAGCGGAGAAGGTAAGGGTAAGAAAACGTCAATGGAGAAAAACGATGGGTGGTGGGTGAAAAATGGATTTGGCGACAAAGGGCAAGTTTTTATAAAAGTTTTTGATTTTTCCCTTTTTTTTAGAAAGATCTTTACAGAAATATGTACGGACTTACGGCTTTAAGCAATCACAAATAAGATATGCACAATCTCACCTAGATCTAGGGTCGCCTAGGTCAACTAGATCTGCTCCTAACTGTTCCAGAGGGCTAGAAAAAGGACCTCAAACCGCCTCTTCTCCGTCTAATGCGGCCAGATAAGTGCCAGGTAAGTGGGAGGTTATCCAACGCTTTAGCGAAGTTCCTTAATTAAATAACCACTTTCCTTCGTCACACTTGCCTACGCACCGCAAAAGTCAGATAGGATAAACGGCCGATGCCTGTAACTAGTCCTCTGTCCTATTGAGCGCGAAGTCCTTAGGGCTGAGTCTAGTATTTTTTAATTTAACATTGGTCAATGCATATGCTTTTTGTGATTTTTGGGGTCCTGGGAAGGGTGATGAAATCCCCACCCAATCTGAATTGGTTTCAAGCCCCTTAAGTCCGTATTAAGAAATGCAAAGCGGTAACAAATCAACTGCAAACAATTTTTATTTTTAGCGCGGCGCAAAGAATCCTGCACAAGAACAGTTTATTGGAAGGGGGAAGAGAGTTTGCGCAAAGAATGCTGCAGAAAACACAATTTATTGGAGTCCAGAGGAGTGGGAGAGAGATGAGGAGGACTTACAAAAATTTTAGCACACTGAATCCCCTAAACGGCCGCGGTTCCGCTGCCTAAGCTTGCTTATGCCGCGGTTCCGCGGCAGTACTGGGGAGTTGGGGCTTTATTTTTCTGGTGTGGGCTGTTTTGGGTGTCCTCTGCTGTTTTTAAGACCCTGAATCTAGATTTGCTCACTGGAACTGCTCCAGAATCTTATGGTAGACCGTTTGCTTCGTTTTGATCCGTCGCGGTGTAGCCGCGAAATGTGGGTCTATCTTCCCACGTCTTTGGCACTGAACTTCAACTTCATATTATCCTGCACACTTGCACAAAAACTAATCAAAAATAACAAGATGATTTTTTTACAATGTATATATATTTTTTTTGTTTTTTTTGGTTATAGTTATATTCACAAGTTAACCCGAAATTACACAAGGAAATAAACTACCGTCTCCCCGGCAACGGCGCCATTTGATTGTTAGAAATTTTGCGTGTTCAAGTTTTAGTTAATTACCGCAATCAAGATGGTTTCGCTTGTAGCTAGCCGGTTGAGTACGGGTCGTCCGCAGGGAGATGGGAATCTTTTTTTATGTGCTTTAACGAGTTAAGTCCGAAGGTCCAGATTTGTTTGTGATTAACTAAGTGTTAAATTGATATGTAAAGAGAGCTTGTTAGGGTTAGGATTAGGTTAGTTTGAGTTAGGAGTCACTCACCTCTTTCGTTGCCACTCTTAATATCGGTGTTACGGTAATCGGCAACAACGGGGATTAGCACGACTAGGAAGGAACTTGCGAGTATAAGCTAGGCTTTCCAACGCATAAGTTCTTCCTTTTGGTGCTTGTCCGTCCGTTCTTGGCTCTTAGCCATAACCTCCTGTTAATTCAACCACAACCGGTCTCATTACGGAATCGCCGCTATCATGTAGGATAGGGTGCCGTAAGGAGCGGATTGTGGTTCAATTAACGGGAGTCGATTTTAAGATGTTGGGCAAGGAAAGAGTGAGAGAGATTTCCTTCTCTCAAACTTCCCTTATCCTACCCTAACAAGTATGAAACTACTCACACATCATAATGAAAACAAAACAAAACAAAAGAGGAAGATAGAAAGAAGGAGATTAGAAGATAACAACTAGCTATTTGCGACCTCACCTTGGCAAGGATCAAGCGTAAGCATCATGGTTGTTTTAAGGATAAAGAAAAAGAGAGAAGAAAGAAACAACAAGAAATAACAACAACTAAGTTAACAAATGAAAATTACAAGCAATAATAAGAGAACAAGACAAGCATAATAATAAAAGGAACTTCTTTATTCATCATTCTTCACTCACAAAAGCTCACTACAAGTTTTTCAATGGAGAAGAGATGAGAAGAGGAAGAAGAACATGTATTCTAAAACCTAAAAAAAATACAAGATTATGCACCCTTTGCATTGGCAAGATCTGGACTATTTATAGGCAGGAAACTGGAAACCTAGGGCAAAAATCTGCCTCCCCATCAAAAGACCAAAATACCCCTAAAAACCCAACTGCTGCCGCCACCGTACGGCCGCGGTTCCGCGGCCTAAGCATGCTTAGGCGGCGGTTCCACGGCCTAATAGAGGAGTTGGCCCCTCGTTTTTCTTGTGCTTCCCTGGTTCTGTGTGACCTTTATTCTGGTATATGTATTTTCTTATATTTTCTTCACGATTTTTCCAGAATTTCTGTTGAGCAAAAGGTGATTTGATGTGGATCTTTTTGTCATGATTTCCTCGAGCTCCGCGTAGATTTCTTGGTTCTTGTGTTGCCATTGAGCCTTGTGCATGAAAATGACATCGATTTGCCATTTTGTCTCCTAAACTGGTGTGTGGCAACAGACGGATAAAGAGTGGAGACCCGTGTTTTATCTGTGGTTGGTAGAAACCCGGATTTTGTCGTGTTTTTCCATGGATTTCACCGTTTAGAGCCGAGAACCTGTATCCTGCAATTGACTAGCAAACACAGCTCAAGAGTACCTACCGCTATGCAATGTGATAAAAATTGGGCGGTATAAAAATGGAAAAATCTGATATGAACACCTCCCTCGAAGTATCGACACTGACCTGGCAGAACGGTTAAGCAAGAATTGTACGGTGAGAATAGTCCTGGCTAATTCTTCTTTTATGGTTTGAGGAGGGATTCGAGAAACAGTGGGATCCATCCTGTTTAGATAAATTAAAAACCAATCTAAACTTTCAAGAGCATCATGCTAAAGTGTTTCTCCTTTTTCTCTCATTGCAGCGACCTTGTGACCACACATAGGTTACATCTAGATAACAATTTGACTAAATCTGACTTATATGACTGGCAAAAGTTAGTCCACATGTACATTGCCTATGACAAGCTGGACCACCTTATTACTACTCAAGATCCCGCCGTCCCAGGTCCAGTTTCCACTGTCGCGGATATGAATATCCGTCAGACAAGGGAAAAGGATAAAGCGAAACCCAAGTGCCTCGTATTAGCTTTAGTTGATGGTGTATACCAAAAGTAGCACGAGAAGATGGACTCAGTTTCCATCTTTCTCCATAACAAAGATTTATATGGAGAGCAATCTCATATCGCAAGATATGAGACCTCGAACGAATTAATTCAAGCGAGGTTGAATTTCGGGTCATCTGTAGGGGACAACGTCCTTACAATGACTAGCTATATTGATGAGCTCCAGGACCTGAAAACCACGTTAGGAAACGAGTCAGATACTGACTTGATTCTACAGTCTCTGCCTTCTACCCTGAAGGAAACCAGGGAAGTAGAAGGAAAGAGAAGGGCAAATGTTTCGGAACTGAATGTAGTAAAAGAGGAACATTTCTATTATTATGGGATTGAGCATTGGCAGAAAGATTGCAGGGCTTTTGAAGCCAGTAGCCAGGATATGAAGCATGTTGTGGCTTCAGCCTCTTGTGTATTTGTAATTGAGAACTGTTTGTCAATTAACTCTACTTCCTGGGTACTAGATACCGGAGCAGGATCTCATATCTGTAATTCATTACATGCTTTGAGAAACCGTAGAGTTATGAAGATAGGTGATTTGTCTCTCAGAGTTGCAAACGGAATGAGAGTGGACGCTAAATCCGTGGGAGAATATCGCCTAGGTTTGACAAGTGGACAGATATTGATTCTACGTAACTGTCTGTATGTACCTAGTATGACTTGCAATATCATATCAGTGTCCTCACTTTTAAGAGAGGGATATGATTTTACATTCATAAGCGATGTAGTTAACATCCACCTAAATCAAGTTCTGATTGGGTCAGGTACATTAGATAACGGTATATACGTATTAAGTCAAGCTCAGGTTTTCAATATTCAGAATACACTTAAAAGAAAGTCTCCGGAATTAAATCAGGCTTTCTTATGGCATTGTAAACTAGGTCACATCAATGAAAGAAGGTTGACTAAGTTACATAGAGAAGGATATTTGAATCCGTTCGAATATCAATCTTATGCTACTTGTGAATCTTGTCTCATAGGAAAGATGACAAAGACTTCGTTTACTGGACACGGAGTAAGAGCAAGCGAGCTCTTGGGACTCATACACAGTGGCGTGTGCGGTCCAATGTCTACACATGAGCGAGGAGGTTATTCCTACTTCATTACTTTTACGGATGATTTCTCTAGGTATGGATATGTCTTCTTAATGAAGCATAAATCCGAGGCCTTTGAGAAATTCCAAGAATACAAGAATGAAGTGGAAAACCAAACCGGCAAAAGTATCAAGACACTGAGATCTGATCGAGGTGGTGAATACTTAAGTGCCGAGTTCTTGGGTTACTTAAAAGAGAATGGAATTCTCTCTCAGCTTACTCCACCATACACACCACAACACAACGGTGTATCGGAAAGGAGGAATCGAACCCTATTAGATATGGTTCGTTCCATGATGAGTAAGGCTGAGTTACCGCGATCTTTCTAGGGATATGCGCTAGAATCAGCGGCATAAACATAGTTCCTACCAAAACTGTGCCTACCACACCATATCAGATGTGGAGTGGGAAGAAACCCTATATTCAGTATCTGAAGATTTGGGGATGTCCAGCTTTTGTTAAAAAGCAGCATGCGGACAAGCTCGAGGCACGATCAGTACAGTGTAAATTTGTGGGATATCCAAAGAACTCCAGGGGATATCTATTCTATTACGCAGAGGAACAAAAGGTTTTTGTTTCTCGTAATGCCCATTTTCTAGAACATCAGTTTTTAGAAAAGGAAATAAATGGGAGCGAAATAGAACTGGAAGAAATTCCAGAACCACAAACTACCACTGAAATATTGGTAGAACCAGAGGTTCAAGACGAAAGGGACATACCAGCGCCTATCCGCAGAAGTAGTAGGCAGTCTCATCCGCCCGAGAGATACTACGGTTTTCTCATAGACGGGGATAGAGAGGATTGCACTATTAACTTTGATGAGCCTACTAGCTTCCAGCAAGCCATTCAGAGCGGTGACTCAGTGAAATGGCTGGATGCAATGCGGACCGAAATGGAGTCCATGTACACTAACAAAGTATGGACTTTGGACATTGCTCCAGATGGGGTAAAACCCGTAGGATGCAAATGGATCTTCAAAAAGAAGATTGGTGTAGATAGACAGGTTGAAACCTATAAGGCTAGACTTGTTGCAAAGAGTTTCCGTCAAAGACCTGGTTTGGACTATGACGAAACCTTTTCTTCAGTGGCTATGCTCAAATCCATTAGGGTCCTTCTTGCTATTGCTGCCTTCCACGATTATGAAATCTGGCAGATGGACGTAAAGACGACCTTTCTAAATGGTAATTTGGAAGAAAGCGTCTATATGGATCAGCCAGAGGGATTCATTCAGAGTAGAAGCAGCGGTAAAGTCTGCAAGTTGCTGCTAGTGTATATTCCCTAGAGGCCATTACTGTATCATACTAGTTTGTATATTACTTGATGGAAGCTTGGGATATTCACAGTTGTATGTACGATCTTGCTCGAAATAGTAGTATGCTACTTGGTTTGTCTCTAATTCAATATGTGCATGTGTTTCTTTTAGCATATCGCTGATATACATATTAGTAGAGCCCTTAGGATTTTTGCTTGATTACCAGCGTTGTGATGGCGCTCACACTCGTGGGGGCTGGGTAATCCATAAGCACATCCTTATACAGGTCCCTGGTCGTTGGACTATCGAGACAGGGCATCGATACTCCGGAGTAGACTAGCGTATGCGCTTCTCATCCCAGTGTGGGAGACGGTCTGTCCCACAGCCGTCAGTAAGTCATACTTGAGATAGTATGCGGGTGCTCGTTAGGTAACGAGTACACTGGACATGACTCGTCGGGAACTGTTGGTTGGTATTATACCTATCGTCAGTTATCAGTTCCCAGGTGACATGAGTACAGCTTAGTCTGCTGACTTGACACTGTCACTTCGCCTCAAGTGTGTTCCCATTGCACTTTGATTACTACCCTACCACGGCTCAAAGGAGTCGTGCAAACAGGTAGTTTTTGGGTGCAGTCCTGAAGCACTTGGAGGCAGTGACGGTTAGACAGGATTCGTCTCTCCCGGTATTGGGGGTTGACATCGTGCTGTGTCCAGGAGAGCTATTACACAAGTAGTCCCTGGCCAGGGCAAGCGAGATATACTGGTAGGTTTCCAGTGTTATCTCAGGGTGTTCTGGGCTACACTCCGACACGACTTGTACCGCTATTAGGGGACTGACGTGCACCGCCCCTAGGCCCGCCATGCGATGTATCAGACGAACAGACCGGACTGTACGGAGACTGTCACATACAGGCTCAGTAGGAGTTCAAATGGGGTTCACCTCGTCAGTCTTCTTATCGGCATCTACCTGGGGACCGTTACGTACAGCTAGTGCCGCTTGCGGTCTGTGGTTAAACCCACTGCCAGCGTAGTGTCGAGTCTTTAGAGTCCCACACAGAGAGCTATTCGCCTTTAGGCAAAATGAGTAGAGGTCGCATGGTTTTGCGACAGGGTTCGTTCACATCCGCGCACTTGTGCACGCTTGCTGTCCGAATAGCTTATACTAGCGGGCTTTGGTTTAAGCTAGATCCTAGTATATGATTTGGGATTGGTATTATCTCTTTGTATTCGTGTTCCTCGGATCACGAATACGGGTGCGTATGCACAGTTGTTTGAGACAGAGGGAGATGACTTTGATTAGGGTTAATGACCATTGTCATTTTATTAACCATAATGCTTATGTGTGTATTATTGTTAATTGATATTAGTTTATTATAATTGTGCATGGTTATGGTTGTTGACCATTTGACATTCTTGACTTGTTGACCTAGGTTGACACTTTAACCATCATCATTTCATTTGGAAGATACTCTTTGATCCTTGCAATTTGCATTAAAAATGAAATGATAATGGTCATGTCTTGATTAAGCCATGACAATTATCTCACTAATTATCTATTTACAATAATTCACACATATATGTGAGAATGCTTCATTTTTCTCTCATTCTATCATTTACTTTCTCTCTCTTGCTCTTCCTCTTCCTCAAGCTCTCCCCTCTCATGTGTTGAGAAACACTTGAGCTTGAGAAAAACCTCTTCTTGATAATCTCTACTCTCATCTAGGATTCTAGGATTAGCACTTCTAGCACCCTAGTTACTTCTAGCTTGGAGTTGAAGCCAAAGGTTGAGGCTTTCGGGTAGATCCTTCTTCGACGTGAGAAGACGACAAAGATGATCCCTTTCCACTACTCCAAGGAGCAAGGAGAGAAGGACATAAAGCCCTAGGTATAACCATTCTAACCTTTAGCTAGTTTCTAGTTAGCTTTAGCTTGTTTTTGTTTAGCAAAGATCTTTCTTTGTCTAGTCAATGTTGCCTAAAGTAGTAAAAATCCGATTTTTATTCCGTTTTCCGCCTCCCCGCAAGCACCGGGGTGGGCAACGTGGACTTACAGTGATATCAGAGCCTAACTAAACATAAACTAGCTAGGTAGTAAAGTGTATCGAAGGTCAATCGGAAAAATCGCAAAACCGAGTTTACAAAACCCTAACTTTCTGTTAATTTTTTTCTGTTCAAAATAAAATAAATCATATGTCAAAAATCATCTCAGGGTTTTGTGAAGAAAGCCACCAAAAACGATCCAGTGACTCGCTCAAAGCGCCGCGGTTCCGCGGCAATAGCAAGCTATTGCCGCGCAACCGCGGCCGTTTTGGCTCGGTTCTGGGTCGAGTTTGGTGCAGTGTTCTTCTGGTTTGGTTTTGGGATTTTTAAGATGGTTTATATGTGCCCAGGTTTTCCATAAAAGAAATTTGTTTTTGGGGGCCAATAAATCCGTATTTTTTATCGAACTTCACTACACTTTGACTAAAGGGTTATATCTGTGATGTTTATATGTATTGAACGTCGGCTAATCGCTATATGTCGATTAGTGGGGGTTATACATATCTGTGATCTGTGTTTGATGCTGGTATGTGTATATGAATGTGTTGGATTGTCGCGGGTGAATAGCCGGGGTGGATGTGAGATGAGTGTTTCTTTTTCTTTCATTCATTGTAACATGTAAATTGATGTAATATATGTTGGAGATAGTGCCCTCAGAGTCAATTATTAGGTCACAGGTACGTGATTGCAATGATTGATGGAGGACCTATCCCGGTAGGACAGTCTTACTCGAGATGATAGTATGCTATCAGGTTTACCTTTATCATCGTGTACTGTTTTAGGTGACCTGACAAGTTGCTATTACACGTTGATAGAGCCCCTAGGATTCTTGCTTGACCACCAGCAGTATGAGGGCGATCATATAAGTGGGAGCTGGGGTCTATAAGCATATCCTTAAATGGTCCCTAGTCGTGTGAGTTTCGAGACAGGGCATCGATACTCCAGAGTAGACTAGTGTATACAGTCGAGACCCCGACGAGGGGCGGTGGCCGGTCTCACAAGCCACTGGTGTCAGTTGGATCACCTAAGATGTATGCAGGTGCTCATTGGGTTATGAGTACACCGGACAGGACTCGCCGGGAACATGCTAGTTGGTCATATACCAGACGTCAGATGGCAGTTCCCTGGTGACATGTGTACAGGTTAGTTCATCGACCTGGGGATCGTCATTTGTCTTGTGTGAGTTCCCACTGTACTTTGATTACTACCCTACCACGGCTCAAAGGAGTCGTGCAAACAGGTTTTAGTTGGGTACAGTCCCGAGCCACATGGAGGCGGTGAGCGTATCTTCAGGGGTTCGTCTCTCCCGGTATTGGGGGTGAGGTCGTGCTGTGTCTAGGAGAGCCATTACACGAAGCCCTCGGCCGAGGCAAGGAGATTTACTGGTAGGTATTCCAGTAGTATCTCAGGGTGTTCTGGGCTACACTCCGACACGACTTGTACCGCTTTTGGGGGTCTGACTTTTACCAACCCCCTAGGCCCGCCATGCGATGCTCATAGACGAACGGACCGGACTGTACGGATATTGTCACTGACAGGCTCAGTAGGGTTGTCAGGCTGAGTTCGCTCACAGACGTCCCTTTTTAGTCAATACCTGGTAGCCCGTTACGTATTGGCTTATACCTCTGACGTGCTAGTGGTTAAATCCACAACCAAGGTGTTGACGAGTCTTTAGAGTCCCCCACATTCAGTTACTCAGCTTTCGGGCGAAAGGTTGTAGAGGCCGTATGGAGATATGGCAAGGTCCGATCAGATTCGTGCGGTATTGCACGGATCAGGATCAGACAGTTTGTACTATAGGCCGTATGGATATATGGCAGGGTTCGATCAGATACGTGCGGTATTGCACGGATCAGGATCGAACGGATATTACTAGCCGGCTTTGGTATAAGCCGGATCCTAGTATAGTACAGTGTAGATTCTGTCTCATTGCATTTGTATTTCGGTCGAAATACAGATGCGGGTGTGTATGCACAGTATCGGGGTTTTCCTGTAATTTATTACGGGACCAGTTTTCTGGAGTTGCCAGTTTGCTTTCCGTTTCGGCCGATTTCCATTGTTTCGTTCATTGACCGAAGATTGGTGGAGGAGGGTTTATTTGCATTGTTGCAAATAGGCTTTAGTGGAGGGGGTTCTTTGCATCTTGTTGCATCATGATGGCTTTCATGATGTGCACCATCATTGACTTGTTTTATCATGACAACCATTCCTTGACCTTGACCTCTTCATGATGGCTTGACTTTTTGAAGTCATCATGCTTGATGATTGTTGATGATGGGAGATGATATGGTTGTTGAGTGAGGACTTTTCTTGGTGATCATTATTTTCCATATGATAGCCTTCTCTCTCTCTCCATTTGTATTATTGGATGACCCTTTTTCACTCTCACCCTCCTCTCATTTTGTCATGGCCGGCCACTTGAAGAAGTGGGCTGTCCAAGTTTTTGGATGGTGGGGTTTTGTTCATATCATGTTCCAAAAATCCCCAAAGCTCCTCCACATACTTCTTGTTTTCATCCCTCCACCAAAAGGCAATTCCGATAACCCCAAATGAGACACAAGCCTCTACATTATATTCTACAGTAAATCTTGGGCACGTCGAGTAGCCGGCTTCGTGCCCGAGTTGCCTCGGCATTGAGGTGGGAGCTCGTAAAAGAAGTAGGCGAAGTGGTGCACTTCCGGCGACGAGGAGGAGACGGGACATTCCGCAGGAGATTGGGACGACGACGAGAAGACCGGAGGACTTGGATCGTCGGTATATCTCTTTCCCATCTTATTGTTAGCTAGGACTAGTTAGTGGTTCGATCCGGGTATTAGTGCGCGGCAGTTTGCCAGTTCAAGAAAAATTAAAGTTTATCACCGCTTCCGCATTTGGCCGTCGGATTGACGGCCGGGGCGCCGCCGTGCACTTACAGTGGTATCAGAGCCTCGCCATTAACTTAGTCTAGCTTTCCTTAATGTGTTTTACAATTCCGATCGAAGAAATGTTCCGAAAACCCTATATCACCCACGACAGTTTTCTGTTGTTTTTTTCCAGTCTCGAAATTTTTTTCAGGTTGTATAAAAGTACTGTACAGGAAGTTTTAAGGCTTCTGGAAAAATTCGGGTCATTGTTCCATCAAGGGGGGCGCGGAACCGCGGCCAAAACCCACCTTGGGCCGCGGTTCCGCCGCAGTATGTAAAGATCAATGGGCCAAATTTCTCCAGTGGGCTTCTGGGGTGATTTTAGGGGTTTTGGATTATTACAATTGGGCCCAGAATTTCTTGATGTGCTACAGTATTGCTTGGGGGCCCACTTATTAAAATTTGATTGATCGGATATTTTAAACACATTATTTCACAGTATTTACATTATATCTGCGACCGTGAATGTCACTTGATCGGTAAATCCGGTATAACTGCTATAGCCCGGTTAGACGGATTTGCGAACGTGACTTTCACGTTGGTGTTCTGTTTTTGCTGTGATGTTGCGGATCGGTCGTGGGGGATAGCCTGGATGCAATGCTAGTACTATTGTGGTTGTATTATGTATATTTGATATTGCGGGGCGAGCGTCCGACATGTGGACTGCCGTCACTGCCTGATTGTATTATTATTTTGGGGCACGACCAGGTTGCGGTCGATGTACCCGTTGTATGTATATTTTACTTTCTGTACTAGGATTGCCCCGCGGAGGGGTGCATGGATAGCCGGGTTCTGGAGGGCAACAAGCCCGCATCTCATGGCATTGGGACGGAGGGGGCTTCGCTCTAGAATTGGCGGGCTATTCGCCGCACTCGTAGGGGGTACAGGTTGATCCAGGAGGGGTGCCCAAGTTACCGGATTCCATGAAGTGCTGGGTGGTCCATTCACGGCGCTGAAGGGGGCTGCCTCGCTTCAGGTTTTGGCGGGTAACTTGCCGCGCCCGTAGGGGTCTAGGATTTCATTGCACAGGCTATCCACACGACCAGGGGAACGTCGGGTTTCAGTAGTGGCTCTGTGAAACCCGGGGATCCCAGATATCTGTATTGTTTCTGTGATGCTGTACATTTCTGTGATGTTGCATTTTATTCACGCCTTGAGCGAATATAATATATTGGTATATATATTAGTAGATGTTGTATATGTTTTGCATCCGCGCTAGTCCAGTCCCCGCTCTGTCGTTAGTTAGCTAACCTAACGGGTAATGACGGGACCCAGTGGCGAATGCGGATGGCATATACGTACATCAGTATATTTTCGTTCTTTGTGGTGTGATCAATTGATGGGACTGCATTGATTCGGATCAATGCAAGTTAAAAACAAACCTAATCTGATGTTGTTGGAACACTTTTCAAAAAGCTGTTATTGCAAGGACGTTCACTTTTGTTTTGCATCGTGATATTCAGTTGGAATATCCTGCTCCTCAGTCGACGAGGCAAGGGCCGAGATCCCTTCACCGGGAGTGACCCCTTGGACAAAAGTTTGCGTCAGGGCAATGACTTCACTATAGCCGATTACATTTGCTTTGCACCGTGGTATTCAGTTGGAATATCCTGCACCCCATTCTACGGGGAAAGAGCCGAGATCCCTTCACCGGGAGTGACCTCTTTAGCGAAAGTTTTCGTTACTATATTTTCTAAAAAGCTATCCGTTCCTTCAACGATATCAAGTTCACTACGTTAAAGGTTTTCGCCAGAAACCATTCGTAGCCCTCCGTCGTTTCATATGGGTAGTCAATAGTATTCAAGCTGTGTTTGTTGGCCAAAGTCAAGGCACAGTGTTTGGTAGCTGTTGGTTATTCATATGCAGCATATATAGATGCGTTGGTTTGGGACAGTCATACTACCTTGTTGGCCAAAGTCAAGGGTATGTACGGGTGGATTCAAATTAACCTGGAGAATGACGGGTAGAACTTGACATGTGACTTATGATTTGTTGGCCAAAGTCAAGGTCATAAGAGCATGGGGCAAAAATCACATCGGGAGTTTCAAAAGAACTGAAACTTGCCAGACATGCGCATACCTTCTGGAGTGTGACACCGTGAGCGGATTCCGTCACGTTATCATGCGATGATAGTTGGATCCCGATTCCCACTGATGAGTTAGTTTACTCCTCGGGTGATCCCGACTAATTCTTCTTTCAGGTTTGGAGGAGAATTTGAGGTACAGTGGGAGGTTTCCAGATTAGATAAATTGGTAACCATTCTGATCTAAGTTAGAGTGCACGCTGAGTGTTTCTTTTCTCTCTCTCTTTGGCAGCGACCATTGACCCGACCCTAAGACTATGACTCAGTGACCAAATTAACCGAACCTTCTTGACACTGGCTTTTGGATTGTCAGAGTTGCGAACCTCATTGCCACTCCTACTTTTACCCTTTTCTCCAGGACACCCCGTATTACTACGAACGTCCACTTCCATTGGACAAAACCATCGTATGGTTAGATACGAACTCGAAAGAATTTATTCGAGGATGGTTTCAGGTTCTGGAGAAAACGGATAGGATTATTCAGTTGTCTTTTCCTTTTACCTTCTCTCAAGTTGTGAGTACTCCTTGGTTTAGGGGTAGTACACCTATTACGCAAATTGGATTGTCTTCTTCCAAACCTTAGGCTGGTGCCGACCGGTAGGGAATGAAGAAAACCAATTAGCATAACGATGGTGTGCAGAAGGTATTAAGTTAAGACAAAGCAAGGGATTAGTAAGAGGGCAAAGTAAATTGCAACAGATATTCATGACCAAACCAAGTATTCCTTCGCCAATCCTAAATCACCTTTGTATTTCTCCAGGACACTCCGTATCACTACGAAGATCCACAGTTTATTGGATACTCCATCGTATGGTTATATACGAACTCGAAAGGAACTTGTTCCAGTTCGGGGATGGATTATGGTTCAGGAGAAATAGGAATTAAGTTCATTCAGGTGTCTTTTATCTTCACCTTCTCTCGCATTGCGAGTGTTCCTAGGATTAGGACAGTACACCCATTATGCTTATTGGATAGTCTTCTTCCAAACCATAGGCTGGTGCCGAACGGTAGGAAAGGAAGAAAACCATTTGGCCTAAAGGGGTGTACAGAAGGTAATGACTAAAGACATATGAAGGGATTTGGAGATGTGGCAAAGAATTATACGGTTACAGTCGTGAATCTGGAAGAGGCATTACTAGGAATACCGGGATACCCCATCGAAACATTTCAATGTTTCAGTTTCACTGTGTACTGTTAAAGGAAAACTGATTTCCTAATTAGTCCTTACTCCAGGGTATGTATTTACCAGGTACGATTCTCACATCTGTATGGTTTTACAGATGATGAGTGGGAGTAAGTTATTGGGAATTGGGTGATTATCCTCATTATATCGAGATTCGTTGTAATCGGTGATATTTGAGGAAATCACCTGGGCTGTTTGCCGGTCGGCAAATATTTGGTTTTGAATATCCGCTGTCATGCACCAATTTCAAATTGATATATCTGTACGTCTATTTTCATAGAGTGAGATATACCTTTTTGAAATTATGTCTACGACATTTACCTATATCAGTGGATGGTTAGGTAAGGAGCATTAAACAGCGGTGTAATTCTTCTTAACCATAAGTACAGTTTTCAACCTACGACACACAGTGAGTGAGTTATCAGACTCAAGGGACTTATACAGAGTATTGTATGTTGTCCAGGGTCCATCAGGACAGAGGGGTTGGTCCTCGTACTATATTCTGTTTACTTATGACTTCTCTAGTTTTTAGACAGGTGTTTCGCGGAAACACAGGGTCTGAATTTTGAGAAGTTATAGGTATTTGAATAGAGTAGAGAACCAGGTGTAGCAAGTATCGGGATTCTTCAAAGTGATCGAAGATGTAGATACTTGTATATGGTATTCAGTTGATAGTAGTGATTAAGAGAAATTGCTTCTCTTTCAGGTTACTCATAATTGGAAGCATTCCTAAGTTGAGTAACGCTGATCGGCCTCCTTCCATTTAGTTGACATGCACTGGAGACAGCTGCATGATTTGAATCTGGTTCAATTAAATCAGTGCCTCTGGTTCTATATTGGATATAGAACAGTTCATATCTTAACGATGTTAAGGTACGGGGAGTTGTCCGGTTTATGATTAAAACCAGACACTGGACAACTCAAGGCACGTTTCTGTAATGGCTGTTTGTGGGTTGACCCAGGCTATGACGAGGGTTGACTTTCTACCATCTGGATGAACAATAGCGATATTGTTCTAGACTCGCCACAGTTTTATTAAAAATGGATTTTTTCAGAAAACAGTAGTGGGAGTATGGTAGAACTGGAAGTGATTCCAGAACCACAAACGATTACTGAAGATTTGATAGGAACCTAAAGATTCAATCTGGTTTGACATTCCATTGGCCACTCCGCAGATGCGGTGGGTAACTTCAGGCACTCGAGAGGTACTACGGTGGCCTCAAGGACGGTGACAGGGAAGTTCTTGTTTACCCACAATTACCATTGCTGTTGTTCCAGGCTGCGAGACCCGGCGGGAGGATGAGTATAGCGTCGTTATAAACTAGTTTTAGAAGTGTACGTCTATATGACTCTGCCAGAGGGTTATCGTAGTCAGTGGGAGCAGCGGAAGCATTGGTGGACAGGTGGCTTATGTCTATTTATAGGCTAAAGCAGATATAGCGGAGAAAGATCATCTATTTCTGACGTGACAGTCATGGGTTTGACTTCATCAGAATAGGGGATGGATCTGTTGAGAAGGTAGTAGGGTGTGATATCCTGGTATTCGGATGACATACACAGAGTAGGAAAAGAAACTCCTATACTACGATCGGTTACACTTTGGTCGTCACACAGTGGTTTCTCCACAAAGGAAATGGATTTTATATCAGACATACTGGTTACTAGATCTATGGTTTTAGATCTAGATTTGGGTAGTCTCCCAATCTGGGTACTTAGACAGCATTCTAAGGGTATTTATAATGGATGACTCCTGGCACGGTAGTGTACCTGCAGGTAATGGAGTCACCCTCTCTAAAGGTGTCTTACAGACTAAAGGGGAGAGGGATGTGCATGATTGGCAGATCACTTGCTTAGGCAATTGAGTCAATCATGAGATGTCAAGTACCACACCAGATGTTGTTCTTGCACTAGATGCAATAAGTTGACATTGATCCAATCCTGGAGAAACAGTCGGAAGCAGTTATAGAACATAAGTGGATGTTCTAGGGATATGATAACGATAGCCTCATGCGGGAGACAGTTATCATTCCAGGCTTCCAAGGTGACCTGGACGACAAGGAGGTTGTCAGAGTTATAGTTTTTCCTTCTGGCGAGGGGCAGTATTTTGGACAGGTGGTCCAAGACAATACTGAGGGAGGCATGGCGCAGGATACTGATTAAGTTCAGTTGACGATACTGTCTAAGAAGTTTGGATTTGGAGTTCATTTATGAGCTATTCAGACATCCAGACACATTCTAAGAAAGCTATTGCTCATTTCGGGAGATGGTTTTCTCCGCGAACTTGAGATATAGAGAGACATAGAAAGAAACAACAAAGCGGATCCACTCACTGAGGCTATTCCTCGAACGCAATAGTTTCGCAAACGAGCTTTGTGAGACTGACTAGTAGAGGAGTTGGGTGTTCGGTATCACACGGGCTGTGAGTATGCGACATCGCAATAATTGGCCTTGAGTGCAAGTGGGAGATTGTTGGAGATAGTGCCCTCAGAGTCAATTATTAGGTCACAGGTACGTGATTGCAATGATTGATGGAGGACCTATCCCGGTAGGACAGTCTTACTCGAGATGATAGTATGCTATCTGGTTTACCTTTATCATCGTGTACTGTTTTAGGTGACCTGACAAGTTGCTATTACACGTTGATAGAGCCCCTAGGATTCTTGCTTGACCACCAGCAGTATGAGGGCGATCATATAAGTGGGAGCTGGGGTCTATAAGCATATCCTTAAATGGTCCCTAGTCGTGTGAGTTTCGAGACAGGGCATCGATACTCCAGAGTAGACTAGTGTATACAGTCGAGACCCCGACGAGGGGCGGTGGCCGGTCTCACAAGCCACTGGTGTCAGTTGGATCACCTAAGATGTATGCAGGTGCTCATTGGGTTATGAGTACACCGGACAGGACTCGCCGGGAACATGCTAGTTGGTCATATACCAGACGTCAGATGGCAGTTCCCTGGTGACATGTGTACAGGTTAGTTCATCGACCTGGGGATCGTCATTTGTCTTGTGTGAGTTCCCACTGTACTTTGATTACTACCCTACCACGGCTCAAAGGAGTCGTGCAAACAGGTTTTAGTTGGGTACAGTCCCGAGCCACATGGAGGCGGTGAGCGTATCTTCAGGGGTTCGTCTCTCCCGGTATTGGGGGTGAGGTCGTGCTGTGTCTAGGAGAGCCATTACACGAAGCCCTCGGCCGAGGCAAGGAGATTTACTGGTAGGTATTCCAGTAGTATCTCAGGGTGTTCTGGGCTACACTCCGACACGACTTGTACCGCTTTTGGGGGTCTGACTTTTACCAACCCCCTAGGCCCGCCATGCGATGCTCATAGACGAACGGACCGGACTGTACGGATATTGTCACTGACAGGCTCAGTAGGGTTGTCAGGCTGAGTTCGCTCACAGACGTCCCTTTTTAGTCAATACCTGGTAGCCCGTTACGTATTGGCTTATACCTCTGACGTGCTAGTGGTTAAATCCACAACCAAGGTGTTGACGAGTCTTTAGAGTCCCCCACATTCAGTTACTCAGCTTTCGGGCGAAAGGTTGTAGAGGCCGTATGGAGATATGGCAAGGTCCGATCAGATTCGTGCGGTATTGCACGGATCAGGATCAGACAGTTTGTACTATAGGCCGTATGGATATATGGCAGGGTTCGATCAGATACGTGCGGTATTGCACGGATCAGGATCGAACGGATATTACTAGCCGGCTTTGGTATAAGCCGGATCCTAGTATAGTACAGTGTAGATTCTGTCTCATTGCATTTGTATTTCGGTCGAAATACAGATGCGGGTGTGTATGCACAGTATCGGGGTTTTCCTGTAATTTATTACGGGACCAGTTTTCTGGAGTTGCCAGTTTGCTTTCCGTTTCGGCCGATTTCCATTGTTTCGTTCATTGGCCGAAGATTGGTGGAGGAGGGTTTATTTGCATTGTTGCAAATAGGCTTTAGTGGAGGGGGTTCTTTGCATCTTGTTTCATCATGATGGCTTTCATGATGTGCACCATCATTGACTTGTTTTATCATGACAACCATTCCTTGACCTTGACCTCTTCATGATGGCTTGACTTTTTGAAGTCATCATGCTTGATGATTGTTGATGATGGGAGATGATATGGTTGTTGAGTGAGGACTTTTCTTGGTGATCATTATTTTCCATATGATAGCCTTCTCTCTCTCTCCATTTGTATTATTGGATGACCCTTTTTCACTCTCACCCTCCTCTCATTTTGTCATGGCCGGCCACTTGAAGAAGTGGGCTGTCCAAGTTTTTGGATGGTGGGGTTTTGTTCATATCATGTTCCAAAAATCCCCAAAGCTCCTCCACATACTTCTTGTTTTCATCCCTCCACCAAAAGGCAATTCCGATAACCCCAAATGAGACACAAGCCTCTACATTATATTCTACAGTAAATCTTGGGCACGTCGAGTAGCCGGCTTCGTGCCCGAGTTGCCTCGGCATTGAGGTGGGAGCCCGTAAAAGAAGTAGGCGAAGTGGTGCACTTCCGGCGACGAGGAGGAGACGGGACATTCCGCAGGAGATTGGGACGACGACGAGAAGACCGGAGGACTTGGATCGTCGGTATATCTCTTTCCTATCTTATTGTTAGCTAGGACTAGTTAGTGGTTCGATCCGGGTATTAGTGCGCGGCAGTTTTCCAGTTCAAGAAAAATTAAAGTTTATCACCGCTTCCGCATTTGGCCGTCGGATTGACGGCCGGGGCGCCGCCGTGCACTTACAATATAATTTGTATGGCCGCACAACCGGGTCGGGGTTGTAGCCGTCATTATATAATTCTTTTTATTGTTTTTGCTCCTAGGATAGACCCATGGAGGGGGTGCACAAACTACCGGGTATCTCGAAGTGCCGAGTGGCCTACTCACGGTGTTGAGGGAGGTTGCTTCGCTTCGGGTACGTGGCGGGTAGTTTGCCGCACCCGTAGGGGTCTTGGGTGGGGTATTGGCTATTCACCGCGACCATGTAATCCGCTTTTCGTTGCAGGCTCGAACGTATTGCGGATTCCTAGTATATCCAATGTATTCATCTGTTATCTATAATGTCTATCATTGCTATATATTTATATATGATAACTATTTAGGCGTTGTTTATGTTTTACAGCCGCGCTAGCCCAGCCCCCGCTCTGTCGTTAGTTAAGTAACCTAACGGGTGATGACGGGGCCCCATGGTGAATGCGAATGGCATAAGCGTACGTCATATTTTGGTTGTTTTCTGCAATGGTAAGGTTAAATGATGGGACGCATTAAAAGAACTAATGCAAGAAAATAAACCAAGTAAAAGTCGATTGGAACACTTTGAAAACCACTCGGTTCTTTTCAAAACTAAACTTTTAAACGCGGATCTTGAACCACTCCATTTTAAAAGCTATCTCGTTCCATCGATTATATCAAGTTCACTACGTTCATGGTTTCGCCAAAACCATTCGTAGCCCTCCGTCGTTCCACATGAATGGTCAAAAGTATTCAAGCTATGTTTTTTGGCCAAAGTCAAGGCATAGTGATTGGTAGCTATTGGGTATTCATGTGCAGCATAGATAGATGCGTTGGTTTGGGACAGTCGTGCTGCCATTTTGGCCAAAGTCAAGGGTAGGTACGGGTGGGTCCAAATTAACCAGGAGAATGACGGATAGAAATTGACATGTGACTTATGATATTTTGGCCAAAGTCAAGGTCATAAGAGCATGGGGCAAAAATCCACATCGGGAGTTTCATAAGTACAGAAACTTGCTAGCGCTGCATACCATTTGGAGTGTGATGATTCTGGTAGGATTCCTTCGGTTTTATCACGCGATGATATTTGGATCCCGATCCTACTGTGAGTATATGCTACTCCTCGGGAAAACTCTCACTTAACGATCAATGCTATAAACCTAGTAGGTGTCTAGAAAGATGTTAGCGGGGCTACGCCCCAAGGGAAAAGAGGTTCTTAAATTAAGGAACTTCGCGAAAGCGTTGGAAAACCACCCTCGAAGTACCGACACTGGCCTGGCTGAACGGTTAAGCAAGTATTGTACGGTGAGATTGATCCCGACTAATCCTTTCTTTACGGTTTGAGAAGGGATTCGAGAGACAGTGGGAGCCATCCAGTTTAGACAAACTAAAAACCACTCTAAACTTGCAAGAGCATCATGCTAAAGTGTTTCTTTTCTCTCTCCTAATTGCAGCAACCATTCAACATGACCGGACTTAAGTTATTACTAGATAAAAACATACTGACAGGGCCAAACTACAAAGATTGGCTCAGGAATGTCAAGATGGCAATCACTTACGACAAGTTGGGGTATGTCCTTACCACCAAAGCTCCCCCTGTCCCAGGTCCCACCTCCAGCGTCGCGGATAAGGAAATCCATAAGACATGGGAGATCGATTGCGCGAAGGCCAAATGCCTCATGCTTGCCTCGATGGACAACGAACATCAGAGGAGGCATGAGAATATGGACCTAAAGTCCATATTTCTCCATACAAAAGAACTGTATGGAGAGCAGTCTCGTATCGCAAGATACGAAGTGTCGAAGAAGCTATTTTCGGCAAGATTGGCCGTCGGATCATCGGTAGCGGAACACGTGCTTAAGATGATTGGCTACATAGAGGAGCTCGCGGACCTTGGGACCACGTTGGAGAATGAACTCTATACTGATTTGATTCTCCAGTCCATTCCTTCCACTTACGCCCAGTTTATCCTTAACTTCAACATGCAAGGAAAGGAGGTTGAACTTTCCGAACTTCTGAACATGTTGAGGAATGCTGATGGCACCCTACAGAAAGGTAGGGAGACATCCACTTTGTTTGTAGGAGGATCTTCCTCTTCTAGATCCAGGGCGAAAGCCAAGGGTAAGAAGAAGAAAGCCCCCGCCAAACAAAGAGGCGGTGTCAGTAAAGTGGATACGAAGGGAAAAGGAAAGGCAACAAAGGTAGCGGGAAATCTGGTTGGGAAGGAAGAATGGTTCTACTGTCACAAAAGTGGTCACTCGAAATAGGATTGCAAGGCTTGGAAGGCCATAACACAGGATTTGAAGCGAGTTACGGCTTCAGCTTCAGGTGTGTATGTTATTGAAAACTGTCTATCAATAAACTCTACATCCTGGGTATTGGATACCGGATCAGGATCTCATATCTGTAATTCTTTGCAGGCGTTGAGAAAGCATAGAGTTTTGAAGGCAGGTGACATGACCCTCAGAGTTGCAAACAGTGCTAGCATGGATGCTTAGGCCGTGGGGGACTATCACCTGGGATTGTCGGATGGACACTTTTTGGTTTTGGGGAGATGGTCTATCCCACAGCCATCAGTACGTTGTACTGGAGATAGTATACAGGTGCTCGTTAGGTTATGGGTATACCGGACAGGACTCGCAGGGGAACTGTTGGTTGGTATTATACCCGTCGTCAGTTAACAGTTCCCAGGTGACATGAGTACAGCATAGTCCGCAGACTTGACACTGCTGCTTCGTCTCGAGTGTGTCCCACTGTTCTTAGATTGCTACCCTACTACGGCTCAAAGGAGTCGTGCAAACAGGTAGCAGTTGGGTCCAGTCCCGAGCACTTGGAGGCAGTGGAGGTTAGACAGGATTCGTCTCTCCCGGTATTGGGAGATGATATCGCGCTGTGTCAGAGAGCCATTATGCAAAGTCCCTGTGTTAGTTATATGTATGCCCTAGAGGCCATTACTATACATAGGATGTATATTGTAGTGGATGCTGGGACATATATAGGGAGGACTTTCTTGCTCGACATGATAGTATGCTATCCGGTTGATATTTACCTTAACGTGTACATTGATTGTCTCCCTGTTACATGTTGGTAAAGCCCTTAGGATCTGTACTTGACTACCTGGACTATGATGCGGATCATACTAGTAGGGACATGGTAGTCTATAAGTACATCCTTCAAAGTCCCTAGTCGTGGGTGTATCGAGACGGGGCATCGATATACCAGAGTAGACTAGCGTATACCTTCTCGACCCATATAGATGGGCGATGGATGATCCCATATCCATCGGTGTTTGACATCAGAGATGATATACGGGTGCTCAGTAGAGACTGGGTACACTGGACGGACTCACCGAGAACTCCCAGATGGTATTATACCTCATGTCAGATGGCAGTTCTCTGGTGACACTGGTACAGAGTAGTCTGTTGACCCGAGATCGTCATAGAGTCTTGTGTGGTTCCCACTGTGCTTTGATTTCCATCTTACCACGTCCAAGAGGGCGTGCAAAACGGTGGTTTTTAGGTACAGTCCCGAGTCACATGGAGGCAATGAGCGATAGGAGGGTATTCGTCTCTCCCGGTATAGGGGGTTGATGTTGCGCTGTGTTCGATTGGCTATAACAGGAAATCCCTGGCCAGGGTTGCTGAGATTTACTGGTAAGTGTTACCAGTAGTTTCTCGAATTGTTATAGACCTCATATCGACACGACTTATCGAGCTATTGGGGTCTGACGTTTACCACCCCTAGGCGAGATATGCGACATATCAGACGATCAGACCGGACTGTACGGTAGTGTTACTGGTTGGATTCACTGGAGTGTGAGCGGGCTTGCTCGTCGATCTTCAGATCGCTCAATACCCGGGTGGCCGTTACGTTTAGCAGACCGCTTGCGGCTTGTGGGTGTTTGATATGATCATCATCTGCTGCCGGCGTATTGACGAGTCTTTAGAGTTCTACACAGAGGTTTCCTGGCTCAAGCGAAACGAAATAGGAGCGCATATGAGATATGTGCGGGACCGAGAATAATGCGTGTATGTGATACCGTATTCTATTCTCGCGATGAATATATCGAATGGTTGTATGCGATATAACCTAGGTATCGAATCAAGTATTGATTCGATAAGCCGATACATTGAATACTAGTCGGTTGTGTGCGACATGACCGGATCAATTAATCAAGTGTTGATTTAATGATTTAATGCATAATTATATATTTGATATATTACTTTGCACTAACTAGTATTGGTTCACTTTAAACGGATTTTCTCACTTGGTTTGTGCACATTGTATATGTGATATACTTTTGTACACTTGATTGTATCATGTTTGATGATACATGTTTAACTATAGTTAAGTGTAATGAATTAAGCCATGGTTAAACTAATGATTAGGGTTTTCTTTTCTTACTTATTTATTTATTTATTTGTTTTGAATAGATGAGAAAAGAATGGTTGCTAATTTTGGAGTTTAGTTGAAGCTTCATGAAGCTTTGACTTTGTAACCATTCTTGTCTTCATCTTTAACCCTAACCATTAATCTAACCTTAGTTAATTCTCTACACTTGACCATGGTTTGGTTATGATAAGTATTCTTTTATTTTTCTTTTTTAAATGAACTTATCATATCATTTTTCTTCTTCTTCTTCCTTGAACTCAAGAAGAAAACCTTGAGGTCATCAATAGTGATTGATGATAAAGAGTGAGAAATCCAATTCTAAATTGAACCCACTTCATATTTCTTCATCCTCTACCTCTTGCCAAGTAGTAGAGTGTGTTTCCTTCACAAGTTTTCAAGGCTTGGTGAAGGTGGAGCTTGATCTAGTGATGCTTCGACGTAGATCATCTTCGGCACGTTGTCGATGACCTATCCCGTCCATTCTCCGATGAAGCCGACGCTAGAGCCCGGGATCCGTCTTGGACAGCGAGGAGACTTCATTGCGGAGCCGTGGAGGTGGAGCACCGGATCTACAAAGGTTGTATACCCGTATTCTCATAGTTAAGTGTTAACTAGTTAGCTTTTTCGCCTAGTTTTCTAGCAAACGATCCGTAGTCGGGTTTCTCGGCACCTAGATTTTTTGAAATTGGCATGGTTGATGCCTTGTGAGACCTCATTAGGATGCCTAGGAACCTTACAGTGGTATCAGAGCCTAGCTAGAGCCTTAGGCGAAGTCTAGACGGAATTTGAAATCCGAACGACCCGAAAACCCAAACCTATACATGCTCTCTGTCCTTTTTCTAAAAACAGGGATTTTTGTGTATTAAAAATATTCAGAAAAATCAGCAGGCAATTTTAAGAGATACCGTGAAGTTCGACTGTCTAACACCATCAAACTGTTGCGGTTCCGCGGCACGAGCATGGCTCGTGCGGCGGTTCCGCGGCCGTACGGCATCATTAGTCAGCGAATCTTACACAGTAACTCCTAATAGATGGTGCTGGACTTTCTGGGAATTTTTAATATTTATTCAAGAGTTGAATTTTCTGGGGTTGTTTTGGGGATTCGGTGTTTCGATCGGAGTATCAAATTTTGTCTATGTGGCTTTCCGGATAAATTTTAGAATATGTTAAAAAGTTCGACCGGATATAAATACCCAATTTTTCCCCTGTCGGGAAATTTCCAAGTGTTGGATTTTTCCGTAGTTTAACGACGTTCGAAGTAGTGCAAGTAACGCGATGGACCGTCTAGAAGACAACAAACCTTAACTCGATTATGTGACCGTCTTGAACTGCCCTTTGAACCTTCGGATTTAGGGCAGTACGGCGTGCCACATGTGAGGCGTTGGCTTGACCCTTCTACGGCTGGACCGTCGGTACTGAGGCACGAACTGAATGTTGTTAGACTTATTTCATGTGTTGATCTGTATCGGGAAAACTTGGGTGTTCGAATGTTCAATCGGAAAGTTTAACATTTTCTATTTATCCGGAATGGGATACAATAACTGGAATTCACAAGAAGTTATGAGATAACTGAATGAATGTTATAAACATAGCACTTTAGTCTCACTTGATCGGTTGCCACGGAATTTTGATGTGATCAAAAGTCCGTCGCAATCACGTAGCGTACGCGGATACTCGCCGGGTAAACTTAATAGACAGCCTCACTCCATAGCCCCGACCAAGTGACTGTAGGAGAACCCCGTCGCCGAAAGCATCCGTTCGGGTGCTCGCGGTAGCGGTGTTCCGCCTTGGTGCACTTCGTCGTCGGTATCGGGGGTGCGGCCGCCTATTAAAGTTTGCGACGAGTATTCGATCAGGATGTCGGGAATCTTGTTGAATTACCCGACTTGATATTGAAAAGAGTTTTCGATTTTGAGACTAAAATGCGGGGTTTATAATTGTTAGGCATGCGATGTCTATGTAATTCATTTGATTAGGCATGCGATGTCTAAAGAGGTTGCGGATTCCAACTGTTGTAGTTTAACACTTTCTTTTCTGTGACCGTAAGTGTAATATGTGATATCGCCGGTTTCGTTGCTATATGTCAACGACAATTGGGATGCGCATATTTACTTACGTTGATGACATGTGATGTTATGTGTTGCTGGATATGTTATATTGGATCGTCGTGTTTGAATAGCCGGGGTTTTTTATGTGAGATGAGTGTTTTTCATTTTCATTCATGTAAAAACTTGTATGTAATATTCTTTTATTTGGGGCACTTCCAGGTTGCGGAAGTTGTCACCGTTGATGTATATTATTTACTTTTCCGCACTAGGATAGACCCAAGGAGGGGAGCACAAGTAACCGGGTTCTGGAGTCCAGTAGGAGACCAACTCGAGGAGTCGAATCCGGGTCTCCTAACTCTAGAATTGGTAGGGTTGCTTGACGCTCTCGTAGGGGTCTAGGGGTGTGGGTTTGGCTATTCATCACGACCGTGGAATCCGTGTTTTATACTGGCTCGTATTGAAAACACGGACGTCCTAGTATATCCAATATTTCATATGATTCTTCTGCTGCGATATCTGTGATGTGAACATGTGATGTTCTGTGATAGATACAGTATATAGTATATATGATATATTATATAGACGTTACTTATGTTTTACACCCGCGCTAGCCCTGCCCCGCTCTGCCGTTAGTTACCTAACCTAACGGTGCATGAGGGGACATCGAGGCGAATGCGGATGGCATAAGTGTACGTCGTATTTATCTGTGATGTTTAGGTACATTAAATGATGGGACTTCATTAATGTGATTAATGAAATAAAAGAAACCTAAGATGTTGTAGAATCGAATTTCAAAATAAAACAGGTAGCTACAGTTCTTGCTTTGCACAGCGGTATATGTGATATATCCTGCACCTCATTCGACGAGGAAAGGACCGAGATCCCTTCACCGGGAGTGACTCCTTTAGCAATAACTGGCAGATGCTACACACTCGGTTTGTCTTTTGATTGCTTTTAAGTGTTTTTGCTTTGCACAGTGATATATATGATATATCCCGCACCTCATTCGACGAGGAAAGGACCGACGATCCCTTCACCGGGAGTGACTCCTTTAGCAAAACTAGAAAAGCCTCAAAAGCACTCCATTTTTAAAATCATTTGATTCTACAACGATATCAAGTTCATTACGCAATAGGTTTTCAGAAAAACCTGTCGTAGCCCTCCGTCATTTCAGATAAGTAGTAGTTAGTATTCGTGCTGCGTTTGTTGGCCTTTGTCAAGGCGCAGTGTGCGGTAGCTAACTGGTGCTTATCTGCTTATGCATATGATGCAGATTGAGTTAGGGTAGTCGTGCGACCTTGTTGGCCTTTGTCAAGGGCCGTGCGGGTGGGTTTAATTCAATCAGGAAATGACGGGTTGAACTTGACTAGCATCCTATGGTTTGTTGGCCTTTGTCAAGGTCATAGGAGGTTAGGGGAAAAATATTATCGGGAATTTCAAGTGTTGAAATTTGCAATGAGATTGCATACCTTCTATGAGATAGTTGGATCCCGATACCCGCTGCGAGTAAGTGTTACTCCTGGGAGAGTTTTATACATTGCAATTAGCCGATCAAGTAGGTGTCTAGAAAGGTGTTAACGAGGTTACGCCTCTGGGAAAATGAGGTTTACATTAATTAGGTTCGTGCGAAAGCACGGGGGACCTCCCTCAAAGTACCGACACTGGCCTGGCTGAAAGATTGGCGAACTTGTAGTGTGTAATTAATCCCGGCTAGTCTTTCCTTTTAGGGTTTGAAGGAAGATTTGATAAAAAGCAGTGGGAGCCATCCTGATTAGATAAAATAATAACCAATCTATTCTTGCCAGAGCGCACGCTGAGTGTTTTCTTCTCTCTCTCTCCAGGTAGCGACCATATCACGCCTTAATCAAGATAATAATACGGATTTTTGACCGAACCCGCTTGTTATACTGAGCTGGGGAACGTTGATCCCGCTCCAACTTATAATTGTTATAAGACAGAGCAGGAAATTGGGGATTACCAGAATTCCCGTGCCGCCCAAACGAAGAGAGTGCATGCTGATGCATCATCTTCGGGTGTGTTCATTATACAGAACTGTTTCTCGGTATCCTTTACGTCCTGGGTATGTGATACCATATCAGGATCCCAGATATGTAATCTGTTACATAGGGCTACAAAAGGGTAGAAAACTGAGAACGGGTGATAAGTTTCATGAGGCAGAAAACGGGGCAAGAGTTGCAGCCAAGTCTGTCGGTCACTGTCACCCTGTATTACCAATACATTGATTCTGAACGAATGTTATTAGATACCGAACCTGATATACCAAATCATATCACTCTCTTTGGTAGAAAAGAAAGGATATAATTTTGTATTGATGGATAATGTTTTGAACATTTCCTATATCAAAAGTTGATCGGTTCAGGCACGTTATCTAAAAGCATTGAAGTTCTAAATCAAACTACATTTCTTAGTATACAGAACACACACAAGAGAAAGAGTTCAGAAATGAACGAATTCTTCTTGAGGTATTGTAGACTAGGTCAGATCAATGCGACCCGACTGGCTGGAGTTACATATAGATGCATATTTAAATCAGTTTGAATTTACATCTTGTGAAACTTGCCAGTCATGTCACAAAGATAAGATGACCATAGCTCCGTTTACTGGAAACAGAGAAAGAGTTGGTAACTCTTGGGATGATACATATTGATGTATGTAGGTCCCCTGTCTACACATACCAGGACTGGTTCTTTATACTTCATTATATTCTCTGATAATCTCTCAAGATTCAGACATATGTTCCTGTTAAAACACAAGTCCGAACCTTTTGAGATATTCACGGAATATAAGTTAGAAGTAGAGAACCAAAATACGGGTATAAGTATTATGTCCTTTGATGTGATCGAGGATGAGAATACTTGAGCACGAAAATCCTGGATTATTCCAAAAGAGAATGAGATTCTCACTCAGCATTACTCCTCCGCATACACCATAGCACGATGGTATATCGGGGCGGAGCAATCACACCCTATTTGATATGGTGTGCTCTATGATGAGTACTACTGAGTTACCTTTTTCCTTCTGGGAGTTATGCGCTTGAGAAGTTGCATACCTATTGAATAGGGTTCAAATCAAATCAGTTTCCTACCACTTCATATGTGATATAGAAAGGGAAGAGCCCATATCTTAAGTTAGTTAAGATTTGGGGTTGTCCGGCCTATGTTTAAAAGCAAGATCTGGACAAGCTCGAGGCAATGTCAGTTATGTAGAACTGAAAATGTTCCAGCTATACAAACTACAGCAGATGATTTGGTAGAACTAGAGGATTCGATAGTAACCAACGAACCTCAGCCTCTCCGCCGATCTAGCAGGGTTCCTCACCCACCTGAGAGATACTTCGGTTTCTCCATGACAGTGGGAGCGAGGATTGCATCATGAGATGATGACCCAACTAGCTTCGAGCTGGCCATCAGGAGTAAGACTCTGTAAGAATGGCTGGATGCTTAGTGATCTGAGATGGAATCCTTATACACCAACAAAGTATGGACTTTGGTTGCTATATCTGAAGGGTTAAATTCCCATCAGGAGCAAGTATATCTTGAGAAGATTACTTGGTGTACATCGAAAAGTTGAGACTTTCAAAGCTAGACTTGTTAAAAGTTTGCATCATTGACCAGGTGTGGATAACGGTGAAACCTTTTCAAGTAGCTATGCTTAAGTCCATCCAGATCCTACTTACCACAGCTACATACCATAACTGCAATATCTGGCGGTTGGGTGCCATGACTGCTTTTCTAAATGATGTTTTAGAAGAGTGCGTCTATAAATACACAGCCAGAGAGCTTCGTAGACAGTGGGAGCAGCGGAAACGTGTGCAAGATTCTTTATAGGATAAAGCAGGCATCGCGGAGTTGGAACATCTGTTTTGATGGATTAGTCAAAGAAGTTGACATCATCAAAATGGTAGATGAACCTTGTATATACAAAAAGGTAGTAGGGAGTATGGTGACGATCCTCGTAGAGTACGTGGATGACATACTCTTGATAGGGAAGGAGTTTCCTATGCTACGCTCGATCAATCTCCGCTTATCACCATAATTCTCCATATAGGATCAAAGTGATACCTACTAAATCCTGGATTTTGGATCTATGAGATAGATCTAATTGGATGTTAGGAATCTCACTAGTTGTAGTGAGAAGGTATCAATCGACCCTGGGGAGAATCACTGGAAGTGTTCCAGGGTGATAAAGACGACTGAATGTCAGTCACAGGCATTGTCTTTACCCTCAGTAAAGGGACGGTATGTTGGAAGAGTTCCAAGCTAGATACCGTGGCATACTAGACGATAAAGGCTGGATACATCGCTACTTAAGATGCTACCAAAGTGGCTGTCTGGGTGTATATTGGTTCATGAGATGAACTTAGTTCCTCCCATTGTGTGACAATGGAGTTGTAGCTTATGCCAAGGAACGTCCGTCCCATCAGTGATCCAGACATATTCTAAGGCAGTATCACTTGATCATGGAGATGGTTGATCTCCAGGGTGATCGAGGTTTGGAGAGTAGACTCAGAGGACAACACAGCGGATCCACTCACTAAGGCCTGTTCCCAGAGAGAGACTTTTATGGCATGGTTGAGTATGAGATACTACAACCACTGCTATCAGATGGCCCTAGTGCAAGTGGGAGATTGTTAGTTATATGTATGCCCTAGAGGCCATTACTATACATAGGATGTATATTGTAGTGGATGCTGGGACATATATAGGGAGGACTTTCTTGCTCGACATGATAGTATGCTATCTGGTTGATATTTACCTTAACGTGTACATTGATTGTCTCCCTGTTACATGTTGGTAAAGCCCTTAGGATCTGTACTTGACTACCTGGACTATGATGCGGATCATACTAGTGGGGACATGGTAGTCTATAAGTACATCCTTCAAAGTCCCTAGTCGTGGGTGTATCGAGACGGGGCATCGATATACCAGAGTAGACTAGCGTATACCTTCTCGACCCATATAGATAGGCGATGGATGATCCCATATCCATCGGTGTTTGACATCAGAGATGATATACGGGTGCTCAGTAGAGACTGGGTACACTGGACGGACTCGCCGAGAACTCCCAGATGGTATTATACCTCACGTCAGATGGCAGTTCTTTGGTGACACTGGTACAGAGTAGTCTGTTGACCCGAGATCGTCATAGAGTCTTGTGTGGTTCCCACTGTGCTTTGATTTCCATCTTACCACGTCCAAGAGGGCATGCAAAACGGTGGTTTTTGGGTACAGTCCCGAGTCACATGGAGGCAATGAGCGATAGGAGGGGATTCGTCTCTCCCGGTATAGGGGGTTGATGTTGCGCTGTGTTCGATTGGCTATAACAGGAAATCCCTGGCCAGGGTTGCTGAGATTTACTGGTAAGTGTTACCAGTAGTTTCTCGAATTGTTATAGACCTCATATCGACACGACTTATCGAGCTATTGGGGTCTGACGTTTACCACCCCTAGGCGAGATATGCGACATATCAGACGATCAGACCGGACTGTACGGTAGTGTTACTGGTTGGATTCACTGGAGTGTGAGCGGGCTTGCTCGTCGATCTTCAGATCGCTCAATACCCGGGTGGCCGTTACGTTTAGCAGACCGCTTGCGGCTTGTGGGTGTTTGATATGATCATCATCTGCTGCCGGCGTATTGACGAGTCTTTAGAGTCCTACACAGAGGTTTCCTGGCTCAAGCGAAACGAAATAGGAGCGCATATGAGATATGTGCGGGACCGAGAATAATGCGTGTATGTGATACCGTATTCTATTCTCGCGATGAATGTATCGAATGGTTGTATGCGATATAACCTAGGTATCGAATCAAGTATTGATTCGATAAGCCGATACATTGAATACTAGTCAGTTGTGTGCGACATGACCGGATCATTGAATCAAGTGTTGATTTAATGATTTAATGCATAATTATATATTTAATATATTACTTTGCACTAACTAGTATTGGTTCACTTTAAACGGATTTTCTCACTTGGTTTGTGCACATTGTATATGTGATATACTTTTGTACACTTGATTGTATCATGTTTGATGATACATGTTTAACTATAGTTAAGTGTAATGAATTAAGCCATGGTTAAACTAATGATTAGGGTTTTCTTTTTTTACTTATTTATTTATTTATTTGTTTTGAATAGATGAGAAAAGAATGGTTGCTAATTTTGGAGTTTAGTTGAAGCTTCATGAAGCTTTGACTTTGTAACCATTCTTGTCTTCATCTTTAACCCTAACCATTAATCTAACCTTAGTTAATTCTCTACACTTGACCATGGTTTGGTTATGATAAGTATTCTTTTATTTTTCTTTTTTAAATGAACTTATCATATCATTTTTCTTCTTCTTCTTCCTTGAACTCAAGAAGAAAACCTTGAGGTCATCAATGGTGATTGATGATAAAGAGTGAGAAATCCAATTCTAAATTGAACCCACTTCCTATTTCTTCATCCTCTACCTCTTGCCAAGTAGTAGAGTGTGTTTCCTTCACAAGTTTTCAAGGCTTGGTGAAGGTGGAGCTTGATCTAGTGATGCTTCGACGTAGATCATCTTCGGCACGTTGTCGATGACCTAGCCCGTCCATTCTCCGATGAAGCCGACGCTAGAGCCCGGGATCCGTCTTGGACAGCGAGGAGACTTCATTGCGGAGCCGTGGAGGTGGAGCACTGGATCTACAAAGGTTGTATACCCGTATTCTCATAGTTAAGTGTTAACTAGTTAGCTTTTTCGCCTAGTTTTCTAGCAAACGATCCGTAGTCGGGTTTCTCGGCACCTAGATTTTTTGAAATTGGCATGGTTGATGCCTTGTGAGACCTCATTAGGATGCCTAGGAACCCTACACCCTGGCCAGGGAAAGCGAGATTTACTGGTAGGTTCCTATAGTTTCTCAGGGTGTAATGGGCTACGCTCCGACATGACTTATACCGCTATTAGAGGACCGACGCTTGCCGCCCCCAAGGCTCGATATACGATAGTCTTAGACGAACAGACCGGACTGTACGGAGATTGTCACATCAGGCTCAGTAGGAGTTCGGATGGTTTTTCTCATCGGCCTTCTTATCGACATCTACCTGGGGATCGTTACGTACAGCTAGCGCCGCTTGCGGTCTATGGTTAAACCCATTGCCAGCGTAGTGTCGAGTCTTTAGAGTCCCACACAGAGGGTTTCCCTGCTCCAGGCGAAACGATATAGAGGTCGTATGGTTTTACGACAAGGGTTCGGACGCATACGTGTTTAAACGCACGTGCGGCGTTCGGACAGTTTTTACTAGCCGGCTTTGGTTTAAGCCAGATTCTAGTATCGGGTTATTGGATTTATACAGTCTAAAGGTTTTCCTTGTTTTCATGGATTGTAGGGGAGTTCTTGTAATTTTCCGGGAAGCTTCTAGAAGCATGGTGACTTGGAGGGTAAGGTGGCATTAGCATTAATTGATTTTGTGACTCATGAGATGAATCATTCAAGTGAGTTAATGAAGCATTTATTGCTTAATGACTCACTTGATGATTCATTTCTCATATTCAATGAAGCATGATGATAATGTATTTGAATTATTCATTTGATAATTCTTTATGCTTCATAATATATTAGAAGTGAGAAACAATTTCAATTCATTCTCATCATCAAGGGATAGCTAGACTAATACATCCATAACCTCACTCTATATCCCCTAGGTAGCTTAGATTAGCACTTTGAGCAACCTAGTTATCTCAAGTTAGAGATCAAGCTTGGACAAGGAGCTTTCGGGTGGATCGTCTTTGACTCGAGGAGGCCGTTGAGGTGCCGATGTTCCAAGGAGCATACAAGGAGTGGAGGACAGCGATGAAGACCCGAAGGTCAAGTAACGTGAGGTATAACTTCAAATCCGAGTAGTTAAACCTCTCGTAGTTTGCTTGTAACGGTTTAGATACGATTCATGCGCTCAAGTCCGTGTTACGAAGCTTTGATAATCGTTTTTCATATATTCTGCCTCTCCTCAAGTTCGTGGGGTGCGTGACATGGGCTTACACTCTCTCCCTCCCTTGGTCGTTCTCTTTTGCTCATCTCAAGCTCGAGCCTCATTCTTCTCGGTGCTTGTTTGATTGGCTTGACGTCCGGGGATATTGGTAGTTTGTGGACAGCAATCTCTGGATCTAGTCCTGGCATCTCGGAATAGTTCCATGCAAAACAATCTTTATGCTGCATAAGCACATCTTTTAGTGTAGCCACCTTTTTTTCGGACAGTAACTCACTGACGAATGTCGGCCGCGGGTCACTTGCCGTCCCTAAATCAATTTTCTTGAGATCATCTGCAGTAGTGTGTATTCCATCTTCCAGCTCTTTCGGCGTCAATGGAAACTCTGAGATCACCTCGTCATCATTGTTTTCGAAGTACCAGGGGAGGTCATCCATATTCTCGGGATCTTCTTCTGATAGCGTTATCATATGACAAGTACGAGCTTGTTTCCAAGACCGATGTTGATCCTACTCTGCTCTCACGGCTTTAGGTTCATGCTTCTGCGGCGGGGTTATGCTCCAGCTGCTGGATAGAGAAAACCCGCCTTGCTGATATTAGTCTTCGACCCAGTTCTTGAAGGTGAAGCAGTCTTCGAGAGGATATCTTATTGCTCGGTGATAAGAGCAATAGTCTGGGTGAGAGACTTCGCCTGCTTGCTCGGGGTGCTTCGACTCCGGGAGTGTAATCAGTTGATGCTTTATGGCAAGATCAAGTATTTTCTTTTTCTTGTCTTGGGCAAAAGAGTATGCTCGACCCATCTTCTTTATAAGAGACGAATCTTGGTTGCTCGGTTCTTGATCGCGTGGCTTCTTGGACCCTCTTTGTCGCTGTCGAACACATTTTCCGTTCTTTGGTTTGTTTCTGCCTCTGCGTTGGGCCTTTTGTACAACGGGTTGACAAGGAGGAGCATCTTCATTTTTCGCAGCCTGTTGAAGGAGGCATCACGTCCTGGCTTTCTCATAGATGGCCATTTCACGATTATGGTCGTCTCAAATCTTTTGACCCGTTTCTCTTATAAGCTTGTTCATTTATTCTTCAAACGACGGACTGGGCATTTTCATGATGGGAGCTCTTTCTGGTTCAGGGTTAGCGTCTTCCCACAGAGCATCTCCTTCTTCATCAAAGTCATGTATGATGTAGCAGTCGCGGGATTGCTCCCGTTTCTTAGACCGAACATATCCAAGCCCGGTCGTTTCTATTCCCCTATTGGGCAACTTTTGTTAAGTTTTGGGAACGTTCTAGATTCTGTTATAGAATCGTGCTTGTCGCGCAGTTTGCTTAAGGGGTACGCCTTGGCGCCTTAACAGCCTTTTTAGTCCGTTCGTGTAATATCTAGGCAAACGGATGGGCTGGAGCTTGCCAAGTGTAGAATCCACGCCGTGCCAGATTTCTTTCTCCACTTTGGTTTCCTCGGATCGGTAGAATAGGATCGCCTTTTCACCTTCTCGCCTGGGAGGGATATAGAACGTCTGCAGCTCTTTCACACTGTAGGTACAAGTGCGTCTAGTTCTTTATAATGCTTGGGTGGAACCATGGCAACTTGCAAACTTTGCTCTTCATCAGCGAATGTTTGTATTGTAGGCCGAGCAGAGAATATAGCATGGACCTCATCTTCTGAGTCGCTGCCAAAGATCAACATAGGAGTGGACGGTCCTGGTTTGTTGCACTGGGGCAGACCTAAGTAAACTATCTCTTCCTCCTCCTCGGTATCACTCCCGAAGACCGGGATGGTAGGGATAGCTTTGTTCTCCGGTTTATGACATCTCTCTGTGTCTTCGAAATCTGGAAAGAAGTATTTTGCATCTTCGTATTTCCGGACTTCGTTCACGGAGAATGGGTTTAGCTCTCCTGTCACAGTATATTCGAGACCATCCTTGAAATACTTTATACACTGGTGTTGTGTAGAAGGGATGATGTTGTACTCGTGTAACCAGGGCCAACCGAGCATTGTAGCATGTCTTGGCGTCAATGACGTGGAACTTGATATTAGTGACGAGCAGCCCGAAGTGCAACATCAGTAACACGGACCCAAGCATCCGTGATGACTGAGAGTCGAACCTGGAGATGGTGATCTTATCCCGAGCGAGGTGCTGAACGCACATGCAGATTTCCTTCAATACTCTCACGTTGAGGAGGTTGACGGAATACCCATTGTCGACCAGGATTTTACCGATCTTGATGTCATGACAGTATCCAGAGGCATATAGGGGACGGTTGTGCTCGCATGTACCAAGGAGGAGATCTTCATTGCCGAAGGTGATATCGGCTGTGTGTACTTCTTCCAGCTCGTCCTTCAATCTTTTCTTCGGCGAGGAAAGCTTGGAATTTCTCGGGTTCTTGTAATGCCTTGATTAAAGAACCCCTCGCCTCTTTGGATAGCAGAAGGGAATCGAGAATACTGATCTGCGAGGGTATCTTCCTCAAGTGTGCGAGAACATTGTAGTCCACCTTACTCTTCCTCGGCGGGTCCTTGATTGTAAGCTTCTCTACGGCTTGGTCATCAAGGATGATATCCTCAGGGACCTTTTCTTTCCCCTTATCCTTTCTATTTGACCCACTGTTCGAGGGTCCAAGATTCTTTTCGGGCAGCGTGTGGTTGTGCAGCTGAATATTTTCACAGGTCTTCGACTCTTCCTCTTTCCCCGAGGTGGATTCTTTGAAGAGAGGGCCAAGAATCATCTCTTCGCCGGAGTCACTCCCGAAGGTGAGAATCTGCGATCCCTCAGCGTTGACCGTGCGACAGTTACCGGTAGTTCTTTTATGCTCCTCTGTCGTACTTCTCTGCTCCCGACGAGTTTTGTGTTTCATCCGCTTAAAATGTTGTCTATGAGCAACATATCCCTGCCACCATCTTTTAAAAGCGTCACACTCTTCGGTGGGGTGCGAAATCTTTTGATGATATGAGCAGTAACTAGGATGTGTTTCTGCTTCACCAGGGGCATTTGCTTCGGAGGATGGCAGCTTCATTCCCATTGATATGGCTTTGGCGAACCTTTTCCTCTTCTTGAACTTGTTTTTATCTGCAACAGATGTCCTTTGATTCGGCGAGAATATATCGACTCTTTCTTCTAGTCGCCGGCGTTTGGCCTTTTCAAATATGGCCATCTCACGCTCCCGATCAACTTTACTTTTCAGAAGAGCTTCGTTTAGGAAGGCGTCGATCATTTCGTCTGATGGCCCTGGAAGTTCCGGTTCAGGATTTGCCCCTAGTTTCTCGGTGCAAGAATCTTCTTCATCATTTATTGACGAATGAGAGATCATATTGCAACTTGCTACGCGATCCTCAGATTCATCCGACGAGTCTTCTCCATCATCTCCGTCTTCAAGGACGTGGCCGAGGAACTCTTGGAGTGTGTCTGGAGTCCGCCCTTCTGGTTATATTCTCCCAGGGCGTCAATCTGCTTTTGCAGGTCCGTACGCTTGTCGTCAGGCTTTACGGGCTTCTTGGATTTCTTCTTCTTTTTCAAACATTTCGACAGCTGGATGTGAACATTTTGGCCATCACCACCAATCTTTGGAGTTAGGCGCGGCTTCAGCATTCCTTCGATGATCTGGGGTTCCAGCGGATTCTTCCATCTAATCGCCGGGCATGTCTGGAGATCATTCAGCATCTTTTTGGTTTTGGCCGATAGAGCCACCTCCCATGGAGCTTCTTCAACAAAAGAGCACGTTGCCCCCGGTGTATCCATCTTCTTAAGAGTGTGCGGTTGTGGTGGGCTTACTTTCCACTTCTCAGACAACGCAAACTTGCCTTGTTGGTACTGATCCTCGATCCATCCCTTAAAGACGAAGCAATCTTCGATTGGATGGCTTACCGTTTGGTGGTAAGGGCAATAGTTGGGATTATTCGCTTCGCCGGGTTGCAATGGTCGCTTTGGATTCGGCAGATTGATAAGCCTGTTGCGCATTGCTAGTTCGAAAAACCTCTTCATTTTATCCCGTGGGAACGAGTAAGGACGCTTCATTTTCTCATTATAATAGCGCCTTCTCTCTTCCAGTTGATCCGCTAGCTTTGGGGCACTGGGCTGCTCTTGGGTATTTGCAACGAAGGTCGCCTTCCCTTTACCCTTTTCGTTCCGCGGCTCCGGCTTCGGAGGAGACGGTCTATGACCCATCTGGTCCATATGGGCCAGCTTGTCGATTAAAACTTGGAATGTAGTCGGTCTGAAGAACATCATGAACTGTGAAATAATTGCATGAGGGTCTAGGGTGCCCACGAACATGCCCACCGCTGGTGCTTCTTCGATGCGCTGTTCGCACTTCGACTACAGATTCCGCTATCAGATTGCGTACTGAACCCACGTCTCGCCTGGCTTCACCCTGGCATTGATCAATGCCGTTATTGGGGTGCGTTCACTGGCACTCGCGAATCGCTGGGTGAACAATAACTCCATTTCTGCAAAAGTCTTGACGGAGTCGTTTGGGAGTTCGGAGTACCACTCAAATGCCGTCTCCGACAAGCTACCGACGAATTGGCAGAGCAAAAGCTTATCATTGCCACCGGTGTTGCCACAGAGGGCCCTGAACTGAGCGACATGTTGATGGGGATTTCCTGTCCCCTTGTATACGTGGAATTTGGGGATCGTATAGCCCGTCGGGTACTTTATCTGGTCATACCATCCTGGATATGGCCACCCAGTTTTCACGACTTGTCCAGCCGCTTCATTTGCCTGGTGAACTCGTATTTGTTGAGCAATATAGTCATCCAGGACGGCCTTGGAGATAGTTTCCTGCTTGGCCGCTGAAAGAGCCGAAGGTGGATTCGATGTATCTCCTCTGTCATCTTCAATTATTACCGGAGGATCTTCAGCTGGAAGATCCGGCTGTATCATCATCCCGACCATGTCTTGGAAGAGAAGTGCCATTCGCTTTATATTAGCCGCTTGCTCTGCGGCTTCTTTGTCCTTCTTTTCGAGGACTCTGCGAAGGAAGTCAGCATCGGTTTCTTGTTCATAACGCTGCTCCGATGACGCCTCCGGGCTTTCTTTTGGTCCGGTGAATGCGGCCATTGCAGTCAGCATCTCCTGAAGCTTCTGCTATTGTTGTTCCTGGGCCCTTGTTATTGATCGGGTAAGCGGTCGATGACTTGTCGAAGTGCGGCTTTCTTCTTTTCCAGAAGCCATGTAAACAGTGTGTACCATCATGCCCCCAGGCTTGGGGCGTTTGGGCTCAGCGTCTTTACGATTTGCCGTGGTCACAGGGGCCTTCCTTGGCTTCCTCCCCTTTTGAGCAGTTGAAGTCGAAGGGGGCGTCGCAGTGGGCACCCAGACAGATGTTGCCTTTTGTGGCTTAGCAAAACGGTTCTCTTCTTGTTGAACCTTCGCCTTTTTCTGTCGGCGAGGGTAATCTTGATCGACTACTGAGTCCCAAACTTTCCGCCAAACATTGTAGATTTTGGAGGACAGCTACTGAGGGGACTGTTCTGGTTTTGCTTCCGCAACATTTTCCATGAATGGAGGAGATCTTTTCAGTACGGCGGTAGGAGAATTCCTGCGCACCCTGTTCAGCAACACGAAGCTGTTCCCAGTTGAAACAGCAGCATTGACTTCCACCGTTGGGGCTGGTGGAGTTAACCCAGAGGGGGAGTTGCCCCCAGCCTTCCTTACTCAGCGCCAGTGATGACGTCAAGCGTGTCGAGCTGATGGAGTCGGTTCGGTGACGGAGATAGTTTTGTCTTGCCCCTTGTTCAGGTGAGGGGCCGTTGCTAGCGTCAGCCTCTTGAAGACTGATATCCGTTGAGAGGTGGTATCCAACCGGTCAAAAACTGACTTCTGAGCAGGGACGGGAACCATAGCGGGAGCCGGAACAGTCAGTCTTGTAAAGACCGACCCTTTGGTAGGAGAGGCCTCCTTGGTGACTTCGGGAGCAGGGATGGTTACTTTCTTCAGAATAACCTTTTCCGGGATTGCAGGCTTCATCAGGGGCCCACAGGAACTTTGGCCCAATCTGGAGAAGACCGAGGCGCCGGAGCTGGACGACCCATTGAGAGGGGCCGCAGTAGTTGTAAGCCGGTCAAAGACCGACTTCTTGGGAGCTCCGGTGTTGGTACGGGAGTGCTAAACCTCATCGGTGGGAGCATAGTCCCGAAAACAATCTGATGGTGGCCTGAGTCACCTGGTCCACCGGCATTGTGAACAAAGAACCCTCTTGGGGCCCATAAGCTATGCCTCCAGATGAGGCGGAGCGTGAGTTACAGTTGCAGGTGGAGCACTTCATGCAAGTGAACGCCATTGATCCTTTGCTTTCTGCATCAAGCAAAACACCAAATCTCGGTACCTCAAACTCAAGGGAAACCATATCAAACCATGATTCGTTCGTGAACACGACACACGAAGTGTGGAGTGGAAAGAGGAAAAGGTCCCACCGGGCGTGCCAGAATCTGTTCCCCTCCGAAAGACGCGGCGGAGATGCGGCGGATGTCTTGCCTGAAATTCGGGGCAGATGCTAATTGGTGTTATCCGTCCACCTCTCCGAAGATGCCAAGTTGATTTATGGCACCATGTATCAAAGGTTTAAACGGATGCGGCCGATGTAGCAGACTTCGTAAGATTCCCCCTCACTTGAAGGGTTTTTGATTGTGGGGATGCTCTTTCCTGCACGTGCAAGCCCCTGTAGTTAATTACGCTACCGCATCGTGGTAACAACTTTCTCCTTCTCCATGTGGTCACTTTGTGTCGTGGGTGTTTGTTTTGTTTGTGGTTGCCCGTAGATTGTATACGGAGACTAATTTGTGTTGTCTCCCGTAGGGCGTGGACTAGTCCAAATCCGTATCTTTCTTAGATTTGATTTTGGGGGGTTGGGTTTAAGGATACGTTAGCCTCATTTGAGACTAAGATCAACTTAAACGTTTGTTAAGGATACGTTAGCCTAATTTTAGACTAAGATTAACTCAACGTTTGTTAAGGACACGTCAGTCTAGTTTTAGACTAAGATCAACTTAACGGGATCGTTTAGATCCGAAAAAAGAGCATTTGGACTCTATTGTTTAGTTTATGGAAATTGCGGTCGATTACCCGTTTAAGGACATGGTGGTCCATTGTTAGTTTAAGGACGTCTCAGACCAATGTTAGTTTAAAGACATCACGGTCGAGGTTAAGGACATCATAGTCCGTGGGTTTAAAGACTCCACGGTCTAATGTTAGTTTTAAGACGTCACGGTCGAGGTTAAGGACATCATAGTCCATGGGTTTAAGGACCCCACAGTCTAATGTTAGTTTAAAGACATCACGGTCGAGATTAAGGACATCATAGTCCGTGAGCTTAAGGACCCCACAGTCCAATATTTAGAGACGTCATAGTCTATGAAATGTGTGGTTGTCGGGACCCATCACCTCTTTGAAGACGTTGAGGAATTACAACGAAAAATATCAAAGGAGTGAATAGATGTACCCTTGAACCAAGGTGTGTTGGTTGAAAGAGCAGATGCGCTCAGTTCAAGATAAGTTGAGGACTTATGGCCAGAATTGGGTTAAGTCCAATTAAAATGTTTACCATTTTTTTTGTTCTGGCTATTAAGTCTTTATTTGGGCTCGGCCCTTTTAATAATGCTAAGCATTGGGTTCTGACATCTTTTGTCTTCATCAGAACAAATTGTATTCTGACAATGCGCCACGTGGCGCGCCAGGCGCTTTGCGCCAGTTAAAGAGTGCATTACGCTTCTATCTGGTAGCGCACACGAAGAGGACACGTGCCGCACTTAGCTCTAAGCGCTAGTTCATTAGCGCATTGCGCTTTTAGTTTATGAGCGCTTTACGCTAGTCCGTTGGCACGCCAACGAGTGACACGTGGCGCGCTTGGCGCTGAGCGCCAGCCCATGAGCGCAGTGCGCTGTTTTAGAAGCGCAAAGCGTAGATTGTGTCTTTGGTTGACATGTGGCGTGTTTTGGCACTGAGCGCCGGTCCAATGTGCGCAAGAGCGCAATTCATGAGTGTAAGGCACTTTTCAGTAGCGCAAAGCGCATTTGATCAATTTTAAGATCAAAGAACAAATTTATGTTCTTCTTTTAAAGGAGGCTTTGCCTCAAGATTCAAGAACAAAAAGTTCTTGTTTTATAAAAGGGCTCTGCCTTTATAGATCAAAGATTCAATGAAGTAAAATACTTCTTTTAGTTTTTTTATAATTAGATCTTTTGATCTTTTTTCTTATTATCAAAGACCTTGGTCTTTTGTAGATCTATGATCTTTTTAGAAGATGGTTCTTCTTTTTACGAGATGATTTCATCTCTGTGGTTCAAGAAATAGTTCTTTACCTTAAAGATGAAGAAATGATCTTCTTTTTTTAAAGGCTTGCCTTTCTTTCTCTTTGAGTTTCCTCAAAGTTTGCAGAGGGTTTTCTCTATCTCTTCGTATGTCCTTTAGACTTGAAGTCTAGGGGCCTTTATATAGGGCCAATTGATTTGTTGAATCAGTTTTGAGAGATCTTTCTCTGATTGATTTGGGAATATTTCCCACCGTTGGATCTTTGATCCTCATGCTTCTGTTTTACAGAAGATAATCTTCTTGTTTTAATAAGATTGGAAAGATCTTTCCATAACAGAATTTTAGTTCTGATTAATTAATAATTTGTTATTAGTAGATCTTTTAATCTAACGGTGGGGGATTTTTAATTCCAGCGCTGGCACACCTGCGTTCGACACGTGGCGCGCAGAGCAGAGCGCAGCGCAACTGCGCTAGCGCACCCGTGTTTGACACGTGGCACATAGCGCAGAACGCAGCGCAACTGCTCTAGCGCACCTGTGTTTGACACGTGGCGCGCAGCGCAGAGCGCTGGATCTGAAGCATTGCTTCAACTTTTAAATTTTGAATTTTAAAACAGAGCTTTGCTCTGATTGGGGGTGCGCTACCTAGGGCGCAGCGCACCTGGCGCTAGCGCGTCTGCGTTTGACACGTGGCACTCAGCGCACAGTGCGCTGAATCTAAAGCGTTGCTTCATTTTAAATTTTGAATTTTGAAACAGAGCTTTACTCTGATTGTGGGAAACAGTTCCACCATGATCTCTCCCTTCAATCTGGAATTCGGTTCAGGGTACATCTCTCCATACCTCTGATACATGTCGTTGTAATTCTTCAACGTATTCAGAGAGGTGGAGGGTCCCGACAACCAACAGCTCTTTTGGTACACTCCCAAACCCATGAGCACACCCCTATGGACCGCAATGTACTTAAACTAGCTATGGACTGCAATGTCCTTAAACTAACAATGGACCATAATGTCCTTAAACTAGATATGGACCGAAATGTCCTTGAATTAAACCCTTATACCAAAAATGGTAATCTATGGACGGAAACGTCCTTAAACTAACAACGGACCGTAACGTCCTTAAACTAAAGCAATAGAGCCCAAATGCTCTTTTGTTGGATCTGAATGATCCCAAAACCCTGTTGTGTAGATCATAGTCTAAAATTAGAGTAACGTCTTCTCAACAAACATTTAAGTTGATCTTAATCTCAAACGAGATTAACGATCCTTAAACCAACCCAAACCCAAATCTAAGAATATACGGATTTGGACTAATCCATGCCCTACGGGCGGCAACATAAATTAGTCTCCGTATACAATCCACGGGCAACCAAAAATAAAACAAATACACACGACACGAAGTGACCTTCTGGAGCAGGAAAAAGTGGTTATCGCTACGCGGTAACGTAATTACTGTAGGGGGTTGCGCCTGCAGGGAAGAGCGTCCCCACAATCAAAAACCCCTCGCAAAAGAGGGGGAATCTGACGAAGTCTGCTACAATGGCCACATCCGTCCAAACCTCCGATACACAGTGCCATAAATCAACTTGGCATCTTCGGAGAGGTGGATGGATAAATCCAAATAGCATCTGCCCCCAAATTCAGGCAAGACATTTGTCTTTCCCGGTTTTCGGCGGTAAACAGATTCTGGCACGCCCGGTGGGACCTTTTCCTCTTTCCACTCCACACTTCGTGTGTCGTGTTTTTCCGCGATCAAATAATCACGGTATATATGTTTGTGGTTGCCATTAGGTGATGGCATACTGAAGCCGGCGTTTCGTCTCTATGAAGAATGGCGTTTGATCCCACCCTAGCAACTCAGGCTCTGTTATATCTGGTGGAGTCGGGCCACTTGCAGCCTTAAATATATGCAATACGGCTCTTCAAGAAATCAACGGTCTTCTCTTTGGGTCGATACTCCCACCTCTCACCCTCGATACCTCAACGCCGATGGAGGAAGCTCAGAGGAAGTCTGTCTTCCACAGGCTGGTTCCCCAAAATGCAGCTTTGCTGACGGAATTAGTCCTCAAACAACTGGCACATGCCAAAGACCAAGGTCGACGCAGGAGGCGGAATATTCAAGCTCTCAAAGGAAATAGGGGGCAGGCTCGGCAAAATCCTGAAGCTGATAAAATCCCGGCAGTAAGAAACGGTCGACGCCGATATCGGCATCATACAAAATGAGCTGGGGGCAGTTCTCCGTATGGTCCTGTTTCAACCCCAGTGGTGAGTATTGTTGTTCCAACTAGGAACGGCTTCAAACTGTTGCAAGGGGTCAGAAAAAATTCTCCTACTGCAATATTGAAGAAATCTCCACAGCCCATGGAGATCCCACGAGAGTAGAAACCAGTTCGCTCCCTGAGACAACTTTCCTCATCTATATATAAGGTGTGGAAGCAGGTGAAAGGGAATCATCCCAAGAAGGATCCTGATATAACGGTTCCTCCCAAAACCAAAGCGACTTTTCACAAAAAAGAGAGGCCTAATAATGATTCGCTCCTGGAAATATCCTAGTTGTAGCGATGCTGATGCCTAAATTGGTATCAAATTCTAAGTCTTTCACGGCAAATGATGATTCGCTCCTAAACATATTCCATTCGCAGTGATGTTGATGCTAATATTGGTATTAGATCATGAGTTCCATATTCGCAATAAAAATCAGCGAGCCAAAATGCAAATGAAATAGCCGAAATGATAGGGCAACTCGCAGTAAGAATCAGCGAGCAAAATGTATGCATATAAAATAGCCGAAATGTTTGGGCAACTCGCAATAAAAAGCAGCGGGTAAAGAAAAGAAAAATAGCCGAAATGATTGGACACCGCGAAAAATAGCCAAAATGATTGGGCGATCACGACTTTCGTGATATAAAAAGCTGAAATGATAGAGCATCACGGAAAGAAACAAAAAAAATGAAACTTTTGCCCTGCAGGTGAGATCACATCGACCCCTGTATACAATCCATGAGCACAAACGAAAAGAGAACCACATAGTCCCACCAGCCTTCGTCGAAGGGAAGCTAGATCTCGATGGCTACATCTACAGCCTAGAAATCAACAACGGCGTTCCTTCTCGTTCCAACTAGAAGCAGATACGACGTCAGCAAAACGGAGTTTTCATATCATAATATTGCATTATTATATTCCCCATTCCTTGTCATTTTACAAATAAACAGGTGATTTTGACCCATGTCTGCTACTTAGTTGCAGGTTACAGATTCTCGGGACAAAAACAGTGAAAAAGAAAAAAGACGATACAAAAGTGAGACTACGACCAATAAATGGTGGAATCTTGATCAAGACTACACGAAGATCAGTTCACAAAGTACAAGGCAGTGCAAGGTTCAAGACTTCGTCATGAAGCAACGGTAAAAGTCCACTACAATTATTCACTGTGGAGATCTGGAAGAAACCTAGAAGCCAACCTAAGAAAAAAGTGAAGAAAACAGAAGACAACAGCAGCCAGAATCAGCCCAGGATAAATGAGCCCACAAAGCCCATAAATGGCCACGGAACCGTGGCCAAACATGGGCTTTGGCCGCTGATCTGCGGCCGTGCGGGGCCCGTGGTGGTGCAAAATTCAACTGGCGGCTGCGAGCATTGACTAGGTCTTTTTCTTATGGGGTATTTTTGTAATAGCAGATGTGCGAATAAATTGTAACCCTAGGGTTTCTATGTCCTATAAATAGAGACCCAAATTCTTGTATTAGGTTATGCCTCCTTTCATTAATAAAATTCAGATTTCTTTTGGAGAGCATCAATGCCTCTTTTCATATCATCTATTCAGATCTGACAACCCTGTGTAAATGTTTGGAGAGAGCCATCTGTAAAGTAAGTAGTTTTATTTAATTGCCCTAGTTTAGATATTTAATTCCTTGCCCTAGATAGATAGATAGCATGTTCTTCAATTCCCTAATGAGCGAGTAGTCTCCTCGCTTGTTAGGGTTAGCTTTGGGGAAGACTTTTGAGAGATGAGATTTCTCATCCCTTTCTTGCCCATCACATATAATCAATAGGACTCCATGCAGACATGCACACACCGCTCCCTACGGCACCCTATCCCATGAGGTAGCGGTGATACCGTAGTATAAAGGCCCGGTTGCGCGTGTTTTCCTTGGAGGTTAGGATAATGATTGATAAAGGAAGGACAAGAACCTAGAGGAAGAAACATCTTCCCGAATGGTTCTAATCCCCTTTGTTAATAATTACCATAACACCTCATAGATCTTAATTTGGGTATAGAAAGCGGTGAGATTTATTTACATTTCCAAACACCCTAGACCTAACCCTAGCAAGATTTAGATCTAGATAGATTTAGTTTTTAGATTTAATCAATCAATCCGACACCCATCGGAATTAGCTCGTAAGAACAACTAGGAAATTCACAAAATCCCTGTGGACCGACCCGTACTCACCGGCTAGCTACCAAGCGATGCCATTCTTGATTGCGGTAACATATATTTTTGATCTATAAAATGACATACGAATCAAATGGCGCCGTTGCCGGGGATGGCGTGTAATTTCCTTTTTGCAATTTCGGGTTAATCTAAAATTGAAAAATCATAAAAAACTGAAAAATTAAAAAATATAAAAAATTTATCATTTTGTTATTTTGTGAAGGGTATTTTTGTTTGAATTTTGCAGGATCTACAATCGAGTTCGCATCTGGAAATCTACAGAGATAAAAACAGAAAACCGAAGATCTGAACTACAGAGGATTTCCATAACAAAACAACAGAAGAAAGTAGAAGGGCCAAGTCAACAAGAAGACCGTGGATTCGCCACGAAATCCGTGTTCCGACCGCGAAAGCGCTGCACTTTCGTGACATCATCATTTACAAATTTTTCTCGGGAACCGAGCCTCTCCGTTACTGCCACGAAACCGCGGCAGTAACGGGCTTGGGCGGCGGAAACGCGGCATCAAGGTGACTTCAGCATGTGAAATTTGCACTGTAAGATTCCTTTCTCTCTCCTCTGCAAATCCCAATATCTCCTCTGTCAAATCTTCTGCAGGATTCTTTGCGCCTAAAAAATCTTCCCCCTTCCAATAACAAATCTTGTGCAGGATTCTTTGCGTCGCGCTTAAAATAAATTTTTTTTTATTGCAAGTGATTGTTACTGTTTTGCATTTATTTAATCTGACTTTAAGGGGCTTGAGACCAATCCAGATTGGGTGGGGATTTCATCACCCTTCCCAGGACCCCAGAAATCACATAAGGCATATGTATTGACCATTATTTAATTAAAAAATACTAGACTCGGTCCTAAAGACGTCGTGCTCAATAGGAAAAAGGACTAGTTGTAGGCATCGGCCGTTGATCCTAACCTGATTTTGCGGTGTCTAGGCAAGTGTATCTAAGGCGAGTGGTTACTTGATTAGGACCACTACTTGTAGTGGGGAGCCTCCCACTCACCTGGCACTTACCTGGCCGCAATTGGCGGTGAAGAAGCGGTTTGAGGTCCTATTTCTAGCTCTTTGGAACAGTTAGGAGCTGTCTAGTTGACCTAGGTGACCCTAGATCTAATCCTGACTGTTCAATTGTGGTTGATTGCATTTGTGTCAAAGCCCTTTATCGAAAATCTTTTTGCAAAAAAAAAGTTCCAAATAAAGAGAAAAAGAAAAAAGGAAATTTTTTTATAAAAACTTGCAAAATTTTGTCGCTAAGAAAATCCGTGCACCCCACATTCTTTCTCTTCTCCCTTCTTCCATCATGGGTACCCCATCTCACAAATCTCTTGCCGAACTTTGGTACCCTGAACCCAACTTTGCCTCTTACGCGAATTGTTTCAGTCGATTTAAGGATGACTCCTCCATGCCCAAAATTTCTTAGAAAAATTGAATAGAAGCGTCTAGGAGAAACAGTTCGACTTTGCAATATACTTTGTATCAACCGTGTCAAACATCACCACCTTCGTACGTTGATACCACTTTTTCGAGTCCTGTTGTAACTCCTAAACCTATGTTTATTGCTGAGCATATTGAACAATCTCGTAGCCGATCTTTCACTCCTCTCCACACATCCAGTTCTAGGGATCAACAATTTCATTCACCTTTTTATCCAATTGTTGATCATACTCCTGTCCAACCATTCAATTCCTACCACTCCTACCCGACTTCCGCACCTTCCCTAGACATTGCTTCTATACAGGCATTTGGGAGTTTCACATATCCAAACAATTTCGAATCTTTTACCGAAACCCCTTCACAACTCATGTCTAGTCTAGAACAGTCGTTGGAGGCGTACATTGCAGCAACAAACAAAATGATTAGGAATGTGGATGCGTCCATAGCCGCCCTTATACGACCTAATGAACCGGTAGCTAGTTTCCAACTAGCTCCAAAAATTCCAATGTATGATGGGGCGGTTGAACAGATTGATAATTTGAGTGGAGAAAGTGAGTTAAACGCCCTTCCAAATCAAACCTACCCATACCCAATTGAATTCCACAACTCCAGTTTTCAAACAACCGTCCCAAATGATTCATCAGTTAAGGATAAAAATGAGTTGTGCGACTTTGTAGTGCTTGATTTGCCAGATTGTAAGGAATCCATTTCGAGTGAAACCATACTGAATCCTTTTGAACTTTACACCTCTACTCTAGAACCTGAATTGATAAATATCCATGCTTTTGATGAGGTGTCTAAGAAAATTGATTTTCACTTGATTGAGGATATTGACGCCGGGAATATTTTGGATGATGAACCCGTAGATTTGAATGAAATTTTATCCCCAATTCATCATCCCGAGTCATTAAATGTTTCTCCCGAACTTCATATGCGTCTTGATTTTGATGATAATGGCATGGATAAGCTAAATTTTGAGGGGAATTATAAGGATAGTATTGAGGAGACTATTGAGGATAATATTGAGGTTAAACCATTTTTGTTTGATGTGTCGGATTTTCCAATTCATCCTTGTGAACCTTTAACTGTTATACTTCCTAAATCACCCTCCATTCTTTCCATCGTTCCGACCACGCAAAAGATCACGCTTGAAGACTGTGAGCTTGAAAAATTTCTCTTTGAATCTGACACAGTTCTCACAGATGATAACGATTACGAGTGTTTCACTTTTTCGGACGATGTTGAAGACTCACCGCCCGAGTTTGAGTCCTTTGAATTTTCAGATGATCTATCAGACTCGGTTCCTTACGATCATTTCGAACCATTGATAGAATCTTTCAAGTTCGAGACAGATTACTTAGGTGAGATTAAGACTATCCCTCAAGCACTCCTTTTCGTCCTTCCAATCGTTTCGACCACGCAAGACTCCGTCGCATTTCCATTTTCAGTGAAGGGTTTACCAAGTTCGAGTACCCATGTTTTCTTGCGAATCTTGAGGGATTTGACCCCATTTCTCGACGGGTTGATAAATTAACACAATCACTTTTAACACATCGGTCATCACAAATTGCGCTAATTTATTCACTCGAATTACACGCTCAAGATCGTACTACACTTCTTTCTCTTTTCCGCCATTCTTCTCCTCCATCGAGACCATATTCTACCTTTCTTTCCACACGGTCTCGTGTGTTTCTCAACTCCTTTCTCTACACCCCATTCTTTCACCAACCCTACCATTATCACGATAGAATTTTTGAATGGTTGGTGCTAACTTTTGGCTTGTGTAAGGCCTTGTGTAGTTTGGGGAGGACCTTGTTGTATATATGTATATATATATTTTTTGTTTTCTTTTTCTATTAAAAATAATAAAAAATTTCAAAAAAATAAAATATAAAAAATCTATAAATAAATAAACAGGGGAGTGCCGACATCTTGACCCTTTTGGTGTAGCATGACAGTGAGGACACTGTCAAGTTTAAGTTTGGGGGTATGCTCGGTAAGCCTTCTTCCCTCGCATTCATATGTACATTTTGCATTTGCATACTTATTTTAAAACCCCTAAAAAATGGAAAAAATTTAAAAATTATAAAAATTAAAGTATTCAATTTTTGCCATAATTGACTTGAGTCTGACAAAAAGGTTAACTAGTTAGGAACAACTAGATCCTAGACTTAGTAAATTAAAAAACCCTAAAAATAACTTTTCTTAAAGTTTAACGGTAGAAAGTATATGTCTTTGTAGTTTATTTAGAAATAGGCAAATTTCGAGTTGACTTCTTGGGCTAAGTTAAAACAAGGGAAAAGTATTGATATTTTTATTAAAGTATAAGTTTGAAAAATAGTTCCTACCTTAAGTCTAAATTCTGAAAATATATACCCTACAATTTGCACAAACACGAACCTTGAAACTTGGAATAGTAGAGGAGACCTTGAAATGCTCTCGTCTTAAAGTCCTTAGTACGAAGAAAATAAAATAAAAAAATTCAAGTGTGAATAAGGAGATAAAAAAAATGAACACTGGTTTTTGTGATTACTTAAGACTGCAAAAAATAGAAAAATATTTAGCAAGGGTGCTTCATCACCTAGTGCCTTAGACCAACTGGTTTGGGAGTCACTGCTAAAACCTTAGGTGTTACAAGACTAGGAATGACGCTGTATTGTGCAAACACATTTTGTAATCGGTTGTTGGTACCTCAAGAAGTATTAATGATCGCATGAAGGATGTGTGAGCGCAATTCATCTAAAAATTCACCAATTAAGAAGCGCTTTGGACAACGGACAAGAGTATGATTGCTTGATTTGAATTTCCAAGTGTAGGGGTTATATATACACATACGTAGGGGTATGTGATTGGGGTTTAGATAAGAGATAGGAATGAAGAATATGACTTGTATCTTTAGTAGAAATGATAAAAATTCCTAAGTTGAGATGGAACCCTAGAGGGAAATCTTAAGAGATGCCAAAAGCTAAGTAAGTTCACAAGAATATATATAATCTTAAGTTAAATAATAAGGAAGAGTAAAGAATATGGGTGGATAATTTATGAGTCGAAGTTAATAAAATTCCTTGTTAGAAAACCTAATTGGAGAATAAAAGTCAATAGGCCGAATTGATAGGATTTTGTCGGTAGTATCCGCTGAAACCCCTCAAGAGACAACACTCCTCCTACTAGGGACACCTAGAGGTTTAACGGCTTGTTGCACGAGCTCAGTGCAATCGCGATTCCCTGCGAAAGTGAGGTTAGGTTTTTGTCGAGAATAAAACTAGGTTTGCTCGAGGACGAGCAAAACATAAGTTTGGGGGTATTTGTTCATATCATAATATTGCATTATGATATTCTCCATTCCTAGTCATTTTACAAATAAACAGGTGCTTTTGACCCATGTCTGCTACTTAGTTGCAGGTTACAGATTCTCGGGACAAAAACAGTGAAAAAGAAAAAAGACGATACGAAAGTGAGACTACGACCAATAAATGGTGGAATCTTGATCAAGCCTACATGAAGATCAGTTCACAAAGTACAAGGCAGTGCAAGGTTCAAGATTTCGTCATGAAGCAACGGTAAAAGTCCACTACAATTATTCACTGTGGAGATCTGGAAGAAACCTAGAAGCCAACCTGAGAAAAAAGTGAAGAAAACAGAAGACAACAGCAACCAGAATCAGCCCAGGATAAATGAGCCCACAAAGCCCATAAATAGCCATGGAACTGCGGCCAAACATGGGATTTGGCAGCGGATCCGTGGCCGTGCGGGGCCTGTGGCGGTGCAAAATTCTACTGGCGGCTGCGAGCGTTGACTAGGTCTTTTTCTTAGGGGGTATTTTTGTAATAGCAGATGTGCGAGTCAATTGTAACCCCAGGGTTTCTATGTCCTATAAATAGAGACCCAAATTCTTGTATTAGGTTATGCCTCCTTTCATTAATAAAATTCAGATTTCTTTTGGAAACCATCGATGCCTCTTTTCATATCATCTATTCAGATCTGACAACCCTGTGTAAATGTTTGGAGAGAACCATCTGTAAAGTAAGTAGTTTTATTTAATTGCCCTAGTTTAGATCTTTAATTCCTTTCCCTAGATAGATAGATAGCATGTTCTTCAATTCCCTAATGAGCGAGTAGTCTCCTCGCTTGTTAGGGTTAGCTTTGGGGAAGGCTTTTGAGAGATGAGATCTCTCATCCCTTTCTTGCTCATCACATATAATCAATAGGACTCCATGCATACATGCACACACCGCTCCCTACGGCACCCTATCCTATGAGGTAGCGGTGATACCGTAGTATAAAGACCCTGTTGCGCGTGTTTTCCATTGAGGTTAGGTGTCACGACCCGAAAGTACGGAACATGACCGGCACTTAAACTACGAACGTCTCGAGGCGTACGTAATCTTAGTAAACCGAAAACCCAGAAATCCAAACCAAGAAAGATGTAGAGTGCAGGAAAAACCAACTTAAAGTAAGTAGTTTCAATAGCATAAGCCGAATTAGGCGGTTTTAAAAACATCAAAAATTTCCCGAAAATTTCGGCAGAGTCTCCTTTGTAAATACTGGCCCCCAAATGGGATACAACATGAATAGTATACGAAATCAATAAAAAGGCATCCCCAAGCAGGAGCTAGCTCTTCGTCAATCGACGGTCACAACCACACAAGCAATATAATATACAACGCCAAGGGCGAGGATCAAAATTCAAAAGGAAACTCAAAAACCACAAGAAAACCACAGAAATACAACGCACGACTCTAAGGTCGAAAGAATAAACATCACTGGTCTCTATCTCAAATAAATACATGTTTGGTTGATGGAACTTCTAGATACAATAGAATAATAATATACAAGATATAAAATGGGGGTACGATACAAGTAAACCCACCTACTAGCAAATCACCCGAAGGAAACTATGCCCGCAAGCCATAAAGAAACCTGTACGGCAAACCTGCAAGAAACTGGGGCACAACCGGGTGAGTTGCCAACTCATGAATAGAAAAATATCTACGCACAGAAATCGCATAAATAGCGCAACCTAGGTCAATGATCATAATATATCCTCAAATATATGAATAACACGTAGCCTATAACAAGGCTAGGGTAAATATCTAACCCGAGTGTAATCTCATGTGCCCGTGTCAGTGCCTCAAGTAGCAATATATCATATGAATAAGGTATGAATGCATGAAAACAGAATACATGTAAATGAAGGACCGTTTTCATAATTTAGTGAGATTTCCTTTGTATTTTTAAAATGAGGTATCATAATGAAATCAGCATAAAACAGTGCCTAGCATCGGCACAAAACGTAATCCCAATATCTCGATATCTCTGTATCACAGTCTCTGTACCTCAATATCTCGAAATCTCAATGTCTCAATCACAATATCTAGGGCGCCGTCAGTCCAGACCGGCCCCTACCATCCATCTCAAGACCACGACGGTATCCTCCGGATATCCGACGCGTCGGGTAAAATCACCGGTAGGTAGTGCTCCCCTGCCAGGCTCACATCGTCATCATTACGCGCTTCTTGCCCCGGGGTACCTTACCGGGTCCACCATGTACCCGAAATGGTTCATCCGTTTCCTCAAATCGGGTCTCGAAATCCATCAGCAAACTCATGGTGGACGACTCATACATCATGGGAAAAACCGCACTTTTTATTTAAAAAGAGAGAAATCAGTTTATATAAGTTTTGCGGTTTTCCCCCCAAATCCAAAAAATTTCATGGAAATCCGAATCCAAATCATCAATAGCATGTAAGAACCATGAATATAGGCATAACAATGAATAACAGCATGCATGAAGTGACAAGTAATAACTACAATGTTAAGCTGGCATAAAAGGCAGGCACACTAATATCATGTCAAATTACTAACTAACAAGCTAAGTCAAGCAATAATATTTTCTAAGGTGTACGTGACATGGCAATTACCGATGAAGATGTGTGTGAGCCGGCAAGTAAGTGTACGTGGTACATACGCATCATCGGTAATGGTGCTGGTGTACTAACAATATGATATCAACATTGCAATAAGAAATTATAACATAAGTATGCGATGCGAAGCGAACTACAATAATAAGCGGGAGCTGAATACTAGACGCAACTGTAACTAACCTGCATTAATCTAATATAAGTCCTACAAATGGTGCCTTTTGAAATAACACGAATCATGGGGTTTTGAAAATAGGGGCTACGGTGTTTTTATGAAAAGATACGTCTTTTGAAATATCCGTAGGATCCCTTGGGCTATCTTTTAAAATACCCATGATTCGTTAGTTTTTGAAATAGGTAAAAATCGAATCTAATCTAACAACTAAACTAAACTAAAGGGCTAAGCTAACAAGCTGGACTACAGGTAAGGAAACCGCCTAACATCTGAGTCGATCCATATACATACCTGTATATATATTAGTCAATGATCCCGCCTCAATAATATCATATCCGATACCATATCTACAATCAGCCATCCCAAGTCAAGAGTGCGAATCAATCATCAAGATATAGCTCGTACGCAAATCCGTCGTACGGCATCCCCAAATCTGGGTACGGGTCAATATCATATTCCTCACACCATTCCTCTGGTATTCTCTTTATTCAAGATCATAGTCTAGGGTATTGACCTATGTCTAGTACAATACTAATATCCTCAATATACTCATGATCTGACTACAGATCGACAATCTCATACAAACCGATACCGTCAGCACATAGCATCATCAAGGGTATACATCGCCCGATATGGCCTAATATCAATATCCTAGCATATCATGCCTCATATCACGATCACATGTCGACCATTTTATTTATAACACTATTCACCCGTATTGCCGCCTCAAGATCCGCTATAACACCAGGGCGTACCTTAAGTACGAATCCTGCCATATCACCGATATCACAACCACAAAACAAATCTCATCGACTCAGCTCAATCCCAAGTATCATCCTCAAATCCGTATGTGAACACATAGTCCCATACCCATGTGATCACATAACTATAAAGAATCCCATGAGCACATATAAATAGGAATGTATGCAAGTATGTAGGTGTGTATGTGTAGTGCAACACTACCCTAGGGTTCACAACACTAAAGTAATCCAACATACCAATATCCATCCTAAACATCGTTATTAATCCCAAATAACATATAATAAATTGTTGGTGTGTATACGCATCCGTATACACCACCACGGACTGCGGGGATGCTATACGCCATCCACCCGACTTCTCCCCGTAGATATAAATCTACTCACCTGGTCCTCGTTCGCCGGTGCCGACGTCGCCACGCGCTTGCTTGTCATCTCGAAGTCCACATGGGGTACCTACATATCATAACGCACCATACCGCATTAAAATCCGACTCATGACCAAAACGACGCACGAATCCCACATAGGTCAAAACCTATGGTTGCTTTCGCAAATCGACCCAAAAACCCTCGGCGTCGGCGTACAAAAGCTAAACCATCGAGAAAACTCCCAACACACTCATTTGTACAATTTCAAGCACTAATTATAATATAAAATAGCTTAAAATTCACAAAACCCCAATTTCACTTAAAAAGTCATTTTTCCGAAAATCTAGCAAGCACAAATCACCATTTTAGTACAAAACTCGATGTATAAACGAACCTAGCATCCACAATATTTACTAAATATCATAACAAAGTCATATAAACCATTCCTATAATTTATTCTCATCAATTTGCATAAATTCCAAAATCCTAGTTTGCAAAAATATCAATTTTTAACACTTTTTAAAGAAAAATTCACAATTCAACAATTAAGCTTGGTTTTGCATAACCTAAGATATTAAACCACTCATAATAATGTTAATGATGTCATAAAAACATAATTACATTTTTAACCCAATTATTTAACCAATTTTAAATAGCTAGTTAGCAAATTAGCGTAATTATCATAATTTTTAAACTAACAATTAACAACTAGCTACTAACTTTGTTTTAACAGGCCATAAGAGCCTAATACATTACACAAGCATACACCAATTTCACAAAACCATAACTTGCATTCAAACCCTTTCTTGAATTTTATAACTAACAAAAATCCAACCCAAACTATATATGAAACACTAAATTAGCACTAATTTGAAGCCCAAAAAGCAAGTTAAACTCTTAGATTTGGTTTGTATAAAAAACTAGATAGCAAAATAGAATAATTAACTTAATAATGGCGTGCTGAAAACCCTAGTTTAACTCAAACCATTCTCTTGAAGATCCTAGATGAAAATAGCACCAATATTAACACTAAAATAACTCATTTAAAGAAATCTAACCATAAGAATTTAAATGGGTAAGAATTATACCTCTAGATCTAGAGATCTAGCAAGAAATTTTGACTCCGAAGATGGCCTCCTAGCATCCAAAATCCATGCAAGAAAGGTTAAGAAGAATGGATGAAGGATGGGCTTGAAATTGTGAAGTTTAAATGGAATTTTGATGGAATTTTGATGAGTTTAGAAGACAAATGAGAGGGGAAATTTTAGGACTGTTTATTGCAGGAATTTCAGCTTAGGAGGGAGTGGGGAGAGGTGTGGGGGAGTTGTGGAAAAGAATCCAAGTCAAAGCCCCTCCCAAATTACCATAATACCCCCACCTACTTTACTATATATAAAAACCTTATTTTAACCCATTTCTCACATAATTTAAGGTCAAAAAGAGGGAAATAAAATTCTTGGGCTGCTATAATAGTGTGGGGCCGGCCAAGGGGAGTGAGGGTGAGTGTGAGAGACTTTACAAAAAAATTCTATGCAAAAAGACCCCCCACAATACCATATTTGCAAGTTTTAGTTCAAAATAACTATATTTTTGTTTTCCATAAAATAAATCAATTAAAACTTGAAATAAAATACTAAAAAATTATATTACAACTAGATTTTAATTAACATGATTTTAAATATTAAAATTAGCCCATTTAAATTTGTATTTATCGCTAATTTAATGTATTTTCTTACCGGCTTAAAATAATATTAAAATAATTAATTTCGGAAAAATTTCTGAAAATTTGAAATTTCAGCAGTGGCTCAATAAACACCAAATACTAGCAATTACATAGCTAGAATATGTATATTTAATTTTATAATAAAGATATTTGCATTTTGACTTTTTACAGAAAACCCCCTTATTTTACCGTTTTTTCGAAATTTCACCGAAAGGATTTTCAAAACGTTACATTAGGGTAAGGATTGATAAAGGAAGGACAAGAACTTAGAGGAAGAAACATCTTCCCGAATGGTTCTAATCCCCTTTATTAATAATTACCATAACACCTCATAGATCTTAATTTGGGTATAGAAAGCGATGAGATTTATTTACATTTCCAAACCTACCCTAGACCTAACCCTAGCAAGATTTAGATCCAGATAGATTTAGTTGTTAGATTTAATCAATCAATCCGACACCCATCGGAATTAGCTCGTAAGAACAACTAGGAAATTCACAAAATCCCTGTGGACCGACCCGTACTCACCGGCTAGCTACCAAGCGACGCCGTTCTTGATTGCGATTTAGTAATATTTTTGATATACGAATCACGGAGCCACAGCAAAGTCCCCTAGTTCTAAATCTCGATGGTTCACAAACAGCCTAGAGACTAGTTCGGAGCCACGACAAAGTCTCCTAGTTCCAAATAACGATGGTTCACAGATAGCCTGGAGACTACCTCGGAGCCATGGCAAAGTCCCTCATTCCAAGTCTCGACGGCAGTATCCACAACCTAGAGATCGACAACCGCGTTCTTCCTCCCCCCAGCAGGATGCAGGCGCGACATCAATAAACGGAGCCATGGCAGAGTCCCCTAGTTCCAAATCTCGACAGTTCACAGACAACCTAGAGACAATCTCGACATTTGTTGCAATATTGCAGACACAATGTCAACAAGCGAAGTAAAGGAAGATGCCTAGCTTCAGGGTCTTGATGGCAACTCAAATGAGGCCTGAAAGACTATCAAAGATCATCCCACTCTAGTGAGGAATGGTTATGACTCATCGGGGCTCCCAAACCGAGCCTAACCTCAAGCAAAAAGCTACATGGAATATCCCTAACGCTTGCTCTTTCGACGGTAATATCACCTGGAAGATTACTTGAAGACGTCTTGTCCAGCCCCCGAAGGGATCAGAGACACGACAATCGCAGGGCTACTCGAACAACAAGATTGCGTATCGAGGAACACACCGGCCAACGCGATGGTATGACGGGTAAAAGACCCTAGTACCACAGCCCCTAACATACTTATATTAGCAAGAGTTAACTGTGACGTTATGACACCCTTACGAGAACTTCTCGATTTGTTTCGACTCGTAAGGAAATTAGTATCCTTACGAGAAATTCTCGATTCGTCTCGACTCGTAAGGAAATTAGTGTCCTTATAAGAACTTCTCGATTCATGTCGACTCGTAAGGAAATTAGTGTCCTTGCGAGAACATCTCGATTCGTTTCGACTCGGATGGAAATTTGTGTCCTTATGAGAACTTCTCGATTCGTCTCGACTCGTAGGGAAATTAGTGTCCTTGCTAGAACTTCTCGATTCTCGACTCTTAAGGAAAATAATGTTCCTGTGAGAACTTCTCGATTCGTATCGACTCGTAAGGAAATTAGTGTCCTTGCGAGAACTTCTCGATTCGTCTCGACTCGTATGGAAATTAGTGTCCTTGCGAGAACTTCTCGATTCATCTCGATTCGTAGGTAAAATAATGTTCCTACGAGAACTTCTTGATTCGTATCGACTCGTAAGGAAATTAGTGTCCTTGCGAGAACTTCTTGATTCGTCTCGACTCGTAAGGAAATCATTGTCCTTACGAGAACTTCTCGATTCGTCTCGACTCGTAAGGAAATTAATGTTCCTGTAAGAACTTCTCGATTCGTGTGGACTCGTAAGGAAATTAGTGTTCCTGTGAGAACTTCTCGATTCGTTTCAACTCTTAAGGAAATTAATGTTCCTGTGAGAACTTCTCGATTCGTTTCAACTCGTAAGGAAATTAGTGTTCCTGCGAGAACTGAACTTCTCGATTCGTTTCGACTCGTAAGGAAATTAATCTTCCTTCGAGAACTTCTCGATTCGTTTTGATTCGTACGGAAATTAGTGTTCCTGCAAGAACTTCTCGATTCGTCTCGACTCATAGGGAAAATAATGTTCCTGCGAGAACTTCTCGATTCTTTTCGACTCGTAAGGAAATTAGTGTCCCTGCAAGAACCTCTCGATCCATCTCGACTTGTAAGGAAATTAGTGTCCTTGGGAGAACCTCTCGATCCATCTCGACTCATAAGGAAATTAGTGTCCTTGCGAGAATGTTCCTGCGAGAACTTCTCGATTTGTTTCGACTCGTAAGGAAATTAGTGTCCCTGCGAGAAATTCTCGATTCGTCTCGACTCGTAGGGAAATTAGTGTCCCTGCGAGAACTTCTCGATTCGTCTCGACTCGTGGGGAAAATAATGTTCCCGTGAGAACTTCTCGATTCGTTTCAACTCGTATGGAAATTAGTGTCCTTGCGAGAACTTCTCGATTCGTATCGACTCGTAAGGAAAATAATTTCCTTGCGAGAACTTCTCGACTCGTTTCGACTCGTAAGGAAAATAATTTCCTTGCGAGAAATTCTTGACTCGTTTCGACTCGTACGGAAAATAGTGTCCCTGCAAGAACTTCTCGATTCGTCTCGACTCGTAGGCAAAATAATGTCCCTGCGAGAACTTCTCGATTCGTCTCGACTCGTAGGGAAAATAATGTTCCTGCGAGAACTTCTCGACTCGTCTCGACTCACAGCTCATAAAGTTGGAAAGTCTTAGGCTACAAGGACCCTAAACCTGTCTCCTAGGCCATCAACTTTATGGTCACATATTACTTTGCACTACTTCACATATGTACATACATACATGGGCAAAGTAGTGGGGGCATTTGTTCCTGCCAAAATTTTCGGCCAAGAGCTACTTGTTCCCTTATAAAAAAGGGGGAGAGTACTCAAAATTTGGCCTCAGGTGTTAAACACGTAGGCTCTCATATGCAAAGCATATGGGCGCTGAAAATAAAACAATTAATGGCCAAATAGGCCTTGTAGGGTTACCTAGCACGGCAGCAAGGTTTCAGGAGGCATCGTCCATACCGTTTTCAAATTTTTGCCGTTCTAAAGAAGCCTAACCCTAGAATCTTAACTAGAGATTTAAACAATACAACATGCAAAGAACTTTGCATACAAAAGTGAATGAGGAATACAACTTTTGTAGACTGGTCCTTCACTTCTAAAACTCCGTGTAGTAGTCCCTTCGCTCCAAGTAGTGAACACCCGAACTCTAGTAAGGGTTCACATGAAGAAATGAACAAGCTTGCTTGAAGTTTTCGAGGCCGAAGATGATCTACGTAGAGGAGACTCGAGCTCATGCTACCTCTTCACTAATGGTAGATTAGTGAAGCAAACACCCTAAACTAAATGGCTAATATAGTAGAGGATGATGAAGTAGGAAATAGGCTCACTTTAAATTTAATTTTCTCATAATATTTTCTCACTTAGAAAAAACTAGCAAGCTTTTTCTCAAATGAGGAAGAAGATGAGAGAATGAACTCATGAGGTGAGAATAGCAACCATGGGTGAGTTAGTGTCATACACTAGCTCATGTAGAGATTTAACCATGGTAAAGATAATGGTTAGGTCAATAAATATGTTTAGCAAAACAAAAATAGTGGACTTAGTCAATGGTTATCCACAAGCTTTCTCTTCTAGCGATTTATAATTCCATCAATTTTGAATTACTTTGATAAACAAAGACCCTAGAATTATCCTAACTATAGTGTAAGTCTCATACACCCATGAAGCATATGGCATCAAGCATGACACAATAAAATGTACATTAATATATATCACATATATACTAAGTGTACTCAAGTGAGAAAAAGAAATGTTTAGTGAGCAAATATTAGTTAATGTAAGTTAATATATCAAATATATAATTATACATTAAATTATCAAATCAACACTTGATTTAATAATACGGCTATATCACATACAACCGACTAATATCAAATGTAACAATCTATCGAATCAACACTTGATCCGATAACCCGGCTATATCACATATAACCGACCGATATCACATATCGCGAGAATAGAATGTGGTATCACATACGCGCATTAATCTCGGTCCCGCACATATCGCATATGTGCTCCTACTTCGTTTCGCATGAACTAGGAAACCTCTGTGTAGAACTCTAAAGACTCGTCAATACGCCGGCAGTAGGTGATGATCATATCAAACACCCACAAGCCGCAAGCGGTCTGCCAAACGTAACGGCCACCCGGGTATTGAGCGATCAGAAGATCAACAAGCAAGCCTGCTCATACTCCTACGAATCCAATTAGTAACACAACCGTACAATCCGGTCTTTTCGTCAGATATGTCGCATATCATAGCCTGGGGGTGGTATAACGTCAGACCCCAATAGCCTAATAAGTCATGCCGATGCAAGGTCCATAACGGTTCGAGAAACTACTGATAACACTTACCAGTAGATCTCAGCAACCCTGGCCAGGGATTTCCTGTTATGGCCAATCAAGCATAGAGCAACATCAACCCCCAATACCGGGAGAGACGAAATCCCCTCCTATCGCTCATTGCCTCCATATGACTCGGGACTGTACCCAAAAACCACCATTTTGCACGACTCAGTAGAGCCGTGGTAGGGTGGAAATCAAAGCACAATGAGAGATTCAAAAGACTTTATGACGATCTCGGGTCGACAGACTAACCTGTACCAGTGTCACCAGAGAACTGCTATTTGACGATAGGTATAATACCAAATATGAGTTCTCCACGAGTTCGTTCTGTGTACCCAGTCTCTACTGAGCACCAGTACACCTTCTCTGATGTCAAACACCAATGGATGTGGGATCATCCATCGCCCATCATATGGGTCAAGAAGCGTATACGCTTGTCTACTCTGGAGTATCGATGCCCTGTCTCGATACTCCGACGACTAGGAACAATTGAAGGATGTACTTACCGACTATCCTTGCCCCACTAGTATGATCTGCATCATAATCTTGGTAGTCAAGTACTCATCCTAAGGTCTTCATCAACATGTAATAGAGAGACAATAAGTGTACATGTTAAGATAAAGAGCAACCAGATAGCATACTATCATGTCGAGCAAGAAAGTCCTCCCTATATATGTCCAAGCATCCACTACAATATACATCTCATGTACAGTAATGGCCTCTAGGTATACATATAACTAACAATCTCCCACTTGCACTAAGGCCATTTGTTGCAGTATTTCATACTCAACGTCCTATAGAAGTCTCTCTAGGGTAAGGCCTTTGTGAGTGGATCTGTTGTGTTTCCTTTATGTCAACTCTCCTGACCTCGATCCCTTGGAGATCAACCATCTCCCTGATCCGGTGATACTTGCCTCAGCATATATCTAGAATGCTGATGAGACATGCGTTCCTAGGCCAAAACCACAACTCCATTGTTGTCAAAATAATAGTTATTGGACGCTCAATGGTAGGAACCTTGTTCATCTCATGAACAAGAAATGTCCAGACAACCTCTTTGGTTGTATCGTTGGTAGCAATGTATTCAGCCTTTATTGTCTATTATGTCACGGTATCTAGCTTGGAACTCTTCTAACATACCGTCCCTCCACTGAGGGTAAAGACAATACATGTGACTGACTTTCAGTCGTCCTTATCACCCTGGAAGCTCGAACCAAGAACTTTCTTTTAGTGCTTCTCAAGTACTTAAGAATGTCCTCCACAGCTTTCCAGTGATTCTCCCAAGATCCGATTGATTCCTGATCACTACACCTAGTGATTTAGCTACATCTGGTCTGGTATATAACATCGCATACATGATAGAGCCTACTGTCGAAGCATAGGGTATCCCTTGCACGCGAGCTCTCTCCAAATCAATCTTGGGAGACATCTTTTTGGAGAGGTGATCCATGAGTAAGTGGGCGAACAACCACTCTTAGAATCTTCCATACTAAACCCTTTAGTATGGTGTTAATGTACCTGGATTTGGGACACTCCCAACATCCACTTAGATCTATCACCATATATCATAATCCACAAGATGTAGTAGGTATCATCCAGATCTTCCATGGAGAATCCTCGTGATAAGAGGAGCTTGACCGAGTGTAGCATAGGAAACCATTTCCTATCAAGAGTATGTCATCTACGTACAATACGTGGAAGACAACCTTACTCTTTACAACCTTCTTGTATATACAAGGTTCCTCTATCTTTTTGATGAAGTCAAACTCTTTGACTGCCACATCAAAACAGATGTTCCGATTCCGCAATGCGCGCATTGATCCTGATGGACTTAAGCATAGCTTGGAAAGTCTCAACTTTTCCATCTACACCAAGAATCTTCTCAAGATCCATTTGCTCCCAATGTGTTTTACCCCTTTAGGTGCAACATTCAAAGTCATACTTTGTTGGTGTACATGGATTCCATCTTTGATCGCATAGCATCCATCCATTTCACAGAGTCCCTACTCGTGATGGCCTGTGTGAACCTGATTAGGCCATCATCTACCATGATGCAATCCTCGCTCCCACTGTCACCGAGAAGACAGTAGTATCTCTCAAGTGGATGAGGAACCCTACCATATTCGCGGAGAGGCTGAGGTTCGTTGGAGATTATTGAATCTTTTGGTTTTACCAAATCATCAGCTGTTAGTTTGTCTAGCTGGAACTTCTTCCAGTTCTACCTCATGACCACAAATTTTTTCACAAGAAATTCCTTTTGTAAAAAGGTGGCATGCTGAGAAACAAAACACCTTTTGATCCTCAGTTTGGTAGAAGATATTCCCTCGCAAATATTTGGGATATCCTAACAAACTTATACAGAACTGACCTTGCATCGAGCTTGTCCGGATTTTGCTTTTTAACACAGGCCGGAAAACCCCATATCTTAACTCATTTAAGACGTGGTATCTTCCCATTCTATATCTCATATGGAGTGGTAGGCACTGATTTGGACAGAACCCCAATCGATAGGTATGCAGCTTCTCAAGTGCATAAAACCAAAAGAAGTAACTCAGCAGTACTCATCATAGAGCGCGCCATATCTCATAGGGTGCAATACCTCCGCCCCGATATATCGTTGTGCTGTGGTGTACTCGAAGGAGTAAGCTGAGAGAGAATCTCATTTTCCTTTTTAGAAACTCCAGGGACTCCATGGGCAAGTATTCACCTCCTCGATCACATCGAAAGACTTAATACTTCCACCCGTCAGGTTCATAACTTCAAGCTTATATTCCTTGAATTTCTCAAAAGCTTCAGACATGTGTTTCAACAGGAACACATGTCCGAATCTTGAGAGATGATTAGTGAATATAATGAAGTACCAAGAACCAACCTTAGAATTTATAGACATAGGACCGTATACATCATCATGTATCTGTCCCAAGAGTTCGGTAACTCTTTCTTTGTTTCCAGTAAACGGAGTATTGGTCATTTTATCTTTGTGAAAAGACTGGCAAGTATCATAAGATGAAAATTCGAACAGATTCTCATATTCAACCTTATGTAACTTAGCTGGTCGTGTCGCATTGATATGACCTAGTCTATAATGCCACAAGATGGATTCGTTCATTTCTGAATTATTGCTCTTGTGTGTGTTCTGCATACTTTGAACTGTGGTTTAATTTAGAATGTTTATGTTATTTCATAACGTGCCTGCTCCAATCAACTCTTGATTCAGGAAAATGTTCATAACATTATCCTCCAATATAGAATTATATCCTTCTTTAACTCATTAAAGAAACCGATGTAATGTTGTATATCAGGTTCGGTATGTAATAATATTCGTTCAGAATCAATGTATTAATACAAAGTGATATTTGCCAACTGACTTGGCTACAACATTTGCACAATTCTCTACACTCAGAGACATATCACCCATTTCCAGTTCTCTACCTATCTGTAGCTCATGTAACATATTACATATGCGGGATTCTGATCCGGTATCACATACCCAGGATGTAGAGGATACTGAAAAACAGTTCTCGGTAATGAACACACCCGAAGAAGATGTATCAACATGCACTTTCTTCGATCTAGTGGCATGGGAATCAAGATAATCCCCTATTGCTCGTTCAGACTTATAAGGATTATAAGAAAAACGGAACCAACGTTTGCCAGCTCAGTATAATAAGCAGGTTCGGTCAATGCATCCATATTATTATCTTAATTAAGGTGTGGCATGGTCGCTATCAGGAGAGAGAGAGAGAGAGAAGAAAACGCTCTGTGTGCGCTCTTGCAAGATTAGATTGGTTATTATTTTATCTAATCAGGATGGCTCCCACTGTTTTTATCAAATCTTCCTTTAAACCCGAAAAGGTAACACTAGCCGGGATTAATTACACCATATAAGTTTGCCAATCTTTCGGCCAGACCAGTGTCGGTACTTTGAGGGAGGTTCCCCGTGCTTTCGCACGGACATAATTAAAATAAACCTCATTTTCCAAGGGGCATAACCCCGTTAACACCTTTTTAGACACCTACTTGATCGGCTAATTGTAATGTGTAAAACTCACTCAAGAGTAAATTTTACTCGCAGTGGGTATCGGAATCTAACTATCTCATAGAAGGTATGCAATCTCATTGCAAATCTCAACTCTTGAAATTCTCGATAATTGTTTTTACCCCTAGTACTTATAACCTTGGCTATGGTCAACATATCATAAGTGCTAGTCAAGTTCTACCCGTCATTTCGTGATTAATTAGACCCACCCACATGACCCTTGGCTATGGTCAACATAATCATGTGACTGTCCTAATTAATCGCATCATATGCTGTATAGGAAGACATCACTTAGTTACCGTACACTACGCCTTGGCTATAGTCAACATACGCAGCACGAATACTAAGTACTCTACTTCCTAAAATGACGGAGGGTCTGCGGATGATTTTTATGAAAACTTATAACACTTTGAACTTGATATCGTTGTAGAATCGAGTGATTTTAAAAAGGAGTGTTTTTGAGGCTTTTACTAGATTTTAGTTAAAGAGGTCACTCCCGGTGAAGGGATCTCGGCTCTTTCCTCATTGAATGAGGTGCGGGATATTTCATAAATACCACTATGCAAAGCAAAAACTATAGAAGCAATCAAAAGACAAACCGAGTGGGTTGTAGCATCTGCCAGTTTTGCTAAAGATGTCACTCTCGGTGAAGGGATCTCGGCTCTTAGCTTATCGAATAAGGTGCTGGATATTCTACAAGGAATACCGCTATGCAAAGAAAGAACTTGAGCTACCAGTTTTTAAACAAGTTTCTACAACATCTTTAGGTTTCTTTTATTTCATTAATCTCATTAATAAAGTCCCATCAATTATGCTTCCTAAGAATCACAGAAGAAACGAAAGCATCAATATTTACTATATATCATCATATATATAATATAAGCATTCGTCTCAACATATAAAGTGGTCAAATCACAGAATATCAGCAGCAGAAGAACACATATGAAATATTGGATATACTAGGAATTCCGTGTTTTAAATTATGCCAGTATAAAACACGGATTCCACGGTCACAATGAATAGCTAAACCCACATCCTTAGACCCCCACGAGAGTGGCAAGCAACCCTACCAATTCCAGAGTTAGGAGACCCGGTCTCGACTCCTCGAGATGGTCTCCCACTGGACCCTAGAACCCGGTTACTTGTGCTCCCCTCCTTGGGTCTATCCTAACGCGGAAAAGTAAATAATATACATCAATAGTAACATCATCCTCAACCCGGAAGTGCCCCAATAAAAGAATATTACATACAAGATTTTACATGAATGAAAATGAAAAACTCTCATCTCACATAAAAACCCTGGCTATTTCAGAACACGGCGATCCAATATAACATATCACAGCAACGCATAACATCACATGTCATCAACGTAAGTAAAATGAGCAAAATTCCTACTTCATCATCCTCTACTACTTGCCATTTAGTATAGAGTGTTTGCTTCACTAATTCCATAATTAGTGAAGGGGTAGCTTAGGTTAGTGTCTCCTTAACGTAGATCATCTTCAGCCTCGAAGACTTCGATGCAAGCTTATTCGTTTCTTCATGGGAGCATCTTTAGAGTCCGGGAGTTCGTGATCGCAGCGGAGGGACTACTGCACGGAGCTATTGAAGTGAAGGACCGGTCTACAAAGGTTGTATTCCTTGTTCACTTTAGATGTAAAGTGTTAACATTTATGTTTCCTCGGATTTTCTAGTAGCGATTCTAGGGTTAGGGTTTACTAGAATGGCAAATTTTTAAATATGGCATGGATTATGCCTCCCGAAAACTTGCTGCCGTGTTAGGCAACCCAACAGTTGGAACAATTGCAAAACCACTCGGTTTTCTTCAAAAACAACTTTTAAAAGCGGAGCTTAAACCACTCCTTTTCAGAAGCTATTCGGTTCTTTTGACTATATCAAGTTCATTACGTTAACGGTTTTTTCCAAAACCAGCTATAGCCCTCGTCATTTCAAAAAGGTATCGACTAGTATTCATTCTATGTGTTTCGACCTTCGCCAAGGCATAGTGTTTGGTAGGTAGTGAGTACTTATCTGTAGCATAGATAGATGCATTAATCTAGGATAGGCGTACAACTATTTTTACCTTCGTCAAAGGCTTGTACGAATGTGTCAAGATTAATCTGGAAAATGACGGGTTGAACTTGACTTGCGACTTATGATGTTTTGACCTTCGTCATGATTATAAGCGCTCGGGGCAAAAATCACATCAGGGGTTTTAAACATAAAGGAAACTTGCTAGTGTTGCATACCTTCTGGAGTATGGTGTTTTTGGTAGGCTTCTTTCAAAATCATTACACAATGATAGTTTGGTCCTAATCCTACTCTGAGTATCTGCTACTCTTCGGGAGAGTTTTTTTCACTTAACAATCAATGCTATAAACCAAGTAGGTGCTTAGAACGATGTTAGCAGGGCTACACCTCCAGGGAAACGAAGTTATGTAATTAAGAAACTTTGCGAAAGCGTTGGAAAACCCCCTCGAAGTACCGACACTAGCCTGGCCGAAAGGTTAAGCAAGTATTGTGACGTGCGATTAATCCTGAATAATTCTTCTTCTAGGGTTTGAAGAAGAATTCGAGGAAACTGTGGGAGCCATCCTGTTTAGATAAACTAATAACCAATCTAAACTTGTAAGAGCATATGCTAAGTGTTTCTTTTCTCTCTCTCCTAATTGCAACGACCATGACGGGACTTAAGCTAATACTAGATAAAAATAAACTCGCTGGGCCAAACTATAAAGACTGGCTGAGGAATGTCCATATGGCCCTTACATATGATAAGGTCGCATACATCCTCATGGCGAAAGCTCCCCCTGTACCCGGTCCAGAATCCTCGGTCACCGACATTAAGGTCTGTAAGACCTCGGATCTTGATTGCATGAAAGCAAAGTGCCTCATGCTGGCCTCTATGGATAATGAACATCAGAGGCAGCACGAGAAGATGGTCCTTGCTTCCATCTTCCTCCATACTAAAGAATTATATAGAGAGCAATCACATATTGCAAGATATGAGACCTCGAATAAATTATTTCAAGGGAGGTTGGCTATCGGATCATTTGTTAGGGACCATGTCCTAAAGATGATTTCTTTCATCGAAGAGCTCGCGGACCTCGGAAATACGTTGGAAAATGTGTTGTACATCGACTTGATCCTATAGTCCCTTCCCTCCACCTATGCCCAGTTCATATTGAATTTCAATATGAATAGTATGGAAGTTTCACTTCCTGAGCTACTTAACATGTTGAGAATGGCAGAGGGCACCTTGAACAAAACCAAGGAAACACCCGCTTTATTTATTGGGGGATCTTATTCTGCTAAATCTAAGGCTAAGGCCAAGGGGAAGAAGAAGAAGGCCCCCACCAAACCGAGGGGAGGTGTTCAGAAGGTGCAGGGAAAGGGAAAGGAAAAATATAGGGGGCAGCCACAAAGGAAGAATGCTTCTATTGTCGAAAAATGGGACATTGGAAGAAGGACTGCAGGGCCCTAAAGGCCAGAAATCAGGACACGAAGCAAGTTGTTGCTTCGGCTTCAGGTGTGTTCGTGATTGAAAACTGCTTCTCTATAAACTCTACTTACTGGATATTAGATATCGGATCAGTATCTCATATCTGTAATTCTTTGCAGAAACCGAGAAGCTGTAGAGTTTTGAGAAAAGGTGATATGACCCCTAGGGTTGGCAACAGAGCCAGTGTGGACGCTGTTGCAGTAGGAGAATATCACCTAAGATTGGCGAGTGGACATATTTTGTTAATGCGTAACTGCTTTTTTGTATCCAGTATGGTGTGTAATATTATAGCGGTATCTTTATTATCAAATGAAAGATATAATTTTGCACTTGTAAGCAATGTTATCAACATTCACCTAAATCATGAAATGGTTGGTTCGGGTACACTTAGTAACGGAATATACATTCTCAATCAACATCAAGTTTTCAACGTCAAAAACACACTTAAGAGAAAGGCTTCAGAATCAAACCAAGCTTTCTTATGGCATTGTAGACTCGGTCATATCAATGAAACACAACTGACTAAGTTACATAAAGAAGGATACTAAGATCCGTTTGAGTATCAATCATATGCAACTTGTCAATCTTGTATCAGAAGAAAGATGACAAAAACTCTGTTCACTGGACACAGAGAAAGAGTCACTGAGCTCCTTGGACTCATACACAGTGATGTGTGTGGGCCAATGTCTACACATTCAAGAAGTGCCGATTCCTATTTCATTACTATCACAGTTGGTTTCTAAAGATATGGACATGTATTCTTAATGAAACATAAATCCGAGGCCTTTGAGAAATTCCAAGAGTATAAGAATGAAGCGGAAAAACAAACCGGCAAAAGTATCAAGATGCTCCGATCCGATCGGGGTGGTGAATACTTAAGTGCCGAGTTCCTGGAATATCTAAAAGAGAATAGAATTCTCTCTCAGCTTACTCCTCCATACACATCACAACACAACAGTGTATCAGAAAGACGGAATCGCACCTTACTAGATATGGTGTGTTCCAGTAATGTCGAGTTGCCGCCCTCTTTCTAGGGTTATGCACTAGAAACTGCTGCATACCTATTGAAAATGGTTCCAACCAAGTCTGTGCCTACCACTCCATACGAAATATGGAATGGGAAGAAACCCTGTCTTAAGTATCTGAAGATATGAGGCTGTCTTGCCTTTGTAAAAAAGTTTCATCCGGACAAACTTGAGGCACGTTCAGTATTGTGTAAGTTTGTGGGATACTTCAGTAATTCTAGGGTGTATTATTTCTATCACGCTGAGGAACAAAAGGTCTTTGTTTCTCATCATGCCCGCTTCATGGAAACTCAATTTCTCAAAAAAGAGATAAGTGGGAGCGCAATAGAGCTGGAAGAAATTCCAGAACCACAAACTATTACTGAAAACTTTGTTGAACCTGAGATTTCAATGGAACATGATGTACCCATGCCACTCTGCAGATCTAGTAGGCAGTCTCATCCGTCCAAGAGATACTACGGTTTTCTCGTAGACGGGGATCGAAAGGATTGCATCATCGATGATGATGAGCCGACTAGTTTTCAGCAAGCCATTACGAGTAAAGACTCGGTGAAGTGGCTGGATGCTATGCGATCCGAGATGGAATCCATGTACAAAAAACAAGTTTGGACTTTGGATTTTGCTCCTACTGGGGTAAAACCCGTAGGATGCAAATGGATCTTCAAAAATAAGATTGGTGTAGATGGTCAGGTAGAAACCTACAAAGCTAGACTTTTTGATAAAGGTTTTCGTCAAAGACCAGGATTGGACTATGAAGAAACTTTTTCACCAGTGGCTATGCTTAAATCCATTTGGATCCTACTTGCCATTGCTGCCTTCCATGATTATGACATCTGGCAGATAGATATTAAAACCGCTTTTCTAAATGGAAGTTTAGAAGAGTGTGTTTTCATGGATCAACCCGAGGGTTTCGTAGACTGTGGGAGCAGTGAAAAGGTATGCAAGTTGCTTAAATCCATTTATGAATTAAAGCAGGTATCGCGGAGTTGGAATATCTGTTTTGATGAGACGGTCAGGGAATTTGAATTTATCAAAAATGTAGATGAATCTTGTATTTATAAAAAGATTGTAGGGAGAACTGTGTTATTTCTCGTTTTATACGTTGATGACATTCTCCTGATAGAAATGATATTCCTATGCTACAATCGGCCAAGCTGTTCTTGTCATAGAAGTCTCTATGAAAGACCTGGGTGATGCCTCATACATTCCGGGAATTAAGATCTATCGTGATAGATTTAAAAGAATGTTGGGACTTTCACAGTTGAAGTACATTGACACCATACTAAAGAGGTTTGGTATGGAAGATTCTAAGAGCGGCAATTTGCCTACTTGTCACGGAATCACTCTCTCCAAAGAGATGTTTCCCAAGACTGATGATGAGAGGGCTCGCATGAGCATAGTACCCTACGCTTCGGCGGTAGGGTCGATAATGTATGTGATGTTATGTACCAGACCAGATGTAGCTTACGCACTTAGCGTGGTAAGCAGGTATCAGTCCAACCAGGTAAGAAATATTGGATAGCAGTAATGAACATTCTTAAGAACATGATAAGGACTAAGGAGATTTTCCTGGTGTACTGTAATGGGGACCTCCAGATCGAGGTTTTTATCGACTCTGGCTTCCAAAGTGACAAGGATGACTCCAAATCTGTCAAAGGTTATGTGTTTACCCTCAACGGACGGGCGGTTTGTTGGAAGAGTTCCAAACAGGATACCGTAGCAGACTCAACGATGGAGGCTGAGTACATCGCTGCTAGAGATGTCGCAAAAGAGGCTGTCTGGATGAGGAACTACGTTTCTCAACTTCAGGTTGTTCCATTTATTGCTGATCCAATACCTTTGTATTGCGATAACAATGGAGCCATGGCTTTGGCAAATGAACCACAGTCCCATCAGAAATCTAGACATATTTTGAGGCGGTATCACCTGATCAGGGAGATCGTAGATAGCCAAAAGATTAAGGTGCGGAGAGTAGATACAAAGGACAACACAGCAGATCTATTTACCAAGGCTATCCCTCAAGTTCAGTTCGAGAGACTGTTCAAGATGTAGGGCATACGGTACGCCAGCAACTGGCTCTAGTGCAGACAGTGGATACTCATTGCGCCAATTACAGGCCTCGGTGCAAGTGGGAGATTGTTGGATATGTATACCCTAGAGGCCTTCATTGTATAGGATGCTAAGGATATGTATGTATAGGACAATTTTGCTCGATATGATAGTACGCTATTTGGTTTGTCTTTATCTTAACATGTGATGTGTTTTACTTAGTATTTCATATCTTCTATACATGTTGATAAAGTCCATAGGATCTTTGCCTGACTACCAGCGTTGTGATAGAAATCATACTTGTGGGAGTTGGGTAGTCGATAGGAACTTCCTTAAAGTGTCCCTAGTCATAGGAGTATCGAGACTGGGCATCAATACCCTAGAGTATACTAGTGTATACATATCTAGACCTTGACGAGAAGCGATGGATTGGTCCCGCAGCCATTATTGAGGTGCACCTAAGATTGTATACACGTGCTCACCGGGTGTGAGTACACCAGACGGACTCGCCGAGGACTAGATAGATGGTATTATATCTAGCGTCAGATAGTAGTTCGCTGGTGACATGAGTGCAGATAGTCTATCGACCTGAGGTCGTCATTTGTCTCGTGTGAGTTCTCGCTGTGCTTTGATTACTACCCTACCACGGTTCTACTGAGTTATGCAAACAGGTTTTAGTTGGGTACAGTCCTGAGCCACATAGAGGCAGTGAGCGACTGTTGGGGATTCATCTCTCTTGGTATACGGAGTCGATGTCGCACAGTAATCGGTTGGTTAACACCATAAGTCCCTGGCCAGGGTGTATTGAGAATTACTGGTGGTTGGGCCAGTAGATTCTCGGATGGTCTTGAGCCACACCGACACAACTTGTATTGTTTTTAATGGTCTGATGTTTTCTACCCCCGTAGACCTTGCATGTGATACTTTCAGACGAACAGAACAGACTGCACAGAGATTGTCACGGACATGCTTAGTAGGGGTTCGGATGAGTTTGCTCGTCGACCTTCTTTTTCGAGAGATACCTGGGTAGCCGTTACGTACAGCTAGTGACGCCGACGGACTTATGGTTAAACCTACTGCTAGCATACTGTCGAGTATTTCGAGTCCCACACAGAGGGTTTCCCTGGTTCAGGCGAAACGATGTAGAGACCGTATGGTTTTACGACAGGATTCTGATCATATACGTGTACTGGCTACACGGATGTTGTTCGGACGGATAATACTAGTGGGCTTTGGTTTAAGCCGGATCCTAATATTATATTATTGGATTATTATTATCTCATTGTATTCGTATTTTTCAGAATACGAATACGGGTATGTATATACGGTGAGGGCATTCTTGTAATTTTCACAAGACATGCTTCTGGAAGGAGACACCTCATTATTAGATTTATCTATTTATGCAAATAGATTAATGAGGTGGAAATTGGAGATATTTGAGGTATGGATGAAAGCATGGCTAAGTCATTTGTTTATTCATTTGACTTTACTATTCAAGCATGGTTTCTTATTTTCTATTTAAAATAATCCATGCTTGATTATTGAAAGGACTTAGCCATTCTTATTTGCCTTCACACCCTAGCGCATTTGCATTTGTTCATTCTCTTTCCATTTTTCCTCTCCTCCTTCTTCCTCAAGCCCTAACCCTTACATGAGTTATGAATCTGAGGGCTCCTGAGATAAAATACTCCATTCATTTTTCTCTACATCTTCTAAGTTGTCTAGTCTAGCAAACTAGACATTTTAGTTACCTCACACTTGTGGTTGAAGCTTGAACCATTGGCTCTCGGGTGTATCATCTTCGACAAAAAGGAGATCGACGATCGAGTTCCATTAAATTTTTCTAGAAGCCAAGAAGGGGAGAAGAAGATTCAAGCTTGAACCAAGGAGATAAGAAGGAAAAAAGAAGACCCGAAGGACTAGAACACAAAGGTATAAATCAATTCATAGTAGATTAGAACCGTTGTTTGTTTTTCTAGCTAGGGCTTATGGTCGATCTTGGAAGTTTAGTCGATGCTGCTTGTTTTAAAATTATTTTTTGTAAATTCTGCCTTTCTACAAACCCTGTGGAGTGTGCGACATCGACTTACAGGAATGATGATCCAGCCAGAACCCCCGGCCGAAGATCCATCGATAATCGTCGACGATGACAGAGGGGAAACATCAAACCCTCCTCCAACCTTATCGGCATCCAAGGAGGAAATGATCTTAAAGGCTGCCCTTGATGATTATATTGCTCAACAAATAAGAGCTCATCAAGCTAATGAGGCCGCTGGCCAAATTGTCGGAATTGGACGACCATATCCAGGCTGGTATGATTAAATCAAATATCCGCAGGGATATACAATCCCCAAATTCCATGTATACAAAAGGACATGCAACCCTCACCAGCATGTCGCGTAGTTCAGAGCTCTGTGCGGCAACACTGAAGGCGATGACAAACTGTTGCTTCGCCAGTTCGCTAGCAGTCTGTCATAAACAGCATTCGAATGGTACTCGGAGCTCCCAAATGACTCCGTGAAAATATTTGCAGAAATGGAGCTGCTGTTCACACAGCGTTTCGCCAGCGCGAGCGAACGTACTCCAATCACGGCATTAATCAATGCTAGGATAAAGCTGGGAGAAACCCAGGTCCAATATGCGATCCGGTGGTGGAACATGTGGTCTAAATGCGAACAACGCATTGAAGAATCCCCTATCATGGACATGTTCATCGGGACCCTTGATCCTCAAACGACTGTGTTCAAGTTCATGAAATTCTTCAAACCAACGACCTTTCAGGCTCTGATAGATAAACTGGCCCAAATGGACCAGATGGGCCACGAGCCTTCCTCCTCAAATACGGACCCTCAAAATGCTAAGAGTAAAGGGAAAGCGGCCTTCGTTGCCAATACTCAATAACAGCCGAGTGGCCCAAAACCAGCTACTCGCCAAAAAAACGCACGTCCGTGCCCATCCTTGGAAGAACGACTAGGACGCGCTTACTCGTTTCCCCATGACAAGACGAGGAGACTGTTTGAATTGGCAATGCGTAATAAACTCATCACATTGCTAGACCCATGGAGTTCACCGCAACCTGGCGACGTCAACAACCCTAACTACTACTCCTATCACAAAATAGTGAGCGACCCAATTGAAGATTGCTATGTTTTCAAGAACTGGGTCGAAGACCAGTATCAACAGGGAAAATTCACGCTGTATGATAACTGGAAGGTAAACCCGAAGCACACTCCCAAGAAGGTGGATGTGCAGGGGGCATCATGCTCACTCGTAGAAGAAACTCCATAGGAAGTCGTTCTTTCAATAAAAAACCAAAAGAATGCTGAAGGATTTACTGGCATGTCTAACAGTTAGGTGGAAAAACCCTACTTGAACCCAAAATAATCGAAGGGATGTTAAAACCTCGTCCCACACCGAAAATTTTCGACGAGGGGAAAAACCCCCAAGTCAAGCCTTCAAAGTCTTCGAAGAAAAAAAAGAAGACCAAGAAACCTGTGCAGCCTGCAGAGTATGACGACAAGCGCACAGACCTATAAAAATACATTGACACACTGGAGGAATACAACTAGAAGGCGTGGACACTATTCACGCTCGATGAGTTCCTTAAGCATATTCTTGAGAACGAAGATATAGACAACGATGAGGAAAATGACTCATCAGGAGATACCGAGGACCGTGTAGCAAGTTTCCACGTGGTCCCCCATTCGTCGTTAAATGAAGAAGAAGCTCTCTTAGCGTCAGAAAACAACGCAGAGAAACTGGGGGCAGAATCGGCGCTAAAATTCCTAGAACTTCCAGAGGAAGACCTGATATGGTGGCTGCTAAACGAAGCCTTTCACAAAAGTAAACTTGACCGAGAACGCAAGACAGCCATATATGAAAAGGCTAAGCGTCAGCATCTAGACAAAGAAGCTGTAGCGAGGACGAGTCATAAAGTACTCCAACCAAACCAAAGCACACCTACTGCGAATAAGAGCAGGATCAAAATAGAGAAGCGGTTCGCCAAAGCCCTGTCAATAGGGATGAAGCTGCCACCTCTCGTAAAGAACACTCCCGGGGTCATATGCCTCGATGGAGAAGATGCACGTCTAAACTACTGCCTATATCATCGGAGGGTCACCTACCCCACTGAGGAATGTAGTTCCTTCAAGAAGTGGTGGAAAGGATAAGTTGCCCATCAAAACACTTCAAGTTGATGAAGCGCGAAGCTCATGCTCGTCGACGGCAAAATGTTAATATATATGCCCTAGAGGGCATTACTGTATCATAGTAGTTTGTATATTACTTAATAGAAGCTTGAGATATTCACAGTTGTATAGACAATCTTGCTCAAAATGGTAGTATGCTACTTAGTTTGTTTCTACTTTAATGTGTGCATGTGTTTCTTTTAGCATATCGCCTATACACATTAGTGGAGCCCTTAGAATCTTTGCTTGATTACCAGCGCTGTGATGGCAGTCACACTAGTGGGGGCTGGGTAATCTACAAGCACATCATTATACAGGCCCCTAGTCGTTGGATTATCGATACGGGGCATCGATACTCCGGAGTAGACTAGCGTATGCGCTTCTCATCCCAGCAGGGGAGATGGTCTGTCCCGCAGCCATTAGTACGTCGTACTTGAGATAGTATGCGGGTGCTCGTTAGGTTATGAGTACATTAGACAGGACTCGTCGGGAACTGTTGGTTGGTACTATACCTATCGTCAGTTATCAGTTACCAGGTGACATGAGTACAGCTTAGTCCGCTGACTTGACACTATCACTTTGCCTCGAGTGTGTTCCCACTGTTCTTAGATTGCTACCCTACCACGGCTCAAATGAGGCATGCAAACAGGTAGCAGTTGGGTGCAGTCCCGAAGCACTTAGAAGCAGTGACGGTTAGAAAGAATTCGTCTCTCCCGGTATTGGGGGTTGATATCGCGCTGTGTCTAGGAGAGCCATTACACAAAGTCCCTAGCCAGGGCAAGCGAGATATACTGGTAGGTTTTCCAGTGTTATCTCAGGATGTTCTGGGCTACACTCCGACACGACTTGTACCGCTATTAGGGGACTGGCGTTTACCGTCCCTTAGGCCCGCCATGTGATATTCTCAGACAAACAGACCGGACTGTATGGAGATTGTCACATTCAGGCTCAGTAGGAGTTCGGATGGGTTCACCTTATCAGTCTTCTTATCGGCATCTACCTGAGGACCGTTACGTACAGCTAGTACCGCTTACGGCCTGTGGTTAAACCCACTGCCAGCGTAGTGTCGAGTCTTTAGAGTCCCACACAGAGGGCTATTCGCCTTTGGGTAAAACAGAGTATAGGTCGCATGGTTTTGCGACGGGGTTCATTCACATCCGCGCACTTATGCACGTTTACTGTCCGGGCAGTTATTACTAGTGGGCTTTGGTTTAAGCCAGATCCTAGTATTTGTTTTGGGATTGGTTTTATCTCATTGTATTCGTGTTCCTCGGAACACGGGTGCGGGTGTGTATGCATAGTTGACAGAGGCAGAGGATTCTCATTAGGGTTGTTGACCGTTGACTTTTTCCAAACCCTAATGAGAATGAGAAATATGATTAATAATATTAATTAAGGATAAGTGTGCCATGGTTAGGTTGACCATTTGACTTTTGTTGACTTGTTGACTTTGGTTGACTGGTTGACTATTGTTGACATGTTGACCATCATCATTTCATTTCAAAGATGCTTCTTGTTTCTTGCAAATGCATTAAATGATGAAATGATAATGGTCATTCATAAACTAACCATCACAATTTCTTAATTATTATTATTATTATTATTATTATTATCATCATTATTCTTATTTTGTGAGCATGGTTGTAAAATTCCATTCTCATTCTCACTTGCTCACTCTCTCTCATCCATTAGCTCATCCTCTTCCTCTCTCAAAGCTCTCATCTCTCATGTGTTGAGAACCATGAACTCTTGAGATAAAACCACCAAAACTCCTCTCTACTCATTCTAGGATTCTAGGTTTAGCAAGCCAAGCACTTTAGTTACCTCTAGGTTTGAGGTAGGAGCTCAAGGTAGAGGCCTACGGGTGGATCTTTCTTCGGCAAAGAGAAGACTACGAGGAGGAGCCGTTCAAACCACTCTAAGGAGCAAGAAGAGAAGGAGTTCAAGACCTAGGTATAACCTTCTAACCGAGTAGCTAAACTTGTAGTTAGTTTGCTGGGTTTTTGTTTAGCAAAGATCCTCTTTTTCTAGTCCATGTTACCTTGTGTCAAAAATCGTTTCTTACCTATTCCGCCTCCCCGTAAGAACCGGGGTGGGTAACGTGGACTTACAGAAAATAGTACAACAAACGTGCATGAAGAAACGACTGGCAACTGTTATATGGTTGGTACCAGTTTGGAAGAGGAAAACCTCAAGTTCTTACCTTCGGGAGCGATTCTAAGGACGAAATACCCCTTAGCCCTCTCTTCGAAGACTCCACCTTGGGAAAAGAAGAGAAGGAGAAGAAATGCGAAAATATTCAGCTGCGTAATCGTACGCTACCCGAGAAGAACCTCGGACCTACAAACAAAGGTTCGAACAAAAAGGACAAAGGGAAAGAAAAAATCTCCGAGGAGATCGCCCTCGATGAAGAAGCAGTCGAAGAACTCGCGGCAAAGGACCCGCCAATGAAAAATAAGGTGGATTACAATGTCCTAACACATCTGAGGAAAATATCCTCACAACTGAGCATATTAGATGCTCTCCTCCTGTCCAAAGAGGTACATGATTCTCTGATCAAGGCATTACAAGAGCTCGATCAGTTCCAAGATTTCTTCGCGTAAGAGAAGATGAAAGATAAACTGGCAGAGGTCCACTTGGCTGACATTACATTCAGCGATGAAGATCTCCTCCTCGGTACATGCGAACATAATCGTCAATTATAGGTCATAGGGTACTGCCACGACATCAAGATAGGGAAAATTCTTGTCGACAACGGATCCTCCGTCAACCTTCTCAACATGAGGGTGCTGAAAGAAATTTGCATAGACGTTCAGCACCTTGCCCAAGATAAAATTACCATCTTCGGGTTCGACTCACAGTCATCACAGATGCTTGGGTCTGTAATACTAATGTTATACTTCAGGCTGCTCTCACTGACATCAAATTTCATGTCATTGACGTCAAGACTTGCTATAATGCATTGCTCAGCAAGCCTTGGTTACATGAGTACAACGTCATCCTTTCTACACAACATTAGTGTATGAAGTATTTCAAGGATGGTTTGGAATACACCGTCACAGGGGAGCTAAATCCGTTCTTCGTAAACGAGGTCCGAAAATATGAAGACGTAAAGTACTTCCTACCAGACTTCGACGACACAGAAAGGTGCTATAAGCCGGGGAATAAATAGAAATCCATCACCACTAACCCGATCTTTGGGAGCGATACTGAGAAAGATGAAGAAATATTCTACTCGAAGCAACCCCATAAAGAGAATAATAGGCCCGGACCATCTACTCCTATTTAAGTCTTTGGCAGCGACTCAGAGGATGAAGTAAACGCAGTGTTCTCAGGCTCCCCGTCAATGCAAACTTTTGCTGGAACGGATCAGAATCTACAAATTACAATGGCTCTGCCTCAGCATTATAAGGAACTTGATGAACTCGATATATACAGCATACAAGATATGCAAATTTTCTACGTACCTCACTGGCAAAGAGGTGAAAAGGCGATCCTCTTTTACCAATCTACGGAAAATAAAGTAGAAAAAGAAGTCTGGCATGCTGCCGATTTTGCACTCGATAGGTTTCAACCAATCCGTCTATTAAGATACTCACAGAGAGATTGAAAAGGCTGTTAAGATGCCAAGGTGTACCCCTCGAACAAACTGTTCGACAAGCCAAATTCTACAAAAAGATTTAGGATATTATCGGGACTCAGCGAAAGATGTCCAATGGAAAGATGGAGACAACCGGGCTCAGATACGTTCGGCCAAAGAAACGGGAGCAGTTCCATAGTTGCCGAGTCATAAACAGCTCCAGTGACGGGGAAAACGCTCTTCCAAATAGCTGGGACATTGAAATAGAGCGAAATCCCTCTATGAGAACGTTAAGTCCGTCACTCGAAGAATAATCGACAGGCTAATAAAAGAAGCTTGTCAAAAGAGTCGAGACAACCACAGCCGTGAAATGCTATCTACGAAAAGGCCAGGATGCAGCGACTCAGTCAGCAATCTGCGGCCGGACTAGAACATAATGCTTTTCATCCCCGGCCCGCTATATGTTCTAGCAAAATGGGAAAACCCCAAAATGGAGGCAAAACAGGGCAAAGAATGTAAATGATGTTCAAAGACAACAAAGAGGATCCAAGACGTCGTGCAATCGAGAAAAATTTGATTGGAGCTCATTCTTTATAATGAAGATGGGTCGAGAATACTCTTTCCCTCAGGACAAGACAAGGGAAATATTCAACCTTGTAATAAAGCACCAAATGATGACACTTCCGAAGTCTCGGCACCCCGAACAAATAAACGAGATTCATCACCCGGATTATTGCTCCTATCACCGCGTAATAAGTCATCCCCTTGAAGCTTGCTTTACCTTCAAAGACTAGGTAGAAGACCAGTATCAACAAGGAAGGTTCGTATTATTCGACAGCTGGAGGGTAACCCCGCCACAAAAGCATGAGCCGAAAAGAACTTACACCGTCAGGTTAGGGCCGGCTCGACAACAAAAAATGAAGCATACTCATACTGCCATATGATAACACTCTCGAAAGAGGGAGAGCACGAGACTATGGATGACCTTTACAGGTTCTTTGCAAATGAATATGAGAACGAGGTGATCTCAGAGTTTCCACCATCACTAAATGTGCTGGAAGATGGGATACACACCACAGCAGACAACCTAAGAAAAATGGACTTAAGGATAAATCCGAGGCCAACGTTCATCAGCGAGCTACTATCTGAAAAACAGGTGGCTACGTTAAAAGACGTGCTCATGCAATATAAAGATTGCTTCGCGTGGAACTATTCCGAGATGCCGGGTCTAGATTCAAAGGTAGCGGTACATAAACTGGCCATATCGCCGGACATAAAGCCAGTCAAATAGGCGCCAAGAAGAATACGGCTCGAACTTGGGATGACCATCAACGCTGAAGTCAAGAAACTAATTGACTCCGGCTTTATCAAGAAGTTCAATATCCTAACTGGATCGCTAATATCATTCCGGTGATGAAGAAGAATAGGACAGTGCACATCTGCGTGGACTTTCGGGACCTCAGCAAAGCTTGCCCGAAGGATGACTTCCCAGTACCTGTTACAGAGCTGATGATTGATAATACGTCTACCCATGAGGTCTTCTCCTTCAAGGATGGATCTTCAGGATACTATCAAATAAAAATGCATCCTGAAGACCAAAAGCATACCGCCTTCCAGACCCTATTAGGCATATTCTGTTATAAGGTGATGCCCTTCGGTCTAAAAAATGATGGCGCTACCTACCAGAGGGCCATGACAAAGATCTTTGATGTCCTCATCCATGAGATTGTCGAATGCTACTTCGATGACCTTGTGGTGAAGAGCAAATCTCACGAGGAGCATTAGGAACATCTAAAAATAGTGTTCCAACGTCTTTGGAAGTATAATCTGAAGATGAATCCTTTAAAATGCGTGTTTGGAGTCTCCTCAGGAAAATTCCTGGGATTCATTATACGTCATCGGGGTATCTAAATCTATCCCTCAAAGATCAAGGCGATTATAGAAATGCCCATGCCAAGAACCATCAAACAGTTGCGATCTCTTCAAGGAAAGCTCTTGTATATCCGGCGGTTGATAGCCAACCTCTCCGGAAAATAACGTCCTTACAGTCATTTGATGAAGATGGAGACCTTGTAGGGTTGCTAGGCACGCGCACAAGGGTCTACGAGGCATCAACCATGCCCGATTAAAAAATTAGCCGTGCCGAACAACCCGAATACGGATCTTTAAACTAGAGATTAGGCGAAAACAAACATGCTAAACACTTTAACACTAAGTGAGAGGGATTACAACCTTTGTAGATCCGGTCCTTCACTTCATATGCTCCGTGTTGTGGTCCCTTCGCTGCGATCATCGGATTCCGGACTCTCGAGAGGTTCCACGAAGAGAAAGATGCAACCTTTGCTTCCGATCTTCGATACAAAGATGATCTACCTTGAAGTTTCGTTAACACAAGCTAACACTCATGAAATGATGTGAACACCCTCATCTAAAGGGCAGGGGAAGATGAGGATGATGAAGTAGGATTTTTTCTCTCTTTATTTATCTTTTTCTCACATTTATTCATCACTTTGAAAAAACTAGTAAGCTTTTTCATGAAGAAAGAAGAAGGAAGAAGAAGATGAATATGATAAGAATCCTTTTGTGATGAATAGAAAAAGAATAATATGATGAATAATGCAACCATGGTTGACTAAACCCATGTAGAGAATTAACTAGGGTTAGGGTTTGGGTTGGGTTAAATCATGAGTCACTTACAAATATCTTTCACAAAACAAAACCAAAACCTTCTAGAAACATCTAGAAAGCTTAACCCTAATCCAAACCCTAATCATGTTTAAACTCCACTAAACAAGTTGCATTAGTTATCATATCATGTTACAATATTATATATCACATATATAATATTTATCGTAACAAAATAAAATAATACATTTAACATATATCGCATATATATCAATGTATTACCCGAGTGAGAAAAAGAATCTTTTAGTGAGCAAATATTAGTTAATGTAATTTAATATATCATATATATTATTATACATTAAATTATCGAATCAACACTTGATCCGACAATCCGGCTATATCGCATATAACCGACTAATATATATCCGTACCGATTCATCGAATCAACACTTGATCCGATGACCCGGCTGATATCAAATATCGCGAGAATCTAATACGGTATCACATATCGCATTATCCTCGGTCCCGCACATATCACATATGTGCTCCTACTCCGTTTTACCTGAGCCAAGAAACCTCTGTGTAGGACTCTAAAGAATCGTCAATACGCCGGCAGTAGGTGATGATCATATCAAACACCCACAAGCAGCAAGCGGTCAGCTAAACGAAACAGCTACCCAGGTATTGAGCGCTCAGAAGATCAACAAGCAAGTCTGTACATTCTCCTGTGAATCCAAACAGTAACACTCCCGTACAGTCCGGTCTCGTCGTCCGATATGTCGCATATCTTGCCTAGGGGTGGTAAACGTCAGACCCCAGTAGCTCGATAAGTCGTGTCGATATGAGGTCTATAACAGTTCGAGAAACTACTGATAACACTTACCAGTAAATCTCAACAACCCTGGCCAGGGATTTCCGGTTATAGCCAATCGAACACAGCACAACATCAACTCCCTATACCGGGAGAGACGAATCCCCTCCTATCGCTCATTGCCTCCATGTGATTCGGGACTGTACCCAAAAGCCACCTTTTTGCACGCCCTCTTGGACATGGTATGATGGAAATCAAAGCACAGTGGGAATCACACAAGACTCTATGACGATCTCGGGTCAACAGACTACTCTGTACCAGTGTCACCGGAGAACTGCCATCTGACGTGAGATATATAACCATCTGGGAGTTCTCGGCGAGTCCGTCTAGTGTACCCAGTCTCCACTGAGCACCCATACACCATCCTTGATGTCAAACACCGATGGATATGGGATCATCCATCGCCCATCATATGGGTCAAGATGCGTATACGCTAGTCTACTCTGGTGCATCGATGCCCTGTCTCGTTACACCCACGACTAGGAACAATTATAGGATGTACTCGTCGACTACCGTGGCCCCACTAGTATGATCTCATCATAGTCCCAGTAGTCGAGTACATATCCTAAGGGCTTTATCAACATGTAATATAGAAACAATCAAAGTACATGTTAAGATAAAGTACAACCAGATAGCATACTATCATGTCGAGCAAGAAAGTCCTCCCTATATATGTCCTAGCATCCACTACAATATACATCGTATGTACAGTAATGGCCTCTAGGGCATACATATAACTAACAATCTCCCACTTGCACTAGGGCCATCTGTTGTGGTATCGCATACCCAACAATTAGCTGCGGTTGAAGTATCTCATACTCAACCATCCCGTAAAAGTCTCTACTGGGAAAAAGGCCTTTGTGAGTGGATCCGCGCTGTTGTCCTCTGTATCTACTTTCCTAACCTCGATCACCTTAGAGATCATCCATCTCCATGATCAGGTGATACTGCCTAAGAATTATATCTGGATTTCTGATGGGACGGTAGTTCCTTGGCTAAAGCAACAACTCCATTGTCACACAATGGTAGGAACGAAGTTCATCTCATGAACTTAAATATCCAGACTGCCTGTTTGGTAGCATCCTTGGTAACGATGTATCTTGCCTTTAATCGTCTAGTATGTCATGGTATCTAGCTTAGAACTCTTCCAACATACCGTCCCTCCACTGAGGGTAAAGACAATGCCTGCGACTGACATTCAGTCGTTCTTATCATCCTGGAACCTTTCCAGTGATTCTCCCCAGGATCGATTGATACTATCTCACTACAACTAGTGAGTATCCTAACATCCAATTAGATCTATCTCATAGATCCAAAACCCAGGATTTAGGAGGTATCACTTTGATCCTATATGGAGAATCCTTGTGATAAGCGGAGATTGACCGAGCGTAGCATAGGAAACTCCTTCCCTATCAAGAGTATGTCATCCACATACTCTACGAGGATCACCACCATACTCCCTACTACCTTTTTGTATATACAAGGTTCATCTACCATTTTGATGAAGTCAAACTCTTTGACTACCACATCAAAACAGATGTTCCAACTCCGCGATACCTGTTTTATCATATAAAACATCTTGCACACATTTCCGCAGCTCCCACTGTCTACGAAGCCCTCTGGCTGTGTACTTATAGACGCTCACTTCTAAAACATCACATAGAAAAGCAGTCATGACACCCAACCACTAGATATCGTAGTCATGGTATGTAGCCGTGGCAAGTAGGATCTGGATGGACTTAAGCATAGCTTTAAAAGTCTCAACTTTTCCATGTACACCAAGTAATTTTCTCAAGATATACTCGCTCCTGATGGGGATTTAACCCTTCAGATAAAGCAACCAAAGTCCATACTTTGTTGGTGTATAAGGATTCCATCTCAGATCGATAAGCACCCAGCCATTCTTACAGAGTCCCACTGCTGATGGCCAGCTCGAAACTAGTTGGGTCATCATCTCATGATGCAATCCTCGCTCCCACTGTCATAGAGAAACTAAAGTATCTCTCAGGTAAGTGAGGAACCCTACTAGATCGGCGGAGAGGCTGAGGTTCGTTGGAAACTATTGAATCCTTTGGTTCTACCAAATCATCAGCTGCAGTTTGTATAGCTGGAACCATTCCAGTTCTACATAACAGACCTTGCCTTGAGCTTGTCCGGATTTTGCTTTTAGACATAGGCCGGACAACCCCAAATCTTAACAAACTTAAGATATGGGCTCTACCCTTTCCATATCATATATGAAGTGGTAGGCAACTGATTTGATTTGAACCCTATTCAATAGGTATGCAACTTCACAAGTGCATAACTCTCTAAAGGAAATAGGAAACTCAGTAGTACTCATCATAGAGCACACCATATCACATAGGGTGTTATTGCTCCGCCCCGATATACCATCGTGCTATGGTGTATAGGAGGAGTAATGCTGAGAGAGAATCTCATTCTCCTTTAGAATAGTCCAGGAATTCCGTGCTCAAGTATTCTCCTCCTTGATCTCATCATAGGACATAATACTTATACCCGTTTTTGCTTCTCTACTTCTAACTTATATTCTGTGAATATCTCAAAAGGTTCGGACTTATGTTTCAACAAGAACACATGTCTGAATCTTGAGAGATTATCAGAGAATATAATGAAGTACAAAGAACCGGTCTTGGCATGTGTAGACAGGGGACCTTCATACATCAGCATGTATCAATCCCAAGAGTTCACTAACTCTTTCTCTGTTTCCAATAAACAGAGTTATGGTCATCTTATCTTTGTGACATGACCGGAAAGTTTCACAAGATGTAAATTCAAACAGATTCAAATATGCATCTAAATGTAACTTAGCTAGTCAGGTCACATTGATATGACCTAGTCTACAATGCCTCAAGAAGGATTCATTCATTTCTGAACTCTTCCTCTTGTGTATGTTCCTTGTACTAAGAACTATAGTTTGATTTAGAACGTCAATACTTTTAGATAACGTGCCTGAACCGATCAACTCTTGATATAGGAAATGTTCAAAACATTATCCAACAATACAAAATTATATCCTTTCTTTACTAATAAAGAGACTGATATGATTTTGTATATCAGGTTCGGTATCTAATAACATTTGTTCAGAATCAATGTATTCCGGTAATACAGGGTGACAATGACCAACAGATTTGGCTGCAACACTTGCACCGTTTTCTGTCTCATGAAACTTATCACCCGTTCTCAGTTCTCTACCTTTCTATAGCCCATGTAACAGATTACATATACGGGATCCTGATCCGGTATCACATACCTAGGATGTAAAGGATACTGAGAAACAGTTCTCTGTAATGAACACACCCGAAGATGATGCATCAACATGCACTTTGTTCGTTTGGGCGGCACGGGAATTCTGGTAATCCCCTATTTCTTGCTCTGTCTTATAACAATTATAAGTTGGAGCAGGACCAACGTTCCCCAGCTCAGTATAACAAGCGGGTTCGGTCAAATATATCCGTATTATTATCTTGGTTAAGGCGTGATATGGTTGCTACCTGGAGAGAGAGAGAAGAAAACACTTAGCGTATGCTCTTGCAAGATTAGATTGGTTATCTAATATATCTAATCAGGATGTCTCCCACTGTTTTAATCAAATCTTCCTTCAAACCCTAAAAGGAAAGACTAGCTGGGATTAATTACACACTACAAGTTCGCCAATCTTTCAGCCAGGCCAGTATCGGTACTTTGAGGGAGGTCCCCCGTGATTTCGCACGAACCTAATTAATGTAAACCTCGTTTTCCCAGAGGCGTAACCCCGTTAACACCTTTCTAGACACCTACTTGATCGGCTAATTGTAATGTGTAAAACTCTCCCAGGAGTAACTCTTACTCGTAGCGGGTATCGGGATCCAACTATCTCATAGAAGGTATGCAATCTCATTGCAAATTTCAATACTTGAAATTCCCAATAATATTTTACCCCTAGCGTCCCATAACCTTGACGCAGGCCAACAAACCACAGTGCGCTAGTCAAGTTCAACCCGTCATTTCTTGATTGAATTAAACCCACCCGCACGACCCTTGACGCAGGCCAACAAAGTCGCACGACTACCCTAATCCAATCTGCATCATATGCATAAACAGATAAATACTAGTTAGCTACCGCACACTATGCCTTGACGCAGGCCAACAAACGTAGCACGAATACTAAGTAGGACTTATCTGAAATGACGGAGGGCTACGACAAGTTTTTATGAAAACCCTTTGCGTAATGAACTTGATATCGTTGTAGAATCGAGTGATTTTAAATGGAGTGTTTTTTAGGCTTTTCTAGTTTTGCTAAAGGGGTCACTCCCGGTGAAGGGATCGTCGGCCCTTTCCTCATCGAATAAGGTGCAGGATATTTCACAAATACCACTATGCAAAGCAAGAACTATAGAAGCAATCAAAAGACAAACCGAGTTTGTAGCATCTGCCAGTTATTGCTAAAGGAGTCACTCCCGGTGAAGGAATCTCGGTCCTTTCCTTATCGAATAAGGTGCAAGATGTTCTACAAGGAACACCGCGATGCAAAGCAACAACTAGAGCTACCAGTTTTTATAAACAAGTTTCTACAGCATCTTAGGTTTCTTTTATTTCATTAATCTTATTAATGAAGTCCCATTTTATTATGCTTCACAAGCATCTCTTTTGAAACAAAATCTGCAATATAACATATATCTCATATATATAAAATATAAACATTCGTCTCAGGCAGTAATATGATCTCATCACAGAACATTGCAGCAGAAGAACATATATGAAATATTGGATATTCTAGGGCGTCCGTGTTTTCAATACGAGCCTGTATAAAACACGGATTCCACGGTCGCGATGAATAGCCAAACCCACATCCCTAGACCCCTACGAGAGCGGCAAGTAACACAGTCAATTCTAGGGTTAGGAGACCCGGTCTCGACACCTCGAGATGGTCTCCCACTGGACCCTAAAACCCGGTTACTTGTGCTCCCCTCCTTGGGTCTACCTAATGCGGAAAAGTAAATAATATACAACGGTGACATCTTCCGCTACCTGGAAGTGCCCCGATAAAAGAATATTACATACAAATGAATTTTACATGAATGAAAAGGAAAAAAACTCTCATCTCACATAAAACCCCCGGCTATTCAAACGCGACGATCCAATACAACATATCACAGCAACACATAATATCTCATATCATCAACGTAAGCAAGTATGCGTATCCCGATTGTCGTTGATGTATAGCAACGAAGCCGGCGATACACCACATACTACGCTTACGGTCACAGAAAAAAAAAGTGTAAAACTACAACAGTTGGAATCCGCAACCTCTTTAGACATCGCATGCCTAACCAAATGAATTCCTTAGACATCGCATGCCTAACATTTATAAACCCCGCATTTTAGTCTCATTATCGAAAACTCTTTTCAATTTCAAGTCGGGAAATTCAACAAGATTCCCGACGTCCTGATCGAATGCTCGTCACAAACTTTAGTAGACGGCCGCACCCCTGGATGCCGTCGACGAAGTGCACTAAGGCGGAACACCGCTGCCGCGAGCACCCGAACGGATGCTTTCGGCGACGGGGTTCTCCTACAGTCACTTGGTCGGGGCTATGGGGCGTGGCTGTCTGTTAAGTTTACCCGGCGAGTATCCGCGTACGCTACGTGATTGCGATGGACTTTTGATCACATCAAAATTCCGTGGGAACCGATCATCGAGACTAAACTGCTATGTTTATAACATTTAAATTAGTTATCTCATAACTACCTGTGGATTCCAAATATTGTATCACATTCCAGATAAATAGACAAAGTAAAACTTTCTGATCGAATCATCAAACACCCAAGATTTCCCCAATATATCTCAACACTTGAAATCAGTTTAAAAACATCCATCACATGCCACAGTACCAATGGTCCAGCAGTAGAAGGGTCAAGCCAACGCCTCACATGTGGCACGCCGTACTGCCCCAAACCCTAAGGTTCAAAAGGCAGTTCAAGACGGTCACATAATCGAGTTAAGGTTTGTTGTCTTCTAGAGGGTCCACCGCGTTACTTGCACGACTTAGAACGTTCTTAAACACGATAAAAAATCCAACTTTTGAAAAATTTTCCGACAGGGGAAAAAGTGAGTTATTGATATCCGTTCGAACTTTTTAACAGTTTCTAAAATTATCCGGACAAACTAAACAAAGTTAAAACATCCGATCGAATCAACGATTCCCCAATACACCCCAGAAAACCTAACACTTGAGTATAAATAAAAATGCCCAGAAGAATCAGGAATTAGCTACGGAGGTTACTGTGCAAACCCTATCCCTCAATCCTTCCTTCTTGCCGCGGAACCGCCGCCAATACCAGGGTTTGGCCGCGGTTCCGCGGCGCTTTGGACGATTTAGGGGGTCGGGTTTCACAGTAATTCCTAAAATACCTTGCTGAATTTTTTGGGTATTTTTAATATGAAAAAAATCACAGTTTTGAAAAATATCCAGAAACTAGGGTATATCGGGTTTTCCGGGTTCGATCGGACTTTAAACTTCGTCTAGACTTCGCCTAAAGCTCTAGCTTGGCTCTGATACCACTGTAGGGTTGCTAGGCACGCGCACAAGGGTCTACGAGGCATCAACCATGCCCGATTAAAAAATTAGCCGTGCCGAACAACCCGAATACGGATCTTTAAACTAGACGGATCTTTAAACTAGAGATTAGGCGAAAACAAACATGCTAAACACTTTAACACTAAGTGAGAGGGATTACAACCTTTGTAGATCCGGTCCTTCACTTCATATGCTCCGTGTTGTGGTCCCTTCGCTGCGATCATCGGGTTCCGGACTCTCGAGAGGTTCCACGAAGAGAAAGATGCAACCTTTGCTTCCGATCTTCGATACAAAGATGATCTACCTTGAAGTTTCGTTAACACAAGCTAACACTCATGAAATGATGTGAACACCATCATCTAAAGGGCAAGGGAAGATGAGGATGATGAAGTAGGATTTTTGCTCTCTTTATTTATCTTTTTCTCACATTTATTCATCACTTTGAAAAAACTAGTAAGCTTTTTCATGAAGAAAGAAGAAGGAAGAAGAAGATGAATATGATAAGAATCCTTTTGTGATGAATAGAAAAAGAATAATATGATGAATAATGCAACCATGGTTGACTAAACCCATGTAGAGAATTAACTAGGGTTAGGGTTTGGGTTGGGTTAAAGCATGAGTCACTTACAAATATCTTTCACAAAACAAAACCAAAACCTTCTAGAAACATCTAGAAAGCTTAACCCTAATCCAAACCCTAATCATGTTTAAACTCCACTAAACAAGTTGCATTAGTTATCATATCATGTTACCATATTATATATCACATATATAATATTTATCGTAACAAAATAAAATAATACATTTAACATATATCGCATATATATCAATGTATTACCCGAGTGAGAAAAAGAATCTTTTAGTGAGCGAATATTAGTTAATGTAATTTAATATATCATATATATTATTATACATTAAATTATCGAATCAACACTTGATCCGACAATCCGGCTATATCGCATATAACCGACTAATATATATCCGTACCGATTCATCGAATCAACACTTGATCCGATGACCCGGCTGATATCAAATATCGTGAGAATATAATACGGTATCACATATCGCATTATCCTCGGTCCCGCACATATCACATATGTGCTCCTACTCCGTTTTTCCTGAGCCAAGAAACCTCTGTGTAGGACTCTAAAGAATCGTCAATACGCCGGCAGTAGGTGATGATCATATCAAACACCCACAAGCTGCAAGCGGTCAGCTAAACATAACAGCTACCCAGGTATTGAGCGCTCAGAAGATCAACAAGCAAGCCTGTACATTCTCCTATGAATCCAAACAGTAACACTCCCGTACAGTCCAGTCTCGTCGTCTGATATGTTGCATATCTCTCCTAGGGGTGGTAAACGTCAGACTCCAGTAGCTCGATAAGTCGTGTCGATATGAGGTCTATAACAGTTCGAGAAACTACTGATAACACTTACCAGTAAATCTCAACAACCCTGGCCAGGGATTTCCGGTTATAGCCAATCGAACACAGCACAACATCAACTCCCTATACTGGGAGAGACGAATCCCCTCCTATCGCTCATTGCCTCCATGTGATTCGGGACTGTACCCAAAAGCCACCTTTTTTCATGCCCTCTTGGACGTGGTATGATGGAAATCAAAGCACAGTGGGAATCACACAAGACTCTATGACGATCTCGGGTCAACAGACTACTCTGTACCAGTGTCACCGGAGAACTGCCATCTGACGTGAGGTATAATACCATCTGGGAGTTCTCGGCGAGTCCGTCCAGTGTACCCAGTCTCCACTGAGCACCCGTACACCATCCTTGATGTCAAACACCGATGGATATGGGATCATCCATCGCCCATCATATGGGTCAAGATGCGTATACGCTAGTCTACTCTGGTGCATCGATGCCCTGTCTCGATACACCCACGACTAGGAACAATTATAGGATGTACTCGTCGACTACCGTGGCCCCACTAGTATGATCTCATCATAGTCCCAGTAGTCGAGTACATATCCTACGGGCTTTATCAACATGTAATATAGAGACAATCAGAGTACATGTTAAGATAAAGTACAACCAGATAGCATACTATCATGTCGAGCAAGAAAGTCCTCCCTGTAAATGTCCTAGCATCCACTACAATATACATTGTATGTACAGTAATGGCCTCTAGGGCATACATATAACTAACAGACCTAGTTCGTCTGGGATCAAAAATACCAAAATGCACTGGATGAAATCAAGCAATACCTGCAAAACCCGCCGGTATTGACTGCTCCGCTTAAGGGAAAACCCTTTATCCTATATACAACAGCCCTTGAGGGTTCTTTAGGCGTATTGTGGGCACAAGAGAACGATCAGGGAAAGGAAAGAGCTCTGTACTATTTGAGTCGAATTTTTCTGGGAGCAGAAAATAACTATTCCCCCATCGAAAAGTATTGCCCGGCACTGATCATCGCAATAGCGAAGCTCAGACATTACGCCTTGGCACATGAGGTCCATCTCATATCAAAGGTGGATCCTCTTAAATATCTAATGTTAAGGGCCATACTGACAGGAAGGCTTGCCAAATGGGCCCTCCTCCTGATGGAGTTCTCAATAACGTATCGTCTCCTCAAACCAGTGAAAGGACAGCCATTGCCGATTTTCTTACGGAGCATTCAATACCGGCTGACTCCCTCTTAAATTGTGAGTTGCCAGACAAACACGCGTTAGATACAACTGAAGATGAAAATGATTCCCGATGGGAACTCTACTTCGATGAAGAATCTTCCATGAAACGGATGATCGCATGCTTTCGGCGTGTCGAGTTTTAAGTTCTAAAGTTTAACCGCGATCAGGACGGCGTTGCTTTGCAGCTAGCTGCGATGAGCACGGGTCGTCTACAGGGAGACGGAGCATTTTATGTTCTTGTTCTTACGAGTTAATACGCGTAGGCGGAATTGTTCGTATCTATCCTATGTGTTATGTGCAAAGTATAAAGTTGTTAGGAAAAGATACAATAGTGTAAGCTAAGAAAATCCGCACTAAAACCTTTGAGCCGAACTTAACGATTGAAGCTAGAGCAATCGGCAACAACGTGGATTAGGGTGCTTAAGCATGGTATTCGTGGAATCCGGCTTATTGACCCTTGTCCGTCCGTTCTTGTCTCTTGCTTTCGCCTCCGGCCAAACCGAACTCAACCGGTCGCGGTTAGAAATCACTGTTACCTTGGTAGGGTAGGGTGCATAACGGAGCGCTTACGTAATGTTTGGATGGAATTCAATGAAAAATACTGGAAAAGGAAATGAGAAACGGAACATTAGCTTACAATATCGTAATCTTTCCTAACAATACATATTTACAACCATCATATTAACAAAACCATATTAACAAACCATCACAAAAAGAAAAAGCAAAGAAAAGAAAACATTACAAGTAAGTAAGTGCATGGAATTTAAAGTGCAAGTAAGTAAAGCAAGTATTAATAGAGCAAGAAAGAAAGAACTAGGAACCAAAGAGCAAAATTCAAGATATGGGTTCAATAACCTAATCTTAAACCTCCAAGCTCAATTAAGAGGTTGCAAGATCAAGAAGAGGCAAAGAACTCATGGTGAATGAAGGCACAAAAAGAGAACTTTATTAATCTTCAAGAATGATACAACCCTTGAAATCAATAACCAACCCTTAAACTTGCAAGCTCAAGAAATAGGTTGCAAGATCAAGAGAAGGATAAGAACTCAATGGGACTAAGCTATATATAAGAACAAAATGGAAACAAAAGACGCTTGGTGAAAAGAATGAAACAATGTAAGCACAATCCAAGACCCCTCTGCCTTTCTCACTGGTTCTGTATTTATAGGCTCAAAAGAAAATTTTACCAACAATAAAAATGAGCTGACATGGTGGCAAGGGGGCCCAAAGAAGTCTGGGAGCTGTTGGAGGTGAAGGGGCCGGCCATAAGGGTGTCGTGCTCGGCCCAAATCCGAGCTCTCTGGCTCGAATTTGGTGTGTGGTCATGTGTTGTCCCCCACATCACTCTGGTGCAGTTTGTTTTCTCAGTAAAGGCTCTGGATGCATTCAGGGCTTGGAGGGAGCATGGATCTTTAAGTAAACACACAATTTTTTGCATTGAATGCACATCACTTCATACCTACTTGTGTCTTGCATTGGGCTGCCACCCACTAGGTCAAAACCATCAAAGAGCTAGTGCACAACTTGTCATGTGTTGGACCAAAATGTGTGTACACTAGTTTATTTACAAAAACTCTTTGATTCTTAATCGGTTTCCAGTTTTGGTTGCAGTGACAACTCACAAATGTAATATCCGTGATTCTGGATGTATTTCTAGTATTTTATCTCGGATACCTGTAATCTGTATTACTGAGCAATCACCGGTTAATAGTACCGATATATATAAAAAATAGATAACGAATGAGTGGTATTAAAATGCAGTTTCAGTGATGAACAAATACCACCAAACTTATCTTTTGCTCGCCCCGAGCAAAACAAAATCCCTATCTTCACTTTCGCAGGGAACGCGATTGCACTGAGCACGTGCAACAAGCTGTTAAACCTCTAGGTGTCCCTAGCAGGAAGAGTGTTGTCTCCTGAGGGTTTTCAGCGGATACTACCCACAAAATCCCGTCAAGCTAGTTTCATAAGTTAACATTGATTCTACTCCTACAGTTTAGTATCTATGTTAGAAATTCTATTATCCTAAGTTAGAAATATCCAACCCATATAATTCACACCTCCTATCTATTTAACCTTAGATCCTATACGTTCTAAAAAAGTTTAGAAAGATGTTGGTATCTCCTGCATTTTCCTTCTAAAGCGCGGTCTCAAATCAGGGATTTTTATCAACTTTACAGAAAACATAAGTCTTATTCTTCATTTCTATCTCTCCTCCAAACATCGATCGTATACCCCTACGTGTGTGTAAGTTTTCACCCCTACACTTTAAGAATTCAATTCAAGCTATTGTACCCTTGCCCTAATACCTAATATTACGTCTTTTCATTAGTGATGGACGGTGATGCTCACACACCTTTCATGCGACTATTAATGCTTCTTGAGGCACTAACGGCCGATTGCTCAATGTGTGGTCTTAAAGCGTAAATAACAATTTTCAGGTCTTGACTTTATTTATTTATTTTTCTTTTCTTTATTTTTCTTATTCAAGACCGGATATATTTTTCAATGATGCTCTTTTTGGTGTTTAGCTTAAAATACCGTTTTTTCTTTCATACTAGGTTTTCAGGCAAGAGTATTTCTTGGCATCCTCTGCTATCCCAAGTTTCAAGATGTGTGTAAGTGTAGTTGTAGGGTATATACTTTCTAAATTTGAACTCAAGAATAGAAACTATTTTTCAGACTTATCCTTCAGTAAAGCTTCAATACTTTCCCTTCATCTTGACTTAACTCAAGAACTGAACTCAAGATTACCTACTTCTATTAAAAAAACTGCAGGGACGTATAATCACCATGGTTAAACAGAATGAGGGTTATTCTTAGGGTTTTCAATTCCTAAGCCTAGAATTTAGTTATTTCTAACATATCAACTAAACTTCCGGAATAAAAATCTAAGTACCCTATTAGCTAACTTGACGACAAAGTTTTTATATTTTTGTGAAAATTTTCGATTTTTATTGGTTTGTAAATGAGTATGCAAATGCAAAATATACAAATGAATGCGAAGGTAGAAAGCTTACCGAGCACCCCCCCAAACTTAAACTTGACAGTGCCCTCACTGTCAAGCTACACCAAAAGGGTCAAAATTGTCGGCGCTCCCCAAAAACAAATTATATACAAAAAAAAGAAAACCAAAAATATATACACAAAAAGGGTCCCCCCAAACTTAAGTAAAACAGTGTTTCCACTGTTAAGCGTTGAAGTTCAGGATTAGGGGTAGAGAACAATATTATCTATACAAGGCCTTACACAAGCCAAAAGTTAACACCAACCATTCAAAAAAAATTTCGTTATAATGTTGTTGTTAGTGAAAGAATACGGAGAGGAAAGAAATGGAGAATACGCAAGACCATATGCGAGTAGAAGTGGTATATGGTCCCGGTATATGAGAAGAAGAATGGCGGAAGAGAAAAAGAAACGGAGTATGAACTTGAGGGTGAAAATGGAGTGAATAGATTAGCACAATTTGTAATGACCGATGTGTGCTAATCTATCAATCCGTCGAGAAATAGTGTCAAATCCCTCAAGATTCGTGAGAAAACATGGGTACGCCAAACTTGGTAAACCAAACATAATAAATGAAATTAATACGGTGTTTTGCAAGGTCAGAACGATGGAAAGGATGGAGGGAAGTAGTTGAGGAATGGGATCGGTTAAAGGTTTAGGAAGGTGTACACAGTCAGTGAAAGGGACAGGATGAATTGGAAAATCCGACTCATCAAGTAAAACGGGTTCATCCTCAAAAATATCCTCAATGGACTCCTCGAAAGTTATCTTATCCATGCATTTATCATTAATTTCCATACGCATATGGAGTTCGGGAAAAACATTTAATGACTCGAGATGAGGAATTGGAGAGAAAAACTCATCCACAGCAGCGGGTTCATCATCCAAAATATTCCCAGCGTCAATATCCTCAATCAAGTGAAAATCAATTTTCCCAGACACCTCATCAAAAGCATGGATTTCAATCAATTTTGGCTCTAAGATGGAGGTGTGGAGGTCAAAAGAATTGGGTGTGGTTTCACTCGAAAGGGACCCTTCACAATCGGGTAAATCAAACACTACAAAATCGCACAACTCATTAAACTTCTATCTTCAATTGATAAATCATTTGGAACACTTGATAGACATTCAAAACCGGATTTATGGGATTCAATTGGGGATGAGTAGGTTTGATTTGGAAGGGTGTATAGCTTACTCTCACCACTCAAATTCTCAACATGTCCTACCGCCTTATCATACATTGGAAAATTTGGAGCTGGTTGGAAACTAGCTACTGGGTCACTAGGTTGTATAAGGGCGGCCATGGACGCATTCAAATCCATCATCTGTTGACACGAAGCTACCCAAAAGTCTTCCAACGACTGTTCTAGGATAGACATGGGTTGGGAAGGGGTTTCAATAAAAGATTCAAAGTTTTTTTGATACTGGAAACTCCCAAATGGCTGTGTAGAAGCAATGTCTAGGGAAGGTGCAAAAGTCGGGTAGGATGGATAGGAATTGAATGATTGGACAGGGTTAAGATCAACGTTATGATAAGAAGGTGGTTGGAACTGTTGATCAAAAGAATTTGAGGTGGTGAAAGGAGTGAAAGATCGGTTATGGTATTGTTTAATATGTTCACCAAGAGACATAAGTCTTGGAGTTACAACTGGACTCTCAAAAGGGGTATCAACGTAAGAAAGTGGTAAAGGTTGAAATGGTTGATACAGAGTGGATTGCGGAGTCCAGTTGGTTGTCCTAGACGCGTTTATCCGATCATTCAAAATAAATTTTTGGCATGGATGGATCGTTCGACTTTCGGCCAAAGCAAGAACCATAGGAAGTTATGTCCGGTTGTGGGTACCAAAGTTTGGCTAGAGTTTTTCTAGGTGGAGTACCCATGATATGAAGAGAAGAAGAAGAAAAGGAGGGGAAAAAGAATGTGGATTTTTTTTATATTTTTATTTTATGTTAGTTATTAACAAAAGAATGAAATATACACAAAAAAAAATCTGGAAAAAAATAATCACGACACAAAAATACCACACACCTAATCAGTCTAGGGTTCACCCAGGTCAACTAGACCTGCTCAAGAACTTGATTGTCAAAGTAAAACTGTGTCAATAAACGGGCTCAAGATATACTGATCACGAGGCCAGCTAAATGCAGAGATAAGGGGAGGTTTTCCGATGCTTTCGCGAAGGACCTTAATTAAATAACCCTTTCTCTTTTGCCAGTTTCGCCGTGAACACTTTCCTAGACACCCAGTAAACGATATACCGTTAAGCGGTGTTCTAAACAAAATTAACCTCTCCTAGTGAGCACGAAGTCCTTAAGGCTTAAAGTCTAGTTTCTTTTAAAATTTGTGCGGGTAGACGTTATGCTCAATTCGTGATTTATGGGCCACGGAAAAGGGGATCAAATCCTTTACCGTATCTTGTCGGGTTCGCATGCCCTTAAGTCCGTATTAAAGGATGCAATCGCAATTTAATGAAAACATTTTGTTCAAAACATCAAACAATCTTTTTTTATGTTAAGCACGGCACTGCAACAGATACGGGTTAGTCAATTTTTGGCGTTTGGTAGCGAACTTGCAAAGAATCCTGCAAAGATGTATAGTGGATGTGTCGGATTTGAGAAAGAAGGTGTTAACGAAGTACGTACCGATAAATTTTCGGGTTAAGAAACCCGCGTTGAAATTATATCCGAATAGCTTAGAATGTTCGCATGCACGATTCAAACTACCCGGATCTTTGGCACTGTACTTTGTAATCACCTTAGCTTGGAATGTACACTTATCTCCACACAATCGCAGTTCGCAAATCCACAAAAATCTATAAATGTCGGAAAAAAACAGATATTAGTGCGAAAAGGCGATACGAATGCCCAAATACCTGCACACTAAAAATTATAAAAAACAAACAATACAAATAGGACAAAACCAGAACACTTGAGCACAGAGGAAAAATTGGAGGCAGAAGGAGCAAAAGAGGCTGGCGAGCTCGGAATTGGTGGTGTATCGCCGGCCAAGTTGTGACAGATGGGCTCCAAACTTCTTCTGTGTTCACTTTGTTCCACTAGAGTCTGTAGGGTTCCTAGGCACACTAATGAGGTCTCACAAGGTATCAACCATGCCAATTTCAAATTTTACAAGTGCCGAGAAACCCTAATACGGATTCGTTAACTAGAGATTAGGCGAAACTATAAGCTAGTTAACAACTTAACTAAAGGGTGAACGGAAATACAACCTTTGTAGATCCGGTCCTCCACCTCCATAGCTCCGTGACGGTGTACCCTCGCTGCGATCATCGGATCCCGGACTCTAGCGTCGGCTTCATCGGAGAAATGGGCAGGCTAGGTCGTCGACTTCGATGCCGAAGATGATCTACGTCGAGGCAACACTAGATCAAGCTCCAACTTAACTAAGCCATGAAACTTGTGAAGAAAACACCCTATACTACTTGGCAAGTGGTAGAGGATGAAGAAATAGGAAGTGGGTTCACTTTAGAATTGGATTTCTCACTCTTTTTCTCAAGTCACCATTGAAGCTAGCAATCTTCTTTCTTCTTGAAGAAGAAGAAGAAGATAATATGATAAGAATTAATCAATAATAGAAAATAAGTGATTCTTATCATATTAGCAACCATGGTTATGTGTAGAGAGTAAACTAAGGTTAGGTGAATGGTTAGGTTAGGCATGAAACAAAAATGGTAGACTTTTTCAAAGCTTCATGAAGCTTGAATGTAAAACAAAGCAAGCCACCATTTCTCTTTTTGCCAAAAGAAATAAATAAATAATTGAATAAATAAATTAAAACCCTAACCATTTACTTAACCAAGGTTTAAATCAAACATACACCCAAGTTTGCATGTATCATTAAACATGATACAAACTACTGCACAAAACTATATCAAATACACAATGTGCACATCAAGTGAGAAAATCCATCTTAAGTGAACTAATACTAGTTAATGTAAAGTAATATATCAAATATATAATTATACATTAAATCATTAAATCAACACTTGATTTAACGATCCGGTCATATCGCATATAACCGACTAATATCAAGTGTATCAATGTATCGAATCAACACTTGATTCGGTAACCCGGCTATTTCACATATAACCGACCAATGATACAAATCGCGAGAATAGAATACAGTATCACATACTGGTATAATTCTCGGTCCTACACATATCTCATATGCATTCCTATTTCGTTTCGCTTGAGCCAGGAAACCTCTGTGTAGGACTCTAAAGACTCGTCAATACGCCGGCAGCAAGTGATGATCATATCAATCACCCACAAGCCGCAAGCGGTCTGCTAAACGTAACGGCCACCCGGGTATTGAGCGATCAGAAGATCGACGAGCAAGCCCGCTCACACTCCTGTGAATCCAACCAGTAACACTTACCGTACAGTCTGGTCTGATCGTCTGATATGTCGCATATCTCGTCTAGGGGTGGTAAACGTCAGACCCCAATAACTCGATAAGTCATGTCGATATGAGGTCTATAACAGTTCGAGAAACTACTGGTCACACTTACCAGTAAATCTCAGCAACCCTGCCCAGGGATTTCCGGTTATAGCCAATCGAACGCAGCGCAACATCAACTCCCTATACCGGGAGAGACGAATCCCCTCCTATCGCTCATTGCCTCCATGTGATTCGGGACTGTATCCAAAAGCCACCATTTTGCACGCCCTCTTGAACGTGGTAAGGTGGAAATCAAAGCACGGTGGGAATCACACAAGACTCTATGACGATCTCGGGTCAACAGACTAACCTGTACCAGTGTCACCAGAGAACTGCCATCTGACGTAAGGTATAATACCATCTGGGAGTTCTCGGCGAGTCCGTCCAGTGTACCCAGTCTCCACTGAGCACCCGTATATCATCTCTGATGTCAAACACCAATGGATATGGGATCATCGATCGCCCATCTGTATGGGTCGAGAAGGTATACGCTAGTCTACTCTGGTATATCGATGCCCCGTCTCGATACACCCACGACTAGGGACCTTGAAGGATGTACTTATGGACTACCATGTCCCCACTAGTATGATCCACATCATAGTCCAAGTAGTCAAGTACACATCCTAAGGGCTTTACCAACATGTAACAGAGAGACAATCAGTATACACGTTAAGGTAAAGATTAACCAGATAGCATACTATCATGTCGAGCAAGAAAGTCCTCCCTATATATGTCCCAGCATCCACTACAATATACATCCTATGTACAGTAATGGCCTCTAGGGCATACATATAACTAACAATCTCCCACTTGCACTAGGGCCATCTGCAGCAGTGGTTGTAGTATCTCATACTCAACCATCCCATAAAAGTCTCTCTCTGGGAATAGGCCTTCGTAAGTGGATCCGCCGTGTTATCCTCTGAGTCCGCTTTCCTAACCTCGATCACGCTGGAGATCAACCATCTCCATGATCAGGTGATACTGCCTTAGAATATGTCTGGATCACTGATGGGACGGACGTTCCTTGGCATAAGCCACAACTCCATTGTCACACAATGGGAGGAACTAAGTTCATCTCATGAACAAATATTCATCGAGACTGCCTCTTTGGTAGCATCTTAAGTAGCGATGTATCCAGCCTTTATCGTCTAGTATGCCACGGTATCTAGCTTGGAACTCTTCCAACATACCATCCCTTTACCGAGGGTAAAGACAATGCCTGTGACTGACATTCAGTCGTCCTTATCATCCTGGAACCCTTCCAATGATTCTCCCCAGGACCAATTGATACCATCTCACTACAACTAGTGAGTATCCTAATATCCAATTAGATCTATCTCATAGATCCAAAACCCAGGATTTAGTAGGTATCACTTTGATCCTATATGGAGAATCATTGTGATAAGCGGAGATTGACCAAGCGTAGCATAGGAAACTCCTTCCCTATCAAGAGTATATCATCCACGTACTCTACAAGGATCACTACCATACTCCCTACTATCTTTTTGTTTATACAAGGTTCATCTACCATTTTGATGATGTCAAACTTTTTGACTAACACATCAAAACAGACGTTCCAACTCCGTGATGCCTGCTTTATCACATAAAATATCTTACATACGTTTCCGCTGCTCCCACTGTCTATGAGGCCCTCTGGCTGTGTACTTATAGACGCACTTTTTTAAAATATCATTTAGAAAAGCAGTCATGGCACCCAACCGCCAGATATCGTTGTCATGGTATGTAGCCGTGGCAAGTAGGATCTGGATGGACTTAAGCATAGCTACTGGAAAAGGTTTCATCATTTTCCACGCCTGGTTGATGACGAAAACCTTTAACAAGTCTAGCTTTGAAAGTCTCAACTTTTCCATCTACACCAAGTAATCTTCTCAAGATATACTTGCTCCTGATGGGGATTTAACCCTTCAGATAAAGCAACCAAAGTCCATACTTTGTTAGTGTATAAGGATTCCATCTCAGATCGCTAAGCATCCAGCCATTCTTACAGAGTCCCACTCCTCATGGCCAGCTCGAAACTAGTTGGGTCATCATCTTATGATGCAATTCTCGCTCCCACTGTCATAGAGAAACCGAAGTAACTCCCAGGTGGGTGAGGAACCCTACTAGATCGGCGGAGAGGCTGAGGTTCGTTGGTTACTATTGAATCCTTCGGTTCTACCAAATCATCAGCTGCAGTTTGTATAGCTGGAACATTTCCAGTTCAACATAACAGACCTTGCCTCGAGCTTGTTCGGATTTTGCTTTTAAACATAGCCCGGACAACCCCAAATCTTAACTAACTTAAGATATGGGCTCTTCCCTTTCCATATCCCATATGAAGCGGTAGGCAACTGATTTGATTGGAACCCTATTCAATAGGTATGCGACTTCTCAAGTGCATAACACCCAATAGGAAAAAGGTAACTCAGTAGTACTCATCATAGAGCACACCATATCAAATAGGGTGTATCTGCTCCGCCCCGATATACCATCGTGCTATGGTGTATACGGAGGAGTAATTCTGAGGGAGAATCTCATTCTCCTTTAGAATAGTCCAGGAATTTCGTGCTCAAGTATTCTGCTCGTTGATCTCATCAAAGGACATAATACTTATACCCGTATTTTTGGTTCTCTACTTCTAAATCATATTCTGTGAATATCTCAAAAGGTTCGGACTTGTGTTTCAACAGGAACATATGTCTGAATCTTGAGAGATCATCAGAGAATGTAATGAAGTACAAAGAACCGGTCTTGGCATGTGTAGACAGGGGACCTACATACATCAACATGTATCATCCCAAGAGTTCACTAAATCTTTCTCTGTTTCCAGTAAATGGAGCTATGGTCATTTTATCTCTGTGACATGACTGGCAAGTTTCACAAGATGTAAATTCAAACAGATTTAAATATGCATCTTTGTGCAACTTAGCTAGTCGGGTCACATTGATATGACCTAGTCTACAATACCTCAAGAAGGATCCGTTCATTTCTGAACTCTTCCTCTTGTGTGTGTTCCGTATACAAAAGAACTGTAGTTTGATTTAGAACATCAATACTTTTAGATAACGCGCCTGAACCGATCAACTTTTGATATAGGAAATGTTCAAAACATTATCCAACAATACAAAATTATATCCCTTCTTTACTAAATAAAGAGATTGATATGATTTTGTATATCAGGTACGGTATCTAATAGCATTTGTTCAGAATCAATGTACTGGTAATACAGGGTGACAGTGACCAACAGACTTGGCTGCAACACTTGCCCCGTTTTCTGTCTCATGAAACTTATCACCCGTTCTCATTTCTTTACCTATCTGTAGCCCATGTAACAAATTACATATGCGGGATCCTGATCCAGTATCTCATATTCAGGACGTAAAGAATACTGAGAAACAGTTCTGTATAATAAACACACCCGAAGATGATGCATCAGCATGCACTCTCTTCGTTTGGGCGGCACGGGAATTCTGGTATTCCCCTATTTCCTGCTCTGTCTTATAACGATTATAAGTTGGAACGGGACCAACGTTCCCCAGCTCAGTATAACAAGCGGGTTCGGTCAATATTCCGTATTATTATCTTGATTAAGGCGTGATATGGTCGCTACCAGGAGAGAGAGAGAAGAAAACACTCTGCGTGCGCTCTTGCAAGAATAGATTGGTTATTATTTTATCTAATCAGGATGGCTCCCACTGTTTTTATCAAATCTTCCTTCAAACCCTAAAAGGAAAGACTAGCCGGGATTAATTACACGCTACAAGTTCGCCAATCTTTCAGCCAGGCCAGTGTCGGTACTTTGAGGGAGGTTCCCCGTGCTTTCGCACGGACCTAATTAATGTAAACCTCGTTTTCCCAGAGGCGTAACCCCGTTGACACCTTTCTAGACACCTACTTGATCGGCTAATTGTAATGTGTAAAACTCTCCCAGAAGTAACAATTACTCGCAGTGGGTATCAGGATCCAACTATCTCATAGAAGGTATGCAATCTCATTGCAAATTTCAACACTTGAAATTCCCGATAATATTTTGCCCCAAACGTGCTATGACCTTGACGCATGCCAAACAACCCATAGCCCGCTAGTCAAGTTCAACCCGTACATTTCTTGATTGAATTAAACCCACCCGCACGACCCCTGACGCATTCCAAACAACGCCGTACGAATACCCTAATCCAATCGCATCACATGCTAGCAGATAAGCACTAGTTAGCTACCGTACACTACGCCTTGACGCATGCCAAACTACCGCAGCACGAATACTAACTAGTACTTATCTGAAATGACGGAGGGCTACGACAGGTTTTTCTGAAAACCTATTGCGTAATGAACTTGATATCCTTGTAGAATCAAATGATTTTAAAATGGAGTGATTTTGAGGCTTTTCTAGTTTTGCTAAAGGAGTCACTCCCGGTGAAGGGATCGTCGGTCCTTTCCTCGTCGAATGAGGTGCGGGATATATCATATATATCACTGTGCAAAGCAAAAACTATAGAAGCAATCAAAAGACAAACCGAGGGGTGAAACATCTGCCAGTTATTGCTAAAGGAGTCACTCCCGGTGAAGGGATCTCGGTCATTTCCTTATCGAATAAGGTGCAGGATGTTCTACAAGGAACACCGCGATACAAAGCAAGAACTGTAGCTACCTGTTTTATTTAGAAATTCGATTCCACAACATCTTAGGTTTCTTTTATTTTCATTAATCGCATTAATGAAGTCCCATCATTTAAGCACCTAAACATCACAGATAAATACGACGTACACTTATGCCATCTGCATTCGCCTCGATGTCCCCTCGTGCACCGTTAGGTTAGGTAACTAACGGCAGAGCGGGGCAGGGCTAGCACGGGTGTAAAACATAAGTAACGTCTATATAATATATCATATATACTATATATGGTATTTATCACAGAACATATCAAATGATCACATCACAGATATTGCGGCAGAAGAAACATACAAAATATTAGATATACTAGGACGTCCGTGTTTTCAATACGAGCCAGTATAAAACACGGATTCCACGGTCGCGATGAATAGCCAAACCCACACCTCTAGACCCCTACAAGAGCGGCAAGCAACCCTACCAATTCTAGAGTTAGAAGATCCGGACTCAACTCCTCGAGTTGGTCTCCCACTGGACTCCAGAACCCGGTTACTTGTGCCCTCCTCCTTGGGTCTATCCTAGTGCGGAAAAGTAAATAATATACAAACGGTGACATCTTCCGCAACCTGGAAGTTCCCCAATAAAAGAATATTACATATAAGTTTTTACATGAATGAAAATGAAAAACACTCATCTCACATAAAAAAAACCCGACTATTCAAACACGACGATCCAATATAACATATCCAGCAACACATAACATCACATGTCATCAACGTAAGTAAACATGCGTATCCCAATTGTCGTTGACATATAGCAACGAAACCGGCGATATCACATATTACACTTACGGTCACAGGAAAAAAAATGTAAAACTACAACAGTTGGAATCCACAACCTCCTTAGACATCGCATGCCTAAACAAATGAATTCCTTAGACATCACATGCCTAACGATTATAAACCCCGCATTTTAGTCTCATTATCGAAAACACTTTTCAATATCAAGTCGGGCAATTCAACAAGATTCCCGAAAAACTGATCGAATGCTCGTCATAAACTTTAGTAGGCGGCCGCACCCCCGATACCGTCGACGAAGTGCACCAAGGCGGAACACCGCTACCGTGAGCACCCGAACGGATGCTTTCGGCGATGGGGTTCTCCTACAATCACTTGGTCGAGGCTATGAGGTGTAGCTGTCTATTAAGTTTACCCGGCGAGTATCCGCGTACGTTACGTGATTGCGACGGACTTTTGATCGCATCAAAATTCCGTGGCAACCGATCAAGTGAGACTAAAGTGCTATGTTTATAACATTCATATCAGTTATCTCATAACTACTTATGGATTCCAAGTATTGTATCTCATTCCAGATAAATAGAAAATGTTAAACTTTCCGATCGAACATTCAAACACCCAAGTTTTCCCGAAACAAATCAACACATGAAATAGGTTTAAAAACATCCAGTTCATGCCTCAGTACCAATGATCCAGCCGTAGAAGGGTCAAGCCAACGCCTCACATGTGGCACGCCGTACTGCCCCAAACCCGAAAGTTCAAAGGGCAGTTCAAAACGGTCACATAATCGAGTTAAGGTTTGTTGTCTTCTAGAGGGTCCATCGCGTTACTTGCACTACTTAGAACGTCTTTAAACCACGGAAAGATCCAACACTTGGAAATTTCCTGACAGGGAAAAAAGTGGGTATTTATATCCGGTCGAACTTTTTAACATACTCTAAATTATCCGAAAAAACACACAGACAAAATTAGACAATCCGATCGAATAATCGAATCCCCAAAACAACCCCAGAATGCTCAACTGTTGAGTAAATGTTAAAATATCCCAGAAAATACAGTACTAAGAATTAGGAATTACTGTGCAAATTACAAAAGCTGATTTGACTACTTGGCCGCGGAACCGCCGCACGAGCCATGCTCGTACCGCGGTTCCGCCGCACTTTAGAGGAATTGACCGCTCGAATTCCACAGTAATTCTTAAAAACTCCTGCTGATTTTTCTGCATATTTTTAATTTGGAAAAATCCCTGTTTTCAAAAAATGTACAGAGAGCATTTTGAGATTAGGGTTTCGGTTCGATAGGACTTCTAACTCTGTCTACGCATTGCCTAAGGCTCTAGCTAGGCTCTGATACCACTGTATGGTTCCTAGTCACACTAATGAGGTCTCACAAGGCATCAACCATGCCAATTTCAAATTTTACAAGTGCCGAGAGACCCTAATACGGATTCGTTAACTAGAGATTAGGCGAAACTAGAAGCTAGTTAACAACTTAACTAAAGGGTGAACGGAAATACAACCTTTGTAGATCCGGTCCTCCACCTCCATAGCTCCATGACGGTGTACCCTCGCTGCGATCATCAGATCCCGGACTCTAGCGTCGGCTTCATCGGAGAAATGGGCAGGCTAGGTCGTCGACTTCGATGCCGAAGATGATCTACGTCGAGGCAACACTAGATCAAGCTCCAACTTCACCAAGCCATGAAACTTGTGAAGAAAACACCCTATACTACTTAGCAAGTGGTAGAGGATGAAGAAATAGGAAGTGGGTTCACTTTAGAATTGGATTTCTCACTCTTTTTCTCAAGTCACCATTGAAGCTAGCAATCTTCTTTCTTCTTGAAGAAGAAGAAGAAGAAGATAATATGATAAGAATTAATCAATAATAGAAAATAAGTGATTCTTATCATATTAGTAACCATGGTTATGTGTAGAGAGTAAACTAAGGTTAGGTGAATGGTTAGGTTAGGCATGAAACAAAAATGGTAGACTTTTTCAAAGCTTCATGAAGCTTCAATGTAAAACAAAGCAAGCCGCCATTTCTCTTTTTGCCAAAAGAAATAAATAAATAATTGAATAAATAAATTAAAACCCTAACCATTTACTTAACCAAGGTTTAAATCAAACATACACCCAAATTTGCATGTATCGTCAAACATGATACAAACTAGTGCACAAAACTATATCAAATATACAATGTGCACATCAAGTGAGAAAATCCATCTTAAGTGAACTAATACTAGTTAATTTAAAGTAATATATCAAATATATAATTATACATTAAATCATTAAATCAACACTTGATTTAACGATCCGGTCATATCGCATATAACCGACTAATATCAAGTGTATCAATGTATCGAATCAACACTGGATTCGGTAACCCGGCTATATCACATATAACCGACCAATGATACAAATCGCGAGAATAGAATACAGTATCACATACTGGTATAATTCTCGGTCCCGCACATATCTCATATGCGCTCCTATTTCGTTTCGCTTGAGCCAGGAAACCTTTGTGTAGGACTCTAAAGACTCGTCAATACGCCGGCAGCAGGTGATGATCATATCAATCACCCACAAGCCGCAAGCGGTCTGCTAAACGTAACGGCCACCCGGGTATTGAGCGATCAGAAGATCGACGAGCAAGCCCGCTCACACTCCTGTGAATCCAACCAGTAACACTTACCGTATAGTTCAGTCTGATCGTCTGATATGTCGCATATCTCATCTAGGGGTGGTAAACGTCAGACCCCAATAACTCGATAAGTCATATCGATATGAGGTCTATAACAGCTCGAGAAACTACTGGTAACACTTACCAGTAAATCTCAGCAACCCTAGCCAGGGATTTCCGGTTATAGCCAATCGAACATAGCGCATCATCAACCCCTAATACCGGGAGAGGCGAATCCCCTCCTATCGCTCATTGCCTCCATGTGATTCGGGACTGTACCCAAAAGCCACCGTTTTGCATGCCCTCTTGGATGTGGTAAGGTGGAAATCAAAGAACAGTGGGAATCACACAAGACTCTATGACGATCTCAGGTCAACAGACTAACCTAAACCAGTGTCACCAGAGAACTGCCATCTGACGTAAGGTATAATACCATCTGGGAGTTCTCGGCTAGTCCCTCCAGTATACCCAGTCTTCACTAAGCACCCGTATATCATCTCTGATGTCAAACACCAATGTATATGGGATCATCCATCGCCAATCTGTATGGGTCGAGAAGGTATACGCTATTCTACTCTGGTATATCGATGCCCCGTCTCGATACACCCACGACTAGGGACCTTGAAGGATGTACTTATGGACTACCATGTCCCCACTAGTATGATCCGCATCATAGTCCAGGTAGTCAAGTACACATCCTAAGGGCTTTACCAACATGTAACAGAGAGACAATCAGTATACACGTTAAGGTAAAGAGTAACCAGATAGCATACTATCATGTCGAGCAAGAAAGTCCTCCCTATATATGTCCCAGCATCCACTACAATATACATCCTATGTACAGTAATGGCCTCTAGGGCATACATATAACTAACAGAGTCTCGCTGATATTTTTTGATTTTTTAGTTTAGATCTAGAGTGGTAGGAGGTCAGAAATCCAGAGAGCAAAATTTGTTTTGCTAGTTTTTTTGTTTTGGTTTTGAAAATTTTTGAAATTTTTAGTTTGTTTTTTTAGAAAAGTGCTAGATGGATATTAACAAGATTAACCCGAAATAACAAAAACAAAAATGTTACCGTCTCCCCGGCAACGGCGCCATTTGATCGCACGCTTTTGGCGTGTCGAGTTTTAAGTTCTAAAGTTTAACCGCGATCAGGATGGTGTCTCTTTGCAGCTAGCCGCGATGAGCACAGGTCGTCCATAGGGAGACGGAGCGTTTTATGTTCTTGTTCTTACGAGTTAATGCGCGTAGGCTGAATTGTTCGTATCTATCCTATATGTTATATGCAAAGTATAAAGTTGTTAGGAAAAGATACAATAGTGTAAGCTAAGGAAATCTGCATTAAAACCTTTGAGCCGAACTTAACGATTGAAGCTAGAGCAATCGGGAACAACGTGGATTAGGGTGCTTAAGCACGGTATTCATGGAATCTGGCTTATTGACCCTTGTTGGTCCGTTCTTGGCTCTAGTTTTCGCCTCCGGCCAAACCGAACGCAACCGGTCGTAGTTAGGAATCACCGTTATCTTGGTAGGGTAGGGTGCCTAACGGAGCGCTTGCATAACGTTTGGACGGAATTCAATGGAAAATACGGGAAAAGAAAATGAGAAACGGAACGTTAACTTACAATATCGTATTCTTGCCTAACAAAACATATTTACAACCATCATATTAACAACACCATATTAACAAACCATCACAAAAAGAAAAAGCAAAGAAAAGAACAAAGAAAAGAAAAGAAAACATTACAAGTAAGTAAGTGCATGGAATTTAAAGTGCAAGTAAGTAAAGCAAGTATTAAAAGAGCAAGAAAGAAAGAACTAGGAACCAAAGAGCAAAATACAAGACATGAGTTCAATAACCTAATCTTAAATTTGCAAGCTCAATTAAGAGGTTGCAAGATCAAGAAGAGGCAAAGAACTAATGGTGAATGAAGGCACAAAAAGAGAACTTAATTAATCTTCAAGAATGATACAACCCTTGAAATCAATAACCAACCCTTAAACTTGCAAGCTCAAGAAAGAGGTTGCAAGCTCAAGAGAAGGTTAAGAACTCAAGGGGACTAAGCTATATACAAGAACAAAATGGAAACAAAAGAGGCTTGGTGAAAAGAATGAAACAATGTAAGCACAATCCAAGACCCCTCTCCCGTTCTCACTGGTTCTGTATTTATACGCTCAAAAGAAAATTTTACAAACAATAAAAATGAGCTGACATGGTGGCAAGGGGGGCCCATAGAAGTCTGGGAGTTGTTGGAGGTGAAGGGGTCGGACACAAGGGTGTCGTGCTCAGCCCAAATCCGAGATCTCTGGCTTGGATTTGGTGTGTGGTCATGTGTTGTCCCCCACATCACTCTGGTGCAGTTTGTTTTCTCGGTGAAGGCTCTGGATGCACTCAGGGCTTGGAGGGAACATGGATCTTTAATTCAACACACAATCTTTTGCATTGAATGCACATCACTTCATGCCCACTTGTGTCTTGCATTGGGCAGCCCCCCACTAGGTCAATGCCATCAAAGAGCTAGTGCACAACTTGTCATGTGTTGGACAAAAATGTGTGTACACTAGTTTATTTACAAAAACTCTTTGATTCTTAATCGGTTTCCAGTTCTGGTTGCAGTGTCAGCTCACAAATGTAATATCCGTGATTCTGGATGTATTTCTAGTATTTTGTCACGGATACATGTAATCTGTATTACTGAGAAAACACCGATTAATAGTACCGATATATACAAAAAATAGATAACGAATGAGCGGTATAAAAATGTAGTTTTCAGTGATGAACAAATACCACCAAACTTATCTTTTGCTCGTTCTGAGCAAAACAAAAATCCTAGCTTCACTTTCACAGGGAACGCGATTGCACTGAGCATGTGCAACAAGCCGTTAAACCTCTAGGTTTCCCTAGTAGAAGGAGTGTTGTCTCCTGAGGGTTTTCAGCGGATAGTACCCACAAAATCCCATCAAGCTAGTTTCATAAGTTAACATTGATTCTACTCCTACAGTTTAGTATCTATGTTAGAAATTCTATTATCCTAAGTTAGAAATATCCAACCAATATGATTCACACCTCCTATCTATTTAACCTTAGATCCTATACGTTCCAAAAAAGTTTAGAAAGATGTTGGTATCTCTTGCGTTTTCCTTCTAATGCGCGGACTCAAATCAGGGATTTTTATCAACTTTACAGAAAACATAAGTCTTATTCTTCATTTCTATCTCTCCTCCAAACATCGATCGTATACCCCTGCGTGTGTGTAAGTTTTCACCCCTACACTTTAATAATTCAATTCAAGCTATAGTATCCTTGCCCTAATAGCTAATATTACTTCTTTTCATTAGTGATGGACGGTGATAATCACACACCTTTCATGCGACTATTAATGCTTTTTAAGGCATTAACGGCCGATTACTGAATGTGTGGGCTTAAAGCATAAATAACAGTTTCCAGGTCATGACTTTATTTATTTATTTTTCTTTTCTTTATTTTTCTTATTCAAGACCGGATATATTTTTCAATGATTCTCTTTTTGGTGCTTAGCTTTAAATACCGTTTTTTCTTTCATACTAGGTTTTCAGGTAAGAGTATTTCTAGGTATCCTTTACTATCCTAAGTTTCAAGGTGCGTGTAAGTTTAGTTGTAGGGTATATACTTTCTAAATTTGAACTCAAGAATAGAAACTATTTTTCAGACTTATCCTTCAGTAAAGCTTCAATACTTTCCCTTCATCTTGACTTAACTCAAGAACTGAACTCAAGATTACCTACTTCTATAAAAAAAACTGCAAGGACGTATAATCACCAAGGTTAAACAAAATGAGGGTTATTTTTAGGGTTTTCAATTCCTAAGCGTAGAATTTAGTTATTTCTAACATATCAACTAAACTTCCGGAATAAAAATCTAAGTTACCCTATTAGCTAACTTGACGAAAAAGTTTTTATATTTTTGTGAAAATTTTCGATTTTTATTGGTTTTTAAATGAGTATGCAAATCCAAAATATACAAATGAATGCGAAGGTAGAAAGCTTACCGAGCACACTCCCAAACTTAAGCCTTACAGTGCCCTCGCTGTCAGGCTACACCAAGAGGGTCAAAATTGTCGGCGCTCCCCAAAAACAAATTATATACAAAAAAAGAAAACCAAAAATATATACACAAAAAGGGTCCCCTCAAACATAAGTAAAACAGTGTTTCTACTGTTAAGCGTTGATGTTCAGGATTAGGAGGAGAGAATAATATTATCTATATAAGGCCTTATACAGGCCAAAAGTTAACACCAACCATTCAAAAATTTTATCGTTATAATGTTGTGGTTGGTGAAAGAATACGGAGAGGAAAGAAATGGAGAATACGTGAGACCGTATGTGGGTAGAAGTGGTATATGGTCCCGGTATATAAGAAGAAGAATGGCAGAAAAGAAAAAGAAATGAAGTACGAACTTGAGGGTGAAAATGGAGTGAATAGATTAGCACAATTTGTGATGACCGATGTGTGAAAAGCGATTGTGCTAATCTATCAACCCATCGAGAAATGGGGTCAAATCCCTCAAGATTCGTGAGAAAACATGGGTACACCATATGCGTTGGTATTTGGCGCAGAAGCGGTGCTCCCACTGGAGGTAGAACTCCCTTATCTACGAGTAACAGTTTGATACGAGCTGACAGATGAAGAATACGCTCATCTTAGGCTTGAGGAGCTCAACGCCTCGATAAAACTCGCCTTATAGCACAGCAAAATATGGAGGCTTATAAGGCAAGGATGACACGATCATATGAAAAACTGACCAGGCCGAGAATATTCCTCTAAGGCGAACTCGTGCTAGTCGTCAAAAGACCAATGATCCCCAATCGTGAAAAATGGGGGAAGTTCAAGCCGAACTATGAAGGCCCGTACATCTTAGACAAAGTCTACCAAGGTGGAGCCTACCTGCTCATAGATATGCATGGCGAAAGACCCTTCCGGCCAATAAACGGCTGATTCTTCAAAAAATACTATGCTTGACAAGTCACGACTTAGGTCAATGATAGACGACGACGCTTGTGTCCGCTCGCTATATTCCTGAATCTGAACTCTGAGAGTGGCATCCAAAAGCTCCGTCGCCTCAAACATGGCGACATAAGACCCAAAAGTCCCTAAACTAATAGTGGACCAAAACATCCCTAAACTAATACTGGACCGGAACGTCCTTAAACTAGCATTTCGCCCTAAACAAGGTGATAATGGACAGAAACGTCCCTAAACTAATATTGGACCGAGACGTCCCTAAACTAATACTGGACTGAAATTTCCTTAAACTAACATTCGTCCCCAAGATGGGAATGCTGGACCGAGAAGTCACTAAACTAAGATCCGCCTTAAACATGGAAATAATGGAACGGAAAGTCCTTAAACTAAAAATTTTCCTCAAACATGGCAATAATGGACCGGAACGTCCCTAAACTAGTGCATTGCCCTAAATACAGCGATATGCTCCCTTGAGATCTATTTTGCAATCGAAGTACAGCGGCAAAGGTTGCAACTCAAGTCCCACTGGCTGCATAGCTACTATAGAAATGAAACCACCCCTAAGTCCCACTGATAAACAGATGGGTCACCTATGACGAAACTATTCTTGAAAGTTTCATCGCGTTAAAAAAAGGTATGTCCACAAGGGAAATGGACACAGATGAAAACCTAAAAGGGCGCCGTGAGTAAAAATAGCAGGACTGCCAGTGAGTTTGTGAAAACCCGAAAGGGTGCAATCTTGCTAAAAAAACGGTATTTCCACAAGCAAAATGGGCACGGGTGAAAACCCGAAAGGGCGCCGTGAGTAAAAATAATAGGATTGCCGGCAAGTTTGTGAAAAGCCGAAAAGGGCGCAAACTCATAAAATAAAAAAATTCATGTGCACTTGCAAGGTCCTCTTGACCTGTAAGGAGAAAATGCTTGCGTGAGATCCTTACGACTGACAAATGGACAACACACTTAGGAATCCTCACGATTCTTAAAGAGAAAATACATCTATGAGATCCTCACGACTCATAGGGAGAAATACCTTTATGAGACTCTAACGGCTCAAAAAGCCATAAACCCTTAGTCGAAAGGATCCCAACCCTGTTTTCTAAGCCACCTTTGTCTAAACCAACAAAAGAAAATAATAATTCGCTCCATGCAACATTCCAGTTGTAGCGATGTTGATGCCTATATGGGTGTCAAATCCCAAGTCCTCTCACGGCAAATGATGATTCGTTCCTAGCAATATTCCAATTGCAGCGATGCTGATACCACAATGGGTATTAGGACCAAGTCCCTAAGTCGCAATTAAAAGTAGCAAAAAAAGATATAGCCGAAACGATTGGGCACCATGATAAATAGACGAAATGATTGGGCAATCGCGACTTTCACGACATAAAAGCTGAAAAGATAGAGTATCGCGGAAAGAAATAAAAAAATGAAAATGAAACTTTTTTGCCCTGCAGGTAGGTCCACACCAACCCCTATATATAATCCATAGACACAAATGAAAGAAAGGGAATCATATTTTCCCACCAGGCTCCGTCAAAGGGAGAGCCAGATCTCGATGGCAACATTACATTGTAGAGGCCAACTCGACGTTCTTCTCATTCCAGTAAGGTGCAGATGCGACGTTTACAAAGACCTAAGGGTCAAATAAAAGGGGAGCAATAGCATATTCCTAGCTCCAGATCTCGATGGCAACATCTAAAGCCTAGAGATTACCTCGATGTTCTTCTCATTCCAGCAGGATGCAGATGCAACATCAACAAAAGACCCAAGGGTCAAAACAAAAATAGAGCCATGGAAAAATCCTAGCTCCAAGTCTTGACGGTACATATACAACCTAGAGATTATTCCGGCGTTCCCCCTCATTTCAACAGGATGCGAACGCAACTATTAAATGAAATTTTAGCAATGGCATATTCCTAGATCCGGACTTCAATTGCAATACATACAGCATAGAGGTCCTACAGATGTCTACCCTATTTCAGCAAAAAATCGGCGCAACATTTTCAAAGCAAAAAACGAAGTGACAGCATATTCCCAGCTTTGGGTCTTGACGACAACTCCTATAAAGCCTAAAAGACCATCGGAGATCATCCCACCCCAGAAGGGTGCGGTTATGGCTCATCGGGGCTCCAAATTGAGCTTAACCTTAGGTAAAAAGCGTCATGGATAATTCCTAACACTTTCTCTTCCGACGGTAATATGACCTAAGGAGATTACTTGAAGACGTCTTGTCCAGCCCCCGAAGGGATCAGAGACACGACAGTCGCGGGGCTACTTGAACAGCGTCTTAAAGACTGCATATCGAGGAATACATCAGTCAACGCGATGATACCACGGACTAAAACCCTAGTACCACAAACCTAACGAACTTCTGTCTTAAAGAATGGGGGTTATCTACATACAACGTTAGGACAAGTTTGCCTGTAAACCCAAGGGAGGTAAACTAAAGAGACTCTGAAACGAGTGAATAAACTACCAACTCTGAGATGAGTACATAAACTAGAGACTCTGAAACGAGTGAATAAACTACAAACTCCGAAATGAGTGGATAAACTAAAGACTCCAAAACGAGAGAATAAACTAATTGGCGCTAAATTAAGACATCTAACACAGAGAAGCGCGTGCAAAAATGTATATTCTTTATTCATGAATCAAAGTGTTTGAAAGATACAATTTAAATAAAAAAAAGGGGGAATACAATTTTAGCCATTAAGAAGGCGGGGCTTTCAATAAAATAGCAACATGTTCACTCTCCTGCCGCAACTCCTCTTCACGCGCCACTATTGCAGCCAACATTGCTTTGACTTGAGCCCGTTGTTGCAAGCAAGATGAAATCTTCTCAGCAATTTCATGCTTAGAAACTTCGCAATCTCGCATTCCCCGCTCGGTATAGTCAAGGTTCTACCTCAGCGCCATTCCTTTAGACACGCATTGTTGAAGATTTTCAAAAATAACTTGCAGCTGCGCAGCATTCGCTTCGACCTGGGCATGCAATTGGCTGGATTCGCCAAAATCCGTCTCATGTTCCTTTTACTTTAGGACCAATCTCTTCTTGCTCGATCCATGCAATCAGTTGAGCCTTCGAGGTTAATGCTTCAAGCTCAAGAAGTTTGTGCTCGATCTTATGGAGACAAGCCTCAATTCACTTATAGTAGTCAACCCAAATGCTGACAAAACCTTCATTGTGGAAAGTCACAAGCATCGCCAGCATAGGGTTGACCTCGTCTGCAAAGTCCGCAGCAGAAGTAGGAGCTTCAACATTAAGGTCTTCGATAAATTAGCTTAGCATCCTCCTGCTATTTGCCGCACCCCTGGAAGACTGACGCTTAGCGAAGGGCCCCACGGGTATAGAAATGCGAGACTCAAGTGGAGCCAAAGCTGATGTAGCTACTGCAGAATAAAGCACACACAAAGAAGGGTCAGATTTCAACTTAAAAATAAAATAGAATGATGATGAATGAGATCTAACATACTAATAGTTAAAAGTGGCAAATCAGGAAGCGTTGGAGGCTCTGCTATTCCTTTGTTCTCTCCCTCGAGCCGTAAGACTGTGGTCAATACGAGAAAAGCTTAGCAATAGAAAGATTACTCGTAGAAAGATGAAATAAGACATGGAGAATATATTAACCAATGCCCGAAGGAGGAATGAATTCCGATTGGAAGGCGAAGTGCGAGCTTAATATTTGGCATAAGTGGTCAAAAAGCACTCTTACAGGATTGCAACAATATATGGTAAAGAAATTAATTCTAGAAATAATATCTATATTGAAACAAGAAAATAAGAAATTTTTACCTTCCATCATTAAACCCGAGAGAACTCGAGGGGTACAAAAGAGATAGGAAGAGCATCGACAGTCATGGCAACGGCTCTTAACTTCATTAAGAATGTAGATGAACCTTATATTTACAAGAAGATGGCAGAGAGTAAGGTTGTCTTCCTCGTATTGTACGTGGATGACATACTCTTGATAGGAAATGATGTTCCTATGCTGCACTCGGTCAAGCTCTTCTTATCATATAGATTCTCAATGAAAGATCTAGGTGATGCCTTCTGCATTTTGGGGATTAAGATCTATAGAGGTAGATCTAAACGGATACTGGGATTGTCCCAATCCAGGTACATTGATACCATGCTAAAAAGGTTTATTATGGAAGAATCCAAGAGTAGGAATTTACCCATGATGTTTGGGCTCACTCTCTCCAAAGAGATGTCTCCCAACACTGATTTGAAGAGAGCTCGCATGCAAGGGATACCCTATGCTTCGGCAGTAGGCTCTACCATGTACGCGAAGCTATGTACCAGACCTGATGTAGCATACTCACTAAGTGTAGTGAGTAGGTATCGAGCAGATCCTGGAGAGAGTCACTAGACAGCTGTGAAGAACATTCTCAAGTACTTGAGAAGGACTAATGAGATGTCCTTGGTGTATGGTAACGGAGAACTCCAGGTGGAGTCCTTTACCGATTCAAGCTTCCAAAGTGATAAGGACGACTCTAAGTCTCACTCGGGATTTGTCTTTACCCTCAATGGAGGGGCGGTGTGTTGAAAGAGTTCCAAACAGGAAACCATGGCAGACTCAACGATGGAGGCTGAATACATCGCTGCCAACGATGCTGCCAAAGAGGCTGTCTGGATAAAGAAGTTCATTACTGAACTTGGTGTGGTTCCATCTATTGAGCATCCAATACCTTTGTATTGTGATAACAATGGAGCAATGGCTTTAGCCAAGGAACCCAGGTCCCATCATAGATCCAGGCATATTATGAGGCAGTATCACCTGATCCGGGAGATAGTTGATCGCCAAGAGATCGAGGTCATACCCCAGATACAATTTGAGAGACTCTTCGGGATGTTGGGTATGAGATACTACAACGGTTGGCCTTAGTGCAAGTGGGAGTTTGTTAGTTATGTATATGCCCTAGAGACCATTGTTGTATATATGATGTATATTATAGTGGATGCTTAGATATATATAGAGAGGAATTTCTTGCTCGATATAATAGTATGCTATCCAGTTTCACTTTTTCTAAACATGTTAACTTATATTGGTTTACTGTCTTGCTCTCACATATTGATAAAGCCCTTGGGATATGTAATTGACTACTAAGACTATGATGCAGATCATACTAGTAGGGCCAGGGTAGTCCACAAGTACATCCTATAATTGTTCCTAGCCGAGGGAGTATCGAGATAGGGCATCAATACTCCAGAGTAGACTACCATATTCGCATCTTGACCCATATGATGGGCGATGGATGATCCCACATCCATTGGTGTTTGACATCAAAGATGGTATACGGGTGCTCAGTGGAGACTGGGTACACTGAAAGGACTCGCCGAGAACTCCTAAATGGTATTATACCTATTGTCAGACAGCCGTTCTCTGGTGACACTGGTACAGGTTAGTCTGTAAACCCGAGATCGTCATAGAGTCTTGTGTGATTCCCAGTGTGCTTTGATTTCCACCTTACCATGTTCATGAGAACGTGCAAAATGGTGGCTTTTGGGTACGGTACAGAATCACATGGAGGCAATGAGCGATAGGAGGGGTTTCGTCTCTCCCGGTATTTGGAGTTGATGTTGCGCTGTGTTCGATTGGCTATAACTGGAAGTCCCTGGCCAGGGCTGATATGGAGATCTACTGGTAAGTGTTATCAGTAGTTTCTCGACCTGTTATAAGCCTCGCATCGACACGACTTATCGGTTACTGGGGTCTGACGTTTACCACCCCTAGACTAGATATGCGACATATCAGACGAAGAGACCGGATTTTATGGTAGTGTTCCTGATTGGATTCACAGGAGTGTGTGAAGGCTTGCTTGCTGATCTTCTGATCACTCAATACCCGGGAGGCTGTTACGTTTAGCTGACCACTTACAGCTTATGGGTGTTTGATATGATCATCACCAACTGCCGGCATATTGACGAGTCATTAGAGTCCTACACAGAGGTTTCCTGGCTCAGGAGAAACGGAGTAGGAGAACATATGTGATATGTGCGGGACCGAGAACAATACGTGTATGTGATACCGTATTCTATTCTCGCGATATATGATATTGGCCGGGTATATGTGATATAGCCGGGTTATCGGATCAAGTGTTGATTCGATAAATCGATACATATTATATTAGTCGGTTATATGTAATATAGACGGATTATTAAATCAAGTGTTGATTTAATAATTTAATGTAGAATTATATATTTGATATATTAAAATACATTAACTAATATATTGCTCACTTAAGTATTTCATTTTCTCACATATGGATACATTTAACATATATGTGATATATGTTTATTGTATTCTTTTCTTTTGTCACAAAATATTATATATGTGAAATGTGATATTGTAACATGCTAGGGTTACACATGCAACTAGGGTTTAAGAAAACTAAACCATGCTTTGTAATTAGGGTTAGGTTTTTATTTGTTTTAGATAATTCAAATTTGTGGATTAATGCATGAGATATTTTTCTTGTTGACTTAGTCCAGTCTCTTGATATTTCTAAGATATTTGTTAACCTAACCCTAACCACTTTGCCATGGTTAATTCTCTATAAGGTGACATGCTTAACCCTTGGTTGCATTTCTAACCTCAACAATAATTCATTCATTCATCACACTTCATCTTCTTCTTCCTCCTCACAAAAGCTTTCTAGCTTTTTAATTTGTGATGAATGATTGTGAGAAAAAGAAAACAAAAGAGAGCAAAATTCCTACTTCATCATCCTCTTCTATACTAGCCATATAGATTAGTGTGTTAGCTTCACTAATCTTTAATTAGTGAAGTGTGTTAGTTATATGTATGCCCTAGAGGCTATTACTGTACATATGATGTATATTTTAGTGGATGTTAGGACATATATAGGGAGGACTTTCTTGCTCGACATGATAGTACGCTATCTTGTTGTACTTTATCTTAACATGTACTCTGATTATCTCTATGTTACATGTTGATAAAGCCCTTAGGATATGTACAAGACTGCTGAGACTATGATGAGATCATACTAGTGGGGCCATGGTAGTCAACGAGTACATCCTATAACTGTTCCTAGTCGAGGGTGTATCGAGACAGGGCATCGATACACCAGAGTAGACTAGCGTATATGCATCTTGACCCATATGATGGGCGATGGATGATCCCATATCCATCGGTGTTGACATCAAGGATGGTGTACGGGTGCTCAGTGGAGACTGGGTACACTGGACGGACTCGCCGAGAACTCCCAGATGGTATTATACCTTACGTCAGATGGCAGTTCTCCGGTGACACTGGTACAGAGAGTCTGTTGACCCGAGATCGTCATAGAGTCTTGTGTGATTCCCACCGTGCTTTGATTTCCATCATACCACATCCAAGAGGGCATGCAAAAAGGTGGCTTTTAGGTACAATCCCGAATCACATGGAGGCAATGAGCGATAGAAGGGGATTCGTCTCTCCCGGTATAGGGAGTTGATGTTGTGCTGTGTTCGATTGGCTATAACCGGAAATCCCTGGCCAGGGTTACTGAGATTTACTGGTAAGTGTTATCAGTAGTTTCTCGAACTGTTATAGACCTCATACCGACATGACTTATCGAGCTACTGGGGTCTGACGTTTACCACCCCTAGGTGAGATATGCGACATATCAGACGACGAGACCGGACTATACGGGAATGTTACTGATTGGATTCACAGGAGAATGTACAGGCTTGCTTGTTGATCTTCTGAGCGCTCAATACCTAGGTGGCTGTTACGTTTAGCTGACCGCTTGCAGCTTGTGGGTGTTTGATATGATCATCACCTACTGCCAGCATATTGACGATTCTTTAGAGTCCTACACAGAGGTTTCTTGGCTCAGGCAAAACGGAATAGGAGCACATATGTGATATGTGTGAGACCGAGGTTAATGCAGTATGTGATACCGTATTGGATTCTCGCGATATGAGATATCGGCCAGGTATATGTGATATAGCCGGGTCATCGTATTAGTCGGTTATATGCGATATAGCCGGATTGTCGGATCAAGTGTTGATTCGATAATTTAATGTATAATAATATATATGATATATTAAATTACATTAACTAATATTAGCTCACTAAAAGATTCATTTTCTCATGGGATAATACATTGATATATATGCGATATATGTTAATTGTATTATTTTCTATTGTTACAAAATATATTGTATATGTGATATATAATATTGTAACATGTTAGGGCTGCAAATTTAAACATGGTTTAGGGTTTAAACTTGGTTAGGGTTTGGATTAGGGTTAGCTTTTGCATGAAGCTTCCATGAAGCTTCATGAAGCTTTGACTTTGTGGTTGCTTGGTATTTTGTGAAGATATTATGTTAACCCAATCCAAACCATTAACTCTAGTTAACTCTCTACAAGGGTTAACTCTTTCATGCTTAACCCTTGGTTAGATTTGTAACCACTACAATAATTCTTTATTCATCACAAAAGGAAAAAGATTATTCATTCTTCTTCTTGCTTGAGTTCCTTCTTGAAAAGCTTTCTAGTTTTACTTTTGTGATGAAAGTGAGTGAGAAAAAGATTATAAAAGAGAGAAAAAATCCTACTTCATCATTCTCATCTATCCTAGACATTTAGATGATGGTGTTCACTTCATATTATGAGTGTTAGCTTGTGTTATCAAAACTTCAAGGTAGATCATCTTTGTATCGAAGATCGGAAGCAAGACTGCATCTTTCCCTTCGTGGAACCTCTCGAGAGTCCGGAACACGATGATCGCAGCGAAGGGACCTCAACATGGAGCTTAAGAAGTGAAGGACCGGATCTACAAAGGTTGTAATCCCTTTCACTTAGTGTTAAAGTGTTTAACATGTTAGTTTTCGCCTAAACCCTAGTTTAAAGATCCGGCTTTGGGTTGTTCGGCACGGCTAAAATTTTAATCGGGCATAGTTAATGTCTCAAAGACCCTTGTATGGGTGCCTAGGAACCCTACAGTGGTATCAGAGCCAAGCTAGAGCTTTAGGCGAAGTCTAGATGAAGTTTAAAGTCCGATCGAACCCGGAAACCCCGATGTTTACCCTTCTCTGTACATTTTCCAAAAATGTGGTTTTTATGTATTAAAAATACTCAGAAAAACAAGCAAGAAAAAATAAGAATTACTGTGAAGTACGGACCTCTAATTCGCTAATATGACCGCGGAACCGCGGCCAAACCAAGGGTTTAGCGGGGGGTCCGCTGCCAAAATTGTGACTTAGTCTCTGGAATTTTATGTAATTATTCTTGGGTCCTTTCTTGTTATTTTTTTCTGGGAATTTTTTAATTCCACTCAATTGTTGAGTTTTCTAGGGTTGTATTGGGGAATCGTTGATTCGATCAGATAATTTAACTTTATTTAGTTTTGTCCGGATAATTTTTAGAAAATGTTAAAAATTCCGAACGGATATCAATAACTCACTTTTTCCCCTGTCGGAAAATCTTTCAAAAGTTGGATTTTTTCTCGAGTTTAAGAATGTTCTAAGTAGTGCAAGTAACGCGGTGGACCCTCTAGAAGACAACAAAGCTTAACTCGATTATGTGACCGTCTTGAACTGGCTCTGAACCTTAGGGTTTGTGGCAGTACGGCGTGCCACATGTGAGGCGTTGGCTTGACCCTTCTACGGCTGGACCATTGGTACTGTGGCATGTGATGGATATTTTTAAACTGATTTCAAGTGTTGAGATATATTGTGGAAATCTTGGGTGTTTGATTATTCGATCGGAAAGTTTAACATTGTCTATTTATCTTGAATGTGATACAATATTTGGAATCCACAGGTAGTTATGAGATAACTAATTTGAATGTTATAAATCTAGCAGTTCAGTCTCAGTTGAACGGTTGCTACGGAATTTTGATGTGATCAAAAGTCCATCGCAATCACGTAGCGTATGCGGATACTCGCCGGATAAACTTAACAGACAGCCATGCCCCATAGCCCCGACCAAGTGACTGTAGGAGAACCCCGTCGCCAAAAGCATCCGTTCGGGTGCTCGCGGCAGCGGTGTTCCGCCTTAGTGCACTTCATCGACGGCATCCGGGGGTGCGGCCGTCTACTAAAGTTTGCGACGAGCATTTGATCAAATGTCGGGAATCTTGTTGAATTGCCCGACTAGATATTGAAAAGAGTTTTCGATAATCAGACTAAAATGCGGGGTTTATAATTGTTAGGCATGCGATGTCTAAGGAATTCATTTGTTTAGGCATGCGATGTCTAAGGAGGTTGCGGATTCCAACTGTTGTAGTTTTACACTTACTTTTATGTGACCGTAAGCGTAGTATGTGGTGTATCGCCGGCTTCGTTGCTATACATCAACGACAATCGGGATACGCATACTTGCTTACGTTGATGATATGAGATATTATGTGTTGCTGTGATATGTTATATTGGATCATCGCGTTTGAATAGCCGGGGGTTTTATGTGAGATGAGAGTTTTTCTTTTTCATTCATGTAAAATTCATTTGTATGTAATATTATTTTATTGGGGCACTTTCGGGCTGAGGATGATGTCACCATTGTATATTATTTACTTTTCCGCATTAGGTAGACCCAAGGCGGGGAGCACAAGTAACCGGGTTTTAAGGTCCAGTGGGAGACCATCTCAAGGAGTCAAGACCGGGTCTCCTAACCCCTAGAATTGGCAGTGTTGCTTGCCGCTCTTATAGGGGTCTAGGGATGTGGGTTTGGCTATTCATCACGACCGTGGAATCCGTGTATTATACAGGCTCGTATTAAAAACACGGATGTCCTAGTATATCCAATATTTCATATATGTTCTTCTGCTGCAATGTTCTGTGATGAGATCATATTACTGCCTGAGACGAATGTTTATATTATATATATGAGATATATATTATATATTGTTGATTTCGTTTCATATCTGATGCTTGTGAAGCATAATAAAATGGGACTTCATTAATGAGATTAATGAAACTAAAAGAAACCTAAAGATGTTGTAGAAACTTGTTTAAAAAAAACTGGTAGCTCTAGTTCTTGCTTTGCATAGCGGTGTTCCTTGTAGAACATCCAGCACCTTATTCGATAAGGAAAGAGCCGAGATCCCTTCACCGGGAGTGACCTCTTTAGTAAAACTAGCAGATGCTACAAACTCGGTTTGTCTTTTGATTGCTTCTATAGTTCTTGATTTGCATAGTGATATTTGTGAAATATCCTGCACCTTATTCGATGAGGAAAGGGCCGACGATCCCTTCACCGGGAGTGACCCCTTTAGCAAAACTAGAAAAGCCTCAAAAACACTCCATTTAAAATCACTCGATTCTACAACGATATCAAGTTCATTACGCAAAGGGTTTTCTTAAAAACCTGTCGTAGCCCTCCGTCATTTCAGATAAGTAGTATTTAGTATTCATGCTGCATTTGTTGACCTCTGTCAAGGCGTAGTGTGCGGTAGCTGATTAGTGCTTATCTGTATAAACATATGATGTGATTGATTTAGGGTAGTCGGGCGACCTTGTTGACCTCTGTCAAGGGTCGTGCGGGTGGGTTTACTTCTATCAAGAAATGACGGGTAGAACTTGACTAGCAGCCTATGGTTTGTTGACCTCTGTCAAGGTCATAGGACGCTAGGGGTAAAATATTATTGGGAATTTCAAGTGTTGAAATTTGCAATGAGATTGCATACCTTCTATGAGATATTTGGATCCCGATACCCGCTGCGAGTAAGAGTTACTCTTGGGAGAGTTTTACACATTACAATTAGCCGATCAAGTAGGTGTCTAGAAAGGTGTTAATGGGGTTACTGTTAGTTATATGTATGCCCTAGAGGCCATTACTGTACATTGGATGTATATTGTAGTGGATGCTGGGACATATATAGGGAGGACTTTCTTGCACGACATGATAGTATGCTATCTGGTTACACTTTACCTTAACGTGTATACTGATTGTCTCTCTGTTACATGTTGGTAAAGCCCTTAGGATGTGTACTTGACTACCTGGACTATGATGCGGATCATACTAGTGGGGACCTGGTAGTCCATAAGTACATCCTTCAAGGTCCCTAGTCGTGGGTGTATCGAGACGGGGCATCGATATACCAGAGTAGACTAGCGTATACCTTCTCGACCCATACAGATGGGCGATGGATGATCCCATATCCATTGGTGTTTGACATCGGAGATGATATACGGGTGCTCAGTAGAGACTGGGTACACTGGACGGACTCGCCGAGAACTCCCAGATGGTATTATACCTCACGTCAGATGGCAGTTCTCTGGTGACACTGGTACAGAGTAGTCTGTTGACCCGAGATCGTCATAGAGTCTTGTGTGGTTCCCACTGTGCTTTGATTTCCATCTTACCACGTCCAAGAGGGCGTGCAAAATGGTGGTTTTTGGGTACAGTCCCGAATCACATGGAGGCAATGAGCAATAGGAGGGGATTCGTCTCTCCCGGTATAGGGGGTTGATGTTGCGCAGTGTTCGATTGGCTATAACAGGAAATCCCTGGCCAGGGTTGCTGAGATTTACTGGTAAGTGTTACCAGTAGTTTCTCGAATTGTTATAGACCTCATATCGACACGACTTATCGAGCTATTGGGGTCTGACGTTTACCACCCCTAGGCGAGATATGCGACATATCAGACGATCAGACCGGACTGTACGGTAGTGTTACTGGTTGGATTCACTGGAGTGTGAGCGGGCTTGCTCGTCGATCTTCTGATCGCTCAATACCCGGGTGGCCGTTACGTTTAGCAGACCGCTTGCGGCTTGTGGGTGCTTGATATGATCATTACCTGCTGCCGGCGTATTGACGAGTCTTTAGAGTCCTATACAGAGGTTTCCTGGCTCAAGCGAAACGAAATAGGAGCGCATATGAGATATGTGCGGGACCGAGAATAATGCGTGTATGTGATACCGTATTTCATTCTCGCGATTTGTGACATTGATCGGTTATATGCGATATAGCCGGGTTATCGGATCAAGTATTGATTCGATAAGTTGTTACTAATGATACTAGTCGGTTATATGCGATATGACCGGATCGTTAAATCAAGTGTTGATTTAATGATTTAATGCATAATTATATATTTGATATATTACTTTGCATTAACTAGTATCGGTTCACTTTAAATGGATATTCTCACTCGGATGTACACATTGTATATATGATATACTTTTGTGCACTTGATTGTATCATGAAGATTTGACCTAGTGCACCATTCTTATCTCATCCTTAACCCTAACCATTCCTTTAACCTTGGTCAATTCTCTACACATAACCATAGTTAGAATTATGATAAGTATTGTTTTTCTATTCTTTTTAATTAACTTATCATAACACTTTCTTCATCTTCTTCTTCTTCTTCACAAGAAGAAAAGCATGCTTCATCAATGGTGATTGATGAATTAGAGTGAGAAATCCAATTCTAAAGTCTACCCACTTCCTATTTCTTCATCCTCTACCTCTTGCCAAGTAGTAGAGTGTGTTTTCTTCACATGTTTCTTGACTTGGTGAAGTCGGAGCTTGATTTAGCGATGCCTCGACGTAGATCATCTTCGGCATGGACATCGACGACCTAGCTTGCCCATTCTCCGACGAAGCCGATGCTAGAGCCCGGGAACTCATTTGGACAGCGAGGGGACTTCGTTGCGGAGCTATGGAGGTGGAGCACCGGATCTACAAAGGTTGTATTTCCGTATTCCCTTAGTTAAGTGTTAACTAGTTTGCATTTTCGCCTAAACATCTAGCCGACGATCCGTAGTCGGGTCTCTCGGCACCCATATTTTTTTATATTGGCATGTTCGATGCCTTGTGAGACCTCATTAGGGTGCCTAGGAACCTTTCACTGGTATCAGAGCCTAGCTAGAGCCTTAGGCGAAGTCTAGACGGAATTTGAACTCCGATCGAATCAAAACCAAAACCCTAAAATTGCTCTCTGTACTTTTTCTAAAATCGTGGATTTTTCCAAATTAAAAATATTCAGAAAACTCAGCAGGGAATTCTAAGAATTTCGGCGGAAAATTTGTTTCATGAACAGTGATTTTGGCGGCGGAACCGCGGCATAAGCCTAGCTTATGCGGCGGTTCCGCGGTGGATGTATGACGTCAGTCCTAACTTGTTACACAGTAATTCATTGTTTCTGGTTCTGAGTTCTCTGGGTATTTTTAAAATTTATTCAAGAGTTGAATTTTCTGGAGTTGTTTTGGGGATTCGGTGTTTCGATCGGAGTATCAAATTTTGTCTGTGTGGCTTTCCGGATAAATTTTAGAATATGTTAAAAAGTTCGACCGAATATAAATACCCAATTTTTCCCCTGTCGGGAAATTTCCAAGTGTTGGATCTTTCCGTAGTTTAACGACGTTCTAAGTAGTGCAAGTAACGCGATGGACCCTCTAGAAGACAACAAACCTTAACTCGATTATGTGACCGTCTTGAACTGCCCTTTGAACCTTCGGGTTTGGGGCAGTACGGCGTGCCACATATGAGGCGTTGGCTTGACCCTTCTACGGCTGGACCGTTGGTACTGAGGCACGAACTGAATGTTGTTAGACTTATTTCAAGAGTTGATCTGTATCGGGAAAACTTGGGTGTTCGATTGTTCGATCGGAAAGTTTAACATTTTCTATTTATCTGGAATGGGATACAATACTTGGAATTCACAATAAGTTATGAGATAACTGAATGAATGTTATAAACATAGCAGTTTAGTCTCACTTGATCGGTTGCCACGGAATTTTGATGTGATCAAAAGTCCGTCGCAATCACGTAGCGTACGCGGATACTCGCTGGGTAAACTTAATAGACAGCTACACCCCATAGCCCCGACCAAGTGACTGTAGGAGAACCCCGTCGCCGAAAGCATCCGTTTGGGTGCTCGCGGTGGCGGTGTTCCGCCTTGGTGCACTTCGTCGACGGTATCGGGGGTGCGGCCGTCTACTAAAGTTTGCGACGAGCATTCGATCAGGATGTCGGGAATCTTGTTGAATTGCCCGACTTGATATTGAAAAGAGTTTTCGATTTTGAGACTAAAATGCGGGGTTTATAATTGTTAGGCATGCGATGTCTAAGGAATTCATTTGATTAGGCATGCGATGTCTATGCAGGTTGCGGATTCCAACTGTTGTAGTTTTACACTTTCTTTTCTGTGACCGTAAGTGTAATATGTGATATCGCCGGTTTCGTTGCTATATGTCAACGACAATTGGGATGCGCATATTTACTTACGTTGATGACATGTGATGTTATGTGTTGCTGGATATGTTATATTGGATCGTCGTGTTTGAATAGCCGGGGGGTTTTTATGTGAGATGAGTGTTTTTCATTTTCATTCATGTAAAAACTTGTATGTAATATTCTATTATTGGGGTGCTTCCAGGTTGCGGAAGTAGTCACCGTTTGTATATTATTTACTTTCCCGCACTAGGATAGACCCAAAGAGGGGAGCAGAAGTAACCGGGTTCTGGAGTCCAGTGGGAGACCAACTCGAGGAGTCGAGTCCGGGTCTCCTAACTCCAGAATTGGTAGGGTTGCTTGCCGCTCTCGTAGGGGTCTAGGGGTGTGGGTTTGGCTATTCATCACGACCGTGGAATCCGTGCTTTATACTGGCTCGTATTGAAAACACGGACGTCCTAGTATATCCAATATTTCATATGATTCTTCTGCTGCGATATCTGTGATGTGATCATGTGATGTTCTGTGATAGATACAGTATATAGTATATATGATATATTATATAGACGTTACTTATGTTTTACACCCGCGCCAGCCCTGCCCTGCTCTGTCGTTAGTTACCTAACCTAACGGTGCACGAGGGGACATCGAGGCGAATGCGGATGGCATAAGTGTACATCATATCTATCTGTGATGTTTAGGTACTTAAATGATGGGACTTCATTAATGTGATTAATGAAATAAAAGAAACCTAAGATGTTGTAGAATCGAATTTCAAAATAAAACAGGTAGCTACAGTTCTTGCTTTGCACAGCGGTATATATGATATATCCTGCACCTTATTCGATAAGGAAAGGACCGAGATCCCTTCACCGGGAGTGACTCCTTTAGCAATATCTGGCAGATGCTACACACTCGGTTTGTCTTTTGATAGCTTTTAAGAGTTTTTGCTTTGCACAGTGATATATATGATATATCCCGCACCTCATTCGACGAGGAAAGGACCGACGATCCCTTCACCGGGAGTGACTCCTTTAGCAAAACTAGAAAAGCCTCAAAAACACTCCATTTCAAAATTCATTCGATCCTACAACGATATCAAGTTCAATACGCAATAGGTTTTCAGAAAAACCTGTCGTAGCCCTCCGTCATTTCAGATAAGTAGTAGTTAGTATTCATGCTACGTTTGTTGGCCTGCGTCAAGGCGTAGTGTGCGGTAGCTAACTGGTATTTATCTGCTTATGCATATGATGCAGATTGGATTAGGGTAGTCGTGCGACTTTGTTGGCCTGCGTCAAGGGTCGTGCGGGTGGGTTTAATTCAATCAGGAAATGACGGGTTGAACTTGACTAGCGGACTATGGTTTGTTGGCCTGCGTCAAGGTCATAGGACGCTAGGGGTAAAATATTATCGGGAATTTCAAGTGTTGAAATTTGCAATGAGATTGCATACCTTCTATGAGATAGTTGGATCCCGATACCCGCTGCGAGTAAGAGTTACTCCTGGGAGAGTTTTATACATTACAATTAGCCGATCAAGTAGGTGTCTAGAAAGGTGTCAACGGGGTTACGCCTCGGGGAAAACGAGGTTTACATTAATTAGGTTCATGCGAAAGCACGGGGGACCTCCCTCAAAGTACCGACACTGGCCTGGCTGAAAGATTGGCGAACTTGTAGTGTGTAATTAATCCCGGCTAGTCTTTCCTTTTAGGATTTGAAGGAAGATTTGATAAAAAGCAGTGGGAGCCATCCTGATTAGATAAAATAATAACCAATCTGATCTTGCAAGAGCGCACGCTGAGTGTTTTCTTCTCTCTCTCTCCTGGTAGCGACCATGTCACGCCTTAATCAAGATAATAAAACGGAATATTGACCGAACCCGCTTGTTATACTGAGCTGGGGAACGTTGGTCCCGCTCCAACTTATAATTGTTATAAGACAGAGCAGGAAATTGGGGAATACCAGATTTCCCGTGCCGCCCAAACGAAGAGAGTGCATGCTGATGCATCATCTTCGGGTGTGTTCATTATACAGAACTGTTTCTCAGTATCCTCCGCATCCTAGGTATATGATACCGGATCAGGATCCCAGATATGTAATCTGTTACATAGGGCTACAAAAGGGTAGAAAAACTGAGAACGGGTGATAAGTTTCATGAGACAGAAAACGGGGCAAGAGTTGCAGCCAAGTCTGTCGGTCACTGTCACCCTGTATTGTAATACATTGATTCTGAACGAATGTTATTAGATACCGAACCTGATATACCAAATCATATCACTCTCTTTGTTAGAAAAGAAAGGATATAATTTTGTATTGATGGATAATGTTTTGAACATTTCCTATATCAAAAGTTGATCGGTTCAGGTACGTTATCTAAAGGCATTGATGTTCTAAATCAAACTACAGTTCTTAGTATATGGAACACACACAAGAGGAAGAGTTCAGAAATGAACGAATTCTTCTTGAGGTATTGTAGACTAGGTCATATCAATGCGACCCGACTAGCTAGAGTTACATAAAGATGCATATTTAACTTAGATTGAACTTACATCTTGTGAAACTCTCCAGTCATGTCACAAAGATAAGATGACCGTAGCTCCGTTTACTGCAAACAGAGAAAGAGTTAGTGAACTCTTGGGATGATACATGTTGATGTATGTAGGTCCCCTGTCTACACATACCAGGACTGGTTCTTTATACTTCATTACGTTCTCTGATAATCTCTCAAGATTCAGACATATGTTCCTGTTGAAACACAAGTCTGAACATTTTGAGATATTCACAGAATATAAGTTAGAAGTAGAGAACCAATACGGGTATAAGTATTATGTCCTATGATGAGATCAGGGAGGAGAATACTTGAGCACGGAAATCCTAGACCATTCTAAAGGAGAATGAGATTCTCTCTCAGCATTATTCCTCCGTATACACCATAGCACGATGGTATATCGGGGCGGAGCAATCACACCCTATATGATAAGGTGTGCTCTGTGATGAGTACTACTGAGTTACCTGTTTCCTTTTGGGAGTTATGCACTTGAGAAGCTGCATACCTATTGAAAAGGGTTCAAATCAAATCAGTTGCCTACCACTTCATATGTGATATGGAAAGGGAAGAGCCCATGTCTTAAGTTAGTTAAGATTTGGGGTTGTCCGGCCTATGTCTAAAAGCAAAATCCGGACAAGCTCGAGGCAAGGTCTGTAATGTAGAACTGGAAAATTTCCAGCAATACAAACTACAGTAGATGATTTAGTACAACCAAAGGATTCAGTAGATTCCAACGAACCTCAGCCTCTCCGCCGATCTAGTAGGGTTCCTCACCCACCTGAGAGATACTTCGGTTTCTCTATGACAGTGAGAGCGAGGATTGCATCATAAGATGATGACCCAACTAGTTTCGAGCTGGCCATCAAGAGTGTGACTCTGTAAGAATGGCTGGATGCTTACTGATCTGAGATGGAATCCATATACACCAACAAAGTATGGACTTTGGTTGCTATATCTGAAGGGTTAAATCCCCATCAGGAGCAAGTATATCTTGAGAAGATTACTTGGTGTACATGGAAAAGTTGAGACTTTCAAAGCTAGACTTGTTAAAAGTTTGCATCATTGACCAGGTGTGGATAATGATGAAACCTTTTCAAGTAGCTATGCTTAAGTCCATCCAGATCCTACTTGTCACGGCTGCATACCATGACTGCGATATCTGGTGGTTGGGTGTCTTGACTGCTTTTCTAAATAATGATTTAGAAGAGAGCGTCTATAAGTACACAGCCAGAGGGCTTCATAGACAGTGGGAGCAGCGGAAACGTGTGCAAGATGCTTTATAGGATAAAGCAGGCATCGCGGAGTTGGAACATCAGTTTTGATGAGTTAGTCAAAGAGTTTGACATCATCAAAATGGTAGATGAACCTTGTATAAACAAAAAAGGTAGTAGGGAGTATGGTGACGATCCTCGTAGAGTACGTGGATAACATACTCTTGATAGGGAAGGAGTTTCCTATGCTACGCTCGATTGATCTCCGCTTATCACAAGGATTCTCTATATAGGATCAAAGTGATACCTCCTAAATCCTGAGTTTTGGATCTATGAGATAGATTTAATTGGATGTTAGGATTCTCACTAGTTGTAGTAAGATAGTATCAATTGATCCTGGGGAGAATCACTGGAAGTGTTCCAGGGTGATAAAGACGACTGAATGTCAGTCGCAGGCATTGTCTTTACCCTCAGTACAGGGACGGTATGTTGGAAGAGTTCCAAGCTAGATACCGTGACATACTAGACGATAAAGGCAGGATACATCGCTACTTAAGATGCTACCAAAGAGGCTGTTTGGGTGTATATTGGTTCATGAGATGAACTATGTTCCTCTCATTGTGTGACAATGGAGTTGTGGCTTATGCCAAGGAACGCAGGTCCCATCAGTGATCCAGACATATTCTAAGGCAGTATCACCTGATCATGGAGATGGTTGATCTCTAAGGGATCGAGGTTAGGAGAGTAGACTCAGAGGACAGCACGGCGGATCCACTCACGAAGGCCTATTCCCAGAGAGAGACTTTTATGGGATGGTTGAGTATGAGATACTACAACCACTGCTACAGATGGCCCTAGTGCAAGTGGGAGATTGTTAGTTATATGTATGCCCTAGAGGCCATTACTGTACATTGGATGTATATTGTAGTGGATGCAGGGACATATATAGGGAGGACTTTCTTGCTCGACATGATAGTATGCTATCTGGTTACACTTTACCTTAACGTGTATACTGATTGTCTCTCTGTTACATGTTGGTAAAGCCCTTAGGATGTGTACTTGACTACCTGGACTATGATGCGGATCATACTAGTGGGGACCTGGTAGTCCATAAGTACATCCTTCAAGGTCCCTAGTCGTGGGTGTATCGAGACGGGGCATCGATATACCAGAGTAGACTAGCGTATACCTTCTCGACCCATACAGATGGGCGATGGATGATCCCATATCCATTGGTGTTTGACATCGGAGATGATATACGGGTGCTCAGTAGAGACTGGGTACACTGGACGGACTCGCCGAGAACTCCCAGATGGTATTATACCTCACGTCAGATGGCAGTTCTCTGGTGACACTGGTACAGAGTAGTCTGTTGACCCGAGATCGTCATAGAGTCTTGTATGGTTCCCACTGTGCTTTGATTTCCATCTTACCACGTCCAAGAGGGCATGCAAAACGGTGGTTTTTGGGTACAGTCCCGAATCACATGGAGGCAATGAGCGATAGGAGGAGATTCGTCTCTCCCGGTATAGGGGGTTGATGTTGCGCAGTGTTCGATTGGCTATAACAGGAAATCCCTGGCCAGGGTTGCTGAGATTTACTGGTAAGTGTTACCAGTAGTTTCTCGAATTGTTATAGACCTCATATCGACACGACTTATCGAGCTATTGGGGTCTGACGTTTACCACCCCTAGGCGAGATATGCGACATATCAGACGATCAGACCGGACTGTACGGTAGTGTTACTGGTTGGATTCACTGGAGTGTGAGCGGGCTTGCTCGTCGATCTTCTGATCGCTCAATACCCGGGTGGCCGTTACGTTTAGCAGACCGCTTGCGGCTTGTGGGTGCTTGATATGATCATCACCTACTGCCGGCGTATTGACGAGTCTTTAGAGTCCTACACAGAGGTTTCCTGGCTCAAGCGAAACGAAATAGGAGCGCATATGAGATATGTGCGGGACCGAGAATAATGCGTGTATGTGATACCGTATTTCATTCTCGCGATTTGTGACATTGATCGGTTATATGCGATATAGCCGGGTTATCGGATCAAGTATTGATTCGATAAGTTGTTACTAATGATACTAGTCGGTTATATGTGATATGACCGGATCGTTAAATCAAGTGTTGATTTAATGATTTAATGCATAATTATATATTTGATATATTACTTTGCATTAACTAGTATCGGTTCACTTTAAATGGATATTCTCACTCGGATGTACACATTGTATATATGATATACTTTTGTGCACTTGATTGTATCATGTTTGATGATACATGTTTGCTAGGGTTTTTGTATAAAGATCAAACCATGGTTAAATGATTATGAATAGGGTTTTGTTTTATTCACTTATTTATTTATCCATTTCATTTTGGAAAATAAATGGAAAAGAGAAAAGAATGGTGGCTTCATTTGTTGTTTAGTTGAAGCTTCATGAAGATTTGACCTAGTCCACCATTCTTATCTCATCCTTAACCCTAACCATTCCTTTAACCTTGGTCAATTCTCTACACATAACCATAGTTAGAATTATGATAAGTATTGTTTTTCTATTCTTTTTAATTAACTTATCATAACACTTTCTTCATCTTCTTCTTCTTCACAAGAAGAAAAGCATGCTTCATCAATGGTGATTGATGAATTAGAGTGAGAAATCCAATTCTAAAGTCTACCCACTTTCTATTTCTTCATCCTCTACCTCTTGCCAAGTAGTAGAGTGTGTTTTCTTCACAAGTTTCTTGACTTGGTGAAGTCGGAGCTTGATTTAGCGATGCCTCGACGTAGATCATCTTCGGCATGGACATCGACGACCTAGCTTGCCCATTCTCCGACGAAGCCGATGCTAGAGCCCGGGAACTCATTTGGACAGCGAGGGGACTTCGTTGCGGAGCTATGGAGGTGGAGCACCGGATCTACAAAGGTTGTATTTCCGTATTCCCTTAGTTAAGTGTTAACTAGTTTGCATTTTCGCCTAAACATCTAGCCGACGATCCGTAGTCGGGTCTCTCGGCACCCATATTTTTTTATATTGGCATGTTCGATGCCTTGTGAAACCTCATTAGGGTGCCTAGGAACCTTTCAGTTACGCCCCTGGGAAAACGAGGTTTACTTTAATTAGGTTCGTGTGAAAGCACGGGGGACCTCCCTCAAAGTACCGACACTGGCCTGGCCGAAAGATTAGCGAACTGGTAGCGCGTAATTAATCCCGGCTAGTCTTTCCTTTTAGGGTTTGAAGGAAGATTTGACAAAAATAGTGGGAGACATCCTGATTAGATATATTAGATAACCAATCTAATCTTGCAAGAGCATACGCTGAGTGTTTTCTTCTCTCTCTCTCCAGGTAGCGACCATATCACGCCTTAATCAAGATAATAATACGGATGTATTGACCGAACCCGCTTGTTATACTGAGCTGGGGAACGTTGATCCCGCTCTAACTTATAATTTTTATAAGACAGAGCAGGAAATTGGGGAATACTAGATTTCATGTGCCGCCCAAACGAAAAAAGTGCATGCTGATGCATCATCTTCGAGTGTGTTCATTACATAGAACTGTTTCACAGTATCCTTTACGTCCTGGGTATGAGATACCGGATCAGGATCCCACATATGTAATCTGTTACATGGGCTACAGATAGGTAGAGAACTGAGAACGGGTGATAAGTTTCATGAGATAGAAACGGTGCAAGTGTTGCAGCCAAGTCTGTTGGTCACTATCACCCTGTATTACCAGAATACATTGATTCTGAACGAATGTTATTAGATACCGAACTTGATATACAACATCTTATCTTTTTCTTTATTAGTAAAGAAAGGATATAATTTTGTATTGTTGGATAATGTTTTAAACATTTCCTATATCAAGAGTTTATCGGTCCAGGCACGTTATCTAAAAGTATTGACGTTCTAAATCAAACTAAAGTTCTTAGTATACAGAACACACACAAGAGGAAGAGTTCAGAAATGAACAAATCCTTCTTGAGGCATTGTAGACTAGGTCATATCAATGCGACCCGACTAGCTGAAATTACATATAGATGCATATTTAAATTAGTTTGAATTTACATCTTGTGAAACTTGCCGGTCATGTCACAGAAATAAGATGACCACAGCTCCGTTTATTGGAAACAGAGAAAGAGTTAGTGAACTCTTGGGATTGATACATGCTGATGTATGAAAGTCCCCTGTCTACACATGCCAAGACCGGTTCTTTGTACTTTATTACATTCTCTGATGATCTCTCAAGATTCAGACATATATTCCTGTTGAAACACAAGTCTGAAGCTTTTGAGATATTCACAGAATATAAGTTAGAAGTAGAGAACCAAAAACGGGTATAAGTATTATGTCCTTTGATGAGATCAAGGAGGAGAATACTTGAGCACGAAATTCCTGGACTATTCTAAAGGAGAATGATATTCTCTCTCAGCATTACTCCTCCGTACACACCACAACACGTCGGTGTATCGGGGCGGAGCAATAGAACCCTATGTGATATGGTGTGCTCTATGATGAGTACCACTGAGTTTCCTATTTCCTTCTGGGATTTATGCACTTGAGAAGCTGCATACCTATTGAATAGGGTTCAAATCAAATCAATTGCCTACCACTTCATATGTGATATGGAAAGGGAAGAGCCCATATCTTAAGTTTGTTAAGATTTGGGGTTGTCCGGCCTATGTCTAAAAGCAAAATCCGGACAAGCTCGAGGCAAGGTCTGTTATGTAGAACTAGAAATGTTCCAGCTATACAAACTGCAGCTGATGATTTGGTAGAACCAAAGGATTCAATAGTAACCAATGAACCTCAGCCTCTCCGCCGATCTAGTAGGGTTCCTTACCCACCTGAGAGATACTTCGGTTTCTCTATGACAGTGGGAGCGAGGATTGCATCATGAGATGATGACCCAACTAGTTTCGAGCTGGCCATCAAGAGTGGGACTCTGTAAGAATGGCTGGATGCTTATCGATCTGAGATGGAATCCTTATACACCAACAAAGTATGGACTTTGGTTGCTCTATCTGAAGGGTTAAATCCCCATCAGGAGCAAGTATATCTTGAGAAGATTACTTGGTGTACATGGAAAAGTTGAGACTTTCAAAGCTATGCTTAAGTCCATCGCGGAGTTGGAACGTCTGTTTTGATGTGGTAAGTCAAAGAGTTTGACTTCATCAAAATGGTAGATGAACCCTGTATATACAAAAAGGTGGTAGGGAGTATGGTGGTGATCCTCATATAGTATGTGGATGACATACTCTTGATAGGGAAGGAGTTTCCTTTGCTACGCTCGGTCAATCTCCGCTTATCATAAGGATTCTCCATATAGAATCAAAGTGATACCTCCTAAATCCTAGGTTTTGGATCTATGAGATAGATCTAATTGGATGTTAGGATTCTCACTAGATGTAGTGAGATGGTATCAATCGATCCTGGAGAGAATCACTGGAAAGGTTCCAGGGTGATAAGGACGACTGAATGTCAGTCCCAGGCATTGTCTTTACCCTCAGTGGAGGGACGGTATGTTGAAAGAGTTCCAAGCTAGATACCGTGACTTACTAGACGATTAAAGGCAAGATACATCGTTACCAAGGATGCTACCAAAGAGGCAGTCTGGATATATATAAGTTCATGAGATGAATTTCGTTCCTACCGTTGTGTGACAATGGAGTTATGGCTTTTGCTAAGGAAACCCCGTCCTATCTGAAATCCAGATATAATTCTTAGGCAGTATCATCTGCTCATGGAGATGGTTGATCTTCAGGGAGATCGAGGTTAGGAGAGTAGACACAGAGGACAACAGCGCGGATCCACTCACAAAGGCCTTTTTCCCAGTAAAGACTTTTATGGGATGGTTGAGTATGAGATACTTCAACCGCAGCTAATTGTTGGGTATGTGATACCACAACAGATGGCCCTAGTGCAAGTGGAAGATTTTTAGTTATATGTATGCCCTAGAGGCCATTACTGTACATACGATGTATATTGTAGTGGATGCTAGGACAAATATAGGGAGGACTTTCTTGCTCGACATGATAGTACGCAATCTGGTTGTACTTTATCTTAACATGTACTCTGATTGTCTCTATGTCATGTTGATAAAGCCCTTAGGATATGTACTCGAGTACTAGGACTATGATGAGAACATTCTGGTGGGGCCACAGTAGTCGGCGGGTACATCCTATAACTGTTCCTAGTCGAGTGTGTATCGAGACAGGGCATCGATACACCAGAGTAGACTAGCGTATAGGCATCTTGATCCATATAATGGGCGATGGATGATCCCATATCCATCGGTGTTTGACATCAAGGATGGTGTACGGGTGCTCAATGGAGACTAGGTACACTGGACGAACTCGCCGAGAACTCCCGGATGGTATTATACCTTACGTCAGATGGCAGTTCTCCGGTGACACTGGTACAGAGTAGTCTGTTGACCCGAGATCGTCATAGAGTCTTGTGTGCTTCCTACTGTGCTTTGATTTCCATCATACCACGTCCAAGAGGGCATGCAAAAAGGTGGCTTTTGGGTACAGTCCCGAATCACATGGAGGCAATGAGCGATAGGAGGGGATTCGTCTCTCCCGGTATAGGGAGTTGATGTTGTGCTGTGTTCGATTGGCTATAATCGGAAATCCCTGGCCAGGGTTACTGAGATTTACTGGTAAGTGTTATCAGTAGTTTCTCGAACTGTTATAGACCTCATATCGACACGACTTATCAAGCTACTGGGGTCTGACATTTACCACCCCTAGGCGAGATATGCGACATATCAGACGACGAGACCGGATTGTACGGGAGTGTTACTGATTGGATTCACAGGAGAATGTACAGGCTTGCTTGTTGATCTTCTGAGCGCTCAATACCTAGGTGGCTGTTACATTTAGCTGACCGCTTGCAGCTTGTGGGTGTTTGATATGATCATCACCTACTGCCAGCGTATTGACGATTCTTTAGAGTCCTACACAGAGGTTTCTTAGCTCAGGCAAAGTGGAGTAGGAGCACATATGTGATATGTGCGGGACCGAGGATAATGCGGTATGTGATACCGTATTGGATTCTCGCGATATGAGATATCGGTCAAGTATATGTGATATAGACGGGTCATCGTATTAGTCGGTTATATGCGATATAGCCGGATTGTCGGATCAAGTGTTGATTCGATAATTTAATGTATAATAATATAAATGATATATTAAATTACATTAACTAATATTAGCTCACTAAAAGATTCATTTTCTCACGGGATAATACATTGATATATATGCGATATATGTTAATTGTATTATTTTCTATTGTTACAAAATATATTATATATGTGATATATAATATTGTAACATGTTAGGGTTACAAATTTAAACATGGTTTAGGGTTTAAACTTGGTAAGGGTTTGGATTAGGGTTAGCTTTTGCATGAAGCTTCCATGAAGCTTCATGAAACTTTGACTTTGTGGTTGCTTCATATTTTGAGAAGATATTATGTTAACCCAATCCAAACCATTAACTCTAGTTAACTCTCTACAAGGGTTAACTCTTTCATGATTAACCCTTGGTTAGATTTATAACCACTACAATAATTCATTGTTCATCACAAAAGGAAAAAGATTATTCATTCTTCTTCTTGCTTGAGTTCCTTCTTGAAAAGCTTTCTAGTTTTACTTTTGTGATGAAAGTGAGTGAGAAAAAGATTATAAAAGAGAGAGAAAATCCTACTTCATCATCCTCATCTATCCTTGCCATTTAGATGATGGTGTTCACTTCATATTATGAGTGTTAGCTTGTGTTATCGAAACTTCAAGGTAGATCATCTTTGTATCGAAGATCGAAAGCAAGACTGCATCTTTCTCTTCGTGGAACCTCTCAAGAGTCCGGAACACGATGATCGCAGCGAAGGGACCTCAACACGGAGCTTAAGAAGTGAAGGAACGGATTTACAAAGGTTGTAATCCCTCTCACTTAGTGTTAAAGTGTTTAACATGTTAGTTTTCGCCTAAACCCTAGTTTAAAGATCCGGCTTTGGGTTGTTCGGCACGGTTAAAATTTTAATCGGGCATAGTTGATGCCTCGAAGACACTTGTATGCGTTCCTAGGAACCCTACAAAGTGATAGCTTGGGTTTGTGTTTCCTCAAGGTAGATCATCTTGGATTGTGAAGTCTTCTAGCAAGGATGCCTTATTCACCCCATGGAGCCTCTCTAGAGTCCAGGAGCTTGATGATCGCAGCGAAGGGACCTCAACTCGGAGCTTATGAAGCAAAGGAACGGACTGCAAAGGTTGTAATTCCTTATCACTTAGATGTTAAGTTGTTAACATGTAGTTTTGTTTGATTCTCTAGTTAAAGATTCATGGTTAGGGTTATCTAGAACGACAAAAATTTAAACTTGGCATGGATGATGCTACCCGAAACCTTGCTGCCATCCTAGGTATCCCAACATTGGTATCAGAGCCTAGCTAGAAAATTAGATGGATAAGTGTAGGATTACGAAACCGAAACAACTCCGAAAACCCCGAATACGAACCCTAGTTTCTGTCGAAAATTTTCAAATGTCAAAATTTTTTTCAAACAGTTGCAGAATGTTGTATGTGATACAATATGAACACCGTACAAATTTTAGCCACAACCCTCGGAAAATGGCTGAGCACTTTGAGGGTTTGACCGGCCTGCTCGGTTATGTTTTGGAATTTCGGGTTGAAATTTGTACAATATTCTAGTCTCTGGGGTTTGGTAATTCAGGTGTTGTTTGTTTTTGTTAAATTTGTATGTGATGTTATCTTTTTACAAAGGCAATTCGGAGTGTTTCGTATTCGTAATTCTAGTTTGTTTTCGGGTTATTTAGACGGTGTTAAAAAGTTCGAACGGATATCAATAACTCACTTTTTCCCTTGCTGGAAATTTTTCCAAGTGTTGGATTTTTCTTTAGTTTAAAACTTTCAGAAAATCATGCAAGTGATTCTGTGAACCCTCTAGAAGAACGAAACCTTAGCTCGATTATGTGACCGTCAAAACCGCCACTAAACCCTAGGGTTTGTGGTAGTTTAGCGGTGCCACATGTGAGGCATTGGTTGACCCTTCTACGGTTGGTTCATACGAGCTGTGGCATGTTCTGGAACTTTTTGAACTTCGCTCAAGTATTGAGCTCAATTGGGAAATTTTGGGTGTTTGTTTATTCGATCAGAAAATTTAACATTGTCTAATTATCTGGAATGTGATACAATATGTGGAATTCATATAGTTAGGCATGAATTCCGTAATATGTGATATTTCGGGTTTATGATGTCTAAGGTGATTATGGATTCCAAATGTTGTAGTTTTTCACTTTCTTTTCTGCGACCGTAAGTATAATATATGGTGTATCGCCAGTTTCGTTGCTATATATCAACGATAATTACCCATATTTATTTACGTTGATGACATGTGATGTTATGTGTTACTGTGATATGTTATATTGGATCGTCGTGATTTGAATAGCCGGGGGTTTTATGTAAGATGGGGGTTTTTATTTTCAATCATGTAAAATTCGTTGTATGTAATATTCTTTTATTGGGGCGCTTCTGGGTTGAGGATGATGTCACCACTGTATATTATTTATTTTCCGCATTAGGATAGATCCAAGGAGGGGAGCACAAGTAACCGGGTTCTAGGGTCTAGTGGGAGGCCATCTCGAAGAGTCGAGACCGGGTCTCCTAACCCTATAATTGGTAGGGTTGCTTGCCGCTCTCATAGGGGTCTAGGGATGTGGGTTTGGATATTCATTGCGACCGTGGAATCCGTGTTTATACAGGCTCAAAATAAAACACGGACCTCCTAGTATATCCAATATTTCGTATGTTATCTTCTGCTGCTGATATTCAGTGATGTGATCATTTTATATGCGTGAGACGAATGCTTTATTATTTTATATATGATATATAATAAATGTTGCTTATGTTTTGCACCCGCGCTAGTCCCGTCCCGGTATGCTGTAACACCTTAGAATGCGATTAGTGTTAATCAAGCGATAATGCGGGTTTTTAGTAAAAGTTTACCAAAATAGTTTTCTCGCATTTTATATAGATTAATCAATATTTAATTATTATTTGTTTTTGCTTACACACACTTATGCATGTTAACAAACCCACCGTTGCCGGTCCCAAATCCGAATAAGAAAGGGTGAGGGTTGTGATAGGCTTGTGACAGCCAACGTAAAACTTTGTCACATTCTATGACATGAACCATAATAAGAATATCGTTGGGGCTTCCCCTACTCAGCGACGCGCTACATCAGATCCCGGGTGTAGTGTTAAGTATGCAAGGGCTTCTAGGTCATCGTCTAGAAACGACGCGCTACATCGGACCCCGGGTGTAGTGACAAATAAGCAAGGGTTGTCGTCCAGAAACGGCACACAACATTAGACCCCGGGTGTAGTGACAAATAAGCAAGGGTCGTCGTCCAAAAACTGTGCGCTACATTGGACCCCGGGTGTAGTGACAAATAAGCAAGGGTTTCATAGGATCCGTCTAGCTTCCTGGTACATTGGTTCCTTTATAGGTAGACTAATAGAATTAGTGGAGGTGATGATTATGAAGAGAGTTGGTATTATGTGTTTGCAAGAAACTAAATGGGTAGGTGAAAAGAGTAGAGTCATAGAGCCTTAGGGTTATAAGCTTTGGTATACGGGTAGAGATAAAAATCGTAATGGGGTAGGCATAATCATAGATAGACGGTTGCTTGAGGATGTAGTTGAGATTAGGAGAAAAAGTGATAGAATTTTACTGGTTAAGCTTATTCTAGGTGGAGAGATCCTTAATGTTATTAGTGCTTATGCACCACAGATAGATCTTGATGACGCTAGTAAGCGTCTATTCTGGGTGGATTTAGACGAGATGGTGCAAAGTATACCTAGTGGAGAGAAGTTATTTATTGGTGGTGATCTTAATGGACATGTAGGTACTAGTCGTAGTGGGTTTGATACTATCCATGGAGGTTTTGGTTTTGGACAAAGGAATGAAGTAGGTGACTCGATTCTAGATTTTGCCTTATCTTATGACTTGATCTTAGAAAACACCTGGTTTAGGAAAAGAGAGTCCCACCTTATCACTTTTAGGAGCGGATCAAGTGCTAGTCAAATAGACTTTTTTCTGACGAGAAGAATAGATAGAGGTTGTTGTATCGACTATAAGGTAGTGCCAGGTGAGAGTGTAACCACTCAACATAGACTTTTAGTTCTAGATTTTCGATTTAGAAGAGGACCTAGGAAGATTAGACGTAAGGTGGAGCCTAGAATTAAATGGTGGCGATAGAAAGAAGGTAACCAAAAGGCTTTTATAGATCGTGTAGTCCAAGAAGCGGATTGGCAGTCGGAAGATGATTCAGACAGAACATGGAACAAAATAGCTAGTTGTATCAAGAAGGTAGCTAGAGATCTACTTGGTGAGTCGAGAGGTGGTGCTCCACCATCTAAAGACACATCATGGTGGAATAAAGAAGTAAAGGCTGCAATTAAAATTAAAAGGGATTCTTATAAAGATTTAAAGAAAAGTAGAGATGTGGAGAGATTTGAGAAGTATAAAATGGCTAAAAAGGAAGCTAAGAAAGCTGTTCGGGAAGCTAAATGTAAGGTCTACAAGGAGATGCATGAGAAATTAGACACTAATGAGGCTGAAAATGATATATACCGGATTGCTCGGATGCGGGAAAGGAAGACTAGAGACTTATGTGCGGTGAAGTGTATCAAAAATGAAAATCAGAAGGTTTTAGTTCGAAATAAGGATATCAAGAAAAGATGGAGAGATTATTTTGACAAATTGTTCAATGAGAGCTTTACTAAGAATTTGGATGGATTTGTCATTTAATCTCAAGATATAAACCGTGATTTCATACGTAAAATAAGACTACCTGAGGTTAAAGAAGCTTTGAACAGAATGAGTTTAAGAAAAGCGGTTGGTCCTGACGGGATTCCTATCGAGATTTGGAGATGCTTAGGACAAATAGGCGTTAAATGGCTGACAGATCTGTTTAATAAGATTTGGCAGACAAAAAATATGCCAAATGAATGGAGGAAAAGTATCCTTATACCTATCTACAAGAACAAGGGTGACATTCAAAGTTGCTCAAACTACCGTGGAATAAAACTTATATGTCACACCATGGAACTTTGGGAGAGAGTGATTGAACACAGGCTAAGGAAGGATATTAAGATAACAGAGAACGAGTTTGGGTTCATGCCTGGACGATCGATGACAGAGGCTATTCATTTGTTTCGTCAACTTGTCGAGCGTTTTCGAGAGAGGAGAAGAGATTTGCATATGATATTTATTGATTTAGATAAAGCGTACGACAAGATACCTAGAGAGCTATTATAGGGGACAATGATGAAGAAGGGGGTCCCCGTCAAGTATATTGACATAATCAAGGATATGTACGATGGAGTGTGGCAAATGTCAGAACTTGCGGCGGCTTAACGAGTGATTTTCCGATTACAATTGGTTTACATCAAGGATCTGCATTAAGTCCATTCCTATTTACCATCGTGATGGATGAGCTTACTAGAACTATCCAAGATGAGGTACCTTGGTGTATGCTATTCGCTGATGATATTGTTCTAGTAAATGAGACGAAAGCAGGGGTTAATGCCAAATTGGAATTATGGAGGCAAACATTGGAATCTTGGGCATTTAGATTGAGCAGGTCCAAGACAGCATATATGCATTGCAAATTTAGTAACCAGAGAAGTCAAAACCATATTAGTATAACATTGGAAGGGCAAGAGATATCACCGAGCGACCAGTTTAGATATCTAGGTTCCATCATCCAAAAGAATGGGAAGATCGATAGGGATGTTAATCAAAGGATCCAAGATGGTTGGTTGAAATGGAGGAGTGCAACAGGGATTTTGTGCGATTATAACTTTCCGTTAAAATTGAAAGGGAAGTTTTATCGGAGCGCTATTCGGCCTGCCTTATTATATGGTACAGAATGCTGGGCTCCTAAGAAGAATCATACACAGAAGATGCATGTAGCGGAGATGTTCATGCTTCGTTGGATGTGCGGTAACACTAGAAAAGATAAGGCGCGAAATGAGGATATTCGCGCAAAAGTTGGTGTAGCACCTGTGGAGGAGAAGATGCGAGAAAACCGGCTAAGATGGTTTGGTCATGTACGACGCAGACCTATGGAAGCACCGGTTCGACTAATAGATACTCTCGATATAGGCAATGGCAAAAGGGCAAAAGGGAGACCGAAGAAAACATGGATGGAGGTGATATGAAATGTTATGGTTGCCAAAGGACTCAATGAAAGTATATTGTTCGATAGGAGTGATAGGAGGCGGAGGATTCATGTGCTGGACCCGACGTGATTCTCATGTTGGTTCATGTAGCCAACCCCATATGCTTGGGATAAAAGGCTCAGTTGTTGTTGTTGTTGTTGTTGACACTTGTGCATGTTAACATGAGGGTTGTTTAGTCTTAACCTTGTTTAGTAGCCATGACACCTTAAACAAATCCATTCCATGATTAACTTACACTTAGATATTTGTTGTGTGTGAGTTATCCTCTTGTTTTGGAATGAGGGGAGGAGGCAAGGTGAGTCATGGAGGGCTTGAATGCTTGAATTAATGATGGAGAGGGAGAGAGTAAGTGTAAGGGTGCACTCACCCTACACTCACCCTCTCATCTTTATCACACCTTACACTCTCATACTCTCTCATTCTTATCTCACTCTCTCTCTCTTTCTCAATTATTCTTCATCTTTTCTACTCTCAAACTGAAACCCTCACCTTTCCTTCACTAAACCTTGCAAAACCTTCATCAAACACCACCAAATCACTTCTCAAGTTATGTTTTAGCCACTAGGATCCCTTGGAGCTTGGAAAGCTAGGATCTTTTGAGCAAGTGTGAATAGGTATAACCTCTAAAATGTTAAATAGATGTTATAATGTCGTGTAGCTTATTAGTTTCAGTTTAGAACACAAAAGGTAGAGTTTTTGTGCACATATCATATTTTTGTGTAGTTTTGGGTCTTAGATGAATCTTCTATCAATCCAGGTGTTTGTTGGAAAAGTTGTCATCACAGTGACCTAGTGTTGTGACCTAGAAGCTACCCTAAAAACCTGAGACCATTCCCTTCCAACATGGCCACAATTTTATTGCTTCTGGATGCAATTTGCGGCCAGAATGGGGACTGGGATCTTATATCTTGGTCTAGGGATCTCTGGGGTTGTATGTGGTCTCGTGGAACTTGCAACTTTCACCAATTGTTTGTGTAGCAAAATCTGGGATCACTTTGCTTGTTTCTAGTTTTACGACTACGCGCATTACGTTATCCGACACAGTTCATGTACTTTGTGTAGCTGTTGCTCTTAGGTTGGTTTCGTAGTGTTGCTACGCATGTTAGCCACTAGACAAACACTTAAGAGTTTGTTTGGAGTTGGTGCGTCGGTCAAACATAGTTTGTACATGTTATTGGTCAATTTCTAATGTGAACATGTTATGATTGTTGTATGATTTTAGGATCGCAGTCAAGGACTTCGGATGCTGCGAAGAAGGGAAAGCAAGTGGTTGGCTTTACTTAGCCCAAGATCGTTGGTGAGTAGATTTAACATCTATAGGGGAATCGTCCGTATGGCGTTATGCATCTGAGCTAGATTCAATGATATGATTATTAATTATAAGTATATGTACCTAAAAATTGTGCGTGAACTTCATTTCATATTATTATTTGTTGTGCATGGACTTGTACCCATTGGACACTGCACTATTATTGACGGTTCATGTGGCACGAGCACTAATTGTATGCTACACACACACCGTCGGTAATTGCCATGACACGCACAACATATATACATATGTGATATTGTATTGGTTAGGGACAATTGAGACATTGATTCTTATTCCATTGTGCATATGAAATATAGTATACATATATACCTTGCTATACCTACATGCTTACGCATATACCTTGCTATAGCCACATGTTCACTTTTATATGATGTTGCATTTGATTTCGGAGAAATTGGAAACCACATGAACTATTTAATAACTTGATGCATTTAAATAGCGGTTTTCCCTTGTTATGCTCATATTACTATTTTATGTTGCATATATTATATTTCATGGATTTACGCATTGAGATATGGATTTCATGTGATTTTCTGGATTTGAGGACCGTGGTATTTCAAGAAATTATGCATTGTTTGAAAAATCCGGTTTCTTTTGATATGATATTTCAGTGCGTCCACCATGAGTTTTCTCGGTTCTGAGACTTGTGTTAGAAACCCGATGCGAGGAGTGGATGAGGCCGTTTGCGGGTACATGGTTGACCCGGTATAGTACCCCGGGGTAAGAAAGGGATGTCGATGGATTAGCCGATGGGCCCGGCAGGGGAGGAGCACTGCCTACCGGTGATAGTATTTGGACTCGGCGGATATCTGGAGGATACCGACCGAATTCATGAGATGGATATAGGCCGAACTATTCTGCCGGAGCCCACGGGCGGATCCCGCAGACGGAGCCTATTATATGACGATTTACATGTCGATACTGGACACTAGTTTTCATAATGTTTTCGAGTGTAGATATTGGACACTCGGGTTCCATGAGACTTACAGGATATAAGGGCCGATCTGAGGATGCGGTGCCTGAGGTATTGGGATTTGGAGTGTCGTTGATGGACACTGATTTTCCATGATGAGGATTCCGTGATGATGATATGTTTTATCCCATACCCAGCATTCATTTGACATGCATTGCTTCATGTATTAGTAGTATCTGATAGAGTACCTTTCATGACTGTTGTATATACATATTGCCATATTATACTATCAGTTGCATGTGATAATTATCGCAGTACGTGCATACCTGCAATTACCTGCATGATGTTATTTACTATTCACGAGTTGGCAACTCACCCCCGTTGTGCCACAATGTTTTTTCAGGTTGTCCCTCAGAATTGTAGCGGCAGGGCTTCTTCTTATCGTATCATCTTTGCAGCGGATACCGCTATGGCTGACTGTGAGCAGTTTTGCTATAGGTGGGTTTTGCGGTTATCCGATGATGCTCATTGTATATCTTATTGTATCTAGTACTCTCCATCTACTACTTCATGTATTGACTTAGAGACGATATGTGAGGGCGATATTGTATATTATTTTGTGACTCTGGGTGTCGTGCTCGTGTGAGCCGGCTTTTTGTTATGCAGTTTTATCCTTTATGCTGTTTTCACCCTATATTTTCTATTTCTTCGCTACGGCGTCGTATAACTTTTTGTGGTGGTTGTTTCCGCCTTTGGATGAGATTTGCTCCCGTTTGGGGATGCTATACTTATATCTTATGTTTGTACCCATTTCGGGGCTAGTTTTTACAAAGGAGGTCCTGCCAAAATTTTAAGAAAGTAAAATTTGTATTTTAAAGATTTTTACTTGATATTCCAATAAAGTTTTTAATAATATTCTTATCACTTACTACTTTTGATGGTTTAGATTTCTGGGTTTTCGACTTACTTGAATTGCATTACTCCTGTAGACGTTAAGTGGTTTAAGTGCCGCCACGTGGCAAATTTCGGGTCATGACAAAGTTGGTATCAGAGCGCTAGGTTTTACCATTCGGAGTGTAGAATGACCTTGGTATGATGGAGTAGGTAGCTTAAGCAGAGTGACGTAGCGTGTGTATGTCCACGGCATACTTACGACACTGCACTCCGCCTAAGTGACCTTAGGACATATTGTTTGAAATTCCTTCCATGATTATATACATCCTTGTGATTCAATTTCCGTGCTCTTATCGGGTCCTGTTTCCATTTTTAGCCATTATGCCGCCGAAGACTACGAGGGCTCAGAGAGAGGCAGCGAGAGCCGAGGTCAGAGTTAGCTCTTTTGAGATGAAGACTGAACAGATTGATCCACCTTCGATAGATCGTATCGCTAGGCTAGAGACAGAGATGCAGGATTTGTACCAGATGATGGGATCGTTGGTTGAGGACAGTCGAGCGTAGCAACAGGAGGTTGCCGCTCCTGTTACCCAGTTATTCTTCGCTATCAGCGTACAACAGTGTGTCACGAATACAGCAGCATTGGACGCATCCCTACTAGATGAGGAGCGTCTTCCCGAGACTTCGGTAGCTCCAGGACCGAGGAGGGCTCGTACAGATGTATCAGCCCAGAGACAGATGTTTAGACGCCGCGACAGATTTCATTCAGGTCACGGGAGTAGCAGAAGCTTAGGACGAGGTCAATTGTTTAGCTCTTACCCCCAGGAGGGTCAACAGTCATCGTATAGATGTTTTCGATGCGGGAGTTTCTATCACCTCGTTAGGAATTGTTCCATGGTACGCCAGAGGAGGGCAGCCGTACCATATGTTACCCTACCACCTTCACCTTAGGGAGAGTTGCCTTTTGCGCCTGTTATTCATCCGTGTCAGACTTATGTTCAGAAAGATCATGGTCGCAGAGGGTTTGTTCAGAGAGAACAGGATGGCAGAGGAGGAGGACAACCAGTTGCAGGTAGAGGGCAAGCACGAGCATTTTCTTCTACTCATCGGGACGCGCAGGTGTCCAATGCAAAGTTTTCAGGTATTCTTTTTCATATGTTCCTTCGATGCACATGTTTTGTTTAATCCAGGATCTATGCACTCGTTTGTTCTACACACTTCGTGCCGAGGTTGGGCCGAGAGTTGTGTTTGCTAGATCAGCTGTTTGTTGTGATTACTCCTGTTAGCGATTCTTTTGTTACGCGACACGTGTTTCGGGCATGTGCCAATCGGATAGGAGATAGAGATTCGTCCGTCGATTTGATCCTTCTAGATATGTTAGGCTCTGGCGTTCTCCTGGGCACGGACTGGTTAGCTATGTGCTATGCGTCTGTGGACTGCCACGAGAAGACAGTCAGGTTTTGTTTTTCCAGCGAGTTAGTTCTTGTTTTGCAGGGGGACCGTGGTGCCGCCCCTCACAGCTTGATTTCAGCCTTTTTCGCTAGTCGGCTTTTGAGGAAAGGATGTCGAAAACTCTTGGCTTTCATTCGTGATACTGGTGCCTTAGTAGATTCGTTGGACCAGGTTCCTATCGTGTGAGAGTTTTCCGACATTGTTCCAGATGAGCCGGCGGAGCTTAGGGCTTAAGGATCAGCTGCAAGAGTTGCTTGTTAGGGGACTTGTACGTCCAAGTGTTTCGCTTTGGGGAGCTCCTGTTTTGTTTGTCAAGAAGAAGGACGACACTTTGAGGTTGTGTATTGATTGATCGTCAATTGAACCGAGTTACGATGCGGAATAGGTATCCTTTACCTCGCATTGACGATTTCTTTGATCAGCTCCAGGGTGCGGGACATTTTTCTAAGTTTGTTTGTGATCAGTTCATCATCAGTTGCGGGTTCGGAATGATGACATTCTTAAGACTGATTTTCGTGCGCGTTACGGGCATTATGAGTTTTGGTGGAATCGTTTGGACTCACCAATGCCCCAGCAGCATTCATGGATATGATGAACCAGATTTTTCAGGCCGTTCCTCGACCAGTTTATTATTGTGTTATTGATGACATACTGGTTTATTCCAAGAGTCGAGAGGAACATGAGCAGCACTTGAGGATGGCTTTGCAGACATTGAGAGAGCACCAACTATTTGCAAAATTCTCAAAGTGTTCCTTCTGGCTTGATATTGTTGACTTCCTAGGTCATGTGGTTACGGGAAACGGTATTCGTATGGACCCGAGGAAGATCAAGGCCGTACATCTTTGGCCCAGACCTGTATCAGTGACAGAGGTCCGCAGCTTTTGGGCGTAGCCGTCTTTTACCACTGTTTCGTGCAGGACTTCTAGAGTATCGCTGCACCGCTGACCGGACTGACCAGGAAGGGAGTTCCTTTTCTTTAGACTGAGGCATGAGAGTTGAGTTTTCAGCAGTTCAATACTCGGTTGACGACTGAACCAATTCTATCTTTGTCTTCTAGATCGGGTGGCTTTGTCGTTTATTGTAATGTTTCGCGAGTGAGGCTCGATTGTGTATTAATGCAGCATGATAGAGTTATTGCTTATGCTTACCGATAGTTAAAGGAAGCACGAGCAGAATTATCCCACTCATGATCTTGAGATGGCCGCGATAGTTTTGCGCTAAAGATTTGGAGACACTACTTGTACGGAGAGTCGTGTCAGATTTTCACAGACCGCCAGAGGTTAAGTACATCTTCCTGCAGCAGGATCTGAGTTTGAGACAGCGTCGTTGGATGGAACTTGTGAAGGATTATGATTGTAAGATCCTTTATTACCCGGGGCAAGGCGACTGTGGTAGCTGATGCTTTGAGTCGTAGGCCCGGGGTAACTTGTTCCAGTTAAGCGCAGTTCAGAGATAGTCTTCTGCAGATTTGCAGTTATTGTGCGACGGATGAGTACAGTTTAAGTTCACCTCCATTGGGGGGGACAACTTGCTCATGTCCGTGCCCGTCCACTTCTACTTGATCGTTTTCGTGAGGCATAGCCTGCCGATGCTTATTTGTCTGAAATTCTTGAGCATGTTCGGCAGGGTAGAGATTCAGAGTTCTTGATTTATGACCAAGGTGTGCTACGTTTAGGGACTCATTTGTGTGTACCTAATAACGATGGGTAGAGACGCGAGATCCTAGAGCAGGCACATCAGTCAGCTTTCAGTGTTCACCCAAGTTCCACCAAGATGTAACGTGACTTGAGAGATAGTTACGGGTGGGCAGGGATGAAGAGTGATGCTTCAGATTTCTTTTTGAGGTGCCTGACTTGTAATCGATCTAAGGTTGAGCATTTGAGACCGGCAGGAGAGTTACAACTTTTAACCGTTCCATAGTGGGAATGGGAGCAGATCTCCATGGATTTCATTGTGAGTCTACCCAGGTCTAGTCAAGGGTATGACTCTATTTGGGTGATTGTTGTTCAGTTAACGAAAGAGGCTCACTTCCTTCCAGTGAAGACCACTTTCGGTTATGCTCAATATGCTCAGTTGTAGATTGATAAGTTTATGCGTTTGCATGGAGTTCCTTCATGCATTGTATCCAATAGAGGCACCCAGTTCACTAGCCGTCTTTGGAAGAAGCTTCAGGAAGCCTTGGGTACCTGTTTGAGCTTTAGCACCACTTTCCATCCATAGACTGATGGTCAGTCAGAGCGGACTATACAGACTCTGGAGGATATGCTTCGAGCGTGCGTGCTTAATTTTTGTTGGCGGTTGGGATCATCACTTGCCATTGATAGAGTTATCCTACAACAACAGTGATTAGAAGACGATTCAGATGGCACCTTTCTAGGCTTTCTATGGTAGATAGTGTCAATCGTTAGTCTGTTAGACCGACTCCGCAAGAGCAGGATTTTTGGACCGAGCTAGTCAAGAGACTACGGAGATGATCCGGTTGATTTAGGATAGGATGAGAGCAGCCCAGTGCAGTCAGAAGTCTTACGCCGACCGTCGTCGTCGCAGGCTTGAGTTCGCAGTGGGGGATCATGTATTCCTACGGATTTCTCCGATGAAGGGCGTGATGAGTTTTAGGAAGAAAGGAAGCTTAGTCCCAGAATTGTAGGTCCTTTTGAGATCCTTGAGCGAGTTAGTATCGTTGCCTATCGCTTTGCACTTCCACCCAGATTTCCAGATGTTCACCCCGTATTCCTTGTGTCGATACTTCGCAAATACCTTCATGACCCTTCTCACATGATTCAGCACCAGACCATTTAACTAAGACGCGATCTTTCGTTCACCAAGAAGCCGATAGTTATAGCGGGTCGGCAGGTGGAGAAACTTCGGTCAAAGGTCTGCCATCTGTGAAGGTTCTTTGGCGTAGCCCGTTTAGTGAGGAGATCACTTGGGAGGCTACGAGCGGAATGCGGAAGATTTTCCCTCATATCTTTGAAAGTACGCATAGTAAGAATTTTAAATTCGGGGACAAATTTCTTTAAGGGGGGAGATTGTAACACCTTAGAATGCGATTAGTGTTAATTAAGTGATAATACGGGTTTTTAGTAAAAGTTTACCAAAATAGTTTTCTCGCATTTTATATAGATTAATCAATATTTAATTATTATTTGTTTTTGCTTACACGCACTTATGCATGTTAACATGGGGGTTATTTAGTGTTAACTTTGTTTAGTGGCCATGACACCTTAAACAAATCCATGCCATGATTAACTTACACTTAGATATTTGTTGTGTGTGAGTTATCCTCTTGTTTTGGAATGAGGGGAGGTGGCAAGGTGAGTCATGGAGGGCGTTAATGCTTGCATTAATGATGGAGAGGGAGAGAGTAAGTGTAAGGGTGCACTCACCTACACCCACCGTCCCATCTTTATCACACCTCACACTCTCATAATCTTTCATTCTTTTCTCACTCTCTCTCTTTCTCAATTATTCTTCATCTTTTCTACTCTCAAACTGAAACCCTCACCTTTTCTTCACTGAACCTTGCAAAACCTTTATCAAACACCACCAAATCACTTCTCAAGTTATGTTTTAGTCACTAGGATCCCTTGGAGCTTGGAAAGCTAGGATCTATTGAGCAAGTGTGGATATGTATAACCTCTAAACTGTTAAATAGATGTTATAATGTTGTGTACCTTATTAGTTTCAGTTTAGAACACTAAAGGTAGAGTTGTTGTGCACATATCGTGTTTTTGTGTAGTTTTGGATCTCGGATGAATCTGCTATCAAACCAGGTGTTTGTTGGAAAAGTTGCCATCACAGTGACCTGGTGTTGTGACCTAGAAGCTACCCTAAAAACCTGAGACCATTCCCTTCCAACTTGGCTGCAATTTTATTGCTTCTGGATGCAATTTGCGGCCAGAATGGGGACTGGGTTCTTGTTTCTTGGTCTAGGGATCTCTGGGGTCGTATGTAGTCTCGTGGAACTTGCAACTTTCACCAATTGTTTGTGTAGCAAAATTTAGGATCACTTTGCTTGTTTCTAGTGTTATGACTATGCGTGTTACGTTATCCGACACGGTTCGTGTACTTTGTGTAGCTGTTGCTCTTGGGTTGGTTTCGTAGTGTCGATGCGCATGTTAGCCACTAGACAAACACTTGAGAGTTTGTTTAGAGTTGGTGCGTCGGTCAAACGTAGTTTGTACGTGTTATTGGTAGATTTCTAATATGAACTTGTTATGATTGTTGTATGATTTTAGGATCGCAGGCGGGGACTTCGGATGCTGTAAAGAAGGGAAAGCAAGTTGTTGGCTTTACTTAGCCCAAGATCGTTGGTGAGTAGATTTAACATCTACAGGGGAATCGCCCGTATGGCGTTATGCGTCTGGACTAGATTCAATGATATGATTATTAATTATAAGTATATGTACCTAGAGATTGTGAATGAACTTCATTGCATATTATTACTTGTTGTGCCTGGACCTGTACCCATTAGACACTGCACTATTATTGACGGTTTATGTTGCACGTGCACTAATTGTATGCTACACACATACCGTTAGTAATTGCCATGACACGCACAACACATATACATATGTGATATTGTATTAGTTAGGGACAATTGAGACATTTATTCTTATTCCATTGTGCATATAAAATATAGCATACACATATACCTTGCTATACTTACATGCTTACACATATATCTTGCTATAGCTACATGTTCACCTTTATATGATGTTGCATTTGATTTCAGAGAAATTGGAAATCGCATGAACTATTTAATAACTTGATGCATTTAAATAGCGGTTTTCCCTTGTTATGCTCGTATTACTGTTTTATGTTGCATATATTATATTCCATGGATTTACGAATTGAGATATGGATTTCATGTGATTTTCTGGATTTGAGGACCGTGGTATTTCAAGAAATTATGCATTTTTTGAAAAACCCGGTTTCTCTTAATTTGATATTTCAGTGCGTCCACCATGAGTTTTCTCGGTTCTGAGACATGTGTTAGAAACCCGATGCGAGGAGTGGATGAGGCCGTTTGCGGGTACATGGTGGATCCGGTATGGTACCCCTGGGCAAGAAAGGGATATCGATGGATTAGCCTATGGACCCGGTAGGGGAGGAGCACTGCCTACCGGTGATAGTATTTGGACTCGGCAGATATATGAGGATACCGATCGAAGTTATGAAATGGATATAGGCCGACCCGTTCTGCCGGAGCCCGCGAGTCGATCGCGCGGATGGAGCCTATTATATGAGGATTTACGTGTCGATGCTGGACACTAGTTTTCATGATGTTTTCGAGTGTCGATGTTGGACACTCAGGTTCCATGAGACTTACAGGATATGAGGACCGATATAAGGATGCGGTGCCTGAGGTATTGGGATTTGGAGTGTCGTTGATGGACACTGATTTTCCACGATGAGGATTCCGTGATGATGATATGTTTTATCTCATACTCAGCATTCATTTGATATGCATTGCTTCACGTATTAGTAGTACCTGATAGAGCATCTTTCATGGCTATTGCATATACATATTGCCATATTATACTATCAGTTGCATATGATAGATTATTGCAGTACGTGTATACCTGAGATTACCTGCATGATGTTATTTACTATTCATGAGTTGGCAACTCACCCCCATTGTGCCACAGTGTTTTTGCAGGTTATCCCTCAGAGTGGTAGTGGCAGGGCTTCTTCTTATCGTATCATCTTTGCAGCGGATACCGCTAAGGCTGACTGTGAGCAATTTTGCTATAGATGGGTTTTGCGGTTATCCGATGATTCTCATTGTATATCTTATTGTATCTAGTACTCTCCATCTACTAGTTCATGTATTGACTTGGAGACGAGATGTGAGGACGATATTGTATATTATTTTGCGACTCTGGGTGTCGTGCTCGTGTGAGCCGGCTTTTTATTATGCAGTTTTATCCTTTATGCTGTTTTCACCCTATATTTTCTATTTCTTCGCTACGGCGTCGTATATTTTCTTGTTGTGGTTATTTCCTCCTTTGGGCGAGATTTGCTCCTGTTTGGGGATGCTATACTTATATCTTATGTTTGTACCCGTTTCGAGGCTAGTTTTTACAAAAGAGGTGATGCCAAAATTTTAAGAAAGTAAAATTTGGACTTTAAAGATTTTTACTTGAGATTCCAATAAATTTTTTAACGATATTCTTATCACTTACTACTTTTGATGGTTTAGATTTCTGGGTTTTCGGCTTACTTGAATTGTGTTACGCCTGTAGACGTTACGTAGTTTAAGTGCTGTTACGTGCCAAATTTTGGGTCGTGACATATGTCGTTAGTTAAGTAATCTAATGGTGCATAACGGGACATTGTGGCGAATGCGGATGGCATAAACTTACGTTGTATTTTTGTTTCTTCTGTGATACTTAGGAAGCGTAAATGATGGGACTTCATTAATGAGATTAATGAAAGATAAAGAAACCTAAAAGATGTTGTAGAATCAAATTTTTTTTAAAAGGTAGCTCTAGTTTTTGCTTTGCATAGCGGTATTCCTTGTAGAATATCCAGCACCTTATTCGATAAAGAAAGAGCCGAGATCCCTTCACCGGGAGTGACCACTTTAGCGAAACTAGCAGATGCTACAACTCACTCGGTTTTGTTTTTTATTGCTTCTATAGTTCTTGCTTTGCATAGCGGTATTTGTGAAATATCCTGCACCTTATTCGATAAGGAAAGAGCCGAGATCCCTTCACCAAGAGTGACCTCTTTAACGAAACTAGTAAAAGCCTAAAAAACACTCCTTTTCTAAAATCACTTGTTTCTACAACAATATCAAGTTCATTACGCAAAAGGTTTTCAGAAAAACCTGTCGTAGCCCTCCGTCATTTCAGATAAAGATTATTTAGTATTCATGTTGCGTTTTTTGACCTCTGTCAAGGCGTAGTGTGCGGTAGCTGATTAGTACTTATCTGTAAAGCATGTGATGAGATTGGATTATGGTAGTCGTACGACCTTGTTGACCTCTGCCAAGGGTCGTGCGGGTGGGTTTGATTCAATCAAGAAATGATGGGTTGAACTTGACTAGTGCACTATGGTTTGTTGACCTCTGTCAAGGTCATAGCGCGCTAGGGGAAATAGTATTATCGGGAATTTCAAGTGTTGAAATTTGCAATGAGATTGCATACCTTTTATGAGATACTTGGATCCCGATACCCACTGCGAGTAAGAGTTACTCCTGGGAGAGTTTTACACATGACAATTAGCCGATCATGTAGGTGTCTAGAAAGATATTAACGGGGTTATGCCACTGAGAAAACGAAGTTTATTATAATTAGGTCCGTGCGAAAGCACGGGGAACCTCCCTCAAAGTACCAACACTGGCCTGGCCGAAAGATTGGTGAACTTGTAAGATGTAATTAATCTCGGCTAGTCTTACCTTTTAGGGTTCGAAGGAAGATTTGATGAAAATAGTGGGAGCCATCTTAATTAGATAAGATTATAACCAATCTAATCTTACAAGAGAAAACGCTAAAGTGTTTTCTTCTCTCTCTCCAGGTAGCGACCATGTCAGGCCTTAATCAAGATAATAATATGGATGTATTGACCGAACCTGCTTGTTATACTGAGCAGGGGAACTTTGGTTCCGTTATTTCTTATAATTGTTATAAGACTGAGCAGGGAATATGGACATATCCGGATTCTCACGCGGCCCAAACGAAGAATAATCATGTTGATGCATCTTCTTTGAGTGTGTTTGTTATCGAGAACTGTTTCTCAGTTCACTCTACGTCCTGAGTATTAGATACAGGATCAGGATCCCACATATGTAATATGTTAGATGGGCTAAAGAAAGGTAGAGAACTGAGAGAGGGTGATCATTCCATAAGAGTAGGGAATGGTGCAAATGTTGCAGCCAAAGCAGTTGGCGAATAACACCTTGTATTACCAAATGGTAATACATTGATTCTGATCTAATGCTATCACATTCCGACCCTGATATGCAATCTTATATTAGTTTCTTTATTAAGTAAAGAAGGATATAACTTTGTAGTACAGGATAATGTTATGAACATCTTCCTGATTCAGAAGTTGATAGGATCAGGCTCGTTAAATAATGGCATATACGTTCTTAATGTACAAAACACACACAAGAGGAAGAGTTCAGAAATGAACGAATCCTTCTTGTGGCATTGTAGACTAGGTCATATCAATGCGACATGACTAGCTAAGTTACATAAGGATGGATATTTGAATCCTTTCGAATTTTCATCTTATGACACTTGCCAGTCATGTCTCAAAGGCAAAATGACCAAAACTCCGTTTAGTGGACACGGAGAAAGAGTTACGGAACTCTTAGGACTGAAACATAGTAATGTATGTGGTCCCATGTCTACACATGCCAGGGATGGTTCCTTATACTTCATTACATTCACTGACGATCTCTCAAGATACGGACATGTGTTCCTGTTGAAACACAAGTATGGAGCTTTTGAGAAATTCAAAGAATATAAGCACGAAATCGAGAACCAAAAAGGTAAAAGTATTAAAATCCTTCGATCTGATCGAGGAGAAGAATACTTGAGCAATGAGTTCAGGGACTATCTAAAATAGAATGGGATTCTCTCTCAGCTTACTCCTCCGTATACACCACAACACAACGGTGTATCGGAACGGAGGAATCGCACCCTATTAGATATGGTGCGCTCTATGATGAGCACCGTTGAATTATCTATTTCCTTTTGGAGTTATGCGCTTGAAGCAGCAGCATACCTATTGAATCAAGTTCTATCAAAATCTATACCTACCACACCATATGAGATATGGAGTGGGAAGAGACCATGTCTTAAACGAGTTAAGATATGGGGTTGTCCGGCCTATGTCAAAAGGCAAAATCAGGACAAACTCGAGGTACGATCAGTTCTTTGTAAGTTTGTTGGATATCCTAAACATTCAAATAGATATCTATTCTACCACAGTGAACAACAAAAGGTTTTTATTGCTCAACATGCCACCTTTTTAGAAAAGGAATTTCTTACAAAAGAAATTAGTGGCGAAGAGGTAGAGCTGGAAGAAGTTCCAGCAGAACAAACTGCAACTGAAGATTTAGTAGAACCAGAGAATTCGGTAGTTCCCAACGAACCTCAGCCTCTCCGCTGATCTAGTAGGGTTCCTCATCCACCTGAGAGATACTACGGTTTTCTCATTGATGGTGGATGAGAGGATTGCATCATGGGAGATGATGACCCAACTAGCTTCGAGCAGGCCATCACGAGTGGGGACTCTGTGAAATGGCTTGATGCAATATGATCTGAGATGGAATCCATGTACACCAACAAAGTATGGACTTTGGAAATTGCTCCTAAAGGGGTAAAACCCATTGGGAGCAAATATATCTTTAAGAAGACACTTGGTATAGATGGAAAAGTTGAGACTTTCAAAGCTTGACTTGTTGCAAAGGGTTTTCTTCAACGATCAGATGTGGATTATGACGAAACCTTTTCTCCAGTGGCCATGCCTAAGTCTATCCGGATCCTACTTGCCATTGCTACATACCATGATTACGAAATCTAGCAAATGGATGTTAAGACCGTCTTTTTAAATGGTGATTTAGAGGAGTGTGTGTACATGACTCAGCCAGAGAGCTTCGTAGACAGTGGGAGCAACGGAAAGGTGTGCAAGCTGCTTAAATCCATCTACGGGTTAAAGCAGGCATCATGGAGTTGGAACATTTGTTTTGATGTTGTAGTCAAAGAGTTTGACTTCATCAAGAACATAGATGAACCTCGTATTTACAAGAAGGTGGCAGAGAGTAAGGTTGTCTTCCTCGTATTGTACGTGGATGACATATTCTTGATAGGAAATGATGTTCCTATGCTGCACTCGGTCAAGATCTTCTTATCACATAGATTCTCAATGAAAGATCTAGGTGATGCCTCCTTCATTTTGGGGATTAAGATCTATAGAGATAGACCTAAATGGATACTGGGATTGTCCCAATCCAGGTACATTAACACCATACTAAAGAGGTTTAGTATGGAAGAATCCAAGCGTGGTAATTTACCCACGATCTCTGGACTCACTCTCTCCAAAGATATGTCTCCCAAGACTGATTTGGAAAGAACTCACATGCAAAGGATACCCTATGCTTCGGCAGTAGGCTCTATCATGTACGCGATGCTATGTACTGGACCCGATGTAACATACACACTAAGTGTAGTGAGTAGGTATCAAGCAGATCCTGGAGAGAGTCACTGGACAGCTGTGAAGAACATTCTCAAGTATTTGAGAATGACTAAATAGATGTTCTTGGTGTATGGTGACGGAGAACTCCTGGTGGAGTCCTTTACCGATTCGAGCTTCTAAAGTGATAAGGACGACTCTAAGTCGCACTCGGGATTTGTCTTTACTCTCAATGGAGGGGCGGTGTGTTGGAAGAGTTCCAAACAGGAAACCATGGCAGACTCGACGATGGAGGCTGAATACATCACTGCCAACGATACTGCCAAAGAGGCTGTCTGGATAAAGAAGTTGATAACTGAACTCGGTGTGGTTCCGTCCATTGATCATCCAATACCTTTGTATTGTGATAACAATGGAGCTGTGGTTTTGGCCAAGGAACCCAGGTCCCATCAGAGATCCAGGCATATTCTGATATCACCTAATCCGGGGATAGTTGATCGCCGAGAGATCGAGATCAGGAGAGTTGACACGAAGGACAACACTGCAGATCCACTCACGAAGGACATACCCCCGATACAATTTGAGAGACTCTTCGGGATGTTGGGTATGAGATACTACAACAGCTGGCCTTAGTGCAAGTAGGAGATTGTTAGTTATGTATATGCCCTAGAGGCCATTATTGTACATATGATGTATATTATAGTGGATGCTTGGATATATATATAGAGGACTTTCTTGCTCGATATGATAGTATGCTATCCAGTTTCACTTTGTCCAAACTTGTTGACTTGTATTGGTTTACTGGCTTGCTCTCACATGTTGATAAAGCTCTTGGGATATGTACTTGACTACTAGGACTATGATGCAGATCATACTAGTGGGGCAAGGGTAGTCCACGAGTACATCCTATAATTGTTCCTAGCCGAGGGAGTATCGAGACAGGACATCGATACTCCAGAGTAGACTAGCGTATTCGCATCTTGACCTATATGATGGGCGATGGATGATCCCACATCCATTGGTGTTTGACATCAAAGATGGTATACGGGTGTTCAGTGGAGACTGGGTACACTGAATGGACTCGCCGAGAACTCCTGGATGGTATTATACCTATCGTCAGATAGCAGTTCTCTGGTGACACTGGTACAGCTTAGTCTATAGACCCGAGATCGTCATAGAGTCTTATGTGATTCCCACTGTGCTTTGATTTCCACCTTACCACGTTCATGAGAACGTGCAAAACAGTGGCTTTTGGGTACAGTCCCGAATCACATAGAGGCAATGAGCGATAGGAGGGGTTTCGTCTCTCCCGGTATTTGGGGTTGATGTTGCGCCGTGTTCGATTGGCTATAACTGGAATTCCCTAGCCATGGCTGATATGGAGATCTATTGGTAAATGTTATCAGTAGTTTCTCGAACCGTTATGAGCCTCACATCGACACGACTTATCGGTTACTGGGGTCTGGCATTTACCACCCCTAGACTAGATATGCAACATATCAGACGAAGAGAACGGACTGTACGGTAATGTTACTGATTGGATTCACAGGAGTGTGTGCAGGCTTGCTTGTTGATCTTCTGATCTCTAAATATCCGGGTGGCTGTTACGTTTAGCTGACCGCTTGCATCTTGTGGGTGTTTGATATGATCATCACCTACGGCCGGCGTATTGATGAGTCTTTAGAGTCCTGCACAGAGGTTTCCTGGCTCAAGAGAAATGGAGCAGGAGCACATATGTGATATGTGCGGGACCGAGAATAATACGTGTTTGTGATACCATATTCTATTCTCGTAATATATGATATCGGCCGGGTATATGTGATATAGCCGGGTTATTGGATCAAGTATTGATTCGATAAATTGATACATATTATATTAGTAGGTTATATGTAATATAGCCGGATTATTAAATCAAGTGTTGATTTAATAATTTAATGTAGAATTATATATTTGATATATTAAAATACATTAACTGATATATTGTTCACTTAAGTATTTCATTTTCTCACATATGGATACATTTAACATATATGTGATATATGTTTAATGTATTCTTTTCTTTTGTTACAAAATATTATATATGTGATATGTGATATTGTAACATGCTAGGGTTACACATGCAACTAGAGTTTAAGAGAACTAAACCATGCTTTGTAATTAGAGTTAGGTCTTTATTTGTTTTAGATAATTCAAATTTGTGGATTAATGCGTGAGATATTTTTCTTGTTGACTTAGTCTACTCTCTTGATATTTCTATGATATTTGTTAACCTAACCCTAACCACTTTGACATGTTTAATTCTCTACAAGGGTTAAGCATGACATGCTTAGCCCTTGGTTGCATTTCTAACCTCAACAATAATTCATTCATTCATCACACTTCATCTTCTTCTTCCTCCTCATAAAAGCTTTCTAGCTTTTTAATTTGTGATGAATGATTGTGAGAAAAAGAAAACAAAAGAGAGCAAAATTCCTACTTCATCATCCTCTTCTATACTAGCCATATAGATTAGTGTCTTAGCTTCACTAATCTTTAATTAGTGAAGTGATGGCTTAGGTTTGTGTTTCTTCAAGGTAGATCATCTTAGATTGTAAAGTCTTCAAGCAAGGATACCTCATTCACCCCATGGAGCCTCTCTAGAGTCCAGGAGCTTGATGATCACAGCGAAGGGACTTCAACTCAGAGCTTATGAAGTGAAGGAACATACTACAAAGGTTGTAATTCCTTACCACTTAGATGTTAAGTTGTTAACATGTAGTTTTGTTTGATTCTCTAGTTAAAGATTCATGGTTAGGGTTATCTAGAATGGCAAAAATTTAAACTTGGCATGGATGATGCTACCCGAAACCTTGCTACCGTCCTAGGTATCCCAACAGGGGATCCACAGGGGGAGGAAGCGGCAGTTGGAACAGTCCTTGATTCGATATGAAGGCCGATGCCCTAGACTCTTCAAACGCTGGCACTTCACTCATCACGTTAATACCTAAAATCAGCCCTGCCACGTCATTCAAGGACAAATATGTCATAATGAAAGAAAAATTGTTGTGGGATGAAACCTGGAAAAGTAAATAAGTCCTACTAGTTTTCAATAAGGAATCTTGCATTGTTTTACCTTGATGTAACCGCTCAGCTTTTTCGTGAGCCGCATGCGCAATTTACCTATGAGTGGTGGACAAGGCAAAAGGGGTGTCCTCCATAGGAATGTCAGGGGGTCGTGTATCACTCAAACTCGCGCCTGTAACCAAGTTAGCCTAACGCTTCCTTACTGCGTGCTTTCTGCGCTTCCTTTCAGATTTAGTTGTACGAAGAGATCTCCTTAGAACCTCCGACAAAGGAACGTCTTTTTCCAAATCAGGCTCAGCCTCCGGATCTGCTGCAACGTCCGTCATCGGCTGTTTTAGCGACACTTCACGTGGCAGCCCTTGGGCGACCTCAATTGTAGCAGGTAGCTCTGATGGCTCCTCCGCACTACCACTTAAGGATGGCATTGCACTTGGAACAGCACAAGTTGTGGTGGTTCCTGTAATAAAAGAAGTAGGGAGTCAGGGTGTGAATGAAATGAGCTAAATATGTATATTCAAAGGCGTCGCAAAACGAATCATACCGAGACCCATAGAAGCGCGAAGCCTCTCCCCTTCCTCAAATGCCTTGAGGGACGCCAAGAAGGCCTCTTCAGTGGAGATTCCTGTTAAGAGAAGAGCATTAATAAAGTATAATAAATTCAAAAAAAGACAGAAGAATGTAAATGAAATATACCGGACGCCGCAAGAGAAGTAAGCGCTGCTTGCTCACAGGTTAATCTCTCAGAAGCCTTAATAGCGGCTTAAAGATCAGAAGCAGCATTTTCATTGATAGAGGCTTAAAACAGATCGTCGTTGGTGTCGTATTCGGACAAGCCATCGCTATAAGGAGCATGAGGCTTCTGACCGAATACAACGTCAGCTGAGAATAAAGATTTCTCCTTCTTCTGCGAACTAGCAACAACACTCGACGATAAAAATTTTCGCTTGACGGGCTTCTTAGGACGGCGAGTCCCGATCTCCGAGCCAATTCCCGACTAAGTGGACACCGTAGCCACCACATTCATAGGAGCACTTACATCCGGTCGTGGCTTAGACGGAAAGGCTCGCGGAACTACAATTATAGTGCTCTCTCTCAAAGAAGGACGGATAACCACCCGTCGCTTCAGCGGAACCGCAGGATTCTCAACCGGGAAAGAATCTTTATGGTCAAGAAGCATCAGCCTTTCCTCCTTGACGACAGCACCCGTGGCGTACTGATACCAGGAGATATAAGCATTTGAGGCGTTCGGGGTATGACTCGGCTCACTGTTCATGAAATGAGACCGTATATTTAGCTGCATAAAATGATTCGCCGTGTTGTGAACGCTCTCTTTTATAGCAACTGGATCAATGAGAAACGCTTCAAAGGGAATGCCTTAGTTGTAACCAGATTTCTGGGCAAAACGATGTGGGTTATATCTTATAAACAATACCGAGGCGTTTTGTCTGAATCCAAGGAAACCCGGCCTGATAGAATACAAATGAACAATCTCCCAGGCCCTCAAAGAAAAAGCTCCATCTTTGAAGACATCGTGGAGCGGCTGGATTAATTTGGAGGGCTCCTTACCAATGGTCAGAACCCTGTCGATGAAAGTTATGCTGTCTCCAACCATGCACGGGCGAAGAAGCAATCACCGAGCCTCTCGCTGTGTTGGGTCTGGAGAAGAAGCATCGACCAATTGCATGACCCAAGGGAAGGTGTATCCTTCATAAAATCTAGACCGTTTATGCACGCCAAAGGCACCTAACACGTGCATCTCGATCCACGAGGTGAAGTAGTGCAATGGGAGATTTACGGGCTTCAATTCCGGCTGAGCGGTGTTGGCCTCTATACTCAGACCATGATACAAATGCGCTAATCCTGCAAGCCCAATATCCATACGTGTCCCTGCCGCAATGCGATGAGATGGATAAAAGACAGACGGTCTCATATAGCGAGGGTGCATTGGAAGCGCAAACCAACCCAGCTACAAGCCAATGAACCCCATAAAGAACGTCTCATCATCAATGTCTGGAGCGGCAATCTCTGCAAAAGGGACGATTGGGGTATCCGGAATAAAGAATTGCTTTAAATCCGCCTCCGCAGTCGACAGTTTGTCCAAGCCAAATCGGAATGGATCATCGAGCTAGGCAAACTTCGTAGCTTTCTTCGATAAAGCCTTCGGACGAAGGAAGCGAGCAACAAAGTACGTAAAGCAAACTCCATGCCCCCCGGACTCTAAGAACAATCTCTCATAGATGTTCAACACATTGATCAAACTCAGAAACTTGTGTTGAATAATATTTTCCGGGGTAAGACCCATAACCACCGATTCAGGAACGAAGACATACTCATCAGGAGGATGTATCTCCTCATAATGCTCTCCTCTGACCGGTAACCCGAATATTTCCGCGAATTTCTTCAGCGAAATTGATACCTCCTGATCCGATAAAAGAAATGTGTGCGTCGGAATATTCCACTGCTCCAGGAAGGATTTAACCCACCACACATGAGGAGTGTGGTAATAAAAGAGAGACGCGTAGATCGCTGGGTATAACCCAATCTTCAGCAGCAGTAATTTCTTGGCCGACAAAATGTAACGGACCCACTACAGATAACCAGCCGGATGTCGGGAGGTCACTCCTATAGTATAAACTTGACCCCAAGGATGCGCTTCTCCTTGACATATGCGACGCCCCAGAATGTCTAAGGCCATCTGTAAGGAATATGTATGCCCTAGAGGCCATTATTGTATATTATAGTGTATGCTTGTATATTATAGTGGATGCTTGGACACACACACACACACACACACACACACACACACACACACACACACACATATGAATTTCTTGCTCGACATGATATTATGCTATTTGGTTGCTCTTTATCTTAACATGTTAACTTGTTTAAGTTTATTGTCCTTTTGATACATGTTGATAAAGCCCTCAGGATGTTAGCTTGATGTAGATCATACTAGTGGGGCATGAGTAGTCTACAAGCACATTCTTAATAGTTCCTAGTCGAGGGAGTATCAAGACAGAGTATCGATATTCCAGTATAGACTAGTGTATACGTTTCTTTACCCAATATTGGGGCGATGGACGATCCATATCCATTGGTATTTGACATCAAAGATTGTATACAGGTGCTCATTTGAGACTGAGTACACTGAATGGACTGGCCGAGAACTCCTAGATGGTATTATACCTATCGTCAAATAGTAGTTCTTCAGTAACACTTGTAAAGGTTAGTCTGTAGACCCGAGATCGTCATATTGTCTTGTGTGCTTCCCACTGTGCTTTGATTTCTACCCTACCACGGCTTTACTGAGTCATGCCAACAGGTGGATTTTGGGTACAGTCCCGAGACACATGGAGGCAGTGAGCGATAGGAGGGGTTTCGTCTCTCGTGGTATAGGAGTCGATGTTGCGTAATGTGCGATTGTCTATGACTGCAAGTCCCTGGTCAGGGCTGATGAGATTTACTAATAAGTGTTATCAGTAGTTTCTCGATTGGTTATAGGCCACACATCGGCATGACTTATCGAGTTATTGAGGTCTGACGATTCCATCCCCCAAGACTCAATATGCGACATATCAGACGAAGAGACCGGACTGTACGGTAAGTGTTACTTGTTAGCGCAAAAGGAGTTTGAACAAGTTTGCTTTTTTATCTTCTATTCGTTCAATACCTGGGTAGCCGTTACGTCTAGCTAGTACCGCTGAAGGCTTGTAAGTATCTGATATGATCATTACCTACTGCTAGCATATTGACGAATCTTAAGAGTCCCACAAAGAGGTTTCCAAGCTCAAGTGAAACGAAATAAGGAACATATGGTGATATGTGCAGGAGCTTGATTAACTACGAGTATATGATGCTGTATTTTAATCTAGCGTCTTTTGATATTAGTCGGGTTATATGTGATATGACCGGATTATTAAATCAAGTGTTGATTTAATAAATTGACTAATTACTCATTAAAATTTCTTTCTTTATATATGTATGTATGTATCATGGTTGATGATACATAGAACAAGGAAATGCAAGAATCACATTGGAGATAAAATGAATATTTTGATAAATAAGGAAAATATCTAGAGACGAGTCATGGCTTCTACATGGTTCTAAAAAAATCTAGCAACCATGACTCACTCTCTTGATTTGTTTTTATTCACCCATTCTTATCTATTAAATATCCATCTTATCTCTGGGGTTCATTTAACCTTTGGCCAAGTTCATCTTCTTCTTGATTCCTCTTTAGATATTTCTCTAGCTTGGAAAAAGAAAAGAAAAGGAAAGATTTTTAGTGAGAAAAACCCCACTTCATCAACCAATATTAGATTAGCAATCCATGTAGGTTGTTATCTTCACTTCTTCTTTATACTAGTGAAGTAAGAGTTTGAGTGTAAGAAACTTCATGGTGGATCATCGTAGACAATGAAGGCTCTCATGCAAGCTTATTCCAACTTCAAGTGAAGCCATAGAGAAGCTCAAGGACTTCTACCAGAGCAATTGAAGATAAGGATTAGTCTACAATGGTTGTGGTTCCTTTTCATTTAGAGTTAAACACCTCTTTTTCTTTACTTGTAACCCTAATCTCTAGTTCGATTCGTGATTAGTATGCTTAGGTCTCTAGAAATTTTTAAATTGCTCACATATTGATGTTTAAGACATACTTACATGGTATCAGAGCCAAACATTTTAATTGCAAGTTTTGAGGGTTTCTGTTCATTTTTCCAAAATTTGATTTTTTCAGAAATAAAAATTGTCAAAAAATTCAGCAGGTTATTTGATGAAGGCTCAAGAGATACGAGTTCATACAGCCAACAGGTGGTCACGGAACCGCCGCCCAGACAGTGTCTTGGCCGCGGTTCCGCCACATACTTATGGAGTTATGACTCTAGTTTTCCTGAGGTACGTCATCTTCATACTATGATTTTTCTGGGAATTTTAGATGAGGCTCAAGAGGTTGAGATCTCTGTAAATCGTTGCTAATTAGAAAGTCGATCGAAATGTTAACATCGTCTAATGTGCTGTGGTATGTTGATACAATGGTTAGAATCCACGTTGATTAGTTTTGATAAAACTAGTTATCAATTAATAAATCTCACATTTTAGCCTTGATTTATTGATTGCCACGGGTTTAGATTTGAATTGAAAACTCCGTCGTAATCTAGTATTGTATATGAATACTCGCCCGGAAACACTTATAGATAGCCACGCCCCTTCGCCTCGACCAAGTGACTATAGGAGAACCTTATGGCTAAGAGCATCCACTCGGGTGCTCACGGCAGTGGTGTTCCACCCAAGTCCACTTAGTTTACATTTTTGGGGGTGTGGCCATCAACTATTGTTCCCGACGAGCCTTCGATTATTTTAGGGATCTTTTTGAATTTCCCAGCTTTATTTTTGAAAAGAGTTTTCAATTCGAAGCTTAAATGTAAGGTTTAAAACATTTGGCATGAAATTCGGAATATATGATAATCCGGGTTTATGATGTTTATAGATGCGGATTCTAATTATTATAGTTTTTCATTTCTTTTCTGCGACCGTAAGTGTAATATGTAGCAGTATCTCTAATCTAGTTGTTATATGTCAACAACATAAGGAATACACATATTTACTTACGTTGATTTCATGAGGTGATATTCTATTGCTATATTGATCTGTTATATAGGATCATCATGATTCAATAGCCGGGGGTTTTATATGAGATGAGAGATTTTTTCATTCATGTAAATAAATGTATATAATATTCTTTTATTGGGACTTCCGAATTGAGGTTATTGTCTCCATTTGATATATATTATTTACTTTTCCGCATTAGGATAGACCCAAGGCAGGGAGCATAAGTAACCGGGTTCTACAGTCTAGTAGGAGGCCATCTCGAGGAGACGAGATCGGTTTCCTAACTCTAGAATTGGCAGGGTTGCTTCCGCTCTCGTAGGGGTCTAGGGGTGTGGGCTTGGCTCTTCATCATGACCGTGGATTCCGTGTTTTTCATTACTGGAATAATCTAAAACACGGACCTCCTAGTATATCCTATATTTTCAAATATCTGCCTCTGCTGTTTCTAGAATGTGATGTGATCATATAACTGCGTGAGATGAATGCTACTTATATATATATTATACTAGTAGACACTATATATGTTTTGCATCCGCGCTGGTCCGGACCCCAATCTGCCGTAAGTTAGTAACCTTACGGTAAAGACCCGGGTCCCTGTGGCGAATGCAGATGGCATAAATGTGTGTTTTATTTTCGTTTCTTCTGTGATGATTAGGAGCTTAAATAATGGGACACCATCATCATTAATAAGATTAATGTTAAGAAAAGAAACCTAAAGATGTTGTAGAATCAAATTTGAAAAATACTCGGCCTCTTGACGAAAAAGCAAATATTTCAAATGCGGAGCTTAACCCACTCCTTTTCAAATTACTCGGCTCTACAACGAAATCAAGTTCAATACGTTAAATGTTTTCATCAAAACTATACGTAGCCCTCTGCCATTTTAGGAAGTAGAGTACTTAGTATTCGTGCTACGTTTGTTGACTATAGTGTTGGTTATGCCGGCGCCCTGGCCATCAAACCGTGGCCGATTGCGGAACAAAATTTTTACAAACTGGCACTAGAAAAACCCGATGCTACGGATCAACCATAAACCCTAAGCTAGCAAATATAAAGAAGAGTTAGAATGGTTATACCGAATGATCCGTGTCCTTCAGTTTTTAACCATCATCCCAAACTTCTAGAGGCCTCCATGATCAAGCTTGATCTCCGGTCTCCCTCCATCGAAGATGATCCACTTGAGGATTTGTATTTCGAGATCCAACCTCATAGTCGAGGTAACTAGGGTACCTAGTTCGCTAAACTAGATAGCCTAGATGATGTAGAATCTAATGATGGATTAATTTGTCTCCAAACACCCTAGGTTTCTCAACACATGAGACTTGAAGGGTGGAGGTAGAAAAAGCTTGAAGATGAGAGTATGAAGCAACTCAAGAAAAAGGTTAAGTGTTGTGAGCTATAATGAAGCATACAAAAATATCTCAAGTCTCCAAAAATATCTCAAGTCTCCAAAATATCTCACAACCTAAACAAAATATCAAGCATGCTAGAATAGTAACCATGAGTCAATACATGAGTCACCACAAAGCCATGCTACAATAAATGCATACAACGCGTCATCATCTCCACCTCATTAACCATTTAATCCTAAATGGTTAAAACTAAATGAGGTGGCATCTTCTAGAAGCACATTGTCCTTATCCGTATATACATACCCGCATCCGCATTCAGAAGAATACGAAAACAAAGAGATGAAAATAATCCAACAATCCAATACTAGAATCTAGCTTAAACCAAAGCCACCAGTATAAATCGTTCGAATCATGATACGTGCAAAAGTGCACGTATATGATTGAACCCTGCCGTAAGACCATACAGCCTCTACATCGTTTCGCTTGAAGCAGGGAAACCCTCTGTGTAGGACTCTAAAGACTCGTCAATACGGTGGCAGTAGGTTTAACCACAAGCACGTAAGCGGCACTAGCTGTACGTAACGGCTACCCAGGTATTGAGCGAAAGGAAGGCCGACGAACAAACTCATTCGAACCCCTACTGAGCCTATCCGTGACAATATTCGTCCAATCCGGTCTGTTCGTCTAAGAGTATCGCATATCAGGTCTAAGGGGTGGATAAAGTCAGACCCCTAACAACGCGATATTTCGTTTCGGTATGAAGCCCATCACCAACTGAGAAACTACTGATCCAAATCAGTAATTCTCGACTACCTTGCCAAGGATTTCTGGTGATGGTCACCCGTGCACTGCGTGACATCAACCCCCAAAACTGGGAGAGACGAATCCTCGACGATCCGCTCACTGCCTCCATGTGGTTCGGGACTGTATCCAACTAAAACCTGTTTGTACGACCCCTTTAAGCCGTGGTAGGTAGTAATCAAAGCACAGTGGGAACTCACACAAGACAAATGACGATCTCAGGTCGACAGACTAATCTGTACACATGTTACCTGGGAACTGCTATCTGACAATAGGTATAGTACCAATTAGCAGGTTCCCGGCGAGTCCGTCCAGTGTACTCATAACCCAATGGGAACCTGTATACTATCTTAGGTGACAAACTAACACCAATGGCTTATGAGACTGGCCACCGCCCCTCGTCGGGGTCTCAATAAGTACACACTAGTCTACTCTGGAGTATCAATGCCCAGTCTCGATACTCTCTCGACTAGGGATATCTAAGGATGTGCTTATAGACCACACTGCTCTTACGTATATGATCACCATCATAATGCTGGTAGTCAAGTAAGAATCTTGTGGGCTCTATCAACATGTAATAGTGATCTGTAATACCATATAATGCATGTACATGATGATAAAGACAAACCAGATAGCATACTATCATCTTGAGTAAGACCGTTCTATCCGTATAGGTCCTCCCTCAATCATCATAATCACCAACTTGCGATTACAATAATTTCCTTGAGGGCACTATAGACAACAATCTCCCACTTGCACTTAAGGCTAATAATTACGGTGTCGCATACTCACAGCCCGTGTAGTACCGAACACCCAACTTCTCTATTAATCAGTCTCACAAAGCTCGTTTGTGAAACTATTGCGTTCGGGAAATAGCCTCAGTGAGTGGATCCGCTCCAGTGTTTCTATCTTTATCTCTCTCTATATCTCAACTTCGCGGAGAAAGACTATCTCCCGAAATGAGCAATACCTGTCTTAGAATTTGTCTGGATATTTGATGGGACCCAGTTCACAAATGAACTCCAAATCCAACAAACTTCTTAGACTGTATCATCTACTGAATTTAATCAGTATCCTGAGCCATGCCTTCCGCGGTATCCGCTTGGACCACCTGTCCAACATACTTCCCCTCAAAAGAGAAGAAAACTATAACTCTGAAAGTCACTCTGTCATCCAGGTCAGCTTAGAAGCCAGAAGTGATAATTGCCTCCTGAAGGAGACTGCCGTTACCATTGACCAAGAACATCCATTTATGTTCATAACTGCTTCCTAATGTTTCTCTAGGATTGGATTAATATATACTTATTACAGCCTATGCAAAATCAATATCTGGTGTTTTACTTGACATCTCATGATTGACTCAATTGCCTAAGCAAGTGATATACCAATCAAGCAAATCCGTCTCCCTATCAGTCTGTAAGACATATCTTTAGAGAGGGTGACTCTATCACCTGTGGGTACACCACCATACCAGGAGTCGTTCATTCTAAAACACCTTTAGAATAATGTCAAAGTACCCAAATTGGGACACTTCCCAAATTTAGATCTAAAACCATAGATCTAATAACCAGAATCCTGATATTTTATCCAGATTCTATGTGGAGAAACCACCTTGTGACAACTACAGTATAATCGATCGTAGTATAGGAAGATCTCTTCCTATAAAGTACATGTCATCCAAATACCAGGATATCTCTCCCTACTACCTTCTTACCAGATCCATCTCTTGTTCTGATGAAGTCAAACTCTATGACTATCACATCAAACCTAGATGATCTATCTCCGATGTACCTGCTTTAGTCTATAAATAGACATAAGCTACTTGCCCACTATGCTTCCGCTGCTCCCACTGACTATAACAACCCTCTGGAAGAGTCATATACACATGCATTTCTAAAGCTAGTTTAGAACGACGTTATACACATCCTCCTGCCAGACCTCATAGTCTAGAACAGCAGCAGTGGCAAGTTTGGGTAATCATAAACCTCCTTGTTACCGTCTTTGAGGGGGCCGAAGTGCCTCTCGGGTGCCTGAGATTACCTACCAAATCTGCGGAGTGGTAAATGGATCGTCGAAACAATTTGAATCCTTAGATTCTATTAAATTTTCAGTAATCGTTTGTGGTTCTGGAATCACTTCCAGTTCTACCATACTCCCACTAATGTTTTCTGAAAGGAATCCATTTTATTAAAACTTGTGGTGAGTCAAGAACAATATAACTATTGATCTTCAGATGGTAGAAAGTTAACCCTCGTCAAAGCCCAGGATAACCCACAAACTGCCATTACTAAAATGTGCCTTGAGTTTTTCCAGATTCTATTTTTAAGTATCAGCCGAACAACTCCATATACCCATCGTTAAGATATGAATCCATTCTATATACCATATAGAAAAAAAAGCACTAATTTAATTGGAATCAGATTCAAAAAACATGCAGCTGTTTCCAGTGCATATCAACCAGACGGAAGAAGGCCATACAACATTACTCATTCAGGAATACGTCCACGTATGAATAACCTGAAAAAGAAGCAAGTTCTCAAAACTATTACTTACTACGGAATACCTTAACACAAGTATCTACATCTTCGATCATCTTGAAAAATCATGATACTTGCAACATATGGTTCTCTACTTTATTCGTATACCTATATCTTCTCAAAATTTGGACCTTATATTTCAACGAAACACTTATCTAGAACTAGAGTAGTTATGAGTAAACAGAATATAATACGAGTACCAACTCCATTGTTCTAACGGACATCGGACAACATACAATACTTTGTATAAGTCCACCGAGTTTAACAACTCAAACCCTGTGCGTCTTAAGTTGAAAACTGTACTATCGTTAAGAAGAATTACACCGTTGTTGAATGCGCCTTACCTAACTATCAACTGATACAGGTAAATGTCATAGACATAATTTCAAAAAGTTATATCTCACTTTATAAAATAAACGTACAGATATATCAGTTTGAAATTGGTGCATAACAACGGATATTCAAAACCAAAAATTTTCCGCCAGGGGAAACTCAGGTAATTTCCTCAAATATCACCAATTACAAAGAATTCTCATGTATAGAGGATTTAATCACCCAATTCCCAATATCTTACTCCCACTCATCATCTGTAATGCCATACAGATGTGAGAATAAAATCTGGTAAATATATACCCTGGAGTCAGAATCTAATTAAGAAAACATTTTTCAATTAATACCGCGCAGTGAAACTGAAACATGAAAATGTTTCGAAGAGGTAACCGGTTATTCCTAGTAGTTCCTCTTCCATTATCATTATTCATAACAGTAACTGTATACTTTCTTTCCCTCACTCCAATCGCTTTATATGTCCGTGCTTATTATCTTCTGTACAACATACTTAGGCTAATTGATTTTTTTCCTTCCCTACCCTTCGGCACCAGCCTAAGGTTTCGAAGAAAACTATCCAATAAGTATAATAGGTGTACTTTCCTAATACCAGGAGCTCTCGCAACCTGAGAGAAGGTAAAGGGAAAAGACAACTGAATAATCCTTATTCTATTTCTCCCGAAACAGAATCCATCCTTGAACTGGAACAAGTTCCTTCGAGTTCGTATGTAACTATACGATGGAATATCCAAGCAATATGGATTTTCGTAGTGATACGAAGTGTTCTGGAGAAATCCAAAGGTGAAGTAGGAGTGGCAAGGGTATACGCGGTTTTGTCGTGAATGATAGCAGTCGCAATTTCCTTTGCCCTTACTTTAATCCCTTTATATGTCTTTACTGTAAGTGCACGGCGGCGCCCCGGCCTCCATCCCGAGGCCAAAATGCGGAAGCGGTGATATACTTAAATTTTTCATGAACTGGCACCACCGCGCCCTAATACCCGAATCAACCATTAACTAGTCCTAACTAACTACAAGATGGGGAAGAGAAATATACCGAGTGATCCGAGTCCTCCGGTCTTCTCGTCGTCGTCCCGATCTCCTGCGGAACGTCCGGTCTCCACCTCGTCGCCGGAAGAGCACCACGTCGCCTGCTTCTTTTACGGGCTCCCGCCTCTATACCGAGGCAACTCGGGCACAAAGTTGGCGAGCCGACGTGCCCAAGATTTGCTGTAGAATGGTGTGTAGAACTCATGTCTCATCTTGGGGTTGTGGAATTTCCATATGGTGGAGGTGAAAAGGATATGAGCTTTTGGAGATGAACCATGTCAATTTTTGCAAGCCAAATGAGAGTATTTCTCCCTACACCAAATTGGGACAGCCCACTCCTCATAGTGGCCGGCCACTTGTGGTGATGGGAGAGAGAGAAAAACAAAAAGGGGTGAGGATCAATCATACAAGGGAGAGTGTGAAGTGATCATGAGAAGGAATGATCACAAAACAAATCTAACACTCCAAAACCTAATCAACTCCCATCATAACTATAAAAGTCAAACCATGATGACAAAAGAAAGTCAAGCAATGATGGTGCAAGTATCATGATACAATAATATGCAAAGACCACCCTCCACAAATGCTTATTTGCACAAATGCAAATAAGCCCTCCTCCACCAATCTTCGGCCATTGAAAGATACAAATGAAAATGGCCGAAACGGAAAGCAAACTGGCAACTCCAGAAAACTGGTCCCGTAATAAATTATAGGAAAACCCCGATACTGTGTATACACACCCGCATCTGTATTCTGACCGAAATACAAATTCAATGAGACAAAATCTACACTGTACTATACTAGGATCCGGCTTAAACCAAAGCCGGCTAGTATTAACCGTCCGATCCTGATCCGCGCAATACCGCACGTATCTGATCGAACCCTGCCATATATCCATACGGCCTCTAGTACTAACCGTCCGATCCTGATCCGTGCAATACCGCACGTATCTGATCGGACCCTGCCATATCTCCATACGGCCTCTACAGCTTTTCGCCCGAAACTTGAGTAACTGAATGTGGGGGACTCTAAAGACTCGTCAACACCTTGGTTGTGGATTTAACCACTAGCACGTCAGAGGTATAAGCCAATACGTAACGGGCTACCAAGTATTGACCAAAAGGGACGTCGATGAGCGAACTCATCCTGACACCCTACTAAGCCTGTCAGTGAAAATATCCGTACAGTCCGGTCCGTTCGTCTATGAGCATCGCATGGCGGGCCTACGGGGTTGGTAAAAATCAGACCCCCAAAAGCGGTACAAGTCGTGTCGGAGTGTAGCCCAGAACACCCTGAGATGCTACTGGAACACCTACCAGTAAATCTCCTGCCTCGGCCGAAGGCTTCATGTAATGGCTCTCCTAGACACAGCGCGACCTCACCCCCAATACCGGGAGAGACGAACCCTTGAAGATCCGCTCACTGCCTCCATGTGGCTCGGGACTGTACCCAACTAAAACCAATTTGCACATCTCCTTTGAGCGTGGTAGGGTAGTAATCAAAGTACAGTGGGAACTCACATGAGACAAATGACGATCCCCAGGTCGATGAACTAACCTGTACACATGTCACCAGGGAACTGCTATCTGACGTCAGGTATAAGACCAACTAGCATGTTCCCGGCGAGTCCTGTCCAGTGTACTCATAACCCAATGAGCACCTGTATACATCTTAGGTGAACCAACTGACACCAGTGGCTTGTGAGACCGGACACCGCCCCTAGTCGCGGTCTCGACTATATACACTAGTCTACTCTGGAGTATCGATGCCCCGTCTCGAAACTCCCACGACTAGGGACCTTTTAAGGATGTGCTTATAGACTACCAGCTCCCACGTATATGATCGCCCTCATACTGCTGGTGGTCAAGCAAGAATCCTAGGGGCTCTATCAACGTGCAATAGTGACCTGTAAGGTCACCTAAAGCAGTACACGATGATAAAGATAAACCAGATAGCATACTATCATCTCGAGTAAGACTGTCCTACCGGGATAGGTCCTCCCTCAATCATTGCAATCACGTGCCTGTGATCCAATAATTGACTCTGAGGGCACTATCTCCAACAATCTCCCACTTGCACTCAAGGCTAATTATTGCGATGTCGCATACTCACAGCCCATGTGATACCGAACACCCAACTCCTCTACTATTCAGTCTCACAAAAACCCGTTTGCGAGACTATTGCGTTCGAGGAATAGCCTCAGTGAGTGGATCCGCTTTGATGTTTCTTTCTATGTCTCTCTATATCTCAAGTTCGCGGAGAAACTCAGCTCCCGAAATGAGCAACACCTGTCTTAGAATATATCTGGATGTCTGATGGGACCTAGCTCATAAATGAACTCCAAATCCAAACTTCTTAGACTGTATCGTCAACTGAACTTAATCAGTATCCTGCGCCATGCCTCCCTCAGTATTGCCTTGGACCACCTGTCCAAATACTGCCCCTCGTCAGAAGGAAAAACTATGGCTCTGACAACCTCCTTGTCGTCCATGTCACCTTGGAAGCCTGGAATGATAATTGTCTCCCGAATGAGGCTGTCGTTATCATATCCCTAGAACATCCACTTATGTTCTAAAACTGCTTCCGACTGCTTCTCCAGGATTGGATCAATGTCAACTTATTGCATCTAGTGCAAGAACAACATCTGGTGTGGTACTTGACATCTCATGATTGACTCAATTGCCTGAGCAAGTGATCTGCCAATCATGCACATCTCTCTCCCCTTTAGTCTGTAAGACACCTTTAGAGAGGGTGACTCCATCATCTGCAGGTACACTACCGTAACAGGAGTCGTCCATTCTAAATACTCTTAGAATGCTGTCTAAGTACCCTGATTGGGAAACCACCCAAATCTAGATCTAAAACCATAGATCCAGTAACCAGTATGTCTGATATAATGTCCAAGTCCCATGCGGAGAAACTACTGTGTGACGACCAAAGTATAACCGATCGTAGTATAGGAATATCACTTCCTACTCTGTGCATGTCATCCAAATACCATGACATCACACCCTACTACCTTCTCAACAGATCCATCCCCTATTCTGATGAAGTCAAACCTATGACTGTCACGTCAGAAATAGATGATCTATCTCCGCTACATCTGCTTTAGTCTACAAATAGACAAAAGCCAGTTGTCCACCAATGCTTCCGCTGCTCCCACTGACTACGACAACCCTCTGGCAGAGTCATATAGACGTACACTTCTAAAGCAAGTTTAGAACGACGCTATACTCATCCTCTTGCCGGGTCTCACAGTCTGGAACAACAGCAATGGAAAGTGTGGGTAAACAAGAACTTCCCTGTCACCGTCCTTGAGGCTACCGAAGTACCTCTCGGGTGCCTGAAGTTACCCACCTTATCTGCGGAGTGGCCAATAGAATGTCAAACCAGATTGAATCTTTAGGTTCCTATGAAATCTTTAGTAATCGTTTGTGGTTCTGGAATCACTTCCAGTTCTACCATACTCCCACTACTGTTTTTCTGAAAAAATCCATTTTTAATAAAATTGTGGCGAGTCAAGAACAATATCACTATTGATCTTCCAGATGGTAGAAAGTCAACCCTCGTCATAGCCTGGGTCAACCCACAAACAGCCATTACAGAAACGTGCATTGAGTTGTCCAGTGTCTGGTTTTAATCATAAGCCGGATAACTCCCCGTGCCTTAACATCGTTAAGACATGAACTGTTCTATATCCAATATAGAACCAGAGGCATAGATTTAATTGAACCAGATTCAAATCATGCAGCTGTCTCCAGTGCATGTCAACAAAATGGAAGGAGGCCGATCAGCGTTACTCAACTTAGGAATGCTTTCAATTATGAGTAACCTGAAAGAGAAGCAAGTTCTCTTAGTCATTACTATCAACTGAATACCATACACAAGTATCTACATCTTCGATCACTTTGAAGAAACCTGATACTTGCAATACCTGGTTCTCTACTTTATTCAAATACCTATAACTTCACAAAATTCGGACCCTGTGTTTCCACGAAACACCTGTCTAAAAACCAGAGAAGTCATAAGTAAAACGAATATAGTACGAGGACCAACCCCTCTACCCTGATGGACCCTGGACAACATACAATACTCTGCATAAGTCCCTTGAGTCTGATAACTCATTCACTGTGTGTCGTAGGTTGAAAATTGTACTTATGGTTAAGAAGAATTATACCGCTGTTCAATACTCCTTACCTAACCATCCACTGATATAGGTAAATGTCACTGACATAATTTCAAAAAAAAAATATATCCCACTCTATAAAAATAGACGTACAGATATATCAATTGGAAATTGGTGCATAACAGCGGATATTCAAAACCAAATATTTGCCTTGCGGCAACCAACCCAGGTGACTTCCTCAAATATCACGGATTACAACGAATCCCGATATAATGAGGATGATCACCCAATTCCCAATAACTTACTCCCATTCATCATCTGTAAACCCATATAGATGTGAGAATCATACCTGGTAAATACATACCCTGGAGCAAGTGTCTAACTGGAAAATCAGTTTTCCTTTAACAGTACACAGTGAAACTGAAATATTGAAATGTTTCGATGGGGTATCCCGGTATTCCTAGTAATGCCTCTTCCAGATTCACGACTGTAACCGTATAATTCTTTGCCACCTCTCCAAATCCCTTTATATGTCTTTAGTCATTACCTTCTGCACACCCCTTTAGGCCAAATGGTTTTCTTCCTTCCCTACCGTTCAGCACCAGCCTATGGTTTGGAAGAAGACTATCCAATAAGCATAATGGGTGCACTGTCCTAATCCTAGGAGCACTCGCAATGCGAGAGAAGGTCAGGATAAAAGACAACCGAATAAACCTTATTCCTATTTCTCCTGAACCAGAATCCATCCCCGAACTGGAACAAGTTCCTTTCGAGTTCGTATATAACCATACGATGGAGTATCCAATAAACTGTGGATCTTCGTAGTGATACGGAGTGTCCTGGAGAAATACAAAGGTGAAGTGGGAGTGGTAAAGAAGTACCTGGTTTTGTCGTGAATATCAGTCGCAATTTACTTTGCCCTCTTACTAATCCCTTGCTTTGTCTTAACTTAATACCTTCTGCACACCATCGTTATGCTAATTGGTTTTCTTCATTCCCCACCGATCAGCACCAGCCTAAGGTTTGGAAGAAGACTATCATAATTTGCGTAATAGGTGTACTATCTCCTAAACCAAGGAGTACTCGCAACCTATGAGAAGGTAAAAGGAAAAGACAACTGAATAATCCTATCCGTTTTCTCCAGAACTGGAAACCATCCTCGAATTCCTTCGAGTTCGTATCTAACCATACGATGGTTTTGTCCAATGGAAGTGGACGTTCGTAGTAATACGGGGTGTCCTGGAGAAAAGGGGTAAAAGTAGGAGTGGCAATGAGGTTTGCAACTCAGACAATCCAAAAGCCAGTGTTAAAGAAGGTTCGGTCAATTTTGGTCACTGAGTCATAGTCTTAGGGTCGGGTCAATGGTCGCTGCTAAAGAGAGAGAGAAAAGAAACACTCAGCGTGCACTCTAACCTAGATCAGAATGGTTACCAATTTATCTAATCTGGAAACCTCCCACTGTCACCTCAAATTCTCCTCCAAACCTGAAAGAAGAATTAGTCGGGGTCACCCGAGGAGTAAACTAACTCATCAGTGGGAATCGGGATCCAACTATCATCGCATGATAACGTGACGGAATCCGCTCACGGTGTCACACTCCAGAAGGTATGCGCATATCTGGCAAGTTTCAGTTTCTTTAGAAACTCCCGATGTGATTTTTGCCCGATGCTCTTATGACCTTGACTTTGGCCAACAAATCATAAGTCACATGTCAAGTTCTATCCTCATTCTCCAGGTTAATTTGAGCCCACCCGCACAAGCCCTTGACTTTGGCCAACAAGGCTGTATGACTACCCCAAACCAACGCATCTATCTATGCTGCATATGAATACCCAACAGCTACCAAACACTGTTCCTTGACTTTGGCCAACAAACACAGCTTGAATACTATTGACCGCCCATATGAAACGACGGAGGGCTACGAATGGTTTCTGGCGAAAACCTTTAACGTAATGAACTTGATATCGTTGAAGGAACGGATAGCTTTTAAAAATATAGTGACGAAAACCTTTGCTAAAGAGGTCACTCCCGGTGAAGGGATCTCGGCTCTTTCCCCGTAGAATGAGGTGCAGGATATTCCAACTGAATACCACGGTGCAAAGCAAAAGTAATCGGCTATAGTGAAGTTATTGCCCTGACGCAAACTTTTTGTCCAAGGGGTCACTCCCGGTGAAGGGATCTCGGCCCTTGCCTCGTCGACTGAGGAGCAGGATATTCCAACTGAATACCACGATGCAAAACAAAAGTGAACGTCCTTGCAATAACAGCTTTTGAAAAGTTGTTCCAACAACATCAGATTAGGTTTGTTTTTAACTTGCATTGATCCGAATCAATGCAGTCCCATCAATTGATCACACCACAAAGAACGAAAATAATATGACGTACGTATATGCCATCCGCATTCGCCACTGGGTCCCGTCATTACCCGTTAGGTTAGCTAACTAACGACAGAGCGGGGACTGGACTAGCGCGGATGCAAAACATATACAACATCTACTAATATATATACCAATATATTATATTTCGCTCAAGGCGTGATAAAATGCAACATCACAGAAATGTACAGCATCACAGAACAATACAGATATCTGGGATCCCCGGGTTTCACAGAGCCACTACTGAAACCCGACGTTCCCCTGGTCGTGTGGATAGCCTGTGCAATGAAATCCTAGACCCCTACGGGCGCGGCAAGTTACCCGCCAAAACCTGAAGCGAGGCAGCCCCCTTAGCAACGTGAATGGACCACCCAGCACTTCACGGAATCCGGTAACTTGGGCACCCCTCCTGGGTCAACCTGTACCCCCTATGAGTGTGGTGAATAGCCCGCCAATTCTAGAGTGAAGCCCCCTCCGTCTCAATGCCATGAGATGCGGGCTTGTTGCCCTCTAGAACCCGGCTATTCGTGCACCCCACCGCGGGGTAATCCTAGTACAGAAAGTAAAATATACATACAACGGGTACATCGACCGCAACCTGGTCGTGCCCCAAAATAATAATACAAACAGGAAGTGGCGGCAGTCCACATGTCGGACGCTCGCCCCGCAATATCAAATGTACATAATACAACAAAACTGTACTAACATTGCATCCAGGCTATCCCCCACGACCAATCCGCAACATCACAGTAATACACAGAACATCAACGTGAAAGTCACGTTCGCAAATCCGTCTAACCGGGCTATAGCAGTTAGACTGGATTTACCGATCAAGTGACATTCACGGTCGCAGATATAATGTAAATACTGTGAACTAATGTGTTTAAAATATCCGATCGATCAAATTTTAACAAGTGGGCCCCAAGTACTACTGTAGCACATCAAGAAATTCTGGGCCCAAAATTAATATTCCAAAAACCCTATTTTCACCCCAGAAGCCCACTAGAAAAATTTGACGCATTGATCTCTCCATACTGCGGCGGAACCGCAGCCCCAAGTGGGATTTGGCCGCGGTTCCGCGCTCCCCTTAAAAGATCAATGTGTCGAATTTCTCCAGAATTCTTAGAACTTCCAGTACATCACTTTTCTACCACCTGAAAAAAATTTCGAGCCAGAAAAAATTCGACAGAAAACTGATGCATGTGTTATTGGGTTTTCGGAACATTTGTTCGAGCGGAATTGTAAAACACATTAGACCAAGCTAGACTATGTTAATGGCGAGGCTCTGATACCAATGTAAGTGCACGGCGGCGCTCCGGCCTCCATCCCGAGGCCAAAATGCGGAAGCGGTGATATACTTAAATTTTTCATGAACTGGCACCACCGCGCACTAATACCCGGATCGAACCATTAACTAGTCCTAGCTAACTACAAGATGGGGAAGAGAAATATACCGAGTGATCCGAGTCCTCCGGTCTTCTCGTCGTCGTCCCGATCTCCCGCGGAATGTCCGGTCTCCACCTCGTCGCCGGAAGGGCACCACGTCGCCTGCTTCTTTTACGGGCTCCCGCCTCTATACCGAGGCAACTCGGGCACGAAGTTGGCGAGCCGACGTGCCCAAGATTTGCTGTAGAATGGTGTATAGAACTCATGTCTCATCTTGGGGTTGTGGAATTGCCATATGGTGGAGGTGAAAAGGATATGAGCTTTTGGAGATGAACCATGTCAATTTTTGCAAGCCAAATGAGAGTATTTCTCCCTACACCAAATTGGGACAGCCCACTCCTCATAGTGGCCGGCCACTTGTGGTGATGGGAGAGAGAGAAAAACAAAAAGGGGTGAGGATCAATCATACAAGGGAGAGTGTGAAGTGATCATGAGAAGGAATGATCACAAAACAAATCTAACACTCCAAAACCTAATCAACTCCCATCATAACTATACAAGTCAAACCATGATGACAAAAGAAAGTCAAGCAATGATGGTGCAAGTATCATGATACAATAATATGCAAAGACCACCCTCCACAAATGCTTATTTGCACAAATGCAAATAAGCCCTCCTCCACCAATCTTCGGCCATTGAAAGATACAAATGAAAATGGCCGAAACGGAAAGCAAACTGGCAACTCCAGAAAACTGGTCCCGTAATAAATTACAGGAAAACCCTGATACTGTGTATACACACCCGCATCTGTATTCCGACCGAAATACAAATGCAATGAGACAAAATCTACACTGTACTATACTAGGTTCCGGCTTAAACCAAAGCCGGCTAGTATTATCCGTCTGATCATGATCCGCGCAATACCGCACGTATCTGATCGAACCCTACCATATATCCATACGGCCTCTAGTACTAACCGTCCGATCCTGATCCGTGCAATACCGCACGTATCTGATTGGACCCTGCCATATCTCCATACGGCCTCTACAGCTTTTCGCCCGAAACTTGAGTAACTGAATGTGGGGGACTCTAAAGACTCGTCAACACCTTGGTTGTGGATTTAACCACTAGCACGTCAGAGGTATAAGCCAATACGTAACGGGCTACCAGGTATTGACCAAAAGGGACGTCGATGAGCGAACTCATCCTGACACCCTACTGAGCCTGTCAGTGAAAATATCCGTACAGTCCGGTCCGTTCGTCTATGAGCATCGCATGGCGGGCCTAGGGGGTTGGTAAAAGTCAGACCCCTAAAAGCGGTACAAGTCGTGTCGGAGTGTAGCCCAGAACACCCTGAGATGCTACTGGAACACCTACCAGTAAATCTCCTGCCTCGGCCGAGGGCTTCGTGTAATGGCTCTCCTAGACACAGCGCGACCTCACCCCTAATACCCGGAGAGACGAACCCCTGAAGATCCGCTCACTGCCTCCATGTGGCTCGGGACTATACCCAACTAAAACCTGTTTGCACGTCTCCTTTGAGCGTGATAGGGTAGTAATCAAAGTACAGTGGGAACTCACACGAGACAAATGACGATCCCCAGGTCGATGAACTAACCTGTACACATGTCACCAGGGAACTGCTATCTGACGTCAGGTATAAGACCAACTAGCATGTTCCCGGCGAGTCCTGTCCGGTGTACTCATAACCCAATGAGCACCTGTATACATCTTAGGTGAACCAACTGACACCAGTGGCTTATGAGACCGGCCACCGCCCCTTGTCGGGGTCTCGACTATATACACTAGTCTACTCTGGAGTATCGATGCCCTGTCTCGAAACTCCCACGAGTAGGGACCTTTTAAGGATGTGCTTATAGACTACCAGCTCCCACGTATATGATCGCCCTCATACTGCTGGTGGTCAAGCAAGAATCCTAGAGGCTCTATCAACGTGCAATAGTGACCTGTAAGGTCACCTAAAGCAGTACACGATGATAAAGATAAACCAGATAGCATACTATCATCTCGAGTAAGACTGTCCTACCGGGATAGGCCCTCCCTCAATCATTGCAATCACGTGCCTGTGATCCAATAATTGACTCTGAGGGAACTATCTCCAACATTTACTTATTACCTTCTGTACACCACACTTAAGCTAATTGGTTTTCTTCTTTCCCCACCTTTCGGCATCTGCGTATGGTTTGGAAGAAGACTATCCAATAAGCACAATAGGTGTACTCTCCTAATCCTAAGAGCTCTCGCAACCTGAGAGAAGGTAAAGAGAAAAGACAACCAAATAATCCTATTCAATTTCTCCAGGACCAAAATCCATCCTCGAACTGGAACAAGTTCCTTCGAGTTCGTATGTAACTATACGATAGAGTATCCAAGCTATATGGATTTTCGTAGTGATACGAAGTGTTCTAGAGAATGCAAAAGGGATGTAGGATTGGCAATGATATATGCGACTCTGTGACAATCCAAAAGCCAAAGTGTTTTAAGAAGGTTCGGTTAACTTGGTTCATGTGTTTTAGTTTAGGGTCAGGCCATGGTTGTTGTCAAAGAGAGAAAAGAAACACTCAACGTGCACTCTAACCTAAATCAGAATAGTTAATCATTTTATCTAATCACGACGACTCCCACGGTTTCCTCAAATTCTTCTTCAAATCCTAAAAGGAGAATTAGTCGGGATCATCTAAAATCACCCGAGGAGTAATCCTACTCATCAGTAGGAATCGGGATCCAACTATCATTGCATGATAACCTGATGGAAACCACTTAAGTCACCACACTCCAGAAGGTATGCGCCTGCCTGCAAGTTTCTTGTATGTTTGAAACTCCCGATGAGATTTTTACCCCTAAGTCCCAAGTGACCTTGACGAATAATCAACAAATCAAAAGGTCCTAGTCAAGTTCAACCTGTCATTATCTTGATTACGTTAAACCCAACTGCACGACCCTTGAAGAATAATCAACAAAGTCATATGACTGTCCTAACTAATCCATATGTACATACGCCAGAAAAGCATTACAGAGCTACCACACACTACGTCTCGGCGAATAGCAACGACAAACGTAGCACGAATACTAAGTAATACTAATCTGAAATGACGGAGGGCTACGGCTGGTTTTTGGCGAAAATCCTTTAACGTAATGAACTTGATATCGTTGAAGGAACCGAGTAGTTTTAAAAATATATAGTGGCGCAAAATTTTGCTAAAGAAGTCACTCCCTGTGAAGAGATCTCAGCTCTTTCCTCGTCGAATGAGGTGCAGGATATTCCTAACTGAATACCACGATGCAAAACAAAAGAATTGACTATAATGAAGTTATTACACTGGCGCAAACTTTTGCTCAAACGGTCACTCCATGTGAAGGGATCTCGGCTCTTGCCTTGTCGAATGAGGTGCTGGATATTCATAACCGAATACCACTGTGCAAAGTAAAAGGAAACGTCTATAATGTCAGTTTTTAAAAAACTTGGTTCCAACAACATCATATAGGTTTGTTTTATCCTTGCGTTAATCAAAATTAACGCAGTCCCCTCAATTAAACATATCACACCAAAAAAAGGAACGAAAATAAAATGTACGTATATGCCAACCGCATTCGCCACTGGGTCCCGTCATCACCCGTTAGGTTACTTAACTAGCGGCAGAGCGGGGGCTGGACTAGCGCGGGTGCAAAACATATACAACATATACTAGTATATATATAAATATATATATCATTCATCACAGGCATGATATAAAGCAACATCACAGGATCTCAGCAAGTAACACAGAATGGTGGATAATACTGGAGCCTCGGGTTTCACTTGGGCCACAAATGAGACCCCACATTCTCTGTCGTGTGGATAGCCTGTGCAATAAAAACCTGGACCCCTACGAGCGCGACAAGTTACCCGCCAATCCCAGAAGTGAGGCAACCCTAATCAACAAAGTAAATGGGTTACCCAGCACTCCACGGAATCCGGTAACTTGAGCACCCCTCCTTGGGTCAAACTATACCCCTACGAGTGCGGCAAATAGCCCGCCAATTCTAGATTAAGGCCCCTCCATCTTAACGCCATGAAATGCGGGCCCGTTTCCCTCTAGAATCCGGCTATTCGTGTACCCCACCGCGGGGTAATCCTAGTACAGAAAATGAAATAATATATGTACAAATGGTGACATCAACCTCAACCCGGTCGTACCCCAAACAAATAATATACAAACCGGTAGAGACGGCAGTCCACATGTCGGACGCTCGCCCCGCAATATCAAAAGTACAAATGAATCTGAACTGTACAACTATCATTCCACCACTGGCTATCCACTATGAAAATTCAACCACAACCACAGCACGACACAGAACATCAATGTGAATGTCATGTTCGGAAACCCGTCTAAAAGAACATATAGCAGTTAGACGGGTTATACCACTCTAATGGCATTCACGGTCGTAGATAGTAATGTATGCATTGAAAAACACACAATTAAAATTTTGATCGACTAGACATTTCCAAATTGGCTCCCAAATTCAAATCCAGCACTCAAATAAATCTGGGCCAAAGCCAAATATTCCAAAAAGCATATTTCCATAAACTAGAGCGACAAAAAAAAGGGCACTGTAGCAAAAAAAGCGCCGTGGTTTCTCGGCAAAATGTGCCATTTGGCTTGGGTTCCGCGGCGGAATTTTGGAGTTAGATGCCCAAATTTTTTTCTTAGCTCTAGTTTTGCATGCCCATATTTTTAAGATATACAAAATATTTTTTTGAACAACTTTGAAATTCGACAGCAAGCATGCTAATATGGAAATACGATTCGAAAAAAATTTTCGATAGAGATTTTAACCTTGTGCAAACTAGCTAGTAAGGGTTTATGGGTTGGCTCTGATACTATGTTGGGTTATGCCAGTGCCGTGGCCAATTGCGGAACAAAATTTTTACAACCTGGTGCTTGAACAACCTGATGCTACGGATCGACCATAAACCCCAAGTTAGCAAACATAAAGAGGAGTTAGAATGGTTATACCGAATGATCCATGTCCTTCAGTCTTTAACCATCATCCCAAGCTCCTAGAAGCTTCCATGATCAAGCTTGATCTCTTTTCTCCCTCCATCGAAGATGATGCACCTGAGGATTTATATTTCGAGCTCTAACCTCATACCCGAGGTAACTAAGGTACCTAGTTCGCTAAACTAGATGGCCTAGAGGATGTAGAATCTAATGATGGATTAATTTGTCTCCAAACACCATAGGTTTCTCAACATATGAGACTTGAAGCATGGAGGTAGAAGAAGAAGCTTGAGGATGAGAGTGTGAAGCAACTCAAGAAAAAGGCTAGGTGTTGTGAGCTATAATGAAGCATACAAAAATATCTCAAGTCTCCAAAATATCTCACAACCCAAACAAAATATCAAGCATGCTAGAACAGTAACCATGAGTCACTACATGAGCCACCCCATGAGTCACCACAACGCCATGCTATAATAAATTAATGCATACAACACTTCATCTTCTATACCTCATTAACCATTTAATCCTAAATGATTAAAACTAAATGAGGTGGCATCTTCTAGAAGCACCTTGTAATAAATTAAAAGAATACCCGTCATCCGTATGTAAATACCCGTATCCGCATTCCGAAGAATACGAATACAAAGAGACGAAAATAATCCAACAATCCAATACTAGAATCCGGCTTAAACCAAAGCCACTAGTATAAACCGTCCGAATCATAATGCGTACACAAGTGCACGTATATGATCGAACCCTACCGTAAGACCATACGGCCTCTACATCGTTTTGCCCGAAGTAGGGAAACCCTTTGTGTGGGACTCTAAAGACTCGTCAATACGCTGGCAGTGGGTTTAACCACAAGCACGTAAGCAGCACTAGCTGTACGTAACGGCTACCCATGTATTAAGTGAAAAGAAGGCCAACGAGCAAACTCATCCGAACCCCTACTGAGCCTGTCCGTGACAATATCCGTCCAGTCCGGTCTGTTCGTCTAAGAGTATCGCATATCGGATGTAGGGGGTGAATAAAGTCAGACCCCTAACAATGCGATATTTCGTGTCGGTATGAAGACCATCACTAACTGAGAAACTACCGATCCAAATCAGTAATTCTCGACTACGTTGGCCAAGGATTTCTGGTGGCCACCCGTGCACTGCGTGACATCAACCCCCAATACCGGGAGAGACAAATCCCCGGCGATACGCCCACTGCCTCCATGTGGCTCGGGGCTGTACCCAACTAAAACCTGTTTGCACGACTCCTTTGAGCCATGGTAAGGTAGTAATCAAAGCACAGTGGGAACTCACACGAGACAAATGACGATCTGAGGTCGATAGATTAACCTGTGTGTAAGTTTACGCTAGCGCCCCGGCCGTCTACAGACGCCAAATGCGGAACAAAAACTTTTTAACTGGCGCTATCGTATACTTTAACCCGGATCTGCCATTATTGCTAAACTAACAAACTGTAAAGAGTGTAGAAAGGTTATACCGAATGATCCGAGTCCTTCGTTCTTTAACCATCATCCCACGCTCTCTTGCGGCTGCTCCGATCTCGTCGATCTCCGATATCCTCGTCGAGGTGGCACCACGTCGACGATTCTTTAAACGGGCTCCCGCCTCTGACTTGAGGCAACTCGGTCATCAAGTTTGCTAAAAGAGACGACCAAGAATGATGTAGAGAATGAGTAGATGACTTTGTCTCACTTCGTCCAAGTCCGTGGACGATCGGTTAATGAAGTTGCCAAGGGAATCGGGTGATGGAATGAAATGAGCTGTGAAATTCCATACACCCCAAAATCTATCATATCTTTTTCAAGTGAAAACATCAAGTATATGAGAGAGAGGAGGGGGGGCCGGCCACTTATAGGAGTGGGGGGGTGAGTGTAGGAGAGGGGAGAGTAACCTTAAGAACAAAATATCATATGTGAACACAAAAGAATATCTTAAGGAAAACAAGAATGGTTGAAATCAAAGCATGAGTCACAATCCTTGTCACCATTTTCTAGAACCTTCTAGAACCTTCTAGAAGCATGACTCACTCTCATCCAAGAAAAGATAAATCCGTTTTTAACCAAATGTTAAAAGACGGCTGATAGAAAACTGGAAACTGGCAACTTCCAAAAGTGATCCTGAAACGACTTTCAGGATAACCCCGTAACTGTATAAATATACCCGCATTTGTATTACGACCGAATACAAATGCAACTGAGACAAAGATATTATATCTACTCAATATAATGTTAGTTATATGTATGCCCTAGAGGCCATTACTGTACATAGGATGTATATTGTAGTGGATGCTGGGACGTATATAGGGAGGACTTTCTTGCTCGACATGATAGTATGCTATCTGGTTGAACTTTACCTTAACGTGTATACTGATTGTCTCTCTGTTACATGTTGGTAAAGCCCTTAGGATATGTACTTGACTACCTGGACTATGATGCGGATCATACTAGTGGGGACATGGTAGTCCATAAGTACATCCTTCAAAGTCCCTAGTCGAGGGTGTATCGAGATGGGCATCGATATACCAGAGTAGACTAGCGTGTACCTTCTCGACCCATACAGATAGGCGATGGATGATCCCATATCCATTGGTGTTTGACATCAGAGATGATATACGGGTGCTCAGTAGAGACTGGGTACACTGGACGGACTCGCCGAGAACTCCCAGATGGTATTATACCTCACGTCAGATGGCAGTTCTCTGGTGACACTGGTACAGAGTAGTCTGTTGACCCGAGATCGTCATAGAGTCTTGTGTGGTTCCCACTGTGCTTTGATTTCCATCTTACCACGTCCAAGAGGGTGTGCAAAACGGTGGTTTTTGGGTACAGTCCCGAGTCACATGGAGGCAATGAGCGATAGGAGGGGATTCGTCTCTCCCGGTATAGGGAGTTGATGTTGCGCTGTGTTCGATTGGCTATAACAGGAAATCCCTGGCCAGGGTTGTTGAGATTTACTGGTAAGTGTTACCAGTAGTTTCTCGAACAGTTATAGACCTCATATCGACACGACTTATTGAGCTATTGGGGTCTGACGTTTACCACCCCTAGGCGAGATATGCGACATATCAGACGATCAGACCGGACTGTACGGTAGTGTTACTGGTTGGATTCACTGGAGTGTGAGCGGGCTTGCTCGTCGATCTTCAGATCGCTCAATACCCGGGTGGCCGTTACGTTTAGCAGACCGCTTGCGGCTTGTGGATGTTTGATATGATCATCATCTGCTGCCGGCGTATTGACGAGTCTTTAGAGTCCTACACAGAGGTTTCCTGGCTCAAGCGAAACGAAATAGGAGCGCATATGAGATATGTACGGGACCGAGAATAATACCAGTATGTGATACTGTATTCGATTCTCGCGATGTGACATTGATCGGTTATATGCGATATAGCCGGGTTATCGGATCAAGTGTTGATTCGATAAGTTGTTACTAATGATACCAGTCGGTTATGTGCGACATAACCGGATCATTGAATCAAGTGTTGATTTAATGATTTAATGTATAATTATATATTTGATATATTACTTTTCATCAACTAGTATCGGTTCACTTTAAAATGGATTTTCTCACTCGGGTGTGCGCATTACATATGCGATATGATTTTGTGCACTTTATTGTATCATGTTTGATGATGCATGATTGCTAGGTTATGTGTAAAGAATTTAACCAAAGTTATTTAAATGGTTAAGGGTTTTACTTATTCATTAATTAGTCTTTTTATTTTTGGAAAAAGGAAAAGAAATGAGAGAAAAATGGTGGCTTATTTTGTTTGCACTTGAAGCTTCATGAAGCTTTGATGATGCAACCATTTTTGTCTCATCTCCTAAACCCTAACCATTCCTTTAACCTTGGTCAATTCTCTACACTTAACTTGGGTTAATATTATGATAAGAATAAATTTATTATTCTTTTCATAATAAGATATCATATCATTTTCTTCTTCTTCTTCCTTCAACTCAAGAAGAGAAACCAAACCTCATCAATGGTGATTGATGAATTAGAGTGAGAAATCCAATTCTAAAGTTTACCCACTTCCTATTTCTTCATCCTCTACCTCTTTCCAAGTAGTAGAGTGTGTTTTCTTCACAAGTTTCATCACTTGGTGAAGTTGGAGCTTGATTTAGCGATGCCTCGACGTAGATCATCTTCGGCATGGACATCGACGACCTAGCTCGCTTATTCTCCGATGAAGTCGACGCTAGAGCCCGGATTCCTTTTGGACAGCGGAGATGACTTCTTCATGGAGCTATGGAGGTGGACAAACGGATCTACAAAGGTTGTATATCCGTATCCCTTAGTTAAGTGTTAACTAGTTTATGTTTTCGCCTAGTTTTCTAGCAAACGATCCGTAGTCGGGTCTCTCGGCACCCGTAAAATTTTATATTGGCATGTTAGATGCCTTGTGAGACCACACTAGGGTGCCTAGGAACCCTACAGTAGTATCAGAGCCAAGCTAGAGCCTTAGGCAAAGTCTAGACGGAATTTGAAACCCGAACGAACCCAAAACCCACACCCGAGAATGCTCTCTGTCCAGATTTTAAAATTGTGGATTTTTCAAGATTAAAAATATGCAGAAAATCAAGCATGGTTTTCTAAGAATTACTGTAAATTTCGTGGGCCTAAGTCAACTTTTCCACCGCGGAACCGCGGCACGTGCTATGCATGCCGCGGCGGTTCAGCGGTGGTTTTGTCGTTTTGCGCATTTTTCTTTTCACAGTAATTCTCAGATTTCTGTGCTGATTTTCCTGGGATATTTTAATATTTATTATACAGTTGAGTTTTCAGGGGTTGTTTTGGGTTTTCATGAGTTCGATCGGATTATCAAATTTTGTCTGTGTGGCTTTCCGGATAAATTTTAGAATATGTTAAAAAGTTCGACCGGATATAAATACCCAATTTTTCCCCTGTCGGGAAATTTCCAAGTGTTGGATTTTTCCGTAGTTTGACGACGTTCTAAGTAGTGCAAGTAACGCGATGGACCCTCTAGAAGAAAACAAACCTTAACTCGATTATGTGACCGTCTTGAACTGCCCTTTGAACCTTCGGGTTTGGGGCAGTACGGCGTGCCACATGTGAGGCGTTGGCTTGACCCTTCTACGGCTGGACCGTTGGTACTGAGGCACGAACGGAATGTTGTTAGACTTGTTTCATGTGTTGATCTGTATCGGGAAAACTTGGGTGTTCAATTGTTCGATCGGAAAGTTTAACATTTTCTGTTTATCTGGAATGGGATACAATAATTGGAATTCACAAATAGTTATGAGATAACTGAATGAATGTTATAAATCTAGCAGTTTAGTCTCACTTGATCGGTTGCCACGGAATTTTGATGTGATCAAAAGTCCGTCGCAATCACGTAGTGTACGCGGATACTCGCCGGGTAAACTTAATAGACAGCCTCACTCCATAGCCCCGACCAAGTGACTGTAGGAGAACCCCGTCGCCGAAAGCATCCGTCCGGATGCTCGCGGTAGCGGTGTTCCGCCTTGGTGCACTTCGTCGACGGTATCGGGGGTGCGGCTGTCTACTGAAATTTGCGACGAGCATTCGATCAGGATGTCGGGAATCCTGTTGAATTGCCCGACTTGGTATTGAAAAGTGTTTTCGATTTTGAGACTAAAATGCGGGGTTTATAATTGTTAGGCATGCGATGTCTAAGAAATTCATTTGGTCAGGCATGCGATGTCTGAGGTGGTTGCGGATTCCAACTGTTGTAGTTTTACACTTTCTTTTCTGTGACCGTAAGTGTAATATGTGATATCGCCGGTTTCGTTGCTATATGTCAACGACAATTGGGATGCGCATATTTACTTACGTTGATGACATGAGATGTTCTGTGTTGCTGGATATGTTATATTGGATCGTCGTGTTTGAATAGCCGGGGGTTTTTATGTGAGATGAGTGTTTTTCATTTTCATTCATGTAAAAACTTGTATGTAATATTCTTTTATTGGGGCGCTTCCAGGTTGCGGAAGTTGTCACCGTTTGTATATTATTTACTTTTCCGCACTAGGATAGACCCAAGGAAGAGGGCACAAGTAACCGGGTTCTGGAGTCCAGTGGGAGACCAACTCGAGGAGTCGAGTGCGGGTCTCCTAACTCCAGAATTGGTAGGGTTGCTTGCCGCTCTCGTAGGGGTCTAGGGGTGTGGGTTTAGCTATTCATCACGACCGTGGAATCCGTGTTTTATACTGGCTCGTATTGAAAACACGGACGTCCTAGTATATCCAATATTTCATATGATTCTTCTGCTGCGATATCTGTGATGTGATCATGTGATGTTCTGTGATAGATACAGTATATAGTATATATGATATATTATATAGGCGTTACTTATGTTTTACACCCGCGCTAGCCCTGCCCCGCTCTGCCGTTAGTTACCTAACCTAACGGTGCACGAGGGGACATCGAGGCGAATGCGGATGGCATAAGTGTACGTCGTATTTATCTGTGATGTTTAGGTAATTTAAATGATGGGACTTCATTAATGTGATTAATGAAATAAAAGAAACCTAAGATGTTGTAGAATCGAATTTCAAAATAAAACAGGTAGCTACAGTTCTTACTTTGCACAGCGGTATATGTGATATATCCTGCACCTTATTCGATGAGGAAAGGACCGAGATCCCTTCACCGGGAGTGACTCCTTTAGCAATAACTGGCAGATGCTACACACTCGGTTTGTCTTTTGATTGCTTTTAAGTGTTTTTGCTTTGCACAGTGATATATACGATATATCCCGCACCTCATTCGACGAGGAAAGGACCGACGATCCCTTCACCGGGAGTGACTCCTTTAGCAAAACAAGAAAAGCCTCAAAAGCACTCCATTTCAAAATTCATTCGATCCTACAACGATATCAAGTTCATTACGCAATAGGTTTTCATAAAAACCTGTCGTAGCCCTCCGTCATTTCAGATAAGTGCTATTTAGTATTCGTGCTACGTTTGTTGACCTCCGTCAAGGCGTAGTGTGCGGTAGCTAACTAGTATTTATCTGTTTATGCATATGATGCAGATTGAGTTAGGGTAGTCGTGCGGCCTTGTTGACCTCCGTCAAGGGTCGTGCGGGTGGGTTTAATTCGATCAAGAAATGACGGGTTGAACTTGACTAGTAGCCTATGGTTTGTTGACCTCCGTCAAGGTCATAGGACGCTAGGGGCAAAATATTATCGGGAATTTCAAGTGTTGAAATTTGCAATGAGATTGCATACCTTCTATGAGATAGTTGGATCCCGATACCCGCTGCGAGTAAGTGTTACTCCTGGGAGAGTTTTACACATTACAATTAGCCGATCAAGTAGGTGTCTAGAAAGGTGTTAACGAGGTTACGCCTCTGGGAAAACGAGGTTTACATTAATTAGGTTCGTGCGAAAGCACGGAGGACCTCCCTCAAAGTACCGACACTGGCCTGGCTGAAAGATTGGCGAACTTGTAGTGTGTAATTAATCCCGGCTAGTCTTTCCTTTTAGGGTTTGAAGGAAGATTTGATAAAAAGCAGTGGGAGCCATCCTGATTAGATAAAATAATAACCAATCTATTCTTGAAAGAGCGTACGCTGAGTGTTTTCTTCTCTCTCTCTCCAGGTAGCGACCATATCACGCCTTAATCAAGATAATAATACGGATTTTTGACCGAACCCGCTTGTTATACTGAGCTGGGGAACGTTGGTCCCGCTCCAACTTATAATTGTTATAAGACAGAGCAGGAAATAGGGGATTACCAGAATTTCCGTGCCGCCCAAACGAAGAGAGTGCATGCTGATGCATCATCTTCGGGTGTGTTCATTATACAGAACTGTTTCTCAGTATCCTTTACGTCCTGGGTATGTGATACCAGATCAGGATCCCAGATATGTAATCAGTTACATAGGGCTACAGAAAGGTAGAGGACTGAGAACGGGTGATAAGTTTCATGAGGCAGAAAACGGGGCAAGAGTTGCAGCCAAGTCTGTTGGTCACTGTCACCCTGTATACCAATACATTGATTCTGAACGAATGTTGTTAGATACCGAACCTGATATACAAAATCATATCTATCTCTTTATTAGTAAAGAAATGATAAAATTTTGTATTGTTGGATAATGTTTTGAACATTTCCTATATCAAAAGTTGATCGGTTCAGGCACGTTATCTAAAAGCATTAATGTTCTAAATCAAACTACAGTTCTTAGTATACGGAACACACACAAGAAGAAGAGTTCAGAATTGAACGATTCCTTCTTGAGGTATTGTAGACTAGGTCAGATCAATGTGACCCGACTAGCTAGAGTTACATATAGATGCATATTTAAATCAGTTTGAATTTACATCTTGTGAAACTCGCCAGTCATGTCACAAAGATAAGATGACCACAGCTCTGTTTATTGGAACAGAGAAAGAGTTGGTGAACTTTTGGGATGATACATGTTGATGTATGTAGGTCCCCTGTCTACACATGCCAGGAATGGTTCTTTATACTTCATTACGTTCTCTGAAGATCTTTCGAGTTTCAGACCTATGTTCCTGTTGAAACACAAGTCCGAACCTTTTGAGATATTCACAGAATATAAGTTAGAAGTAGAGAACCAAAATGCAGGTATAAGTATTATGTCCTTTGATGTGATCAGGGAGGAGAATACTTGTGCACGGAATTCCTGGACCATTCTAAAGGAGAATGAGATTCTCTCTCAGCATTACTCCTCCGTATACACCATAGCACGATGGTATATCGGGGCGGAGCAGATACACCCTATTTGATAAGGTGTGCTCTATGATGAGTACTACTGAGTTACCTTTTTCCTTTTGGGAGTTATGCACTTGAGAAGATGCATACCTATTGAATAGGGTTCGAATCAAATCAGTTGCCTACCACTCCATATGAGATATTGAAAGGGAAGAGCCCATGTCTTAAGCTAGTTAAGATTTGGGGTTGTCCGGCCTATGTCTAAAAGCAAAATCCGGACAAGCTCGAGGCAAGGTCTGTTATGTAGAACTGGAAGTGTTCCAGCTATACAAACTACAGCAGATGATTTGGCACAACCAGAGGATTCAGTAGAAACCAACGAACCTCAGCCTCTCCGCCGATCTAGTAGGGTTCCTCACCCACCTGATAGATACTTCGGTTTCTCTATGACAGTAGGAGCGAGGATTACATCATGAGATGATGACCCAACTAGTTTCGAGCTGGCCATCAAGAGTGAGACTCTGTAAGAATGGCTGGATGTTTATCGATCTGAGATGGAATCCTTATACACCAACGAAGTATGGACTTTAGTTGCTATATCTGAAGGGTTAAATTCCCATCAGGAGCAAGTATATCTTGAGAAGATTACTTGGTGTACATGGAAAGGTTGAGACTTTCAAAGCTAGAATTGTTAAAGGTTTTCGTCATCGACCAGGCGTGGATAATGATGAAACCTTTTCCAGTAGCTATGCTTAAGTCCATCCAGATCCTACTTGCCACGGCTACATACCATAACTACGATATCTGGCGGTTGGGTGCCATGACTGCTTTTCTAAATGATGTTTTAGAAGAGTGCGTCTATAAGTACACAGCCAGAGCGCCTTGTAGACAGTGGGAGCAGCGGAAACGTGTGCAAGATGCTTTATAGGATAAAGCAGGTATCGCGGAGTTGGAACATCTGTTTTGATGGATTAGTCAAAGAAGTTGACATCATCAAAATGGTAGATGGACCTTGTATATACAAAAAGGTAGTAGGGAGTATGGTGACGATCCTCGTAGAGTACGTGGATGACATACTCTTGATAGGGAAGGAGTTTCCTATGCTACGCTCGATCAATCTCCGCTTATCACCACAATTCTCCATATAGGATCAAAGTGATACCTACTAAATCCTGGATTTTGGATCTATGAGATAGATCTAATTGGATGTTAGGAATCTCACTAGTTGTAGTGAAAAAGTATCAATCGACCCTGGGGAGAATCACTGGAAGTGTTCCAGGGTGATAAAGACGACTGAATGTCAGTCGCAGGCATTGTCTTTACCCTCAGTAAAGGGACGGTATGTTGGAAGAGTTCCAAGCTAGATACCGTGACATACTAGACGATAAAGGCTGGATACATCGCTACTTAAGATGCTACCAAAGAGGCTATTTGGGTATTTATTAGTTCATGAGATGAACTACGTTCCTACCATTGTGAGACAATGGAGTTGTGGCTCATGCCAAGGAACGCAGGTCCCATCAGTGATCCAGACATATTCTAAGGCAGTATCACTTGATCATGGAGATGGTTGATCTCCAGGGTGATCGAGGTTTGGAGAGTAGACTCAGAGGACAACACAGCGGATCCACTCACAAAGGCCTGTTCCCAAAGAGAGACTTTTATGGGATGGTTGAGTATGAGATACTACAACCACTGCTATCAGATGGCCCTAGTGCAAGTGGGAGATTGTTAGTTATATGTATGCCCTAGAGGCCATTACTGTACATAGGATGTATATTGTAGTGGATGCTGGGACGTATATAGGGAGGACTTTCTTGCTCGACATGATAGTATGCTATCTGGTTGAACTTTACCTTAACGTGTATACTGATTGTCTCTCTGTTACATGTTGGTAAAGCCCTTAGGATCTGTACTTGACTACCTGGACTATGATGCGGATCATACTAGTGGGGACATGGTAGTCCATAAGTACATCCTTCAAAGTCCCTAGTCGAGGGTGTATCGAGATGGGGCATCGATATACCAGAGTAGACTAGCGTGTACCTTCTCGACCCATACAGATGGGCGATGGATGATCCCATATCCATTGGTGTTTGACATCAGAGATGATATATGGGTGCTCAGTAGAGACTGGGTACACTGGACGGACTCGCCGAGAACTCCCAGATTGTATTATACCTCACGTCAGATGGCAGTTCTCTGGTGACACTGGTACAGAGTAGTCTGTTGACCCGAGATCGTCATAGAGTCTTGTGTGGTTCCCACTGTGCTTTGATTTCTTACCACGTCCAAGAGGGCATGCAAAACGGTGGTTTTTGGGTACAGTCCCGAGTCACATGGAGGCAATGAGCGATAGGAGGGGATTCGTCTCTCCCGGTATAGGGAGTTGATGTTGCGCTGTGTTCGATTGGCTATAACAGGAAATCCCTGGCCAGGGTTGCTGAGATTTACTGGTAAGTGTTACCAGTAGTTTCTCGAACAGTTATAGACCTCATATCGACACGACTTATTGAGCTATTGGGGTCTGACATTTACCACCCCTAGGCGAGATATGCGACATATCAGACGATCAGACCGGACTGTACGGTAGTGTTACTGGTTGGATTCACTGGAGTGTGAGCGGGCTTGCTCGTCGATCTTCAGATCGCTCAATACCCGGGTGACCGTTACGTTTAGCAGACCGCTTGCGGCTTGTGGATGTTTGATATGATCATCATCTGCTGCCGGCGTATTGACGAGTCTTTAGAGTCCTACACAGAGGTTTCCTGGCTCAAGCGAAACGAAATAGGAGCGCATATGAGATATGTGCGGGACCGAGAATAATACCAGTATGTGATACTGTATTCGATTCTCGCGATGTGACATTGATCGGTTATATGCGATATAGCCGGGTTATCGGATCAAGTGTTGATTCGATAAGTTGTTACTAATGATACCAGTCGGTTATGTGCGACATAACCGGATCATTGAATCAAGTGTTGATTTAATGATTTAATGTATAATTATATATTTGATATATTACTTTTCATCAACTAGTAACGGTTCACTTTAAAATGGATTTTCTCACTCGGGTGTGCGCATTACATATGCGATATGATTTTGTGCACTTTATTGTATCATGTTTGATGATGCATGATTGCTAGGTTATGTGTAAAGAATTTAACCAAAGTTATTTAAATGGTTAAGGGTTTTACTTATTCATTAATTAGTCTTTTTATTTTTGGAAAAAGGAAAAGAAATGAGAGAAAAATGGTGGCTTATTTTGTTTGCACTTGAAGCTTCATGAAGCTTTGATGATGCAACCATTTTTGTCTCATCTCCTAAACCCTAACCATTCCTTTAACCTTGGTCAATTCTCTACACTTAACTTGGGTTAATATTATGATAAGAATAAATTTATTATTCTTTTCATAATAAGATATCATATCATTTTCTTCTTCTTCTTCCTTCAACTCAAGAAGAGAAACCAAACCTCATCAATGGTGATTGATGAATTAGAGTGAGAAATCCAATTCTAAAGTTTACCCACTTCCTATTTCTTCATCCTCTACCTCTTGCCAAGTAGTAGAGTGTGTTTTCTTCACAAGTTTCATCACTTGGTGAAGTTGGAGCTTGATTTAGCGATGCCTCGACGTAGATCATCTTCGGCATGGACATCGACGACCTAGCTCGCTTATTCTCCGATGAAGTCGACGCTAGAGCCCGGATTCCTTTTGGACAGCGGAGATGACTTCTTCATGGAGCTATGGAGGTGGACAAACGGATCTACAAAGGTTGTATATCCGTATCCCTTAGTTAAGTGTTAACTAGTTTATGTTTTCGCCTAGTTTTCTAGCAAACGATCCGTAGTCGGGTCTCTCGGCACCCGTAAAATTTTATATTGGCATGTTCGATGCCTTGTGAGACCTCACTAGGGTGCCTAGGAACCCTACATATAATACTTGGATCCGGCTTAAACCAAAGCCGACCAGTATCATCTGCCCGAAAAATAACACGTGCGTAAACGCACGTGCATTTTCCGAACCCTGCCATAAAACCATACGGCCTCTACAACGTTTCGCCCGTACTTGGGAAACTGTCTGTGGGGGACTCTAATGACTCGTCAGTACCCTGGCAGTGGGTTTAACCACAAACCGTCAGCGGCACTAGCTATGCGTAACGGCTGCCCATGGACTGACCTCAAGGGAGGCCGATGAGCGAACTCATCCGGAAACCCTACTGAGCCTAACAGTGACAATGTATATACAGTCCGGTCCGTTCGTCTATGAGTATCGCATATCTGCCTAGGGGGCTAGTAACGTCAGACCCCCAATAGCAGTATAAGTCGTCTCGGAGTGAAGCCCAATAACACCCTGAGATACTACTGGAGTACCTACCAGTAAATCTCCTGCCATGGCCATGGACTTTGTGTAATGGCTCTCCTAGACACAGCACGACCTCGCCCCCAATACCGGGAGAGACGAATCCCCTGCCGATCCGCTCACGTGCCTCCATATGGCTCGGGACTGTACCCAAAAACTACCTGTTTGCACGACTCCTTTGAGCCGTGGTAGGGTAGAAATCAAAGCACAGTGGGAACTCACACGAGACAAATGACGACCTCAGGTCGATGAACTAACCTGTACACATGTCACCAGGGAACTGCTATCTGACGATAGATATAGTACTAACTAGCAGATTCCCGGCGAGTCCTGTCCGGTGTACTCATAACCCAATGAGCACCTGTATACATCTTAGGTGATCCAATTGACACCAGTGGCTTGTGAGACCAGCCACCGCCCCTCGTCGGGGTCTCGACTGTACACACTAGTCTACTCCGGAGTATCGATGCCCTGTCTCGAAACTCTCACGACTAGGGACCACAATTAAGGATATGCGTATAAACCACTCAACTCTCACGTATATGATCGCCATCATACTGTTGGTGGTAAAGCAAGATCCTAAGGGCTCTATCAAAGTGTAACATGTAATCAGTCACCTGAGCATGTACACGACTGATAAAGGCAAACCAGATAGCATACTATCATCTCGAGTAAGACTGTCCTACCGGTATAGGTCCTCCGCAATCATTGCAATCACGTACCTGTGACCCAATAATTGACTATGAGGGCACTATCTCCAACAATCTCCCACTTGCACTCAAGGCTAATTATTGCGATGTCGACTACTCACAGCCCGTGTGAAACCGAACATCCAACTCCTCTACTAATCAGTTTCACAAAGCCCGTTTGTAAAACTATTGTGTTCGAGAAATAGCCTCAGTGAGTGGACCTGCCTAGAAGTTTCTTTCTATATCTCTCTTTGTCTCAAGTTCGCGGAGAAAGCCATCTCCCGAATCGAGTAATACCTGTCTTAGAATATGTCTGGATATCTGATGGGACCTAGTTCATAAATGAACTCCAAATCCAAACTTCTTAGACTGTATCGATCACTGAACCTAATCAGTATCCGGCACCATGCCCCCACAGTATTCTCTTGGATCACCTGTCCATAATACTGTCCCTCGTCAGAGGGAAAACTATAACTCTGACAATCACTCTGTCATCCATGTCACCTTTGAAGCCTGGAATGATAATCATCTCCCGAAGGAGGCTGCCGTCATCTAATCCGTAGAACATGTACTTATGTTCTAAAACTGCTTCCTTATGTTTCTCCAGGATTGGATTAATACAAACTTATTGCATCTAGTGCAAAAACAACATCTGGTGTGGTACTTGACATCTCACGATTGACTCAATTGCCTAAGCAAGTGATCTGTCAATCATGCACATCTCTCTCCCTTTTAGTCTATACGACACCTTTAGAGAGGGTGACTCCATCACCTGTAGGTACACCATCATGCTAGGAGTCATCTATTCTAAAAACCATTAGAATACTGTCAAAGTACATACATTGGGAAACTACCCAAATCTAGATCTAAAACTATAGATCTAGAAACCAGAATGTCAAATATTATATCCATATCCTGTCTGGAGAAACAACTGTGTGACGATCAGAGTACAACCGATCGTAGTATAGGAATTTTACTTCCTACTCTGTGTATGTCATCCAGATACCATGACATCACACCCTAATACCTTCTTACCAGATCCATCCCCTATTCTGATGAAGTCAAACCTATGACTGTCACATCAAAATTAGATGATCTATCTCCGCTATAATTGCTCAAGTCTATAAATAGATATAAGTTACTTGCCCACTATGCTTCCGATGCTCCCACTGACTACGACAACCCTCCTACCGGATCTCATAGCCTGGAACAACAGTAGTGCCAAGTCTTGGTAGATAAGAACCTCCCTGTCACCGTCCTTGAGCCTACCGAAGTACCTCTCGGGTGTCTGAGGTTTCCTACCATATCTGCGGAGTGGCTATTGGAATGTCAAACCTGATTGAATATATAGGTCCTATTAAATTTTCCGTAATCGTTCGCGGTTCTGGAATCACTTCCATTTCTACCATACTCCCACTACTGTTTTCTGAAAAAGATCCATTTTACTAAAACTGTGGCGAGTCAAGAACAATATCACTATTGATCTTCCAAATGGTAGAATATCAACCCTCGTCATAGCCAGGGTCAACCCACAAACAGCCATTACAGAAATGTGCCCTGAGTTATCCAGAGTCTGGTTTTAAGCATATGCTGGACAACTCCCCGTACCTTAACATCTTTTAAGGTACGATCCATTCTATATCCAATATAGAAACTTTGGCACTTATTTAATTGGAACCAGATTCAAATCATGCAGCTGTCTCCAGTGCATATCAACTTAATGGAAAGAGGCTAATCAGCATTACTCAACTTAGGAATTCATCCAATTATGAGTAACCTGAAAGAGAAATAAGTTTCTCAAAACCATTACTATCATCTGAATACCAATCACAAGAATCTACATCTTCGATCTCTTTGAAGAATCCCGATACTTGTGACACCTGGTTCTCTACTTTATTCTTATACCCACAACTTCTCAAAACTTAGACCTTGTATTTCTACGAAACACTTGTCTAAATACTAGAGAAGTTATAAGTAAACAGAACATAGTACGAGGACCTACCCCTTTGTCCTGATGGACACTGGACAATATACAATACTCTGTATAAGTCCGCTGAGTTTAAACAACTCAAAACCTGTGCGTCGTAGGTTGAAAACTGTACCCTGGCGATTTCCTCAAATATCACCAATTACAACGAATTCCGATATAATAAGGATAATCACCTAATTCCCAATAACTTACTCCCACTCATCATCTGTAAAACCATACAGATATGAGAATGAAACCTGGTAAATACATACCCTTGGAGTAAGTATCTAATCGGGAAAACAGTTCTCTTTTAACAATGCACTGAAACATGAAAATGTTTCGTAGGGGTATCCTGGTATTCATAGTAATGCCTCTTCCATAATCCAATTCAGGACTTCAACCGTATATTTTATTGCCATCTCTCCAAACCCCTTTATTTGTCTTTAGTCGTTACCTTCTGTACACCATTGTTAGGCTAAATGGTTTTCTTCCTTCCCTACCGTTCGGCACCAGCCTATGGTTTGGAAGAAGACTATCCAGTAAGCATAATAGGTGTACCCTCCTAAACCAAGGAGTACTCGCATCTCGAGAGAAGGTGATGATAAAAGACAACTGAATAATACCTTTTTTTTTAAAGGTGAAATAAGAGTGGCGATGAAGTACGCGGTTTTGGTCGTGAATGATATCAGTCGCAATTTACTTTGCCCTCTTTCTAGTCCCTTTATTTTGTCTTTACATATTACCTTCTGCACACCCTACTTAGGCTAATTGGTTTTCTTCATTCCCTACCTTTCAGCACCTGCCTATGGTTTGGAATAAGACTATCCAATAAGCGTAATAGGTGTACTCTCCTAAACCAAGGAGCTCTCGCAACCTGAGAGAATGTGATAATAAAAGACAACTGAATAAACCAATTCTATTTCTCCTGAACCTGGATCCATCCTCGAAGAAGTCCCTTCGAGTTCGTATATAACCATACGATGGATCTATCCAATGGAAGTGGATATCCGTAGTAATACGGGTGTTCTGAGAAATGCAAAGGGTAAAAGAAGGAGTGGCAATGACTTATGCAACATAGACAATCCAAAAGCCAGTATTTTAAGAAGGTTCGGTCAACCTGGTCACTGAGTCATAGTCTAGGGTCGGTCAAAGGTCGCTGCCAAAGAGAGAGAGAGAAAAGAAACACTCTGCATGCACTCTAACCTAGATCAGAATGGTTATCACTTTATCTAATCCGGAAACCTCCCACTGTCCTGTCAAATTCTCCTCCAAACCTGAAAGAAGAATCAATCGGGATCACCCGAAGAGTAAACCAACTCATCAGTGGGAATCGGGATCCAACTCTCATCGCATGATAACGTGATGGAATGCATCCACGTTACTCATACTCCAGAAGGTATGCACAGACTTGGCAAGTTTCAGTTTCTTTAGAAACTCCCGATATGATTTATGCCCCATGCTCTTATGACCTTGGCGTATGTCAACAAATCATAAGTCACATGTCAAGTTTTGCCCGTCATTATCTTGTTAATTTGAACCCATCCGTACATACCCTTGACGTATGCCAACAAGGTAATACGACTGTCCCAAACCAACTCATCTATCTATGCAACAAATGAATACCCAGCAGCTACCAAACACTATGCCTTGACGTAAGCCAACAAACATAGCTTGAATACTACTGACCATCCATAAGAAACGACGGAGGGCTACGGCTGGTTTTTGGCGAAAAACCTTTAACGTAGTGAACTTGATATCGCTGAAGGAACCTGATAGCTTTTTATAAAAATATAGTGGCGAAAACCTTTTACTAAAGAGGTCATTCCCGATGAAGGGATCTCGGCTCTTTCCTCGTGGAATGAGGTGCAGGATATTCCACTGAATACCGCGATGCAAAGCAACATGTAATCGACTATAGTGAAGTTATTACCCTGACGCAAACTTCTGCCCAAGGGGTCAGTCCCGGTTAAGGGATATCGGCCCTTGCCCTGTCGAATGAGGTGCAGGATATTCCACTGAATACCGCTATGCATAACAAAAGAAAACGTCTTTGCAATAACACTTTTTAAATTTGTTCCAACAGCTGAAAACAGGTTTGTTTTACTTTGCATTGATCAGAATCAACACAGTCCCATCAATCAATCACACCAGAAAAGAACGAAAATAAAATGTACGTATATGCCATCCGCATTCGTCACTGGGTCCCGTCATCACCCGTTAGGTTACTTAACTAACGACAGAGCGGGGACTGGACTAGCACGGGTGTAAAACATATACAACATCTAATAGTATATAAACCAATATACAATAATCACTCCAGGCGTGATAATATACAACATTACAGAAAAGTAATAAGCATCACAGAACAATACAGATAATTTGGGATCCCCGAGTTTCATAGAGCCGCTGCTGAAACCCGACGTTCCCCTATCGTGTGGATAGCCTGTGCAATGAAACCTAGACCCCTACGGGTGCGGCAAGTTACCCGCCAAAACCTGAAGCGAGGAAGCCCCTACAGCATAGTGATTGGACCACCCGGCACTTCACGGAATCCGGTAGCTTGAGCATCCCTCCTTGGGTCAACCTGTACCCCCTACGAGTGCGGCGAATAGTCTGCCAATTCTAGAGTGGGACCCCTCTGCCTCTCAAAGCCATGAGATGCGGACCCGTTGCCCTCCAGAACCCGGCTATCCGTGCACTCCGTCTTGGGGCAAAACTTAGTACAGTAATGAAAAATAGTACAACAGGTACATCGACCGCAACCTGGTCGTGCCCCAAAAGAATATTATACAACATGCATTGACGGCAGTCCACAAGTTGGACGCTCGCCCCGCAATATCAAATGTACAAATAAACTCAAACTGTACTACCATTGCACATTGCTATCCATCACGACAAATCCGCAACATCACAGCACAACACAGAACATCAACGCGAATGTCACGTTCGCAAACCCGTCTAAAAGAACTATAGCAATCAGACGCGGTTTACCGATCAAATGACATTCCCGGTCGGAGATATAATGTAAGCACTGTAAACTAACATGTTTAAATTTCGATCGACTAAATATCACAAAGTGGGTCTCACGAACAACTGGTGAACAGTAACAAAATCTGGGCCCAAAAGATATATACCAAAAACCACAAATTCCAGAGAAGAACCCACTGACCAAATTTGGGGGCATGATCACACAGAATGGCCGCGGATCCGCGGCCAAACCATGGGTTTGGCAACGTTTCCGCGGCCGTCTTGTCAAATCATGTTCCCAAATTTTGACTGTGTTCTTATAAAAGCCTGCTGAATTTTCTGTGATGTGTGGAATATTTTTACGACACCATTTAAAATCAACAGAAACTGTCAAGCCTGGATTTTGCAGTTTTTGATTTCCGGTTCGATCGATGTTTTAAACGCGTTAGCACAAGTTAGTATAGCAAAATGGTGAGGCTCTGATACCACTGTAAGTTTACGCTAGCGCCCCGGCCGTCTACAGACGCCAAATGCGGAACAAAAACTTTTTAACTGGCGCTATCGTATACTTTAACCCGGATCTGCCATTATTGCTAAACTAACAAACTGTAAAGAGTGTAGAAAGGTTATACCGAACGATCCGAGTCCTTCGTTCTTTAACCATCATCCCACGCTCCCTTGCGGCTGCTCCGATCTCGTCGATCTTCGATATCCTCGTCGAGGTGGCACCACGTCAACGATTCTTTAAACGGGCTCCCGCCTCTGACTTGAGGCAACTCGGTCGTCAAGTTTGCTAAAAGAGATGAACAAGAATGATGTAGAGAATGAGTAGATGAATTTGTCTCACTTCGTCCAAGTCCGTGGACGATCGGTTAATGAAGTTGCCGAGGGAATCGGGTGATGGAATGAAATGAGCTGTGAAATTCCATACACCCCAAAATCTATCATATCTTTTTCAAGTGAAAACATCAAGTATATGAGAGAGAAGAGGGGGGCCGGCCACTTATAGGAGTGGGGGGGTGAGTGTAGGAGAGGGGAGAGTAACCTTAAGAACAAAATATCATATGTGAACACAAAAGAATATCTTAAGGAAAACAAGAATGGTTGAAATCAAAGCATGAGTCACAATCCTTGTCACCATTTTCTAGAACCTTCTAGAACCTTCTAGAAGCATGACTCACTCTCATCCAAGAAAAGATAAATCCGTCTTTAACCAAATGTTAAAAGACGGCTGATAGAAAACTGGAAACTGGCAACTTCCAAAAGTGATCCTGAAACTACTTTCAGGATAACCCCGTAACTGTATAAATATACCCGCATTTGTATTACGACCGAATACAAATGCAACTGAGACAAAGATATTATATCTACTCAATATAATACTTGGATCCGGCTTAAACCAAAGCCGACCAGTATCATCTGCCCGAAAAATAACACGTGCGTAAACGCACGTGCATTTTTCGAACCCTGCCATAAAACCATACGGCCTCAACAACGTTTCGCCCGAACTTGGGAAACTGTCTGTGGGGGACTCTAATGACTCGTCAGTACCCTGGCAGTGGGTTTAACCACAAACCGTCAGCGGCACTAGCTATGCGTAACGGCTGCCCATGGACTGACCTCAAGGGAGGCCGATGAGCGAACTCATCCGGAAACCCTACTGAGCCTAACAGTGACAATGTATATACAGTCCGGTCCGTTCGTCTATGAGTATCGCATATCTGCCTAGGGGGCTAGTAACGTCAGACCCCCAATAGCAGTATAAGTCGTGTCGGAGTGAAGCCCAATAACACCCTGAGATACTACTGGAGTACCTACCAGTAAATCTCCTGCCATGGACATGGACTTTGTGTAATGGCTCTCCTAGACACAGCACGACCTCGCCCCCAATACCGGGAGAGATGAATCCCCTGCCAATCCGCTCACGTGCCTCCATATGGCTCGGGACTGTACCCAAAAACTACATGTTTGCATGACTCCTTTGAGCCGTGGTAGGGTAGAAATCAAAGCACAGTGGGAACCCACACGAGACAAATGACGACCTCAGGTCGATGAACTAACCTGTACACATGTCACCAGGGAACTGCTATCTGACGATAGATATAGTACTAACTAGCAGATTCCCGGCGAGTCCTGTCCAGTGTACTCATACCCAATGAGCACCTGTATACATCTTAGGTGATCCAATTGACACCAGTGGCTTGTGAGACCGGCCACCGCCCCTCGTTGGGGTCTCGACTGTACACACTAGTCTACTCCGGAGTATCGATGCCCTGTCTCGAAACTCTCACGACTAGGGACCACAATTAAGGATATGCGTATAAACCACTCAACTCTCACGTATATGATCGCCATCATACTGTTGGTGGTAAAGCAAGATCCTAAGGACTCTATCAAAGTGTAACATGTAATCAGTCACCTGAGCATGTACACGACTGATAAAGGCAAACCAGATAGCATACTATCATCTCGAGTAAGACTGTCCTACCGGTACAGGTCCTCCGCAATCATTGCAATCACGTACCTGTGACCCAATAATTGACTATGAGGGCACTATCTCCAACACTGTGCACATGTCACCTAGGAACTGCTATCTGACAATAGGTATAGTACCAACTAGCAGGTTCCCTGCGAGTTCGTCCACTGTACTTATAACCCAATGAGCACATGTATACTATCTTAGGTGACAAACTAACACCAATGGATTGTGAGACCGGCCACCGCCCCTCGTCGGGGTCTCGATAAGTACACACTAGTCTACTCTGGAGTATCAATGCTCAGTCTCGATACTCTCTCGACTAGGGATATTTAAGGATGTGCTAATAGACCACCCTGCTCTCACATATATGATCACCATCATAATGCTGGCAGTCAAGAAAGAATCCTATGGGCTCGATCAACATGTAATAGTGATCTATAATACCACATAATACATGTACATGATGTAAGTCGATGTTCAACACCCCAATACTTATGGGGAGGCGGAAATATGAATAACAATCTTGTTCTATGGTTAAACATCAAATAACCGTGTGAATCGTTTGCTAAACAATTTTTAACAAAAGCTATAGAGATCTAAACTATTATGTTAAGAGATTATACCAAACGGTTCTAGTCCTTCGTCTTAATGTTATCTACGGCCTCTTTGGATCTCCACGTCCTCTTCGGCTTTCTTCCGTGATAGACGATCCACCCGAGAACCCTAATCCAAGCTATAACCTCTAAACTTGAGGTTACTTAGTTTCTCTAGTTGCTAAATAGAGTAGCTAAGGTAATGTAGAGATAGGTTATGGAGTAATTAGTCTTTCCTAATCCTTGTTCTCAACTCATGAGGGTAGGATTAGGGTTTGGTGAAGAAGAGAGAACTTGAAGAGAGAGAGTGAGAAGATGATAATGATAATAATAATAATGATGAAAAAGCTTCTCACTAGATATATGAAACATAATGAATTAAAAGAAAAAGAATAATATGAGATTATTCATCATGTTTCAATAATGCAAGTGGGTAATTCATCATGTGAGTCATTAAGCATTTAATGATGCATTAATGACATGATGAATCACTCACAATAAGTCACTAATTCATTAAATGATAATGCCACCTCTCCCTCCAAGTCATCACCTTCTAGAAGCTTCTCGGAAAATTACGAGAACGCCCCTCCCATCCGTGAAAACACAGAAAAACTTTAGACTGTACAAATCCAATAACCTGATACTAGAATCTGGCTTAAACCAAAGCCGGCTAGTAAAAACTGTCCGAATGTCGTATGTGCGTTCAAACACGTATGTGTCCGAACCTTTATCATAAAACCATACGACCTTTATATCTTTTCTCCTGGGTTTGGGAAATCTCTGTGTGGGACTCTAAAGACTCGACTACTACGCTGGCAGTGGGTTTAACCACAGACCGCAAGCAGCACTAGCTATACGTAACGGTCCCCAGGTAGTTGTCAATAAGAAAGCTGATGAGGTAACCCATCTGAAATCCTATTGAGCCTGTCCGTGACAATATCCGCACAGTCCGGTCTGTTCGTCTAAGAGTATCGCATGTATGGTCTAGGAAGGTGGTGGACGTCAGACTCCTAATAACTGTACAAGTCGTGTCGGTACGGCTCAAGACCATCCGAGAATCTACTGATCAGTCCATCAGTAATTCTCAATCAGCCCTGGCCAGGGACTTATGGTAATGACCAACCGACCACAGTGCGATATCAACTCCCTATACCGGGAGAGACGAATCCCTAACAGTCGCTCACTGCCTCCACGTGGCTCGGGACTGTGCCCAACTAAAACCTGTTTGCACGACTCCTTTGAGCCGTGGTAGGGTAATAATCAAAGCACAGTGGGAACTCACACGAGACAAATAATGACTTTAATTCAACAGACTATCTGCACACATGTCACCTGAGAACTGCTATCTGACGTTAGGTATAATACCATCCAGTCAGTTCTCGGTGAGTCATGTCCGGTGTACTCACACCCAGTGAGCATCTGTATACAATCTTAGGTGCACACCACCAATAGCCGCGGGACCAATCCATCGCCCCTCGTCAGGGTCTAGATATGTATAAGTATCGATGCCCAATCTCGATACTCCTGCGACCAGGGACATCTAAGGGTGTGCCTATTGACTATCCAGCTCCCACTAGTATGACTGCCATCACAATGCCTGTAGTCAGGCAAACACCCTATGGGCTTTATCAACATGAATATATAAATGAATACAACACAAAATATATCATATGTTAAGATAAAGACAAACCAAATAGCGCACTATCATATCAAGCAAGACTGTCATGTACATACATATCCTAAGCATCCTATACAATGTAGGCCTCTAGGGCATATATATCCAACAATCTCCCACTTGCACTAAGGCCTATAATTGGTGCAATGAGTATCCACTGTCTCTACCAGATCCAGTTGCTGGCGTACCGCATGCCCAACATCTCAAATATCCTCTCGAACTGTACTTGAGGAATGGCCTTGGTGAATGGATCTGCCGTGTTGTCTTTTGTGTCCACTCTCCGTATCTCGATCTCCCGACGATCCACGATCTCCCTGATAAGGTGAAACCGCCTTAAGATATGCGTGGATATCTGATGGGACCTTGGTTCTTTCGCTAAAGCTACAGCGCCATTTTTATCGCAATACAAAGGTATTAGATTGGCAATGGATAGAACCACCTGAAGTTCAGAAATGAACTTCCTCATCCAGACAGCCTCTTTTGCGGCTTCACTAGCAGCTATATACTCAGCCTCCATAGTTGAGTCTGCGACGGTATCCTGTTTGGAACTCCTCCAACATACTGCCCCTCCATTGAGGGTAAACACAAAACCCGAAATGGATTTAGAATCATCTTTGCCACTTTAGAAGCCGGAGTCGGTAAAAGCCTCTACCTGGAGGTCCCCATTACCGTAAATCAAGAACATCTCCTTAGTCCTTCTTAGGTACTTGAGAATGTTCTTCACCGCTATCCAATGTTTCTCACCTGGGTCAGACTGATACCTGCTTACCACACTAAGTACGTAAGCTACATCCGGTCTGGTACATAACATCGCATACATTATTGATCCTACCGCCGAAGCGTAGGGTATAATGCCCATGCGAGCCCTCTCTTCATCATTCTTTGGAGACATCTCTTTGGAGAGGGTGATTCCGTGACAAGCGGGCATATTGCCATGCTTGGAATCTTCCATACTAAATCTCTTTAGTATAGTGTCTATATACCTGGACTGTGAAAGTCCCAACGTTCTATTAGATCTATCACGATAGATCTTAATGCCCAGAATGTATGATGCATCTCCCATGTCTTTCATGGAGAATTTCTGTAACAAGAAGAGCTTTATTGATTGTAGTATAGGGATATCATTCCCTATCAGTAGTATGTCGTCGATGTACAAAACGAGGAAGACTACTGCTCCTTCTACAATCTTCCTATAAATACATGGTTCATCTACATTTTTGATAAAGTCAAATTCCTTGACTGTCTCATCAAAGCAGATATTCCAACTCCGCGATGCTTGCTTTAACCCATAAATGGATTTAAGCAATTTGCACACTCTTCCGCTGCTCTCACTGTCTAAGAAACCTTCTGGTTGATCCATGTAAACACTCTCTTCTAAATGTCCATTTAGAAAAGCTGTTTTTACATCCATTTACCAAATTTCATAGTCATGGAAGGCAGCAATGGCAAACATGATCCGAATGGATTTAAGCATAGCTACTAGTGAAAAAGTTTCATCATAGTCCAATCCTGGTCTTTGACGAAAACCTTTTGCCACTAGTCTAGCTTTGTAGGTTTCCACTTGTCCAAATGCACCAATCTTCTTTTTGAAGATCCATTTGCACCCAACTGGTTTTACCCCAGGAGGAGCAACTTCTAAAGTCCATACTTTATTGGTGTATATGGATTCCATTTCGGATCTCATAGCATCCAGCCACTTCACTGAGTCGCTACTCGTGATAGCCTGCTGAAAACTAGTGGGCTCATCATCATCGATGATGCAATCCTCTCGATCCCCATCAAGAAGAAAACCATAGTATCTTTCAGGAGGATGAGAAAGCCTACTAAATCTACGGAGTGGCGTTGGTTCGTCATGTTCTATTGAAATCTGAGATTCTTCTAAGTCCTCGGTAGCAGTTTGAGGTTCTGGAATTTCTTCCAGTTCTACCGCGCTCCCACTTATTTCTTTTGCAAGAAATTCGCTTTCTAAGAAGATAATGTGACGAGCGACAAACACCTTTTGTTCTTCAGTATGGTAGACCATGTACCTCCTTGAATGCTTGGGGTATCCTACAAACTTGCATAAAATCGATCGTGCCTCGAGCTTGTCCGGATTATGCTTTTTAACATATACCGGACACCCCCATATCTTGATATACTTGAGATATGGTCTCTTCCCACACCACATATCATATGAAGTGGTAGGTACAAACTTAGTTGGAACTCTATTCAATAGGTATGCGGCTGATTCTAGAGCAAATCCCCAGAAGGAAAGTGGCAACTCAGCACTACTCATCATTGAACGCACCATATCTAATAGCGTGCGATTCCTCCTTTCTGATACACCATTATGCTGAGGTTTATAAGGTGGAGTAAGCTGAGAGAGAATTCCATTCTCTTTTAAGTATTCAAGGAAACCGGTACTTAAGTATTCTCCACCTCGATCAGATCGAAGTGTCTTGATGCTTTTACCAGTTTGTTTCTCTACTTCATTTTTATACTCCTTAAACTTCTCAAAGGCCTCGGATTTATGTTTCATTAAGAATATATGTCCATACCTAGAGAAGTCATCAGTAAAAGTTATGAAGTAGGAGTGACCGCTTCGTGCATGTGTAGACATTGGACCACATACATCACTGTGTATAAGTCCCAAGAGTTGTGTGGCTCTTTCTCCGTGTCCGGTGAACGAAGATTTGGTCATTTTTCCTTTGATACATGATTGACAAGTTGCTGTTAGTGTATATGCCCTAGAGGCCATTACTGTATCATACTGGTTTGTATATTACTTAATGGATGCTTGGGATATTCACCTTGTATATACAATCTTGCTCAAAATAGTAGTACGCTACTTGGTTTGTTTCTACTTCAATGTGTACATGTGTTTATTTTTGTATATCGCCTATACACATTAGTAGAGCCCTTAGGATCTTTGCTTGATTACCAGCGATGTGATGGCCGTCACACTAGTGGGGCTGGGTAATCTATAAGCACATCCTTATGCAGGTCCCTGGTCGCAGGACTATCGAGACAGGGCATCGATACTCCGGAGTAGACCAGCGCATGCGCTTCTCATCCCAGTGTGGGAGACGGTCTGTCCCACAGCCGTCAGTACGTCGTACTTGAGATAGTATGCGGGTGCTCGTTAGGTTACGGGTACACTGGACAGGACTCGTCGGGAACTGACTAGTTGGTATTATACCTATCGTCAGTTATCAGTTCCCAGGTGACATGAGTACAGCTTAGTCCGCTGACTTGACACTGTCACTCCGCCTCGAGTGTGTTCCCACTGTACTTTGATCACTACCCTACCACGGCTCAAAGGAGTCGTGCAAACAGGTAGTGGTTGGGTGCAGTCCCGAAGCACTTGGAGGCAGTGACGGTTAGACAGGATTCGTCTCTCCCGGTATTGGGGGTTGACATCGTGCTGTGTCTAGGAGAGCCATTACACGAGTAGTCCCTGGCCAGGGCAAACGAGATATACTGGTAGGTTTCCAGTGTTATCTCAGGGTGTTTTGGGCTTCGCTCCGGCACGACTTGTACCGCTATTGGGGGACTGACGTATACCACCCCCTAGGCCCGCCATGCGATGTATCAGACGAACAGACCGGACTGTACGGAGAATGTCACATTCAGGCTCAGTAGGAGTTCAGATGGGTTTCGCCTCGTCGGTCTTCTTGTCGGCATTACCTGGGGACCGTTACGCACAGCTAGTGCCGCTTGTGGTCTGTGGTTAAACCCACTGCCAGCGTAGTGTCGAGTCTTTAGAGTCCCACACAGAAAGCTTTTCGCCTTTAGGCAAAAGAGTAGAGGTCGCATGGTATTGCGACAGGTCGCATGGTTTTGCGACAGGGTTCGGTCACATCCGTGCACTTGTGCGCGTACAGTGTCCAGACAGTTTACACTAGCGGGCTTTGGTTTAAGCCAGATCCTAGTGTACCTTATGGGATTGGATTTATCCAGTTTGCATTCGTGTTCCTCGGAACGCGGATGCGGGTGTGTATGCACAGTTGACAGGGAGGCAGAGGCAGCGCATTCTCATTAGGGTTGTTGACAGTTGACCGTTGACTATTTGACTTTTTGCTCAACCCTAATGAGAATATGATATGTGATTAACTATTATATTAATTAAGTATTATGGTGATATGGTTGTTGACTTGTTGACTTTTGTTGACTTGTTGACTTTGTTGACTTGTTGACTTTTGTTGACTTGTTGACCGGTTGACTAGGCTTGACTAGTTGACCATCATGATAACCATAGCCATCATTTCATGGCAAAGACTTTTGTTTACTTGCTCATTTGTGTAAAATGAGTGCATGAAATGATATGGTTATGGTTGCTTCAAACCATCACATAAGACTTTTTTTGATATGATGAGTGATGATCACTTTGGATTATGAGAGGGTGAAAGACAAAAGAGAGCCTCATTCTTTCTTGCTAATTCTCTCTCTTGTTCTTGAGCTCTCCTCTTGCTCTCACCCTCAACCTCTTGCTCCCTCTCTTGATCTATGGTTCTCTTGTCTCATGAGTTGAGAATCAAGAACCATAGATAAAATCCCATTCTATTTCCTCTCTACTCATTCTAGTTCACTAGGTTTAGCAAACCAAGTGAACTAGTTTCTTCAAAGAACGAAGAAGGAGCTAAAGGTTGGAGCTTTCAAGTGGATCTATCTTCGACGTACGGAGACGACGAGAAGGAGCCATCGAACCACCATCGGAGCTTGAAGAGAAGGAGTTCAAGACAAGCTAGGTATAACCCCCTAACCGAGTAGCTAGAATCTCTTAGTTAGGATGTTAGATAGATGTTTAACCAAGATCCAGGTTATAGGTCCATGTTACCATCTTTAAGAAAATCGTTTTTTACCAAATTCCGCATTCCCGAAAGTACCGGGAGAGGTAGCATGGACTTACAGTGGTATCAAAGCCTAGTTAAACTCTATCTAGCATGTTAGCAAGTATCTAGAAGATCGATCAACGAAAAAGTCCCGAAACAAACCCCAAAATTTTTGCAGTTTCTGTCGATTTTTCCACTGTTCAAAAGTTGATTATTTTAACACCTAAAATCGGCTCAGGCTTTTCTGTGGGCACTGACCAAAAATGGTCCAACGTTCGAGTCAACGAGCTGCGGAAACGCGGCGGGAGCACGCTCTCGCCGCGGATCCGCGGCCGAGTCGACTCGGCCGGGGAAAATTTTTGGTGCAGTGTTTTCATGGGGGTATTTTGGGATTTTTAGCATATATATTTTCAACCCAGATTTTCCAGAACGAAAATTTCATTTTGGGGTCCCGAAAATCCGTATTTTTGATCGAACTTCTAAAAGACTTAAGCTAACGGGTTTTTCTGTTATGTGATATTTGTATTGAACGTCTACTAATCGCTATATGTCGATTAGTGGGGGTTATACAAATCTGTGATCTGTAATGTTGCTGGAATGTGTATATGAATATGTTGGATTGTCGCGGGTGAATAGCCGGGGGTTGTGAGACGAGAGTTTTCTTTTCTTTCAATTCATGTAAATTTGTAAATTGATGTAATAATTATTTGTATGGCCGCACAACCGGGTCGGGGTTGTAGCCGTCATTGTATAATTTCTTTTTACTGTTTTTGCTCCTAGGATAGACCCATGGAGGGGGTGCACAAACTACCGGGTATGCCGAAGTGTCGAGTGGCCTACTCATGGAGATGAGGGAGGTTGCTACGCTTCGGGTACTTGGCAGGTAGTTTGCCGCACCCGTAGGGGTCTTGGGTGGAGTTTTGGCTATTCACCGCGACCGTGTAATCTGTCTTTTGTTACAGGCTCGTACAAGTTACAGATTCCTAGTATATCCAATGTATTCATCTGTGATCTGAAATGTTTATCATTGCAGTATATCTATATATGATATTATTTAGGCGTTGCTTATGTTTTACAGACGCGCTAGCCCAGCCCCCGCTCTGTCGTTAGTTAAGTAACCTAACGGGTAATGACGGGGCCCCGTGGCGAATGCGAATGGCATAAGCGTACGTCATATTTTGGTTGTTTTCTGCAATGGTAGGATTAAATGATGGGACGCATTAAAAGAACTAATGCAAGAATATCACGCATTAAAAGAACTAATGCAAGATAATAAACCAAGTTAAAGTCGTTGGAACACTTTCGAAAAACCACTCGGTTCTTTTCAAAACAACTTTTAAATGCGGAGCTTGAGCCACTCCTTTTAAAAGCTATCTCGTTCCATCGACCAAATCAAGTTCACTACGTTCACGGTTTTGCCAAAACCATCCGTAGCCCTCCGTCGTTTCACATGAATAGTCAATAGTATTCAAGCTGTGTTTGTTGGCCAAAGTCAAGGCACAGTGATTGGTAGCTATTGGGTATTCATGTGCAGCATAGATAGATGCGTTGGTTTGGAACAGTCGTACTGCCTTGTTGGCCAAAGTCAAGGGTAGGTGCGGGTGGATTCAAATTAACCTGGAGAACGACGGGCAGAACTTGACATGTGACTTATGATTTGTTGGCCAAAGTCAAGGTCATAAGAGCATGGGGCAAAAATCCACATCGGGAGTTTCATAAGTACTGAAACTTGCTAGATTTGCATACCATTTGGAGTGTGATGATTCTGGTAGGATTCCTTCAGTTTCGTCACGCGATGATATTTGGATCCCGATCCTACTGTGAGTATATGCTACTCCTCGGGAAATTTCTCACTTAACGATCAATGCTATAAACCTAGTAGGTGCCTAGAAAGGTGTTAGCGGGGCTACGCCCCCAGGGAAAAGAGGTTCTTTAATTAAGGAACTTCGCGAAAGCGTTGGAAAACCTCCCTCGAAGTACCGACACCGGCCTGGCTGAACGGTTAAGCAAGTATTGTACGGTGGGATTGATCCTGACTAATTCTTCCTTTATGGTTTGAGGAGGGATTCGAGAAACAGTGGGAGCCATCCTGTTTAGACAAACTAAAAACCACTCTAAACTTGCAAGAGCATCATGCTGAGTGTTTCTTCTTCTCTCTCCTAATTGCAGCGACCAATCAACATGACTGGACTTAAGTTACTCCTAGATAAAAACAAACTGACAGGGCCAAACTACAAAGATTGGCTCAGGAATGTCAAGATAGCAATCACTTACGACAAGCTGGGGTATCTTCTTACCACCAAAGCTCCCCCTGTCCCTGGTCCAACTTCCAGCGTCGCGGATAAGGAAATCCGCAAGACTTGGGAGATTGATAGCGCGAAGGCCAAATGCCTCCTGCTTGCCTCGATGGACAACGAACATCAGAGGAGGCACGAGAATATGGACATGGAATCCATATTGCTTCATACAAAAGAACTGTATGGAGAGCAATCTCGTATCGCAAGATACGAAGCGTCGAAAAAGTTATTTTCGACAAGAATGGCCGTCGGATCATCAGTAGCCGAGCACGTGCTAAAGATGATCGGCTTCATTGAGGAGCTCGCTGACCTAGGGATCACATTGGAGAGTGAGCTATATACGGATATAGTTCTCCAGTCCCTTCCTTCCACTTACGCCCAGTTTATACTGAACTTCAACTTACAAGAAAAAGAGGTTGAACTTTCAGAGCTCCTCAACATGCTGAGGAGCGCAGAGGGCACCCTACAGAAAGGTAGGGATACATCCACTTTGTTTGTAGGAGGATCATCTTCTTCTAGGTCCAAGACGAAAGCCAAGGGAAAGAAGAAGAAAGCCCCCGCCAAACCAAGGGGCGGTGTTAGTAAAGTGGATACGAAGGGAAAAGCAAAAGCAACAAAGATAGCGGGGAAGCTTGTGGATAAGGAAGAATGCTTCTATTGTCATAAGAAAGGACACTGGAAGAATGATTGCAGGGCCTGGAAGGCCAGAACACAGGAATTGAAGCAGGTTGCAGCTTCAGCTTCAGGTGTGTATGTTATTGAAAATTGTCTTTCAATAAACTCTACTTCCTGGGTATTGGATACCGGATCAGGATCTCATATCTGTAATTCTTTGCAGGCGTTGAGAAACCGTAGGGTTTTGAAAGCAGGTGACATGACCCTCAAAGTTGCGAACGGAGCTAGCATGGATGCTAAAGCCGTGGGGGACTATCACCTGGGAATGTCAGATGGACATGTTTTGGTTTTGCGTAATTGCTTTTTTGTACCCAACGCAACTTGTAATATCATTTCTGTATCTTTAGTTTCTAAAGAAGGTTATGAATTTGCGTTTGTAAGTAATGTTGTAAACATTCACCTTAATCAAGTTTTGATTGGGTCAGGTACATTGAGTAATGGTATATACGTGTTAAACCAACCACAGATTTTCAACGTCCAGAATACACACAAAAGAAAGTCTCCGGAAATGAATCAGACTTTCTTATGGCATTGTAGATTGGGTCACATCAATGAGAGAAGGTTGACTAAGTTACATACAGAAGGATATTTGAATGCGTTCGAATATCAATCGTATGCCACTTGTCAATCTTGTCTCAAAGGAAAGATGACAAAGACTCCGTTTACTGGACAAGGAGTAAGAGCGAGCGAGCTCTTGGGACTCGTACACAGTGACGTGTGCGGTCCAATGTCTACACATGCCCGAAGCGGACATTCTTACTTCATTACTTTTACGGATGACTTCTCAAGGTACGGTTATGTCTTCTTGATGAAACATAAGTCCGAGGCCTTTGGAAAATTCCAGGAGTATAAGAATGAAGTAGAGAAACAGACCGGCAAAAGTATTAAGATTCTAAGATCGGATCGAGGTGGAGAATACTTAAGTGCCGAGTTCCTGGACTATTTAAAAGAGAACGGAATTCTCTCTCAGCTTACTCCTCCATACACCCCGCAACATAACGGTGTATCGGAGAGACGGAACCGCACCCTATTGGATATGGTGCGGTCCATGATGAGTAACGCTGAGTTACCGCGATCATTCTGGGGATATGCGCTAGAATCAGCCGCATACCTTTTGAACCGAGTTCCTACTAAGACCGTGCCTACTACACCATATGAGATGTGGTGTGGGAAGAGACCCTATCTTAAGCATATTAAGACATGGGGATGTCCGGCTTTTGTCAAAAAGCAGCATGCGGACAAGCTCGAGGCACGCTCAGTACAGTGCAAGTTTGTGGGATATCCAAAGAATTCCAAAGGATATTTCTTCTACTGTGAAGAGGAACAAAAAGTCCTTGTTTCTCGTCATGCCTACTTCTTGGAAACTGAGTTTTTGGAAACCCAGATAAGTGGGAGCACAGTAGAACTAGAAGAAATTCCAGAACCACGGACTATTACTGAAAGTTTAGTGGAACCAGAGGGTTCAACAGAACAGGACATTCCTACGCCGCTCCGCAGGAGTAGTAGGCAGTCTCATCCGCCCGAGAGATACTACGGTTTTCTCATAGACGGGGATAGAGAGGATTGCATCATAGATTATGATGAGCCTACTAGCTTCCAGCAGGCCGTTCAGAGCGTTGACTCAGTGAAATGGCTGGATGCAATGCGGACCGAAATGGAGTCCATGTACACCAACAAGGTATGGACGTTGGACATTGCTCCAGACGGAGTAAAACCCGTACGATGCAAGTGGATCTTCAAAAGGAAGATTGGTGTAGATGGACAGGTTGAGACCTATAAAGCTAGGCTGGTAGCAAAAGGTTTCCGTCAAAGACCTGGCTTGGACTATGACGAAACCTTTTCTCCAGTAGCCATGCTGAAATCCATTCGGATCCTTCTTGCCATTGCTGCCTTCCACGATTATGAGATCTGGCAAATGGACGTAGAGACAGCTTTTCTAAATGGAAATTTAGAGGAGTGTGTCTATATGGACCAACCAGAGGGTTTCATTCAGAGTGGGAGCAGCGGAAAGGTGTGCAAGTTGCTTAAGTCCATCTATGGACTAAAGCAGGCATCGCGGAGTTGGAACATCTGCTTTGATGAGACGGTCAAAGAATTTGGCTTTATCAAAAATCCAGATGAACCATGCATCTATAGTAGATTTGTAGCGAGAACTGTAGTATTCCTCGTTTTATACGTGGATGACATTCTCTTAATAGGAAATGACATTCCTATGCTACAATCTGTCAAGGGGTTCTTGTCACACAGGTTCTCCATGAAAGACCTGGGTGATGCCTCGTACATTCTGGGTATCCGGATCTACCGTGACAGATCCAAGAGGATATTAGGACTTTCACAGTCCAGGTACATCGACACCATACTGAAGAGATTCGGTATGGAAGATTCCAAGCGCGGTAACCTACCGGCTTGTCACGGGATCACCCTCTCTAAAGAGATGTCTCCCAAGACTGATTTGGAGAGGGATCGCATGTCTATTATACCCTACGCTTCTGCGGTAGGCTCTATAATGTATGCGATGTTGTGTACCAGACCGGATGTAGCTTATGCACTGAGTGTGGTAAGCCGGTATCAGTCAAACCCTGGGGAGAAACACTGGATAGCAGTAAAGAACATTCTCAAGTACCTGAGAAGGACTAAGGAGATGTTCTTGGTGTATGGCGGAAAAGACCTCCAGATCGAGGCCTTTGCTGACTCCAGCTTCCAGAATGACAAGGATGATTCCAAGTCCATGTCGGGTTTTGTCTTTACCCTCAATGGAGGGGCGGTGTGTTGGAAGAGTTCCAAACAGGAAACCGTTGCAGACTCGACGATGGAAGCGGAATACATCGCTGCATCTGATGCCGCAAAAGAAGCTGTCTGGATGAGGAAGTTCTTGAAAGAACTTCAGGTGGTTCCGTCCATTGTTGATCCAATACCTCTGTATTGTGACAACAACGGGGCTATAGCTTTAGCGAAGGAACCCAGGTCCCATCAGAGATCCAGGCACATCTTAAGGCGGTATCACCTGATCAGGGAGATCGTAGATCGCCAGGAGATCGAGGTTCGGAGAGTCGCTTCAGAAGATAACACTGCAGATCCATTCACCAAGGCCCTGCCCCAGACTCAGTTCGAGCGGCTGATCGAGATGATAGGTCTTCGATACGCCAGTACATGGCCTTAGTGCAAGTGGGAGATTGTTAGTGTATATGCCCTAGAGGCCATTACTGTATCATACTGGTTTGTATATTACTTAATGGATGCTTGGGATATTCACCTTGTATATACAATCTTGCTCAAAATAGTAGTATGCTACTTGGTTTGTTTCTACTTCAATGTGTACATGTGTTTATTTTTGTATATCGCCTATACACATTAGTAGAGCCCTTAGGATCTTTGCTTGATTACCAGCGATGTGATGGCCGTCACACTAATGGGGCTGGGTAATCTATAAGCACATCCTTATGCAGGTCCCTGGTCGCAGGACTATCGAGACAGGGCATCGATACTCCGGAGTAGACCAGCGCATGCGCTTCTCATCCCAGTGTGGGAGACGGTCTGTCCCACAGCCGTCAGTACGTCGTACTTGAGATAGTATGCGGGTGCTCGTTAGGTTACGGGTACACTGGACAGGACTCGTCGGGAACTGACTAGTTGGTATTATACCTATCGTCAGTTATCAGTTCCCAGGGGACATGAGTACAGTTTAGTCCGCTGACTTGACACTGTCACTCCGCCTCGAGTGTGTTCCCACTGTACTTTGATCACTACCCTACCATGGCTCAAAGGAGTCGTGCAAACAGGTAGTGGTTGGGTGCAGTCCCGAAGCACTTGGAGGCAGTGACGGTTAGACAGGATTCGTCTCTCCCGGTATTGGGGGTTGACATCGCGCTGTGTCTAGGAGAGCCATTACACGAGTAGTCCCTGGCCAGGGCAAACGAGATATACTGGTAGGTTTCCAGTGTTATCTCAGGGTGTTTTGGGCTTCGCTCCGGCACGACTTGTACCGCTATTGGGGGACTGACGTATACCACCCCCTAGGCCCGCCATGCGATGTATCAGACGAACAGACCGGACTGTACGGAGAATGTCACATTCAGGCTCAGTAGGAGTTCAGATGGGTTTCGCCTCGTCGGTCTTCTTGTCGGCATTACCTGGGGACCGTTACGCACAGCTAGTGCCGCTTGCGGTCTGTGGTTAAACCCACTGCCAGCGTAGTGTCGAGTCTTTAGAGTCCCACACAGAAAGCTTTTCGCCTTTAGGCAAAAGAGTAGAGGTCGCATGGTATTGCGACAGGTCGCATGGTTTTGCGACAGGGTTCGGTCACATCCGTGCACTTGTGTGCGTACAGTGTCCGGACAGTTTACACTAGCGGGCTTTGGTTTAAGCCAGATCCTAGTGTACCTTATGGGATTAGATTTATCCAGTTTGCATTCGTGTTCCTCGGAACGCGGATGCGGGTGTGTATGCACAGTTGACAGGGAGGCAGAGGCAGCGCATTCTCATTAGGGTTGTTGACAGTTGACCGTTGACTATTTGACTTTTTGCTCAACCCTAATGAGAATATGATATGTGATTAACTATTATATTAATTAAGTATTATGGTGATATGGTTGTTGACTTGTTGACTTTTGTTGACTTGTTGACTTTGTTGACTTGTTGACTTTTGTTGACTTGTTGACCGGTTGACTAGGCTTGACTAGTTGACCATCATGATAACCATAGCCATCATTTCATGGCAAAGACTTTTGTTTACTTGCTCATTTGTGTAAAATGAGTGCATGAAATGATATGGTTATGGTTGCTTCAAACCATCACATAAGACTTTTTTTGATATGATGAGTGATGATCACTTTGGATTATGAGAGGGGAAAGACAAAAGAGAGCCTCATTCTTTCTTGCTCATTCTCTCTCTTGTTCTTGAGCTCTCCTCTTGCTCTCACCCTCAACCTCTTGCTCCCTCTCTTGATCTATGGTTCTCTTGTCTCATGAGTTGAGAATCAAGAACCATAGATAAAATCCCATTCTATTTCCTCTCTACTCATTCTTGTTCATTAGGTTTAGCAAACCAAGTGAACTAGTTTCTTCAAAGAACGAAGAAGGAACTAAAGGTTGGAGCTTTCAAGTGGATCTATCTTCGGCGTACGGAGACGACGAGAAGGAGCCATCGAACCACCATCGGAGCTTGAAGAGAAGGAGTTCAAGACAAGCTAGGTATAACCCCCTAACCGAGTAGCTAGAATCTCTTAGTTAGGATGTTAGATAGATGTTTAACCAAGATCCGGGTTATAGGTCCATGTTACCATCTTTAAGAAAATCGTTTTTTATCAAATTCCGCATTCCCGAAAGTACCGGGAGAGGTAGCATGGACTTACAGTTGCATATGATGAATATTCAAACGGATCTAGATATCCATCTTTATGTAACTTAGTCAACCTTGTTTCGTTTATATGACCAAGTCTACAATGCCATAGGAAGGCTTGATTTGAATCTGGAGCCTTTCTTTTACGTGGTTTTTATATAATGAAAATTTAAGGTTGATTAAGTATGTATATGCCGTTTTCCAATGTGCCAAACCCAATCAGTTCTTGATTTAGGAGAATGTTCATGATATTACTTTCAAGCGCAAAATTATATCCTTTATTAGACAACAAAGATACTGATATAATATTACACAACATACTGGGAATACAAAAACAGCTGTACAATACCAAAATGTGTCCACTATTCAACCCTAGGTGATATTCCCCTATTGCAACTGCATCTACATGCATTCCATTGCCCCTCCGGAGAGTCATATCACCTGCCCCCAGTACTCTACTATTTCTCAGATCCTGTAAAGAATTACAGATGTGAGAACCAGAACCGGTATCAAGTACCCATGAAGTAGAGTTTACTGAAAGACTATTTTCGATTACGAACACACCTGAAGCAGACGCAACAGCTTGCTTCATGTCCTTGGCTTTAAAGGCCAAACAGTCCTTCTTCCAGTGCCCTTGCTTGTGACAATAGAAGCACTTATTCTTTTCTGCCTTCACCCTTCCTGCCTTGTTCGTTCCCTACACCTTCTTGACCCCACCCTTCGGTTTGGTGGCTTTCATCTTCTTCTTCCCTTTAGCTTTCACTTTAGATTTAGAAGAGGATGATTGGCCGACATACAGAACGGGGGTCTTCTCCTTTTTCAAGGAGGTCTCTGCTACCCTCAACATGTTGAGGAGCTTTGGAAGATCAGCTTCCATCTCGTGCATATTGAAGTTCAGCACGAACTGAGAGAAGGTGTGGGGAAGGGACTGCAAAATCAAGTCGATATACAAATCATTCTCTAGCACGCATCCCAGTTTTGCGAGTTCCTCAATGAGGGTGATCATTTTGAGGACGTGCTCTCCAACAGGCGATCCTGGAGCTAACCTCATCTGGAAGAGTTTCCTTGAGGTTTCGTACCTCGCGATACGGGAGTGTTCACCATACAATTCCTTGCAATGGAGGAATATGGATACAATATCCATACTCTCGTGCTGTTTCTGGAGTTCATTATTCATGGACGCCAGCACGATACACTTAGCTCGCTCACAGTCTAGATCCCAGGTTTTGCGAACTTCCTTGTCCGCAGCTGAGGAATCTGGTCCTGGGATAAGGGGAGGAACAGCGGTGGTAACATATGCAACTTTATCATAAGTCAGCGCAATATTGACGTTCCTTAGCCAATCTTTATAGTTCTGCCCGGTCAGTATATTCTTTTCAAGTAATAGTTTAAGTCCAGTCATGGTAGCTGCCAGAGAGAGAGAAAAGAAACACTCAGCATATGCTCTTGCAAGTTTAGATTGGTTATTAATTTATCTAAACAGGATGGCTCCCACTGTTTCTTCAAATCCTTCTTCAAAACCTAAAAGAAGAACTAGTCAGGATTTAATCACACGTCACAATTCTTGCTTAACCTTTCAGCCAGGCTGGTGTTGGTACTTCGAGGGAGGTTTTCCAACGCTTTCGCGAAGTTCCTTAATTAAAGAACCTCTTTTCCCTGGAGGCGTAGCCCCTCTAACACCTTTCTAGGCACCTACTTGGTTTATAGCATTGATTGTTAAGTGAGAGAAATTCCCGAGAGTAATCCTACTCATCAGTGGGATCGGGATCCAACTATCATTGCATGATGCCCTAGATGGAAGCCACTCTAGTCACCATACTCCAGAAGGTAAGCTAAATCTGCAAGTTTCCTTTATATTTGAAACTCCCGATGTGATTTTTACCCCAAGCTCTTATAGACCTTGACGTAGGCCAACGAGTCATAAGACACAAGTCAAGTTCTACCCGTCGTTGTCCTGATCAATTTAAGTACATCGTACAAGCCCTTGACGTAGGCCAACAAGGTGTACGTCTGTATTAAACTAATGCATCTATCTATGCAACAAATAGGCACACACACTGCTACCATTCACTATGCCTTGACGTAGGCCAACAAGCATAGCATGAATATGATGTGCTGTCTATCTGAAACGACGAAGGGTTACGGCTGGTTTTTGGCAAAAAACCGTTAACGTAGTGAACTTGATTTGATCGAAGGAACTAAGATAGCTTTTATTAAAAGGAGTGGTTTAAGCTCCGCATTTAAAATTTGCTTTTTCAAGAAAACCGAGTGGTTTTTAGAAATTGTTCCAACGATTCAGTTTAGGTTTTATTTTCTTTACATTAATAATAATGCGTCCCATCATTAACCTACCATTACAGATAACAACGAAAATACAACGTCCTCTTATGCTATCCGCATTCTCCACGGGGTCCCGTCATCACCCGTTAGGTTACTTAACTAACGGCAGAGTGGGGGCTGGGCTAGCGCGGGTGTAAAACATAAGTGACGTCTAAATAGCTATCATATATAGATATTGTACATTCGTCAGACGCAATAATAGGCATTCCAGATCACAGATAAACAATATTGGATTTGCAAGCAATCCGCATTTCTTTTGAGCATGCAAAGAAAGACGGATTACACAGTTGTGATGAATAGCCATTACCCCACCCCAGACCCCTACGGGTACGGCAAACTACCCGCCAAGACCCAGAAGTGAAGCGGTCTACCTCAACACTTCAAAATACCCGGTAGTTTGTGTACCCCACCTTGGGTCTATCCTAGGAGCAAAAAACAGTAAAAAAGAAATAATACAACGGTAGCTACAACCGCAACCTGGATGTGCCCCGCAAAATAATATTACAACTTATTACAATTACTACGAATGAATTAATACTATAACCCATCACAAAACCCGGCTAATCACCACAACAGTCCAATACAGTTTATATACACAAACAGATATATATCACATCACAGATATGTGCAACCCCTAGCCAACCGACATACTAGCAGTTAGGTGAGGTTTACGAACACATAAAACATTTCACAGATATAATCAAACAAGCAAATACCGTATAATTTCGATCAATTAAACAAATTTAATTTTGCTCCAATACTTCTCTGTAAATCTGAAACCTGAGCAAAAATAAAAATTACCAGAAAATACCAAATATCACAGAGAATCAACACAAGAAACTTGGGCTGATGAATCGTCCAAAGCGCGGCGGAATCGCGGCGGATCGGTGGGATCGGCCACGGTTCCGCGGCGCTATGGCCGATTCATGAACCCAATTTTCTTGGGTGTTCTAATACATTCATTTAGGTCATTCTGAAGGTCCCTGAAAAATTTTTGGACCTCATTTAAAATTTGACAGAAAGTTCATGATATCGGGGTTTTTCCGGTTTGTTTTTCCGTTCGAAATTCATACAAATTTACAAGTGTGTTAAATATTGTTTAGCTAGGCTCTGATACCACTGTAAGTCGATGTTCAACACCCCAATACTTATGGGGAGGCAGAAATATGAATAGCAATCTTGTTCTATGGCTAAACATCGAATAACCGTATGAATCGTTTGCTAAACAATTTTTAACAAAAGCTATAGAGTTCTAAACTACTATGTTAAGAAATTATACCAAACGGTTCTAGTCCTTCGTCTTAATGTTATCTACGGCCTCTTTGGATCTCCACGTCCTCTTCGGCTTTCTTCCGTGATAGACGATCCACCCGAGAACCCTAATCCAAGCTATAACCTCTAAACTTGAGGTTACTTAGTTTCTCTAATTGCTAAATAGAGTAGCTAAGGTAATGTAGAGATAGGTTATGGAGTAATTAGTCTTTCCTAATCCTTGTTCTCAACTCATGAGGGTAGGATTAGGGTTTGGTGAAGAAGAGAGAACTTGAAGAGAGAGAGTGAGAAGATGATAATGATAATAATAATAATAATGAAAAAGCTTCTCACTAGATATATGAAACATAATGAATTAAAAGAAAATGAATAATATGAGATTATTCATCATGTTTCAATAATGCAAGTGGGTGATTCATCATGTGAGTCATTAAGCATTTAATGATGCATTAATGACATGATGAATCACTCACAATAAGTCACTAATTCATTAAATGATAATGCCACCTCTCCCTCCAAGTCATCACCTTCTAGAAGCTTCTCGGAAAATTACGAGAACGCCCCTCCCATCCGTGAAAACACGGAAAAACTTTAGACTGTACAAATCCAATAACCTGATACTAGAATCTGGCTTAAACCAAAGCCGGCTAGTAAAAACTGTCCAAACGTCGTATGTGCGTTCAAACACGTATGTGTCCGAACCTTTGGCGTAAAACCATACGACCTCTATATCTTTTCGCCTGGGTTTGGGAAATCTCTGTGTGGGACTCTAAAGACTCGACTACTATGCTGGCAGTGGGTTTAACCACAGACCGCAAGCGGCACTAGCTGTACGTAACGGTCCCCAGGTAGTTGTCGATAAGAAAGCTGATGAGGTAACCCATCTGAAATCCTATTGAGCCTGTCCGTGACAATATCCGCGCAGTCCGGTCTGTTCGTCTAAGAGTATCGCATGTATGGTCTAGGAAGGTGGTGGACGTCAGACCCCTAATAATTGTACAAGTCATGTCGGTACGGCTCAAGACCATCCGAGAATCTACTGATCAGTCCATTAGTAATTCTCAATCAGCCCTGGCCAGGGACTTATGGTAATGACCAACCGACCACAGTGCGATATCAACTCCCTATACCGGGAGAGACGAATCCGTAACAGTCGCTCACTGCCTCCACGTGGCTCGGGACTGTGCCCAACTAAAACCTATTTGCACGACTCCTTTGAGCCATGGTAGGGTAATAATCAAAGCACAGTGGGAACTCACACGAGACAAATGATGACTTTAAGTCAACAGACTATCTGCACACATGTCACCTGAGAACTGCTATCTGACGTTAGGTATAATACCATCCAGTCAGTTCTCGGCGAGTCCTGTCCGGTGTACTCACACCCAGTGAGCATCTGTATACAATCTTAGGTGCACACCACCAATGGCTGCGGGACCAATCCATCGCCCCTCGTCAGGGTCTAGATATGTATACACTAGTCTACTCCGGAGTATCGATGCCCAATCTCGATACTCCTGCGACCAGGGACATCTAAGGGTGTGCCTATTGACTATCCAGCTCCCACTAGTATGACTGCCATCACAACGCCAGTAGTCAGGCAAACACCCTATGGGCTTTATCAACATGAATATATAAATAAATACAACACAAAATATATCATATATTAAGATAAAGACAAACCAAATAGCGCACTATAATATCAAGCAAGACTGTCATGTACATACATATCCCAAGCATCCTATACAATGTAGGCCTCTAGGGCATATATATCCAACACATGATGATAAAGACAAACCAGATAGCATACTATCATCTCGAGTAAGACTGTTATATCCGTATAGGTCCTCCCTCAATCATCATAATCACCAACTTATGATTACAATAATTGCCTTGAGGGCACTATAGCCAACATATAGTTAAGGAGTAGTGTATGGTAGCTAAGTAATATCTTCCTATAAAGCATATGATGCGATCGATTAGCACATTCGTACGACTTTGTTGACCATAATTAAGGGTCATACGAATGGGTCTAAATCAATCATGAAATGACGGATAGAACTTGACTAGCGCTTATAATTTGTTGACCATAGTTAAGGTTATAAGACGCTAGGGGTAAAAACTATATCAGTAATTTCAAGTATTGAAATTTGCAATGAGATTACATACCTTCTATTTGATAGTTGGATCCCGAGCACACTGTGAGTAATAGTTACTCCCAGGAGAATTTTACACTTTACAATTAGCTAATCCAGTAGGTGTCTAGAAAGATGTCAATGGGGTTATTCCCCAAGGGAAACGGGATTTATTTTAATTAGGTCTATGTGAAAGCACAGGGAATCTCCCCTGGATTACCGACACTGGCCTAGCTGACCGGTTAGCGAACTTGTAGAATGTAATTACTCCTGGCTAATTTTCTTTTTAGGGGTTGAAGGAAAATTTGATAAAAACAGTGGGAGATATCGAATAGATAAGATAAATAACCAATCTAATCATGCAAGAGCTTTCGCTGAGTGTTTTCTTTTCTCTCTCCTATGTTGGAGATAGTGCCCTCAAAGTCAATTATTGGATCACAGGTACGTGATTGTAATGATTGAGGGAGGACCTATCCCGGTAGGACAGTCTTACTCAAGATGATAGTATGCTATCTGGTTTACCTTTATCATCGTGTACTGTTTTAGGTGACCTGACAGGTCGCTATTGCACGTTGATAGAGCCCCTAGGATTCTTGCTTGACTGCCAGCAGTATGAGGGCGATCATATAAGTGAGAGATGGAGTCTATAAGCACATCCTTAAAAGTTCCCTAGTCGTGGGAGTTTCGAGACAGGGCATCGATTCTCCAGAGTAGACTAGTGTATACAGTCGAGACCCCGACGAGGGGCGGTGGCCGGTCTCACAAGCCACTGGTGTCAGTTGGTTCACCTAAGATGTATACAGGTGCTCATTGGGTTATGAGTACACCGGACAGGACTCGCCGGGAACATGCTAGTTGGTCTTATACCTGACGTCAGATAGTAGTTCCCAGGTGACATGTGTACAGGTTAGTTCATCGACCTGAGGATCGTCATTTGTCTCGTGTGAGTTCCCACTGTGCTTTGATTACTACCCTACCACGGCTTAAAGGAGTCGTGCAAACAGGTTTTAGTTGGGTACAGTCCCGAGCCACATGGAGGCAGTGAGCGGATCTTCAGGGGTTCGTCTCTCCCGGTATTGGGGGTGAGTTCGCGCTGTGTCTAGGAGAGCCATTACACGAAGTCCTTGGCCAAGGCAGGAGATTTACTGGTAGGTATTCCAGTAGTATCTCAGGGTGTTCTGGGCTACACTCCGACACGACTTGTACCAATTTTGGGGGTCTGACTTTTACCAACCCCCTAGGCCCGCCATGCGATGCTCATAGATGAACGGACCGGACTGTACGGATATTGTTACTGACAGGCTTAGTAGGGTGTCAGGATGAGTTCGCTCATCGACGTCCCTTTTGGTCAATAGCTGGTGGCCCGTCACGTATTGGCTTATACCTCTGACGTGCTGGTGGTTAAATCCACAGCCATAGTATTGACGAGTCTTTAGAGTCCACCACACTTTCAGTTACTCAAGCTTTCGGGCGAAACGCTGTAGAGGCCGTATGGAGATATGGCAGGGTCCGATCAGATACGTGCGGTATTGCACGGATCAGGATCGAACGGTTAGTACTAGAGGCCGTATGCATATATGGCAGGGTTCGATCAGATACGTGCGGTATTGCACAGATCAGGATCGGACGGATATTACTAGCCGGCTTTGGTTTAAGCCGGATCCTAGTATAGTACAGTGTAGATTTTGTCTCTTTGCATTTGTGTTCAATGGGAATACAAATGCGGGTGTGTATACACAGTATCGGGGTTTATTGTAATTTATTACGGGACCAGTTTTCTGGAGTTGCCAGTTTGCATTCCGTTCCGGCCGGTTTTCCTTTGTTCTTTCCCGGCCGGACTTTTCCGATGGAGGGACTAATTTGCAATTGTGCAAATTGGTATTTGTGGAGGGGTTTTCTTGCATTTGTGGGCTTCATGATGGTTCATAATCATGAGATGCTTTCTTAGTCTTTTCTTTTGCTTTTTGGTGATTAGAATGGATTAGGACTTGATTTGATATTGTGATGATGGTTTTGGATATGGTCACCCTTTCTCTTTTCCTACACTCACCTCCCTTCTTGTTATGGATTCATATTCATTCCTCCACCATTCTCACAAGAAGAGGTTGGCCACACTTGAGAGAAGAAAATGAGAGAGTTCATTTTGGTTATGTGAGGAATTCTTCATCTCATCTTCTTCTTGCTAGAAAATTGAAAGCGCCAATTTTCCTTACCTCTTCCTCCATCCTCCATGGCAACAAAACCCCAAATGAGACACAACCCCACTACATTCTACAGCAAATCTTGGGCATGTCGACTTGCCAGCTTCATGCCCGAGTTGCCTCGGTATTGAGGCGGGAGCCCGTAAAAGACACAGGCGATGTAGTGCCCTTCCGGCGAGGAGGCGACGATATGGAGACAGGACTTTCCGCAGGAGATCGGGACGATGACGAGAAGACCGGAGGACTCGGATCACTCGGTATATCTCTAACCCGTCTTGTAGTTAGCTAGAACTAGTTTAATGGCCCGATCCGGGTGTTTAGTGCGCGGTGGTGCCGGTTTGCTAAGTTCGCAAAATTAAAGTTTATCACCGCTTCCACATTTGGCCGTCGGAATGACAGCCGGGGCGCCGCCGTGCACTTACAGTGGTATCAGAGCCTCGCCATTAACATAGTCTAGCTTTGTTTGATGTGTTTGCATTTCCGATCGACCAAAATTCCAAAAACCCGCGTTTTCTTCACATCAGTTTTCTGTCGAATTTTTTCTGGGTCTAAAAATTTTTCAGGTTGTAGAAAACTGATGTACTAGAAGTTCTAAGAGTTCTAGGAAAATTCGAGACATTGATCGTTCAGGGAGAGCGCGGAACCGCGGCCAAACCCCACTTGTCGCCGCAGTTCCGGCGCAGGTTAGAGGGATCAATGCATCAAAATTTTCCAGTGGGCTTGTGGGCTGAAAATAGGGGTTTTGGAATATTAAACTTGGGCCCAGAATTTCTGTGAGTGCTACAGTATTGCTTGGGGGCCCACTTGTTAATTTTTGATCGATCGGATATTTTAAACACATTATTTTCACAGTATTTACATTATATCTGCGACCGTGAATGTCACTTGATCGGTAAATCCAGTCTAACTGCTATAGCCCGGTTAGACGGATTTGCGAACGTGACTTTCACGTTGATGTTCTATGATTTTGCTGTGATGTTGCGGATCGGTCGTGGGGGATAGCCTGGATGCAATGCTAGTAAAGTTTTGTTGTATTATGTACATTTGATATTGTGGGGCGAGCGTCCGACATGTGGACTGCCGTCACTGCCTGTTTGTATTATTCTTTTGGGGCACGACCTGGTTGCGGTCGATGTACCCGTTGTATGTATATTTTACTTTCTGTACTAGGATTGCCCCGCGGTGGGGTGCACGGATAGCCGGGTTCTGGAGGGCAACAAGCCCGCATCTCATGGCATTGGGACGGAGGGGGCTTCACTCTAGCATTGGCGGGCTATTCGCCGCACTCATAGAGGGTACAGGTTGACCCAGGAGGGGTGCCCAAGTTACCGGATTCCGTGAAGTGCTGGGTGGTCCATTCACGGTGCTGAAGGGGGCGCCTCGCTTCAGGTTTTGACGGGTAACTTGCCGCGCCCGTAGGGGTCTAGGATTTCATTGCACAGGCTATCCACACGACCAGGGGAACGTCGGGTTTCAGTAGTGGCTCTGTGAAACCCGGGGATCCCAGATATCTGTATTGTTCTGTGATGCTGTACATTTCTGTGATGTTGCATTTTTATCACGCCTTGAGCGAATATAATATATTGGTATATATATTAGTAGATGTTGTATATGTTTTACATCCGTGCTAGTCCAATCCCCGCTCTGTCGTTAGTTAGCTAACCTAACGGGTAATGACGGGACCCGGTGGCGAATGCGGATGGCATATACGTACATCAGTATATTTTCGTTCTTTGTGGTGTGATCAATTGATGGGACTGCGTTGATTCGGATCAATGCAAGTTAAAACAAACCTAATCTGATGTTGTTGGAACACTTTTCAAAAAGCTGTTATTGCAAAGACGTTCACTTTTGTTTTGCATCGTGGTATTCATTTGGAATATCCTGCTCCTCAGTCGACGAGGCAAAGGCCAAGATCCCTTCACCGGGAGTGACCCCTTGGACAGAAGTTTGCGTCATGGCATTAACTTCACTATAGCCGATTCCTTTGCTTTGCACCGTGGTATTCAGTTGGAATATCCTGCACCTCATTCTATGGGGAAAGAGCCGAGATCCCTTCACCGGGAGTGACCTCTTTAGCAAAGGTTTTCGTCACTATATTTTTCTAAAAAGCTATCCGTTCCTTCAACGATATCAAGTTCATTACGTTAAAGGTTTTCGCCAGAAACCATTCGTAGCCCTCCGTCATTTCATATGGGTAGTCAATAGTATTCAAGCTGTGTTTGTTGGCCAAAGTCAAGGCACAGTGTTTGGTAGCTATTGGTTATTCATATGCAGCATAGATAGATGCGTTGGTTTGGAACAGTCGTACTGCCTTGTTGGCCAAAGTCAAGGGTAGGTACGGGTGGATTCAAAACAACCTGGAGAATGACGGGTAGAACTTGACATGTGACTTATGATTTGTTGGCCAAAGTCAAGGTCATAAGAGCATGGGGTAAAAATCCACATCGGGAGTTTCAAAAGAACTGAAACTTGCCAGATATGCGCATACCTTCTGGAGTGTGATGGCGTGAGCGGATTCCGTCATATTATCATGCAATGATAGTTGGATCCCGATTCCCACTGATGAGTTAGTTTACTCCTCGGGTGACCCCGACTAATTCTTCTTTCAGGTTTGGAGGAGAATTTGAGGTACAGTGGGAGGTTTCCAGATTAGATAAAGTGATAACCATTCTGATCTAGGTTAGAGTGCTCGCTGAGTGTTTCTTTTCTCTCTCTCTTTGGCAGCGACCATTGACCCGACCCTAAGACTATGACTCAGTGACCAAGTTGACCGAACCTTCTTAACACTGGCTTTTGGATTGTCAGAGTTGCAGACCTCATTGCCACTCCTACTTTTACCCTTTTCTCCAGGACACCCCGTATTACTACGAACGTCCACTTCCATTGGACAAAACCATCGTATGGTTAGATACGAACTCGAAGGAATTCGAGGATGGTTTCCGGTTCTGGAGAAAACGGATAGGATTATTCGGTTGTCTTTTACTTTTACCTTCTCTCAAGTTGTGAGTACTCATTGGTTTAGGAGATAGTACACCTATTACGCAAATTGGATAGTCTTCTTCCAAACCTTAGGCTGGTGCCGAACGGTGGGGAATGAAGAAAACCAATTAGCATAACGATGGTGTGCAGAAGGTATTAAGTTCAGACAAAGCAAGGGATTAGTAAGAGGGCAAAGTAAAATGCGACTACTATTCACGAACAAACAAAGTATTTCTTCGCCAATCCTAAATCACCTTTGTATTTCTCCAGGACACTCCGTATCACTACGAAGATCCCAGTTTATTGGATAATCCATCGTATGGTTATATACGAACTCGAAAGGAACTTGTTCCAGTTCGGGGATGGATTCTGGTCCAGGAGAAATAGGAATAAGGTTTATTCGGTTGTCTTTTATCCTCACCTTCTCTCGCATTGCGAGTGCTCCTAGGATTAGGACAGTACACCCATTATGCTTATTGGATAGTCTTCTTCCAAACCATAGGCTGGTGCCGAACGGTAGGGAAGGAAGAAAACCATTTGGCCTAAGGGGTGTGCAGAAGGTAATGACTAAAGACATATAAAGGGATTTGGAGAGGTGGCGAAGAATTATACGGTTATAGTTGTGAATCTGGATAATGGTAGAGCCATTACTAGGAATACCAGGATACCCCATCGAATCATTTCAATGTTTCAGTTTCACTGTGTAATGATAAAAGAAAACTGATTTCCCTATTAGATACCTACTCCAGGGTATGTATTTACCAGGTATGATTCTCACATCTGTATGGTTTTACAGATGATGAGTGGGAGTAAGTCATTGGGAATTGGGTGATCATCCTCATTATATCAGGATTCGTTGTAATCGGTGATATTTGAGGAGATCACCTGGGCTGTTTGCCGGTCGGCAAATATTTGGTTTTGAATATCCGCTGTTGTGCACCAATTTCAAATTGATATATCTGTACGTCTATTTTCATAGAGTGAGATATACCTTTTGATATTATGTCGATGACATTTACCTATATCAGTGGATGGTTAGGTAAGGAGCATTGAACAGCGGTGTAATTCTTCTTAACCATAAGTACAGTTTTCAACCTACGACACACAGTGAAAGAGTTGTTAGACTCAGCGGACTTATACATAGTATTGTATGTTGTCCAGTGTCCATTAGGACAGAGGGGTTGGTCCTCATACTATATTCTGTTTACTTTTAACTTCTCTAGTTCTTAGACATGTGTTTCGTAGAAACACGGGGTCTAAGTTTTGAGGAGTTATAGGTATAAGGATAAAGTAGAGAACCAGATATTGCAAGTATCGGGATTCTTCAAGGTGATCGAAGATGTAGATATTTGTGCATGGTATTCAGATGATAGTAATGATTAAGAGAACTTGCTTCTCTTACAGGTTACTCATAATTGGAAGTATTCCTAAGTTGAGTAACGCTGATCGGCCTTTTTCCATTTAGTTGACATGCACTGGAGACAGCTGCATGATTTGAATCTGGTTCAATTAAATCAATGCCTCTGGTTCTATATTGGATATAGAACAGTTCATATCTTAACGATGTTAAGGTACGGGGAGTTGTCCGGCTTATGATTAAAACCAGACTCTGGACAACTCAAGGCACGTTTCTGTAATGGCTGTTTGTGGGTTGACCCAGGCTATGACGAGGGTTGACTTTCTACCATCTGGGAGATCAATAGTAATATTGTTCTAGACTCGCCACAGTTTTAATAAAAATGGATTTTTTTTCGAAAACAGTAGTGGGAGTATGGTAGAACTGGAAGTGATTCCAGAACCGCAAACGATTACTGAAGATTTGATAAGGAACTTAAAGATTCAATCTGGTTTGACATTCCATTGGCCACTCCGCCGATACGGTGGGTAACCTCAGGCACCCGAGAGGTACTCCGGTAGCCTCAAGGACGGTGGCAGGGAGGTTCTTGTTTACCCACACTTACCATTGCTGTTGTTCCAGGCTGCGAGACCCGGTGGGAGGATGAGTATAGCGTCGTTCTAAACTAGCTTTAGAAATGCACGTCTATATGACTCTGCCAGAGGGTTGTCGTAGTCAGTGGGAGCAGCGGAAGCATTGGTGGACATCAGGATTATGTCTATTTATAGACTAAAGCAGATATAGCGGAGATAGATCATCTATTTCTGATGTGACAGTCATAGGTTTGACGTCATCAGAATAGGGGATGGATCTGTTGAGAAGGTAGTAGGGTGTGATATCCTGGTATTTGGATGACATACACAGAGTAGGAAAAGAAACTCCTATACTACGATCGGTTATACTTTGGTCGTCACACAGTGGTTTCTCCACAAAGGACTTGGCCATTATATCAGACATACTGGTTACTAGATCTATGGTTTTAGATCTAGATTTGGGTGGTTTCCCAATCAGGGTACTTTGACAGCATTCTAAGAGTATTTAGAATGGACGACTCCTGGCACGGTAGTGTACCTGCAGGTGATGGAGTCACCCTCTCTAAAGGTGTCTTATAGACTAAAGTAGAGAGGGATGTGCATGATTGGCAGATCACTTGCTTAGGCAATTGAGTCAATCATGAGATGTCAAGTACCACACCAGATGTTGTTCTTGCACTAGATGCAATAAGTTGATATTGATCCAATCCTGGAGAAACAGTCGGGAGAAACTTTAGAACATAAGTAGATGTTCTAGGGAAATGATAACGACAGCCTCATTAAGGAGACAGTTATCATTCCAGGCTTCCAAGGTGACATGGACGACAGGGTGATTGTCAGAGTTATAGTTTTCCTTCTAACGAGGGACAGTATTCTGGACAGGTGATCCAGGCAGATACTGAGGGAGGCATGGCGCAGGATACTGATTAAGTTTAGTTGACGATACAGTCTAAGAAGTTTGGATTTGGAGTTCATATATGAACTAGGTCCCATCAGACATCCAGACATTCTAAGACAGGTATTGCTCATTTCGGGAGATGGTTTTCTCCGCGAACTTGAGACATAGAGAGACATAGAAAGAAACATCAAGGCGGATCCACTCACCGAGGCTATTCCTCGAACGCAATAGTTTCGTAAACGGATTTTGTGAGACTGACTAGTAGGGGAGTTGGGTGTTCGGTACCACACGGACTGTGAGTATGCGACATCGCAATAATTAGCCTTGAGTGCAAGTGGGAGATTGTTGGAGATAGTGCCCACAAAGTCAATTATTGGATCACAGGTACGTGATTGCAATGATTGAGGGAGGACCTATCCCGGTAGGACAGTCTTACTCGAGATGATAGTATGCTATCTGGTTTACCTTTATCATCGTGTACTGCTTTAGGTGACCTGACAGGTCGCTATTGCACGTTGATAGAGCCCCTAGGATTCTTGCTTGACTGCCAGCAGTATGAGGGTGATCATATAAGTGAGAGCTGGAGTCTATAAGCACATCCTTAAAAGGTCCCTAGTCGTGGGAGTTTCGAGACAGGGCATCGATTCTCCAGAGTAGTCTAGTGTATACAGTCGAGACCCCGACGAGGGGCGATGGCCGGTCTCACAAGCCACTGGTGTCAGTTGGTTCACCTAAGATGTATACAGGTGCTCATTGGGTTATAAGTACACCGGACAGGACTCGCCGGGAACATGCTAGTTGGTCTTATACCTGACGTCAGATAGCAGTTCCCAGGTGACATGTGTACAGGTTAGTTCATCGACCTGGGGATCGTCATTTGTCTCGTGTGAGTTCCCACTGTGCTTTGATTACTATCCTACCACGGCTCAAAGGAGTCGTGCAAACAGTTTTTAGTTGGGTACAGTCCCGAGCCACATGGAGGCAGTGAGCGGATCTTCAGGGGTTCGTCTCTCCCGGTATTGGGGGTGAGTTTGCGCTGTGTCTAGGAGAGCCATTACACGAAGTCCTTGGCCAAGGCAGGAGATTTACTGGTAGGTATTCCAGTAGTATCTCAGGGTGTTCTGGGCTACACTCCGACACGACTTGTACCGCTTTTGGGGGTCTGACTTTTACCAACCCCCTAGGCCCGCCATGCGATGCTCATAGACGAACGGACCGGACTGTACAGATATTGTCACTGACAGGCTCAGTAGGGTGTCAGGATGAGTTCGCTCATCGATGTCCCTTTTGGTCAATAGCTGGTGGCCCGTCACGTATTGGCTTATACCTCTGACGTGCTGGTGGTTAAATCCACAGCCATAGTATTGACGAGTCTTTAGAGTCCACCACACTTTCAGTTACTCAAGCTTTCGGGCGAAACGCTGTAGAGGCCGTATGGAGATATGGCAGGGTCCGATCAGATACGTGCGGTATTGCACGGATCAGGATCGGACGGTTAGTACTAGAGGCCGTATGCATATATGGCAGGGTTCGATCAGATACGTGCGGTATTGCAAGGATCAGGATCGGACGGATATTACTAGCCAGCTTTGGTTTAAGCCGAACCTAGTATAGTACAGTGTAGATTTTGTCTCTTTGCATTTGTGTTCAGTGGGAATACAAATGCGGGTGTGTATACACAGTATCGGAGTTTTCCTATAATTTATTACGGGACCAGTTTTCTGGAGTTGCCAGTTTGCATTCCGTTCCGGCCGGTTTTCCTTTGTTCTTTCCCGGCCGGACTTTTCCGATGGAGGGACTAATTTGCAATTGTGCAAATTGGTATTTGTGGAGGGGTTTTCTTGCATTTGTGGGGCTTCATGATGGTTCATAATCATGAGATGCTTTCTTAGTCTTTTCTTTTGCTTTTTGGTGATTAGAATGGATTAGGACTTGATTTGATATTGTGATGATGGTTTTGGATATGGTCACCCTTTCTCTTTTCCTACACTCACCTCCCTTCTTGTTATGGATTCATATTCATTCCTCCACCATTCTCACAAGAAGAGGTTGGCCACACTTGAGAGAAGAAAATGAGAGAGTTCATTTTGGTTATGTGAGGAATTCTTCATCTCATCTTCTTCTTGCTAGAAAATTGAAAGCGCCAATTTTCCTTACCTCTTCCTCCATCCTCCATAGCAACAAAACCCCAAATGAGACACAACCCCACTACATTCTACAGCAAATCTTGGGCATGTCGACTTGCCAGCTTCATGCCCGAGTTGCCTCGGTATTGAGGCGGGAGCCCGTAAAAGACGCAGGCGATGTGGTGCCCTTCCGGCGAGGAGGCGACGATATGGAGACAGGACTTTCCGCAGGAGATCGGGACGATGACGAGAAGACCGGAGGACTCGGATCACTCGGTATATCTCTAACCCGTCTTGTAGTTAGCTAGAACTAGTTTAATGGCCCGATCCGGGTGTTTAGTGCGCGGTGGTGCCGGTTTGCTAAGTTCGCAAAATTAAAGTTTATCACCGCTTCCGCATTTGGCCGTCGGAATGACAGCCGGGGCGCCGCCGTGCACTTACATCCTAATGGCAGATACCAATGATGGGACATAAGCTTCTACTAGAGAAAAATAAACTGACAGGACCTAATTATAAAGACTGGCCGAGAAACGTGAATATCGCCCTTACTTATGATAAGGTTGCATGTAGGGTTGCCAGGCACGCGCACAAGGGTCTACGAGGCATCAACCATTCCCGATTGAAAATTTAGCCGTGCCGAACAACCCGAATACGGAACTTTAAACTAGAGATTAGGCGAAAACAAGTATGCTAAACATTTTAACACTAAGTGAGAGGGATTACAACCTTTGTAGATCCGGTCCTTCACTTCATATGCTCCGTGTTGTGGTCCCTTCGCTGCGATCATCGGGATCCGGACTCTCGAGAGGTTCCACGAAGAGAAAGACGCAACCTTTGCTTCCGATCTTCGATACTAAGATGATCTACCTTGAAGTTTCTTTAACACAAGCTAACACTCATGAAATGATGTGAACACCCTCATCTAAATGGCAAGGGAAGATGAGGATGATGAAGTAGGATTTTTTCTCTCTTTATTTATATTTTTCTCACAATTATTCATCACTTGGAAAAATCAAGAAAGGTTTTTCCATGAAAGAATGAAGGAAGAAGATGAACAATAATGTTGAATTCTTTTGTGATGAATAGGAAATGAAATAATATGATAGATAATGCAACCATGGTCAAGCTAACTCTTGTAGAGAATTAACTAGGGTTAGGGTTTGGGTTTGGTTAAAGCATGAGTCACTTGCAAATATCTTTATCATGACAAAAAGAAAAGCTTCTAGAATCAACTAGAAGGTTTAACCCTAATCCAAACCCTAATCATGTTTAAACTCCACTAAACAAGTTGCATTAGTTATCATATCATGTTACAATATTATATATCACATATATAATATTTATCGTAACAAAATAAAATAATACAATTAACATATATCGCATATATATCAATGTATTACCCGAGTGAGAAAAAGAATCTTTTAGTGAGCAAATATTAGTTAATGTAATTTAATATATCATATATATTATTATACATTAAATTATCGAATCAACACTTGATCCGACAATCCGGCTATATCGCATATAACCGACTAATATTTATCCGTACCGATTCATCGAATCAACACTTGATCCGCTGACCCGGCTGATATCAAATATCGCGAGAATATAATATGGTATCTCATATCGTATTATCCTTGGTCCCGCACATATCACATATGTGCCCCTACTCCGTTTTGCCTGAGTCAAGAAACCTCTGTGTAGGACTCTAAAGAATCGTCAATACGCCGGCAGTAGGTGATGATCATATCAAACACCCACAAGCTGCAAGCGGTCAGCTAAACGTAACAGCTATCCAGGTATTGAGCGCTCAGAAGATCAACAAGCAAGCCTGTAACTTCTCCTGCGAATCCAAACAGTAACACTCCCGTACAGTCCGGTCTCGTCGTCTGATATGTCGCATATCTCGCCTAGGGGTGGTAAACGTCAGACCCCAGTAGCTTGATAAGTCGTGTCGATTTGAGGTCTATAACAGTTCGAGAAACTACTGATAACACTTACCAGTAAATCTCAGCAACCCTGGCCAGGGATTTCCGGTTATAGCCAATCGAACACAGCACAACATCAACTCCCTATACCGGGAGAGACGAATCCCCTCCTATCGCTCATTGCCTCCATGTGATTCGGGACTGTACCCAAAAGCCACCTTTTTGCACGCCCTCTTGGACGTGGTATGATGGAAATCAAAGCACAGTGGGAATCACACAAGACTCTATGACGATCTCGGGTCGACAGACTACTCTGTACCAGTGTCACCGGAGAACTGCCATCTGACGTATGGTATAATACCATCTGGGAGTTCTCGGCGAGTCCGTCCAGTGTACCCAGTCTCCACTGAGCACCCGTACACCATCCTTGATGTCAAACACCGATGGATATGGGATCATCCATCGCCCATCATATGGGTCAAGATGCGGATACGCTAGTCTACTCTGGTGTATCGATGCCCTGTCTCGATACACCCTCGACTAGGAACAGTTATAGGATGTACTCGTCGACTACCGTGGCCCCACTAGTATGATCTCATCATAGTCCCAGTAGTCGAGTACATATCCTAAGGGCTTTATCAACATGTACTATAGAGACAATCAGAGTACATGTTTAGATAAAGTACAACCAGATAGCATACTATCATGTCGAGCAAGAAAGTCCTCCCTATATATGTCCTAGCATCCACTACAATATACATCGTATGTACAGTAATGGCCTCTAGGGCATACATATAACTAACAATCTCCCACTTGCACTAGGGCCATCTGTTATGGTATCGCATACCCAACAATTAGCTGCGGTTGTAGTATCTCATACTCAACCATCCCGTAAGAGTCTCTTCTGGGAAAAAGGCCTTTGTGAATGGATCTGCGCTGTCGTCCTCTATGTCTGCTCTCCTAACCTCGATCTCCCTGGAGATCAACCATCTCCATGATCAGGTGATACTGCCTAAGAATTATATCTGGATTTCTGATGGGACGGTAGTTCCTTGGCTAAAGCCACAACTCCATTGTCACACAATGGTAGGAACGAAGTTCATCTTATGAACTTATATATATATCCAGACTGCCTCTTTGGTAGTATCCTTGGTAACGATGTATCTTGCCTTTAATTGTCTACTATGTCACGGTATACAGCTTGGAACTCTTCCAACATACCGTCCCTCCACTGAGGGTAAAGACAATGCCTGCGACTGATATTCGGTCGTTCTTATCACCCTGGAACCTTTCCAGTGATTCTCCTTAGGATCCATTGATACCTTCTCACTACAACTAGTGAGTATCCTAACATCCAATTAGATCTATCTCATAGATCCATAACCTAGGATTTAGGAGGTATCACCTTGATCCTACATGGAGAATCCTTGTGATAAGCGGAGATTGACCGATCGTAGCATAGGAAACTCCTTCCCTATCATGAGTATGTCATCCACGTACTCTACGAGGATCACCACCATACTCTCTACTACCTTTTCGTATATACAAGGTTCATCTACCATTTTGATGAAGTCAAACTCTTTGACTACCACATCAAAACAGATGTTCCAACTCCGCGATGCCTGTTTTATCATATAAAACATCTTGCATACGTTTCCGCTGCTCCCACAGTCTACGAAGCCCTCTGGCTGTGTACTTATAGACGCTATCTTCTAAATCATCATTTAGAAAAGCAGTCATGACACCCAACCACCAGATATCGTAGTCATGGTATGTAGCCGTGGAAAGTAGGATCTGGATGGACTTAAGCATAGATCCTTTAGAAAAGGTTTCAACATAATCCATACCTGGTCTATGATGTAAACCTTTAACAAGTCTAGCTTTGAAAGTCTCAACTTTTCCATGTACACCAAGTAATCTTCTCAAGATATACTCGCTCCTGATGGGGATTTAACCCTTCAGATAAAGCAACCAAAGTCCATACTTTGTTGGTGTATAAGGATTCCATCTCAGATCGATAAGCACCCAGCCATTCTTACAGAGTCCCACTCCTGATGGCCAGCTCAAAACTAGTTGGGTCATCATCTCATGATGCAATCCTCGCTCCCACTGTCATAGAGAAACTGAAGTATCTCTCAGGTGGGTGAGGAACCCTGCTAGATCGGCGGAGAGGCTGAGGTTCGTTGGAAACTATTGAATCCTTTGGTTCTACCAAATCATCAGCTGTAGTTTGTATAGCTGGAACATTTCCAGTTCTACAGAACAGACCTTGCCTCGAGCTTGTCCGGATTTTGCTTTTAGACATAGCCCGGACAACCCCAAATCTTAACAAGCTTAAGATATGGGCTCTTCCCTTTCCATATCATATATGAAGTGGTAGGCAACTGATTTGATTTGAACCCTATTCAATAGGTGTGTAGCTTCTCAAGTGCATAACTCCCAAAAGGAAATAAGAAACTCAGTAGTACTCATCATAAAGCACACCATATCACATAGGGTGCTATTGCTCCGCCCCGATACACCGAGGTGCTGTGGTGTATTTGGAGGAGTAATGCCGAGAGAGAATCTCATTCTCCTTTAGAATAGTCCAGGAATTCCGTGCTCAAGTATTCTCCTCCTTGATCTCATCAAAGGACATAATACTTATACTCGTTTTTTGGTTCTCTACTTCTAACTTATATTCTGTGAATATCTTAAAAGGTTCGGACTTGTGTTTCAGCAGGAACACATGTCTGAATCTTGAGAGATTATCAGAGAACGTAATGAAGTAAAAAGAACCGGTCTTGGCATGTGTAGACAGGGGACCTTCATACATCAGCATGTATCAATCCCAAGAGTTCACTAACTCTTTCTCTGTTTCCAATAAACAGAGCTGTGGTCATCTTATCTTTGTGACATGACCGGCAAGTTTTACAAGATGTAAATTCAAACTAATTTAAATATGCATCTATATGTAACTTCAGCCAGTCTGGTCGCATTGATATGACCTAGTCTACAATACCTCAAGTAGGATTCGTTCATTTCTGAACTCTTCCTCTTGTGTGTGTTCTGTACGTTAAGAACTGTGGTTTGATTTAGAACGTCAATGTTTTTAGATAACGTGCCTGAACCGATCAACTCTTGACATAGGAAATGTTCAAAACATTATCCAACAATACAAAATTATATCCTTTCTTTACTAATAAAGAGACTGATATGATTTTGTATATCAGGTTCGGTATCTAATAGCATTTGTTCAGAATCAATGTATTCCGGTAATACAGGGTGACAGTGACCAGCAGACTTGGCTGCAACACTTGCACCGTTTTCTGTCTCATGAAACTTATCACCCGTTCTCAGTTCTCTACCTTTCTGTAGCCCATGTAACAAATTACATATGCGGGATCCTGATCTGGTATCACATACCCAGGACGTAAAGGATACTGAGAAACAGTTCTCTGTAATGAACACACCCGAAGATGATGCATCAGCATGCACTTTCTTCGTTTGGGCGGCACGGGAAATCTGGTATTCTCCAATTTCCTGCTCTGTCTTATAACAATTATAAGTTGGAGCGGGACCAACGTTCCCCAGCTCAGTATAACAAGCGGGTTCGGTCAATAAATCCATTTTATTATCTTGATTAAGGAGTGATATGGTCGCTATCTGAAGAGAGAGAGAAGAAAACACTCAGCGTATGCTCTTGCAAGATTAGATTGGTTATATAATATATCTAATCAGGATGTCTCCCACTGTTTTAATCAAATCTTCCTTCAAACCCTAAAAGGAAAGATTAGCCGGGATTAATTACACGCTACAAGTTCGCCAATCTTTCAGCCAGGCCAGTGTCGGTACTTTGAGGGAGGTCTCCCGTGCTTTCGCACGAACCTAATTAATGTAAACCTCGTTTTCCCAGAGGCGTAACCCCGTTAACACCTTTCTAGACACCTATTTGATCGGCTAATTGTAATGTGTAAAACTCTCCCAGGAGTAACTCTTACTCGCAGCGGGTATCGGGATCCAACTATCCAATAGAAGGTATGCAATCTTATTGCAAATTTCAACACTTGAAATTCCCAATAATATTTTGCCCCTAGCGTCCTATGACCTTGACGAAGGCCAAACTACCCATAGTCCGCTAGTCAAGTTCAACCCGTTCATTTCTTGATTGAATTAAACCCACCCGCACGACCCTTGACGAAGGCCAAACTACGTCGTACGAATACCCTAATCCAATCGCATCGTATGCAAGCAGATAAGCATTAGTTAGCAACCGTACACTACGCCTTGACGAAGGCCAAACTACCGCAGCACGAATACTAACTAGTACTTATCTGAAATGACGGAGGGCTACGACAGGTTTTTAAGAAAACCCTTTGCGTAATGAACTTGATATCGTTGTAGAATCGAGTGATTTTAAATGGAGTGTTTTTTAGGCTTTTCTAGTTTTGCTAAAGGGGTCACTCCCGGTGAAGGGATCGTCGGCCCTTTCCTCATCGAATAAGGTGCAGGATATTTCACAAATATCACTATGCAAAGCAGAAACTATAGAAGCAATCAAAAGACAAACCGAGTTTGTAGCATCTGCCAGTTATTGCTAAAGGAGTCACTCCCGGTGAAGGGATCTCGGTCCTTTCCTTATCGAATAAGGTGCTGGATGTTCTACAAGGAACACCGCTATGCAAAGCAAGAACTGTAGCTAACAGTTTTTATAAACAAGTTTCTACAACATCTTAGGTTTATTTTATTTCATTAATCTTATTAATGAAGTCCCATTTTATTATGCTTCACAAGCATCTCTTTTGAAACGAAAACTGCAATATAACATATATCTCATATATATAAAATATAAACATTCGTCTCAGGCAGTAATATGATCTCATCACAGAACATTGCAGTAGAAGAACATATATGAAATATTGGATATACTAGGACGTCCGTGTTTTCAATACGAGCCTGTATAAAACACGGATTCCACGGTCGCGATGAATAGCCAAACCCACATCCCTAGACCCCTACGAGAACGGCAAGTAACACTGCCAATTCTAGGGTTAGGAGACCCGGTCTCGACTCCTCGAGATGGTCTCCCACTGGACCCTAGAACCCGGTTACTTATGCTCCCCTCCTTGGGTCTACCTAATGCGGAAAAGTAAATAATATACAACGGTGACATCTTCCGCTACCTGGAAGTGCCCCAATAAAAGAATATTACATACAAATGAATTTTACATGAATGAAAAAGAAAAAACTCTCATCTCACATAAAACCCCCGGCTATTCAAACGCGACGATCCAATACAACATATCACAGCAACACATAATATCTCATATCATCAACGTAAGCAAGTATGCGTATCCCGATTGTCGTTGATGTATAGCAACGAAGCCGGCGATACACCACATACTACGCTTACGGTCACAGAAAAGAAAGTGTAAAACTACAACAGTTGGAATCCGCAACCTCTTTAGACATCGCATGCCTAACCAAATGAATTCCTTTAGACATCGCATGCCTAACAATTATAAACCCCGCATTTTAGTCTCATTATCGAAAACTCTTTTCAATATCAAGTCGGGGAATTCAACAAGATTCCCGAAAAACTGATCGAATGCTCGTCGCAAACTTTAGTAGACGGCCGCACCCCTGATACCGTCGACGAAGTGCACCAAGGCGGAACACCGCTACCGGGAGCACCCGAACGGATGCTTTCGGCGACGGGGTTCTCCTACAGTCACTTGGTCGGGGCTATGGAGTGAGGCTGTCTATTAAGTTTACCCGGCGAGTATCCGCGTACGCTACGTGATTGCGACGGACTTTTGATCACATCAAAATTCCGTGGCAACCGATCATCTGAGACTAAACTGCTATGTTTATAATATTCAAATTAGTCATCTCATAACTACCTGTGGATTCCAAATATTGTATCACATTCCAGATAAATAGAAAAAGTTAAACTTTCCGATCGAATCATCAAGCACCCAAGATTTCCCCAATATATCTCAACACATGAAATCAGTTTAAAACCGTCCATCACATGCCACAGTACCAATAGTCCAGCCGTAGAAGGGTCAAGCCAACGCCTCACATGTGGCACGCCGTACTGCCCCAAACCCTAAGGTTCAAAGGGCAGTTCAAGACGGTCACATAATCGAGTTAAGGTTTGTTGTCTTCTAGAGGGTCCACCGAGTTACTTGCACGACTTAGAACATTCTTAAACACGAGGAAAAATCCAACTTTTGAAAAATTTTCCGACAGGGGAAAAAGTGAGTTATTGATATCCGTTCGAACTTTTTAACAGTTTCTAAAAGTTATCCGGAAAACCACATAGACAAAATCTGATACTCCGATCGAAACATCGAATCCCCAAAACAACCCCAGAAAATTCAACTCTTGAATAAATATTAAAAATTCCCAGAAAATCCAGCATAATAAAATAAGAGTTACTGTGCAAACAGTGAACGATGACGTCATCAATGTGCCGCGGAACCGCCGCAGAAGGCATGCTTCTGCCGCGGTTCCGCCGTACTTTTTACTGTTCATGGGAAAAATTTTGCGCCGTAATTCTTAGAATTCCCTGCTGAATTTTTTAAGCATTTTTAATTTGGAAAAATCCCAGTTTTTAGAAAAAGTCCAGAGAGCGGGTTTTAACGGGGTTTCGGGTTTCGATCGGACTTTAAACTTCGTCTAGACTTCGCCTAAATCTCTAGCTTGGCTCTGATACCACTGTAGGGTTGCCAGGCACGCGCACAAGGGTCTACGAGGCATCAACCATGCCCGATTGAAAATTTAGCCGTGCCGAACAACCCGAATACGGAACTTTAAACTAGAGATTAGGCGAAAACAAGCATGCTAAACATTTTAACACTAAGTGAGAGGGATTACAACCTTTGTAGATCCGGTCCTTCACTTCATATGCTCCGTGTTGTGGTCCCTTCGCTGCGATCATCGGGATCCGGACTCTCGAGAGGTTCCACGAAGAGAAAGACGCAACCTTTGCTTCCGATCTTCGATACTAAGATGATCTACCTTGAAGTTTCTTTAACACAAGCTAACACTCATGAAATGATGTGAACACCCTCATCTAAATGGCAAGGGAAGATGAGGATGATGAAGTAGGATTTTTGCTCTCTTTATTTATATTTTTCTCACAATTATTCATCACTTGGAAAAATCAAGAAAGGTTTTTCCATGAAAGAATGAAGGAAGAAGATGAACAATAATGTTGAATTCTTTTGTGATGAATAGGAAATGAAATAATATGATAGATAATACAACCATGGTCAAGCTAACTCTTGTAGAGAATTAACTAGGGTTAGGGTTTGGGTTTGGTTAAAGCATGAGTCACTTGCAAATATCTTTATCATGACAAAAAGAAAAGCTTCTAGAATCAACTAGAAGGTTTAACCCTAATCCAAACCCTAATCATGTTTAAACTCCACTAAACAAGTTGCATTAGTTATCATATCATGTTACAATATTATATATCACATATATAATATTTATCGTAACAAAATAAAATAATACAATTAACATATATCACATATATATCAATGTATTACCCGAGTGAGAAAAAGAATCTTTTAGTGAGCAAATATTAGTTAATGTAATTTAATATATCATATATATTATTATACATTAAATTATCGAATCAACACTTGATCTGACAATCCGGCTATATCGCATATAACCGACTAATATTTATCCGTACCGATTCATCGAATCAACACTTGATCCGATGACCCGGCTGATATCAAATATCGCGAGAATATAATATGGTATCTCATATCGTATTATCCTTGGTCCCGCACATATCACATATGTGCCCCTACTCCGTTTTGCCTGAGTCAAGAAACCTCTGTGTAGGACTCTAAAGAATCGTCAATACGCCGGCAGTAGGTGATGATCATATCAAACACCCACAAGCTGCAAGCGGTCAGCTAAACGTAACAGCTACCCAGGTATTAAGCGCTCAGAAGATCAACAAGCAAGCCTGTAACTTCTCCTGCGAATCCAAACAGTAACACTCCCGTACAGTCCGGTCTCGTCGTCTGATATGTCGCATATCTCGCCTAGGGGTGGTAAACGTCAGACCCCAGTAGCTTGATAAGTCGTGTCTATTTGAGGTCTATAACAGTTCGAGAAACTACTGATAACACTTACCAGTAAATCTCAGCAACCCTGGCCAGGGATTTCCGGTTATAGCCAATCGAACACAGCACAACATCAACTCCCTATACCGGGAGAGACGAATCCCCTCCTATCGCTCATTGCCTCCATGTGATTCGGGACTGTACCCAAAAGCCACCTTTTTGCACACCCTCTTGGACGTGGTATGATGGAAATCAAAGCACAGTAGGAATCACACAAGACTCTATGACGATCTCGGGTCGACAGACTACTCTGTACCAGTGTCACCGGAGAACTGCCATCTGACGTAAGGTATAATACCATCTGGGAGTTCTCGGTGAGTCCGTCCAGTGTACCCAGTCTCTACTGAGCACCCGTACACCATCCTTGATGTCAAACACCGATGGATATGGGATCATCCATCGCCCATCATATGGGTCAAGATGCGTATACGCTAGTCTACTCTGGTGTATCGATGCCCTGTCTCGATACACCCTCGACTAGGAACAGTTATAGGATGTACTCGTCAACTACCGTGGCCCCACTAGTATGATCTCATCATAGTCCCAGTAGTCGAGTACATATCCTAAGGGCTTTATCAACATGTACTATAGAGACAATCAGAGTACATGTTTAGATAAAGTACAACCAGATAGCATACTATCATGTCGAGCAAGAAAGTCCTCCCTATATATGTCCTAGCATCCACTACAATATACATCGTATGTACAGTAATGGCCTCTAGGGCATACATATAACTAACATTGCATACGTCCTCATTACTCTAGCCCCTCCCCTCCCAGGCCCCGATTCCTCTATTGCGGATAAAGAGATCCGCAAGACATGGGATATCGACTGCGTCATAGCCAAATGCATCACGTTAGTTTCGATGGGCAACGAATATCAAAAGCAACATGAGAAGATTGATGTGTAATCCATCCTTTTCCATACAAAAGAGTTGAATGGGGAGCAATCTCGTGCTCTTCGTTATGAGGCCTCACGAAAGTTGTTTCAAATGAGGATAGCTACTAGTACATCTGCAGGAGATCATGTCCTAAAGATGATATGTCTTATTGAAGAACTTGAGGACCTGAGATGGACGATGGAGAATGAACAATATATTGATATAGTTCTACAGTCTCTCTCTCTGCCTATGCTCAATTTATAGTGAACTTCAACATGCATAACTTGGAGAAATCACTTCCTAAACTTCTCAATATGTTGAGAAGTGCAGAGAGCACGCTTAAAATGGAAAGAAATGTTAGTGATATATGCCCTAGAGTGGACTAGTGTATACGCTTCTCATCTCAGCAAGGGAGATGGTATGTCCTACAGCCATTAGTACACCGTACTGGAGATAGTATGCAGGTGCTCATTGGGTTATGAGTACACTGGAAAGGACTCGTAGGGAGCTGCTGGTGGGTATTATATCTATCGTCGAGTAGCAGTTCTCAGGTGACATGAGTACAGCTTCGTCTGTCAACTTGATACTGCTACTTCGCCTCGAGTGTGTTCCCACTGTTCTTAGATTCATATTTATTCCTTTTGGCCGCAATTTGTGGCCAGACCTGGAGCATTGTGGCTCGTTCTTGTTCTGTAGCTCCTACATCTGTTAATTAGACCCTGGCATATGCAGAATTGACCAATTTGACCTAGGGTGAAATCTGGGACCATTTTCAATAGTTGTTGTTTTGATTTGGGTTTCGTTTCTCGTATTTTAAATTCTGGATTTGCGTATTTGTGTTTTCCCTCGATCACTTGACGTTTGTACGACGATATCGAGAGTTGTTTGGTGGTTTTGAAAGTGTAGTCCATATGTTCTAACCTATAGGCTTTAGTGTGTCGTTTTGGTTTTCCGATGTGATTTTAATGTGCGTTGCGATTGTGTTATCTTTGTAGGTACCTTCACGAGGGTTTCATATGATGAAGAAGATGAAGGTGACATCGACACCGACACGCGGGATGTAAGGTGAGTAGATTATATCTACGGGGGAAGTCGGGTGGATGGCGTATAGCACCCCCGCAGTTCGATATTTAGTATACTATATATATACTATATATATGATAGCTTTATGCATGACATGGATATTCTAGATAGGATTAGGTGTACTATGGTTAGATTAGGGTTTAGAAGTAAACTAGTATAGTTTCCTAGTTGCGAACCCTAGAATAGGTTTACACCCACACGCACACACATGCTTACGTGTTATACTTATACCTGGATGATGAGGATAGTGGATGATATTTGAAGATGAGTCGATGAGATTGGGCATAGTGCCATGAGATCGGTGATATGATGTAGTTCGTATTTGGGATACGACATGAGATTTTAGCGGGCCTTTGGACGTGTGTTTTACACACGCATTTTTATAGATGGTATCAGTTGTACTAGACTTAGATCAGTACCCCAGTTCGTGAGATATGATTGTTAGTTATATGTATACCCTAGAGGCCATTACTGTACATTGGATGTATATTGTAGTGGATGCTGGGACTTATATAGGGAGGAATTTCTTGCTCGACATGATAGTATGCTATCTGGTTACCCTTTACCTTAACGTGTATGCTGATTGTCTCTCTGTTACATGTTGGTAAAGCCCTTAGGATCTGTACTTGACTACCTGGACTATGATGCGGATCATACTAGTGGGGACATGGTAGTCCATAAGTACATCCTTCAAAGTCCCTAGTCGTGGGTGTATCGAGACGGGGCATCGATATACCAGTGTAGACTAGCGTATACCTTCTCGACCCATACAGATGGGCGATGGATGATCCCATATCCATTGGTGTTTGACATCAGAGATGATATACGGGTGCTCAGTAGAGACTGGGTACACTGGACGGACTCGCCGAGAACTCCAAGATGGTATTATACCTCACGTCAGATGGCAGTTCTCTGGTGACACTGGTACAGAGTAGTCTGTTGACCCGAGATCGTCATAGAGTCTTGTGTGGTTCCCACTGTGCTTTGATTTCCATCTTACCACGTCCAAGAGGGCGTGCAAAACGGTGGTTTTTGGGTACAGTCCCGAGTCACATGGAGGCAATGAGCGATAGGAGGGGATTCGTCTCTCCCGGTATAGGGGGTTGATGTTGCGCTGTGTTCGATTGGCTATAACAGGAAATCCCTGGCCAGGGTTGCTGAGATTTACTGGTAAGTGTTACCAGTAGTTTCTCAAATTGTTATAGACCTCATATCGACACGACTTATCGAGCTATTGGGGTCTGACGTTTACCACCCCTAGGCGAGATATGCGACATATCAGACGATCAGACCGGACTGTACGGTAGTGTTACTGGTCGGATTCACTGAAGTGTGAGCGGGCTTGCTCGTCGATCTTCAGATCGCTCAATACCCGGGTGGCCGTTACGTTTAGCAGACCGCTTGCGGCTTGTGGATGCTTGATATGATCATCATCTGCTGCCGGCGTATTGACGAGTCTTTAGAGTCCTACACAGAGGTTTCCTGGCTCAAGCGAAACGAAATAGGAGCGCATATGAGATATGTGCGGGACCGAGAATAATACCAGTATGTGATACTGTATTCGATTCTCGCGATGTGACATTGATCGGTTATATGCGATATAGCCGGGTTATCGGATCAAGTATTGATTCGATAAGTTGTTACTAATGATACTAGTCGGTTATATGCGATATGACCGGATCGTTAAATCAAGTGTTGATTTAATGATTTAATGCATAGTTATATATTTGATATATTACTTTGCATTAACTAGTATCGGTTCACTTTATAATGGATTTTCTCACTCGGATGTGCGCATTACATATGCGATATGATTTTGTGCACTAGATTGTATCATGTTTGATGATACATGCATTTTGGTTAAATGTAAAGAATTAAACCATGTTTTAAGTGGATAATTAGGGTTTTGATTTCCTTATTCATTTATTAATCTTTCTCTTTTTGGAAAAAGGAAAAAGGAAATGAGAAAATGGTTGCTATTTTGTTTGTATTCTTTGAAGCTTCTTGAACTTTGACCATAGCAACCATTTTGTCTTCTTATACAAACCCTAACCATTCATCTAACTTGAGTTAACTCTCTACAATTAACCATGGTCTTGTTATGATAAGGTTGGATTATTCATTTCATTTTTAATTAACTTATCATAACAATTTCCTTCTTCTTCTTCATTTCTTCAAGTGAAGAAAGCTTGCCTCCATCAATGGAAAGTGATGAAAAAGAGTGAGAAATCCAAATCTAAAGTCTACCCACTTCCTATTTCTTCATCCTCTACCTCTTGCCAAGTAGTAGAGTATGTTTTCTTCACAAGTTTCTTGACTTGGTGAAGTCGGAGCTTGATTTAGCGATGCCTCGACGTAGATCATCTTCGGCATGGACATCGACGACTTAGCTCGCTTATTCTCCAATGAAGTCGACGCTAGAGCCCGGATTCTTTTTGGACAGCGGAGAGGACTTCGTTGCGGAGCTATGGAGGTGGAGCACCGGATCTACAAAGGTTGTATTTCCGATTCTTATAGTTAAGTGTTAACTAGCTTTTGTTTTCGCCTAGTTTTCTAGCAAACGATCCGTAGTCGGGTTTCTCGGCACCTAGATTTTTTTGTAAAATGGCATGGTTGATGCCTTGTGAGACCTCATTAGGGTGCCTAGGAACCCTACAGTGGTATCAGAGACTAGCTAGAGCCTTAGGCGAAGTCTAGACGGAATTTGAAGTCCGAACGACCCGAAAACCCAAACCGGAATATGCTCTCTGGACTTTTTCCGAAAACGCGGATTTTTGTGTATTAAAAATGCCTAAAAAATTCAATAAATAATTATAAGAATTACTGTGCAAACTCAGGCGAAAGTTTCATCCAACAGAGCGCGGAACCGCGGCAGAAGCCCAGATTCTGCGGCGGTTCCGCGGCTAGGTAGTGACGTCATCACATATTTTCTGCACAGTAATTCCTATTTAATTATTCTGGATTTTATGGGAATATTTAAAATTTATTCCAGAGTTGAATTTTCTGCAGTTGTTTTGGGGATTCGGTGTTTCGATCGGAGTATCAAATTTTGTCTATGTGGCTTTCCGGATAAATTTTTAGAATATGTTAAAAAGTTCGACCGGATATAAATACCCAATTTTTCCCCTGTCGGGAAATTTCCAAGTGTTGGATTTTTCCGAAGTTTAACGACGTTCTAAGTAGTGCAAGTAACGCGATGGACCCTCTAGAAGACAACAAACCTTAACTCGATTATGTGACCGTCTTGAACTGCCCTTTGAACCTTCGGGTTTGGGGCAGTACGGCGTGCCACATGTGAGGCGTTGGCTTGACCCTTCTATGGCTGGACCGTCGGTACTGAGGCACGAACTGAATGTTGTTAGACTTATTTCATGTGTTGATCTGTATCGGGAAAACTTGGGTGTTCGATTGTTCGATCGGAAAGTTTAACATTTTCTATTTTATTCGGAATGTGATACAATAATTGGAATTCACAAGCAGTTATGTGATAACTGAATGAATGTTGTAAACATAGCAGTTTAGTCTCACTTGATCGGTTGCTACGGAATTTTGATGTGATCAAAAGTCCGTCGCAATCACGTAGCGTACGCGGATACTCGCCGGGTAAACTTAATAGACAGCCTCACTCCATAGCCCCGACCAAGTGACTGTAGGAGAACCCCGTCGCCGAAAGCATCCGTTCGGGTGCTCGCGGCAGCGGTGTTCCGCCTTGGTGCACTTCGTCGACGGTATCGGGGGTGCGGCCGTCTACTGAAGTTTGTGACGAGCATTCGATCAGGATGTCGGGAATCTTGTTGAATTGCCCGACTTAATATTGAAATGTGTTTTCAATAATGAGACTAAAATGCGGGGTTTATAATTGTTAGGCATGCGATGTCTAAGGAATTCATTTGGTCAGGCATGCGATGTCTGAGGAGATTGCGGATTCCAACTGTTGTAGTTTTACACTTTCTTTAATGTGACCGTAAGTGTAATATGTGATATCACCGGTTTCGTTGCTATATGTCAACGACAATTGGGATGCGCATATTTACTTACGTTGATGACATGTGATGTTATTTGTTGCTGGATATGTTATATTGGATCGTCGTGTTTGAATAGCCGGGGGTTTTTATGTGAGATGAGTGTTTTTCATTTTCATTCATGTAAAAACTTGTATGTAATATTCTTTTATTGGGGCGCTTCCAGGTTGCGGAAGTAGTCACCGTTTGTATATTATTTACTTTTCCGCACTAGGATAGACCAAAGGAGGGGAGCACAAGTAACCGGGTTCTGGGGTCCAGTGGGAGACCAACTCGAGGAGTCGAGTCCGGGTCTCCTAACTACAGAATTGGTAGGGTTGCTTGCCGCTCTCGTAGGGGTCTAGGGGTGTGGGTTTGGCTATTCATCACGACCGTGGAATCCGTGTTTTATACTGGCTCGTATTGAAAACACGGACGTCCTAGTATATCCAATATTTCATATGATTCTTCTGCTGCGATATCTGTGATGTGATCATGAGATGTTCTGTGATAGATACAGTATATAGTATATATGATATATTATATAGACGTTACTTATGTTTTACACCCGCGCTAGCCCTGCCCCGCTCTGTCGTTAGTTACCTAACCTAACGGTGCACGAGGGGACATCGAGGCGAATGCGGATGGCATAAGTGTACGTCGTATTTATCTGTGATGTTTAGGTACATAAATGATGGGAATTCATTAATGAGATTAATGAAATAAAAGAAACCTAAGATGTTGTAGAATCGAATTTCAAAATAAAACAGGTAGCTACAGTTTTTTGCTTTGCATAGCGGTATATGTGATATATCCTGCACCTTATTCGATGAGGAAAGGACCGAGATCCCTTCACCGGGAGTGACTCCTTTAGCAATAACTGGCAGATGCTACACACTCGGTTTGTCTTTTGATTGCTGTTAAGTGTTTTTGCTTTGCATAGTGATATATATGATATATCCCGCACCTCATTCGACGAGGAAAGGACCGACGATCCCTTCACCGGGAGTGACTCCTTTAGCAAAACTAGAAAAGCCTCAAAAGCACTCCATTTTAAAAATCATTTGATTCTACAACGATATCAAGTTCATTACGCAATAGGTTTTCAGAAAAACCTGTTGTAGCCCTCCGTCATTTCAGATAAGTTGTATATAGTATTCGTGCTGCATTTGTTGGCTTTCGTCAAGGTGCAGTGTGCGGTAGCTATATGCTGCTTATCTGCCAGCATACGATGCGATTGGATTAGGGTAGTCGTGCGACTTTGTTGGCTTTCGTCAAGGGTCGTGCGGATGGGTTTAATTCAATCAAGAAATGTACGGGTTGAACTTGACTAGCGGGCTATGGTTTGTTGGCTTTCGTCAAGGTCATAGCACGTTAGGGGCAAAATATTATCAGGAATTTCAAGTGTTGAAATTTGCAATGAGATTGCATACCTTCTATGAGATAGTTGGATCCCGATACCCACTGCGAGTAAGAGTTACTCTTGGGAGAGTTTTATACATTACAATTAGCCGATCAAGTAGGTGTCTAGAAAGGTGTTAACGAGGTTACGCCTCTGGGAAAAGGAGGTTTACATTAATTAGGTTCGTGCGAAAGCACGGGGGACCTCCCTCAAAGTACCGACACTGGCCTGGCTGAAAGATTGGCGAACTTGTAGTGTGTAATTAATCCAGGCTAGTCTTTCCTTTTAGGGTTTGAAGGAAGATTTGATAAAAAGCAGTGGGAGCCATCCTGATTAGATAAAATAATAACCAATCTATTCTTGCAAGAGCGCACGCTGAGTGTTTTCTTCTCTCTCTCTCCTGGTAGCGACCATATCACGCCTTAATCAAGATAATAAAACGGATTATTGACCGAACCCGCTTGTTATACTGAGCTGGGGAAAGTTGGTCCCGCTCCAACTTATAATTGTTATTAGACAGAGCAGGAAATTGGGGAATACCAGAATTCCCGTGCCGTCCAAACGAAGAGAGTGCATGCTGATGCATCATCTTCGGGTGTGTTCATTATACAGAACTGTTTCTCAGTATCCTTTACGTCCTGGGTATGTGATACCAGATCAGGATCCCAGATATGTAATATGTTACATAGGGCTACAGAAAGGTAGAGAACTGAGAACGGGTGATAAGTTTCATGAGGCAGAAAACGGGGCAAATGTTGCAGCCAAGTCTGTTGGTCACTGTCACCCTGTATTACAAATACATTGATTCTGAACGAATGTTATTAGATACCGAACCTGATATACAAAATCGTATCACTCTCTTTGTTAGAAAAGAAAGGATATAATTGTTGGAGATAGTGCACTCAGAGTCAATTATTGGGTCACAGGCACGTGATTGCAATGATTGAGGGGAGGACCTATCCCGGTAGGACAATCTTACTCGAGATGATAGTATGCTATCTGGTTTATCTTTATCATCGTGTACTGCTTTAGGTGACCTTTCGAGTCGCTATTACACGTTGATAAAGCCGCTAGGATTCTTGCTTGACTTCCAGCAGTATGAGGGCGATCATATAAGTGGGAGCTGGGGTCTACAAGCGCATCCTTAAAAGGTCCCTAGTCGTGGGAGATTCGAGACAGGGCATCGTTTCTCCAGAGTAGACTAGTGTATACAGTCGAGACCCCGACGAGGGGCGGTGGCCGGTCTCACAAGCCACTGGTGTCAGTTGGTTCACCTAAGATGTATACAGGTGCTCATTGGGTTATGAGTACACCGGACAGGACTCGCCGGGAACCTGCTAGTTGGGATTATACCAGACGTCAGATAGCAGTTCCCTGGTGACATGTGTACAGGTTAGTTCATCGACCTGAGATCGTCATTTGTCTCGTGTGAGTTCCCACTGTACTTTGATTACTACCCTACCACGGCTCAAAGGAGTCGTGCAAACAGGTTTTAGTTGGGTACAGTCCCGAGCCACATGGAGGCAGTGAGCGGATCTTCAGGGGTTCGTCTCTCCCGGTTTTGGGGGTGAGGTCGTGCTGTGTCTAGGAGAGCCAGAACATGAAAAGTCCTTGGCCAAGGCAGGAGATTTGCTGGTAGGTATTCCAGTAGTATCTCAGGGTGTTCTGGGCTACACTCCGACACGACTTGTACCGCTTTTGGGGGTCTGACTTTTACCAATCCCCTAGGCCCGCCATGCGATGCTCATAGACGAACGGACCGGACTGTACGGATATTGTCACTGACAGGCTCAGTAGGGTGTCAGGATGAGTTCGCTCATCGACGTCCCTTTTGGTCAATACCTGGTGGCCCGTCACGTATTGGCTTATACCTCTGACGTGCTAGTGGTTAAATCCACAGCCACAGTATTGACGAGTCTTTAGAGTCCACCACACAGACAGTTACTCAAGTTTCGGGCGAAACGCTGTAGAGGCCGTATGGAGATATGGCAGGGTTCGATCAGATACGTGCGGTATTGCACGGATCGTGATCGGACGGATTTTACTAGCCGGCTTTGGCTTAAGCCGGATACTAGTATTAGATAGTGTAGTTTTATCTCTTTGCATTTGTGTTCAGTGGGAATACAAATGCGGGCATGTATTTGCAGTAGCGGGGTTTTCCTGTAATTTATTACGGGATCGGTTTTCTGGGGTTGCCAGTTTGCATTCCGTTCCGGCCGGTTTTCTCTTTTTTCTTCCCGGTCGGACTTTTCGTTGGAGGGTGTTAATTGCAAGTTTGCAATTAACATTTTGTGAGGGGTTTCTTTGCATGAGTGTGGCTTCATAATCATGATATTCCATTCTTGTCCATCTCATTGCATTTATGGTGATGGTTAGTGAAAGGGTTTGAGCTTGATTTTGGAGTGACCATTATTCTTTTTGTTCTTTTTCTCCTTTGAAAAAGAAATTAATCTTTTTCTTTTCACCCTCCACTTGAGTGGGCCGGCCACTGTTTGGGCATGGAGTGAGATTCATTTGTGTGAAAGGAGTGGTTTAATTTGTGTGAATTAATCCTTCTTGTATTTTGGTGGCCCCCCCATTTATGTGTTTGCTGTGAAGTGTTTTTTGTTTTTAGCATGGTTTTAATTAATCCCTTTCACCCATATACTTTTTCCAGCAAGCACAAAATGGGGGTGGCCGAGCTCCTTTTTAGAAATGCTCATTCCTTTTGATTGCAGGCTTAATTTTCTTAGCATCCATCCATGAAATTTCTTTGTGCAAAATTCCTCCAACCATGGCAACCTCTTAAACCCCAAAAGAGACAAGCTTCTACACTATTCTATAGCAAGTCTTGGACGCGTCGGCTAGCCAACTTCGCGCCCGAGTTGCCTCGGTCAAGAGGCGGGAGCCCGTAAAAGATTCCGGCTACGTGGTGCCCTTTCCGACGAGCGAGGAGGTGACGGAGATTCCGCGGGAGATCGGAGTGGAGACGAAGACCGAAGGACACGGATCGCTTGGTATAGCATCTCTACTCTTTTCTATTTTGCTAGTTGCTAGGTTAATGGCCCGATCCGGGTAAAAAGTCCGCGGTGGTGCCGTTTTGCAAAGTTCGCAAAGTTTTTGTTTTCCGCGTTTCCGGCGTCGGATCGACGGCCGGGGCGCCCCCGCGGGCTTACATTGGTATCAGAGCCACGCCATTAACTTAGCCTAGCATGGTCTAGTGTGTTTAAAACTCGATCGAACAAAGTTACCAAAAACCGTATTTTTCCTACATCGTGTTTCTGTCGAAATTTTTTTCTGCTCCAAAAATTTTTCAGGTCACTGCAGAAACACAAGCATTAAATTCTAAGACTTATGGTAAATTTTCATGCGCTGATCTCTTAGTACGACCGCGGAAACGCGGCCAAACCCCTGGTTTGGCCGCGGTTCCGCGGTGGGAAGGTGTGATCATTGCTCCAAAATTTCCCAGTAAGCTTTAGACTTGTAAATAGGGGTTTTGGGATATTACTTTTGGGCCCAGATTTTCTGTAAGTGCTACAGTACTGCTTGGGGCCCACTTTGATAAATTTGTTCGATCGGATATTTTAAACATGCCAGTTCACAGTTTTTACATTATATCTGCGACCGTGAATGTCACTTGATCGGTAAATCCCGTCTAACTGCTATAGCCCGGTTAGACGGATTTGCGAACGTGACTTTCACGTTGATGTTCTGTGATTGTACTGTGTTGTTGCGGATCGGTCGTGGGGGATAGCCTGGTTGCAGTAGTAGTACAGTTTTGTTGTATTATGTACATTTGATATTGCGGGGCGAGCGTCCGACATGTGGACTGCCGTCACTGCCTGTTTGTATTATTCTTTTGGGGCACGGCCAGGTTGCGGTCGATGTACCCGTTGTATGTATATTTTACTTTCTGTACTAGGATTACCCCGCGGAGGGGTGCACGGATAGCCGGATTCTGGAGGGCAACAAGCCCGCATCTCATGGCATTGAGACGGAAGGGGCTTCACTCTAGAATTGGCGGGCTATTCGCCGCACTCGTAGGGGGTACAGGCTGACCCAGGAGGGGTGCCCAAGTTACCGGATTCCGTGAAGTGCTGGGTGGTCCATTCACGTCGTTGAAGGGGGCTGCCTCGCTTCAGGTTTTGGCGGGTGACTTGCCGCGCCCGTAGGGGTCTAGGATTTCATTGCACAGGCTATCCACACGACCAGGGGAACGTCAGGTTTCAGCGGCTCTGTGAAACCCGGGGATCCCAGATATCTGTATTGATCTGTGTTGCTATACATTTCTGTGTTGCATTTTATCGCGCCTTGAGCGAATACTATATATTGGTATATATATTAGTAGATGTTGTATATGTTTTGCATCCGCGCTAGTCCAGTCCCCGCTCTGTCGTTAGTTAGCTAACCTAACGGGTGATGACGGGACCCAGTAGCGAATGCGGATGGCATATACGTACGTCAGTATATTTTCGTTCTTTGTGGTGTGATCAATTGATGGGACTGCATTGATTCGGATCATTGCAAGTTAAACAAACCTAATTTGATGTTGTTGGAACACTTTTTCAAAAAGCTGTTATTGCAAGGGCGTTCTCTTTTGTTTTGCACAGTGGTATTCAGTTGGAATATCCTGCTCCTCAGTCGACGAGGCAAGGGCCGAGATCCCTTCACCGGGAGTGACCCCTTAGACAAAAGTTTGCGTCAGGGCAGTAACTTCACTATAGCCGATTACTTTTGCTTTGCATCGTGATATTCAGTTGGAATATCCTGCACCTCATTCTACGGGGAAAGAGCCGAGATCCCTTCACCGGGAGTGACCTCTTTAGCAAAGTTTTTCGTTACTATATTTTTCAAAGCTATCAGTTCCTTCGACGATATCAAGTTCATTACGTTAAAGGTTTTCGCCAGAAACCATTCGTAGCCCTCCGTCATTTCAGTTAAATATTCGGTAGTATTCAAGCTATGTATTTTGACCTCACGCCAAGGCATAGTGTTTGGTAGCTGCCGGGTATTTATCTGTTGCATAGATAGATGCATTGGTTTGGGACAGTCGTACTACTATTTTGGCCTACGTCAAGGGTATGTACGGGTGGGTTCAAATTAACCAGGATAATGACGGGTAGAACTTGACATGTGACTTATGATATTTTGACCTCACGCCAAGGTCATAAGAGCATGGGGTAAAAATCACATCGGGAGTTTCAAAAGAACTGAAACTTGCCAGATATGCGCATACCTTCTGGAGTGTGATAACGTGAGCGGATTCCGTCACGTTATCATGCGATGAGAGTTGGATCCCGATTCCCACTGATGAGTTGGTTTACTCCTCGGGTATTCCCGACTAATTCTTCTTTTAGGTTTGGGGAAGAATTTGACGTTACAGTGGAAGGTTTCCAGATTAGATAAAGTGAAAACCATTCTGATCTAGGTTAGAGTGCACGCTGAGTGTTTCTTTTCTCTCTCTCTCTGGCAGCGACCATTGACCCGACCCTAGACTATGACTCAGTGACCAAGTTGACCGAACTTTCTTAACACTGGCTTTTGGATTGTCAGAGTTGCAAACCTCTTTGCCACTCCTACTTTTACCCTTTTCTCCGGGACACCCCGTATTACTACGAACGTCCACTTCCATTGGACAAAACCATCGTATGGTTATATACGAACTCGAAGGACTTCGAGGATGGTTTCAGGTTCTGGAGAAAATGAATAGGACTATTCAGTTATCTTTTCCTTTTACCTTCTCTCAGCTTGCGAGTACTCCTTGGTTTAGGAGTAGTACACCTATTACGCAAATTGGATAGTCTTCTTCCAAACCTTAGGCTGGTGCCGAACGGTGGGGAATGAAGAAAACCAATTAGCCTAAACGGTGTACAGAAGGTATTAAGTTAGGACAAAGCAAGGGATTAGTAAGAGGGCAAAGTAAATTGTGACTGCTATTCACGACCAAACCATGTACTTCTTTGTCAATCCTATATCACCTATGAATTAAGTTCATTCGGTTGTCTTTTATCCTCACCTTCTCTCGCATTGCGAGTGCTCCTAGGATTAGGACAGTACACCCATTATGCTTATTGGATAGTCTTCTTCCAAACCATAGGCTGGTGCCGAACGGTAGGGAAGGAAGAAAACCATTTGGCCTAAAGGGGTGTACAGAAGGTAATGACTAAAGACATGTAAAGGGATTTGGAAAGATGGCAAAGAATTATACGGTTACAGTCGTGAATCTGGTTAATGGAAGAGGCATTACTAGGAATACCAGGATACCCCATTGAAACATTTCAATGTTTCAGTTTCACTGTGTACTGTTAAAAGAAAACTGATTTCCCAATTAGGCACTTGCTCCAGGGTATGTATTTACCAGGTATGAGTCTCACATCTGTATGGTTTTACAGATGATGAAGGGGAGTAAGTTATTGGGAATTAGGTGATCATCCTCATTATATCGGGATTCGTTGGAATTGGTGATATTTGAGGAAGCCACCTGGGTTGTTTGCCGGTCGGCAAATATTTGGTTTTGAATATCCGTTGTTGTGCACCAATTTCAAATTGATATATCTGTACGTCTATTCTGATAGAGTGAGACATATCTTTTTGAAATTATGTCTATGACATTTACCTATACCAGTGGATGGTTAGGTAAGGAGCATTGAACAGCGGTGTAACTCTTCTTAACCAAAAGTACAGTTTTCAACCTATGACACACAGTGAATGAGTCACTAGACTCAGGGGACTTATACAGAGTATTGTATATTGTCCAGTGTCCATTAGGACAGAGGGGTTGGTCCTCGTACTATATTCTGTTTACTTTTAACTTCTCTAGTTCTTAGACATGTGTTTCATAGAAACACAGGGTCTAAGTTTTGAGGAGTTATAGGTATAAGAATACAGTAGAGAACCAGGTATCGCAAGTATCGGGATTCTTCAAGGTGATCGAAGATGTAGATACTTGTGTATGGTATTCAGATGATAGTAATGATTAAGAGAACTTGCTTCTCTTTCAGGTTACTCATAATTGGAAGCATTCCTAAGTTGAGTAACGCTGATCGGCCTCCTTCCATTAAGTTGACATGCACTGGAGACAGCTGCATGATTTGAATCTGGTTCGATTAAATCAGTGCCTCTGTTTCTTGGATATAGAACAGTTCATATCTTGATATTGTTAAGATACGGGGAGTTGTCCGGCTTATGCTTAAAACCAGACTCTGGACAACTCAAGGCACGTCTCAGTAATGGCTGTTTGTGGGTTGACCCGAGCTATGACGAGGGTTGACTTTCTATCATCTGGAAGATCAATAGTGATATTGTTCTTGACTCGCCACAGTTTTATCAAAAATGGATTTTTTCAGAAAAACAGAAGTGGGAGTATGGTAGAACTAGAAGTGATTCCAGAACCACAAACGATTACTGAAGATTTCATAAGATCCTAAAGATTCAATCTGGTTTGACATTCCATTGGCCACTCCGCAGATATGGTGGGTAACCTCAGGCACTCGAGAGGTACTTCGGTATGCTCAAGGACGGTGGCAGAGAGGTTCTTGTTTACCCACACTTGCCATTGCTGTTGTTCCAGGCTGCGAGACCCGGCGGGAGGATGAGTATAGCGTCGTTCTAAACTTGCTTTAGAACTGTACGTGTATATGACTCTGCCAGAGGGTTGTCATAGTCAGTGGGAGCAGCGGAAGCATTGGTGGACATTAGGCTTATGTCTATTTATAGACTAGAGCAGATATAGCGGAGATAGATCATCTATTTCTGATGTGACGGTCATAGGTTTGACTTCATCAGAATAGGGGATGGATCTGTTGAGAAGGTAGTAGGGTGTGATGTCCTGGTATTTGATGACATACACAGAGTAGGAAGTGATATTCCTATACTACGATCGGTTATACTTTGGTCGTCACACAGTAGTTTCTCCACATAGGACTTGGATATAATATCAGACATTCTGGTTACTAGATCTATGGTTTTAGATTTAGATTTGGGTGGTTTCCCAATCTGGGTACTTAGACAGCATTCTAAGAGTATTTAGAATGAACGACTCCTGGCACGGTAGTGTACCTGCAGGTAATGGAGTCACCCTCTCTAAAGGTGTCTTAGAGACTAAAGGGGAGAGGGATATGCATGATTGGCAGATCACTTGCTTAGGCAATTGAGTCAATCATGAGATGTCAAGTACCACACCAGATGTTGTTCTTGCAGTAAATGCAATAAGTTGATATTGATCCAATCCTGGAGAAACAGTCGGAAGCAGTTTTAGAACATAAGTGGATGTTCTAGGGATATGATAACGGCAGTCTTCTTCGGGAGACAGTTATCATTCCAGGCTTCCAAGGTGACCTGGATGGCAGAGTGGCTGTCAGAGTTATAGTTTTTCCTCTGACGAGGGGCAGTATTTTGGACAGATAGTCCAAGTGGATACAGAGGGAAGGTATGGCCCAGGATACTGATTAAGTTCAATTGACGATACAGTCTAAGAAGTTTGGATTTGGAGTTCATTTATGAACTAGGTCCCATCAGACATCCAGACATTCTAAGACAGGTATTGCTCATTTCGGGAGATGGTTTTCTCCGCGAACTTGAGATATAGAGAGACATAGAAAGAAACATCAAAGCGGATCCACTCACTGAGGCTATTCCTCGAACGCAATAGTTTCGCAAACGGGCTTTGTGAGACTGACTAGTAAAGGAGTTGGGTGTTCGGTATCACACGGGCTGTGAGTATGCGACATCGCAATAATTAGCCTCGAGTGCAAGTGGGAGATTGTTGGAGATAGTGCACTCAGAGTCAATTATTGGGTCACGGGCACGTGATTGCAATGATTGAGGGGAGGACCTATCCCGGTAGGACAGTCTTACTCGAGATGATAGTATGCTATCTGGTTTATCTTTATCATCGTGTACTGCTTTAGGTGACCTTTCGAGTCGCTATTACACGTTGATAAAGCCGCTAGGATTCTTGCTTGACTTCCAGCAGTATGAGGGCGATCATATAAGTGGGAGCTGGGATCTACAAGCGCATCCTTAAAAGGTCCCTAGTCGTGGGAGATTCGAGACAGGGCATCGTTTCTCCAGAGTAGACTAGTGTATACAGTCGAGACCCCGACGAGGGGCGGTGGCCGGTCTCACAAGCCACTGGTGTCAGTTGGTTCACCTAAGATGTATACAGGTGCTCATTGGGTTATGAGTACACCGGACAGGACTCGCCGGGAACCTGCTAGTTGGGATTATACCAGACGTCAGATAGCAGTTCCCTGGTGACATGTGTACAGGTTAGTTCATCGACCTGAGATCGTCATTTGTCTCGTGTGAGTTCCCACTGTACTTTGATTACTACCCTACCACGGCTCAAAGGAGTCGTGCAAACAGGTTTTAGTTGGGTACAGTCCCGAGCCACATGGAGGCAGTGAGCGGATCTTCAGGGGTTCGTCTCTCCCGGTTTTGGGGGTGAGGTCGTGCTGTGTCTAGGAGAGCCAGAACATGAAAAGTCCTTGGCCAAGGCAGGAGATTTGCTGGTAGGTATTCCAGTAGTATCTCAGGGTGTTCTGGGCTACACTCCGACACGACTTGTACCGCTTTTGGGGGTCTGACTTTTACCAACCCCCTAGGCCCGCCATGCGATGCTCATAGACGAACGGACCGGACTGTACGGATATTGTCACTGACAGGCTCAGTAGGGTGTCAGGATGAGTTCGCTCATCGACGTCCCTTTTGGTCAATACCTGGTGGCCCGTCACGTATTGGCTTATACCTCTGACGTGCTAGTGGTTAAATCCACAGCCACAGTATTGACGAGTCTTTAGAGTCCACCACACAGACAGTTACTCAAGTTTCGGGCGAAACGCTGTAGAGGCCGTATGGAGATATGGCAGGGTTCGATCAGATACGTGCGGTATTGCACGGATCGTGATCGGACGGATTTTACTAGCCGGCTTTGGCTTAAGCCGGATACTAGTATTAGATAGTGTAGTTTTATCTCTTTGCATTTGTGTTCAGTGGGAATACAAATGCGGGCATGTATTTGCAGTAGCGGGATTTTCCTGTAATTTATTACGGGATCGGTTTTCTGGGGTTGCCAGTTTGCATTCCGTTCCGGCCGGTTTTCTCTTTTTTCTTCCCGGTCGGACTTTTCGTTGGAGGGTGTTAATTGCAAGTTTGCAATTAACATTTTGTGAGGGGTTTCTTTGCATGAGTGTGGCTTCATAATCATGATATTCCATTCTTTTCCATCTCATTGCATTTATGGTGATGGTTAGTGAAAGGGTTTGAGCTTGATTTTGGAGTGACCATTATTCTTTTTGTTCTTTTTCTCCTTTGAAAAAGAAATTAATCTTTTTCTTTTCACCCTCCACTTGAGTGGGCCGGCCACTGTTTGGGCATGGAGTGAGATTCATTTGTGTGAAAGGAGTGGTTTAATTTGTGTGAATTAATCCTTCTTGTATTTTGGTGGCCCCCCCATTTATGTGTTTGCTGTGAAGTGTTTTTTGTTTTTAGCATGGTTTTAATTAATCCCTTTCACCCATATACTTTTTCCAGCAAGCACAAAATGGGGGTGGCCGAGCTCCTTTTTAGAAATGCTCATTCCTTTTGATTGCAGGCTTAATTTTCTTAGCATCCATCCATGAAATTTCTTTGTGCAAAATTCCTCCAACCATGGCAACCTCTTAAACCCCAAAAGAGACAAGCTTCTACACTATTCTATAGCAAGTCTTGGACGCGTCGGCTAGCCAACTTCGCGCCCGAGTTGCCTCGGTCAAGAGGCGGGAGCCCGTAAAAGATTCCGGCTACGTGGTGCCCTTTCCGACGAGTGAGGAGGTGACGGAGATTCCGCGGGAGATCGGAGTGGAGACGAAGACCGAAGGACACGGATCGCTTGGTATAGCATCTCTACTCTTTTCTATTTTGCTAGTTGCTAGGTTAATGGCCCGATCCGGGTAAAAAGTCCACGGTGGTGCCGTTTTGCAAAGTTCGCAAAGTTTTTGTTTTCCGTGTTTCCGGCGTCGGATCGACGGCCGGGGCGCCCCCGCGGGCTTACATTAATTTTGTATTGATGGATAATGTTTTGAACATTTCCTATATCAAAAGTTGATCGGTTCAGGCACGTTATCTAAAAGCATTAATGTTCTAAATCAAACTACAGTTCTTAGTATACTGAACACACACAAGAGGAAGAGTTCAGAAATGAACGAATCCTTCTTGAGGTATTGTAGACTAGGTCAGATCAATGTGACCCGACTAGCTAGAGTTACATATAGATGCATATTTAAATCAGTTTGAATTTACATCTTGTGAAACTCGCCAGTCATGTCACAAAGATAAGATGACCATAGCTCCGTTTACTGGAAACAGAAAAAGAGTTAGTGAACTCTTTGGATGATACATGTTGATGTATATAGGTCCCCAGTCTACACATGCCAAGACCGGTTCTTTGTACTTCATTACATTCTCTGATGATCTTTCGAGATTCAGACCTATGTTCCTGTTGAAACACAAGTCCGAACCTTTTGAGATATTCACAGAATATAAGATATAAGTAGAGAACCAATAAGGGTACAAGTATTATGTCTTTTGATGTGATCAGGGAGGAGAATACTTGAGCACGGAATTCCTCGACTATTCTAAAGGAGAATGAGATTCTCTCTCGGCATTACTCCTCTGTATACACCATAGCACGATGGTATATCGGGGCGGAGCAATCACACCCTATATGATATGGTGTGCTCTATGATGAGTACTACTGAGTTACCTTTTTCCTTCTGGGAGTTATGCACTTGAGAAGCTGCATACCTATTGAATAGGGTTCCAATCAAATCAAATTGCCTACCATTTCATATGTGATATGGAAAGGGAAGAGCCCATGTCTTAAGCTAGTTAAGATTTGGGGTTGTCCGGCCTATGTCTAAAAGCAAAATCCGGACAAGCTCGAGGCAAGGTCTGTTATGTAGAACTGGAAATGTTCCAGCTATACAAACTGCAGCAGATGATTTGATAGAGCCAAAGCATTCAGTAGATTCCAACGAACCTCAGCCTCTCCGCCGATCTAGTAAGGTTCCTCACCCGCCTGAGAGATACTTCGGTTTCTCTATGACAGTGGGAGCGAGGATTGCGTCATGAGATGATGACCCAACTAGTTTCGAGCTGGCCATCAGGAGTAAGACTCTATAAGAATGGCTGGATGCTTAGTGATCTGAGATGGAATCCTTATACACCAACAAAGTATGGACTTTGGTTGCTATATCTGAAGGGTTAAATCCCCATCAGGAGCAAGTATATCTTGAGAAGATTACTTGGTGTACATGGAAAAGTTGAGACTTTCAAAGCTAGACTTGTTAAAGGTTTTCGTCATCGACCAGGTGCGGATAATGATGAAACCTTTTCAAGTAGCTATGCTTAAGTCCATCCAGATCCTACTTGCCACGGCTACATACCATGACTACGATATCTGGCGGTTGGGTGCCATGACTGCTTTTCTAAATGATGTTTTAGAAGAGAACGTCTATAAGTACACAGCCAGAGGGCCTCGTAGACAGTGGGAGCAGCGGAAACGTGTGTAAGATGCTTTATAGGATAAAGCAGGCATCGCGGAGTTGGAACATCTGTTTTGATGGATTAGTCAAAGAGTTTGACATCATCAAAATGGTAGATGAACCTTGCATAAACAAAAAGGTAGTAGGGAGTATGGTGGTGATCCTCGTAGAGTATGTGGATGACATACTCTTGATAAGAAAGGAGTTTCTTATGCTACGCTCGATCAATCTCCGTTTATCACAAAGATTCTCCATATAGGATCAAAATGATACCTCCTAAATCCTGAGTTTTGGATCTATGAGATAAATCTAAATACATGTTAGGATACTCACTAGTTGTAGTGAGGTGGTATCAACCGATCCTGGGGAGAATCACTGGAAGGGTTCCAGGGTGATAAAAACGACTGAATGTCAGTCACAGGCATTGTCTTTACCCTCAGTGGAGGGACGGTATGTTGGAAGAGTTCCAAGCTAGATACCGTGACATACTAGACGATAAAGGCTGGATACATCGCTACTTAAGATGCTACCAAAGAGGCTGTTTGGGTGTATATTGGTTCATGACATGAACTTTGTTCCTACCATTGTGAGACAATGAAGTTGTGGCTTATGCCAAGGAACACCCGTCCCATCAGTGACCCAGGCGTATTCTGAGGCCGCATCACCTGATCATGGAGATAGTTGATCTCCAGGGTGATCGAGGTAAGGAGAGTAGATTCTGAGGACAACACAGCGGATCCACTCACAAAGGCCTGTTCCCAAACAGAGATTTTTTTAAGGGATGGTTGAGTATGAGATACTGCAACCACTGCTACAGATGGCCCTAATGCAAGTGGGAGATTGTTAGTTATATGTATGCCCTAGAGGCCATTACTGTACATTGGATGTATATTGTAGCGGATGCTGGGACTTATATAGGGAGGACTTTCTTGCTCGACATGATAGTATGCTATCTGGTTACCCTTTACCTTAACGTGTATGCTGATTATCTCTCTGTTACATGTTGGTAAAGCCCTTAGGATCTGTACTTGACTACCTGGACTATGATGCGGATCATACTAGTAGGGACATGGTAGTCCATAAGTACATCCTTCAAAGTCCCTAGTCGTGGGTGTATCGAGACGGGGCATCGATATACCAGTGTAGACTAGCGTATACCTTCTCGACCCATACAGATGGGCGATGGATGATCCCATATCCATTGGTGTTTGACATCAGAGATGATATACGGGTGCTCAGTAGAGACTGGGTATACTGGACAGACTCGCCGAGAACTCCCAGATGGTATTATACCTCACGTCAGATGGCAGTTCTCTGGTGACACTGGTATAGAGTAGTCTGTTGACCCGAGATCGTCATAGAGTCTTATGTGGTTCCCATTGTGCTTTGATTTCCATCTTACCACGTCCAAGAGAGCGTGCAAAACGGTGGTTTTTGGGTACAGTCCCGAGTCACATGGAGGCAATGAGCGATAGGAGGGGATTCGTCTCTCCCGGTATAGGGGATTGATGTTGCGCTGTGTTCGATTGGCTATAACAGGAAATCCCTGGCCAGGGTTGCTGAGATTTACTGGTAAGTGTTACCAGTAGTTTCTCGAATTGTTATAGACCTCATATCGACACGACTTATCGAGCTATTGGGGTCTGACGTTTACCACCCCTAGGCGAGATATGCGACATATCAGACGATCAGACCGGACTGTACGGTAGTGTTACTGGTCGGATTCACTGGAGTGTGAGCGGGCTTGCTCGTCGATCTTCAGATCGCTCAATACCCAGGTGGCCGTTACGTTTAGCAGACCGCTTGCGGCTTGTGGATGCTTGATATGATCATCATCTGCTGCCGGCGTATTGACGAGTCTTTAGAGTCCTACACAGAGGTTTCCTGGCTCAAGCGAAACGAAATAGGAGCGCATATGAGATATGTGCGGGACCGAGAATAATACCAGTATGTGATACTGTATTCGATTCTCGCGATGTGACATTGATCGGTTATATGCGATATAGCCGGGTTATCGGATCAAGTGTTGATTCGATAAGTTGTTACTAATGATACTAGTCGGTTATATGCGATATGACCGGATCATTAAATCAAGTGTTGATTTAATGATTTAATGCATAGTTATATATTTGATATATTACTTTGCATTAACTAGTATCGGTTCACTTTATAATGGATTTTCTTACTCGGATGTGCGCATTACATATGCGATATGATTTTGTGCACTAGATTGTATCATGTTTGATGATACATGCATTTTGGTTAAATGTAAAGAATTAAACCATGTTTTAAGTGGATAATTAGGATTTTGATTTCCTTATTCATTTATTAATCTTTCTCTTTTTGGAAAAAGGAAAAAGGAAATGAGAAAATGGTTGCTATTTTGTTTGTATTCTTTGAAGCTTCTTGAACTTTGACCATAGCAACCATTTTGTCTTCTTATACAAACCCTAACCATTCATCTAACTTGAGTTCACTCTCTACAATTAACCATGGTCTTGTTATGATAAGGTTGGATTATTCATTTCATTTTTAATTAACTTATCATAACAATTTCCTTCTTCTTCTTCATTTCTTCAAGTGAAGAAAGCTTGCCTCCATCAATGGCAAGTGATGAAAAAGAGTGAGAAATCCAAATCTAAAGTCTACCCACTTCCTATTTCTTCATCCTCTACCTCTTGCCAAGTAGTAGAGTGTGTTTTCTTCACAAGTTTCTTGACTTTGTGAAGTCGGAGCTTGATTTAGCGATGCCTCGACGTAGATCATCTTCGGCATGGACATCGACGACTTAGCTCGCTTATTCTCCGATGAAGTCGACGCTAGAGCCCGGATTCTTTTTGGACAGCGGAGAGGAATTCGTTGCGGAGCTATGGAGGTGGAGCACTGGATCTACAAAGGTTGTATTTCCGATTCTTATAGTTAAGTGTTAACTAGCTTTTGTTTTCGCCTAGTTTTCTAGCAAACGATCCGTAGTCGGGTTTCTCGGCACCTAGATTTTTTGTAAAATGGCATGGTTGATGCCTTGTGAGACCTCATTAGGGTGCCTAGGAACCCTACAATGATGATAAGGATACCAGATAATTAATGAGATGAATGTGATATTGACCCGTACCCAGATTTGGGATGTCGTATGATGATTTACCGTACGAGCTTTATTTGATGATAAGATCCGCACTCATGACTCGAGGATGTCATATGATATTGTATCGTACGCGGTACCTTTGAGATGGGATCACCGACTATTATATATATCGACTCAGATTTAGGTAGTTTCCATACCCCTCTCGATTAGCTTGTTAGTTAGATCTGTAGTTTGCATAGTAGATGTTAAACTAGACCCGAGTCATACCTATTTCAAAAACTAACGAATCGGGAGTATTTTTAAGACAGGCAAAGGGATTCTACGGATATTTTCAAAAGACGCACCTTTTCTTAAAAAAACACCGTTGCCCTTATTTTACAAAAAAAAACCGATTCGTCTTATTTCAAATGGCAAAACTGTATGACATTTTTATATGGATGAATACTCTTCACTGTTGTGTTTATTAGTCGATTTCTGCATATTCTTGCTATTCGCACCGCATTGCATGTGTAAATGTATTTATTGTTATATTAAAACCATTCTGTTAGGATACCAGCACCATTATCGATGATGCGTATGTTCCACGTATACCTGCTTGCCGGCTCACACACTTCATCATCGATAATTTCCATGTCACTACACAGTAGGATTGTTGCATCAGGATATGACCCCTTGCATGGCATACTTGTGTACATACATATTGTACACTCATACTTGTGCACATACCTATTGTACACTCATACTTGCGTACATATATATTGTACACTCATACTTGTGCACATACCTATTGTACACTCATACTTGCGTACACACATATTGTACACTCATTCTTGCATACATACGTATTTGCACATACATAGATGATTATGGCTTGATTTGGAGAATTGGGAACCGCAAAATACTTTTTAAAACTGATTCATTTCAAAGGAGCGGTCTTCCCTCGATATGTGCATATTACTGTTTATGTTGCATGATATACTGATATACTTACATTTCTTTCATATGTCGCATACATCATGCTTTATGATTTTACGCATTGAGATATGTTGTTTCCATGATATTTCTGAATTTGGGAACCATGGTTATTTCAAAAGAGAGTATGCATTGTTTAAAAAACCCGGTTATCCTTGATATGATATTTCAGTGCGTCCACCATGTGTTTTCTCGGTTCTAAGAGTGGCATGTGTAACCCAATTCGAGGAGCGGTAGGCACCGTCTGCGGGTACATGGTGGACCCGGTGAGGTACCCCGGGGAAAGAAGACCCGTATATGTTGGACGGTGAGCCTGGCAGAGGGACTACTACTTACCGGTGATAGTATTTGGGCTCGGCGGATATCCGGAGGATACCGACCGGAGTCCAGAGATGATATGGGCCAATCCGGACTGACGGAGCCCGTGGGCCGATCCAGACTGACGGAGCCCGTGGGCCGATCCGGGCTGACGGAGCCCGTGGGCCGATCTGGGCTGATGGAACCCTATGTATATGAGGATTTACGTGCCGATGCTAGGCACAGGTTTCATGATGTTTTCGAGTGTCGATGCTAGACACTCAGGTTCCATGATTTTGATATGTCGCGAGGGACACATATTGATTTATATCCTCATACTTCTATGCATATGCTTTATGATATTTACATGCATGATGCTTTATGTCATTGGATGACACGTGGACGAGATCCACATTCATCTAGCTGATATTGATGACATTGATCACATAGTTGGACGATATCCATATACTGTTAGACGTCATGATATAGTTGACATTGATTCATGCTGATCACATTGATCATACCTCATAGTTATGATATGTTATTACCTGAGGCACTGACATAAGCACATGGGATTACACTTATATATAGATGTTTACCCTGGCCACCTTTTCATGCTTCAGACTTATTCATTTTGAGGATATATTATTATTGATCGTATTGACCTAGGATTGAGTCATACATACGATTTCTGCTCTGTGATGTTTTCTATTCACGAGTTGGCAACTCACCCCCATTGTGCCACGGTTCTTGCAGGTTTAGCCGTACAGGGTTCATTGCGGCTTTTCTGGCACACTGCTTCCTTTTTGGGTGATTGCTTTGGTATGTGGGTTCACTCGCATCGTGATCACCCTTGTATTTATTTTGATCAGTTGTATCTAGTAATTTCGTCAACCAAACTTGTATATTGTTTCAAACTTAGAAAATCAGTTGTGTATTATTTCGACCTTAGTGTCGCGCGTTGTAGTATTATGGTTTTCATGTTGATTTTAAGTTTCCTTTTGAGTTTTGATCCTCGCCCTTCGGCGTTGTATATTATATTGTTTGCGTGGTTGTGACCGTCGATTGGCGAAGAGCTACCTCCCTCTTGGGGATGCCTTTTATCATTGTGCATATATTATTCTTGTTGTACCCCATTCGGGGCCAGTATTTACAAAGAAAACTCTGCCGAAATTTTCAGAAAAGACTAGAGATTTTAAAAATGCATGTTCGACTTACTTATTTAAATAAACTTGCTTTTAAAACATATTTTCTTTACTTCTTAAAAACTAGTTTTCTTATTTACTCCTTAAATGGTTTTAGATTTCTGGGCTTTTGGCTTACTTGAATTAGATGAGGTCCTATAGACTTCATATGATTCAAGAGTCGGTCACGTGCTATTTCGGGTCGTGACATTCAACTTGTCAAGAAAGATCAATTCGAAGAACGAATTTCGATCTCCATTATGAATGGTACTCAATCAAAACACACATCGCGTACCCAACGACTCTCCAACTGTGGTGAGCACGAAAAGCGGCTCATCTAACAAAGACAAGTCTCGTCCTAACCTTGAAACAAGTGTGTGGATACCGGGTCAAATAAAAAGCATGAATCGAAAGAAACTGCTAAAAGAATACCTATCACGACTTCATTCGATGCCTACGCATCCTGAGGGGTCGACGCAAAAACTCAGGCATGCCCTCTACCGGCAATTAACTGTCCTCCGCCTCTACTGCCTAGTCTTGTTTCAGAAAGACTGCCACGACCATGGCCCCTCTGAGCATAGGTCTGTCATGGAGAATTAATGGGTGGGGGAGGCAAACCCCTTTAAGGAGGCGAAGATGGTAAGGTAACATGTGGAACGGCTATCTCGCCCTAGAACCTCACGGTACAATCCCTGATGCAGCGATACCAAATTCCACGCCACAAACATTCTGACAACGGCTGCTAACCCTGTGGGTAAAATCTATATAACTGGCCCTTAGTCTCAAGCCTCTGCTATCACCACGGTCTGGAGGGAGTCTGCCGCGGCGTCTACCTAACTGCCTCTGAGCTGGGACACCAGTACGAATCCTTTTCGGTTTCGAAACGACTGAAGTCTTGGAAAAACTCCTTTATCAGTAAGGCCACGTCCATAGCAGCTGTATAAGTGTCAAAATGCTGGGCTCCGATAGTAAGAAATAACTGCGTGTCAAGTCCCCGCACAAAACACTTTATCTGTTTTTCTTCAGTGTCCACTAGGCATAGAGCATATCGAGATAACTGAATAAACTGGATATCGTACTCGGACACTGTCATCCCAGGAGTCTTGTGCAAAGACTCGGAACTACGGGCTCGGGCATTTCGAACGCTCTCTGAAAGAAAATGAGCAAGAAATACAGCTGTGAACTCATCCCAATTCATAGGAGGTAGACCTGCAACTCGGCCTCTCTTAACTGACTCGCACCACGTCTGAGCAAGACCTTCCATACGAAAACTCGCAAGCTCGACTGATCTTTCGTCAGAACATCTCAGCGAACGGCAAATCCTGGCCATCCTATCGAGGAATGTCTGTGGATCCTCCGCAGCATCTGTGCCAGTAAAAACTGGAGGCTTCAGCCTCATAAACTCTTGCAAGGATACGTGTATACTCTCGGTAACAGTAGGAACAGCTGTCTGGGCAGCAGGTACAATCACAGTCTGTGTAGTAGGAGGAACATCCTAGGATCTCTGTGCCCGGCTGGCCTCAACTAGGAATACAACCATCTATCGCAGATCCTGAATACTCGACTCCAGCCAATCTATCCGGACTAGAGAAGGCGAATCAATCTGTCCCTGAGGGGTAGGCATATTGCCTTGATTGGTCCTCATCTCAGATGAGCCTGCTCTAATCTCATCCGTGGCGGCGGCCCTCTGGGCCCTCGTAGTCATCGGCGGCATAGTGGGTGGAACAAGAGACATGATTTGATGAGAATATCCTAATCGAATCAAAGGATATCCAGGATCAAGGAAGGAAGTACAAGCAATCATATATCCTCCGGTCACTTAGGCGGAGTACCGTATCGTAAGTATGCCGCGGAACATACACACGCTACGTCACTCTGCTTAAGTCACCTACTCCATCTACCAAGGGTCATCCTACGCTCAAAAAGATAAAACCTATCGCTCTGATACCAACTCACAACCCGAAATGTGGAACATGACTGGCACTTAAATTATACAACGTCTAAAGGCGTAACGTAATCTAAGTAAGCCAAAGCCCAGAAATCTACACCGTTAGTGAAGGAAAACTTGTCTTAAAGTTAAGTTAACATAGAAAATCACTTTGAAAGTCTTTATAATAAGTTCAAGTTTTTATAAAAATTTTAGCAAAGTTTCCTTTGTAAAAACTGGCCCCAAATGGGTACACATGAAATATACATAAGTAATGATAAAGGCATCCCCAAGCGGGATTTAGCTCTTCGCCGAACGGCGGAACACAACCACACGCAAGATATAGCATCATAATATGAAATCAACATTTTAAACCAAGAAAACAGAAATCAAGTATAAAGTCAGCTCACACGAGCTCGACACCAGAATCAGAATATACATATACAAGTCTCACCAGCTCACAATCTAAGTCCAATATACAAATGGTGGAAAAGGTAGGTAGGGTAGATAGAGTGTACTAGATACAACAGTAAATACACAAGGTGGGAACAAAAGAGCATCCTCACAAACCCACCTACAAGCAAGCCGTAAGTTGATGCAAAAGGAGCAGAAGAGGAAGTACGCCCTCCACTACTATGCTGACAAGTTGGACCTGAAAGATACTGTGGCACAACGGGGCTGAGTTGCCAACTCGTGAGTAGTAAGTAATGTCTAATAAGGCTATCGTAAGCTTGCAAGCAATGCGTCACAACCTACGTATACAATTATGATTCGATGCACTAGTATGAATGCAACATGAATGCATAATCAAACACAAAACCTGAATATATCCGGTATGAGAAAATCTGTATTCTTATATTAGTAAAACTTTAGTATAATCAACTGGAGTATCATCAATGAAATCAACAGAAAATCCGTGTCTAGCACCGACACAATATATGTATCTCAATATCTTAATAGCCGTCTCTCAGATCTGCTCTCAAATCTGTCACATCCTACGACTCCAGTCGGTATCCTCCGGATAACCACCGAGTCAATAATAACCGGTAGGTCGTGCTCTCTTGCTAAGCTCATCATCACCCACACGAATTTCTCGCCCCAGGATACCTTACCGGGTCCACTATGTACCCGAGACGGTTCATCCTACTCCTCGAAGCGGGTCTCGAAAACCAACAAAATCAGGAAAACTCATGGTGGACACCATATACATCATATCACGAAAACCGCAAATTTTTATTCTTTAAAAAGATAATAGATTTATAAAATTCTTGCGATTTCCCCAAAAATCCAGAAATCTCCAAGAAGAATCACAATATAAGAACATGTCAACAATGATTGATGGTTATGATATCGATAATATGCAATGCAATATATGATTAGAAAACTATGTGTGAATGATGATGTAATGAGGTATATATGACTAGGAATCCTACGTATCCATCCTGATGAAATGAATATACAACTACAGGTTACATATCATATATGATGCAAATGCTCAGATACTAATTTAAGCAAGTTCTACAGTGTTCGTGACATAGCAATTACCAATGGCATATGTGTTCGCCTAAGTAGTGCACGTGTGGCATGAACCAATGGTAATGGTGCAAGTGTCCTAAGTAACAACATCATACGTAAGAAGATGAAATGCCATGCTATGAATGTTTTGAGACTACGCATATAGATGCAAGAACTACTAATAATCCTAACTATCGGACGCCTTGAGTCATCCAGACGATCCCCCCATAGATATGTACATCTACTCACCGAGGATGTCTCGGCTAATCTGATCTAATCACAGCCTTTCCCTTCCTTACCAAGTCCGACGTCTCCGCAACCGATCCTAAAATCGTACAAATATCAATATAAAGAAAACTAAACATCCGATATTACGTGAAGACAAACAATACGAAGGAATTACTCCACGAGTAAGAATACATGTGCACTTGGTGTACAAGAAGTGTATAACATCGCTCAAAACCAACCCGATCTGGCTGTTATCACAGACACACCAGATCACGACTCGAATCGTACGTATCGCGCAAGACACAACACTAAAAATATAGATAATTGGTCCCAAATTTTATCTGGAGTAGAAACAAGAAAAACAAGCAGTACCATACACCATAACATACATACAGACATCTACCTACAAAATCCCAACATTTAACTCAAAAATTAGACCGGCCATCTCGGGAATTTTGGCATTTTCGCCAGGTCAAAACGGATGAAATGGGTCCGGGTTTCTACACTACACTCCTAACACAATGTATAGTCTACTGTATATGTTTGTTAGATTTAAAAACTACTACAGTAATAGCATATTCTAAGTGTCTTAAAACTAGATTAAAATCCGTATTAAAACACTAATTTGTGACATTAAGGTATTTTAGTGCAATCTTGCTGGATTAATAGGATTATTAGACACCAATCTACTCTTATCTACCCTAATTAAGTCATAATACCCTAACTTAACCTATTCCTCACTTAAACATAATAAACTAGTATTAAAAACGATATAAACACCTAATTAGCTTAATAAAACCAAAAGTTTAACAAAGATATAATTAGACTAGTTTTTATACCTCAACTTGATATGAGAATGATTCAAACTTGCTAATTTTGCCTCCCAAAGTGAAAAATTGCTCAAGAACCAAAAAAAGATTTGATTTTAAGTGTTTAGATTTGATTTTGTGAAAGTTTGAAGGATTTGTGTGTGAGGTAGAGAGGTTTAACCATGGGAGAATGATGGAGGAGGAAGAGGGGTGATGCCATCAAGAGAGAGGGAGAGAATTCTAGAGAGTGGAGAGAGAGATGAGACCATGCCATGCAATAAATGTTGGATATAGTGCCCTCAAAGTCAATTATTAGATCGTTGTCACGTGATTGCAATGATTGAGGGAGGACCTATACCGGTAGGACAGTCTTACTCGAGATGATAGTATGTTATCTGGTTTATCTTTATCATCGTGTACATACTTTAGGTGACATTACAGATCACTATTACACTTTGATAGAGCCCATAGGATTCTTGCTTAACTACCAGCAGTATGATGGCTATCATATACGTGAGAGTTGGGTAGTCTATAAGCACATCCTTAAATGGTCCCTAGTCGAGGGAGTTTCGAGACAGGGCATCGATACTCCAGAGTAGACTAATGTATACAGTCGAGACCCCGACGAGGGGCGGTGGCCGATCTCATAAGCCATTGGTGCCAGTTGGTTCACCTAAGATGTATATAGGTGCTCATTGGGTTATGAGTACACCGGACGGACTCGCCGGGAACATGCTAGTTGGTATTATACATGTCGTCGGATAGCAGTTCCCTGGTGACATGTGTACAGGTTAGTCTATCGACCTGAGATCGTCATTTTTCTCCCGTGAGTTCCTACTATGCTTTGATTACTACCCTACCATGACCCAAAGGAGTCATGCAAACAGGTTTTAGTTGGGTACAGTCCTGAGCCACATGGAGGCAGTGAGCGAATCGGCAGGAGATTCATCTCTCCCGGTATTGGGGGTGAGATCGCGTTGTGTCTGGAGAGCCATTACACAAAGTCCCTGGCCAGGGCAAGAGAGATTTACTAGTAGATAATCCAGTAGTATCTCAGGATGTTCTGGGCTACACTCCGACATGACTTATACCGCTATTGGGGGTCTGACGTTTACCAGCCCCCTGGGCCCGATATGCGATACTCATAGACGAACGGACCGGACTGTACGAATATTGTCACTGACAGGCTCAGTAGGGTTTCAGGATGAGTTCGCTCATCGGCCTCTCTTTTGCTCAATGCCTGGGCAGCCGTTACATACAGCTAGTGCCACTGACGTGCATGTGATTAAGCCCACTGCCAGTGTATTGACGAGTCTTTAGAGTCCCCCACAGAAAGTTTTCCCAAGTTTGGAGAAACGTTGTAGAGGCCGTATGGTTTTATGGCATGGTTCGATCATATACGTGCACTCGTGCACGGATCATAATCGGACGGATCATACTAGTGGGCTTTGGTTTAAGCCAGATCCTAGTATTAGATTGGTTGGATTACTTTCGTTTCGTAGTGTTCGTATTCAGTCGGAATACGGATGCGGGTATGTATATACGGATGAGGGGTATTCTTGTAATCCGTTACGAGTTTAGTTTAGGGTTTCCATTTTTATTTTTGTGGATTTAACATTTTAGTTTAAATGTTAATAATGGAAATTGTGAGCTTTGATTGTGGCCATATTTGTGAGCTTTGATTTTGGCCATATTCCTTCACTGAAAATTTCAAGCATGGGCAGCATGGGTCTTTGATGAGGTGTCCACATTTATGCATTTATTGTTTTTGTATTTGTGTTGATATTTTTGGTGAGGTGGCTGTGGCTTTTGATGGGTGCTGGGGTTTTTTTTATTGAGGAAAGTTTTTTTTTCATTTGGTGTTGATTAATTTTACAACAAAAAACTCACCACTTCCAAAATAAAAAGCCAGAGAACATTTTCTTTTTTTTTGGCCGAGCCCATTTTTCTGTGAGAAATTTTTTTTCTCCAAGGCAAAATCCTTTGCTCACAATTTCTCCATTGGCAACTTCATTTACCTCCACCCAATTCATTGGGTGCCTTGAGACAAAATAATCACACACTATCTCTACTTCACCTTGAACATGTCGGCTAGCAAACTTCATGTCTGAGTTGCTTCGGTTTGAAGCGGGAGCCCGTATAAAGAATTCTTGGCGTGGAGCCACTTCGATGAGCAAGATCAAAGACCGAACTTCGTTGGGGCAGCCGCGAGGAGTTTGGCCTAAAGATTGAAGATCGAAGGACACGGATCGATCGGTATAATCTCTCCAACCTCTCTTAACGGTAGAACTAGTTTACGGTTAATGGAACGAACCGGGTTTTAAGGTTACGTTAGCGCCATTTTGAAAAAGTTTTATTCCACATTTGGCCTCGGATTGACGGTCAGGGCGCTACCGTAGACTTACAATAAATGCCCCCCCATACCTCATTTTTCTTTTATTTTTCATTTTCTCTTTTCTACAAAATTCTAGAACCATCTTCATTTCTTCTAAAAAAAAGTTACAAATTATGATTAAGTAGCCATGGTTGCATAAACAAGTATTACCCTATACTAATCTATGATTAACACTAGATGTGTGTGTGTGCGCGCGCGCCTGTTCTTAAAATTTTAGTTTAGTAAATAATAAATAAGTAAAATAAATAATTAACTGAATAATAATTTAAATATTAACTAATAAAACACAATTTTATATATATATATATATATAATTACATAATTAAAATAGATATATTCATGTTTATGTGGAAGATAGTTATTAATTTGGTTTTATGAAAACCACATATTATCACTAATTAATATATAATTAACCTAAACAAATTTTTAAAACGTTACATAAGTGTTATCAGTAGTTTCTCGAACCGTTATGAGCCATACATCAGCATGACTTATCAAGTTACTGGAGTATGACGTTACCATCCCTAGAATCGATATGCGAAATATCAGACGAAAAGACCGGACTGTACGGTAGGTGTTACTTATAGGCTTCATGGAGAGTATGAACATGCTGTCACGACCCGAAAATATTAGCTCATGACCGGCACTTAAATCACGCGACGTCTAAAGGCGTAATGTAACTCAAGCAAGCCGAAACCCAGAAATCTAAACCTTTTAAAGAAAATAAAAGAGGTGAAGTTTTGAAAATAAAGGTATGATGAAATCAAATGTTTTCTTAAATGTATAAATAATGGAACATGAAAATGCAAGTGGACTTAGTTGTTGGAAAACATATTTTTTCTTTTAAAAATTTGGGCAACACCTCCTTTATATATTTTGATCCAAAACCACATATACATAATAATAATAATAATAATAATAATAATAATAATAATAAAGGCATCCCCAAGCGGGAGCTAGCTCTTCACCAACCGGCGGAATCACAACCACGCAAGACAGAATTATATATATACAACGCCCAACGGCAAAGATCACCACAAAAGATAAAAAATAAAGCAAGACATCAAACCACAAGTAGCGAACATAACCCTCGCTCTAAGTCTCGCAACTACAAGTCTTGCTAAGTCTTACTACATAAACAAATACTAGTTTCTGATTGATGGAGCTAACTAGATACAACAGGAATAATAAATACAAGAGGGATACGATCTAACATGTACCACCTACCAAAGTAAGTCATCCGAATGCAAGCTGTGTGCCAGCGATGCCGCTACTGATCCATGCGGTCAACCTGCAAGAACTGTGGCACAACGGGGGTGAGTTGCCAACTCGTGAGTAGAAAACATCATTAGGTAGAAATCGAATAAAATGACGATTTCCTAGGTCAACTATATCATAAAGGTAATACTATGATACCTAGGGTGACCGTGTCTGCATGTGTGCCAACAATATACTCAATGCATATATGCATGTGAATATCATCCAACTATATAATCAAAGCCTGTACGCATGTGGATCTGTCATGCCCCGCTTCCCAGAGTGCACTAAGATAGGCACGTGACAGAGCCAACCATGCTACATGTGGATAGGAAACATCCCTCCACGGTCACATTATGGCTGTCTATAAGATATCAAGAATAGTAGAAATAAAATAACTATCTAGTACATGTCCATATGCCAGAATAAACGAGTCAAGAAATAATATGCGGAAACAATAAATCCAATAAACAGTAATAATCTGGAAAGTACGGAAATAACTGAACTAACTGGATACTAACTGGATCCTCACTGCTCGGCCTAACGGCAGAAATACTCCTGATCAGCCTGTGATAAAGGTAGAGGATCTGGGCCATGTAAAACCCAGACGTCAGTGCGTCATAATAACAACAATAACAAATGATCAGGATGTAGGGTTCCTAGGCACCCTAGTGAGGTCTCACAAGGCATCAACCATGCCAATTTCAAAAATCTAGGTGCCGAGAAACCCGACTACGGACCGTTGGCTAGAAATCTAGGCGAAAAACAATCTAGTTAACAACTTAACTAATGGGATATCGGAAATACAACCTTTGTAGATCCGGTGCTCCACCTCCATAGCTCCGCAACGAAGTCGTCTCCGCTGTCCAAAAGGAATCCGGGCTCTAGAGTCGGCTTCGTCGGAGAAAAAGCGAGCTAGGTCGTCGATGTCCATGCCGAAGATGATCTACGTCGAGGCATCGCTAAATAAAGCTCCACCTTCACCAAGCCCTAAAAACTTGTGAAGGAAACACACTCTACTACTTGGCAAGAGGTAGAGGATGAAGAAATAGGAAGTGGGTAGACTTTAGAATTGGATTTCTCACTCTTTATCATCAATCACCATTGATGACCTTGCTTTCTTCACTTGAAGAAAAATGAGGAAAAAGAAGATAATAGTTATGATAAGTTAATTAAAAATGAAATGAATAATCAAACCTTATCATAACAAGACCATGGTTAATTGTAGAGAGTTAACTCAAGTTAGATGAATGGTTAGGGTTTGTATAAGAAGACAAAATGGTTGCTATGGTCAAAGTTCATGAAGCTTCAAAGAATACAAACAAAATAGCAACCATTTTCTCATTTCCTTTTTCCTTTTTCCAAAAAGAAAAAGATTAATAAATGAATAAGGAAATCAAAACCCTAATTATCCACTTAAAACATGGTTTAATTCTTTACATTTAACCAAAATGCATGTATCATCAAACATGATAAAATCTAGTGCACAAAATCATATCGCATATGTAATGCGCACATCCGAGTGAGAAAATCCATCTTAAGTGAACCGATACTAGTTAATGCAAAGTAATATATCAAATATATAATTATGCATTAAATCATTAAATCAACACTTGATTTAACGATCCGGTCATGACGCACATAACCGACTGGTATCATTAGTAACATCTTATCGAATCAACACTTGATCCGATAACCCGGCTATATCGCATATAACCGATCAATGTCACATCACGAGAATCGAATACAGTATCACATACTCGTATTATTCTCGGTCCCGCACATATCTCATATGCGCTCCTATTTCGTTTCGCTTGAGCCAGGAAACCCCTGTGTAGGACTCTAAAGACTCGTCAATACGCCGGCAGCAGATGATGATCATATCAAACACCCACAAGCCGCAAGCGGTCTGCTAAACGTAACGGCCACCCGGGTATTGAGCGATCTGAAGATCAACGAGCAAGCCCACTCACACTCCAGTGAATCCGACCAGTAACACTACCGTACAGTCCGGTCTGATCGTCTGATATGTCGCATATCTCGCCTAGGGGTGGTAAACGTCAGACCCCAATAGCTCGATAAGTCGTGTCGATATGAGGTCTATAACTGTTCGAGAAACTACTGGTAACACTTACCAGTAAATCTCAGCAACCCTGGCCAGGGATTTCCTGTTATAGCCAATCGAACACAGCGCAACATCAACTCCCTATACCGGGAGAGACGAATCCCCTCCTATCGCTCATTGCCTCCATGTGACTCGGGACTGTACCCAAAAACCACCGTTTTGCACGCCCTCTTGGACGTGGTAAGATGGAAATCAAAGCACGGTGGGAACCACACAAGACTCTATGACGATCTCGGGTCAACAGACTACTCTGTACCAGTGTCACCAGAGAACTGCCATCTGACGTGAGGTATAATACCATCTGGGAGTTCTCGGCGAGTCCGTCCAGTGTACCCAGTCTCTACTGAGCACCCGTATATCATCTCTGATGTCAAACACCAATGGATATGGGATCATCCATCGCCCATCTGTATGGGTCGAGAAGGTATGCGCTAGTCTACACTGGTATATCGATGCCCCGTCTCGATACACCCATGACTAGGGACTTTCAAGGATGTACTTATGGACTACCATGTCCCCACTAGTATGATCCGCATCATAGTCCAGGTAGTCAAGTACACATCCTAAGGGCTTTACCAACATGTAACAGAGAGACAATCAGTGTACACGTTAAGGTAAAGGGTAACCAGATAGCATACTATCATGTCGAGCAAGAAAGTCCTCCCTATATATGTCCCAGCATCCACTACAATATACATCCTATATACAGCAATGGCCTCTAGGGCATACATATAACTAACAATCTCCCACTTGCACTAGGGCCATCTGTAGCAGTAGTTGCAGTATCTCATACTCAACCATCCCATAAATGTCTCTCTCTGGGAATAGGCCTTCGTGAGTGGATCCGCTGTATTATCCTCTGAGTCTACTCTCCTATCCTCGATCACCCTGGAGATCAACTATCTCCATGATCAGGTGATACTGCCTTAGAATATGTCTGGATCACTGATGGGACGGACGTTCCTTGGCATAAGCCACAACTCCATTGTCACACAATGGGAGGAACTAAGTTCATCTCATGAACTAATATACACCCAGACAGCCTCTTTGGTAGCATCTTAAGTAGCGATGTATCCAGCCTTTATCGTCTAGTATGTCACGGTATCTAGCTTGGAACTCTTCCAACATACCGTCCCTCCACTGAGGGTAAAGACAATGCCTGTGACTGACATTCCGTCGTTTTTATCACCCTGGAACCCTTCCAGTGATTCTCCCCAGGATCGGTTGATACCATCTCACTACAACTAGTGAGTATCCTAACATGCATTTAGATCTATCTCATAGATCCAAAACTCAGGATTTAGGAGGTATCATTTTGATCCTATATGGAGAATCTATGTGATAAACGGAGATTGATCGAGCGTAGCATAAGAAACTCCTTTCTTATCAAGAGTATGTCATCCACGTACTCTACGAGGATCACCACCATACTCCCTACTACCTTTTTGTTTATACAAGGTTCATCTACCATTTTGATGATGTCAAACTCTTTGACTAATCCATCAAAACAGATGTTCCAACTCCGCGATGCCTGCTTTATCCTATAAAGCATCTTACACACGTTTCCGCTGCTCCCACTGTCTACGAGGCCCTCTGGCTGTGTACTTATAGACGTTCTCTTCTAAAACATCATTTAGAAAAGCAGTCATGGCACCCAACCGCCAGATATCGTAGTCATGGTATGTAGCCGTGGCAAGTAGGATCTGGATGGACTTAAGCATAGCTACTTAGAAAAAGTTTCATCATGATCCACACCTGGTCAATGATGCAAACCTTTAACAAGTCTAGCTTTGAAAGTCTCAACCTTTCCATGTACACCAAGTAATCTTCTCAAGATATACTTGCTCCTGATGGGGATTTAACCCTTCAGATATAGCAGCTAAAGTCCATACTTTGCTGGTGTATAAGGATTCTATCTCAGATCACTAAGCATCCAGCCATTCTTACAGAGTCACACTCCTGATGGCCAGCTCGAAGCTAGTTGGATCATCATCTCATGATGCAATCCTCGCTCCCACTGTCATAGAGAAACCGAAGTAACTCTCAGCTGGGTGAGGAACCCTACTAGATCGGCGGAGAGGCTGAGGTTCGTTGGAATTTACTGAATCCTTTGGTTCTATCAAATTATGTGATGTAGTTTGTATAGCTGGAACATTTCCAGTTGTACATAACTGACCTTGCCTCGAGCTTGTCCGGATTATGCTTTTAGACATAGGCCGGACAACCCCAAATCTTAACTATCTTAAGAGATGGGCTCTTCCCTTATCATATCAAATATGAAGTGGTAGGCAACTGATTTGATTTGAACCCTATTCAATAGGTATGCAGCTTCTCAAGTGCATAACTCCCAAAAAAGAAATAAGTAACTCAGTAGTACTCATCATAGAGCACACCTTATCAAATAGGGTGTATCTGCTCCGCCCCGATATACCATCGTGCTATGGTGTATACAGAGAAGTAATGCTGAGAGAGAATCTCATTCTCCTTTGGAATAATCCAGGATTTTCGTGCTCAAGTATTCTCCTCCTCAATCATATCAAAGGACATAATACTTATACTCGTATTTTGGTTCTCTACTTCCAACTTATATTCTGTGAATATCTCAAAAGGTTCAGACTTGTGTTTCAACAGGAACATATGTCTGAATCTTGAGAGATTATCAGAGAACGTAATGAAGTATAAAGAACCGGTCCTGGCATGTGTAGACAGGGGAGCTTACATACATCAACATGTATCATATCCCAAGAGTTCACTAACTCTTTCTCTGTTTCCAATAAACAGAGCTGTGGTCATCTTATCTTTGTGACATGACTGGCGAGTTTCACAAGATGTAAATTCAAACTAATTTAAATATGTATCTAAATGTAACTTCAGCAAGTCGGGTCGCATTGATATGACCTAGTCTACAATGCCTCAAGAAGGATTCGTTCATTTCTGAACTCTTCCTCTTGTGTGTGTTCCGTATACTAAGAACTGTGGTTTGATTTAGAACATTAATGCTTTTAGATAACGTGCCTGAACCGATCAACCTTTGATATAGGAAATGTTCAAAACATTATCCAACAATACAAAATTTTATCATTTCTTTACTAATAAAGAGACAGATATGATTTTGTATATCAGGTTCGGTATCTAATAACATTCGTTCAGAATCAATGTATTGTAAGACAGGGTGACAGTGACCGACAGACTTGGCTGCAACTCTTGCCCCGTTTTCTGCCTCATGAAACTTATCACCCGTTCTCAACCTGGCCACCGCCCCTCATCGGAGTCTCGATCAGTATACACTAGTCTACACTGGAGTATCGATGCCCGGTCTCGATACTCCTATGACTAGGGATATTTAAGGATGTGCTTATAGACCCCCAACTCCCACATATATGATCGCCATCATAATGCTGGCAGTCAGGCAAGAATTCTATGGGCTCTATCAACATGTACATGATGATAAAAACAAACCAGATAGCATACTATCATCTCAAGTAAAATTGTTCTATCGGTATAGGTCCTCACTCAATCATCATAATCATCTGCCTGCGATTACGATAATTGCCTTGAGGGCACTATGGCCAACAAAAAAAATATGCAACAAAATGCAACATTCCATGGTGCACTAACCATGAGAAAATGTAGAAACAAAGATTTGGCTTAATCGCGATTAGTAGTGTACTAATCAATTTTTATTCAAACTGCATATAATTAATTATAAAAATGCCAAATCCGATAAATATATTTTTAAATGAATAAATCATTTTAATTTCCAATTATTTCACAAATATTGGTATATATATTGATACCACTTTACGAAAACCCCAATTTCGCAAATCGGGTGGTTTTCGCGAAATATATTATTTTAATATTAAATTCCAAAAATAATATTTTATATTTTCTGAAATGTTACACAAGCTTACTTGTTGATCTTCTAATCGATCAATACCTGGGTAGCCGTTATGTCCAGCTAGTACCACTGATGGCTTATGGGTGACTGATGTGATCATCACCTACTGCTGGCTTATTGACGAGTTTTTAAAGTCCCGCACAGAGTTTCCCTAGTTCAAGCGAAATGAAGTAGGGCACATATGCTGATATGTGTGGGGGCTTGATGAAATACGAGTATGTGATACTGTATTCTAATCTGACAGTTATCTGATATCGGTCAGGTTATATGTAATATAACCGGATTATCAAATCAAGTGTTGATTTGATAATGTGATGTACAGATAAATGATATTAGTCGGTTATATGTGATATAACCGGATTATTAAATCAAGTGTTGATTTAATAATATGATATATATTATATTTGATATAATTATATCTTAACTAATATTAATGCTCACTAAATATTTTCTTATATATTAATATATATATATATGAAATATATAAATATATATATAAGCATGGCATGGATTTTCTATTTTTGGAAAATAGAAAAATGAGATGGAAATTTGAGGAATGGGTATAGTATGGCTTGCTCATTATTTTATTAGCCATTCTTCACTATTGAAGCATGGCATAATAAAAGTATTGTATTTTATTTGATAGTTCAATAAGTGAATGGATGAAGCAAGCCATTCTATTGATTCATTCTTGACTTGCTTTTTTCAAGAGTTTATTCTTTCTTGTGTTGTGCTCTTGCTCTTTAGCATTCTTCATCTTCCTCCTTATACTTCCACGCTGAAATCCCTCACATGTGTTGTGAAATCTTGAGCTTGTGAGAAGCCTAGTGAGCAAACAAACCCCTACTTCACCATCCTACACTTGATTTCTAATCAAGTGTTGTGTGTTTCCTTCACTAAAGTGTTTAGTGAAGAGGTAGCTTCGATTAGAGAGCTTCGGGTGGATCATCTTCGGAATAAAGGTCATCGGAGGAAGCTTGCACCTTCTTCAAGTGGAGCCTAGTGGAGTCGCGTGGACAACTACCTGGAGCATTAGAAGAGAAGGACATGGTCACCAAAGGTTGTTGCCCCCCTTCTCTTAGTATAAAAGTTATTGATATCAAAATCTAAACCCTAATCATCTAGTTAAGGATCTTGGATAGTGTTAGTTAGCACCGCATTTTTTTTAAAATGGCATGCATGATACTTATAAAACCTAGTAGTGGTGTTAACATAAACTTTCAATTAGTTTATCTAAACAGGATGGCACCCACTGTTTTCTCGAATTCTTCTTCAAACCCTAAAATAAGAATTAGTCAGAATTAATCGCACGTCACAATACTTGCTTAACCTTTCAGCCAGGCTAGTGTCGGTACTTCGAGGGATGTTTTCCAACGCTTTCGCGAAGTTCCTTAATTATGTAACATCTTTTCCCTGAAGGCGTAGCCCCGCTAACATCGTTCTGGACACCTACTTGGTTTATAGTATTGATTGTTAAGTAAAATAATCTCCAAAAGTTATTCTACTCATGTGTGGGATCGAGATCCAACTATCATTGTGTGATGACCTAGATGGAAGCCACTCTAGTCACCACACTCTATAAGGTATGCTAAATCTGCAAGTTTCTTGTATGTTTGAAACTCCCGATGTGATTTTTGCCCCAAGCTTTTATAATCTTGACGGAGGCCAACAAATCATAAGATGCAAATCAAGTTCTTCCTGTCGTTATCCTGATTAATTTAGACCCACCCGTACTTGCCCTTGATGAAGGCCAACAAAGCTGTACGACTGTCGTAAACTAATGTATCTATCTATGCAACAAATAATCAACACACCGCTGCCATTCACTGTGCCTTGACGAAGGCCAACAAACATAACATGAATATGATGTGTTGTTCATTTAAAACGACGGAGGGCTACTTTTGGTTTTTGGTAAAAACCGTGAATATAATAAACTTGATATAATCGAAGGAACCATGATAGCTTTTTAAAAGGAGTGGCTTAGGCTCCGCATTTAAAAGTTTCTTTTTGAAGAAAAACCGAGTGGTTTTGAAACTGTTTCAATGATTTAACTTAGGTTTGTTTTCTTGCATTAATCAATTAATAATGTCCCATCATTTAATCCTATCATTACAGAGAGAAACGAAAATACAACGTACGCTTATGCCATCCGCATTCGCCACGGGACCCCGTCTTACACCGTTAGGTTACTTAACTAATGCCAGAGCTGTGGGCTGGACTAGCGCAGATGCAAAACATAAGCAACGTCTATTATATAACATATATATAGTATATCCATTCATCTCACGCAATAATAGGCATTCCAGATCACAGATGAACATATTCAATATAGTAGGAATTCCGTGTTTCATTTAAGCATGTAACGAAAGACGGATTCTACGGTCATGATGAATAGCCAAAACCCCACTCTAGACCCCTACGGGTGCGACAAACTACCCGCCAAATTCCCGAAGTGAAGCAGCCTCCCTCGGTAAAATGAGTAGGCCACTCGGCACTTCAAGAACCCGGTAGTTTATGCACCCTACCTTGGGTCTATCCTAGGTGCAAAAACAGTAAAATGAAATAATACAACGGTGGCTACAAGCTCAATCCGGATGTTCCCCACAAAATAATATTACATCAATATTACATCTTTACATGAATGAAAGAATAACACTCTTCTCACATCCCCGGCTATTCATCACGACGATCCAATAAATTTCATATACACAAACAACCACAACAGCAACACAAATATGTGCAACCCCCACTAATCGACGTATAGCGATTAGCGGACGTTTCGAAACACATATATCAACGGAAAACTATAAAAAGACGTTAAAACTGCTACTTCAAAGTACTCTGTATTGCCATAAGCATTTTTACCACAAACAAACAACAGCTGAAACCCTAATTCCAAGCATCAAGAACACGGAAAAAATCTAAGGCATTTCCTCACTTTGAAACCGGTGGGGCCGGTCATATTTGGGTTTTGGCCGGCCACATAGTGATGGAATTGCCTCGTTTTTGTTCTGTGTTCATCTAACTACCATAGGAGTGAAAGTATACCCTAGCTCCACCATAAGGTTCTAGTGGCATCAAGCATGCCGAATTTTAATTTTATTAGGTGCTAAGTTAGACTCACCAAGATCTATACTAGAAGATTAGGGTTTCTACTTATGATAATATGTAAACGATGAGAAGTGAAGATGGCTATACCCTCGTAGATCGAGTCCTTCAATTCATATGCTCCGTGTAGTAGTCCATGCAACTCCACTAGGCTCCACTTGAGGGTTTGGACGAGCTTCCTCCGATGACCTTCGTGTTGAAAATGATCCACGCGAAACCCGCTAGCTCAAGCTAGCTCTTCACTAACCACCTATTAGTGAAGAAAACACGCCACACCAAAGTGTAAGTTTGGTGCGGGATGGTGAAGTAGGGGATTTGATTTGCTTACTAGTATGTGTTCAAGCTTCATGATTCACATCACATGTAAGGGTTGAAGCTTGAACCATGGTGAAAAGGAAGAAGAAGATGAGAGCATGAGAGCAAACACTTAAAAAATGACTTAGTGTTGAAAATGAGATCAATCAATAGCAATCCCTTGACCCCAACTCATTCAAGTATGGAAAAATTGCAATATAAAATTGCAACCATGCTTGAAATAACATAAATGCCATACTTGAAACCATGCTCTCATTTTCCACCTCAATTTCTATTTTCCAAAAATAGAAATTCAAGCCATGCTTCATTATATATATATATATATATATATATGAGGTTAATGGAGGAAAGGTGCCATATGAGGGGATTTCCTCCTATGGCGTCGGAAAAATGCACCCTCCGTGATTTTTTTCGACGATCGTCATACATCAAATCCATCTTTATCATATAAGATATGGATACACCAAATTTCATGTGATTATACCATTTTTTCACCATTGATTTAGTTGGTGCAAAGTTAATGGTTTACCGACAATAGAACTTTTTACATTGCTAATTCAACGGTGAAAAAGTAGTGGAATCACATGAAATTTAGTGTATGCATATCTTAGATGATAACGATGATGATGATGATGGATGCCGATCGTCGAAAAAAATGGTGGGAGTTGTATTTTTTCGACGCCATAGGAGGAAATCCCCTCCTATGGCCTCTTTTCTCCATTACTCTCTCTCTCTCTCTTTATATATATATATATATATATATATATATATATATATATATATATATTATGATGAATAATTAATGAGCTAATGATATTAGTTAAGATATAATTATATCACATATAATGATATCACATTATTAAATCAACACTTGATTTAATAATCCGGTTATATCATATATAACCGACTAATATCATTTATCTGTTTATCATATTATCAAATCAACACTTGATTCGATAATCTGGTTATATCACATATAACCTAACTGATAACAGATAACTGCCAGATTACAATTGTTGGATATATGTATGCCCTAGAGGCCATTATATGTATAGTGGATGCTTGGACATGTGTGTGTGTGTGTATACAGATGACTTTCTTGTTCGAAATGATAGTATGTTATCTGGTTTACTTTATCTTGACATGTTCATTTGATCATGCATCTTACTCATTTGGTACATGTTGATAAAGCCTTCAGGATATTTGCTTGACTACTGCGACTATGATGCGGATCATACTAGTGGGACACGTGTAGTTTATGAGCATATCCTTGAACAGTTCCTAGTCGTGGGTGTATCGAAACGGGGTATCGATATTCTAGAGTAGACTAGCGTATACCATTCTCGTCCTATATGATGGGAGATGGATGATCCCATATCCATCTGGTATGGTGACACCAAAGATTGTATACGGGTGCTCAGTGAAGACTGGGTACACTGAACGGACTCGCCGAGAACTCCTATGTGGTATTATATCTATCGTCGGATAGCAGTTCTCAGGTGACACCGGTACAGGTTAGTCTGTAGACCCAAGATCGTCATAGAATCTTGTATGTCTTCCCACTGTACTTTGATCTCCACCCTACCACGGCTCTACCGAGTCGTGCAAACAGGAGAATTTTGGGTACAGTCCCGAAACACATGGAGGCAATGAGTGATAGGAAGGGTTTCTTCTCTCTCAATATTAGGGGTTGATGTTGTGCTATGCTCGATTGGCTATAACAGGAAGTCCCTGGCCAGGGCTGCTGAGATTTACTGATAAGTGTTATCCGTAGTTTCTTGATCTGTTATGTGCCATACAACGGCATGACATATTGAGTTATTGGGGTCTACGATACCATCCCTAGAATCGATATGCAACATATCTGACGAAGAAACCGGGTTGTACGGTAAGTGTTTCCAGTTAGCTCGACAGGAGTTTTGACAGCTTCGCTTGTTTTTCTTCTGATCGCTCAATACCCGGGTGGCTGTTACATTTAGCTGACCGCTTGCGGCTTGTGGGTGTTTGATGTGATCATCACCTACTGCCGGCGTATTGAAGAGTCTTAGAGTTCCACACAGGAGTTTCCTAGCCTAGGAGAAACGTGTGGTGTGCATATGAGATATGCGCGGGGACCCGATTAAATGCGTGTATGTGATAACGTAAATTAAGCGAGCGTTTTTCTATTGGTTGGGTCGTATGTGATATGACTGGTTTGTTAAATCAAGTGTTGATTTAACATTGACTTTATAGCTCACTTTTATTAAACCCTTTTCTACTTTGATGTATGCATGCATGTATGCATAGATTTTTGTTCATGCACATGATGATGTGAATGCACACATACATACATACATACATGGTGTCATGGTTGATGATACATATAAGATGATAATGCAAGACTCACATGGGAATAAATTATGTATATATATTTATTTTAGAATTAAAGAAAAAGAAAATTCACTCATGGTTGATAATTCTACGCACTTCCTTCACTTAACCCTTGCTTTGACCTTGAGTTTATTTTCGTTAGTTGCTTGGACTCCAAAATAAATATCTAGATATTTATTAACCCATGGTTAATTGTGAGAGTGACTTTTATTTATATTATTCATTCTCATTTTTATTTGAGATAATCACAACTTTGAGCCCAAGCTTGTCATCTTCTTCTTCCTCCTCTCTTTTGCTCTCTTGAGATTTCTAGTGAGCGAGTTAGTCAAAAAGGAAGGGTTTTGAAGTGAGAAAAAAAACCACATCACCATTCTACACTACTCTAGCCCATTAGTGTAAAGCGTTTGCTTCATCTTCATTCTTGATCAAGTGAAGTAAGGAGCTTTAAGCAAAGGGACTTCGGGTGGATCATCGTGGACTTGGAAGATCTCTAGCTAGCTGGTTCAAACTTTCAAGGATCCAAAGAGTCACTAAAGAAGGACTACAAAGGTTGTATTCTTCCCACTTAGTGATAGTTTCTATGTTGTATGAGATACTATTTTTGTTACCCTAATTTTTCTAGTTCGATTCATAGTTTGTTTTCTTAGCACCTCCTAAAAAATATCAAAACAGCATGTGTGATGCTTCCAAACCCTAGGCATAGTGCTAAGGAAACCCCAACAAAAATACGGTATCACATAGACGTATTTAATCAGGCCTACAAACATATCACATATGTGTCCTACTTCGTTTCTCTTGAACCAGGGAACTTCTGTATGGGACTCTAAACACCTGTCAATACGCCAGCAGTAGGTGATGATCATATTAGTCATCCATAAGCCGTCAACAGTACTAGCTGGACATAACGTCTAACCGGGTATTGAGCGATATGAAGATCAATAAGCAAGCTTATCCACACACTCCATAAAGCCTAATACTACAGTACAGTCTGGTCTCTTCGTCTGATATGCCGCATATCATATCGAGGGGCGGTAAACGTCAGACCCCAGTAACGTGATAAGTGATGCCGATGTTTGGCCTATAACGGTTCGAGAAACTACTGATAACATTTATCAGTAAATCTCAGCAGCGGCCCTGCCCAGGGACGTCCAGTTATAGACAATCGAGTATAGCGCAACATCAATCCCCAATACCGGGAGGGACGAAACCCCTCCTATCGCTCATTGTCTCCATGTGACTCAGGACTGTACCCAAAATCCACCTGTTTTCATGTCTCCTTTGAGCGTGGTAGGGAGGAAATCAAAGCACGGTGGGAGCCACACAAGACTCTATGACGATCTCGGGTCTACAAACTAACCTCTACCAGTGTCACCAGAGGACTGCTATCTGACGATAGGTACACTACCAACTAGGAATCCTCGGCGAGTCTTGTTCGGTGTACCCATTCTCCAATGAGCACCTATGTACAATCTTTGATGTCACACACCAATGGTTGTGGGATCAACCATCGCCCTCTAAGGGACAAGAAACGTACACACTAGTCTACTCTGGAATATCGATGCCCTAGTCTTGATATTCCCTCGACTAGGAACTGATTAAAGGATGTACTTTTAGACCACTCTGGCCCTACTAGTATAATCTCATCATAATTCTGGCAATCAAGTATATATCTTAAGGGATTTACCAACATGTGAGAGACAGACAGTATAATAATACCAGTCTACATGTTAAGATAAAGATAACCAGATAGCATACTATCATGTCGAGCAAGAAAGTCATCTATATATATGTCCAAGCATCCACTATATCAACAATAATGGCCTCTAGGGCATACATATTCCTATCAATCTCCCACTTGCACTAAGGCCAGTTGTTGTAGTATCTCATACCCAACATCCCAAAAATCTCTCAAATCGCAGTTGAGGGGTTGGCCTTTGTAAGTGGATCCAATGTGTTATCCTCTGTGTTAACTCTCCTCATCTCGATCTCCCGGAGATCAACTATCTTTCTGATCAGATGATACCGCCTAAGAATATATCTGAATAGCTGATGGTACCGGGGTTCCTAGGCCAAAGTCACAGCTCCATTGTTATCACAATACACAGGTATTGGATGCTCAATGGTAGGAACCTCACCAAGTTCATCTCATGAACTTCTTTATCCAGGCAGCCTCTTTGGCAGCATCGTTGGTAGAGATGTATTCAGACTCCATTAACGAGTCTGCTACGGTATATAGCTTGGAACTCTTCCAACATATCGCCCATCCATTGAGGGTAAAAACAAACCCCAAAACCGACTTACTATCATCCTTATCACTCTGGAAGCTCGAATCAGTAAAGGAATCCACCTGGAGTTCACCGTTACCATACAATAAGAACATTTCTTTAGTACTTAAGAATGTTCTTCACAGCTGTCCAGTACTTTTCTCCAGGATCTGATTGATACCTACTCACTACACATAGTGAGTAATCTATATCTGGTCTGGTATATAACATCGCATACATGATTGACCCAATTACCGAATTATAGGGTATCCCTTGCATGCGAGCCATCTCCAAATCAGTCTTAGAAGATATCTTTTTGGAGAGAGTGAATCCTGAACAAGCGGGTACATTATCATGCTTAGAATCTTCCATACTAAACCTCTTTAGTATGGTGTCTATGTACCTGGATCGGAACAATCCCAACATCCGTCTAGATCTATCTCTATAAATCTTAATCCCCAGTTAATAGAAGGCATCACCTAGATCTTTCATGAAGAACATGTGTGATAAGTAGAGCTTGACCGAGTGTAGCTTAAGAACACCCTTTCCTATCAAGAGTATATCATCCACGTACAATACGAGGAAGACAACATTACTCCCTACTACCTTTATATATACATGGTTCATCTACATTTTTGATAAAGTCAAACTCTTTGACAGCGTCATCGAAACAAATGTTCCATCTCCGCAATGCCTGCTTTAATCCATAGATGAATTTAAGCAGCTTGTACACGCTTCTGCTGCTTCCACTATCTACGAACCCCTCTGGCTAAGTCATGTACACGCTCTCTTCTAAATCACCATTTAGAAAAGCGGCCATGACGTCCAACTGCCAGATTTCGTAGTCATGCTGTGTAGCAATGGCAAGTAGGATCCTGATGGACTTAAGCATGGCCACTGGAGAAAAAGTTTCGTCACAGTCAACACTTGGTCGTTGACGAAAAACCTTTTGCTACAAGTCTAGCTTTGAAATTCTTAACTTTTCCATCTACACCAAGAACATTTCTTTTAGTGTTGTACATGGATTCCATCTCAGATCACATAGCATCCAGCCATTTCACAGAGTCCCCACTCGTGATGGCCTGCTCGAAACTAGTTGGGTCATCATCTTCCATGATGAGATCCTCGCTCCCACCGTCTATGATAAAATTGTAGTATCTCTCAGGTGGATGAGGAACCCTACTAGATTTGCGGAGTGGCTGAGATTCGTAGGGGGCTATTGAATTCTCCGGTTCCACCAAATCGTCAGTTATGGTTTGTGCTGCTGGAACTACTTTCAGTTCTACCTCATTACCACTAATTTCTTCACAAGAAATTCCTTTTATAAAAAGGTGGCATGTCGAGAAACAAACACTTATGTTTCTCGGTGTGGTAGAAGATATATCCCTATGAAAGTTTAGAATATCCTACTAACTTGCACAGAACTGACCTTACCTCGAGCTTGTCTGGATTTTGTGTTTAACTTATACCGGACAACCCCATATCTTAACTTGTTTAAGAGATGGTCTCTTCCCATTCCATATCTCATATGGAGTGGTAAGCAACGGATTTGATCGGAACTCTATTCAATAGAAATGCGGCTATCTCAAGTGCATAATCCCAAAAGGAAATAGGCAACTCAACATTACTCATCATAGAGCATACCATATCTAATAAGGTGCGATTCCTCCGTCCCAATATACCGTTGTGTTCTGGTGTATACGGAGAAGTAAGCTGAGAGAGAATCTCATTCTCTTTTAAAGAATCTCGGAATTTCGTGCTCAAGTATTCATTTCCTCGATCAAATCGAAAGATTTTAATACTTTTACCCGTCTGGTTCTCTGCTTTGTACTTATATTCCTTGAATTTCTCAAAAGCTTCATACTTGTGTTTCAACAAGAACACGTGTCCGAATTTTGAAAGATCATCGGTGAATAAAGTACGAGGAACCATTCCTAGCATGTGTAGACATAGGACCACATATATCACCATGTATAAGTCCCAAGAGTTCAGTGGCTCTTTTTCCGTTTCCAGTAAACGAAGTTTTGGTCATTTTTTCCTTTGAGATATGACTGGCAAGTTTCATAAGATGTAAAATCGAACGTATTCAAATATGCATCTTCATGTAACTTAGCCAGTCTTGTCGCATTGATATGACCTAGTCTACAATGCCACAAGAAAGCTTCGTTTATTTCTGAACTGTTCCTCTTGTGCGTGTTCTGTACGTTAAGGACTGTACTTTGATTTAGAACGTATATACCATTACACAACGTATCAAACCCAATCAACACTTGATTTAGGAAAATGTTCACAACATTTTTGGTACGTAATAACAGTAGTTCAGAATCAATATATTACCAGTTGGTAATACAAGGTGATATTCGCCAACTGCTTTGGCTACAACAATTGCTCCATCCCTACTCTCAGAGATATATCACCCTTTCCCAGTTCTTTACTTTCCACTAGCCCATGTAATAGATTAAATGCGTGGGATCCTAATCCGGTATCCAATACCAAGGACATAGAGCAAACTGTGAAACAGTTCTCGGTAATGAACACACCCGAAGAAGGTACATCAGCAGCTCTTTCTTCGCTCGGGTGGCATGGGAATCCCGATATTCTCCTATTCCTTACTCAGACTTATGACAGTCATAAGATAGAGCGGAACACAGCCCAGTATAATAAGTAGGTTCGGTCAATATATCAATATTATTATCTTGATTAAGGCATGTCATTGGTCGCTACCAGGAGAGAGAGAAGAATAATCACTGTGCGTGCACTCTTGCAAGATTAGATTGGTTATTATTTTATCTAAGCAGGATGGCTCCCACTATTTTCATCAAATCTTCCTTCAAACCTTAAAAGGTAAGATTAGCCGGGATTAATTACACTCTACAAGTTCGCTAACCGGTAAGCCAGGCCAGTGTCAGTACTCCGAGGGAGGTTCCCCGTGCTTTCGCACGGACCTAATGAAAATAAATCCCGTTTCCCTATAGGCTTAACCCCGTTGACACCTTTTTAGACACCTACTGGATCAGCTAATTGTAAAGTGCAAAACTCTCCCAGGACTAACTCTTAATCGCAATTAGTATCGGAATCCAACTATCATATAGAAGGTATGAAATCTCATTGCAAATTTCAACACTTGAAATTCCCGATAATGGTTTTTACCCCTAGCAACTTATGACCTTGGCTATGGTCAACAAACTATAGGCTGCTAGTCAAGTTCAACCCGTCATTTCTTGATTGAATTAAACCCACCCGTAGGACCCTTGGTTAAGGTCAACAAAGTCGTACGACTACCCTAATCCAATCGCATCACATGCTGTAGATAAGCACTAATTAGCTACCGCACACTACGCCTTGGCTAAGGTCAACAAACGCAGCACGGATGCTAAATAGTACTTATCTGTCAGAAATGACAGAGGGTGTAACACCCAAGTTCATTTATACCAATTCCAGTTTCAGTATTTTACTTATCCATGGTCTATTCTTGATTTAGCGTGTTTGGGTGCGAATAGTATTTTACAGGTTACTGGGCATTCGATCCGACCCGCTTACTTGAACTTATTTGACTCTTATTTATAAATTATCTTGACTGGTTGCATGAACTAGTACACCTCATGATTTAGTTTATACTGATATTTTATTTAGTATCGCATATGTTGCATATAACAATTTACATCAAGTAAAATAAATTAAAATTGCATTTCATGGCCTGCTCGATATCCTTAACCCTATGGTAGCGTACTTGCATCGCGTTCTCATCCCGTTCAGTGAAACAGACATGTTTGGACGACTACGCGCACGTATGTACGTCCGTTCTTGGGGGTATACATTTCTGTCGTAAAATCTTTCATTTTAAATTTTGAAGCTGGCTAGTAATTTTCATATTTCAAATTCAAAATTTTGGACCCGACCCGGACGCGTTTCTGATATATTTTGTGGTCCGCTTAAATTCAAATTAATTATTTTAGTTGATTTATTTTTTTGAAGATTTTCTGTTAATGAATTCGTAACTGAGTAAATCTTTGAGGTTCAAAAATCTTTTACAAATTGCTTTATCAAATTTTTCCGAGCCAATCAGTTCTCTCTTTACTTGCTATGGGCCCCACCACCAAAATCTCTCTTTCTCTTCTATCTTTCCTTTCTCAACCAATCAGAGGTTCTCCCTTCAAACCCGCGGGCCCCACGTCTCTCTCTTTCTTTCTTTTTCTCCTTCTCTCTCCTCCGCAGCTCTCTCTCTCTCCCTTCTCTTTCTCTCTCCTCTCACGCTCTCTCTCTCTCCTCTCGCGAACACTGTTCGCTTCTCGATTCTACTCACCGCCCGAGTGGATCCCATCACCTCCCTCATGCATCTTCTTCTTCTTCTCCTGTTTCTTAAAAACCCATGCACCTTCGCCACGAGAAAACCCTCGCAGACTCCGCCGCCTCCTCGAACCCTAACCCTAACTTCTCAACCCTCATCTCTACCCTCTTATCCTCCTCATCTTCATCTCCTTCCTCCTTCTTTCTCCTTCTTCCTCCATATCCCGAGCACCCTGCACACCCACCTCGACCTACAGAACCCTCACCCATCGCCTCCTCATCGTCTCCTCTTCACGTCGACGACCTCCCTTACTATTTTCTCATCTCCTCCGCTCATCCTCTCCACCTTCTTCTTCTTCTTTCGCCTTCCCGAGCCTCTCTCCTCTTTCTCGAGCATCTGCTGCAAACCTACCAAACCCATCTCCTCGTCACCGGTGATCCCTCGACCTCGCCGTCACCACCAGCCTCCTCTCACCTCCATCTTCATCACCATCTCTTCATCTCTTCTTCCCACTCACCAAAACCTGCACACACGAGCCTAAAACAGCGCAAACCCTAATCTAACCCTAAAGTCACAGGAACCCCTGTGCCCTCGCCGGAGCTTCTCCGACCATCACCGTAAACATCGTCGCCCCTCTGAAGAACCAGTGGGTAAGCCTCCTCTTCTCAACTTCTCTATACTCCTTCCTTGTTTCTTATTCCATACATTTCTCTTTGCTATTATTCACTGTGTTCTTGATTGCCGGAATCCGACCGTGCCAGCGACGATCCCGACGACCCAGCGAGGATACCTGACCCGTGTGATTCCATCATGCGTTGTTTGGACTCATTCCGTGGACCGTGCGCGCGTCGCGACTTTCCGCCGACGCGTAACGTTCCGTTTACCGTATCGTGATCCGATCAAGGCAAGTTAATCTTGCTGCATGCTATTTGAATTACTATATATACTATTTACAGTTCTACATATCTTTTGATTGCACGTTAAACTTGCAGCTTACATTTAGTGCTATAATTTTCCTTGTAACAGTTTGACGTTCCGTTTTATCATTTAGTTTCATCGCATGAAACCTGCCATGTTGCATTTAGTTCTACTATGCATAGTAACCACAATCATAATTAAATCACATAATAATTATTGTATAGTCTACAGTACCCTTTTATGTTTTATATCCTGTTGGACGCCCGTGTGTTTCTTTAACCGGTTTTAGTTTTAATTGCATCTTTTGAACCTATTATACAGGTTAGTGCATCTCTAGATTACATAGTGCATGTTAACATGATTCTAAATTCATATTTGTATACTGTAGATAAGTAATGATGACCGTGCATCGATATAATGCAATATGTACCTATTTGCTTACCATATTACCTGATCTAGTTTATTATTCTGATAGTATTCATGCTGGTTCATTTATAATCTTGTTTATGTTAGTTTGATTATCAGCACCCACATGATATCTTGTGCTCCTTGACATGATCTGTTGCACTGCCTACTTGATATGACATGGTACCGTACACTCCTGACATGACATGACACATTTATACATTACCTGGCTTGACCTGATGTACCATGGCTTGACCCGTTACCTGATCTTGTGTCTAATGCCAACAAACCTGACATGTAGTCCTCACGGACCGTTCCTGTTGTCTATCCAGACAAACCTGCTCTTACCTGATCCTGTGTTGGCATTATTTCTTGATTACTGAATACCTGACTTGAACACTTATAACTTGGGGGCATGGGGAAATCAATGATGAAATCCTGACTTGTAACTCGACAGTTGCTCGCTTATACTGATCAGTTTTAGAGGCTAGGCCCGCCTCGTGACGATGCTGCTGACATCGTTGGTCTGTACTCCTTTCCTGTTAGTGCCTAGCGGCACATCTCGGTTTCAGCCCGGGAGTCTGTAGACCGTGGTCCCGGGCATGCACGGGATACTATTAAGTTACATCGATGATTCATCAAATTGATTTCAAAGACTTGAGAGTAGAAAACCCAATAGAACAGTTTAATTTACTCACTGCACAATACGTTTCACTGTCCTGATTTTATATTACTGTTACACCTGCTTTTCATTCATGATTATATTTGCATTGCCTGTTACCCTGTTTATATTTATTGCTTGATGTTATGACGCGCTGACATCTGGGTTTTGCATGGCCCAGATCCTTCTACCTCTGTGCAGACCGTTTAGGAGTATTGCCGTTGTTAGACCAAGCGGTGAAGTTCTTGTCGGTATGTAGTTTCACTTCCACGTGTTTCATTTATTATATCTTTTGGCTTCCGCATATCGTTATTTCTTGGCTCTTTATTCTGACCCATGGATATGTACTAGATAGTTTAGTCTACTTTCCTGTTCTTGATATCTCTACAGCCGTAATGTGACTGTGGAGGGATTTTTTTCCTATCCACAGATAGCATGGTTGGCTATGTCACGTGCCCATCTTAGCGTACTCTGGGAAGCGGGGCGTGACATGTTTTGTTTGGTATAAGAGCCATAGGATATAGGTTAATCGGGTTGATTCTTTTGTTGTTGGGTATTGGACCCAATACACGAATCAGAATACTCATGATTAGGAACATGTCCTGCCACCTTGATTATCGTGATTGTTGAATCATATCCTCCTCTTGATCCTTTGTTTGGGCGATATGCAAACCACTTTGCATTTCGACCTGAAATCTTTTTGGTTCTCTATTGTTTCTCCCTGTTTCTTGATTATGATACTAGGATTTGGGCGACTTGGGTAGAGTTATGTAATTGTACCCATGAACTGCAGCACGGTTACAATGCGGTACTCTATTTAAGTAACTTGGAGTCCTGGTCTTGATTCACTTCCTTGTTCCATGATCGTTGTACTACCTTGTTCCTCTCGGTTTCATTGCTTACCAGTTATTGTTGCATCGCCAGCTTAAATCACGTTTACCGTGGTTAACCCTCTTCAGTATCTTGACTTCGGATGAAGTCATGTTGGTATCTTACTCGTTCTTATTTTTCCCCGCGTTATGATATTCAATCCTGGTGCATTTCCTTATTTGTTGTTGTCTTGGGAATGGGATTTCACGGAACTTTTCACGCTCATATTGATTGTAAGGAAGGGAAGGTGACTCTCCAGATTCCCGGACATTCGGACGTTGTTTTGCTGGAGGAAGTAGTTCTGTCGGGCCAGTCGAGTTAAGGCTAGGCCGACAAACTAGGTTCTTTCGTCAATGGCGGTGGATAAGGAAGAAGCGCCGATTATATTTGAGAGTTTCATGGACGTGTTTGAAGACATATCAGGTTTACCGCCGAAGCGAGACGTGGAGTTCGCAATTGAACTTATTCCTGGTGCAGCGCCAATCTCAAAGGCGTATTACCCGATGGCATCAGTAGTGTTGGGAGAAGTCAGGAAGCAGGTTGTAGAATTAATTGATAAGGGTTGGTTCCGCCACAGCAACTTAACTGGGGAAGCGCCAGTTCTCCTAGTAAAGAAGAAAGATGACACAGGGAAGGCGTGCGTTGACTACCGAAAATTAAACCGAGAGACTATTATGTAAGTCGATGTGGAACACCCCAATACTTGTGGGGAGGTGGAATTTTCAAAAACGAACTTGTTTAGTGAACAAACATCGACTAACCGCTTGAATCGAAGCTAAACGATAACTAACAACTAACATAGAGTTTCTATGCTACTATGTTTAGGGATTATACCTAACGAATCGTGTCCTTCGTCTTTGTGAACTCCTCCTCCTCCTCGGCCTTCTCGAAGTAGTAGACGATCCACCCGAGAGCTTTACTCCAAGCTTAGCCTCTAAACTTGAGGCAACTAAACTTCTTTAAGTGCTAATCAAAGAAGCTAGGTGTAATATAGAGAGGGTTATGGATTAATTAGTCTTACTAATCCTTGTACTCAACTCATGAGAGGGGAGGATTAGTCTTTGAAGAGGGAGAGCTTGAGGAGAGAGAAGATGATAAAGATAATGATATGAGAATAGTGAGTGAAGATGATATATATCAAGCATTTCTATTTTCAAGAAAAGAATAAGAAATGAATTTAGCAACCATGCTTGATAATATCTAGTGATGATTCATTAGATGGACAAAAGACATGTATGAATCATCAAGGTGACTCACTAATCACAATCATTGTATATGCCACCTTAACCTCCTTAGTCACCACCTTCTAGAAGCTTCCCGCACAATTACGAGAACGCCCCTCCTTTCCGCAAAAATACGGAAAAACTTTAGACTGTAAAAATCCAATAACCGGATACCAGTAACTGGCTTAAACCAAAGCCGACTGGTAAAAACTGTCCGAAAGTCGTACGTGCGTAAACACACGTATGCGTCCGAACCCTTGTCGTAAAACCATACGACCTCTATATCGTTTCGCCTGGAGTAGGGAAACTCTCTGTGTAGGACTCTAGAGACTCGACTACTACGCTGGCAGTGGGTTTAACCACATACCGCAAGCAGCACTAGCTGTACATAACGGTCCCCAGGTAGATGTCGATAAGAAGGCCGATGAGGAAACCCATCCGAACTCCTACTGAGTCTGATGTGACAATCTCCATACAGTCCGGTCCGTTCGTCTTAGACTATCGCATATCCGGCCTAGGGGGCGGCAAGCGTCAGTCCCCTAATAGCGGTATAAGTCGTGTCGGAGGGAAGCCCATTACACCCTGAGAAACTACTGGAACCTACCAGCAAATCTCGCTTGCCCTGGCCAGGGACTTTGCGTAATGGCTCTCTGACACAGCGCGATATCAACTCCCAATACCGGGAGAGACGAATCCTGTCTAACCGCCACTGCCTCCAAGTGCTCGGGACTGCACCCAACTGCTACCTGTTTGCACGACTCCTTTGAGCCGTGGTAGGGTAGCAATCTAAGAACAGTGGGACACACTCGAGGCGAAGTAGCAGTGTCAAGTCTGCGGACTATGCTGTACTCATGTCACCTGGGAACTGTTCACTGACGACTGGTATAAAACCAACCAACAGTTCCCTGTGAGTCCTGTCCGGTGTACCCGTAACGTAACGAGCACCTGCATACTATCTCCAGTACGACGTACTGACGGCTCTGGGACAGACCATCTCCCCAACTGGGATGAGAAGCGTACACACTAGTCTACTCCGGAGTATCGATGCTCTGTCTCGATAATCCAACGACTAGGGACCTGAATAAGGATGTGCTTGTAGACTACCCAGCCTCCACTAGTGTGACTGCCATCACAACGCTGGTAGTCAAGCAAGATCCTAAGAGCTCTATCAATACGTATACTCACACATTAAGATAGAGAAAACCAAGTAGCATACTACCATGTTTAGCAAGACTGTTATATACATGTGAATATCCCAAGCTTCCATTAAGTAATATACAAACTAGTATGATACAGTAATGGCCTTCTAGGGCATAAACACTAACAATCTCCCACTTGCACTAGGGCCATGTACTGGCATATCGAAGACCAATGATCTCGAGTAGCCTCTCGAACTACGTCTGAGGTAGGGCCTTCGTGAATGGATCAGCAATGTTCTCTTCTGAAGCAACTCTCCGAACCTCGATCTCCTGACGATCAATGATCTCCCTGATCAGGTGATACCGCCTCAAGATGTGTCTGGACTTCTGATGGGACCTTGGTTCCTTCGCTAAAGCTATAGCTCCGTTGTTGTCGCAATACAGAGGTATTGGATCAACTATGGTAGGAACCACCTGAAGTTCTGTTAGGAACTTCTTCATCCAGACTGCTTCTTTTGCGACATCGCAAGCAGCTATATACTCCGCTTCCATCATCGAGTCAGCAACGGTGTCCTGCTTGGAGCTCTTCCAGCACACCGCCCCTCCATTGAGGGTAAAGACATAACCCGACATGGACTTGGAATCGTCCTTATCACTCTGGAAGCCGGAATCAGCAAAGGCCTCCAACCTGAGGTATTTTCCGCCGTAAACCAAGAACATCTCCTTAGTCCTTCTCAGGTACTTGAGAATGTTCTTTACTGCTATCCAGTGTTTCTCCCCTGGGTTTGACTGATACCGGCTCACCACGCTCAGTGCGTAATCTACATCTGGTCTGGTACACAACATCGCATACATTATAGAGCCTACCGCAGAAGCGTAGGGTATAATAGACATGCGTTCCCTTTCCAAATCAGTCTTGGGAGACATCTCTTTGGAGAGGGTGATTCCGTGACAAGCCGGTAGATTACCGCGCTTAGAATCTTCCATACTGAATCTTTTCAGTACAGTGTCGATATACCTGGACTGCGAAAGTCCCAACATCCTCTTGGGTCTATCACGATAGATCCGGATCCCCAGAATGTAAGAGGCATCACCCAGGTCTTTCATGGAGAACCTGTGTGACAAGAATCCTCTGACAGATTGTAGCATAGGAATGTCATTTCCTATCAATAGAATGTCATCCACGTACAAGACGAGGAATACGACACTTCTGGCTACAACTTTACTATATATGCACGGTTCATCTGGATTTTTTATAAAGTCATATTCTTTGACTGTCTCATCAAAACAGATGTTCCAACTCCGCGATGCCTGCTTTAGCCCATAAATGGACTTAAGCAGCTTGCATACTTTCCCGCTGCTCCCACTCTGATTGAAACCCTCTGGCTGATCCATATAGACGCACTCTTCTAAATTTCCATTCAGAAAAGCCGTCTTTACGTCCATCTGCCAGATTTCATAATCATGGAAGGCAGCAATAGCAAGGAGGACCCGAATGGATTTGAGCATAGCCACTGGAGAAAAAGTTTCGTCATAGTCCAAACCAGGTCTTTGACGAAAACCCTTTGCAACAAGTCTAGCCTTATAGGTTTCCACCTGTCCATCTACACCAATCTTTTTCTTGAAGATCCATTTGCATCCTATGGGTTTTACCCCATCTGGAGCAAAGTCCAAAGTCCATACTTTGTTGGTGTACATGGACTCCATTTCGGTCCGCATTGCATCTAACCATCGTACCGAGTCGCCGCTCTGGATGGCCTGCTGGAAGTCAGTAGGTTCATCATCATCTATGATGCAATCCTCTCTATCCCCATCTATGAGAAAACCGTAGTATCTCTCAGGCGGATGAGACGGCCTACTACTCCTGCGGAGGGGTGCGGGAATGTCCTGTACTTCTTGAACTTCCGGTTCTACCAAACTTTCAGTAGCAGTTTGTGGTTCTGGAATTTCTTCCAGTTCTACTACGCTCCCACTCTTCTGATTTTCTAAAAATTCAGTTTCTAAGAAGCGGGCATGACGAGAAACAAAAACCTTTTGTTCCTCTGCGTAATAGAAACAATATCCCATAGAGTTCTTTGGATATCCCACAAACTTACACTCTACTGAGCGTGCCTCGAGCTTGTCCGGATGCTGCTTTTTTTACAAAAGCTGGACATCCCCATGTCTTCAGGTACTGAAGATAGGGTTTCTTCCCACTCCACATCTGATATGGTGTGGTAGGCACAGTTTTGGTTGGAACTCTGTTCAAAAGATATGTCGCTGATTCTAGCGCATAACCCCAGAAAGATCGCGGTAACTCAGCATTACTCATCATGGATCGTACCATATCCAATAGGGTTCGATTCCGTCTCTCCGATACACCGTTGTGCTGTGGAGTGTATGAAGGAGTAAGCTGAGAGAGAATTCCTTTCTCTTTTAGGTAACCTAGGAACTCGGCACTTAAGTATTCTCCACCTCGATCAGATCTCAGTGTCTTAATACTTTTGCCTGTTTGGTTTTCCGCTTCACTCTTGTATTCCAGGAATTTCTCAAAGGCCTCGGATTTATGCTTCATTAAGAAAACATGTCCATACCTAGAGAAATCATCTGTAAAAGTAATGAAGTAGGAATAACCACCTCTCGCATGTGTAGACATTGGACCACATACATCGCTGTGTATGAGTCCTAAGAGCTCGCTCGCTCTTACTCCTTGTCCAGTGAATGGAGTCTTTGTCATCTTTCCTTTGAGACAAGATTGACAAGTGTCATAAGATTGATATTCGAACGAGTCCAAATATCCTTCTCTATGCAACTTAGTCAACCTTCTCTCATTGATGTGACCCAGTCTACAATGCCATAAGAAAGCTTTATTTAAATCTGGAGACTTTCTTTTTAGTGTGTTCTGGACATTGAAAATTTGGAGTTGGTTTAAAACATATATACCGTTATTTAATGTACCGGACCCAATCAAACCATGATTAAGGTGGATGTTAACAACATCTCTTACAAACGTGAAATCATAACCTTTATTTGATAACAAGAAAACTGATATGATATTACACGTTAAGCTTGGTACAAAATAACAGTTATGTAAAACCAAAATGTGTCCACTCGTCAATCCTAGGTGATAATCCCCGACGGACGCAGCTCCCACGCTAGCTCCGTTAGCAACCTTTAGGGTCATATCACCTTCCTTCAGCACTCTACGGTTTCTCAGTGCCTGCAATGAATTGCAAATATGAGATCCTGATCCGGTATCCAATACCCAGGAAGTAGAGTTGATCGACAGACAATTCTCAATTACAAACACACCTGAAGTCGAAGCCACAGCTTGCTTCGGTTCCTGGTTCTTGGCGTTCCACGCCTTGCAATCCTTCTTCCAGTGCCCTTTCCTGTGACAATGGAAGCACTCATCCTGGCCAACTACCGGTACCGCAAACTTTTTCTTTCCCTTCACTCCCACCTTACTAACACCTCCTCTAGATTTGGGTGCGGCCTTCTTCTTCCTTCCTTTGGCCCTTGCCTTGGACCCGGAAGAAGATGTACCGCCAACAAACATAGCGGGTGTTTCCCTTGGATTCTTCAAGGTGCCCTCTGCACTCCTTAACATGTTCAGGAGTTCCGGAAGTTCAACTTCTTTTCTTTGAATGTTGAAGTTCAGGATAAACTGGGCGTAGGTGTGAGGAAGGGACTGGAGAATAAGGTCTGTATAGAGCTCATTATCCAAAGTCGTCCCAAGGTCTGCGAGCTCTTCAATATAGCCGATCATCTTTAGGACATGTTCTCCTACCGATGACCCGACAGCCAACCTCGCTCGAAACAAGTTCTTAGAGGTCTCGTATCTTGCTATACGAGATTGCTCTCCATAAAGTTCCTTTGTATGGAGAAATATGCCATCAAGGTCCATATCCTCGTGCCTCCTCTGATGTTCATTGTTCATCGAGGCAAGCACGATGCACTTGGCTTTCGCGCAATCTAAATCCCAGGTTTTGCGGATTTCCTTATCCGCATTACTGGATTTGGGACCAGGGACAGCAGGTGCCGTAGCGGTGAGGACGTACCCCAATTTGTCATAGGTCAAAGCCATTTTGACATTCCGCAGCCAATCTTTATAGTTTGGCCCTGTCAGTATATTTTTCTCTAAAAGTAACTTAAGTCCAGTCATTTTCAGGGTCGCTGCAATTAGGAGAGAGAGAAGAAAACTCTTTAGCATGATGCTCTTGCAAGTTTAGAGTGGTTTTTAGTTTATCTAAACTGGATGGCTCCCACTGTTTCTCGAATCCTTCCTCAAACCATAAAAGAAGAATTAGCCAGGACTATTCTCACCGTACAATACTTGCTTAACCGTTCAGCCAGGCTGGTGTCGGTACTTCGAGAGAGGTTTTCCAACGCTTTCGCGAAGTTCCTTAATTAAATAACCTCTTTTCTCTGGGGGCGTAACCCCGCTGACACTTTTCTGGACACCTACTAGGTTTATAGCATTGATCGTTAAGTGACGAATATCCTGATAAGTAGCATATACTCACAGTAGGATCGGGATCCAAATATCATCGTATGATAATGTTGAAGGAATCCTACCAACATTCATCAAACTCCAAATGCTATGCATCTCTTTGCAAATTTCAGTTTCTTTAGAAATTCCCGATATAAGTTTTTGCCTCATGCTCTTATGACCTTGACGTAAGCCAACAAATCATAAGTCACATGTCAAGTTCTGCCCATCATTATCTTGTTAATTTGAACCCACCCGTATATACCCTTGACGTAAGCCAACAAGGTAATGCGACTGTCCCAAACCAACACATCTATCTATGCAACAAATGAATACCCCAGCAGCTACCAAACACTATGCCTTGATGAAAGCCAACAAGCATAGCTTGAATACTACTGACCATCCATAAGAAATGACGGAGGGCTACGACTGGTTTTGGCGAAACCGTGAACGTAGTGAACTTGATATAACCGAAGGAACCTGATAGCTTTTAAGAGGAGTGGTTAAGGCTCCGCATTTAAAAATATCTGTTTTAAAATTAACCGAGTGGTTTGCTTTTAAATTGTTCCAACGATTAAAACTTTGGTTTATTTTCTTTGCATTATAGATAATGCGTCCCATCATTAACCTATCATTGCAGAAAATAACGAAAATACAACGTCCTCTTATGCCATCCGCATTCGCCACGGGGTCCCGTCATCACCCGTTAGGTTACTTAACTAACGACAGAGCGGGGGCTGGGCTAGCGCGGGTGTAAAACATAAGTGACGTCTAAATAGCTATCATATATATAGATATTTTACATTCGTCTGACGCAATGATATTCATTCCAGATCATAGATGAACTTAATTGGATTTGCAAGCAATCCGTGTTTGTTTTGAACCTGCAACAAAATACGGATTACACAGTTGTGATGAATAGCCATTACCCCACCCACGACCCCTACGGGTGCGGCAAACTACCCGCCCGGCAGTTTGTGCACCCCACCTTGGGTCTGTCCTAGGAGCAAAAACGGTAAAAAGAAATAATACAACGGTGGCTACAACCGCAACCTGGATGTGCCCCGCAAAATAATATTACAACAAATTACATTTACATCAAATGAATTAAATGATAACCCATCACATAACCCCGGCTATACATCACAACAGTCCAATCAAAGTTCATATGCACAAACACATAAAATCCATTTCAGAAATGTGCAACCCCCTGCCAACTGACATACTAGCAGTTAGGGGAGGTTTACGAACACATTATACAATCACAGATATAATCCAACAAGCAAATACTGTATAATTTCGATCGATTAAACATTTTTAATTTTGCTCCAATACTGCTCTGTAAATCTGAAACCTGAGAAAAAATTAAATATTCCAGAAAATCCCAAATATCACATAGAAGAAGCACAGGAAATTTGGGTTCCTGAATCGCCAACTCGGCGGCGGAAGCGCGGCGGATCGGTGCGATCCGCCGCGGTTACGCGGCTCTTTAGGCGATTCAGGGGCCCAAATTTCTTGGGTGTTCTTCTGGTGTCTTTTTAAGCTTTCTGAACTTCCCTAAGAAATTTTAGGACTTCATTTGAAAATCGACAGAAACATGAGATTTCGGGCTTTTCCGGTTTCGTTTTTTCCGTTCGAAATTCATACAAATTTACAAGTAAGTTATTTATTGTTTAGCGAGGCTCTGATACCACTGTAAGTCGATGTGGAACACCCCAATACTTGTGGGGAGGAGGAATTTTCAAAAACGAACTTGTTTAGTGAGCAAACATCGACTAACCGCTTGAATCGAAGCTAAACGATAACTAACAACTAACATAGAGTTTCTATGCTACTATGTTTAGGGATTATACCTAACGAATCGTGTCCTTCGTCTTTGTGAACTCCTCCTCCTCCTCGGCCTTCTCGAAGTAGTAGACGATCCACCCGAGAGCTTTACTCCAAGCTTAGCCTCTAAACTTGAGGCAACTAAACTTCTTTAAGTGCTAATCAAAGAAGCTAGGTGTAATATAGAGAGGGTTATGGATTAATTAGTCTTACTAATCCTTGTACTCAACTCATGAGAGGGGAGGATTAGTCTTTGAAGAGGGAGAGCTTGAGGAGAGAGAAGATGATAAAGATAATGATATGAGAATAGTGAGTGAAGATGATATATATCAAGCATTTCTATTTTCAAGAAAAGAATAAGAAATGAATTTAGCAACCATGCTTGATAATATCTAGTGATGATTCATTAGATGGACAAAAGACATGTATGAATCATCAAGGTGACTCACTAATCACAATCATTGTATATGCCACCTTAACCTCCTTAGTCACCACCTTCTAGAAGCTTCCCGCACAATTACGAGAACGCCCCTCCTTTCCGCAAAAATACGGAAAAACTTTAGACTGTAAAAATCCAATAACCGGATACCAGTAACTGGCTTAAACCAAAGCCGACTGGTAAAAACTGTCCGAAAGTCGTACGTGCGTAAACACACGTATGCGTCCGAACCCTTGTCGTAAAACCATACGACCTCTATATCGTTTCGCCTGGAGTAGGGAAACTCTCTGTGTGGGACTCTAGAGACTCGACTACTACGCTGGCAGTGGGTTTAACCACAGACCGCAAGCGGTACTAGCTGTACGTAACGGTCCCCAGGTAGATGTCGATAAGAAGGCCGATGAGGAAACCCATCCGAACTCCTACTGAGTCTGATGTGACAATCTCCATACAGTCCGGTCCGTTCGTCTTAGACTATCGCATATCCGGCCTAGGGGGCGGCAAGCGTCAGTCCCCTAATAGCGGTATAAGTCGTGTCGGAGGGAAGCCCATTACACCCTGAGAAACTACTGGAACCTACCAGCAAATCTCGCTTGCCCTGGCCAGGGACTTTGCGTAATGACTCTCTGACACAGCGCGATATCAACTCCCAATACCGGGAGAGACGAATCCTGTCTAACCGCCACTGCCTCCAAGTGCTCGGGACTGCACCCAACTGCTACCTGTTTGCACGACTCCTTTGAGCCGTGGTAGGGTAGCAATCTAAGAACAGTGGAACACACTCGAGGCGAAGTAGCAGTGTCAAGTCTGCGGACTATGCTGTACTCATGTCACCTGGGAACTGTTCACTGACGACTGGTATAAAACCAACCAACAGTTCCCTGTGAGTCCTGTCCGGTGTACCCGTAACCTAACGAGCAGCTGCATACTATCTCCAGTACGACGTACTGACGGCTGTGGGACAAACCATCTCCCCAACTGGGATGAGAAGCGTTTCCATTAAGTAATATACAAACTAGTATGATACAGTAATGGCCTTCTAGGGCATAAACACTAACATATTATGAACAAGTACCCAATCCCTCGCATTGGCGAAGTGTTTGAGCAGCTTAGTGGCGCTAGGGTATTCTCGAAGCTGGATTTGCAGTTCGGATATCATCAGGTCCGAGTTAAATCTGAAGATATTTGCAAGGCTGCGTTCCGAACTCAGTATGGACATTACGAGTATTGTGATGCCCTTCGGAGTAACGAATACACCGGCAATATTTATGGACCTGATGAACTGAATCTTTTCACCATTCTTGGACCAATTTTAGTAAGGGTCATTGAAGATATTCTGATCTACTCGAGGAGCATTGAAGAGCATGCAAAACACTTGACGATCGCACTGCAGACATTGAGGCAAGAAAGATTTCATGCCAAGATGAGCAAGTGCAAGTTTTGGCTTGAAGAAGTAAAGTTTTGAACATATCGTAGCTAGAGATGGAATCGCCGTTTACCCAGGGAAGATTGCAGCAGTTCAAAACTGGCCGATTCCGAAGAACGTTGTAAAAGATCAGAAGTTTCCTGGACTTGCGGGATACTATTGAAGGTTCGTGAAGGATTTTTGCTCGTTTGGCTGAGCCTTGACCAAGCTTACGCGCAAGGAAGTACCGTTGGTATGGACGGAAAGGTGTGCGTTAGTTTTGAGGCGTTGAAGCAGAGATTGATAACCGCACCTGTTTTAACCATGCCAGACAGTCCCGGAGGATTGGTGTTTCGCAGCAACGCATCTGGGAAAGGATTGGGGTGTGTATCGGTACAGCATGAGAAGGTTGTAGCTTACACGTTGAGACAGTTGAAGACCCAGGAGAAGAATTACCCAACTCACGACTTGGAGTCTGCGGCTGGGATTTTCGCTTGAAGATTTGGAGACACTACTTATTGGGCAAAGGGGTCGAAGTGTGCACCGATCATGAAAGCCTGAAGTACGTGTTCGCTCAGAAGGAGCTAATTATGAGGCAGCGTAGATGGTTGGAGCTAATGGCTGACTACGATCTTGATCTTAAGTACCATCCGGGGAAGTTAAGGTTGTGACCGGATGCGATTAGTCGGTTACCAGCAATTCGGATGTTGACTGCACAAAAGGGGAACTTACCGAATACTTTTGAAGATTCAATTTGGAGGGTGTGCTACCGCATTATTGGGGACAGTTGATGCGACAGCAAGTACAGTCGTCGTTGATCGAAAAAAAAATTTAGAACAGCGAAATTGCAGGACCCAAGATTTCAGAAGTTTCGAGAACAGGTTGAAGTTGGACTTCGAACGATCTTAGTGGTTCATGAAGATGGTTCGATGTGATAGTTGTTTGTGTGCGCCAATGGAGGTATTCGCGAAGAAGTTATGAAGAAGGCACACAGTTCCGCATATTCCGTACTTCCAGGAGGCATGAAGATGTACCGAGATCTACGACAGCAATTCTAGTGAAAAGGCATGAAATGTGACATTGCTCGCTTTGTAGCTAAGTGCTTGGTGTGTCAGCAGGTTAAAGATGAACGTCAAAGGGGTTGCTGGTTTATTGCAACCACTTCCGATTCCTCAATGGAAGTGTGAACATGTAACCATGGATTTCGTGGCGGCTCTACCGTGGATTCCGAAAGGCAACAATGCAGTTTGGGTGATTGTGGATCGATTGACCAGGGCAGCTCATTTCATCCCACTTCGAGTTGGTCAATCAACAGAAGCTTTGGCAGAGAGGTACAATGCAAGAGATTGTATGATTGCATAGAGTACCGGGGAGCATCGTGTCCGACCGTGACACTCATTTCTTAGCACACTTTTGGAGGAGCTTACAGGGAAGTTTGGGGACTCGATTGAAGTTTAGCACAGCTTATCGCCCTCTAACAGATGGCCAGTCGGAGAAAGTGATCCACATTCTCGAAGACATGTTGAGATCTTTCATGTTAGACTTCAAGGGTTCATGGGAGGATCATCTACACTGGGTGGAGTTTTCTTACAACAACAGTTTCCAGGCGACTTTTGGATGGCTCCATTCGAAGCTTTTTGTGGTCGCAAGTGTCGTTCACCTGTTTTTTGGGACGATGTCAGTGAACGAAGATTGTTGGGACCAGATTTGGTTGTGCAGACCGTTGAGAAGGTTTATACTATCCGGGATCATATGAAAGAGCAGCACAAGACCGACAAAAGAGTTGGGCAGTTACATCGAGAAGACCTCTAGAATTCGTTGTTGGTGATTTAGTATTCTTGAAGATGTCACCGACTAGAGGGGTGATCCGTTACAGAAGTCGAGGAAAGTTTAGTCCTCAATTCGTTGGACCTTTTAAGAGTTTGGGGTGTACTGGAGAAGTGGCGCATTGTTTGGTGTTACCGCAATCTTTGGAGAATGTTCATGATAAGTTTCTTGTATCTCAACCCCGTAGGTATGTTCGGGATAAAACGCATGTATTGGATCATTTGGAGCTGTCTGTACGAGAAGATTTGACATTTGAGGAGCGACCGGTTGAAATTGTGGATCGGGGGGAAAGGTTCTTAAGAACGAGGTTAACACTTTTGTACTTGTTTTCTTGAAGTAATCGCTCGCGTGGAGAGTCCACTTGGGAACGAGAAGATGAAATCTGGCAGGAGATTTCTCATTTATCTTTGTAGTTTCTTGATTGATTATCCTTTCTTGTTCTTAGAATTTCGAGGACGAAATCCTTTTGTAGTTGGGTATAATGTAACACCCGAGTTCATTTATACCAATTCCAGTTTCAGTATTTTACTTATCCATGGTCTATTCTTGATTTAGCGTGTTTGGGTGTGAATGGTATTTTACAGGTTACTGGGCATTCGACCCGACCCGCTTACTTGAACTTGTTTGACTCTTATTTATAAATTATCTTGACCGGTTGCATGAACTAGTACACCTCATGATTTAGTTTATACTGATATTTTATTTAGTATCGCATCTGTTGCATATAACAATTTACATCACGTAAAATAAATTAAAATTGCATTTCATGGCCTGCTCGATACCCTTAACCCTACGGTAGCGTCCTTGCATCGTGTTCTCGTCCCGTTCAGTGAAACGGACGTGTTTGGATGACTACGCGCATGTACGTACGTCCGTTCTTGGGGGTATACATTTCTGTCGTAAAATCTTTCATTTTAAATTTTGAAGCTGGCTAGTAATTTTCATATTTCAAATTCAAAATTTTGGACCTGACCCGGGCGCGTTTCTGATATATTTTGTAGTCCGCTTAAATTCAAATTAATTATTTTAGTTGATTTATTTTTTTGAAGATTTTCTGTTAATGAATTCGTAACTGAGTAAATCTTTGAGGTTCAAAAATCTTTTACAAATTGCTTCATCGAATTTTTCCGAGCCAATCAGTTCTCTCTTTACTTGCAATAGGCCCCACCACCAAAATCTCTCTTTCTCTTCTATCTTTCCTTTCTCAACCAATCAGAGGTTCTCCCTTCAAACCCACGGGCCCCACGTCTCTCTCTTTCTTTCTCTTTCTCCTTTTCTCTCCTCCGCAGCTCTCTCTCTCTCTCCCCCCTTCTCTTTCTCTCTCCTCTCGCTCTCTCTCTCTCCTCTCGCGAACACTATTCGCTTCTCGATTCTGCTCACCGCCCGCGTGGATCCGTCACCTCCCTCCTGCATCTTCTTCTTCTTCTCATGTTTCATAAAAACCCATGCACCTTCGCCACGAAAAAACCCTCGCAGACTCCGCCGCCTCCTCGAACCCTAACCCTAACTTCTCAACCCTCATCTCCACCCTCTTATCCTCCTCAACTCCATCTCCTTCCTCCTTCTTTCTCTTTCTTCCTCCATATCCCGAGCACCCTGCACACCCACCTCGACCTACAGAACCCTCACCCATCGCCTCCTCATCGTCGCCTCTTCACGTCGACGACCTCCCTTACTATTTTCTCATCTCCTCCGCTCATCCTCTCCACCTTCTTCTTCTTCTTTCACCTTCCCGAGCCTCTCTCCTCTTTCTCGAGCATCTGCTGCAAACCCACCAAACCCATCTCCTCGTCACCGGCGATCCCTCGACCTCGCCGTCACCACCAACCTCCTCTCACCTCCATCTTCATCACCATCTCTTCATCTCTTCTTCCCACTCACCAAAACCTGCACACACGAGCCTAAAATAGCACAAACCCTAATCTAACCCTAAACCCACAGGAACCCCTGCGCCCTCGCCGGAGCTTCACCGACCATCACCGTAGACGCCGTCACCCCTCTGAAGATCCAGTAGGTAAGCCTCCTCTTCTCAACTTCTCTATCCTCCTTCCTTGTTTCTTATTCCATAAATTTCTCTTTGCTATTATTCACTGTGTTCTTGATTGCCGGAATCCGACCGTGCCGGCGACGATCCCGACGACCCAGCGAGGATACCTGACCCATGTGATTTCATCGTGCGTTGTTTGGACTCATTCCTTGGACCGTGCGCGCGTCGTGACTTTTCCGCCGACGCGTAACGTTCCGTTTACCGTATCGTGATCCGATCAAGGCAAGTTAATCTTGCTGCATGCTATTTGAATTACTATATATACTATTTACAGTTCTACATATCTCTTGATTGCACGTTAAACTTGCAGCTTACATTTGTGCTATAATTTTCCTTGTAACAGTTTGACGTTCCGTTATATCATTTAGTTTCATCGCATGAAACCTGCCATGTTGCATTTAGTTCTACTATGCATAGTAACCACAATCATAATTAAATCACATAATAATTATTGTATAGTCTACAGTACCCTTTTATGTTTTATATCCTGTTGGACGCCCGTGTGTTTCTTTAACCGGTTTTAGTTTTAATTGCATTTTTTGGACCTATTATACAGGTTAGTGCATCTCTAGATTACGTAGTGCATGTTAACATGATTCTAAATTCATATTTGGATACTGTAGATAAGTAATGATGACCGTGCATCGATATAATGTAATATGTACCTATTTGCTTACCATATTACCTGATCTAGTTTATTATTCTGATAGTATTCATGCTGGTTCATTTATAATCTTGTTTATGTTAGTTTGATTATGAGCACCCACATGACATCTTGTGCTCCTTGACATGATCTGTTGCACTGCCTACTTGATATGACATGGTACCGTACACTCCTGACATGACATGACACCTTTATACATTACCTGGCTTGACCTGATGTACCATGGCTTGACCCTTTACCTGATCTTGTGTCTAATGCCAACAAACCTGACATGTAGTCCTCACGGACCGTTCCTGTTGTCTATCCAGACAAACCTGCTCTTACCTGATCCTGTGTTGGCATTAGTTCTTGATTACTGAATACCTGACTTGAACACTTATAACTTGGGGGCATGGGGAAATCAATGATGAAATCCTGACTTGTAACTCGACAGTTGCTCGCTTATACTGATCAGTTTTAGATGCTAGGCCCGCCTCGTGACGATGCTGCTGACATCGTTGGTCTGTACTCCTTTCTTGTTAGTGCCTAGCGGCACGTCTCGGATTCAGCCCGAGAGTCTGTAGACTGCGGTCCCGGGCATGCACGGGATACTATTGAGTTACATCGATGATTCATCAAATTGATTTCAAAGACTTGAGAGTAGAAAACCCAATAGAACAGTTTAGTTTACTCACTGCACAATACCTTTCACTTCCCTGATTTTATATTACTGTTACACCTGCTTTTCATTCATGATTCTATTTGCATTGCCTGTTACCCTGTTTATATTTATTGCTTGATGTTATGACGCGCTGACGTCTGGGTTTTGCATGGCCCAGATCCTTCTACCTCTGTGCAGACTATTCAGGAGTATTGCCGCTGTTAGACCGAGCGGTGAAGTTCCTGTCGGTATGTAGTTTCACTTCTAAGTGTTTCATTTATTGTATCTTTTGGCTTCCGTATATCGTTATTTCTTGGCTCTTTATTCTGGCCCATGGACATGTACTAGATAGTTTAGTCTACTTTCCTGTTCTTGATATCTCTACAGCCGTAATGTGACTATGGAGGGATTTTTTTTCCTATCCACAGGTAGCATGGTTGGCTATGTCACGTGTCCATCTTAGCGTACTCTGGGAAGCGGGGCGTGACAGAGGGCTATGCAGGTTTTTAAGAAAAACATGAGCGTAATGAACTTGATATCGTTGTAGAATTCAGTGATTTTAAAAAGGAGTGGTTTAAGCTCCGCTTTTGAAATCGAGTGGTTTTCAAAAACAAACCCAATAGCATCTGCTAGTTTTTGCTAAAGAGGTCACTCCCGGTGAAGGGATCTCGGCTCTTTCCTCATCGAATGAGGTGCTGATATTCTACAAGGAATGTCACTATGCAAAGCAAGAACTAGAGAAGCTATCAAATTAAACCATGTAGATCGTACCATTTGCAAGTTTTTGCTAAAGAGGTCACTCCCGGTGAAGAGATCTCGGCACTTTCCTCATCGAATGAAGTGCCGGATATCCATCAAGGAATACCACTATGCAAAGCAATAACCAGAGCTACCGTTTTGAAAAAAATTTGATTCTAAAACATCTTTAGGTTTCTTTTCTTTCATTAATCTCATTAATAAAGTCCCATCATTTAATGTTTCCTAAACATCACAGAAATATGAAACGGAAATAGAACGTACGCTTATGTCATCTGCATTCGCCACGGGGCCCCATCATACACCGTTAGGTTACTTAGCTACCGGTAGAGCAGGGGCTGGACTAGCGCGGGTGCAAAACATAAGCACCGTTTATTATATATCATATATATAATATTACAATCGTCTCACGCAGTTATATGACCACATCACAGAACAAAGCAGCAGAAGCAACATATGAAATATTGGATATACTGTGATTTCCGTGTTTTAAATTTAGCCAATAATGTAAAATATGGATTCCATGGCCGTGAAGAATAGCTAAACCCACATCCCTAGACCCCTAAGAGAGCGGCAAGTAACCCTACCAATTCTAGAGTTAGGAGACCCGGTCTCAACTCCTTGAGATGGTCTCCCACTGGACTTTAGAACCCGGTTACCTGTGCCCCCCACCTTGGGTCTATCCTAATGCGGAAAAGAAAATAATATACATCAATAGTGATATCATTCTCAACCCGGAAGTGCCCCAATAAAAGAATATTACATACAGATTTTATATGAATGAAAATAAAAACTCTCATCTTACATAAAACCTTCCGACTATTCAATCGCAACGATCCAATAAATCATATCAACAGCAACACATAACATCTCATGTCATCAACGTAAGTAAATATGCATATCCCGAAAACTCGTTGACATATAGCAATGAGATCGGGATACCCTGAATATTACACTTACGGTCGCAGAAAAGAAAATGGAAAACTACAATAATTAGAATCCGTATATCCTCAGACATCATAAACCCGGAATATCTCATATTCCGGATTTCATGCCTAACATATAAACCTTGTCTTTTAGTCTCATATTGAAAATACTTTTCAATAATTTTAGTCGGGTAATTCAACAAGATTCCTGACTACATTTGTTAGATATATGTATGCCCTAGAGGCCATTATGTGATAGTGGATGTATTTATACATGTGTGTGTGTGTGTGTGTGTGTGTGTATTCAGTGTACATTCTTGCTCGACATGATAGTATGCTATCTGGTTATTCTTTATCTGACATGTTGAATTGATCATGCTTTTATTCATTCATACATGTCGATAAAGCCCTGAGGATATAGGCTTGACTACTGTGATTATGATGGAGATCATACTAGTGGGACATTTGTAGTTTATAAGCATATCCTGGAATGTCCCTAGTCGTGGGTGTATCGAGACGAGGCATCGATATACCAGAGTAGACTAGCGTATATGATACTAGACCCATATGATGGGCGATGGATGTTCCCACATTCATCGATTTTTGACATCGAGATCGTATACGGGTGCTCAGTGGTGACTGGGTACACTGGACGGACTCACCGAGAACTCCTATATGGAATTATATCTATCGTCGGATAGCAGTTCTCAGGTGACACTGGTACAGGTTAGTCTGTAGACCCGAGATCGCCATAGAGTCTTGTGTGCTCTCCCACTGTACTTTGATTTCCACCCTGCCACGGCTCTACTGATTCGTGCAAACAGGTGGCCGTTGGGTACAGTCCCGAGACACACGAAGGCGATGAGCGATAGGAGGGGTTTTGTCTCTCCCGGTATTGGGAGTTGATGCTGTGCTGTGCTCGACTGGTTATATCAGTAAGTCCCTAGCCAGGGCTGCTGAGATTTACTGATAAGTGTTATCAGTAGTTTCTCAATCTGTTATAGACCATTCATCGGCACGGCTTATTGAGTTATTGGGGTCGACGTTACCATCCCTAGGCTCGATATGCAGCATATCTGACGAAGAGACCGGACTGTACGGTACTGTTGTCGGTTGGCTCGACGGGAGTTGTAACAGGTTCGCTTGTTTTCTTCTGATCGCTCAATACCTGGGTGGCCATTACGTTTAGCTGACCGCTTGCGGCTTGGGGGTGCTTGATATAATCATCATCCACTGCCGGCGTATTGACGAGTCTTAGAGTCCTACAAAGGAGTTACCTAGTCCAGGCAAAACGTTGTGGTGCGCATATGCGATATGTGCGTGGACCCGGTTAAAATGCGCGTATGAGATACCGTATATTAATCGGGCGGCTTGCTTTTGGTCGGGTCGTATGTGATATGACCGGATTGATAAATCAAGTGTTGATTTATCATTTAACCATTAGCTTCTCACTTAAAATCCTTTCTTGTCTTTATGCATGCATGTATGCACTCATTCTCATTCATTCTCATTCATGCACATAGGATGTGCATGCACGCATACATGCATACATAAAGGTTATCATGGTTGTATATATAGGAGATGGTGGCAATATAAAACTCACACCTTATATTTATATATGTGGATATATATTGCATTTGTTTTAAAACAAAAGAAAAGAAAAAGGTTAATACATGATTATCTTCTACACTCTTCTTTGAATTAACCATGCTCACCTACTTTTTAACCATGTGTTAATCTTTCTTTTATGTTTTAACTCAAGTGCAATAATATCCATATAATGTAACTATGGTTTAAGATGAAGGAGGGAAAATATATATACTTATATTTTCTATTTTTCACAAGACAATTATCATTCTCTTGATATTTCTAAAAGCCATCATTTTCTTCCTCCTTGCTCTTTTGCTCTCTAGATTTCTCAAGTGAGCAAAACACTCACCAAGTTAGGATTTTGAAGTGAAAAAAGCCACCACAACACCATTCTACACAAGTCTTGCCCACTTATGAAGAGTGTTAGCTTCATTTTCTTCTCTTGATCTTGTGAAGTTACAAGCTTGGACAAAGCGGACTCCGGGTGGATCATCGTGGACCTAGAGGAGTTCAAGCGGACCTTTTCCAAACCCTAAGTAGCCGAGGAGTCTAGCGTAAGGAGCTACAAAGGTTGCACTCTCAAAACCCTAGCTTTATCTACTTGTGATAATGTGTTGTTTTAGAAACCCTAAAATTCTAGTGATGATTCTTTGTATGTTCACTTAGCACCTTAAAAATTTAATCTTTGGTACATGTGATGCTTCCAAACCCTCCATGAGGTGCTAGGTAAACCTAACATTGGTATCAGAGCCGACTTAGAACTTTAGGCGACACTTTGACGAGGTTAAAACTCCGATTGAACCAAAAATACGAACTTTTGAACTCTCTGGACATTTTTTTCAAAACTGTTATTTTTCAGTATTAAAAATACTTAAAAATATCGGCAGGCAAATCTAAGCAAAACTGTAAAATACGAACCAATGAACAGTGTATCCTACCGCGGAACCGCGGCCAGAGCTTGCTTGGGCCGCGGCTCCGCGGCCGTATAAAGGAATCATTGGCTCGTGTTTGCACAGTAATGTTGCTACCTGCCTTTATATTTTATTTAGGTATTTTTAATCTGAATATAGTGCTTAATGTTCTGGAGATTGTTTTGGAGTATGTGATTCGATCGGAATTTTAATTTCGTGCCTTTTTCCGGGTAATTTAGAAAGTATTGAATTGTTCGAACGAGTATCATTTACTCACTTTATCACGGGGTTTAAATCTTTCGGAAATACGTGCAAGTTTTGTGGTGGACCCTCTAGAAGACAACAAACCTTAACTCGATTATGTGACCGTCTTGAACTGCCTTTTGAACCTTAGGGTTTGAGGCAGTACGGCGTGCCACATGTGAGGCATTGGCTTGACCCTTCTACGGCTAGACCGCTACTACTGTGTCACATTCCGGGATTTTTGAACTCCGCTCAAGTGTTGAGCTTTAGGGAATTTTGGGTATTTGATCATTCGTTCGAAAACTTTAATACTGCCTATTTATCTGGAATGTGATACAATATGTGGAATTCATATCGTTAGGCATGAAATATGAAGTATGTGATATTTCGCATTTACGATGTCTAAAGAGAATGTGGATTCCAAATGTTGTAGTTTTACACTTTCTTTTCTGTGACCGTAAGTGTAGTATGTCGATATCTCCGGTTTCGTTGCTATACATCAACGACAATTGGGGTACGCATACTTACTTACGTTGATGATATATGATATTATGTGTTGCTGAGATATGATGTGCAGGATTGTCGTGATTGAATAGCCGGGGGGTTTTATGTGAGATGAGAGTTTTATTTTTCATTCATGTAAAATTCAATTGTAATGTAATATTCTTTTATTTGGGGCACTTCTGGGTTGATGTTGATGTCACCAGTATTGTATATTATTTACTTTTCCGCATTAGGATAGACCCAAGGAGGGGAGCACAAGTGACCGGGTTCTAGGGTTCAGTGGGAGGCCATCTCGAGGAGTCGAGACCGAGTCTCCTAAACTCCAGGATTGGTAGGGTCGCTTGCCGCTCTCGTAAGGGTCTAGAGGTGTGGGCTTGGCTATTCATCGCGACTGTGGAATCCGTATTTTCTATTGTTGGCTAAATACTAAATACGGGCGTCCTAGTATATCCCACATTATATATATGTTTCTGCTGCCTGTGTTCTGTGATATCTGAGACGAATGATATATTATATATGAGATATATAGTAGACGTTGCTTATGTTTTACACCCGCGCTAGTCCCGTCCCGGTATGCCGTTAGTTAAGTAACCTAACGGTGCATAACGGAACATTGTGGCGAATGCGGATGGTATAAGCGTACGTTGTATTTTCGTTTCTTTTCTGTGATTGGCTTAAGGACTTAAATGATGGGATTACATTAATATGATTAATGTAAAGAAAATAAACCTAAAAAGATGTTGTAGAATCAAATTTGAAAACCACTCGGCTCTTTATGAAAAAGCTATATTTCAAAACTGCGGAGCACAAGCCACTCCTTTTGAAAAACCATTTGATTCTACGACGATATCAAGTTCAAAGCGTTAAAGATCTTATTAAAAATCATCCGCAACCCTCCGTCATTTTAGGAAGTAGAGTACTTAGTAGTCGTGCTACATTTGTTGACTTTAGTTAAGGCGTAGTGTACGGTAGCTAAGTGATATCTTCCTACACTGCATATGATGCAGATTAATTAGGACATTCATGTGACTTTGTTGACCATAGTTAAGGGTCATATGGGTGGGTCTAATTGATCAAGAAATGACGGGTAGAACTTGACTGGTACTTACGATTTGTTGACCATAGTTAAGGCCATAAGTACTAGGGGTAAAAATCACATCGGGAATTTCAAGTGTTGAGATTTGCAATGAGATTGCATACCTTCTATATGATGGTTGGATCCCGATCCCACTGTGGGCAATAGTTGCTCCCAGAAGAGTTTTGCAGTTTACAATTAGCTAACTCATTAGGTGTCTAGAAAGGTGTTAACGGGGCTACGCCTCTGGTAAAATGAGGTTTACTTTAATTAGGTCCGTGCGAAAGCACGGGGAACCTCCCTCAAGTACCGACACTAGCCTGGCTGAACGGTTAGCGAAATTGTAGACTATAATTAATCCTGGCTAGTTTTCTTTTTAAGGTTTGAAAGAAAAACTTGATTAAAGCAGTGGGAGACATCGATTAGACAAGATAATAACCAATCTGATCTTTGCAAGAGCTTTCGCTGAGTGTATTCTTTTCTCTCTCTTAATGGCAGATACCAATGACTGGACTCAAGCTTTTACTAGATAAAAACAAACTGAATGGGACCAATTATAATGACTGGCTAAGGAATCTGAAAATTGGCTTGACTTATGATAAAGTATCATATGTCCTCACGGCTTCAGCCCCACCCGTCCCAGGTCCAAAATCCTCAGTTGGGGACAAAGAAGTCCGCAAGACATGGGAAGCTGACTGTGCCACGGCCAAATGCCTCGCGCTTGCATCGATGGACAACACACATCAAAAGCAGCACGAGAATATGGACATTCATGACATATTCCTCCATACAAAGGAGTTGTATGGAGAGCAATCCCGCGTATTACGATACGAAGCATCAAAGAAATTGTTTCAGATGCGAATGGCCCCTAGCACATCAGTAGGAGACCATGTTCTGAAGATGATAGCTCTTATAGAAGAGCTTGAGGACCTTGGATGGACGATGGACAATGAACAATATACGGGTATTATTCTGCAGTCCCTCCCCTCCACATTTGCTCAATTCATAGTTAACTTCAACATGCACAACATGGAGAAGGAACTACCTGAACTCCTTAATATGTTAAGGAGTGCAGAGAGCACACTGAAATCAGTGAAAACTCCCGTTATGACTATTGGGCAATCTTCTTCTTCTCGCCCAAAGGCTAAGGCCAAGGGAAAAAAAAAGAAGAAGCCCACCAATCCTAAGGGTGGAGTTAAGAAGGTTAAAGGGAAGGAAAAGTCCAAAGCTGGAGAATCGGGGAAAGGTGAATGTTTTCATTGCCATAAGACAGGACATTGGAAGCGCAACTGTACGGAGTACTTAAATTTCAAGAAGAAGCATGGGGATGCTTTCGCTTCAGGCGTGTTTGTGACAGAAAATTGTTTTTCAATAAACTCTGCTTCCTGGGTATTAGATACCGGTTCAGGTTCTCACATTTGCAATTCTATGCAGGGGCTGAGAAATAGCAAGGTTTTGAAGACAGGTGACCATACTCTCCGCGTTGGAAATGGTTCCAATGTACATACAATCGCAGTGGGAGAGTATCACTTGGGGTTGCCATCTGGGTGTATATTGGTTTTGAACCCATGTTATTTTGTACCAAGTATGCTTTGTAATATAATATCTGTTTCTTTGTTAGACAATGAAGGATATAATTTTGTATTGCAGAACAATGTTATGAACATTCACCTGAATCAAATGTTGGTTGGGTATGGTACACTTAATAACGGGATATACGTCCTAAATCAACACACGGTTTTCAGCATACAATACACTGATAAAAGAAAACTTTCAGAAATAAATGAAGCTTTTCTTTGGCACTGTAGACTTGGTCATATTAACGAAACAAGACTAAACGAGTTACATAAAGATGGATATTTAAACCCTTTTCAATATAAATCTTATGCGACTTGCCAGTCTTGTATCAAGGGTAAAATGACCAAAACTCCATTTACCAGACACGGAGAAAGAGCTACCGAGCTCGTAGGACTCATACATAGTGATGTATGTGGGCCAATGTCTACATAAGTTAGAGGTGGTTTTTCTTACTTCATTACTTTCACTGACGATTTCTCAAGATTCGGTCATGTATTTTTATTAAAGCACAAATCCGAAGCTTTCGAGAAATTCACTGAATATAAACAAGAAGTAGAAAAACAAACCGGCTTGAGTATCAAGATGCTTCGATCAGATCGAGGTGGGGAGTACCTCAGTACAGAATTTGCAAACTTCCTAAAAGAGAATGGGATTCTCTCTCAACTCATTCCTCTTTACACACCACAGCACAACGGTGTGTCTGAACGATGGAATAGGACCCTATTAGATATTGTCCGATCCATGATGAGTGATGCTGAGTTACCTGTCTCATTTTGGGGGCATGCATTGGAGACTGCAGCATTTCTACTAAATAGGGTTCCAACCAAAACCGTATCTACCACGCCATATGAGATATGGCATGGGAAGAGACCATCTCTTAAGAGAATTAAGATTTGGGGTTGCCCGGCCTATGTTAAAAAGCAGAATCTGGACAAACTCGAGACACGGTCAGTCATGTGTAATTTTGTGGGGTATCCAAGTGTCACGCCCCGCTTCCCAAAATACGGAATACGAGGGGTAGACAAGGCCAGCCATGCTCCTACGGTCAAGGAAATGTCCTGCCGTAGTCACACTTCGGCTTCTAGTTTTTCATGGTAAACAGTAAATGATGCGCAGGTAATGAGAAATGCAGTAACTGAAAGAAACAATAATATAAACTGACCTGAAGTGGAACAAACGAATGTAACTCAGGATGGCAAGTCAAGAAGTCTGTGATGCACGTCTAGTTCTGGTCCAGGCTAAATCTTCTCCTCACACTGAGCATGCATACTCAGGTCGTCAGAGCGACACAATAGCAATATAATATGTATAAAATCAAGTGACAGTTCTAACAGTGATAATAGATAGGTGAAGCAGTAAATCAATGACATCATGAATATGAATGTGCAGTAATCAATGCAGCGGAACAGTAAAGCAGTAGAACGATATGTCACGTATGTCAACACAGTATATAAGGAATATAAATGCCAGTATCCCTATCAGTCTCTAAGTCTCACTGCACAGGTCACTGAGCCTATCGTCAGTCCAAGTGTGAGAGTCAACCACTCGCGAGTGTCCTCCACCCAAGGGTAGAACCCAAGGGCAAGGGACCACGGGCCCAGCATGTAATATGTATATCACGGTGTATATCACATACCCTGTAAATTTCCATATATCTCCCGAAATATATAAGCCGGCATGGGACTCCCGAGATTCTGCTGAACTCACACTTAAACTATCCCACACCCCGTGGTCTACATCAAACGCTAACCATAACCCTAAATACTAATCGATCCGTGACAAGTCTGCGCGAGAACTGGAGGCAGGACCTCCATCAAGCACGTCCCGACTAATACCTAAGATAAATGGCAGTGTCTGGTGCCTTATCTGTGATACCCGTGCAAGTGCTTCCATAAGTGTCCCATACCACTTATAGTCACACGTACACGCATCCCACAGACGTCGACAATGCAATAGAATAATAGGGTCACTGATTGTGTACAAGTACGTATCACTTTCACTTAATCACGGATACACGAACACTGACGTACTTGCCACAATCATCACTAGAATCTAACACTGGGTAAATGCACGATATCACTAAGCAATCACTGCGATGATATGGGTATGATATGATGCGTGAACAGTATATAAGCATGATTAGGATGTTATGAAACAGTAATTTATCACTTGCACGGTTTATCATGGAACGTACGTGTATAGTTTAGTGAAATGATAAACAGGTGATAATTAGTATGTTCAGTCAGCTATCCATCTAATTTGGTTTCATTCCAATCGGGTTCCAGGATCATTAATTATAACCATTTCATTTTAAGCGCTCGCGGCTGGAAATCCGGTTTCAGAATCAGAAGTCCGTTTCGCAATGCATTTTGATCCTAGTTGGAATCAGATTTTAGCGACGCTACAGTTAGATGAAATCTAGGGTTTTCAGTAAGGTTTTCAACGCAATAGACGGAGTATTAATCGCGTCTGTACGTTAGGAGATATACACTGTTCCATACCAATATGTCAGTTCTGGTTCTGTTGGGATTGTTATGCGTCCCGATCTTTTAAATTACAAAATAAATAACGAACGATAACGAAACAGAATGAAACCAATTATGATGTCTAGATAACAGGTTCACCTACAATAAACAGCAGAGTTCCGCAACTTATGAGTTATGGAAATCCGGTGGTACCCATTACGGAACAGCAAGCAACAATTGGAGTCGCTCTGGACTGCAGTCCAGAGTCGCTCTCCGATCCCAATATCGTCACAGTTTAAGTACAGGAATATCTAGAAACTAGTATAGGGTTAAAGTTCGTTGAGTTGTATTCGATTTGAGCCCCCGAACGCATCATTCCTGTGTGTATATAATTTATGGTGATTTTAACGGTTTTCAGGTACAACAAAATTCCAGTTTTACGGTTAAACTTGGGAGTAGTTGTTTTAGTCATTAACGATCAAATTATCCAACGAAACTTGCACACGTTGTTCATCCCTACAAGGGACAATGTAATTTATCCAGTTCCGTCAAATTTGATAATGATTTCCTAAGAGAACAAGTATCGAACAGTTTTGTGTCGAATGATCTAACGGAAAGTAAAACATGAATTATATACGATGTCGATTTGTAATTAACAAAAGTAGCATGTAGCAAGTAGGGAACTTGCCTGGGAACGCCTCGGGGTCGCACGGTAGCAGCGGCGTCACGAACGCGTGATGTACGCCGTGAAACGGATTTGCGCGAGCTTGGATCGAGACGCGGATTTTGCGTCGGAGTTGTCCGGAGTAGTCGTACGGTTACTGGAGGTTGAAGGATGCTTGATGATCCTCTGCGAGTGTACTGTGGTTGACGACGGTCGACGGCGTCGCTCCGACAATTGAGAGAGTTAGAGAGAGAGGGTGAACAGAGGGGATTGAGAGAGTGTTGGAGAGAGAGAGTAGGCAGAGAGAGAGTGTGTAGACAGAGAGAAAGAGAGAGAGAGCTGAGCGTAGACAGAGAGAGAGTATAGAGAGAGAGAGAAAGAGAGTGAGACACAGAGAGATAGAGAGTGAGACACAGAGAGATAGAGAGTGAGAGCAGAGGGTCTGCGAGAGGGAGGGAGTGCAAGAGAGAAGAGATGGTGGGAAAGATGACGATGATGTTAATGATGATGCTGCTGCAGGGGGGGAGGTCGACGACGAGACGAGAAGCTCGCCGGCGTCGGGGCAGGGGACTCGGTGTGCAGGTGAGTGGGTGCAAGAGAGTGGGTGCAGGGGACTCGAGTTGATGGGGGTAGAGTCGTGAAGGGAGAAGGAGGAGGTTAGGGTGAGGTGATGTAGAAGGGGATCGGAGGAAAGTTCGTCGTCGTCGTCGAGGGTGGAGGTTGCAGTGGGTTGTGGGAGGTTTGGGTGCTCGGGTTTGGGGCTCGGTGAATGTAGAGAGAGAGAGATGAGGTGTGAGTGGGAGACGGGGTTGAAAACGTGGGGGTAACGGCAGGAGCGACGGCGTGAAGCGCGGCGGAGGAAAGGGATCGCACGCGCGAGTTGCGGGAGGTTACCGTTGGGAATTTTGAAGGAGATGAACAATGGTGGCGGGTCGGGTCTGAAGTGGAGACGGGCATGGGTTTTCAGGAGTGGGCTGAAGAAATGGGCCGGCTCGCAAAAGGAAAATAAAATCGCTAAAAACTTGGTGGGCTGAGGGAGAATATAGGGAACGGGCCGGGGAAAAATAAATAGAAAAAGGAAGAGTGTGGACCAGGCTTAGGGCTGGAAAAAGGAAAAGAAAATGAAATTAGAAAAATAGAAACGGGACGGGCTTGGGTTATGGGAATTAAAGAAAAATTTAGATGATAATAAAAAGGAGTGGGCTTAAGGAATTATTTGGTTTTAGGGTTTATTTTTAAGTAGATAAGGGAAATGGTTGAAGGGGAAAAATTTTCCAAATAAAAATAAAAAGGGGACTTTAACATAAATAATTAATTATATAAGAATAGATAAAATCATAAATAAAATCATTAAAATTATAAATAAGAGTAAATAGGATTCTAGAGTAACAAAATGCATATTTTGGTATAAGAGGGGCTGGGTATTACATCATACCACCCTTACAAAAATTTCGTCCTCGAAATTTAAAGAAACAACAAGCTATAAAATAATAAGCGAAGAGTTATCATATCGAACACTAATACATGTGGATTTACTTAAAACGGTTAGACAAAATTTGAAGGTACTTATATGTATGTAAGAACCATGTACGAAAGATAGGTCTGATAAGTATAATGCAGGAACACTATAAAAGCAACTACAAGTATACGAGAATATAGGTAACAATAACGAACAAAATAGTCAAGGCGGGTTCAATAAAATCGAGATTCAAATGGGTGCTCATATAAGTATATCAAAATAGCAAACAGAAATAATAAGTAAAAGGCTCAACCACTTATAATAGTAAGCATAGGCACAATTCTTGAAAATAGAGTAACGATAATAAAGTAGTGAAAATTAGTCGGTAGGTTAAAGCATTTTTTTGGGACGATATATCGATCAGATAGTTTTAAAATAACTTAGAAAACTCACATAATGAAAACGGGGAACATGGAACGATATATGCGCAGTGTAAGTTTGCGCTACTAAAAACGAGATTAATAATAGCATACTTAAAATATATGAAATAGAGTAATCAATAACACACTCTCTTTGATAAATTCAAAGTACTGAAAACTAAATTTTTGAATAACAGTGTCCCTAAATATAATTAGGGTAATAGGAAGAACACACATAGGTATAGGGCTAGATAGGGTAATGATTATAAGGAAGTGTGGTTCAATCAGAAGGTTGAAGTGTGTTGGCTTTAGGCTGAAGATCAAGGAGACTGGGATCGGGTCAGCACAGAAAGTAATGGTGAGCAACGAAAGGACTACAAGGCAAAAAATATGGGAAGACTAACGATCGGTAAATCCTATGAATCAAGAATTTGAAAAGTTAATGAACTCGGTAATTCATAAGGAAGGTCCTCCTCTTAGAAGGATCTCAAACAGGGTACAGACGAAGGATGAATGGTGGCTCATTCCCAGGGATCAGGGTGCGGTACTTTCTAGTCGAATCGAGTGTGAAAACTATACAATGAGTAGGGGTGGACAGTCAGGAATCTCCGCAGAAAATAAATGGATATGGGCAATAAACAAGTATTAAGTGAACCACTAATCAAAAGTTTTACGAATTCAGGAGATTTATTTCATTCAAGAAAATTTGAAACAAGGCATTCCCAAAGGCGAAAAGTGGCCCTAAACTATACACATTTTATTTGGCCAGAAAGACAACATCCAAAAGAAATTCCGTCAGTCGCGGTTGTGGAGATTCAGCAGGTTGCGGTAGGCTCGCGCACTCAGGTAGGGGCGTCCATTTCCATAGCGCCTCACAGGTATCTCTATTGGAAGTCCTTCCACCACAGGATCTTGATCTTCTAGTCCTTCTTCCTCGGATAGAGCTTCTTCATCGAGATCTGATTCCATGTGATTTTCTTCTTCTGGATTTTCTTCCACGGGGTTTTCCTCCGCTGGATTTTCTTCTATCGGTTCTTCCTCGGGGTCTGCCTCTATCGGGTTCTCTTCAGGGTCTCCTTCCTCTTCTTCGGAATCGTCTATCATGTCAAACTCTGGGGCGGCTGCTCCTTCGTCCTCTGAATCGTTGTTTCCGAAATTGACCTGGGGACCGTTGACCTCATCATCAAAACTCATCAGTGTGCGATCTAAGGAAACGCATGACTGCGTATCCTCATCTAAATGGGGCACTGCTCCAGGGTGGGCCATGGTCTGAAAGAAAAAGAGTCATGATTAGACAATGGAATGAATAAGGAAAATGGCCAAGTGTACGAAGTATGGAAAGATATGCGGTGGCAGGAATTGAAAAATCAAGATTAAAATGTTATGCTACTGAATAGTATGAACAAGGAAAATGACAAGAGAATGATGCATATATTACGATTCAAATTTTATTTCCTTCAACTAAAAGCTCGACGGATACAAAGGTTCAAACGAAAGAAGTGTTTATAAAAAAAATGACAACATTAATGCTGAAAGTAGACAACATGAAAAATCCTTCTTCGACTACTATAACGTTGCATTCTCTTCGCGTGAGTTGAATCCTGCGTTAGATCCACCTTATCGTCGAAGTTCGAACTGCGCGATAATCCTCATGTGGCAGAAGTGGGGAGTGTGGACGAGTTTCCTCCTTGTAGTTCTTTCCTTTCTGGGCAACCGTTGATGAGATGTTTGTTGGACCCACATATCAGACATTTCCCCTGGGCGCGGCGACAATCCTTCTGAAGATGTCCTGGCCTCCTACAGTATCCACAGCATGGGGTCTTCTGCTGCTTCTGTCGCTGGGGAACAAATTGACGCTTCATCTTCTTCTCCTTTCCTCGTCTAACGGGGATCCCTTTGTGATTGGAAACAGCCGCTGATGCCTGATTCACCTGTCTTCTTAGTCCTTCAGCGAACAAGTCGTTTGTTCGCTCCTGAGCTTCTTTCAAACCTTGCAGTACACTCAGAATCTCAACGGTCTAATTCTGGGGAGCGGATATAGATGAAGAGTCGTTGGAAGACATGATCCTGAAACAACAATTTTGAGAATGATATAAGTCACAAGCTATACGAATCAAAATATAACACGTATAGGACAAGGATTCAAGAATATCAGAGGTGACGAATTTGTTATAAGTGGAGAATCAACGGTAGCATTCTAAGTCACTTAACAGAGTACGGTAGCGCCATTGCAACTACGTACCCTTGTCAAGTCACCCGAAACCATGGCGAATGGATAGCTGAACACACGATGTGAATATGGATCAAGAATGACAAGTTTACAACCTAGACCGAGGGATGTCTTAGATTTCCAAACTATAAACGGAAAACTGCAATCCCAATCGATGCAAAACCTGGCTCTGATACCAACTAAACCATGTCACGCCCCGCTTCCCAAAATACGGAATACGAGGGGTAGACAAGGCCAGCCATGCTCCTACGGTCAAGGAAATGTCCTGCCGTAGTCACACTTCGGCTTCTAGTTTTTCATGGTAAACAGTAAATGATGCGCAGGTAATGAGAAATGCAGTAACTGAAAGAAACAATAATATAAACTGACCTGAAGTGGAACAAACGAATGTAACTCGGGATGGCAAGTCAAGAAGTCTGTGATGCACGTCTAGTTCTGGTCCAGGCTAAATCTTCTCCTCACACTGAGCATGCATACTCAGGTCGTCAGAGCGACACAATAGCAATATAATATGTATAAAATCAAGTGACAGTTCTAACAGTGATTGAAAGGTTCCTAGGCACACTATAGAGGTCTCACAAGGCATCAACCATGCCAATTTCAAATTTTATTGGTGCCGAGAAACCTTAATACGGATCGTAGACTAGATGTTTAGGCGAAATACGAAACTAGTTAACACTTTAACTAAAGATAAGAAGCTACAACCTTTGTAGATCCGGTTATCCACTTCCTTAGCTCCACATAGTCGTCCTCTCGCTGTCCATCTCGAATCCTAGACTCAATCGTCGGCTTCATCGGAAAGACGAGCGGGCAAGGTCGTCGGCTTCATGCCGAAGATGATCTACGTCGAGGTTGCACAAGTTCAAGCTCCAACTTCACTAAGTGGTGAAACTTGTGAAGAAAACACCCAAAACAACTTGGCAAGAGGTAGAGGGTGAAGAAATAGGAGGTGGGTTTACTTTAGAATTGGATTTCTCACTTTAGATCTCAAGTTGCCATTGATGGCATCAAGCTTGCTATCTTGAAGAAGAAGGTCAAGAAGAAGAAAGGATATGATAAGTGTTGTATTAAAATGAAAAATAATTCAATACTTATCATAAGCAAACCATAGTTGAGTGTAGAGAATAGACCATGGTTACTTGGATAGGTTAGGGTTAAGCATGAAGACAAGAATGGTTAAGAAGTCAAAGCTTCATGAAGCTTCAACTAAAAACAAACTTCTCCACCATTCTTATCTAAATCTTTTCCAAATAAATAAATGAACAAATAAATAAATAAATGAATATGCAAAACCCTAATTATCAAATTAACCATGGTTTAATTCTATACACTTAACTAAATTATCAAGTATCATCAAACATGATACAAATATGTGCACAAAAGTACATCATATATACTTCTTGCACATCGAGTGAGAAAATCCATATAAAGTGAACCAATACTAGCTAATGCAAAGTAATATATCAAATATATAATTATACATTAAATCATTAAATCAACATTTGGTTCAATGATCCGGTCATGTCGCACATAACCGACTAGTATCCAATGTATCGATTTATCGAATCAATGATTCGATAACTAGGTCATATCGAATATAACCAATCGATACATCCATCACGAGAATGAAATACGGTATTACATACACGCATTATTCTCGGTCCTGCACATATCTCATATGCGCTCCTATTTCATTTCGCTTGAGCCAGGAAACCTCTGTGTAGGACTCTAAAGACTCGTCAATACGCCGGTAGCAGATGATGATCATATCAAGCACCCACAAGCCGCAAGCGGTCTGCTAAACGTAATGGCCATCCGGGTATCGAACAGTCAGAAGATCGACGAGCTAGCCCGCTCACACTCCTGTGAATCCAACCAGTAACACTTACCGTACAGTCCGGTCTGTTCGTCTGATACGTCGCATATCAAGTCTAGGGGTGGTAAACGTCAGACCCCAATAACTGATAAGTCGTGCCGATGTGAGGCTCATAACGGGTCGAGAAACTACTGGTAACACTTACCAGCAAATCTCTGATCAGCCCTGGCCAGGGACTTGCCTGTTACGGCCAATCGAGCACAGCGCAACATCAACCCCCAATACCGGGAGAGACGAAACCCCTCATATCGCTCATTGCCTCCATGTGACTCGGGACTGTACCCAAAGACCACCGTTTTGCATGCCCTCATGGACGTGGTAAGGTGGAGATCAAAGCACAGTGGGAATCACATAAGACTCTATGACGATCTCGGATCTACAGACTAACCTGTACAAGTGTCACCTGAGAACTGCCATCTGACGTGAGGTATAATACCATCTGGGAGTTCTCGGCGAGTCCGTCCAGTGTACCCAGTCTCCACTGAGCACCCGTACACCATCTCTGATGTCAAACACCAATGGATATGGGATCATCCATCGCCCATCTCATAGGTCGAGAAGCGTATACGCTAGTCTACACTGGTATATCGATGCCCCGTCTCGATACACCCACGACTAGGGACCTTGAAGGATGTACTTATGGACTACCATGTCCCCACTAGTATGATCTGCATCATAGTCCAGGCAGTCAAGTACACATCCTAAGGGCTTTATCAACAAGTAACTATAAGACAGTTTAAAGAGACAAGTGTACATATTAAGATAAAGAGTAACCAGATAGCATACTATCATATCGAGCAAGAAAGTCATCTCTATATATGTCCAAGCATCCAATATAATATACATCATCTGTACAATACTGGCCTCTAGGGCATACATACAACTAACAATCTCCCACTTGCACTAGGGCCAGCTGCTGTAGTATCGCATACCGAGCATCCCGAAGAGTCTCTCAAACTGTATCTGGGGAATGGCCTTCGTGAGTGGATCCGCCGTGTTGTTCTTCGTGTCAACTCTCCTGACCTCGATCTCCCGGCGATCAACTATCTCCCGGATCAGGTGATACCGCCTCAGAATATGCCTGGACCGCTGATGGGACCTGGGTTCCTTGGCCAAAGCCACCGCTCCATTGTTATCGCAATACAAAGGTATTGGATGCTCAATGGATGGAACCACTCCAAGTTCAGTAATGAACTTCTTGATCCAGACAGCCTCTTTGGCAGCATCGTTGGCAGCGATGTATTCAGCCTCCATCGTCGAGTCTGCCACGGTTTCCTGCTTGGAACTCTTCCAGCTAACCGCCCCTCCGTAAAGGGTAAAGACAAATCCCGACTGCGACTTAGAGTCGTCCTTATCACTTTGGAAGCTCGAATCGGTAAAGGACTCCACTTGGAGTTCTCCGTTACCATACACCAAGAACATATCTCTAGTCCTTCGCAAGTACTTGAGAATGCTCTTCACAGCTGTCCAGTGACTCTCTCCAGGACCAGCTTGATACCTGCTCACTACACTTAGTGAGTATGCAACATCGGGTCTGGTACATAGCATCGCATACATGATAGAGCCTACAGCCGAAGCATAGGGTATCCCTTGCATGCGAGCTCTCTCCAAATCAGTCTTGGGAGACATCTCTTTGGAGAGAGTGACTCCAGAGATCGTGGGCAAGTTCCCACGCTTGGACTCTTCCATACTAAACCTCTTTAGTATGGTGTCAATGTACCTGAATTGGGACAATCCCAAAATCCGTTTGGATCTATCTCTATAGATCCTAATTCCCAATATGCAGGAGGCATCACCAAGATCTTTCATTGAGAATCTTTGTGATAAGAAGAGCTTGACCGATTGCAGCATAGGAATATCATTTCCTATCAAGAGTATGTCGTCCACGTACAATACGAGGAAGACAACCTTACTCTCTGCCACCTTCTTGTAGATACAAGGTTCATCTGGATTTTTGACGAAATCAAACTCTTTGATAACGACGTCAAAGCAGATGTTCCAACTCCGCGATGCTTGCTTTAATCCATAAATGGATTTAAGCAGCTTGCACACCTTTCCGCTGCTCCCACTGTCTACGAAGCCTCTGGCTGAGTCATGTACACGCACTCTTCTAAATCACCGTTTAGAAAGGCGGTCTTAACATCCATTTGCCAGATTTCGTAATCATGATATGCAGCGATGGCAAGCATGATCCGGATGGATTTAAGCATAGCCACTGGAGAAAAGGTTTCGTCATAGTCCACACCTGGTCTTTGACGAAAACCCTTTGCTACAAGTCTAGCTTTGAAAGTCTCCACTTTCCCATCTACACCAAGTTTCTTCTTGAAGATCCACTTGCTCCCAATGGGTTTTACCCCTTCAGGAGCAACGTCCAAAGTCCATACTTTGTTGGTGTACATGGATTCCATCTCGGACCGCATAGCATCCAGCCATTTCACTGAATCCCCACTCGTGATGGCCTGCTCGAAGCTAGTTGGGTCATCATCTTCCATGATGCAATCCTCGCTTCCACCATCCATGAGAAAACCGTAGTATCTCTCAGGTTGGCGAGGAACCCTACTAGATCGGCGGAGAGGCTGAGGTTCATTGGGAGCTACTGAATCTTCTGGTTCCACTAAATCTTCAGTTACGGTTTGTGTATCTGGAACCTCTTCCAGCTCTACCACTTTGCCACTAATTTCTTTTTCAAGGAATTTCTTTTCTAAAAAGGTGGCATGTTGAGCAACAAACACTTTTTGTTCCTCACTGTGGTAGAAAAAAATACCCATATGAATTCTTTGGATATCCCACAAACTTGCAGAGAACTGACCGTGCCTCGAGCTTGTCCGGATTTTGCCTTTTGACATAGGCCAGACAACCCCATATCTTAACTCGTTTAAAATATGGTCTCTTCCCACTCCATATCTTATATGGTGTGGTAGGTACAGATTTAGATGGAACTTGATTCAATAGGTATGCTGCTGTCTCCAGCGCATAACCCCAGAAGGAAATAGGTAACTCAGCTGTGCTCATCATAGAGCGCACCATATCTAATAGGGTGCGGTTCCTCCGTTCTGATACACCGTTTTGTTGTGGTGTATATGGAGGAGTCAGCTGAGAGAGAATCCCATTCTCTTTTAGGAAGTCCAGGAATTCATTGCTCAAGTATTCACCTCCTCGATCAGATCGAAGGATTTTAATACTTTTTCCGGTTTGGTTCTCAACTTCTTGTTTATATTCTCTAAATTTCTCAAAAGCTTCTGACTTGTGTTTCATCAGAAACACATATCCGAATCTAGAGAGATCGTCAGTGAATGTAATGAAGTACGAAGAACCATCCCTGGCATGTGTAGACATTGGACCGCATACATCACTATGTATCAGTCCCAAGAGTTCAGTAACTCTTTCTCCGTGTCCCGTAAACGGAGTTTTGGTCATCTTGCCTTTGAGACATGACTGGCAAGTGTCATAAGATGAAAATTCAAACGGATTTAAATATCCATCTTTATGCAACTTAGCTAGTCGTGTCGCATTGATGTGACCCAGTCTACAATGCCACAAGAAGGATTCGTTGAGTTCAGAACTCTTCCTCTTGTGTGTGTTTGTTATGCTCAGAACTGTTGATTGATTTAGAACATAAATGCCATTGCACAACGTGCCTGATCCAACCAACTTTTGGTTACGGAAAATGTTCATAACATTGTCATGTAATACAAAATTATATCCCTCTTTACTCAACAAAGAAACCGATATAATGTTGCATATCAGGTTCGGCATGTAATAGCATTCGTTCAGAACCAATGTATTACCAGTTGGTAATACAAGGTGATATTCTCCGACAGTCTTAGCTGCAACAATTGCACCATTTCCAACTCTAATGTCTTTATCACCTTCTCCAAGTTCTCTTCCTTTTCTAAGCCCATGTAACTTATTACATATATGGGATCCTGACCCGGTATCTAATACCCAGGACGTAGAGCAAATGGAGAAACAGTTCTCAGTAACGAACACACCCGAAGAAAATGCATCAACATGTACTTTCTTCATTCGGGTGGCATGGGAATCCTGGTATTCCCCTATATCCTGTTCATTCCTATAACTCTTATAAGAAAGAATGGAACCAACGTTCCCCAGCACAGTATAACATGCGGGTTCGGTCAATACATCCATATTATTATCTTCATTAGGGCATGAAATGGTCGCTACCTGGAGAGAGAGAGAAGAAAACACTTTAGCGTATGCTCGTGCAAGATCAGATTGGTTATTATCTTATCTAATCAGGATGGCTCCCACTGCTTTTTATCAAATCTTCCTTCAAACCCTAAAAGGAAAGACTAGCCGGGATTAATTACACACTACAAGTTCGCCAATCTTTCAGCCAGGCCAGTGTCGGTACTTTGAGGGAGGTCCCCCGTGCTTTCGCACGAACCTAATTAATGTAAACCTCATTTTCCCAGAGGCGTAACCTCGTTGACACCTTTTTAGACACCTACTTGATCGGCTAATTGTAATGTGCAAAACTCTCCCCGGAGTAACTCTTACTCGCAATGGGTATCGAGATCCATCTATCTCATAGAAGGTATGCAATCTCATTGCAGATTTCAACACTTGAAACTCCCGATAATGCTTTTGCCCCGAACGATCTATGACCTTGACAAGGTCAACAAACCATAGACCGCAAGTCAAGTTCAACCCGTCATTTCTTGATTGAATCAAACCCACCCGCACGACCCTTGACAAGGTCAACAAGGCCGTACGACTACCCTAACCCAATCTGCATCATATGCATAAGCAGACAAATACTGGTTAGCTACCGCACACTGCGCCTTGACAAGGTCAACAAACGCAGCACGAATACTAAACAGGACCTATCTGAAATGACGGAGGGCTACGACAGGTTTTTCTGAAAACCTATTGCGTAATGAACTTGATATCGTTGTAGAATCAAATGAAGTTTTAAAAATGGAGTGATTTTGAGGCTTTTCTAGTTTTGCTAAAGGGGTCACTCCCGGTGAAGGGATCGTCGGCCCTTTCCTCGTCGAATGAGGTGCGGGATATATCATATATATCACTGTGCAAAGCAGAAACTATAGAAGCAATCAAAAACAAACCGAGGGTGGAGCTTATACCAGTTATTGCTAAAGGAGTCACTCCCGGTGAAGGGATCTCGGTCCTTTCCTCATCGAATAAGGTGCAGGATATATCACATATACCGCTGTGCAAAGCAAGAACTGTAGCTACCTGTTTTATTTAAAATTTGATTCTACAACATCTTAGGTTTCTTTCTTTCATTAATCACATTAATGAAGTCCCATCATTTAAGTACCTAAACATCACAGATAAATACGACGTACACTTATGCCATCCGCATTCGCCTCGATGTCCCCTCGTGCACCGTTAGGTTAGGTAACTAACGACAGAGCAGGACAGAGCTAGCGCGGGTGTAAAACATAAGTAACGTCTATATAATATATCATATATACTATATACTATATCCATCACAGAGCATCACATGATCGCATCACAGATATCGCAGCAGAAGAAACATATGAAACATTGGATATACTAGGACGTCCGTGTTTTAAATACGAGCCAGTATAAAACACGGATTCCACGATCGTGATGAATAGCCAATCCCACACCCCTAGACCCCTACGAGAGCGGAAAGCAACCCTGCCAATTCTAGGGTTAGGAGACCCGGACTCGACTCCTCGAGTTGGTCTCCCACTGGACCCCAGAACCCGGTTACTTATGCTCCCCTCCTTAGGTCTATCCTAATGCGGAAAAGTAAATAATATACAAAAGGCGACAACTTTCGCTACCTGGAAGTGTCCCAATAAAAGAATATTACAAACAAGTTTTTACATGAATGAAAATGAAAAACACTCATCTCACATAAAAAACCCCGGCTATTCGAACACAACGATCCAATATAACATATCCAGCAACACATAACATCACATGTCATCAACGTAAGTAAGTATGCACACCCCAATTGTCGTTGACGTATAGCAACGAAACTGGCGATATCACATATTACACTTACGGTCACAGAAAAGAAAGTGAAAAACTACAACAGTTGGAATCCGCAACCTCTTTAGACATCGCATGCCTAATCAAATGAAATACTTAGACATCACATGCCTAACAGTTATAAACCCCGCATTTTAGTCTCATTATCGAAAACTCTTTTCAATATCAAGTGAAACTAAACCGCTAGATTTACAACATTCATTCAGTTATCTCATAACTGTTTGTGAATTCCAATTATTGTATCACATTCCAGATAAACAGAAAATGTTAAACTTTCCGATCGAACAGTCGAATACCCAAGTTTTCCCGATACAGCTCAACACATGAAAACAAGTCTAAAAACATTCTGTTCGTGCCTCAGTAGCAACGGTCCAGCCGTAGAAGGGTCAAGCCAACGCCTCACATGTGGCACGCCGTACTGCCCCAAACCCGAAGTTCAAAGGGCAGTTCAAGACGGTCACATAATCGAGTTAAGGTTTGTTGTCTTCTAGAGGGTCCATCGCGTTACTTGCACTACTTGGAACGTCTTTAAACTACGGAAAAATCCAACACATGGATATTTTCCGGCAGGGGAAAAGTTGGGTATTCATATCCGGTCGAACTTTTTAACATATTCTAAAGTCATCCGGAAATAAACAAAGACGAAATTTGATAATCCGATCGAAACATCGAAGCTCTAAAACACCCCAGAAAATTCAACTCTTGGAAAAATATTAAAAATAACCCATAAAACTCAGCTGCAGAAATGATGAATTACTGTGCAAAGAATAAGGGGTGACGTCATCACACTGCCGCGGAACCGCCGCAGAAGCCAGGCTTCTGCCGCGGTTCCGCCGCACTATTTACTGTTCATGGAATAATTTTTGCATCGTAATTCTTAGATTTCCCTGCTGAATTTTTTAAGCATTTTTAATCTGGAAAAATCCCAGTTTTTAGAAAAAGTCCAGAGAGCATGATGTGTTAGGGTTTCGATGCGTATTCGAGTTTCAAACGTCGTCTAGACTTCGCCTAAGGCTCTAGCTAGGCTCTGATACCAGTGAAAGGTTCCTAGGCACACTATAGAGGTCTCACAAGGCATCAACCATGCCAATTTCAAATGTTATTGGTGCCGAGAAACCCTAATACGGATCGTAGACTAGATGTTTAGGCGAAATACGAAACTAGTTAACACTTTAACTAAAGATAAGAAGCTACAACCTTTGTAGATCCGGTTATCCACTTCCTTAGCTCCACATAGTCGTCCTCTCGCTGTCCATCTCGAATCCTAGACTCAATCGTCGGCTTCATCGGAAAGACGAGCGGGCAAGGTCGTCGGCTTCGTGCCGAAGATGATCTACGTCGAGGTTGCACAAGTTCAAGCTCCAACTTCACTAAGTGGTGAAACTTGTGAAGAAAACACCCAAAACAACTTGGCAAGAGGTAGAGGGTGAAGAAATAGGAGGTGGGTTTACTTTAGAATTGGATTTCTCACTTTAGATCTCAAGTTGCCATTGATGGCATCAAGCTTGCTATCTTGAAGAAGAAGGTCAAGAAGAAGAAAGAATATGATAAGTGTTGTATTAAAATGAAAAATAATTCAATACTTATCATAAGCAAACCATAGTTGAGTGTAGAGAATAGACCATGGTTACTTGGATAGGTTAGGGTTAAGCATGAAGACAAGAATGGTTAAGAAGTCAAAGCTTCATGAAGCTTCAACTAAAAACAAACTTCTCCACCATTCTTATCTAAATCTTTTCCAAATAAATAAATGAACAAATAAATAAATAAATGAATATGCAAAACCCTAATTATCAAATTAACCATGGTTTAATTCTATACACTTAACTAAATTATCAAGTATCATCACTAGAATCACTAAGCAATCACTGCGATGATATGGGTATGATATGATGCGTGAACAGTATATAAGCATGATTAGGATGTTATGAAACAGTAATTTATCACTTGCACGGTTTATCATGGAACGTACGTGTATAGTTTAGTGAAACAATAAACAGGTGATAATTAGTATGTTCAGTTAGCTATCCATATAATTTGGTTTCATTCTAATCGGGTTCCAGGATCATTAATTATAACCATTTCATTTTCAGCGCTCGCGGCTGGAAATCCGGTTTCAGAATCAGAAGTCCGTTTCGCAACGCATTTTGATCCCAGTTGGAATCAGATTTTAGTGACGCTACAGTTAGATGAAATATAGGGTTTTCAGTAAGGTTTTCAACGCAATAGACGGAGTCTCAATCGCGTCTGTACGTTAGGAGATATACACTGTTCCATACCAATATGTCAGTTCTGGTTCTGTTGGGATTGTTATGCGTCCCGATCTTTTAAATTACAGAATAAATAACGAACGATAACGAAACAGAATGAAACCAATTGTGATGTATAGATAACAGGTTCACCTACAATAAACAGCGGAGTTCCGCAACTTACGAGTTAAGGAAATCCGGTGGTACCCATTACGGAACGGCAAGCAACAATTGGAGTCGCTCTGGACTTCAGTCCAGAGTCGCTCTCCGATCCCAATATCGTCACAGTTTAAGTACAGGAATATCTGGAAACTAGTATAGGGTTAAAGTTCGTCGAGTTGTATTCGATTTGAGCCCCCGAACGCATCATTCCTGTGTGTATATAATTTATGGTGATTTTAACGGTTTTCACGTAAAACAAAATTCCAGTTTTACGGTTAAACTTGGGGGTAGTTGTTTTAGTCATTAACGATCAAATTATCCAACGAAACTTGTACACGTTGTTCATCCCTACAAGGGCCAATGTAATTTATCCAGTTCCGTCAAATTTGATAATAATTTCCTAAGAGAACAAGCATCGAACAGTTTTGTGTCGAATGATCTAACGGAAAGTAAAACATGAATTATATACGATGTCGATTTGTAATTAACAAAAGTAGCATGTAGCAAGTAGGGAACTTGCCTGGGAACGCCTCGGGGTCGCACGGTAGCAGCAGCATCACGAACGCGTGATGTACGCCGTGAAACGGATTTGCGCGAGCTTGGATCGAGACGCGGATTTTGCGTCGGCGTTGTCCGGAGTCGTTGCACGGTTACTGGAGGTTGAGGGGTGCTTGATGATCCTCTGCGAGTGTACTATGGTTGACGACGGTCGACGGCGTCGCTCCGGCAATGGCCGCAGTGAGGGTTTGTAAGGAAAATGTGTTTTGTATGGTTTTTGAGAGAGTTAGAGAGAGAGGGTGAACAGAGGGGATTGAGAGAGTGTTGGAGAGAGAGAGTAGGCAGAGAGAGAGAGAGTGTGTAGACAGAGAGAGAGCTGAGCGTAGACAGAGAGAGAGTATAGAGAGAGAGAGAAAGAGAGTGAGACACAGAGAGATAGATAGTGAGACACAAAGAGATAGAGAGTGAGAGCAGAGGGTCTGCGAGAGGGAGGGAGTGCAAGAGAGAAGAGATGGTGGGAAAGATGACGATGATGTTAATGATGATGCTGCTGCGGGGGGGAGGTCAACGACGAGACGAGAAGCTCGCCGGCGTCGGGGCAGGGGACTCGGTGTGCAGGTGAGTGGGTGCAAGAGAGTGGGTGCAGGGGAATCGAGTTGATGGGGGTAGAGTCGTGAATGGAGAAGGAGGAGGTTAGGGTGAGGTGATGTAGAAGGGGATCGGAGGAAAGTTCATCGTCGTCGTCGAGGGTGGAGGTTGCATTGGGTTGTGGGAGGTTTAGGTGCTCGGGTTTGGGGCTCGGCGAATGTAGAGAGAGAGAGATGAGGAGTGAGTGGGAGACGGGGTTGAAAACATGGGGGTAACGGCAGGAGCGACGGCGTGAGGCGCGGCGGAGGAAAGGGATCGCGCGCGCGAGTTGCGGGAGGTTACCGTTGGGAATTTTGAAGGAGATGAACAGTGGTGGCGGGTCGGGTCTGAAGTGGAGACGGGCATGGGTTTTGGGGAGTGGGCTGAAGAAATGGGCCGGCTCGCAAAAGGAAAATAAAATCGCTAAAAACTTGGTGGGCTGAGGGAGAATATAGGGAACGGGCCGGGGAAAAATAAATAGAAAAAGGAAGAGTGTGGACCGGGCTTAGGGCTGGAAAAGGAAAAGAAAATGAAATTAGAAAAATAGAAACGGGCCGGGCTTGGGTTATGGGAATTAAAGAAAAATTTAGATGATAATAAAAAGGAGTGGGCTTAAGGAATTATTTGGTTTTAGGGTTTAGTTTTAAGTAGATAAGGGAAATGGTTGAAGGGGGAAAATTTTCCAAATAAAAATAAAAAGGGGACTTTAACATAAATAATTAATTATATAAGAATAGATAAAATCATTAAAATTATAAATAAGAGTAAATAGGATTCTAGAGTAACAAAATGCATATTTTGGTATAAGAGGGGCTGGGTATTACACCAAGGAACTCTTATGGATATCTATTCTACCACAAGGAGGAACAAAAGGTGTTTGTTTCTCAGTATGCCACATTCTTAGAAAAAGAGTTTTTCACAGATAAAGATGATGGCATGGTGGTAGATCTAGAAGAGGTTCTAGAGACACAAACTACAAATGACGACTTGGTTGAACCGGCTGTTGCAATAGAAACTGAGGAACCTCGGCCACTCCATAGGTCTGGTAGGACTTCTCGCCCACCAGAGAGGTACTATGGTTTCCTCATTGATGGTGACAGAGAAGACTGCATCATGGAGGATGATGACCCTACCAGTTTTCAGCAAGCTATCATGAGTGGAGACTCTGTGAAGTGGCTGGATGCCATGAGATCCGAAATGGAGTCTATGTACACCAACAAAGTTTGGACTTTGGACGTTGTACCCCCTGGGATAAAACCTGTGGGGTGAAAATGGATCTTTAAAAGAAAGATTGGTGTAGATGGGCAGGTAGAGACCTATAAGGCAAGACTTGTGGCGAAAGGTTTTCGTCAAAGACCAGGTTTGGACTATGACGAGACTTTTTCGCCCGTATCCATGCTTAAATCCATTCGGATCCTACTTGCTATTGCTGCTCACTACGAATATGAAATCTGGCAGATGGACGTTAAAACGGCATTTCTAAATGGAGATTTAGAAGAATGCGTTTATATGGATCAACCGGAAGGCTTCATTAACAGTGGGAGCAGCGGGAAAGCATGTAGATTGCTTAAATCCATATATGGGTTAAAGCAGGTATCACGGAGTTGGAACATCTGTTTCGATGATGTTATCAAAGAGTTTGATTTCATCAAAAATCCAGATGAACCTTGTGTTTATAAGAAGGCTGTAGGGAGAGCTGTCACATTCCTCGTATTGTACGTAGATGACATTCTTCTGATAGGAAATGACATTCCTATGCTACAGTCGGTCAAATCTTTCTTATCACTAAGATTCTCCATGAAGGACCTGAGTGATTCCACATACATCCTGGGCATTAGGATCTATAGGGATAGATCCAAGAGGTTGTTGGGATTGTCCCAAACCAGGTACATTAACACCATCCTAAAAAGGTTTAGTATGGAAGACTCCAAGCGGGGTGCCTTACCCGCTTGCCATGGGGTCACTCTCTCCAAGGAATCTTGCCTAAAGACCGATAAAGAGAGAGCTCGCATGAGCATTATACCCTATGCTTCGGCAGTAGGATATATAATGTATGCGATGTTATGTACACGCCCAGATGTAGCTTATGCACTTAGTGTTGTAAGCAGGTATCAATCCAACCCAGGGGAGAATCACTGGATAGCTGTGAAGAACATTCTTAAGTACTTACGAAGGACTAAAGAATTATTCTTGGTGTATGGTAATGGAGATCTCCAAATGGAGGCCTTTACCGATTCGAGCTTCCAGAGCGATAAGGACGACAGCAAATCTATCTCAGGGTTTGTATTTACCCTCAATGGAGGGGTAGTAAGTTGGAAAAGTTCCAAACAGGATACCGTTGCAGACTCTACGATGGAAGCTGAGTACATTGCTGCGAATGATGCCGCCAAGGAAGCCATCTGGATGAGGAAGTTCATCTCGGAGCTAGGAGTAGTTCCAACCATTATTGATCCAATACCATTGTATTGTGATAATAATGGGGCTATGGCGTTAGCCAAGGAGCCCAGGTCCCATCAGCGGTCCAGACACATCCTGAGGCGCTTTCATTTGATCCGGAAGATTGTAGATCGCCGTGAGATCGAGATTAAGAGAGTAGACACAAAGAATAATGCCGCGGATCCACTCACCAAGGCCCTCCCTCAGCTGCAGCATGAGCGACTTTTTGAGATGTTGGGTATGAGATACGCCAATAACTGGCCTTAGTGCAAGTGGGAGATTGTTGGATATATGTATGCCCTAGAGGCCATTATGTGATGGTGGATATATTTATACATGTGTGTGTGTGTGTGTGTGTGTGTGTTCAGTGTGCATTCTTGCTCGACATGATAGTATGCTATCTGGTTATTCTTTATCTGACATGTTGAATTGATCATGTTTTTATTCATTCATACATGTTGATAAAGCCCTGAGGATATAGGCTTGACTACTGTGATTATGATGGAGATCATACTAGTGGGACATTTGTAGTTTATAAGCATATCCTGGAATGTCCCTATTCGTGGGTGTATCGACACGGGGCATCGATATACCAGAGTAGACTAGCGTATATGATACTAGACCCATATGATGGGCGATGGATGTTCCCACATTCATCGATGTTTGAAATCGAGATCGTATACGGGTGCTCAGTGGTGACTGGGTACACTGGACGGACTCACCGAGAACTCCTATATGGAATTATATCTATCGTCGGATAGCAGTTCTCAGGTGACACTGGTACAGGTTAGTCTGTAGACCCGAGATCGCCATAGAGTCTTGTGTGCTCTCCCACTGTACTTTGATTACCACCCTACCACGGCTCTACTGAGTCGTGCAAACAAGTGGCCATTGGGTACATTCCCGAGACACACGAAGGCAATGAGCGATAGGAGGGGTTTCGTCTCTCCCGGTATTGGGAGTTGATGTTGTGCTGTGCTCGACTGGTTATATCAGTAAGTCCCTGGCCAGGGCTGCTGAGATTTACTGATAAGTGTTATCAGTAGTTTCTCGATCTGTTATAGACCATTCATCGGCACGACTTATTGAGTTATTGGGGTCGACGTTACCATCCCTAGGCTCGATATGCAGCATATCTGACGAAGAGACCGGACTGTACGGTACTGTTGCCGGTTGGCTCGACGGGAGTTATAACAGGTTCGCTTGTTTTCTTCTGATCGCTCAATACCCAGATGGCCGTTACGTTTAGCTGACCGCTTGCAGCTTGGGGGTGCTTGATATAATCACCACCCACTGCCGGCGTATTGACGAGTCTTAGAGTCCCACAAAGGAGTTACCTAGTCCAGGAGAAGCGTTGTGGTGCGCATATGCGATATGTGCGTGGGCCCGGTTAAAATGCGCGTATGAGATACCGTATATTAATAGGGCAGCTTGCTTTTGGTCGGGTCGTATGTGATATGACTGGATTGATAAATCAAGTGTTGATTTATCATTTAACCATTAGCTTCTCACCTAAAATCCTTTCTTGTCTTTATGCATGCATGTATGCACTCATTCTCATTCATTCTCATTCATGCACATAGGATGTGCATGCACACATACATGCATACATAAAGGTTATCATGGTTGTATATATAGGAGATGGTGGCAATATAAGACTCGCACCTTATATTTATATATGTGGATATATATTGCATTTGTTTTAAAACAAAAGAAAGAAAAAGGTTAATACATGATTATCTTCTACACTCTTCTTTGAACTAACCATGCTCACCTACTTTTTAACCATGTGTTAATCTTTCTTTTATGTTTTAACTCAAGTGCAATAATATCCATATAATGTAACTATGGTTTAAGATGAAGAAGGGAAAATATATATACTTATATTTTCTATTTTTCACAAGACAATTATCATTCTCTTGATATTTCTAAAAGCCATCATCTTCTTCCTCCTTGCTCTTTTGCTCTCTAGATTTCTCAAGTGAGCAAAACACTTACCAAGTTAGGATTTTGAAGTGAGAAAAGCCACCACAACACCATTCTACACAAGTCTTGCCCACTTGTGAAGAGTGTTAGCTTCATTTTCTTCTCTTGATCTTGTGAAGTCATAAGCTTGGACAAAGCGGACTCCGGGTGGATCATCGTGGACCTAGAGGAGTTCAAGCGGACCTTTTCCAAACCCCAAGTAGCCGAGGAGTCTAGCGTAGGGAGCTACAAAGGTTGTACTCTCAAAACCCTAGCTTTATCTACTTGTGATAATGTGTTGTTTTAGAAACCCTAAAATTCTAATGATGATTCTTTGTATGTTCACTTAGCACCTTAAAAATTTAATCTTTGGTACATGTGATGCTTCCAAACCCTCCATGAGGTGCTAGGTAAACCTAACAACATTATCGAACACTCATCGAAAACTTTAGCAGATGGCCGCACCCCCGATACCGTTGACGAAGTGAACTAAGGCGGAACACCGTGGCCGCAAGTATCCGAGTGGGTACTATTGGCTACGGGGTTCTCCTACAGTCACTTGGTCGCGGCTATGGGGCGTGGTTGTCTACTAGAGTTACCCGGCGAGTGTTCGCGTACAATACGCGATTGCGACGGAGTTTTGATCCGAATCAAAACTCCATAGAAACCGATTAACCGAGACTAATACACTTGGTTTATAATATACTAACTAGTTTTCACAAAACTAATTATTTGGATTCTAACAATTGTATCGCATATCATCAAGAACTGTACAACATTAAACTTTTTGATCGATTTAGCAAACACCCACAAAATCCAGAGATCTCAACAACTTGAGAATCACTAAAAATATCCAAAGAGTGTAAAATATAGAAATGGAGCAGCACAGAGAAAACGAGCACCCAACTCCTCAAAAGTGCGGCAGAACCGCGGCCAAACAGAGGTTTGGGCCGCGGTTCCGCGGTCGTTTGAGTGAGTTGGGGCCTCAAATTTTCTGGGGCTCCTTGAAATACCCTACACGATTTTTTGGATATTTTTTATTACGAAAACTCCAACGTTTAAAAAATTCAACAGAAAGCATAAAATTTAGCGAGTTTCGAAACCGATCGAACACTTTAACATCATAACGACCTACCCAAAAGTTTTAGCTTGGCTCTGATACCATGAAAGTATAACCTAGCACCACCATGAGGTTCTAGTGGCATCAAGCATGTCGAATTTTAATTTTATTAGGTGCTAAGTTTGACTCACCAAGATCTATACTAGAAGATTAGGGTTTCAACTTATGATGATATGTAAACGATGAGAAGTGAAGATGGTTATACCCTCATAGATCGAGTCCTTCACTTCATATGCTCCATGTAGTAGTCCACACGACTCCACTAGACTCCACTTGAGAGTGTGGACGAGCTTCCTCCGATGACCTTCATACCGAAGATGATCCACGCGAAGCCCGCTAGCTCAAGCTACCTCTTCACTAATCTCCTATTGTGAAGAAAACACGCCACACCAAAGTGCTAGTTTGGTGTGGGATGATGAAGTAGGGGATTTGATTTGCTCACTAGTATGTGTTCAAGCTTCATGATTCACATCACATGTGAGGGTTGAAGCTTGAACTATGGTGAAGAGGAAGAAGAAGATGAAAGCATGAGAGCAACACTTGAAAAATGACTAAATGTTGAGAATGAGATCAATCAATGGCAACCCCTTGACCCCCACTCATTCTAGCATGGAAAAATCGCAATATAAAATTGCAACCATGCTTGAATAGTGAGTCAAGATGAATAAACTAACATAAATGCCATACTTGAAACCATGCTCTCATTTTCCACCTCAATTTCTATTTTCCAAAAATAGAAATTCAAGCCATGCTTCATTATATATATATATATATATATATATATATATATATATATATATGTGTGTGTGTGTGTGTGTGTGTGTGTGTGTGTATATGTATATATATGTATATGTATATGTATATATATTATGAAGAATATTTAGTACGCTAATGATATTAGTTAAGATATAATTATATCACATATAATATATATCACATTATTAAATCAACACTTAATTTAATAATCTGGTTATATCACATATAACCGACTAATATCATTTATCTGTGTATCGCATTATCAAATCAACACTTGATTCGATAATCTGGTTATATCACATATAACCTAACCAATAATAGATAACTGCCAGATTACAATACGGTATCACATAGACGTATTTAATCAGGCCCACGCACATATCACATATGTGTCCTACTTCGTTTCGCTTGAACCAGGGAACTTCTGTGTGGGACTTGTTCATACCATAATTTTCCATTATTATATTCCCCATTCTTATTCATTTTACAAATAAACAGGTGCTTTTGATCCATGTCTGCTACATAGTTGCAGGTTACATGTTTTCGGAATAAAAACAATGAAATTGATGAAAAGATAATACAAAAGTGAGACTACAACCGATAAATGGTGGAATCTTGATCGTGCCTATATTTTGAGGGACAATGTAGATCAATGAACAAGTTCACAAAATACAAAAACAGCGCAAGATTCAAGACTTCGACATGAAGCAACGGTAAAAGTCCACTACATTATTCACTGTGAGATCTGGAAGAGAACTAGAAGACATTCTGAAGAACCAACTGAAGAAACAAGTAGAAAAATGCAACAGGAAGATAACCAGAAAATTGCAGCCAACACACCATCAACATGGCAGCGGAACCGCGGCCAAACAGGGGTCTTGGCCGCGGATCCGCGACCATATAATGCCCGTGTCGGTGCGAACGCTGGCGGTGCGTCGGTGCTTTGACTAGTCTTCTCAGGGGCATATTTGTAATTGCAGATGTGAATCGAATGTAACCCTAGGGTTTCTATGATCTATAAATAGAAGCCATAAAACCTCTTTTAGGTTATGCCTCTTCTTATGCCTCTTTTCATTGAATAAAATTCAGAATTCCTATCATGTTTGGAGAGCATCAATTTTGTAAGTAGTTTCTTTTATTTTGCCCTAATTCTTAGTTTTTATTTCTGCCCTAGTTTAATTTATTCTCTGCCCTAGTTTAATTTAGATTAGAACTTTTTATTAATCTGCGGTAGTTAGATAATTAATCTCTTAAATCGAAAACTCAAATAAAAATCATGTCTTTCATAGATCCCCTAATGAGCGAGTAGTTCCTCGCTTGTTAGGGTTAGGAATAGGGAAGGTTTGAGAGATGCAAATCTCTCACCCCTTTCTTGCCCATCACCTATTAATTATTAGAACTCCATGCATACATACACATGCTCCCTACGGCACCCTACCCACAAGGTAACGGTGATACCGTAGTCTAAAAGACCGGATGTGCATGTTTTCCATGGAGGTTAGGGTAAGGATTAAGAAAGGACAGACAAAAACCTAGAGGAAGAAACATCGTTTCTTCCCGAGCGTCCTAATCCCCTTTATTAATTATTACCATAACACCTCATAGATCTAAATTAGGGCATTAAAAGCGGTGGGAAATCTTTGCATTTCCAAACTTAACCTAAACCTAACCCTAACAAAATTCTAGTCCTAGTCTAGATCAACTTAGTTTTTAGGAATAATCGATTCAACACCGTTTGGAATTAACTCGTTAGAACAAATAGAGAATACACAAAATCCATATGGACCGACCCGTACTCACCAGCTAGCTACCAAGCGACGCCGTTCTTGATTGCGGTTATAAAATTTCTTTGATCAATCAAATGGCGCCGTTGCCGGGGATGGCGTTGTTATTTTCTTTTTGTAATTTCGGGTTAATATAAAATTGAAAAAATCATAAAAACTGAAAAATAAAAAAAATTATCATCTTGTTATTTTGTGAAGGGTATTTTCGTTTGAATTGTGCAGGATTGAAGAACAAATTCAGATCTGGAAAAATCCAGAGAGCAAAACAGAAAACCCTAGATCTGAACAACAGAGGATTTCCACAACAGAACAACAGAAGAAATTTGGAGGGCCGGGTCAACAGGACGACCGCGCTTCCGCCGTGAGATCCCTGCTCCGACCGCGCTTTCGCGATGCGTTGGTGACGTCAGCGAAGTAAATCCCCTCTGTGAGCTTCCTTTATCCTTCTCTGAACCCCCTGATATCTCCTCTGTAAAAATTTCCTGCAGGATTCTTTGCGCCAAAAATTTCTCCCCCTTCCAATAATTGATCTTGTGCAGGATTCTTTGCGCCACGCTAAAAAAATTGTTTGCAAGTGATTGTGTTTACTGTTTTGCATATTTAAATTGACTTTAAGGAGTTTTTTACACCGATCCAGATTGGGTGGGGATTTCATTATCCTTCCTAGGACCCTAAAAATCACATAAGGCATATTGCATTGACCATCAAGGTAATTAAAAAAAGATTAGACTCAGCCCTAAGGACTTCGCGCTCAATAGGACAAAAGAATAGTTGTAGGCATCGACCGTTGATCCTAACCTGACTTTGTGGTGCCTAGACTAGACAGGTAGGGAGAGGTAATTTTAAAAGGCCCGTCTCATGGTGATTCATGAGCGGATCCCTCCTCTCTCTACTTGTACTTACCTGGCCACAATTGGCGGTGAAGAGGCGGTTTGATGTCCTACTTCTTGCCCTTTGGAATAATTAGAAGCTGTCTAGTTGACCTAGGTGACCCTAGATCTAGGCTTGATTATACATTTGTGATTTATTGAAAGTATGTCTAAGCCTTTTATTGAAAATCTTTTTGCAAAAAGTTCCACATAAAAAAAACACAAAAAGAAAAAAAGGAAAATTTTTTTTACAAAAAAACTTGCAACTTGTCGCTAAGAAATCGGTGCACCCCACTTACACCCACCTTCTTTTTCTTCTCCTTTTTACATCATGGGCACCCCACCTTATAAAACCCTTGCCGAACTTTGGTACCCTGAACCAAACTTTGCTTCATACGTGAATTGTTTCGGTCGAATTACGGACGACCCCTCCATGCCCAAAATTTCTTTGAAAGATCAAATAGAAGCGTCTAGGAGAAACAGTTGGACTCCGCAATCCACTGTGTATCAACCGTATCAACCTTCACCACCTTCTTACTTTGATACTCCTTTTTCAAGCCCTGTTGTAAATCCAAAACCCATGTCTATAGCTGAACATATTGAACAATCTTGTAACCGATCTTTCACTCCTTTCAACACTTCTAGTTCTTGGGATCAACAATTACATTCACCTTTTTATCCAAATGTTGATCCTACTCCTGTCCAACCATTCAATTCCTACCAGTCCTACCCGACTTCCGCACATTCTCTAGACATTGCTTCTACACAACCATTTGAGAGTTTCACGTATCCAAACAATTTTGAATCTTTTACCGAAACCCCTTCACAACCCATGTCTAGTTTGGAACAGTCGTTGGAAGCTTATATTTTAGCAACAAACAAACAGATGGGGAATTTGGATGCGTCCATTGCCTCCCTTATGCAACCTAGTGAACCGGTAGCTAGTTTCCAACTAGCTCCAAAAATTCCAATATATGATGAGGCGGTTGGACAGAGTGAGAATAGGAGTGGTGAGAGTGGGCAGCACACCCTTCCAAATCAAACCTACCCATCACAATTGAATCCCACAACTCCAGTTTTCAAACAAATGTCCCAAATGATTCACCCGTTGAAAATAAAACATTTAATGAGTTGTGCGACTTTGTAGTGCTTGATTTGCCAGATTGTGAAGGATCCCTTTCGAGTGAAACCACACCTAATCCTTTTGAACTCTACACCTCCACTCTAGGACCTAAATTGATAAATATCCATGCTTTTGATGAGGTGTCTAAAAAAATTGATTTTCACTTGATTGAGGATATTGACGTCGGGAATATTTTGGATGATGAACCAGTAGATTTGACTGAAATTTTATCTCCAATTCATCATCCCGAGTCATTAAATATTTTCCCGAACCTCATATGCGTCTTGATTTTGATGATAATGGTATGGATAAGCTAAATTTTGAGGAGAATTATGAGGATAGTATTGAGGAGAGTATTAAGGATAGTATTGAGGATGAACCATTTTTGTTTGATGTGTCGGATTTTCCAATTCATCCCCCTGAACATTTAACTGTTATACATCCTAAATCAACCCCCTCCCTTCCATCGTTCCGACCACTCAAAAGATCATGTAGGAGGACTGTGAGCTTGAAAAATTTCTGTTCGATCACAGCAGTTTTGACGCCACTAGTGCGTTCCTCCTTGAATCTGACACTCTTCTCACAACCGATATCGATTACGAGTGTTTCACTTTTTCGGACGATTTTGAAGACTCACAGCCTGAGTTTGAGTCCTTTGAATTTTCAGATGAGTTAGTTGAACCATCAGACTCGGTTGCTGACAGTCATTTCGAACCATTGATGGAATCCTTCGAATTCGAGACAGATTACTTCGGTGAGAATAAGACTATCCCTAAATCACTCCGCTTCGTCCTTTCCATCGTTTCGACGGAGCAAGAATTCGTCACGCTTCCATGTTCAATGGATGGTTTACCAAGTTCAACGTACCCATGTTTTCTTGCGAATCTTGATGGATTTGACCCTATTTCTCGACGGGTTGATAGATTAGCACAATCGGTTTTAACACATTGGTCATCACATATTGTGCTAATTTATTCACTCAATTTACACCCTCAAATTCGTACTACACTTCTTTCTCTCTTCCGCCATTCTTCTCCTCCACCGAGACCGTATACCGTTTCTATCTCTACACGGTCTCGTGTGCTTCTCATTTCTTCTCTCTACACTCCATTCTTTCACCAACCACACTATTATCACGATAAAAAATTTGAATGGTTGGGGCTAACCTTTGGCCTGTGTAAGACCTTGTATAGTTTGATTTTTCTCCTCCCTAACTCTGAACTTTAACGCTTAAACGGTGGAAACACTGTTTCACTTAAGTTTGGGGGGGACCTTGTTGTATATATATTTTGTTTTTCTTTTAACAAAAAAAATTATAAAAAAATAAACAAGGGAGTGCCGACATTTTTGACCCTCTTGGTGTAGCCTGACAGTGAGGGCACTGTCAAGTTTAAGTTTGGGGGTGTGCTCGGTAAGCTTTCTTCCTTCGCATTCATGTGTATGTTTTTGCATTTGCATATTTATTTTAAAACCCATAAAAATTGAAAATTTTCAAAAATTATAAAAATTAAAACATTCAATTTTGGCCCTAATTGACTTGAGTTTGACAAAAAGGTTAACTAGCTAGGAACAACTACATCCTAGACATTAGTAAATTAAAAACCCTAAAAATAAGCTTTCTTAAAATTTAACGGTAGAAAGTATATGTCTTTGTAGTTTATTTAGAAATATGCAAATTTTGAGTTCACTTCTTGGGCTAAGTTGAAATAAGGAAAAAGTATTGATATTTTTATTAAAGTGCAAGTCTGAAAAATAATTCCTAAGCTTAAGTCTAAATTCTGAAAATATATACCCTACAAATTGCACAAACACAAACCTTGAAACTTGGAATACTAGAAGAGATCTTGAAATGCTCTTGTCATAAGTCCTTAGTATGAAGAAAAATAAAACTACAAGTGTGAATAAAGAGATTAAAAAAAATGAACACTGGTTTTTGTAATTACTTAAGGCTGCATTAATAGAAAAAATATTTAGCGATGGTGCTTTATCACCTAGTGTCTTAGACCAACTGGTTTGGGAGTCACTGCTAAAGCCTTAGGTATTACAAGACTAGGAATTACGCTTTAATATGCAAACACATTTTGTAATCGGTCGTTTGGTACCTCAAGAAATATTAACGGTCGCATGAAGAATGTGTGAGCAATTTCATCTAAAAATTCACCAATTGAAAAGTACTTTGGACGATGGACAAGAGTATAATAGCTTGATTTCAATTTCCAAGTGTAGGGGTGATATATACACACACATAGGGGTATGTGATTGGGGTTTAAATAAGAGATAGCAATGAAAAATAGGGCTTATATCTTTAGTAGAGATGATAGAAATTCCTAAGTTGAGATGGAACCCTAGAAGGAAAACTTAAAAGACGTTAAAAGCTGAGTAAATTCACAAGAACATATATAATCTTACGTTAAATAATAAGGAAGCGTGAAAAATACGGGTGGATAATTTCTGAGTCGAAGATAATAGAGTTCTTGTTAGAAAACCTAATTGGAGAATAAAAGTCGATAAGCCGAATTGATAGGTTTTTATGGGTAGTATCCGCTGAAAACCCTCAGGAGACAACACTCCTCCTACTATGGACACCTAGAGGTTTAACGGCTTGTTGCACGAGCTCAATGCAATCGTGTTTCCTTGAGAAAGTGGGGGTAGGTCTTTTTCGAGAATAAAAACTAGGTTTGCTCGAGGACGAGCAAAAGATAAGTTTGGGGGTATTTGTTCATACCATAATTTTACATTATTATATTCCCCATTCTTATTCATTTTACAAATAAACAGGTGCTTTTGATCCATGTCTGCTACATAGTTGCAGGTTACAGGTTCTCGGAATAAAAACAGTGAAATTGATGAAAAGATAATACAAAAGTGAGACTACGACCGATAAATGGTGGAATCTTGATCGTGCCTACATTTTGAGGGACAATATAGATCAATGAACAAATTCACATAGTACAAAGGCAGCGTAAGATTCAAGACTTCGATACGAAGCAACGGTAAAAGTCCACTACATTATTCACTGTGGAGATCTGGAAGAGAACTAGAAGAAATTCTGAAGAACCAACTGAAGAAACAAGTAGAAAAATGCAACAGGAAGATAACCAGAAAATTGGAGCCAACACACCATCAACATGGCCGCGGAACCGCGGCCAAACAGGGGTCTTGGCCGCGGATCCGCGGCTATATGATGCCCGTGTCGATGCGAATGCTGGCGGTGCGTCGGTGCTTTGACTAGTCTTCTTAGGGGCATATTTGTAATTGCATATGTGAATCGAATGTAACCCTTGGGTTTCTATGATTTATAAATAGAAGCCCTAAAACCTCTTTTAGGTTATGCCTCTTCTTATGCCTCTTTTCCTTGAATAAAATTCAGAATTCCTATCATGCTTGGAGAGCATCAATTTTGTAAGTAGTTTCTTTTATTTTTCCCTAATTCTTAGTTTTTATTTCTGCCCTAGTTTAATTTATTCTCTGCCCTAGTTTAATTTAGATTAGAACTTTTTATTAATCTGCAGTAGTTAGATAATTAATCTCTTATATCGAAAACTCAAATAAAAATCATGTCTTTCATAGATCCCCTAATGAGCGAGTAGTTCCTCGCTTGTTAGGGTTAGGAATAGAGAAGGTTTGAGAGATGCAAATCTCTCACCCCTTTCTTGCCCATCACCTATTAATTATTAGGACTCCATGCATACATACACATACCGCTCCCTACGGCACCCTACCCACGAGGTAATGGTGATACCGTAGTCTAAAAGACCAAATGCGCATGTTTTCCATGGAGGTTAGGATAAGGATTAAGAAAGGACGGACAAGGACCTAGAGGAAGAAACATCGTTTCTTCCCGATCGTCCTAATCCCCTTTATTAATTATTATCATAACACCTCATAGATCTAAATTAGGGCATTGAAAGCGGTGGGAAATCTTTGCATTTCCAAACTTAACCTAAACCTAACCCTAGCAAGATTCTAGTCCTAGTCTAGATCAACTTAGTTTTTAGGAATAATCGATTCAACACCGTTTGGAATTAACTCGTTAGAACAAATAGAGAATACACAAAATCCCTGTGGACCGACCCATACTCACCGGCTAGCTACCAAGTGACGCCGTTCTTGATTGCGGTTATAAAATTTCTTTGATCAATCAGGACTCTAAAGACTCGTCAATACGCCAGCAGTAGGTGATGATCACATCAGTCACCTACAAGCCGTCAGCAGTACTAACTGGACGTAACGGCTACCTAGGTATTGAGCGATATGAAGATCAACAAGTAAGCTTGTCCATACTCTCTATGAAGCCTATCAGTAACACTACCGTACAGTCCGATCTCTTCATCTGATATGTCGCATATCATGTCTATGGGTGGTAAACGTCAGACCCCGGTAACGTGATAAGTCATGCCGATGTCTGCCCTATAACGGTTCGAGAAACTACTGATAACACTTATCAGTAAATCACAGCAGCAGCCCTAGCCAGGGACTTCCAGTTATAGCCAATCGAGCATAGCACAATATCAACCCCCAATACCGCGAGAGACGAAACCCCTCCTATCGCCCATTGCCTCCATGTGACTCGGGAATGTACCCAAAATCCACCTGTTTTTTATGTCTCCTTTGAACGTGGTAGGGAGGAAATCAAAGCACGGTGGGAGCCACATAAGACTCTATGACGATCTCGGGTCTACAGACTAATCTGTTCCAGTGTCACCAGAGAACTGCTATCTAACGATAGGTATACTACCAACTAGGATTCCTCGGCGAGTCCTGTTCGGTGTACCCATTCTCTAATGAGCACATGTATACAATCTTTGAAGTCACACACAAATGGCTGTGGGATCAACCATCACCCTCTATGGGACAAGAAACGTACACATCAGTCTACTCTGGAATATCGATGCCTTAGTCTCGATATTCCCTCTACTAGGAACCGATTAAAAGATGTACTTTTGGACCACACTGGCCCCACTAGTATGATCTCATCATAATCCTGGTAGTCAAGTACATATCCTAAGGGCTTTACCAACATGTGAAAGACAGACAATATAATAATACCAGTCTACATGTTAAGATAAAGGTAACCAGATAGTATACTATCATGTCGAGCAAGAAAGTCCTCTATATATATGTCCAAGCATCCACTATATCAACAATAATGGCCTCTAGGGCATACATATTCCTAACAAGGAGCACTCTGCAATTGTTTAAAAAAAATTAAAAGCTCTGCAAATTTCGACAGAAACTTGGAATCTTAGTTTCGTGTTTCAGAATTATTTCGGTTTCATAGTTTTACTTATCGTTTAATCTGTTGGTTAAGGTTTACTAGGCTCTGACACCACTGTAAGTCGATGTCGCACACCCCGTGTGTTCGCGGGGAGGCAAAATTTTCAAAAAACGATTTTATAACTTCGCAACAACGACTTGAATCAACAGGATCTTTATATAAACCTTAACTAACACATAAGGTAAGAGGTTCTAACTAATATGAAAGAAGTTTATACCTCCGTGAACCTAGTCCTTCGTCTTTCGTTGTCCCTCTCCTCTTCTTAAGCTCCTAGAAGAGAGTGTACGGATCGCTTGATCGTTAGCCTCGTTGGGTCAAAGATGATCCACCCGAGAGTGACTACTTTGAGTTTCTACCTCTAATATGAGGCAACTAAAGAACCTAGTGTGCTAAACTAAGTTACTTAGGTGATGTAGAAAGTGATTAAGAATGGTTTAGTCTCTTGAACCCTAGGATTCTCAACTCATGAGACAAATTAGAGTTAGAAGAAGAAGAAGAGAGCTTGGAGGAGAGAGTGTGTTTGTGATAGAATGAATACAGAATGGCTTATTGTAATAACTATTAAGCCCAGATATTTTCTACAAAATATCTAGATATTACACTTGCCTCAATAGTAATCCATGACTCACTACATGAGTCACCATGTAGCCATGCTTCATTAATTGCAATATAACACCTCATCCTCCACCTCATTAACCTTTTAATCTAAATGGTTATTAAAACAAATGAGGTATCTTCTTTTAGAAGCATTTTTCCTAAAATTACAAGAATACCCCTCAACCGTATATACATATCCGTATCCGTATTCCGAAAAACATGAATACCCAGAGACTAAATAATCTGACAATCTAATACTAGGATCCGGCTTAAACCAAAGCCCACTGGTATTATCCGTTCGAATCATGATCCGTGCACAAGTGCACGTATATGATCGAATCCTGTCGTAAGACCATACGGCCTCTATATTGTTTCGTCCGAAGCAGAGAAACCCTCTGTTTGTGACTCTAAAGACTCGACAGTACGCTGGCAGTGGGTTTAACCACAAGCACATCAGCAGTACTAGCTGCACATAACGGCTACCCAGGTACATGTCGAAAAGAAGGCCAACGAGCAAACTCATCCAAACTCCTGCTGAGCCTATCCGTGACAATGTCCGTGCAGTCCGGTCTGTTCGTCTGAGAGTATCGTATGTAAGGTCTAGGGGGTGGAAAAAGTTAGACCCCTACTAACCAGAAAAGTCGTGTCGGTGTGGCTCAAGACCATCCGAGAATCTACTGGTCCATTCACCAGTACTTCTTAATCTGCCCTGGCTAGGGACTTATGGTGTTGACCAACTGATCATAGCGTGACATCGACTCCCTATACCGGGAGTGACAAATGTCACGACCCGTAATTAAGCACGTGACCGGCACTTAAATTACGCAATGTCTAAAGGCGTGACGTAAATCAAGTAAGCCGAAGCCCAGAAAATCTAAACCTTTTTGCTGAAAAAAGTGAGGGTGCGGTTTTGAAATAAAGGTATAATAATCATGTTTTGTCTTTTAAAATTTTGGCAGCACCTCCCTCATATATTTTGATCCAAAAACCTAATATACAACAATATATAGGCATCTCCAAGCGGGAGCTAGCTCTACGCCAACTGGCGGAAACACAACCACACAAGTAATACGTATATGACGCCCAACGGCGAAGATCAACCCAGAAAGAACAATAAAGAAAGACATCAAACTCAAGAAGCGAACACAACCCATCGCTATAAGTCTCTCACAAAACCCAAGTCTTTCTAAGTCTACCAATAAACAATACTAGTTTCTGATCTGATCTAATGTGATATGATATGATGGAGTTTGTCTAGATACAATAGAATATAACGGTACGAGAGTGGGCATGATCCAACATGTATCCCACCTACCAAAGCAAACACCATGGATGAAGCTGTGTGTTAGCAATACCACAACTAATCCCAACAGTCAAACCTGCAAGAACTGTGGCACAATAGAGGTGAGTTGCCAACTCGTGAGTAGAAAATATCAACAAGTAGAAATCGAATAAAACAAAGATTTCCTAGGTCACTATATCCTGAAGGTAATACTATGATATCTAGGGTGACCAAGTATGCATATATGTCAACAATGTAGTCAATGCCCATAGCATATATAAATAAACATCCGACATCATATGCATGTAATAAATGTGGATAATATCTACGTGTCCATCAATGACACAACTCAATATCATGGAACATAAATGTCCAATCTCGACACTCGAAACATCATGAAAACATAGTATATATGCATATATGTATGTATGTATGAGGATATCAACTATGTGTGTGTCCATCAGCAACACATCAAAATCATGGAACCTGAGTGTCTAACACCGACACTCGAAACATCATGAAAAACCCGTGTCTAGCATCGACACGTAAATCCTCATACCTCAGGCACCGCATCCTCAGATCGGCCCTCATATACATATCTCATCTCAGACGCCGCATACTCAGATCGGCCCTCATAACCATCTCCTCAACTCCGGCCGGTATCCTCTGGATATCCGCCGAATTCTATACAATCACCGGTAGGTAGTGTTCCCTCTGCTAGGCTCATCGGCTACACCACGACAATCATTTCTTGCCCCAGGGGTACCATACCGAGTCCACCATGTACCGCAAACGGATCATCCATCTCCTCGAATCGAGTCTCGAAAACCAATCTCAGAACCGAGAAAACCCATGGTGGACGCATCGAAATATCATATCATAAGAAACCGCGTTTTTAAAACAATACATCATTTCCTTCGAAATATAACCACGGTTCCCAAATCCAGAAATCTCATGAAAACTGCATCTCAATGCGTATAACCATAAAGTATAATGTATGCAATATAGAGTAGTAATATGAGCATATCGGTATATCTTGCAAGCATATAACCATAAGATATGATGTATGCAACATAGAGTAGTAATATGAGCATATCGGTATATCATGCAAGCATATAACCATAAGGTATGATGTATGCAACATAGAGTAATAATATGCGCATACCGGGTATATCATGCAAGCATGTCAAGTGATGGTACTGAACAACGAATGTACTTTTACATTTAGAAATAATATCATGATATGGCAATTCTACAGTGCAAGTGACATAGCAATTACCGATGAAGAATGTGTGTGAGCCGGCAATCTGTGTAAGTGTAATATGCACATCAACGGTAATGGTGCAAATGCACTAGCAAATGATATCGTATAACATTAATTATTGGAATATGGTATATACATTACTAGGGGTAATATCCTACCTAACATGAACAATCAATGGGTATATCTAACTACTTATGAACTATACGGTCACTTTAAGGATACGATCGTAGTTTTGAAAGTGGGGGCTACGGTATTTTAAGAAAAGAATATCATTTGAAAATCCGCAACATCCCTTGAGGTTTCCATTTAAAAGATGCATACGATCGTCAGTTTTGGAAATAGGTATGGTCTAGGTGGTATCTTTACATTGGCGATCATGCCTCATAACATCTGATATGACAATAATCCTCGATCGTCATTCTCAAATCACAAGCATGGATCAATCATCCGGCAAAACACATCTCGTACGGCAATCCATCGTACGGTGACATCAAGAGAAAAAGGAATCTATCATTCTATATATTATATCTCGTACGGTAATTCATTGTACGGTAACAACAAACGGAATATGGAATCTATCATCTTATAACAAAGAGGGTACGGATCTAAAGTCCCGTACGACATATCACTCATTATTCTCACAATATGGATATATCATGCACATATATCTCAAACACGTTCGTATCAATTCATATAATGATACCTTGCATATACGTCATATCTTATAAATCTCGAGTCGTGTCGATCTCGATCTCATATCCTATCATGATTTACTTCTTATTTCGTGTTCTCATATATCAATATATTTATTAGTGTCAACTTTAATCATCTCATCATCATTAGATATCCTATCCGTGAATCCTATATAGGTTTTCTACAACCCTAATATATATATCGGTTTTAATTTATGATTTGCGGGGGTGCTATACGCCATCCACCCGACTTCCCCCGTAGATATAAATCCACTCACCGCAATTCTCCTCGTTTAGCTGAAGTCGATGTGCTTCGTCGTCTCGGAAGTTCACGCGAAGACCTACAATCAATACAATCGCAATGCAAACACAATTAATATCCGAAAACCGATACGGCGCATGGATAGCCTATAGGTTAGAACCTATAGCTTCGCATGCAAAATCAACCAAACAACCCTCGTCGTTGACGTACAAACATCCAACGACCAATTCAAATCTCAATTACAAAAACCAAAAACCAAGATTTCACATATCGCAAAACCTAACTTCAATATCTTTAAAACAATAAGCAGCCACATGAGAAACCACTTCCCGATTTCTCCTCAAGTCAAATTGGATTAAACAAGCAAGTATAGGGAATAGTTTATACGGTAAGTGAGATACAGCCAAAACCACATCACCCATGCCTCACACAAATCCGGCGACAATGCCCTAATATCCGATCTCGCCGGTCGAATGGGGTCCAAACGTGCTCGTACTTCTGTGGTGGTCTTCTAGTGGTTTATCTAGGTTAATAGTCTTGTTTGATTTTCTTGGAAATATCCCAAATTGCTCCAGATTCCCTGTAGGCTATAAGCTTTCACAAAACCGACACGGGAAATTTCTAACTTCGTATTTTGGGTTCTAAACTTATTTCCAGGCCATGGAATCAATCCCTAAGGTCTCGTAAACACTCACTACATCTCAAATGGTCACTTGACAACAACTTTCAATTTTCTGAAATCAAAATCCTAAATAACTCAAATTCTAACTAAAAATACGATATTTAACGCAAAAACTAAACTAAAGTGTATGGATTACCTCATGGGCAGCCTAGGAAAGTTCTTGAGTTGCACCAAGTCTTCAAAATCAAAACTTGGATGGTTCTAAGGGTTTAGAATGGTTTGGTGCATGTTTTTAGTGAAGGATGCATAGGGTTTTGTGAAGGGATTTGAAATGTTGCATGAGGTAGTGAGGTGATTGAAGAAGAAGAAGAAGAAGAAATCGGTGAAGGAAACAATGGGGAAATGAAGGGTTGGGGCTGCTAAGTCTCACAAATATCCCCCCCCCCCTCACAAATATCTATTTTGTCTCAAACCATTAATCCATTCACACACAACTCAACTCTATTCTTTCTTCCTTTTCTTTTCTTCTATCCTTTTCTTTTCCTTTCTCCTTTTCTTTTCTCTTTCTCACTAACTCACAAACACACACATGCACATGACATGTGCACAAGTCGCGGAAAAATGTAAAAATACGGATTTTGCCAAAAATCCGATAAATATCATTAAAATATATAAATCATTTTAATCTCCGATAAATTTCCAAATATTGGTATATACTTATACCATTTTACGAAAAATCCCTATTCGCAAATCGAATAGTTTTCGCAAAATATATTATTTTAATATTAAATTTCCAAAAATAATATTTTTTATATTTCTGAAATGTTACAACGAATCTCCAACAGTCGCTCACTGTCTCCATGTGGCTCGGGACTGTATCCAACTAAAACCTGTTTGCACGACTCAGTAGAGCCGTGGTAAGATAGTAATCAAAGCACAGTAGGAACTCACATGAGACAAATGACGACCTCAGGTCGACAGACTATCTGCACGCATGTCACCTGAGAACTGTTATTAACGCTAGGTATAACACCATCTAGCCAGTCCTCGGTGAGTCCTGTCCGGCGTACTCACATCCTGTTAGCACCTGTATACAATCTTAGGTGCATCTCACCAATGGTTACGGGACCAATTCATCGCCCCTCACCAGGGTCTAGATATGTATACACTAGTCTATTATGGAGTATCGATGCCCAGTCTCGATACTTCTACGACCAGGGACATTTTAAGGATGTGCCTATCGACCATCCAGCTCCCGCAAGTATGACTGCCATCACAACGCTGGTAGTCAGGCAAAAACCTACGGGCTTTATCAACATGTATACAAGATATGAAATACAAAGTAAAACACATCACATGTTAAGATAAATACAAGCCAAATAACGTACTATCATATGAAGCAAGATTGTCCTGTACATACATATCCCTAGCATCCTATACAATAAAAGCCTCTAGGCATACATATCCAACAACAACCACCAAGAAAGAACTCTTGGCAATTGACTTTGCATCAAAAAAATTCAGGCCCTACCTGATTGGCTTTCCAGCCGTAATTTATACCGATCATTCCGTCTTAAGACATCTTTTATCAGAAAAGGATGCTAAATCCAGGCTAATACGTTGAATCCTCTTGTTGCAAGAATTTGACCTTATCATAAGAGACAAAAGTGGATATGAAAATGTTGTAGCCGACCATCTTTCACGACTTCCATCTTCACCAACGTTGACCTTGCCAATAAGCGACTCTTTTTAGGACGAACATCTCTTGACCTTATCTTGCGAACCTTGGTTCGCTGATATCGTGAATTATTTAGCAACTGGACTTCTACCCAGCGAATGGTCAAATCAAGACAATCACATATTTTTATCCCAGGTAAAACACTTTTACTATGACGAACCTTATTTGTTTAAGTATTGTCCCGATCAGATCATTCGCCGGTGTGTCCCTAATAATGAGTTCATAAATGTATTGTCCTTCTGCCATGATCAAGCATGTGGCGGTCACTTTGGCCCAAGAAAAACCGCGGAAAATTTTTTGCAATGCGGTTCTTATTGGCCAACGTTAATTAAAGATGCACATGATTATTGCAAAACTTGTTCACGGTGTCAGCACATGGGTCGGATTTCACGGAGGAACGAGATGCCATTCCAACCAATCTTGATTGTTGAGATATTTGATGTATGGGGAATTGATTTCATGGGCCCGTTTCCCAACTTTTTTGGAAACTTATACATTCTTTTAGCGGTTGATTATATCTTTAACTGGGTTGAAGCTATACAGAGCCGTACTAATGACAACAAGGTTGTCGTTAAGTTCCTTAAAAAAATATCTTTTCTGGGTTCAGGCACCCTCGCGCTATCATTAGCAACAATGGGACGCATTTCTGCAATCAGTCTTTCAAGTTTGATGCGGAAATATTCAATCAACCACAAGATTTCTACGCCCTATCATTCCCAAACGAGCGGGCAAGCCGAGATCTCCAATCGACAGATGAAGCAAATTTTGGAAAAAACGGTTTCCAAGAACCGTAAAGATTGGTCTCTAAACTGACTGATACTATTTGGGCATTTCGTACTGCATATAAGACCGATCTTGGCGTATCTCCTTATCAGCTGGTGTTTGGGAAGGCTTGCGACCTCCCTGTTAAGATCGAACATAGGACAATGTGGGCAATCAAAGAGCTTAATTTCGATTTTGACCAAACGGACAGCTATCGGAAGCTGCAATTAAATGAGCTGAGCGAGCTTCATGATGAAGTATACAATAACGCGGTTATAGTAAAGAACCGGACAAAAGTGTTTCATGACAAACATCTTTGGCGAAAAACATTCACACTAGAACAACAAGTACTTCTTTACGATACCCGTCTCCGTCTTGATCCGGTTAAGCTGAAATCTCGTTGGATAGGACCTTTTTGTGGTGCGGTATGTATACCTGCACGGTGTAGAGGATGTAGAAAATGCTAAAGACAGTTCCATTTTTAAAGTAAATGTGTATAGATTAAAACCGTGCTTTTCCGCTAACCCATCGGAGGATGTCCTGTTTTTGCAGGAGCCCACGACTAACTTTCCTTTGTCTCTCCTCCATATTTCAGTTTTCCGGCCATAAACGGTGACAACACCGTTTCAACTAAGAACGGAGGAGTGTATATTAGTTGATCTTAAAAAAAACATAAAAAAATATGAGCTTAAAACAAGTTTGGAGGAGGCCTTCAATTTGACTAACTTTTGACCCTATCATTTCCACGAAATACTACAGGTTATTGCGCTCGAACAACAGCATCACTGAGAACACTGCTACAAACAGGTTATCAATCTATAAAAAAAATAATCAATTCATCGATCGATCCAGATTTATGGAGCAAACTAACGTTTGTAGTTTTTTTTTCAGCAATCAAATTCCGTAATGCAAAAGTTTGAATAAAAGGCAGATTTTTGTTTTATTTTTTTCTCATTCTTGCTTTCCGCAATTTTATTTTTTTTCTTATTTCTTATGCATTGATTATTGTTATATCTTTTCTAGTTTTACTTGATCTTCTTCTCCCTGGCTGCCTCGAAACCCTAAACACAAAACACTAAACACACCCACCCACCCCCTTTGCTCTCCGGCCCCCTTAGTTGACACTTCGAACACCCACCCTGAAGTTGCACCCTCGACTCCAATGGCATCCTCGATTGCCAGCGATCTCTACCCTTCGGAGCAAGATCTCGTGTACGAAGAAGAGATCCTTCGGAATCCCTTCAGCCTCAAGCTCTGGTGGCGGTATCTGATGGCTCGATCTCACGCTCCGCTCCAAAAGAGATGCATCATCTACGAGCGAGCCCTCAAAGCCCTCCCTGGTTCCTACAAGCTGTGGCACGCTTATCTCCGCGAGCGGCTCGACCTCGTCCGCAGCCTCCCCATATCTCACCCTTCCTACTCCTCTCTCAACAACACTTTCGAAAGGGCCCTCGTCACCATGCACAAGATGCCCAGGATCTGGCTCATGTACCTCCAGACCCTGGCCGACCAGCGCCTCATCACCCGAGCTCGCCGCACCTCCGACCGAGCTCTCCGAGCCCTGCCAATCACCCAGCACGATCGGATCTGGTCGCCCTATCTCAGCCTGGTGTCCCTCCTCGGAGTCCCCGTCGAGACCTCGCTGAGGGTTTATAGGAGGTATCTGCTATTCGATCCCACACACATCGAGGACTTCATCGAGTTTTTGCTCAACTCCGGCCGGTGGCAAGAGGCGGCCGAGAGATTGGCATCGGTGCTCAACAGCGACCGCTTCTATTCGATCAAAGGCAAGACCAAGCACCAGCTTTGGCTTGAGCTTTGTGATCTTTTGACCAAACATGCCACCGAGGTGTCGGGGTTGAAGGTGGATGCCATTATCAGGGGAGGAATAAAAAAGTACACCAACGAGGTTGGAAGATTATGGACTTCCTTGGCCGATTACTATGTGAGGAGAGGCCTTTATGAAAAGGCCAGGGACGTGTTCGAGGAAGGGCTACAGACTGTTGTGACTGTTAGGGACTTTAGTGTGGTCTTTGAGTCGTATGCCCAATTTGAGCAGAGTGCATTGGCCGCAAAGCTGGAGACAACAGGCGAAGAGGAGGATGAGTTGGTGGAGAAGTTCTTGAAAGGGTTTTGGCTGAACGATGACGATGATGCTGACTTGAGACTGGCGAGGTTCGAGAACTTATTTGATAGGAGGCCCGAGTTATTAAATTCTGTATTGTTGAGGCAAAATCCTCATAATGTCGAGCAATGGCACAGGTAACGTCTCTGTCACACACACACACACACACACACACGTGTGAACGGGGTTAGTGTCGGATGGGTATGTATGAAATGTTCTATAGGCAACTGACCCCTATCTAAATTTTCAATGGTGTTTAGAGATTTTTGATCTGAAACCCTATCATTACGGTATGAATTTATTCGAAAGGGGGCCATGCTAGGATCTGCGTTAACTACAATTCTGGTATCATCTAGCTTGAAACATTAATTATCTTAATGTCGATTAGAAATTATCTCAAATCAGAAACATATTAACGCCTCCCATTTGCTTTCGCCTTTCGTTATTTCTTGTATAAAATACGTGTATTGTACATATTATCTTAAATACAGATCTTATGATTAAGATTTGGTGTTCATCTGATATACTAGCTACAAGCAAATGCCTGAATTCTACATGAATGAAACAAGTGCAAGCAAAAAGGGTGAAGTGGAAAAGAGAAATCGAGCAGAAAGATGGATATTAGTTTTTTATTACATTTGTAAAGCTAGCTTGTTAGAATAGGAAAATCTGTTTATGCTTATAATTTATAAACCTATTTTAAGGCATTTCAGGGACAAAGTTCTAGTTGAGGCGCTTTAGGATAATTTAGTCCAAATCATGTATTTTCTTATTCAATTAAAGGAAAGATATCCTAAGTTCCTAACAACACTATACCTGTTTTGTTCTCTATGCAGACGAGTGAAGCTTTTTGAGGGCAATCCTGCCAAGCAGATAACGACCTTTGCACAAGCTGTTCAGACTGTTGATCCCATGAAGGCAGTGGGCAAGCCTCACACTTTGTGGGTTGCTTTTGCTCATCTGTATGAAAATCATAATGATCTGGCGAATGCTAGAGCAATTTTCGATAAGGCGGTTCAAGTCAATTATAAGACCGCCGATAATCTAGCTAGTGTTTGGTGTGAATGGGCAGAGATGGAGCTCAGGCACAAAAATTTTAAGGATGCACTGGACCTAATGAGACGGTCTACTGCAGAACCTTCGGTTGATGTGAAAAGGAGAGTTGCTGCCGATGGAAATGAGCCAGTGCAGATGAAGCTGCACAAATCTTTGAGGCTGTGGAGCTTTTATGTGGATCTTGAGGAGAGTTTAGGAACATTGGATTCCACTCGAGCTGTTTATGAGAGGATACTTGATCTGAGGATAGCAACCCCTCAAATCATCCTTAATTATGCTTTTCTGCTTGAGGTATAAACTTTCTCACCTTTCTACTGAAAAATAATTTTCAAGCTCAAAATTTCATAACTTACACAATATTGAGTGTCATGTTTTATGTTTGACTTTCTGTAGGAGCACAAGTACTTTGAGGATGCATTTAAAGTGTATGAAAGAGGCGTAAAGATATTTAAGTATCCTCATGTTAAGGACATATGGGTCACATACCTCTCTAAGTTTGTAAAAAGATATGGGAAGACAAAGTTGGAACGTGCTAGGGAGCTATTTGAACACGCAATTGAAAAGGTATTCTGCAATGTATATTCATTCATTCTTTCTTTCATGATAACCGGCCTTTTATTGTTATAGTGTGGTCAATCCAATCACTTAGGGGGTGTTGGTCTCATGTAATTTAGAAATCATGAATTTCAAAATCAAATGACCACATTTTGATCCAAATCCTCTTCATTTCAAAAATACGAGACGTTTGATTTCGAAATCCATATAGAATTAAAAATACATAATTCTAAAGTAAGCGAGGGGCGAATGAATGATGACATGTAAAAAATCGATGGTGGTTGCCGGCGGTCGATTGCCGACAGCTGTCATCGAGGCAGTTGCAGACTACGGTCATCGAGCAATTGCCTGCGGCCGATTGCCGATGGCGGTCATCAGGGTGGTTGTCTGTGGTCGATTGCCGTCGGCGGTCATCAAGACGGTTGCAGATGATTGATGCCGGCAGTGGTCATCAAGCGATTTCCTGCATCGGGTGGTTGTTGGCAGTCGATTGTCGACGGCGGTTATCAAGGCAGCTGTGTGTGGTTGTGTAGTGTTCCTAGTGCTCGCGAAGCAGCGGAAGCGGGACTGGCGAACAAAAATTTCAAATTTACACGAAAGTACCATGAATCTAAAATCGATCCAAACACCTAAACTAGCATATCAAGTATGTAAAGATACGGAATACTACTTTTGATGCGTGTCCACCCAATCGTGAAAGACCCCTCCATGCTTTGTGTATACTTTCCGGATCGAGCTTGAGTAACAACCGTCCTTACCGAAGATGATCCACCTGAAGGAAACCGATCTAAGTTCCGGCTTCATCTAGTGAAGCGACGACGCTCCAAGCTTGCTACGAATAGAGAGTGGGGATGTAGGAATATTTTCACTGTCTTTTCTCTCTTTCTAAGCTCAAGTGAGCAACCTAGAAGGAGGAGGTGAAGAAGAAGAAACCATGAAAAAATGGCTAAATCTTTGTGTGAAGAAATAACCGAAGTAGAAAGAATATGGCTCATTTTCTTTTAGCAACCATGAAAGAATAGTAACCACATGATTTTGCAATATTTAAAACCAAGACCATACCTCTCTACCATACTTCTTTATATCTCATCCTCCATCTCATTTTTAATTTTCTATAAAAGAAAAATCAACAAATAAAGTGTTCATCTTCTAGAACAAATTCCGTATAAATACGGAATACAACCCGGTATATGTATCGAAATACATATACCCGTATTCGTACAAAAATACGAATAGCCAAGAGAGAAAATGAATATTGAACAATAATACTAGATTATACATATTAAAAATATATATAAATTATTAAATCAAAACCCGATTTAATAATCCGGCTTAATCTTAAACCGCTAGTATTATTAACCGTCCGATTAAAATCTGTATAGCCTGTACACGTATTTAATCGGACACTCTGTATGTACCAACATACGTCATCTATATCATATTGCCTGAACCGGGAAAACTCTCTGTGTGGGACTCTAAAGACTCGACAATACGCCGATAATGGTTTACTGGATAAATCCAAAAACCACAAGCACGCCAGCGACACTAGCTGTACGTAACGATTACCCAGGTATCTATCGAAAGGGAGGTCGACAATCAAGTCCGTCCGTACCCTACTGAGCCTGAATGTGGCAATCGCCGTACAGTCCGGCCTCTTCGTATGAGAGTATCGCATACCGGGTCTAGGGGTGTAAACGTCAGACCCCTAATAACCTGATAGGTCGTGTCGGAGTCGAGCTTATCACCAACCGAGAAACTACTGAACTAATTGTCACAACCCGAATATGTGAAACGTGACTGACATTTAAATTACGCAACGTCTAGAGGCAAACGTAATCTAAGTAAGCCAAAGCTCAGAAATCTAAACCATTTAAAGAAACTAGAGTGAAGGAAAACTTGTTTAAAAATTAAGTTAACATAGAAAATCACTTTGAAAGTCTTTATAATAAGCTCAAGTTCTTATAAAAATTTTGGCAGAGTTTCCTTTGTAAATACTGGCCCCAAACGGGTACAAACATGAATATATACAAGTAATGAACAAAGGCATCTTCAAGCGGGAGCTAGCTCTTTGTCGAACGGCGGAATCACAACATGTAAGATGTATCATCCAAGAATGAAACCAACATTTAAAAGCAAGAAAACGGAAACCAAACATAAGTCGGCTCACACGAGCTCGACACCAGATACCAAAAATACAAAGTCTCATTGTCTAGTCCAATGTACAAAGGGTAGATGGAATATACCAGATACAAAATAAATATACATGGTGGAATCAAAGAATATCCTCATAACCCACCTACAAGTAAGTCGATGCAAAGGAAGCAGAAGAAGAAATATGCCCGCTGTTACTATGCTGACGGATCGGACCTGCAAGATACTGTGGCACAACGGGGCTGAGTGCCCAATTAAAGTACATTATTAACAAGAGAGTTTTGAGATTTTTTTTTTTAAAAATTTGAAATTGGTTGCTTTTATGTACAACAATGCACAGATTATGGACTTGCTCAATTTTGCCATCTATTTGACAATCATCATGATTGAGTTACTCCATGTTGTAGTAATTATTGTACCTTGTTTAAGTTTTCAATTAGAAAGTTTTAGATTCCTATCATGGTTCACCCTTCCTGTTTTAAGAGCACTTTTGGAAAAGTATATCGGGTCACCCCTTTCATTAAATTGATATAATTAAATGATTGCATCGGGGGAGAGCAAAAACACTTTGAATTGCATCAAAATAGGTTTAATCAATTAAATGGATTATAACTTTAGGAAAACACTTTATATTGTCAGTATGGTTTGGTAACAATTTTTGGTGATCTAAATGCCTGACAGCTTACAATTATTGTTTATTAGAAATAAGATGACACTGATAATACATTTACAGGGCTGTTTGTGTAATTAAACTTATACACGCTTGCTTACATACATCATGTTCCCCACCTCTGGTCCATCCGTTGGTTCAAATTTGATGTCCTCTTCAGTTAAATTGTCTATTTATGTACTATTTTGTTGGCCTTGAATATTCTAGTAATTTTTAATGGGGAAATTCATGATTCTGACCTGTTTTGCTTTTAAACTTCTTCAGGCACCTGCAGAAGATGTAAAGCCAATATATCTCCAGTATGCTAAACTGGAGGAAGACTATGGCTTAGCAAAGCGGGCAATGAAAGTCTATGACCAAGCTGTCAAGGCTGTACAAAATAGCGAAAAGCTAAATATGTATGAAATATATATTGCCCGGGCTGCTGAGATTTTTGGTGTTCCAAAAACTAGGGAGATTTATGAGCAAGCCATTGAATCTGGTCTCCCTGACAGCGATGTCAAAACAATGTGCTTGAAGTATGCTGAACTTGAAAGGAGCCTAGGAGAAATTGATCGTGCCCGTGCCATATATGTATTCGCGTCGCAATTTGCAGACCCACGATCTGATCCCAGTTTCTGGAAGAAATGGAATGATTTCGAGGTTCAACATGGCAACGAGGATACTTTCAGGGAAATGCTCCGAATCAAACGCAGCGTCCTAGCTAGCTACAGTCAGACACATTTGATTCTCCCTGAAAACTTGATGCAAAAGGACCAAAGACTAAACCTAGAGGAAGCTGTGGACACTCTAAAGCGAGCCGGGGTACCTGAGGACGAAATGGCCGCTTTGGAAAGGCAATTAGCACCTGCATCTTCCAACTTACCGTCTACTGACAGGGGCAGAACAGTAAGTTTTGTCAGTGCTGGAGTAGAATCTCAAACCGACAGTGGAAAGAATGTTGTAAATAGCGAGGATATAGAGCTTCCAGAAGAAAGTAGCGACTCTGATGATGACAAGATTGACATTGCACAGAAGCAAGTACCCGTGACAGTGTTTGGTGAGCTGGCTGTTAAAGCTGGAGTAGAGCATAAGGATGATAATGTTGAAGAGAAGGGTGATGGTAAATTAGGGGCGTTAGAGAGGATCAAAAGGCAGCGTCGACAATGAAATGGTGGGTTCGAACTTGTGAATGTGTAATAGCGACGCAGTTATCTGTATTACCAATCAGGTATAGGTGCTAAGTTGAGCTTTTTGCTATGAAGTCATGAATTTTAGAAGTATTCATGATCTCAAGTGTATAACCTGTTTTGGAACCATGTTTTATTGAAAATGATTTCGAGACATTTAGGTATTGCAGAAATCAGCAGGGAACATCATGGCTTGTTGTTACATACAGCTAGTGTATTGCATGCGTATGCCAATAATTAATTTGTATTAAGATAAGATTATATATATATATATATATATATATATATATATATATATATATATATATATATATATATATATATATAATCCAAAAGAAATTAAAGGGAACATTCTACAATCCATGTAGATATAAATCAATCCATCTTTAAAGATCATCGTTTTTCTATCATCATGATTTCTTTCTTAAACAAAGTATTTTCAAAAGAAGAAAATTCGAATTGAAGTCAGATTTAACTTCTACACATGAAATCTTGAAAAATATAAATTAGAAAAAGAATCTCTTTGATTGTAGCAAGTATATGAGAAAAAGAAGAAAGGGAAGTGTTTATTTTGTTTCCGTCACGTACTCTTCTTCCTTGTTCATCTTTGAAGATTGTTTTAGCCCATGATTTAAGTTTAGTTTTAATTCATGAACTGAAAATAAGTAGTTATTATTATCAAATTATTTTATATCATTTTATATCTTTTTGTGTGATTTTGGTTTATTATTATTATTATTATTGTGATGATTTATATTTTCAATTTCTTTTTTAAGAATGACATATGGAATTCAACGAATGTTTGTTAGTCCAAATCAAAATTTAAATTGGTGATCCCAAAGAATTGTAGTTATAATATTAGAGAAGTGAAACTTGAAATTTGTAGGATGTCAACTGATGCATGTTATATTTGATTTGAAATCATTGATACACGTGTTGTGATATTATCATCTCATAATTATTTGAGGAGGGAAGTTACTTACTTGAGGAGGTTCATGAGAAAATATAGCAATATGTTTCTAGCTTTGTGCATAATGCATGTGCTACCAAAGTGATGTTCAATGAAGATGGTTGTGGGATTATATATGTTCCTCTGGAGTTGCGTGGAATAACTTCAAGACCTGGTTTCCTGTAATGTAAATTTTAGCTATTGAGCTGGGGCCGGGCGGGCTAGATAAATTTTTTGAGTTTTTTTATTTTTAGGGAGTTCCCACTCAAATTTTGAGTTAGCTAAGGATTTTACTGTTAACTATGGGAGTAATTTTTTTTCGAAAATTTTGTTTGCTCACCAAAAGTTTTAAATTTTTATTCTCACATAAAATCTTGGAGATTTGATGGGTGGCTGTTCCAGCAGGGTTGCGTGTTAATTTCACGAATAAAAAAAACACTAATAAGACAGACAAGATTAGATGGGTTGGTTTAAATGAAAATGAAATTTGTTAGATTGGTTGTTGCATTTTGTGTTGTGCATGGCATATTACATATATAACGACGCATACAAGTGCGGTGAGTGGGCCACCCGGCGCTTTCTAAAATCCGGTAACTTGAACGCTCTTTCTTTGGTCTATCCTAGAACCCCTACAAGTGCGGCGAGCAACCCGCCAATTCTAGAACGAACCGGCCTGGTCTCAACTTCTTAAGATGGCCACCTTCCCCACTCTAGATCCAGTTGCCCGAGCACTTCTTTGCGGGTGCATCCTAGTACATGTAATGAAATATATACAATGGAGACAATGACCTCAACTCGGACGTGTTCCAAAAATAATATACATATACCGGCGACGGCCACAAACCGGCTGCTCGTCCCGAAAAAAATGAATACATCAAAACTGTACAAATATCATAACACGAGGGGTTATCTGTCACGACAATTCGGCTAAACCATCACAGAGATTTAGATCACAACATAAATATAGCATGTATAAAGAAAGCCATAACCATATGTCACGATCCAAACGAGAAACGTGACCGACACTTAAATCACGTAACGTTTAAGGGCGTAACGTAATTCAAGTTAGCTGAATCCCAGAATCTAAACTGTGGATAAAGGAAAAGAGGTGAAATCTTTGTTAAAAGTGTTAATTTAAAGAGTAAAGAGTCATTTCAAAACCTTTTTGAAAATCGAGTTATTGTTAAAATTTTTGGTAGCATCACCTTTATAAAATTGGATCCAAACCGATACATAAGTAAAAATATATAAGCATCCCCACTTGGGAGCAATCTCTATGCCTATTTGGTGGAACACAACCACACAGTTAAAATATACGACGCCATAGGCGAAGAAACAAGCAAATAAGAAAAGAACACAATAACCACAACACAATCACAAAAGTCGGCTCGCACGAGCACGACGCCAGAGTCAATATAATACAATCTCTTAGTCTCATCTCTAAGTCAAATATACATGTGGTAGATGGAGTATGCTAGATACAATGAACAAGAATATAAGGTAGAAGACAAAAGAATACTCGCAACCCACCTACAAAATATCACGCCCAAAAGTAGTAGTAGTAGTATACCTTACCGTGACTACACTGGAGGATCGGCCCTGCAAGAAGCTGTGGCACAATGGGGGTGAGTTTCCAGCTCGTGAGTAATAAATAACATCGTAAGTGGCAATCGCATATATGAACGTTATAGCGACAATCCTAAGTATGAGATTGTAACGATGTATAATAGTATAGATGCAATATAAATAAATGAGCGAAATGTAATATCATGGTGTAGCCGCTATATAAACCTGAACATGTCGTAAAAATTCTAATAAGGTAAAAACAAAGGTATAATCAATAAATCATCATAAAATCTGTGTCAAGCATTGACACTCGAAATCCTATCTCAGGCGCCGTCACTCCGATCGGCCCTCATATCCATCTGATCATATAATAGCGGTCGGTATTCTCCAGATATCGGCCGAGTTTCCATACTCACCGGTAAGTAGTGTTCCCCTGCCAGACTCGACGTCTTTCTATACGATCTTCTTGCCCCGGGGTATCGTACCGGGTCCACCATGTACCCGCAGAAGGTGACTCCTCACTCCTCGAATCAGGTATACTCATTGTTGGGTTTTCGCCTGCGTCCTGGCCATCTACCGTGACCGATGCGGAACAAAAAATAGCATTAAAAAATTTTGGCGCATAAAATTTTTGGCACAAACGAAACCCTCTCCAAGATCAAAACCATAAACCTATACGAGCAAACTAATAGAGCTAAACTAAAGGATAGAGATGGTTATACCGAATGAACTAAGTCCTTCGGTCTTCTACCATATTCATTAGCTCTTAGGGGTCACGGATCGAATTGGTTGCAGGTCTTCCTCCGTCGATGATCCACCCGAGGGAAACGATGCAAGCTCCAGCCTCGCCAAGCGAGGCAACCGACGCTCCAAGGTTGCTAGTAATGGAGAGTGGAAGTGTAGGAATGTCTCACTATATTTTTCTCTCATGCTAAATGCTCAAATGAGCAACTCAAGAAGATGAAGGAGGAGGTGAGGAAACTAGTGGCATGAGCAACCAAGGAAAAGGCTAAGTCTCTCCAAGAGAGTGAGAGTATGCGAATCAATGAATGAATGATCAAGAGGCTAGTATGAAGAAAGAATGGCTACAATAATTTTAGCCATGGAAAAATATCTTCTCATTTTACAATAAATAAATCATAGCCATACCTCTCTAAATGCCTTACCATGCTCATGCCAACCCACCCTCTCCACCTCATTTCCAAATGTTAGGAATATGTATGCCCTAGAGGCCATTATTGTGTTGATATAGTGGATGCTTGGACATATATATAGAGGACTTTCTTGCTCGACATGAAAGTATGCTATCCGGTTTACCTTTATCTTAACATGTAGACTGATATTATTATACTGTCTGTTTCTCACACGTTGGTAAAGCCCTTAGGATATGTATTTGACTACCAGGATTATGATGAGATCATACTAGTGGGGCCAAGGTGGTCCAAAAGTACATCCTTTAATCAGTTCCTAGTCGAGGGAATATCGAGACTAGGGGATCGATACTCCAGAGTAGACTGGTGTGTACATTTCTTATCCCTTAGAAGGCGATGGTTGATCCCACAACTATTGGTGTGTGACATCAAAGATTGTACACAGGTGCTCATTAGAGAATGGGTATACCGAACAGGACTCGCCGAGAACTCCTAGTTGGTAGTATATCTATTGTCAGATAGCAGTCCTCTGGTGACACTGGTACATGTTAGTCGGTAGACCCGAGATCGTCATAGAGTTTTGTGTGGCTTCCACTGTGTTTTGATTTCCTCCCTACCACGCTCAAAGAAGACGTGCAAACAGGTGGATTTTGGGTACAGTCCCGAGTCATATGGAGACAATGAGCGATAGGAGGGGTTTCGTCTCCCCCGGTATTGGGGGTTGATGTTGCGCTATGCTCAATTGGCTATAACTGGAAGTCCCTGGCCAGGGCTGCTTCTGAGATTTACTGATAAGAGTTATCAGTAGTTTCTCGAACCGTTATAGGCCAGACATTGTAGGGTTCCTAGGCACACTAATGAGGTCTCACAAGGCATCAACCATGCCAAATTCAAAAATTTCCGGTGCCGAGAAACCCTAACGCGATCGTTGACTAGAGATTAGGCGAAACATGCAACTAGTTAACAACTTAACTAAGAGTGAACGAAAATACAACCTTTGTAGATCCGGTCCTGCACCTCCATAGCTCCGTGATGATGTCCCCTCGCTGCGATCATCGGATCCCGGGCTCTAGCGTCGGCTTCATCGGTGAAATGGGCGGGCTAGGTCGTCGACTTCGATGCCGAAGATGATCTACGTCGAGGCAACTCAAGATCAATCTCTAACTTCACCAAGTCATAAAACTTGTGAAGAAAACACCCTATACTACTTGGCAAGTAGTAGAGGATGAAGAAATAGGAAGTGGGTTCACTTTGGATTTGGATTTCTCACTTGATTTCATCACTTGACATTTTTGTAGAAAGCTTTTCTTTCTTCATCAAGAAGAACAAGAAGAAAGAAATGAAAAATGAATTAACTTCAAAAGAAAATCAAGTGACCCTTATCATATTGCAACCATGGTTAAGTGTAGAGAATATACCATGGTTAAGGTAAATGGTTAGGGTTAAGGTATAAAACAAAATGGTAAGACTTTTTCAAAGGAGCTAGAAAAATCATGAAGCTTCTTGCACAAAACAAAGAAAGCCACTACCATTTTATTTTTTCCAAAAATGAATAAACAAAATAAATGAGTAAATCAAAACCCTAACCATTTATCTAAACATGGTGTATAGCATACACACACCCAAGTTTGCATGTATCATCAAACATGATACAATCTTGTGCACAAAAATATATCACATATACAATGTGCACAATCAAGTGAGAAAAACATCTTAAGTGAACCAATATTAGTTAATGTAAAGTAAATATCAAATATATAATTATACATTAAATCATTAAATCAACACTTGACTTAATGATCCGGTCATATTGCATATAACTGACTAATATCAATAATAACAACTTATCGAATCAACACTTGATCCGATAACCCGGCTATATCACATATAACCGATCAATGTCACATATCGCGAGAATAGAATACAGTATCACATACTGGTATTATTCTCGGTCCCGCACATATCTCATATGCGCTCCTATTTCGTTTCGCTTGAGCCAGAAAACCTCTGTGTAGGACACTAAAGACTCGTCAATACGCCGGCAGCAGGTGATGATCATATCAAACACGCACAAGCTGCAAGCGGTCTGCTAAACGTAACGGCCACCGGGGTATTGAGCGATCAAAAGATCAACGAGCAAGCCCGCTCACACTCCTGTGAATCCAACGAGCAACACTTACCGTACAGTCCGGTCTCGTCGTCTGATATGTCGCATATCTCGCCTGGGGATGGTAAACGTCAGACCCCAATAGCTCGATAAGTCGTGTCGATATGAGATCTATAACAGTTCGAGAAACTACTGGTAACACTTACCAGTAAATCTCAGCAACCCTGGCCAGGGATTTCTGGTTATAGCCAATTGAACACAGCGCAACATCAACTCCCTATACCGGGAAAGACGAATCCCCTCCTATCGCTCATTGCCTATATGTGATTCGGGACTGTACCCAAAAACCACCGTTTTGCACGCCCTCTTGGAAGTGGTAAGGTGGAAATCAAAGCACAGTGGGAATCACACAAGACTCTATGACGATCTCGGGTCAACAGACTACTCTGTACCAGTGTCACCAGAGAACTGCCATCTGACGTGAGGTATAATACCATCTGGGATTTCTCGGCGAGCCCGTCCAGTGTACCCAGTCTCCACTGAGCACCCATATATCATCTCTGATGTCAAACACCAATGGATATGGGATCATCCATCGCCCATCTGTATGGGTCGAGAAGGTACACGCTAGTCTACTCTGGTATATCGATGCCCCGTCTCGATACACCCACGACTAGGGACTTTGAAGGATGTACTTATGGACTACCATGTCCCCACTAGTATGATCCGCATCATAGTCCAGGTAGTCAAGTACACATCCTAAGGGCTTTACCAACATGTAACAGAGAGACAATCAGTGTATACGTTAAGGTAAAGAGCAACCAGATAGCATACTATCATGTCGAGCAAGAAAGTCCTCCCTATATATGTCCAAGCATCCACTACAATATACATCCTATGTATAGTAATGGCCTCTAGGGCATACATATAACTAACAATCTCCCACTTGCACTAGGGCCATCTGATAGCAGTGGTTGTAGTATCCCATACTCAACCATCCCATAAAAGTCTCTCTCTGGGAAAAGGCCTTTGTGAGTGGATCCGCCGTGTTGTCCTCTGAGTCTGTTCTCCTAACCTCGATCACCCTGGAGATCAACCATCTCCATGATCAGGTGATACTGCCTTAGAATATGTCTGGATCACTGATGGGACAGGCGTTCCTAGGCATAAGCCACAACTCCATTGTCACACAATGGGAGGAACGAAGTTCATCTCATGAACTAATATACACCCAAACAGCCTCTTTGGTAGCATCTTAAGTAGCGATGTATCCTGCCTTTATCGTCTAGTAAGCCACGGTATTTAGCTTGGAACTCTTCCAACATACCGTCCCTCTACTGAGGGTAAAGACAATGCATGTGACTGACATTCAGTCGTCCTTATCATCCTGGAACACTTCCAGTGATTCTCCCCAGGATCAATTGATACCATCTCACTTCAACTAGTGAGAATCCTAACATCCATTTAGATCTATCTCATAGATCCAAAACCCAGGATTTAGTAGGTATTACTTTGATCCTATGTGGAGAATCATTGTGATAAGCGGAGATTAATCGAGCGTAGCATAGGAAACTCCTTCCCTATCAAGAGAATGTCATCCACGTACTCTACGAGGATCGTCACCATACTCCCTACTACCCTTTTGTTTATACAAGGTTCATCTACCATTTTGATGATGTCAAACTCTTTGACTACTACATCAAAACAGACGTTCCAATTCTGCGATACCTGCTTTATCCTATAAAGCATCTTGTACACGTTTCCGTTGCTCACACTGTCTACGAAGCCCTCTGGCTGTGTACTTACAGACGCTCTCTTCTAAAATATCATTTTAGAAAAGCAGTCATGACACCCAACCGCCAGATATCGTAGTCATGGTATGTAGCCGTGGCAAGTAGGATCCGGATGGACTTAAGCATAGCCACTGGAAAAGGTTTCATCATTATCCACGCCTTGTCGATTACGAAAACCTTTAACAAGTCTAGCTTTGAAAGTCTCAACTTTTCCAAGTACACCAAGTAATCTTCTCAAGATATACTTGCTCCTGATGGGGATTTAACCCTTCAGATAAAGCAACTAAAGTCCATACTTTGTTGGTGTATAAGGATTCCATCTCAGATCGCTAAGCATCCAGCCATTATTACAGAGTCCCTACTCTCGATGGCCTGCTCGAAATTAGTTGGGTCATCATTTCATGATGCAATCCTCGCTCCCACTGTCACCGAGAAACCGAAGTATCTCTCAGGCGGATGAGGAAACCTACTAGATCGGCGGAGAGGCTGAGGTTCGTTGGAATCTACTGAATCCTTTGGTTCTACCAAATCATCTGTTGTAGTTTGTATAACTGGAACCTTTCCAGTTCTACATAACTGACCTTGTCTCGAGCTTGTCCGGATTTTGCTTTTAGACATAGGCCGGACAACCCAAATCTTAACTAGCTTAAGACATGGGCTCTTCCCATACCATATCTCATATGGAGTGGTAGGCTGTGATCTGATTCGAACCCTATTCAATAGGTATGCAGCTTCTCAAGCGCATAACTCCCAAAAGGAAACAGGTAACTCAGTATTACTCATCATAGAGCGCACCATATCGAATAAGGTGCAATTGCTCCGCCCCGATATACCATCGTGCTATAGTGTATACGGAGGAGTAATGCTGAGAGAGAATCTCATTCTCCTTTAGAATAGTCCAGGAATTCCGTGCTCAAGTATTCTCCTCCCTGATCGCATCAAAGGACATAATACTTATACCCTCATTTTGGTTCTCTACTTCTAACTTATATTCCGTGAATATCTCAAAAGGTTCGGACTTGTGTTTCAACAGGAACATATGTCTGAATCTTGAGAGATCATCAGAGAATGTAATGAAGTATAAAGAACTGGTCTTGGCATGTGTAGACAGGGGACCTTCATACATCAACATGTATCATCCCAAGAGTTCACTAACTCTTTCTCTGTTTCCAGTAAACGGAGCTATGGTCATCGTATCTTTGTGACATGACCGGCAAGTTTCACAAGATATAAATTCAAACTAATTAAATATGCATCTAAATGTAACTTCAGCCAGTCGGGTCGCATTGATATGACCTAGTCTACAATGCCTCAAGAAGGATTCGTTCATTTCTTGACTCTTCCTCTTGTGTGTGTTCTATATACTAAGAACTGTAGTTTGATTTAGAATATCAATGCTTTTAGATAACGTGCCTGAACCGATCAACTTTTGATATAGGAAATGTTCAAAACATTATCCAACAATATAAAATTATATCCTTTCTTTACTAATAAAGAGACTGATATGATTTTCTATATCAGGTTCGGTATCTAATAACATTCGTTCAGAATCAATGTATTTGGAATACAGGGTGACAGTGACCAACAGACTTGGCTGCAACACTTGCACCGTTTTCTGTCTCATGAAACTTATCACCCGTTCTCAGTTCTTTACCTATCTGTAGCCCATGTAACAAATTACATATGCGGGATCCTGATCCGGTATCTCATATTCAGGACGTAAAGAATACTGAGAAACAGTTCTGTAATGAACACACCCGAAGGAGATGCATCATATGCACTTTCTTCGTTTGGACGGCACGGGAAATCTGGTATTCCCCAAGTTTCTGCTCTGTCTTATAACAATTATAAGGTGGAGCGGGACCAACGTTCCCCGGCTCAGTATAACAAGCGGGTTCGGTCAATACATCCGTATTATTATCTTGATTAAGGCGTGATATGGTCGCTACTTGGAGAGAGAGAGAAGAAAACACTCAGCGTGCGCTCTTGCAAGATCAGATTGGTTATTATTTTATCTAATCAGGATGGCTCCCACTGTTTTTATCAAATCTTCCTTCAAACCCTAAAAGGAAAGACTAGCCGGGATTAATTCCACACTACAAGTTCGCCAATCTTTCAGCCAGGCCAGTGTCGGTACTTTGAGGGAGGTCCCCCGTGATTTCGCACGAACCTAATTAATGTAAACCCCGTTTTCCCAGAGGCGTAACCCCGTTGACACCTTTCTAGACACCTACTTGATCGGCTAATTGTAATGTGTAAAACTCTCCCAGGAGTAACAATTACTCGCAGCGGGTATCGGGATCCAACTATCTCATAGAAGGTATGCAATCTCATTGCAAATTTCAACACTTGAAATTCCCGATAATATTTTGCTCCTAGCGTCCTATGACCTTGACGCAGGCCAACAAACCATAGTCCGCTAGTCAAGTTCAACCCGTCATTTCTTGATTGAATTAAACCCACCCGCACGACCCTTGATGCAGGCCAACAAAGTCGCACGACTACCCTAATCCAATCTGCATCATATGCATAAACAGATAAATACTAGTTAGCTACCGCACACTACGCCTTGACGCAGGCCAACAAACGTAGCACGAATACTAAGTAGGACTTATCTGAAATGACGGAGGGCTACGGCAGGTTTTTCTGAAAACCTATTGCGTAATGAACTTGATATCGTTGTAAAATCAAATGATTTTAAAATGGAGTGTTTTTTAGGCTTTTCTAGTTTTGCTAAAGGGGTCACTCCCGGTGAAGGGATCATCGGCCCTTTCCTCGTCGAATGAGGTACGGGATATATCATATATATCACTGTGCAAAGCAGAAACTATAGAAGCAATCAAAAGACAAACCGAGTGTGTAGCATCTGCCAGTTATTTCTAAAGGGGTCACTCCCGGTGAAGGGATCATCGGCCCTTTCCTCATCGAATAAGGTGCAGGATATATCATATATACCGCTGTGCAAAGCAAGAACTGTAGCTACCTATTTTATTTTTGAAATTCGATTCCACAACATCTTTAGGTTTATTTTACTTTCATTAATCATATTAATGAAGTCCCATCATTTAAGTTACCCAAACATCACAGATAAATACGACGTACACTTATGCTATCCCCATTCGCCTCGATGTCCCCTCGTGCACCGTTAGGTTAGGTAACTAACGGCAGAGCGGGGCAGGGCTAGCGCGGGTGTAAAACATAAGTAACGTCAATATAATATATCATATATACTATATATAGTATTTATCACAGAACATCAAATGATCACATCACAGATATCGCAGCAGAAGAATCATATGAAACATTGGATATACTAGGACGTCCGTGTTTTCAATACGAGCCAGTATAAAACACGGATTCCACGGTCGCGATGAATAGCTAAACTCACACCCCTAGACCCCTACGAGAGCGGCAAGCAACCCTACCAATTCTAGAGTTAGGAGACCCGGACTCGACTCCTCGAGTTGGTCTCCCACTGGACTCCAAAACCCGGTTACTTGTGCCCTCCTCCTTGGGTCTATCCTAGTGCGGAAAAGGTAAATAATATACAAAAGGTGACATCTTCCGCAACCTGGAAGTGCCCCAATAAAAGAATATTACATACAAGTTTTTACATGAATGAAAATGAAAAACATTCATCTCACATAAAAACCCCTGGCTATTCAAACACGACGATCCAATATAACATATCCAGCAACACATAACATCACATGTCATCAACGTAAGTAAACATGCGTATCCCAATTGTCGTTGACATATAGCAACGAAACCGGCGATATCACATATTACACTTACGGTCACAGAAAAGAAAGTGTAAAACTACAACAGTTGGAATCCGCAACCTCTTTAGACATCTCATGCCTAATCAAATGAAATACTTAGATATCGCATGCCTAACAATTATAAACCCCGCATTTTAGTCTCATTATTGAAAACTCTTTTCAATATCAAGTCGGGCAATTCAACAAGATTCCCGACATCCTGATCGAATGCTCGTCGCAAACTTCACTAGACGGGTGCACCCCCGATGCCGCCGACGAAGTGCACCAAGGCGGAACACCGCTGCCGCGAGCACCCGAACGGATGCTTTCGGCGACGGGGTTCTCCTACAGTCACTTGGTCGGGGCTATGGAGTGAGGCTGTCTATTAAGTTTACCCGACGAGTATCCGCGTACGCTACGTGATTGCGACGGACTTTTGATCACATCAAAATTCCGTGGCAACCGATCAAGTGAGACTAAACCGCTAGATTTATAACATTCATTCAGTTATCTCATAACAACTTGTGAATTCCAATTATTGTATCACATTCCGGATAAATAGAAAATGTCAAACTTTCCGATCGAACAATCGAAAACCCAAGTTTTCCTTAAACAGCTCAACACATGAAACAAGTTTAAAATAATTCATTTCATGCCTCAGTACCAACGGTCCAGCCGTAGAAGGGTTAAGCCAATGCCTCACATGTGACACGCCGTACTGCTCCAAACCCTAAGGTTCAAAGGGCAATTCAAGACGGTCACATAATCGAGTTAAGGTTTGTTGTCTTCTAGAGGGTCCATCGCGTTACTTGCACTACTTAGAACATTCTTAAACTACGGAAAAATCCAACACTTGGAAATTTCGCGGTAGGGGAAAAAGTGGTTATTTTTATCCGGTCGAACTTTTTAACAGTTTCTAAAATATCCGGAAAAACATAAACGAAGTTAAATTATCCGATCAAATTAACGAGTCCCCAATAAAACCTTAGAAAACTCAACACTTGAGTGGAATTAAAAAATTCCCATAAAAAATTGCCAAGAAAGGACCTAAGAATAAATATATGAAATTTTAGGGACTAAGTCCAAATTTTGGCCGCGGAACCGCTGCAGAACCCATGGTCTCGCCGCGGTTCCACGGTCAAATTATTGACTTAGTGGACCGTACTTCACAGTAATTCTTAGTTTTTCCTGCTTGTTTTTCTGAGAATTTTTAATTCACAAAAATTCACTGTTTTGAAAAATGTACAGAGAAGGGTTTTGTCGGGGTTTACGGGTTCGATCGGACTTCTAACTTCGTCTACACTTCGCCTAAAGCTCTAGCTAGGCTCTGATACCACTGTAGGGTTCCTAGGCACACTAATGAGGTCTCACAAGGCATCAACCATGCCAAATTCAAAAATTTCCGGTGCCGAGAAACCCTAACGCGATCGTTGACTAGAGATTAGGCAAAACATGCAACTAGTTAACAACTTAACTAAGAGTGAACGAAAATACAACCTTTGTAGATCCGGTCCTGCACCTCCATAGCTCCGTGATGATGTCCCTTCGCTGCGATCATCGGATCCCGGGCTCTAGCGTCGGCTTCATCGGTGAAATGGGCGGGCTAGGTCGTCGACTTCGATGCCGAAGATGATCTACGTCGAGGCAACTCAAGATCAATCTCTAACTTCACCAAGTCATGAAACTTGTGAAGAAAACACCCTATACTACTTGGCAAGTAGTAGAGGATGAAGAAATAGGAAATGGGTTCACTTTGGATTTGGATTTCTCACTTGATTTCATCACTTGACATTTTTGTAGAAAGCTTTTCTTTCTTCATCAAGAAGAACAAGAAGAAAGAAATGAAAAATGAATTAACTTCAAAAGAAAATCAAGTGACCCTTATCATATTGCAACCATGGTTAAGTATAGAGAATATACCATGGTTAAGGCAAATGGTTAGGGTTAAGGTATAAAACAAAATGGTAAGAATTTTTCAAAGGAGCTAGAAAAATCATGAAGCTTCTTGCACAAAACAAAGAAAGCCACTACCATTTTATTTTTGCCAAAAATGAATAAACAAAATAAATGAGTAAATCAAAACGCTAACCATTTATCTAAACATGGTTTATAGCATACACACACCCAAGTTTACATGTATCATCAAACATGATACAATCTTGTGCATAAAAATATATCACATATACAATGTGCACAATCAAGTGAGAAAAACATCTTAAGTGAACCAATATTAGTTAATGTAAAGTAATATATCAAATATATAATTATACATTAAATCATTAAATCAACACTTGACTTAATGATCCGGTCATATTGCATATAACCGACTAATATCAATAGTATCAACTTATCGAATCAACACTTGATCCGATAACCCGGCTATATCACATATAACCGATCAATGTCACATATCGCGAGAATAGAATATAGTATCACATACTGGTATTATTCTCGGTCCCGCACATATCTCATATGCGCTCCATTTTGTTTCGCTTGAGCCAGGAAACCTCTGTGTAGGACTCTAAAGACTCGTCAATACGCCGGCAGCAGGTGATGATCATATCAAACACCCATAAGCCGCAAGCGGTCTGCTAAACGTAACGGCCACCCGGGTATTGAGCGATCAGAAGATCAACGAGCAAGCCCGCTCACACTCCTGTGAATCCAACGAGAAACACTTACCGTACAGTCCGGTCTCGTCGTCTGATATGTCGCATATCTCGCATAGGGGTGGTAAACGTCAGACCCCAATAGCTCGATAAGTCGTGTCGATATGAGGTCTATAACAGTTCGAGAAACTACTGGTAACACTTACCAGTAAATCTCAGCAACCCTGACCAGGGATTTCCGGTTATAGCCAATCGAACACAGCGCAACATCAACTCCCTATATCGGGAGAGACGAATCCCCTCCTATCGCTCATTGCCTTTATGTGATTCGGGACTGTACCCAAAAACCACCGTTTTGCACGCCCTCTTAGACGTGGTAAGGTGGAAATCAAAGCGCAGTGGGAATCACACAAGACTCTATGACGATCTCGGGTCAACAGACTACTCTGTACCAGTATCACCAGAGAACTGCCATCTGACGTGGGGTATAATACCATCTGGGAGTTCTCGGCGAGTCCGTCCAGTGTACCCAGTCTCCACTGAGCACCTGTATATCATCTCTGATGTCAAACACCAATGGATATGGGATCATCCATCGCCCATCTGTATGGGTCGAGAAGGTACACGCTAGTCTACTCTGGTATATCGATGCCCCGTCTCGATACACCCACGACTAGGGACTTTGAAGTATGTACTTATGGACTACCATGTCCCCACTAGTATGATCCGCATCATAGTCCAGGTAGTCAAGTACACATCCTAAGGGCTTTACCAACATGTAACAGAGAGACAATCAGTGTACACGTTAAGGTAAAGAGCAACCAGATAGCATACTATCATGTCGAGTAAGAAAGTCCTCCCTTTATATGTCCAAGCATCCACTACAATATACATCCTATGTATAGTAATGGCCTCTAGGGCATACATATAACTAACTGACATCGGCATGATTTATCACGTTACTGGGGTCTGACGTTTACCACCCCTAGACATGATATGCGACATATCAGACGAAGAGACCGGACTGTACGATAGTGTTACTGGTAGGCTTCATGGAGAGTATGGACGAGCTTGCTTGTTGATCTTCATATCGCTCAATACCCGGGTAGCCGTTACGTCCAGCTAGTACCGCTGACGGCTTGTGGGTGACTGATGTGATCATCACCTACTGCTGGCGTATTGACGAGTCTTTAGAGTCCCACACAGAAGTTCCATGGTTCAAGCAAAACGGAGTAGGACACATATGTGATATGTGCGTGGGCCAGATTAAATACGAGTATGTAATACCGTATTGTAATCTAGCAGTTATTTGTTATCGGTTAGGTTATATATGATATGACTAGATTATCAAATCAAGTGTTGATTTGATAATGTGATATACAGATAAATGATATTAGCCGGTCATATGTGATATAACCGGATTATTAAATCAAGTGTTGATTTAATAATTTGATATAAATTATATTTGATATAATTATATATTAACTAATATCATTAGCTCACTAATTATTTTCATATATGTATTAATATATATATATATATATATATATATTTGATATATATATAAATATATATAATGAAGCATGGTTAAAATTCTATTTTGTGAAAATAGAAATGAGGTGGAAATTGAAGAGGAATGGAGAAGCATGGCTACATCTATTATTTTATTCATCTTGAGTTACTATTGAAGTTGCAGGGTTCCCTAGCTCGGCCACTGGGTTTCGGGAGGCATCTACCATACCGTTTTAAAAAATTTGGCGTGCTAAACAACCCAAGACATAGAATCTTAACTAGAGAATTAGACGTAAACTATAATGTAAACAACTTTACATCAAGTGAACAAGGAATACAACCTTTGTAGACCGGTCATTCACTTTAATTGCTCCGTGTAGTAGTCCCTTCGCTCCAAGTAGTGATCTCCCGGACTCAAGAATGGCTCCACTAGGTGAAAGGAACAAGCTTGCTTGAAGTCTTCGAGGCCAAAGATGATCTACGTCGAGGAGACACCAACTCAAGCTAGCTCTTCACTAATTGGGAATTAGTGAAGCAAACACCCTAAACTAAATGGCTAGTCTAGTTGAGGATGATGAAGTAGGATTTTTGCTCATTTTAGAATTAATTTTCTCACTAATTTTCTTCATCTCCTAAAAAACCTAGAGAGCTCTTGGAGATGAAGAAGAAGATGAAGTGGAGAATAGAATGAAATGAATCAATGAGTGTGAATAGCAACCATGGGTGAGATAATATCTCATACTAACTCTTGTAGAGACTTAACCATGGCTTAAGATAATGGTTGGGTTAATAAATATCTCAAATGAAACAAAATTAGTGGACTAAGTCAATGATTTAACAAGCTTCCAGTAAGCTCGAATCATGTGACTAATTTCCAACTAATTTTGATTTACTTTAAATAATAAAACCCATAATTACCTTTAGCATGGTGTGAGTCTCATACACCGATGTAGAATATAGCAACAAGCATGACACAATAATATATATCACATATATATTAAGTGTACACTAGTGAGAAAAAGAAATACTTAAGGGAGCTAATACTAGTTAATGTAAATTAATATATCAAATATATAATTATATATTAAATTATTAAATCAACACTTGATTTAATAATCCGGCTATATCACATATAACCAACTAATATCATATGTATCAGCTTATCGAATTAACACTTGATTCGATAACCCGGCTATATCACACATAACCGACCGATATCACATATCGCGAGAATAGAATACGATATCACATACACGTATTAATCTCAGTCCCGCACATATCACATATGTGCTCCTATTTCGTTTCGCCTGAGCCAGGAAACCTCTGTGTAGGACTCTAAAGACTCGTCAATACGCCGACAGTAGGTGATGATCATATCACTCACCCACAAGCCGTCAGCCATACTAGCTGCACGTAACGGCCATCCGGGTATTGAGCGATCAAAAGATCAACAAGCATGCCTGCTCATACTCCTGTGAATCCAATAAGTAACACTGCCGTACAGTCCGGTCTCTTCGTCTGATATGTCTCATGGTGTATTGGGCTCTTCTTCGACACGACTTATCGCGTTGTTAGGGGTCTGATGTTTACCATCCTCCTAGACCGATATGCGAGTATCTCGGACGAACAGACCAGACTGTACGGTGATTGTCACCGATAGGCTTAGTAGGAGTCCGGATGAGTTTGCTCATCGGCCTTCTTATCGACAGATACCTGGGTAGCCGTTACGTACATGTAGTACCGCTGACGGCTTGTGGTTAAACCCACTGCCAGCGTACTGTCGAATCTTTAGATCCCCACATAGAGGGTTTCCTTACTTCAGGCAATTGATGTATGCGTCGTATGGTTTTACGATTGGGCTTCGATCACATACGTGTACTTATACATGGATGCTGATCGGGTGGACAATACTAGTGAGCTTTGGTTTAAGCCGGATCCTAGTATTCTATTATTGAATTGTTATCGTCTCAGTGTATCCGTATTTTTCGAAATACGGATACATGTATGTATATAAGGTAAGAGGGGCATTCTTATAATTTGTCAAGGCATGCTTCTAAAAAGTGCCACCTCATTATTTGTATTATCCATTTTCCAAATGGATTAATGAGGTGGATATTGGAGGAGACATCCATGGCATGGTGTAAAGAATGGGTTTGGATTATTTTATTCACTTTGGGTTCACTATTGAGGAATGTCGCATATATTCTATTGTTTTTCCATCCATGGCTTAATAAGTGAGATAAGGTATGATATATAAGCCATTCTCCACCCTTAGCCTTTTGATGATGGTTCATTCTTATCTCTTGAGACTTTCTTGAGTTGCTCTCCTTGAGCTCTTTAGGTTTCGTCCATCTCTTTCTTCCTCTAACTAAACCCTAACCTTCATATGTGTTGTGAGCCAAGGTTTTAGTAAGACAAACAATCCTTTAGCACTTTCTACATCTCTTATGCTAGTTGGTTTAGCGAACCATCTACCTTAGGTACCTCATCTAGAGGTTGAAGCTTGGAGCACATTCTCTCGCGGTGGATCATCTTTGACGCAAGAAGGCCGATGGAGCTAGCCCGATCCGATCACCGAGAAGCTTTGGAGAGGAGCACTAGAAGACCCGAAGGACCATATCTTGGAGGTATAACCATTCTACAGAGTAGTTAAACCTCTAGATAGATTAGCTAGTTAAGCCTTTAGTAAAGATCCTAGAGTTTTAGCCGGTGTTGCGTAGCAAAACATCATCGTTTTTGAAAATTCCACCTCCCCGCGAACCACAGGGTGCGCGACATCGGCTTACAGTCTACAATACCACAAATAGGATTCGTTCACTTCTGACATCTTCCTCTTGCGTATGTTTTGTATATTCAAAATTGTGTTTTGATTTAGAACATAGATACCATTACATAGTGTACTTTCTGCAACCAATACCTTATCAAGATAAATGTTCATGATATTTTATCTAGAACAAAACTATATCCATCTTTATCAAGTAAAGAAACTGATATGATGTTGCAAACTATGGAAGGTTCATAGTAGCAATTGTTTAAAATCATAGTATTGCCATTTGGCAATACTATGTGATATTCACCGACGACAACAGCATCAACTTGTGCTCCGTTCCCTACTATGAGGGACATCATCAGGTCTAACCATCCTACTTTTTCTCAGTTCCTGCAATATATTATAGATATGAGATCCTGATCCGGTATTTAGTACCCAGAAGGTAGGACTGACCGAAAAACAGTTCTCAATAACAAGAACACTTGAAGGAGACGCAATAGTATGCTTTTTCTTCGTTGGGGTCATCAAGGAATTCATGCAATTCTCTTTCTCTTGCTCATACTCATGACTGCTGTCATAAGTTAGAGCCGAACCGACGTTCTCCAGCCCCGGATAAAAATTCGGATCGGTCAAGCGATATATTTTATTATTTTGATTAAGGCATGAATTGGTTGCTACCTGGAGAGAGAGAAATGAAACACCCAGCGTGCGCTTTTGCAAGATTAGATTGGTTATTAATTTATCTAATCAGGATGGCTCCCACTGTTTACTCGAATTCTCCTTCAAACCTTTGAAAGGAGAACTAGATGAGATCATTAACACCCTACAAGTTCGCTACTTGTTCAGCCAGGTCGGTGTTGGTATTCCGAGGGAGGTTCCCGTGCTCTCACACGGACCTAATTAAAATAAACCTCATTTCCGCAAAGGCGTAGCCTCGTCAACACCTTTCTAGACACCTAATAGGCCAGCTAATTGTGAAGTGAAAAATATCTTCCAAGAGTAATCCTACTCATCAGTGGGATCGGGATTGAACTATCATTGTGTGATAAAGTAGATGGAAGCCACTCTAGTCACCACACTCCAGAAGGTATGCAACGCTAGCAAGTTTTCTGTATATTTGAAACTCCCGATGTGGTTTTTGCCTCTAGGACCTATGAGTATATTTGCGTAATCTGATTAAGCAACATACGCGTTTATGCATTATGCCCTTGCTATGAAATAGAGAATGAAATGCGTTTTACAACATTTCAATCCAGTGTTTCCTTTAGAGGCCTTTTGATATGGCCAAAACGACCATTGACGGATCGGTGTCAAGAATTATGTTAGCTTGATATGGATTGTAGCACACAACCCAACAACTTAAGCTTTTAAATAAAGCGGTTCTTGACAAATTTATCATTCAATTGTCTGGTTCTTGTTTGGTTTGAATAAATAGACTTTGATGCTTAGCAATACACTTTTTCTAGTTTCAATATGAATACTGCTATGGTTCTGTATCTTTTTGGTGTCTTAGCTTTTTCTTTTTTCAGATTTATATTATATCATGTGGATATGTTGTGTCATGAGCAATGGCTAGAACCATAATATTCCCTCCTGTATGAATGATAGATACACAGGCATTTATTTTTCCATAATGTTCATGTCTTCATCCAGATTATTATCATAAATATTCTGTGAACATCATAACCATGCAATATGACCCTTCATGCCTTACATTGGTAACCACAACTGTATCTGTCTAATCTGGTAAAATTTCTATGGAATTAGGCAATTTACTAAACAAGTTTAGGCATATAAATATGTACTATTCTGTGAGGAAACTGAAGAACTGAAGAACCGAAGGAGGCTCTTGCTGGAAAACTTTCCTCTCCAAAGTGAGTGGTTGCCAGATTCCTGAAGGGGTCGCATCCAAAAATAAAAATGTATAAAAATTGTGAGCCTCCAAAGGTTCTAGAGGGCTTCTGAAATCAGCTCTTGTGGTGTTAAATCCTGTTCCTTCTCTTGAATGGAAGCTTCATATAATTTACTCACCAAGTTTAAGACCCCACAGTTTATAGTTTTCTGTGAGGATTCAATGTTTAGAATGTTTTCGTACATTTCCGGGTGGATTTTATCATCATTAGTGTAACCCGAAGTTAATAAAGGGTTAGATAAATTTGTAAACTTAGCTCTTATTGTTTCCGTTCCTTTACTTTCTCTTGAATGGAGGAGCCTTGAGAAAGGCATATATGTTTTTTTATCCTTCATCTTCTCAACTTGCTTTTCACCGACTTTTGACAACTTCCCTTTACCAGAAATATTACTTTTCCAATCCAATTTTACACTTGATTTCCCCTTTCTTGGGTTGTATGACTTGTATCCCAACCGAAGTTGATTTTGACACCTTGTGGGAGGTTTTATTTGATAAATTCCATTGCTGAGACGTGCAAACGGAGACTAGAATATAAATATGAAACTCAAAATTCCTCTGGTTTGTGTTACCCTCTTTTTTTCTGGTAAATCTAATCGAGATACCTCATACCTGTCGAGTCAAGAGAATTGTTTGAGCATACTTCTAGTAAATGTATTTCTCCCTTCAGTTTTCTCATTCATAAACTAACTTATATATGACTGGCATGTTATCAATAAGTTTGCATTTGATATTGTAAGATGATAGGTGAGAAATGATTCTGATGAATATGGTAATTTGGTTTGCCTCTAACACACTCTGACATGCTGTTTGATAGACAGCGGGATACTGCTCATTTTAATTTTTTTTTACTTCATCTAAGGCCAAATTAAGATTTTAGAAATGATGTGCTTGCTTTATATCTACAACCTATTTCACATATCTTTTATTAACAAATTCCTTATGAACGGTGCAAATTGATAGCCATGAAATTTCTAGGAAGAACCATTTTCGCTATTTAGGATCTACGGGGAGATTGAGAAGGATATAATTCGGATCAAAGCGGGATGGTTGAAATGGAGAAGTTCTTTAGAAGTGTTATTTGATCATAGGGTACCTTTGAAATTGAAAGAATTTTTTTATAAGACGGCAATAAGACATGCTCTTCTCAGTGTACCAGAATGTTGGACAATTAAGAAGCATATACAAAAAATAAATATGGTTGAAATGCGGATGTTAAAATGGATGAGTGATAATATACCAAAAGATGGGATAAGAAATGAGCGTATTTGTAACAAGGTAGAGATAGCTTCCATAGAAGTTAAGATGCGAGAGAATCGATTACAATGGTTTAGACATGTGCAATGAAGACCGATCGATGTCGCGGTTAGAAAAAGTGACAAAATTGTAGTTCTGGATGCAGCTGTAGGTAGGGGTAGGCCTAAACGAGTATAGATAGAGGCTATTAACGATGATATATTAATTGTATATTTATTAGAGAAAATGACCCTTGACAGAGCAGAAAGGAAAAGCAAGATTCATATAGCCAATCCTAAAAATTTGGGATGAAAACTTCTTATTGTAACAAATTCCTTACAAATATTTAACCCAACACTAGCAACTCTTATTAATATAAACGCGGTTTAATTTTAAGAAAGTCCTATGTAGTTTCCTTGTTTTCCATAAAACTACCATGTACTTTCAAAAACACAAAAAACTACCCAAGCTAACGGTCAACACTTAACGGTGTTAACTGAGTATGTTAATGAACATTTTGCCCTTTTAATAAATATAATCAATAATATAAGTATTCATTAATTATTTTAGTAATTAATTTACATAGTTAATAATTATTAACTAATTAATTAATGTGACTGGATGGAGGGGGGTGGCGGTCGTCGGTGACGAGTGGAGGACCTCATCGGCCAGAGGACGCTGGCGACGGTGATGAGAGGAGGATGACGAGGAGGTAGTGGTGGAGGATGGTGAGGTGGAGGAGGACGAGAAGGAGGAGGTGGTGGATGGTAAGGTGGAGGACAGTGATATGATGGGAGGAGGTAGTGGTGGTGGTGTATGAGAGGACAGTGATGATGAGGAGGCGGGGAGGAATGAGGGGAGGATGGTGCTGATTAGAAGAAGAGAAGGACGGGGCGCGGTGAGAGGAGTCGGAAGAGGGGGCCAAGATCCGTAGTGGCGGCGGCGGCGGCGTAGCATCGGTAGGATTGGGGCTAGGCTAGGGTTGGGGCTTAGTAGTGGAAGGGGAAAGGGGTTGGGAAGGCGGGGGATGGAGGGCGGAGGTCAGGGAAGGGGTGGGGGAGGTAGGGGAGGAGGGCAGAGATCTGCGATCTGAGGAGGCAGGGGACGAAGGCAGATGCAACGGCGAGTTGAGGCGACATGGGCTAGCGTTAGAGTTAGGATTAAGGATTGGAGAAGATGAAGTTGAGGGTATTTTTTGGAATTATTGAATTTTTTGATGACATGGCAATTAGTTGACGTGGCGCTAACTTTACGCCGTTAATGCTGACATGAACCTTTAAAATGGGTAGTTTTTTTTTGTAGTTTTGAAAGTACAGCGTAGTTTCTTAGAAAACCAGGAAACTATAAGGGAGCTTTTTATAAAAATAAATCTTTAAAATTATATTAGTATATGATTTGTTGGATATAGATGATCTGAAGGAAATTATTGTAATTGTATGGGAACTATATGGATAGAACGATCTTGCTTGGTATGATAATATGCTATCTGGTTTGTCTTTATCATCATGTGTATATGTTTTACTTGCTATTACGTATCGCTAATACATATTGATAAAGCCCATATGATCTTTCCTTGACTACGAGAACTATAATAGGGATCATACTAGTGGGGCCTGGATAGTCCATAAGCACATCTTTAAATGTTCCTACTTGTGGGAGTATCGAGACATGGCATCGGTACTCCTGAGTTGACTAGTTTATACATTTTTTGACCCCGATCGGGGCGATGGCCGGTCCCATAGCTATTGGTGTTTGACATCGAAATTGTATACATGTTCTCATTGGAGAATGAGTTCACTGAATAGGCTCGTCGAGAACTCCTAAATGATATTATATTTATTTTCAGATAGCAGTTCTTTGGTGACGATAGTACATGGTAGTCCATTGACCTGAGATCGCCATAGTGTCTTGTGTGTGTTCCCACTATATTTTGATTACTACCCTACTACGGTTCTACTGGGTCATACAAACAGGTTTTAGTTGGGTATAGTCTCGAAGCACATGAAGGCATCGGTCGAAAGGATTCGTTTGTCACGGTATAAGGAGTTGATATTGCGCTGTGCAGGACATAACTATAACCAGAAGCCCGCAGTCGTGTAAGTTGAGATAAGCTGATAAGTGTTATCAGTTGTATCTCTGATGGTTATGAGTTTGATATCTGCGTGACATATTGGGTTATTGGGGATCTGACAATTTCCGTCCCCAGACTCGATATACGATACTCTTTGACAAAGAGACTGGACTGTATGGTATTCGTCGTTTATAGGCATTGTCAGGTCCGGATGAGTTTGCTCGTTGACCTGCCTTTATCTTAATCAATACCTGGATAGACGTTACGTGAAGCTAGTACCGCTGACGAGCTTATGGGTTAACCCGTGAGGGGATTGAATCTGAAAGTGTTTCAGATTCATTCGGATATGGTCCTATTTAACCTACTGCCATCTTATTGACAGGTTTTTAGAGTTCTGCAACGAAAGTGCCTGTCCAGGCGAAATGATGATGTGGCGTGCGTATGAGGATACGTGCGGTTCGATTAGATTCGCGCGATTTAATCGGACGGTTGATATACTTACCGGTTTATTAATAAGCCGGAATATTAAGTCAAGTGTTCACTTAATAACCGTATATGTGATATAGTTCTTAGTATAGTGTATATGATACACACTCTCTCGCTCTCACATTGGTATATGATACCAATGAATTATTATGTATATGATATATAATATGTATTTGTATGGGATACATATACTCTCTCATTTCATATATATATATATATATATATGTTATATATGTATTAAGATACATATAAACTCACTCTCTCATCTTATGTTTATTTGTATGTGTGTGTATATGTCATGTTGAGATGAAAGGATAGCATGTGAGAATGGGGCCCCTTCTCTTTTGGTGACACATAAGAGGAAAGAGAGGGAATGAGAAAATGATTATTCTCTACATAATTATTTTCTTAAGAGAGAAAATAATATGGTTGCCGTTCTCCTCTCTTCCTCCTCTTCTTTACAAGAAATTTTAGGATGGAAATTTGGAAAGGGACATTGAGAAAGAATTTTTATAGCACATCACCACCATCTCTTTAACTTAGCAAGTTCAAAGAGCTAGTTACTCCACTTGTTGATGGAGTTAGAGTTTTAGGTGGGTTCTTTTCATCACAGATCATCTACGACAAGACGGTCGGCCACCATATTCATTAAGAAGCTCACGGGTCTAGTTAGAGTCTTCCGATAGGCGATCGGACACGCTACAAAGTTTATAGCCCCCTCAAACCATCTATTAAGTTTTCTAGATGTTGCAATTCTTAGTAAATGCAAATTCAAAGAGCTAGTTACTCCACTTGTTGATGGAGTTAGAGTTTTGGGTGGGTTCTTTTCACCGCAGATCATCTACGGCGAGACGGTCGGCCACCATATTCATTCAGGAGCTCATAGGTCTAGTTAGGGTTTTCCGATAGGCGATCGGACACGCCACAAAGTTTGTATCCCCCTCAAACCCTCTTTTAAGTTTTCTAGATGTTGCAATTCTTATTAAATGCATGATCTTGAAGTTGGAATTGGTGCTATCGCCTTGAATTTTTTTGTTGTTCGCTTCCGCTGGGTCCGCAAGTGTTGTGACTCTAGTGTCGATTCCTACAAATGGTATTAGAGCTACTAGGTTGTGTCGACCCATGGGGGTTCTCACTGTGTGACACTGTGGCGAAGCGTAGACTCTTACCCCCAGGGTATCCTCTACGGAGGGGTCGGCGTGTTGTAGTCCATCGCGATGGGACATACGTAATAAGTAGTTTTGAGGGACCAGTTGGTGTCATGGTAACCTCATGGGATGGGGTGCGTTGTCTGACTAAATTATAACTGAGCAGATCATTTACGAATTAATTGCAATTTGTTGTTGATGATCCAATAAACATGAACATGCATCATGCTATTTATTTTCTTGAAGAATTTGCATCATGTTAATTTTTCTTTTTGGAGAACATGCTATATGATGCTCTCTTTTTTTAATCCCCTTGTTAGAGAAAGAAATATCATGATACTCTTTGTTTATTTTTCTCCTTGTTGACAATTGATTTCCCCAACACACCACATTCTTTAATTAAATTTTTTAACTATCCCACTAATTTTTTTCTTCTCTTCACCCAAATTATACCCTCTACAACCTAGCCCAATTCTTTCGTAGGCTTGGGTTGGGTAATTTAAAAAAAAAATTGGGGGGAGGGGGGTGTTTGATCGGGGTGTATGTGTGCCGGATTCGTTTTGGGATGGTTTTGTGTTTATCGGATCATCAGCAAGCATTATGGTTTGATTAAATTGTTTAATCAAAATTTTATTGTACAAAGGGATATGTGTTGGTAAACTTGCCGAATTGATGTGTGATCAATTCGACGAGATTGCACATTGTGAGTCTGCAATATTGGTGTGTTTGGTTTAGTTCAGATTGTCATGATGAATAGCCCCGTGTGTGATTGTTTGTAATGCAATGTGTTATATCATATTCATGTATATTGTAATGCCAAATGTATTATTATTTGTCGGGACGCGGTTGGGTTGATACCGTTGTTGCCGTTGTATGTATATTATGTTTGGTGTGTTGCCCGCGGAGGATTGCTCGAGCCGTCGGATTCTAGAATGCAGTAGGTGGCCTCCTCAATGAGTTGATGCCGGGTCGCCGAGTTTTAGGATTGGCGGGTGGCTCGCCGCGCTCATAGGGGTATTGGATTGGCTATGTACGGGCTATTGCGACCGTGAAATGTCGAGTTTTGTTTGCGGCTCAAACGAAACATGGGATTGCTAGGATATCCGAACTATTCCATTTTCTGTAAAGTTTACCGCATGTCTCCTGTGATGATGTATGTATATGATTATATGTATATATAAATAAATGCTTATATATGTTTTGCATTCGCACTAGGCCTACGTCCGCCTTGCCGTAAGTTAAGTAACCTTGCGGTGAAGCCCGATGCCCCATGGAGAATGCGAATGGTATATAAAAGCATTCTATTTTCGTTTTCCATGTCATGTTTTTGGTGTGATGAGTTTCTAGAAGATAAATGTTATTATCTAGTTGATGGGATTGCGTTAATATGATTAATGCAAAGAAAACAAACCTTATACGTTGAAACCTATCTTTCAAAAGAAACTATAATCATATTCTTTTGGTTTGCATAGTTGTATTTAATTAGAAAATATACTGCAACTCATTCGATGAGGAAAGAGCCTTGATCCCTTCACATGGAATTCAACTCTCGAGCCAAAGTTTATGTTACTGTAAACTTTCAAAACCACTCGGTTCCTTTAACGATATCAAGTTCATTATGCTAAAAGTTTTCTTAAAAATCATCCGTAACCCTGTGTTATTTCAGGAAGTAGAGTATTTAGTATTCGTGCTGCGTTTGTTGACTCCGTCAAGACGTAGTGTACGGTAGCTGAGTGCTTTCTTTCTGCGATGCGATCGGTTAGGATAGTCATACGACCTTATTGACTCCGTCAAGGGTTGTGCGGGTGGGTCTAAATTAATCACGAAATGACGGGTTGAACTTGATTAACGAATTATGGTTTGTTGACTCCGTCAAGGTCATAAGCCGTTACGGGTAAAAACCTTTATCAGGAGTTTTAAGAGTTGAAACTTGCAATGTGATTGCATACTATTCTATCCGATTTCTACTGTGAGTAATAGTTGTTCCCGCCAAAAAATTTCTGCGCAAAAGAGCCCAAGGTATCAAATGGCAGGATACGTTTAAGAAAATGTGAACCAGTATTTTCTGGGTTGTATTTTGACAAACTCCCGATTGAGAAATAGCTAAATTCTGATTGTATCGAAAGCGTCTCAAAAAATACTTCGATTTGATATATTATGGGCTTCATAATTCATCCGGGATCAAATGTTATGAGCAAATATGCTATGCACGTGTAATTTAAGGAAGAAAATGCGAACCAGTATTTTCTGGGCTGTATTTTGACAAACTCCCGAATGAGAAATAGCTAAATTCTGATGGTATCGAAAGTGTCTTGAAAAATCCTTCGATTTGATATATTATGGGCCTCATAGTTCATTCGGGATCAAAAGTTATGAGGTATCACGTGCCCACACGTGACCGGGCATCACGTGCAGACACGTGACCATTTACGGGCAAAGCCTTGAAGCACTGAATAAAATAAATAATTGAAAATAATTAATCAGTGGGATCACGTGTCAACATGTGATGGGCCTTTAAACCTACTGAAAAGAATTAAAGGTATAATAAAATAATAAGGAAAAATCCCAATGGGGTATCACGTGCCAACACGTGACCAAGGGTCACACGCTGACACGTGATAATTCCTGAGTTCTCTAAAACAACAGAATTAAATTCTGGTCAAATGCTTAATCAGGAAGTCACATGCCAACACGTGATAGGCTCCTAAAGATCTATGAATTAATAGAATTAAATTCTAATTAAGAGGGAATCAAAAACCCTAACTGGAAAAATATTTCTCTAAATCTTTCCAAACAAAAAAAGATGGTGCTCTGTAAAATGGAGCACCGTTGGATTAAAAATCCAATGGTGATTAAAAATCACCAATTTATAGAAACATTCTATACAAGGAAAGATTTTCCTGAAATTTGAATAACAGATAAAAGATCTTTTGGATTAAAAATCCAATGGTGAATAAAATTCACTGAGTGATCTAAAAAGATCATGTTGGTTACAAAATCAATTAAAATCTTTAAATGAAATATTGACTAAACAAACTGATTCTTTTCTTTCTTCTATAAATAGGAGCCAAGAAGAGAAGAGAAAGAATCTACTTTTTTTGGGGAAATATACAACAACAGAGAGAAAAAAGAGAGGAGAATTTAATTCTCAAGAGAGAAAAAAAAGACCTCTTCAGAGAAAAGAAACCCTAGGTGAGAAAAGGGAAAGAGATCTAAGTTCCATAAAACAAAGAGAATTTAATTCTCAATCTAAGAGTTTAACTCTTCTGCAAAAAGAACTTAGTTCTTCCTCTTGTTGAAGATCTGCAGAAGCAAATCTCCCCATAGGTTGAGAATTTAATTCTCATCGGATTGAGATTCTGCCATGCAGATCCAAGACTTAGAGGAAGAATTGAGTTTAGAGAATTTAATTCACCCAAATTCACAGGAATTTAATTCCTCCAAGATAAAAATAGGGTTTAACCTAACATGAGAATTTAATTCTCCCAATTTCATAGGAATTTAATTCCTCCAAAACAGAATTAGGATTTAACCCTACTGAGAATTTAATTCTTCTACATACATAAGAATTTAATTCCTCTAAAACAGAATTAGGGTTTATCCCTACAGAGAATTTAATTCTTAAAATAAGAGACTTAAAGCTCTCCACGCACGTAAAGAACTTGGTCACGTGGTAACACGTGACCCCCATTCTCAACGAACAGAAAAGAGAGAACAAAACTAGGTCACGTGTCTCCACGTGACCCCTAAACAGACTCCTCAAAATGAGAAAGAAAAAGCTTGGAGGCAATGCCTCACGTGCTCACACGTGACCCTCATAAATAAAGGGAACAAAGACAAAGGCAGAATCGATTTTGGGCGCCCTCACGTGTCCCCACGTGACCTCTAATAAACACTTTAATAAATCAATGCATGGGTGCCCGTCACGTGCCCACACGTGATGGCTGTGAAGACTTAAGTGTTTGACACCTTTGAATACTCTGAGAACAAAACAAAGGAAGACTGGTCCCCACCCTCAGAGGCCTCACATGGCCCCATGTGACCAATCCCATTTTAGTGTTTAACACTATTTTTGAAGCGTTTTGTTCTTAGTGTTTAACACTATTTTCAGCGCATCGCGTAGGAACACGTGACCATAAAATATATGTTAGTGTTTAATCCTATATTCAAATCAACCCTAGCCTAAATTGGCTAAGTCCTTCTGAGGCAAGACTCCCCTTTGACTGAGCCTCAAATATACCATTGTCTTCCAAGATTGATCATCTCATATGGCATACGAGTGCACAGCATTCAACAAAGATAAAATGTTGTCAGAACCTCTGTTTAGCAGTGCCAAATAATGGGGGGTTGAACCCAGACAAATGTTTAATGTCCCAACAAAAGTCCAACATTTCGAACCTAATTGGACTTAGCCCAAGTTGGCCATAAGTCCTCAATTCAGATTTAACTGAGCCAATGTGCTCATAATCTAATTAATTGATCTTAGTTCCAAATTAGACTACAGATTTCCCAATCAACTTTGGTTCAAGGGTACAACTCTTCACTCCTCTGATATTTGTCGTTGTAATCCTTGAACGTCTTCAGAGAGGTGACGGGTCCCGACAACCACACATTTCACAGACTATGACGTCTTTAAACTGGATTGTGGGGTCCTTAAACTCATGGACTATGATGTCCTTAACCTTGGACCACCATGTCCTTAAACTGGTAATTGACCGTAAAGGCCCTAAACTAGAACAATAGAGCCCAAATGCTCTTTTCTTGGATCTAAACGATCTCGTTAAGTTGATCTTAGTCTAAAATTAGACTAACGTATCCTTAACAAATGGTTAAGTTGAGCTTAGTCTAAAATTAGACTGACGTGTCCGTAACAAACTGTTAAGTTGATCTTAGTCTAAAATTAGACTAACGTATTCTTAACAAACGTTTAAGTTGATCTTAGTCTCAAATGAGACTAACGTATCCTTAAACCCAACCCAAACCCAAATCTAAGAAGATATAGATTTGGACTAATCTACGCCCTACGGGTGACAACATAAATTAGTATCCGTATACAATCCACGGGCAACCAAAAATAAAACAAATACACACGACACGAAGTGACCATCTGGAGAAGGAGAAAGTGGTTACCGCGATGCGGTAGCGTAATTAACTGCAGGGGCTTGCGCCTGCAGGGAAGAGCGTCCCCACAATCAAAACCCCCTCAACGAGGAGGAATCTGACGAAGTCTGCTATATCGGCCGCATCCGTTTAAACCTTTGATACATGGTGTCATAAATCAACTTGGCATCTTCGGAGAGGTGGACGGATAGCACCAATTAGCATCTACCCCCAAATTCAGGCAATACGTTTGTCTTCCCAGCTTTCGGAGGGGAACAGATTTTTGCTCGCCCAGTAGGACCTCTTCCTCTTTCTACTCCACACTTCGTGTGTCGTGTTCGCGAACGAATCGCGATTTGCTATGGTTGCCTATGGATTCGAGGTACTTAGATTCGGTGTCTTGCTCCGTGCAGAAAACAGAAGATCAATGGCTTCAAACTGCACTAACTGCAACTGCAACTCTCGTTCCGTCTTGTCCGGAGGAGTGACTTACAGGCCCCGAGCGGCCTCCATCTTCGCTATGCCGATGGAACAGGTGACTCAGGCCACCACTGGATTGTTCTTCGGGACCATGATCCCTCCAACAAGTTTCAACGCTCCTGTACCATCACAAGAAGCTCCGAAGAAGTTGGTCTTTGATCGGCTTACAGCTACCGCGGCCCCTCTCAACGGGTCGCCCAAATCCAGTGCCTCAGTTTTCAACAGACTGGGCCAAAGCTCAAGTGGGCCCGTAAAAAAGCCCACAATACCTGAAGCGGCCATCCCGAAGCAGATAGCCATTCCTGCTCCTGAAGTCGTCAAGGCAGTTTCTCCTGCTAAAGGGTCGGTCTTCATAAGACTGGCCGTTTCAGCTACTACTCCACGCGAAATCACGAAGGCTGTTTCCCCTGTTCGAAAGTCGGCCTTCGCAAGACTGACTATCTCCTCTCAACGGACGTCAGTCTTCGACCGGCTAGCGCCAATAACAGCCTCTCCTCAAAGCAGGGGGCATGAGGAAGCTCATCCAACAGCGGAGGTAATCCCGGTCGCACGACATGCTCGACAACGCCACTGGTGCCGAGTGAGGAAAGCTGGGGGCAATTTCCCTTCTGGATTGACTCCGCCGGCTCCAATGGTGGAAGTTGATGCTGCTGTTCCAACTGGGAACAGCTTTGAATTACTTAACAGGGTACGCAGGAATTCGCCAACTGCTGTGCTAAAAAAGTCTCCTCCACCTATGGAGACTACTACAGAAAAGAAAACGGAACAGCCCCCTCAGCGGCTGTCCTCCAAAATTTATAAAGTCTGGCGACAGGTCCAGGAATCGATGATTAACCAAGACTACTCTCCCCGGCCAAAGAAGCTCAAAGCTCAGCAAGAAAAGAGCCATCTCGTGGTACCACAGAAGGCGTCATCCGTCTGGGTGCCCGCTGCAACGGCTCCCTCAACGTCAACCGCTCAAAAGAGAAGGAGGCCAGAGAAAGCCCCCGTGAATGCGGCAAACCGCAAAGACGTCGAATCTAAACACCCCAAGTCCGGGGGCATGGTAATACATACCGTTTATATGGCTTTCGGAAAAGAAGAAAGCCGTGCTTCTACGGGTCATCGACCGCTTACCCGATCGATAACGAAGGCTCAGGAACAACAGCAGCAGAAACTTCAGTAGATGCTGACTGCAATGGCCGCACTCACTGGGCCAAAAGAAAATCCAGAGACCTCAGAGCAACGTCGGGAACAAGAAACTGATACCGAGTTCCTTCGAAGAATGCTCCAGAGGAAAGAAAACGAGGCTGCGGAGCAGGCTGCCAATATAAAACGAATGGCTCTTTTGTTCCAAGACATGGCTGGGATGATGTTACAGCCGGAACCTCCAACTGAAGACCCTCCAGTAATAATTGAAGATGATAGAGGAGAGATATCAAACCCTCTGCCGGCTCTATCAGCAGCCAAGGAAGAGACCATTTATAAAACCGCCTTGGATGACTATATCGCTCAACAGATACGAGCTCATCAAGTGAGCGAAGCGGCCGGCCAAATTGTTAAGACTGGACGACCCTATCCAGGTTAGTACGACCAAATAAAGTACCCGCCAGGATACACGATTCCTAAATTCCATGTATATAAGGGGACGGGAAATCCACACCAGCACGTTGCTCAATTCAGAGCCTTGTGCGGTAATACTGGAGGTGACGATAAGCTACTGCTTCACCAATTCGTTGGCAGCTTGTCGGAGACGGCGTTCGAATGGTACTCTGAACTGCCCAACGACTCCGTCAAAACCTTTACAGAGATGGAGCTGCTATACACCCAACGTTTTGTGAGCGCTAGCGAACGTACCCCAATCACGACACTGATCAATGCCAGAGTGAAGCCAGGCGAAACATGGGTTCAGTATGCAATTCGGTGGCGGAATCTATGGTCGAAGTGCGAGCAGCGCATCGAAGAAGCGCCTGCGGTAGGTATGTTCGTAGGGACTCTTGACCCTCAGGCGACCATTTCACAATTCATGATGTTCTTCAAGCTAACCACCTTCCAGGCCTTGATTGACAAACTAGCCCAAATGGACCAGATGGGCCATAGGCCTTCCTCTTCAAAGTCGGAGCCTTGGAATGAAAAGGGGAAAGAGAAAGCAATCTTCTTTGCCAACGCTCAACAACAACCGAGTGGCCCGAGACCGGTTGTTCGCCAAAGCAACAAGCGGCAATCCCTCGATGAGAAGTTGAGACGTCCTTACTCATTTCCCCAGGATAAAACAAGGAAACTGTTTGAACTGGCAGTGCGCAATGGGCTCATCACTCTACCGGAGTCGAGACACCCACCACAACCGAACGACGTCAACGATCCCGATTACTACCCCTACCACCGAGTATTAGGTCATCCAATCGAAGATTGCTACGTCTTCAAAAATTGGATTGAAGACCAATATCAGCAGGGCAAATTCGCGCTGTTCGAAAACTGGAAGGTAAATCCGCCACAACCACATGCTACGAAAAAGATCGACATGCAGGGGGCATCGTGCTCATTCACAAAGGAAGCTCCATGGGAAGTTGTTCTTTCGGCAAAAACTAAAAGAATGCTGAAAGATCTTCAAACATGTCCGGCGATCAGGTGGAAAAGCCCGTAAGAGCCAGAGATCATCGACGGGATGCTGCAACCATGCCCAACATTGGGAATTAATAGCAATGGTCAAAACGCTCAGGCCCAGACGTCAAAGTCTTCGAAGAAAAAGAAGAAGACCAAAAAGCCCGCGCAGTCTAACGACAAGTGCACGGATCTGCAAAAGCATATTGATGCGCTGAAAGAATACAACCAGAGGGCGTGAACCCCAGTCACGCTTCAAGAGTTCCTCAATCATATCCTTGAGAATGAAGATAACGACAATGATGAGGGAGACGACTTGTCAGAAGAATCCGAAGATTATGTGGCAAGTTGCCATATGATCGCTCATTTGTCGCTAGGTAACAAAGCAGCTCACTCAACGTTAGGAGATAACGTAGAGGAGCCAGGAGAAGGAGCAGTGCCAAAACCCTTGGATTATGTGACAAGGTCTATCAAGGAGAAACCTACTTGTTCATAAAGCAACCGGCGAAACTTCGCCTCAAAGCTACAGAGGACCGAAATATCCATAAACTACAATGGACCGCAATGTCCTAAAACTTGCAAATGACCGAAACATCGTTAAACTACTACCAACCAGTGGCATCTTCAGGCTGACGTGGTAAAAAAACAAAAAAAACAAAAAAAAGGTACGTCTATAAGTGAAATGGGCACGGATGAAAACCCGAAAGGGCTCCGTGAGTAAAAACAGCCGGACTACCGGCGATGTTTATGAAAACCCGAAAGGGCGCAGACTCGTCAAAAAAAAGCATAAAAAAAGAAAAAAGAAAAAAAAAAGGTATGTCCACAACCCTTGGATTATGTGACAAGGTCTATCAAGGAGAAACCTACTTGTTCATAAAGCATCCGGCGAAACTTCGCCTCAAAGCTACAGAGGACCGAAATGTCCATAAACTAACAATGGACCGCAATGTCCTAAAACTTGCAAATGACTGAAACGTCGTTAAACTACTACCAACCCGTGGCATCTTCAGGCTGACGTGGTAAAAAAACAAAAAAAAAACAAAAAAAGGTACGTCTATAAGCGAAATGGGCACGGATGAAAACCCGAAAGGGCTCCGTGAGTAAAAACAGCCGGACTACCGGCGATGTTTATGAAAACCCGAAAGGGCGCAGACTCGTCAAAAAAAAGCATAAAAAAAGAAAAAAGAAAAAAAAACGGTATGTCCACAAGCGAAATGGGCACGGATGAAAACCCGAAAGGGCTCCGTGAGTAAAAACAGTAGGACTACCGGCGAGTTTTGTGAAAACCCGAAAAGGCGCAATCTCGTTAAAAGACACTTGCAAGGTCCTCTCGACCTTGCGAGGAGAAAATGCCTGCGTGAGATCCTTACGACTCACAAGGGAGCAACACACTTAGAGATCCCCACGATTCTTAAGGAGAAATTACACTTACGAGATCCTCACGACTCGTAAGGAGAATTACCCTTTGAGACCCTCATAGCTCATAGGATTAAAAAGCCTTAAGCTACAGGGATCTGAACCTGTTCTTAAGCCATCATATTTCCCAGACTGCCCTACAAGTGGTTCAATATTGACCCTTGTATACAATCCACGGGCACGAATAAACATTTCCCTAATAGAGTCTTACTAGCGACTAGGGATATGCTCACACGATCAGCGACCTTGTAAGTCCTCTCGACTTATAAGGAGAAAACACTCTTGTAAGATCCTTACGACTTATAAGAGAACATACACTTAAGAATTCTCATGATTTTTAAGGAGAAAATACACCTACGAGATCCTCACGACTCGTAGGGAGAAATACCTTTATGAGACCCTTACGGCTCGTAAAGTCAAAAGCCTTAATAGACATGATCCTAACCCTGTTCGCTAAGCCACTTTTGTTCGACATCGACAGAGGCAAATGATGATTCGCTCCTGGTAATGTCCCAGTGGTAGCGATGCTGATGCCTAAATCGATATCAAATTCCAAGTCCTTTCATGGCAAATGATGATTCGCTCCTGGCAATATTCCAGTCGCAGCGATACTGATGCTAAGATTGGCACCAGATTCCAAGTTCCATATTCATGGCAAAAAGTCAACGAGCCAAAAATGCATATGAAATAGCCGAAATGATGGGGCAACTTGCAACGAAATCATCAAGTAAAAATGTATGCATACAAAATAGCCGAAATGATTGGGCAACTCGCAATAAAAAGCAGCAAGTAAAAAGAAATATAGCCGAAATGATTAGGCACCGCGAAAAATAGCCGAAATGATTGGGCAATCGCGATTTTCGTGATATAAAAAGCTGAAATGATAGAGCATCGTGGAAAGAAATAAAAAAAATGAAAGAATGAAACTTTTTGCCCTGCAGGTGAGGTCATATTGACCCCTGTACACAATCCATGGGCACAAACAAGAAGGGAACCATATCGTCCCACCAGGCTTCGTCGAAGCGAAGCCAAAACTCGACGGTTCATAGACAACCTAAAGACCATCTCGACATTCGTCGCAATATTGCAGACACAATGTCAACAAACGAAGCAAAGGAAGATCCCTAGCTTCAGGGTCTCGACGTCAATATCGACAACTTAGAGATCAACACCGGCATTCTTCCTCCTTCCAATCGGATGCAGACGCAACATCAACAAATGGAGCCACAGCAAAGTCTCCAGTTCCAAGACTCTACGGTTCACAGACAGCCTAGAGATCACCAACGGTGTTTATCCTTACTCCAGCAGGATGCAGATGCGACGTCAACAAACGACCCCAGAGTCAAAACAACGGAACCATAGCAAAGTCCCCTAGTTCCAAATCTCGACGGTTCACAGAAAGCCTAGAGATTACCAACGGCGTTTCTCCTCACTCCAACCAGATGCAGACATGACGTCAACAACCAACCTCAGAGTCACAACGAAACGGAGCCATGGCAAAGTCTCTAGTTCCAAATCTCAATGGCCACATCTACAGCCTGAAGACCAACAACGGTGTGCCTCCCCATTCTAGCAGGATACAGATGTTACACTATCAATCGGAACCATGGCAAAGTCCTAGTTCCAAGACTCTACGGTCCACAGACAACTTAGAGTCAACCAATGACTTCCCCGCCAGATCAACGCTCCGTCTCGGAAACAATTCAACCGACCTCCAGGGAAATCAGTATCCTTGGCCAAACCTCGATTCAGGGAAATCAGCGTCCTTGGTGAGAACCTCGATTCGCGTCGACCCGCAAGGAAATCAGTGTCTTTGCAGGAATCTCTCGATTCGTTTAGACCTCCATGGAAATCAGTGTCCTTGTCAAAACCTCGATTCAGGGAAATCAGCGTCCTTGACGAGAGCATCTCGATTCGCGTCGACCCGCAGAGAAATCAGCGTCTTTGCAGGAATCCTCGATTCGTCCCAACCCCAGGGAAATCAGTGTCCTTGGCAACCTCCTCGATTCAGGGAAATCAGCGTCCTTGACGAGAGCATCTCGATTCGCGTCGACCTACAGAGAAATCAGTGTCTTTGCAGGAATACCTCGATTCGTTTCAAACCTCGAGGAAATCAGTGTCCTTGGCAAAAACCTCGATTCAGAGAAATCAGCGTCCTTGACGAGAGTATCTTGATTCGCGTCGACCCACAGAGAAATCAGTATCTTTGTAGGAATACCTCGATTCGTCTCAACCCTAGGGAAATCAGTGTCTTTGGCAACCTCCTCGATTCAGAGAAATCAGCGTTCTTGACGAGAGCATCTCGATTCGCGTCGACCCGCAGAGAAATCAGCATCTTTGCAGGATTATCTTGATTCGTCTCAACCTCAGGGAAATCAGTGTCCTTGGCAACCTCCTCGATTCAGGGAAATCAGCGTCCTTGACGAGAGCATCTCGATTCGCATCGACCCACAGAGAAATCAGCGTCTTTGCAGGAATACCTCGATTCGTCTCAACCCCAGGGAAATCAGTGTCCTTGGCAACCTCCTCGATTCAGGGAAATCAGCGTCCTTGACGAGAGCATCTCGATTCGCGTCGACCCGCAGAGAAATCAGCGTCTTTGCAGGAATACTTCGATTCATCTCAACCCCAGGGAAATCAGTGTCCTTGGCAACCTCCTCGAATCAGGGAAATCAGCGTCCTTGACGAGAGCATCTCGATTCGCATCAACCCGCAGAGAAATTAGCATCTTTGCAGGAATACCTCGATTCGTCTCAACCCCAGGAAAATCAGTGTCCTTGGCAACCTCCTCGATTCAGGGTAATCAGCGTCCTTGACGAGAGCATCTCGATTCGCGTCGACCCGCAGAGAAATCAGTGTCTTTGCAGGAATACCTTGATTCGTCTCAACTCCGAGGAAATCAGCGTCCTTGGCAAAAACCTCGATTCAGGGAAATCAGCGTCCTTGACGAGAGTATCTCGATTCGCATCGACCCGCAGAGAAATCAACATCTTTGCAGGAATACCTCAATTCGTCCCAACCTCAGGGAAATCAGTGTTCTTGGCAAAACCTCGATTCAGGGAAATCAGCGTCCTTGACGAGAGCATCTCGATTTGCATCGACCCGCAGAGAAATCAGCGTCTTTGCAGGAATATTTCGATTTGTTTCAACTCCGAGGAAATCAGCGTCCTTGGCAAAAACCTCGATTCAGGGAAATCAACGTCCTTGGCGAGAGCATCTCGATTCACGTCGACCCGCAAGGAAATCAGTGTCTTTGCAGGAATACCTCGATTCGTCTCAACTCCGAGGAAATCAGTGTCCTTGGCAACCTCTTCGATTCAGGGAAATCAGCGTCCTTGACGAGAACATCTCGATTCGCGCCGACCCGCAGAGAAATCAGTGTCGCTGCAGGAATATACAACGTCAGCAAAGCGGAGCCACAGCAAAGTTTCCAGTTCCATGACTCGTCGGTGCACAGATAACCCAAAGTCAACCCTCGACCTTCCTGTTGAAGCAATGCTTTGACTCGGGAGTAGGTCAACTCATCAATCACTTACGAGTCCTCTCTGTTAGTGTTTATGCCCTAGAAGGCCATTACTGTATCATACTAGTTTGTATATTACTTAATGGAAGCTTGGGATATTCATATGTATATAACAGTCTTGCTAAACATGGTAGTATGCTACTTGGTTTTTCTATCTTAATATGTGAGTATACGTATTGATAGAGCTCTTAGGATCTTGCTTGACTACCAGCGTTGTGATGGCAGTCACACTAGTGGGGGCTGGGTAGTCTACAAGCACATCCTTATTCAGGTCCCTGGTCGTTGGATTATCGAGACAGAGCATCGATACTCCAGAGTAGACTAGTGTGTACGCTTCTCATCCCAGTTGGGGAGATGGTCTGTCCCACAGCCGTCAGTACGTCGTACTGGAGATAGTATGCAGGTGCTCGTTAGGTTACGGGTACACCGGACAGGACTCACAGGGAACTGTTGGTTGGTTTTATACCAGTCGTCAGTGAACAGTTCCCAGGTGACATGAGTACAGCATAGTCCGCAGACTTGACACTGCTACTTCGCCTCGAGTGTGTCCCACTGTTCTTAGATTGCTACCCTACCACGGCTCAAAGGAGTCGTGCAAACAGGTAGCAGTTGGGTGCAGTCCCGAGCACTTGGAGGCAGTGGCGGTTAGACAGGATTCGTCTCTCCCGGTATTGGGGGTTGATATCGCGCTGTGTCAGAGAGCCATTACGCAAAGTCCCTGGCCAGGGCAAGCGAGATTTGCTGGTAGGTTCCAGTAGTTTCTCAGGGTGTAATGGGCTTCGCTCCGACACGACTTATACCGCTATTAGGGGACTGACGCTTGCCGCCCCCCTCGGCCCGATATGCGATAGTCTAAGACGAACGGACCGGACTGTACGGAGATTGTCACATTAGACTCAGTAGGAGTTCGGATGGGTTTCCTCATCGGTCTTCTTATCGACATCTACCTGGGGACCGTTACGTACAGCTAGTGCCGCTTGCGGTCTGTGGTTAAACCCACTGCCAGCGTAGTAGTTGAGTCTCTAGAGTCCCACACAGAGAGTTTCTTACTCCAGGCGAAACGATATAGAGGTCGTATGGTTTTACGACAAGGGTTCGGACGCATACGTGTGTTTACGCACGTACGACTTTCGGACAGTTTTTACCAGTCGGCTTTGGTTTAAGCCAGTTACTGGTATCCGGTTATTGGATTTATACAGTCTAAAGTTTTTCCGTATTTTTGAGGAAAGGAGGGGCGTTCTCGTAATTGCGCGAGAAGCTTCTAGAAGATGGTGACTAAGGAGGTTTAGGTGGCATATACATTGAATGAGATTAGTGAGTCATATGGATGATTCATCCATGTCCTTAATGCTTCATAATTGCTTAATGACTCATGGAGATGAATCACCACAAGATATTTATCAAGCATGGTTGTAAAATGATTTCTTTTCTTTTCTTGTTAAATAGAAATGCTTGATATATATTATGATAACTCATTCTTCTCACTTCACTATTATCTTCACCTTCTCTCTCCTCAAGCTCTCCCTCTTCAAACCCTAATCCTCCCATCTCATGTGTTGAGTACAAGGATTAGTTAGACTACTTAATCCATAACCCTCTCTATATTTCACCTAGCTTCTTTGATTAGCACTTAGAGAAGTTTAGTTGCCTCAAGTTTAGAGGCTAAGCTTGGAGTAAAGCTCTCGGGTGGATCGTCTACTACTTCGAGAAGGCCGAGGAGGAGGTGGAGTTCGCAAAGACGAAGGACACGATTCGTTAGGTATAATCCCTAAACATAGCAGCATAGAAACTCTATGTTTTAAGTTAGTTATCGTTTAGCTTCGATTCAAGCGGTTAGTCGATGTTTGTTCACTAAACAAGTTCGTTTTTGAAAATTCCGCCTCCCCACAAGTATTGGGGTGTAGTACATCGACTTATAGTGGTATCAGAGCCTCGCTAAACAATAAATAACTTTTTTGCAAATTTGTATGAATTTCGAACGGAAAAAACGAAACCGGAAAACCCTAAAATATCAAGTTTCTGTCGATTTATAAATGAAGTCCAAAAATTTTTCAGGGATGTTCAGAAAGCTTAAAATGACAGTAGTAGAACACACAAAAAATTTGGTCCCCTGAATCGCCTACGGCGCCGCGGAACCGCGGCGGATAGCACCGATCCGCCGCGCTTCCGCCGCCGAGTTGACGATTCAGGGACCCATTTTTCTTGTGATGGTTCTCTGTGATATTTGGGATTTTCTGGTATTTTTTAATTTTGCTCAGGTTTCAAGTTTACAGAGAAGTATTGGAGCAATATTAAATGTATTTAATCGATCGAAATTATACAGTATTTGCTTATTGGATTATATCTGTGTTTGTGTAATGTGTTCGTAAACCTCCCCTAACTGCTAGTATGTCGGTTGGCAGGGGGTTGCACATTTCTGTAATGATTTTTATCTGTTTGTGCATATGAACTGTGTTGAACTGTTGTGATGTATAGCCGGGGTTATGTGATGGGTTATTATTTAATTCATTTGATGTAAATGTAATTTGTTGTAATATTATTTTACGGGGCACATCCAGGTTGCGGTTGTAGCCACCGTTGTATTATTTCATTTTACTGTTTTTGCTCCTAGGACAGACCCAAGGTGGGGTGCACAAACTGCCGGGCGGGTAGTTTGCCGTACCCGTTGGGGTCTTGGGTGGGGTAATGGCTATTCATCACAACTGTGTAATCCGTCTTTTGTTGCAGGCTCAAAACAAACATGGATTACTTGCAAATCCAATAAAGTTCATCTGTGATCTGGAATGCCTATTATTGCGTCTGACGAATGTACAATATCTATATATGATAGCTATTTAGACGTCACTTATGTTTTACACCCGCGCTAGCCCAGCCCCCGCTCTGTCGTTAGTTAAGTAACCTAACGGGTGATGACGGGACCCCGTGGCGAATGCGGATGGCATAAGAGGACGTTGTATTTTCGTTGTTTTCTGCAATGATAGGTTAATGATGTGACGCATTATTTATAATGCAAAGAAAATAAACCAAAAGTTTAATCGTTGGAACAATTTAAAAGAAATCACTCGGTTAATTTTAAAAACAGATATTTTTAAATACGGAGCTTTAACCACTCCTTTTAAAAGCTATCAGGTTCCTTCGGTTATATCAAGTTCACTACGTTCACGGTTTCGCCAAAACCATTCGTAGCCCTCCGTCATTTCGTCTGGGTATTCAGTAGTATTCAAGCTATGTATTTTGACCTAACGCCAAGGCATAGTGTTTGGTAGCTACTGGATATTCATTTGTTGCATAGATAGATGAGTTAGTTTGGGACAGTCGTATTATCATTTTGGCCGAACGTCAAGGATATATACGGATGGGTTCAAATTGACAAGATAATGATGGGTAGAACTTGACATGTGACTTATGACATTTTGACCTAACGCCAAGGTCATAAGAGCATGGGGCAGAAATATATATCGGGAATTTCTAAAGAAACTGAAATTTGCAAAGAAATGCATACCATTTGGAGTTTGATGAATGTTGGTAGGATTCCTTCAACATTATCATACGATGATATTTGGATCCCGATCCTACTGTGAGTATATGCTACTTATCAGGATATTCGTCACTTAACGATCAATGCTATAAACTAGTAAGTGTCCAGAAAGGTGTCAGCGGGGTTACGCCCCCAGAGAAAAGAGGTTATTTAATTAAGGAACTTCGCGAAAGCGTTGGAAAACCTCCCTCGAAGTATCGACACTGGCCTGGCTGAACGGTTAAGCAAGAATTGTACAGTGAGAATAGTACTGGCTAATTCTTCTTTTATGGTTTGAGGAAGGATTCGAGAAACAGTGGGAGCCATCCAGTTTAGATAAACTAAAAACCACTCTAAACTTGCAAGAGCATCATGCTAAAGAGTTTTCTTCTCTCTCTCCTAATTGCAGCGACCCTGAAAATGACTAGACTTAAGTTACTTTTAGAGAAAAATATACTGACAGGGCCAAACTATAAAGATTGGCTGTGGAATGTCAAAATGGCTTTGACCTATGACAAATTGGGGTACGTCCTCACCGCTACGGCACCTGCTGTCCCTGGTCCCAAATCCAGCAATGCGGATAAGGAAATCCGCAAAACCTGGGATTTAGATTGCGCGAAAGCCAAGTGCATCGTGCTTGCCTCAATGAACAATGAACATCAGAGGAGGCACGAGGATATGACCCTAGATGGCATATTTCTCCATACAAAGGAACTTTATGGAGAGCAATCTCGTATAGCAAGATACGAGACCTCTAAGAACTTGTTTCGAGCGAGGTTGGCTGTCGGGTCATCAGTAGGAGAACATGTCCTAAAGATGATCGGCTATATTGAAGAGCTCGCAGACCTTGGGACGACTTTGGATAATGAGCTTTATACAGACCTTATTCTCCAGTCCCTTCCTCACACCTACGCCCAGTTTATCCTGAACTTCAACCTTCAAAGAAAAGAAGTTGAACTTCCGAAACTCCTGAACATGTTAAGGAGTGCAGAGGGCACCTTGCAGAAAGCAAGGGAAACACCCGCTATGTTTGTTAGCGGTGCATCTTCTTCCGGGTCCAAGGCTAGGGCCAAAGGAAGGAAGAAGAAGGCCGCCAACAAACCTAGAGGAGGTGTTAGTAAGGTGGGAGGGAAGGGAAAGAAAAAGTTTGCGGTACCGGTAGTTGGTGAGGATGAGTGCTTCCATTGTCACAGGAAAGGGCACTGGAAGAAGGATTGCAAGGCGTGGAACGCCAAGAACCAGGAACCGAAGCAAGCTGTGGCTTCGACTTCAGGTGTGTTTGTAATTGAGAATTGTCTGTCGATCAACTCTACTTCTTGGGTATTGGATACCGGATCAGGATCTCATATTTGCAATTCATTGCAGGCACCGAGAAACCGTAGAGTGCTGAAGGAAGGTGATATGACCCTAAAGGTTACTAACGGAGCTAGCGTAGGAGCTGCGTCCGTCGGGGATTATCACCTAGGATTGACGAGTGGACACATTTTGGTTTTACATAACTGTTATTTTGTACCAAGCTTAACGTGTAATATCATATCAGTTTCCTTGTTATCAAATAAAGGTTATGATTTCACGTTTGTAAGAGATGTTGTTAACATCCACCTTAATCATGGTTTGATTGGGTCCGGTACCCTAAATAACGGTATATATGTTTTAAACCAACTCCAAATTTTCAATGTCCAGAACACACTAAAGAGAAAGTCTCCAGATTTAAATAAAGATTTCTTATGGCATTGTAGACTGGGTCACATCAATGAGAGAAGGTTGACTAAGTTGCATAGAGAAGGATATTTGGACTCGTTCGAATATCAAACTTATGACACTTGTCAATCTTGTCTCAAAGGAAAGATGACAAAGACTCCATTTACTAGACATGGAGTAAGAGCGAGCGAGCTCTTAGGACTCATACACAGTGATGTATGCGGTCCGATGTCTACACATGCTAGAGGTGGTTTTTCCTATTTCATTACTTTCACGGATGATTACTCAAGATACGGATTCATTTATCTGATGAAACATAAATCCGAGGCTTTTGAGAAATTCCAAGAGTATAAGAATGAAGTAGAAAACCAAACCGGCAAAAGTATTAAGACACTGAGATCTGATCGAGGTGGAGAATACTTAAGTGCCGAGTTCCTAGGTTACCTAAAAGAGAAAGGAATTCTCTCTCAGCTTACTCCTCCATACACTCCACAGCACAACGGTGTATCGGAGAGACGGAATCGAACCCTATTGGATATGGTACGATCCATGATGAGTAATGCTGAGTTACCGCGATCTTTCTGGGGTTATGCGCTAGAATCAGCGGCATATCTTTTGAACATGGTTCCTACCAAGACTGTGCCTACCACTCCATATCAGATGTGGAGCGGGAAGAAACCCCATCTACAGTATATAAAGATTTGGGGATGTCCAGCTTTTGTTACAAAGCAGCATGTGGACAAGCTCGAGGCACGATCAGTAAAGTGTAAGTTTGTGGGATATCCAAAGAACTCCAGGGGATATCTATTCTATTACGCAGAGGAACAAAAGGTATTTGTTTCTCGTAATGCCCATTTTCTAGAACATCAGTTTTTAGAAAAGGAATCAAGTGGGAGCGAAATAGAACTGGAAGAAATTCCAGAACCACAAACTAATACTGAAAGTTTGGTAGAACCGGTAGTTCAAGAAGAACAGGACATTCCCGCACCCCTCCGCAGGAGTAGTAGGCCGTCTCATCCGCCTGAGAGATACTACGGTTTTCTCATAGATGGGGATAGAGAGGATTGCATCATAGATGATGATGAACCTACTGACTTCCAGCAGGCCATCCAGAGCGGCGACTTGGTACGATGGCTAGATGCAATGCGGACCGAAATGGAGTCCATGTACACCAACAAAGTATGGACTTTGGACTTTGCTCCAGATGGGGTAAAACCTATAGGATGCAAATGGATCTTCAAGAAAAAGATTGGTGTAGATGGACAGGTGGAAACCTATAAGGCTAGACTTGTTGCAAAGGGTTTTCGTCAAAGACCTGGTTTGGACTATGACGAAACTTTTTCTCCAGTGGCTATGCTCAAATCCATTCGGGTCCTTCTTGCTATTGCTGCCTTCCATGATTATGAAATCTGGCAGATGGACGTAAAGACGGCTTTTCTGAATGGAAATTTAGAAGAGAGCGTCTATATGGATCAGCCAGAGGGTTTCAATCAGAGTGGGAGCAGCGGGAAAGTATGCAAGCTGCTTAAGTCCATTTATGGACTAAAGCAGGCATCGCGGAGTTGGAACATCTGTTTTGATGAGACAGTCAAAGAATATGACTTTATAAAAAATCTAGATGAACCGTGCATATATAGTAAAGTTGTAGCCAGAAGTGTCGTATTCCTCGTCTTGTACGTGGATGACATTCTATTGATAGGAAATGACATTCCTATGGTACAATCTGTCAAAGGATTCTTGTCACACAGGTTCTCCATGAAAGACCTGGGTGATACCTCTTACATTCTGGGGATCCGGATCTATCGTGATAGATCCAAGAGGATGTTGGGACTTTCGCAGTCCAGGTATATCGACACTGTACTGAAAAGATTCAGTATGGAAGATTCTAAGCGCGGTAATCTACCGGCTTGTCACGGAATCACCCTCTCCAAAGAGATGTCTCCCAAGACTGATTTGGAAAGGGAACGCATGTCTATTATACCCTACGCTTCTGCGGTAGGCTCTATAATGTATGCGATGTTGTGCACCAGACCAGATGTAGCTTACGCACTGAGCGTGGTAAGCCGGTATCAGTCAGACCCAGGGGAGAAGCACTGGATAGCAGTAAAGAACATTCTCAAGTACCTGAGAAGGACTAAGGAGATGTTCTTGGTTTACGGCGGAAAAGACCTCAGGTTGGAGGCCTTTGCTGATTCCGGCTTCCAAAGTGATAAGGATGATTCCAAGTCCATGTCAGGTTATGTCTTTACCCTCAATGGAGGGGCGGTGTGCTGGAAGAGCTCCAAGCAGGACACCGTTGCTGACTCGACGATGGAAGCGGAGTATATAGCTGCTTGCGATGCCGCAAAAGAAGCAGTCTGGATGAAGAAGTTCCTAACAGAACTTCAGGTGGTTCCTACCATAGTTGATCCAATACCTCTGTATTGCGACAACAACGGAGCTATAGCTTTAGCGAAGGAACCAAGGTCCCATCAGAAGTCCAGACACATCTTGAGGTGGTATCACCTGATCAGGGAGATCATTGATCGTCAGGAGATCGAGGTTCGGAGAGTTGCTTCTGAAGAGAACATTGCTGATCCATTCACGAAGGCCCTACCACAGATTCAGTTCGAGGGGCTACTCGAGATCATCGGTCTACGATACGCCAGTACATGGCCCTAGTGCAAGTGGGAGATTGTTAGTGTTTATGCCCTAGAAGGCCATTACTGTATCATACTAGTTTGTATATTACTTAATGGAAGCTTGGGATATTCACATGTATATAACAGTCTTGCTAAACATGGTAGTATGCTACTTGGTTTTTCTATCTTAATATGTGAGTATACGTATTGATAGAGCTCTTAGGATCTTGCTTGACTACCAGCGTTATGATGGCAGTCACACTAGTGGGGGCTGGGTGTCTACAAGCACATCCTTATCCAGGTCCCTGGTCATTGGATTATCGAGACAGAGCATCGATACTCCGGAGTAGACTAGTGTGTACGCTTCTCATCCCAGTTGGGGAGATGGTCTGTCCCACAGCCGTCAGTACGTCGTACTGGAGATAGTATGCAGGTGCTCGTTAGGTTACGGGTACACCGGACAGGACTCACAGAGAACTGTTGGTTGGTTTTATACCAGTCGTCAGTGAACAGTTCCCAGGTGACATGAGTACAGCATAGTCCGCAGACTTGACACTGCTACTTCGCCTCGAGTGTGTCCCACTGTTCTTAGATTGCTACCCCACCACGGCTCAAAGGAGTCGTGCAAACAGGTAGCAGTTGGGTGCAGTCCTGAGCACTTGGAGGCAGTGGCGGTTAGACAGGATTCGTCTCTCCCGGTATTGGGGGTTGATATCGCGCTGTGTCAGAGAGCCATTACGCAAAGTCCCTGGCCAGGGCAAGCGAGATTTGCTGGTAGGTTCCAATAGTTTCTCAGGGTGTAATGGGCTTCGCTCCGACACGACTTATACCGCTATTAGGGGACTGACGCTTGCCGCCCCTCTAGGCCCGATATGCGATAGTCTAAGACGAACGGACCGGACTGTACGGAGATTGTCACATTAGACTCAGTAGGAGTTCGGATGGGTTTCCTCATCGGCCTTCTTATCGACATCTACTTGGGGACCGTTACGTACAGCTAGTGCCGCTTGCGGTCTGTGGTTAAACCCACTGCCAGCGTAGTAGTCGAGTCTTTAGAGTCCCACACAGAGAGTTTCCCTACTCCAGGCGAAACGATATAGAGGTCGTATGGTTTTACGACAAGGGTTCGGACGCATACGTGTGTTTATGCACGTACGACTTTCGGACAGTTTTTACCAGTCGGCTTTGGTTTAAGCCAGTTACTGGTATCCGGTTATTGGATTTATACAGTCTAAAGTTTTTCCGTATTTTTGCGGAAAGGAGGGGCGTTCTCGTAATTGCGCGAGAAGCTTCTAGAAGATGGTGACTAAGGAGGTTTAGGTGGCATATACATTGAATGAGATTAGTAGTCATATGGATGATTCATCCATGTCATTAATGCTTCATAATTGCTTAATGACTCATGGAGATGAATCACCACAAGATATTTATCAAGCATGGTTGTAAAATGATTTCTTTTCTTTTCTTGTTAAATAGAAATGCTTGATATATATTATGATAACTCATTCTTCTCACTTCACTATTATCTTCACCTTCTCTCTCCTCAAGCTCTTCCTCTTCAAACCCTAATCCTCCCCTCTCATGTGTTGAGTACAAGGATTAGTTAGACTACTTAATCCATAACCCTCTCTATATTTCACCTAGCTTCTTTGATTAGCACTTAGAGAAGTTTAGTTGCCTCAAGTTTAGAGGCTAAGCTTGGAGTAAAGCTCTCGGGTGGATCGTCTACTACTTCGAGAAGGCCGAGGAGGAGGTGGAGTTCGCAAAGATGAAGGACACGATTCGTTAGGTATAATCCCTAAACATAGCAGCATAGAAACTCTATGTTTTAAGTTAGTTATCGTTTAGCTTCGATTCAAGCGGTTAGTCGATGTTTGTTCACTAAACAAGTTCGTTTTTGAAAATTCCGCCTCCCCACAAGTATTGGGGTGTAGTACATCGAATTACACTCTCGACTTGTAAGGAAGAAAATTCTCTTGTGAGATCCTTACGACTCTCAAGAGAAAACACACTTAGGAATCCTCACGATTCCTAAGGAGAAAATACACCTATGAGATCCTTTCGACTCGTAGGAAAAAAAATCTTTATGAGACCCTCACGGCTCATAAAGTTGAAAAGTCTTAGGCGGCAGATCTGAACCTTTTTCCTAAGCCATCGCTTCTTATCTCGATTCAGGGAAATCAGCATTCTTTGCGAGAACCTCTCGATTCGTTTCGACCTGTAAGGAAATCAGTGTCTTTGCAAGAATCTCTCGATTTGTCTCAACTTGCGGGGAAATTAGTGTCCCTAAGTATAAAGAAAATTCTCTTGTGAGATCCTTACGATTCTCAAGAGAAAACGCACTTAGGAGTCCTCATGAGTCCAAGGAGAAAAGACACCTATGAGATCCTCACGACTCGTAGGGAGAAAAGCCTTTGTGAGACCCTCACGGCTCATAAAGTTGGAAAGTCTTGGGCAACAGATCCTAACCCTGTTTGCTAAGCCATCGCTACCTTATAAAGAGTTCAAGATGAACTGTTATTTACCATCTATGGGCCACACTTGCCAAAGCTACATGCCACTAAAATGCAGAAGTTACTCATGAAGCATATAAACTACTTCATACCAGAGTAAGACATAAAGAAACAGAAGGGTGCGGGGGTTTGGAACTATATCCCTTAAGAGTTGAGATTTGAGTCAAAGATAAATGACGACGCTTGTGTCCGCTCGTTATCTTTTCAGATCAAGATCCTGAAAATTATATACCAACCCAAAACTGGTCATACGCTATGAATTACTCTGCACTACTTAACCCACGTATATACTTACGTGGGCAAAGTAGTGGGGGGCATTTGTTCCCGCCAAAAAATTTCTGCGCAAAAGAGCCCAAGATATCAAATGGCAGCGATACGTTTAAGAAAATGTGAACCAGTATTTTCTGGGCTGTATTTTGACAAACCACCGAATGAAAAATAGCTAAATTCTGATGGTATCGAAAGCGTCTCAAAAAATCCTTCGATTTGATATATTATGGGCTTCATAATTCATCCGGGATCAAATGTTATGAGCAAATATGTTATGCATGTGTAATCTAATGAAGAAAATGCGAATCAGTATTTTCCGGGCTGTATTTTGACAAACTCCCGAATGAGAAATAGCTAAATTCTAATGGTATCGAAAGTGTCTCGAAAAATCCTTCGATTTGATATATTATGGGCCCCATAATTCATTCGGGATCAAAAGTTATGAGGCATCACGTGCCCATACGTGACCGGGTATCACGTGCAGACACGTGACCATTTACGGGCAAAGCCTTGAAGCACTGAATAAAATAAATAATTGGAAATAATTAATCAGTGGGGTCATGTGTCAACACGTGATTGGCCTTTAAACCCACTGAAAAGAATTAAAAGTATAATAAAATAACAAGGAAAAATCCCAACGGGGTATCACGTGCTAACACGTGACCAAGGGTCACGTGCTGACACGTGATAATTCCTGAGTTCTCTAAAACAACAGAATTAAATTCTGGTCAAATGCTTAATCAAGGGGTCACGTGCCAACACGTGATGGGTTTCTAAAAATCTATGAATTAATAGAATTAAATTCTAATTAATAGGGAATCAAAAACCCTAACTGGAAAAATATTTCTCTAAATCTTTCCAAACAAAAAAAGATGGTGCTCTGTAAAATGGAGCACCGTTGGATTAAAAATCCAATGGTGATTAAAAATCACCAATTTATGGAAAGATTCTATACAAGGAAAGATTTTCCTGAAATTTGAATTACAGATAAAAGATCTTTTGGATTAAAAATCTAATGGTGAATAAAATTCACTGAGTGATCTAAAATATCATGTTGGTTACAAAATCAACTAAAATCTTTCAATGAAAAATTGACTAAACAAACTGATTATTTTCTTTCTCCTATAAATAGGATCCAAGAAGAGAAGAGAAAGGATCTACTTTTTTTTGGGAAATATATAACAACAGAGAGAAAAAAGAGAGGATAATTTAATTCTCAAGAGAGAAAAAAAAGATCTCATCAGAGAAAAGAAACCCTAGGTGAGAAAAGGAAAAGAGATCTAAGTTCCATAAAACAAAGAGAATTTAATTCTCAATCTAAGAATTTAACTCTTCTGCAAAAAGAACTTAGTTCTTCTTTTGGTTGAAAATCTGCAGAAGCAAATCTTCCCATAGGTTGAGAATTTAATTCTCATCGGGTTGAGATTCTGCCATGCAGATCCAAGACTTAGAGAGAGAATTGAGTTTAGAGAATTTAATTCTCCCAAATTCACAGGAATTTAATTCCTCCAAGATAAAACTAGGGTTTAACCTAACATGAGAATTTAATTATCCCAATTTCATAGGAATTTAATTCCTCCAAAACAGAATTAGGGTTTAACCCTACTGAGAATTTAATTCTTCCACATACAGAGGAATTTAATTCCTCTAAAACAGAATTAGGATTTAACCCTACAGAGAATTTAATTCTTAAAATAAGAGATTTAAAGCTCTCCATGCACGTAAAGAACTTGGTCACATGGTAACACGTGACCCCTATTCTCAATGAACAGAAAAGAGAGAACAAAATTAGGTCACGTGTCTCCACGTGACCCCTAAACAGACTCCTCAAAATGAGAAAGAAAAAGCTTGGAGGCAATGCCTCATGTTCTCACACGTGACCCTCATAAATAAATGGAACAAAGATAAAGGCAGAATCGATTTTAGGCGCCTTCACGTGTCCCCACGTGACCTCTAATAAACACTTTAATAAATCAATGCATGGGTGCCCGTCACGTGCTCACACGTGATGGCTGTGAAGACTTAAGTGTTTGACACCTTTGAATACTCTGAGAACAAAACAAAGGAAGACTGTTCCCCACCTTCGGAGGCCTCACATGGCCCCACGTGACTAATCCCATTTTAGTGTTTAACACTATTTTTGAAGCGTTTTGTTCTTAGTGTTTAACACTATTTTCAGCGCATCACGTGGGAACACGTGACCATAAAATATATGTTAGTGTTTAACCCTATATTCAAATCAACCCTAGGCTAAATTGGCTAAGTCCTACTGAGGCAAGACTCCCCTTTGACTGAGCCTCAAATATACCCTTGTCTTCCAAGATTGATCATCTCATATGGCATATGAGTGCCCAGCACTCAACAAAGATAAAATGTTGTCAGAACCGCTGTTTAGCAGTGCCAAATAATGGAGGGTTGAACCCAGACAAATGTTTAATGTCCCAACAAAAGTCCAACATTTTGAACCTAATTGGACTTACCCCTAGTTGGCCATAAGTCTTCAATTCAGATTTAACTGAGCCAATGTGCTCATAATCTAATTAATTGATCTTAGTTCCAAATTGGACTACAGATTTCCCAATCAACTTTGGTTCAAGGGTACATCTCTTCACTCCTCTGATATTTGTCGTTGTAATCCTTGAACGTCTTCAGAGAGGTGACGGGTCCCGACAACCACACATTTCACAGACTATGACGTCTTTAAACTGGACTGTGGGGTCCTTAAACTCATGGACTATGATGTCCTTAACTTTGGACCACCATGTCCTTAAACTGGTAATTGACCGCAAAGGCCCTAAACTAGAACAATAGAGCCCAAATGCTCTTTTGTTGGATCTAAACGATCCCGTTAGGTTGATCTTAGTCTAAAATTAGACTAACGTGTCCTTAACAAACTGTTAAGTTGATCTTAGTCTAAAATTAGACTAACGTATCCTTAACAAACGTTTAAGTTGATCTTAGTCTCAAATTAGACCAACGTATTCTTAAACCCAACCCCAAACCCAAATCTAAGAAGATACGGATTTGGACTAATCCACGCCCTACGGGCGACAACATAAATTAGTCTCCATATATAATCCACAGGCAACCAAAAACAAAATAAATACACACGACACGAAGTGACCATCTGGAGAAGGAGAAAGTGGTTACCGAGATGCGGTAGCGTAATTAACTGTAGGGGTTTGCGCCTGCAGGGAAGAGCGTCCCCACAATCAAAAACCCCTCAGCGACGGAGAATCTGATGAAGTCTGCTACATCGGCCGCATCCGTTTAATCCTTCGATACATGGTGTCATAAATCAACTTGGCATCTTCAGAGAGGTGGACGGATAGCACCAATTAGCATCTGCCCCCAAATTCAGGCAAGACGTTTGTCTTCCTGGCTTTCGGAGGGGAACAATAGTTACCCCGGGAGATTTGCACTTCACAATTAGCTAACATATTAAGCAGAAAGGTGTTTGTGAGGTTACGCCTCTAAGGAAATAGGGTTATTAAATTAGGTCCGTGCGAGAGCATGGGGGACCTCCTTCGAAATGCACTGGCATGGTTGACCGGTTAGCGAACATTGGAGCGTGTATGATCCCGACCAGTTCTCCTTTTAGGATTTGAAGGAGGATTCGACGAAACAGTGGGAGCCATCCTGATTAGATAATTTAATAAACCAATCTAATCTTGCAAGAGCACATGTTGAGTATTTCTTTCTCTTTCTGCCGGCGACCATGACTGATCTTAAACTAAAACTCGTAAACCAAATTAACCGAACATTTTTACAATCATTGGCTTTGAAATGTCATGATTGCTCAAATTCACGATGAAATTGCATGTTCTTACCCTTCCTGCTTTTCCTTTGCTTACTTTAGAACCCTCTGTATCCGATACAGAGATCCATATCGCTTGGAAGACCATCTCGTATATTTACATACAAACTCGGAGAAAGTGTTTCAGTCGAGAATAACGACTGGTTTTGGGAAAGTGAATTGTATATTGATATAATTCATTTGTCTCTTCCCTCTACCTTATCTCAAGTTGATAGCTCTTTTAATAAGGAGAATACATCAGTTACACTTGTTGGATAGTCTTTTTTTCAAATCCTAAGGCTGGAGCTGAGAGGAAAGAAAAGAAGAAAACCAACTAGCCTAAGTTCTGTGTATAAAAGATAGAGACGGAGAGACATCGAAAGTGGTTGCCGAGGAAATTGCAAGTACTGTCATGAGCTGGGTAATGGAAGAGACATTACTGGGAATATCTGGCCATCCCCTTGAAGCATATTGATGCTTCATCCTCTGTATAATTGTAATTGAAACTGTTTCTCAATTAACCCTGCTTCCTGGGTATGCGATACCGGATCTAGATCCTACATGTGTAAGTGGTTACAGATGCTGAGAAAGAGCAGAGTATTGGAAATGGGTGATTTGATCCTCAAACTCGGAAATCGGAGCAAATGTTATTGAGAAAAATCACCTGGTTTTGCCAATCGGCAAACTTTTGGTTTTAAATAACTGTTATTGTACACCAACTTTATTTCTAAAATGAATATCCGCTTTCTTTATTTGATAAAGAAGGGTATTCAAATTTTTAAAAATTATGTCATAGACATTTACCTACATCAAATGTTGATTGGGTAAGATGCAAAGGATACCGGTATAGATATTCTTAACCAAAGTACAGTACTCAATTTATAATAAATGGAGTAAGAGTTATTGAACTCTTAGAACTTATACATAGTGACATATGTGGTCCGATATTTATACGGATAAGGGGTAGGTACTCATACTTCATTTCGTTGACGTATGAGTACTTTAGTTTTGGACGCGCATGCTTGTTGAAACGCAAAGGTCCGAAACTATCGAGAAGTTCATACAATATAAAAATGAAATAAAGAACCTGAGTCGTCGGAAGTATCATGATTCCTTGATGTGATCGAGGAGATGAATACTTATGCTCGGTATTCTATAGTTATCCTTTTCATTTGAGGGTATGCACTGGAAACAGTGTGTACTAATTGAATAAGGTTTCGTCTAAATCAGTGGCTTAGATTCTATATGTGATATAGAATGAAGACAATGTCTTAAGTTTGGTAAGATATGGTGTTGTCCGGCCTATGTTGAAAGCAGAATCCGAACAAACTCATGGCACGATTTAGTAATGAGCAATTTGTGGGATATTTCAAACATATGCAAGGGTTTAATTTCTACCATTTTCAGGATCAAAAGTTTTGTTCTTAATACGCCACCTTTTTAGAAAATGAGTTTCTTGGAAAAGAAATTAGTGAGAGTATGGTGGTACTGGAAGAGATTCGAGAACCACAAACAGTTACTGAAAATTTAGTAGAACCTGAGAATTCAATTGCCCACGACAAACTTTAGTCACTCCGCAGATTTAGTAGGTGAGCTCAGCCACCTGAGAGATATTACAGTTTCCTCGTGGACGGTGAAAAGGAGGCTTGCATCATGTGATGATGACCAGCAGGTCATAGAGAGTAGTGATTTCCGACTGATGGCTGGATGTCTTATTATCTAAGTTGGACTTCATGTACTGTAACAAAATATGGACTTTGTTGGATACTCCTGAAGAGGTAAAACCCATCAGGAGCAATTAGATCTCCTAAAAGAAGGTCAGTGCAGATGGAAAGGTAGTTACCTAATAAAGCTGGACTTGTAGAAAAAGGTTTTCGTCAAATATCCGGTATGGATTGTGATGAAATCTTTTCTACAGTGTCTGTTTGTGCTGAAGTCCATTAGGATAACACTTGCTATTGCTGCTTTTTAGGACTGACATCTGGCAGGTTGAAGTTGATAATGCTTTTCTAAATAGGGATTTAGAAGTGAGCGTGTATGTCTCTGTCAGAGGGCTTTTGTAGTCAGTGGGAGCAGCGGAAGGATGTGTAAGTAGCTTAAGTCCATTTATAGACTAAAGCTGGCATCGCGGAGACGGATTATCTGTTTTGATGTGAAAGTCAAAGCGCTTGACTTCATCAAAATAGTAGATGAACTTAGTAGATGTAAGAAGGTATCAGGGAGGATTGTCGTATTTATCATATTGTATGTGGATGATATTCTCCTGATAGCAAATGATGTTCATATGCTACGGTTCGGTCAAACTATGGTTGCTACATTTGTTTCTCCATATAGGATTTGAACAATATATCAATTGATCTAAGGACTAGGTTTATATAGATAGATCTAGATGGATTTTGGGATTGTCCCAATCCGGGTACTCTGACACCATTTTAAAGGGGTTTAGAATGGACGGCTTCTAGCGCGGTAGTGTACCCGCATGATATGGAGTCACCCTCTTTAAAGAGATGTTTTTCGGAATAATGAGAAGAGGGACTCGCATGAATAACATTCCACATGTTTCGGCATTAAGGCAATCATGTGATGTCATTTACTAAACCAGATGTTGTTTATACACTTGATAATGTAGTAAGCATATATTTTTCCAATCCTGGAGAAACAAAAGAAGCAGCGAAGAACATATGAGGATGTTCTTGGTGTATAGTAATGCTGCCTCCAACTGGAGACGAGTACCGATTCCAGCTTCCAAAATGACAAGGATGACAGATTGCCTATCACGGGTTATTAGTTTACCCTCTTTTGAGGAGCGGTATATTAGAAGGGTTCCAAGTGGGATACTGAGGCAGACATGAAGCTGATTGCTGAGTACGACTCAGCGAAAGATGTTGCCTAAGAAGCTATTTGGATAAATAAGTTCATTTATGAACTTGGTCCCATCAGGAATCCAAACTGATTCAAAATCAGGTATCGCTTGATTCAGGAGATAGTTGATCTCCGCGAGATTAAGGTAAAGAGAGAAGTTAGAAACATTGTAGCCAATCCACTCACTGGGACTGTTTCTCAAATACGGTTTGTAAAACTGTTATTGGAGAAGTTTGGTATGCAATACCAAAATAATTGGCCTTAAGTGCAAGTGGGAGATTGTTGGATATAGGTGCTCTGAAGACAATCAGGTGTATATGTTTTACTTGCTATTACATATCGCTAATACATGTTAATAAAACCCATAAGATCTTTTCTTGACTACCAGGACTATGATAGGGATCATACTAGTGATGTCTGGATAGTCCATAAGCACATCCTTAAATGTTCCTAATCGTAGGAGTATCGAGACAGGGCATCAGTACTCCTGAGTAGACTAGTTTATACATTTTTTGACCTCGACCGGGGCGATGGCCGGTCCCACAGCTATTGGTGTTTGACATCGAGATTGTATACATGTGCTCATTGGAGAATGAGTTCACTGAATGGACTTGCCGAGAACTCCTAAATCGTATTATACTTATTGTCAGATAGCAGTTCTTTGGTGACGACGATAGTACATGGTTGTCCCTTGACCTGAGATCGCAATAGTATCTTGTATGTGTTCTCACTATATTTTGATTACTATCCTACCATGGCTCTACCGAGTCATGCAAATAGATTTTAGTTGGGTATAGTCACGAAGCATATGGAAGAAGTAAGCGGTCGAAAAGATTCGTCTCTCCCGTCATAGTGAGTTGATATCGCGCTCTGTAGGACATGACTATAATTAGTAACTTGCGGCCGCGGAAGTTGAGATAAACTGATGGGTATTATGAGTTGTATCACTAATGGTTATGAGTTCGATATCTACATGACTTATTGGGTTATTGGGGTCTGAAAGTTTCCATCCCCAGACCCGATATGCCATACATTTTGACGAAGAAACCGGACTGTATGGTATTCGTCGCTCATAGGCTTTATTAGATTCAGATGAGTTTGCTCGCCGACCTTCATTTATCTTGATCAATACCTGGGTAGCCTTTATGTGCAGCTAGTACCGCTGACGAGCTTGCGGGTAAACCCGTTAGGGAATTGAATATGAAAGTGTTTTAGATTCAATCGAATATGATCTTATTTAACCTACTGCCAGCGTATTGACAGGTCTTTAGAGCCCCACAACGACAATGTCAACCCAAGAGAAATGATGATGTGGCGTGCGTATGGGGATACTTGCAGTTGTTCGATTAGATACGCGTGATTTAATCGGACGGTTGATATACTAGCCGGTTTATTAATAAGCCGAATATTAAGTCAAGTCTTCACTTAATAACCGTATATGTGATATGGTTTCTAGTATAGTGTATATGATACACAATCTCTCGCTCTTACATTGGTATATGATACCGATGGATTATTGTGTATATGATATATGATATGTATTTGTATGGGATACATATACTCTCTCATTTCATACATATGTATTTGTATGGGATACATATACTCTCTCATTTCATATATATGTATGTGTGTGTGTGTTAAGCAAAGCTCTGTTCGAATTTCAAAAATTCAAAAATTAAAGCAACGCTTCAGATTCCTTGCGCTGCGCGCAACGCGCCACGTGTCAAAAGCAGACACGCCAGCGCTGCGCCCAAGACAGCGCACCCAATCAGAGCAAGACTCTGTTTTAAAATAAAAATAAAGGAAGCAACGCTTCAGATAACTTACGCTCTGCGCTGCGCGACACGTGTCAGCGCAGTTGCGCTGCGCGATACGTGTCAAGCGCAGGTGCGCTTGCGCTAACTGTGTCAGCACTAAATCAGAATTAAAATTCTAGAAAGATCTTTTTAAAACAAGAAGATTATCTTCTGTAAAACAGAGGCCTTAGGATCAAAGATCCAACGGTGGGGAAATATCTCCAAATCAATCAGAGAAAGATCTCTGTAACTAACCTAACAAACTAATTGGCCCTATATAAAGGCCCCAAGACTCCAAGTCTAAAATATACAGAGATAGAAATACAGAACTCCTCTAAAAACTTTGAGAAGAAACTCGAAGAGAATCAAAGGTAAAACCTCTGATAAAAAGAAGAATTTCTTCTAAAAAAGATCAAAGATCTAAGAAAAAGATCAAGATCTTCAATAAAAATGATAATAAAGAAGTAATCTACTTCATGATTAGATCTTTCGATCTATATAAAGGCATTTACTTTTGATAAGAATCAGAACCATTGGTGTTTGAAATCTTTGGAATAAGAAAAACTTGTTTTCTTTGATCTAAATTTGATCAAGATGCGCTCTGCGCTATGGAACAGTGCCTTGCACTTCTGAAATGAGCCTCTGCGCTCTTGGGTTGGCACAAGTCACCAGAACACGCCACGTGTCAACCCCAGAATAATCTGCGCCTTGCGCTTTAAAAAATGAGCATTGCGCTTTTGGATTGGCGCAAGTCATCAGAGCACGCCACGTGTCAGCAGCGCACTGGCGCAGCGCACTGCGCTAACAGACTTGCGCTCACTAGAGTGTGACACGTGTCACCTCCACATCAGTTTGCGCTTTGCGCTCCTCAATCGGCACAAAGCGCCTAACAGGCCACGTGGCGCGCTGTCAGACTATTAAATGCAGTGCATTATTAAACAAGGGCAGAGCCCAATTCAAAGGTCTATCAGACCAAACAAAATGCTATGCATTATTAGAAAAGGGCAGAGCCCAATTAAAAGGTCCAACAGACCAAAATAAATACTATGCATTATTAAACAAAGGCAGAGCCCAAATAAAGGCCTGACAGGCCAAACACAAATAAAATGTTGAATATTCTCAACTGGACTAAGCCCAATTCTGGCCATAAGTCCTCAAATTAAATTGAACTGAGCACAACTGCTCTCCCAAATCAATTTATACCCGGTTCAAGGGTACATCTCTGAACTCCTCTGATATTTGTTGTTGTAATTCTTCAACATCGTCAGAGAGGTGATGGGTCCCAACAACCACACATTGATATGGACTGTGGGGTCCTTAAACTCATGGACTATGAGGTCCTTAAACCAATATTCGTCCCCAAAATGGGAATGTTGGACCACCATGTCCCTAAACTGGCGATGGACCACCATGTCCCTAAACTGGAAATGGACCACCATGTCTCTAAACTGGCAATAGACCACTATGTTCCTAAACTAGAACAATAGAGCCCAAATGCTCTTTTGTCGGATCCAAACGATCCTGTTAAGCTGATCTTAGTCTCAAATTGGACTAACGTATCCTTAACAAATGTTTAAGTTGATCTTAGCCTCAAATATGGCTAACGTATCCTTAAACCAAAACCTTCAAACAGACTTTAGTCCCAAATTGGACTATAGATCTCCCAACCAACTTTAGTTCAAGGGTACATCTCTGAACTCCTCTGATATCTGTCATTGTAATCCTTCAACGTCGTCAGAGAGGTGACAGGTCCCGACGGCCATACATTCCATAGACCACCATGTCCCTAAACTGGAAAAGGACCACTATATCCCTAAACTAGAACAATAGAGCCCCCAAATGCTCTTTTGTCGGATCTAAACGATCCCGTTAAGTTGATCTTAGTCTAAAATTAGACTAACGTATCCTTAACAGACGTTTAAGTTGATCTTAGCCTCAAATATGGCTAACGTATTCTTAAACCAAAACCCCAAACCCAAATCAAAGAAAATACGGATTTGGACTAATCCACGTCCTACGGGCGATGACATAAATTAGTCTCCGTATACAATCCACGGGCAACCACAAACAAAACAAACACCCATGACACGAAGTGGCCATCTGGAGAAGGAGAAAGTTGTTACCGCGATGCGGTAGCGTAATTAACTGCAGGGGCTTGCGCCTGCAGGGAAGAGCGTCCCCACAATAAAAAAACCCCTCAAGCGAGGGGGAATCTGACGAAGTCTGCTACATCGGCCGCATCCGTCTAAACCTTCGATACATGGTGCCATAAATCAACTTGGCATCTTTAGAGAGGTAGACGGATAAAACCAAATAGCATCTGTCCCGAATCTCAGGCAAGACGTACTCTCGTGTCACGTCGCCATTCGGAGGGGAACAGATTCTGGCACGCCCGGTGGGACCTTTTCCTCTTTCCACTCCACACTTCGTGCGTCGTATTCGCGAACGAATCGCGGTTTTTTAATGGTTGCCCTCGGGTTTCAAGTTACTAAGATTTGGTCTCTTGCTTGGCGCAGAAATCAAACAGTAATGGCGTTCAACTGCTCGAACTGCTCCAACTGCAAATGTAACCGACGCTCCGCCTCACCTGGAGGTGCAGCCTATGGACCGCAGGCGGCATCACTATTCACGATGCCGGTGGAACAAATTACCCAAGCTACTACTGGACTATATTTCGGGACCATGCTCCCGCCAGCGAGCTTCACCATCCCTGTACCCGTATCGGAAGCTTCAAAGAAGTCGATCTTCGATCGACTTGCTACTCCCACGACCCCTCTCAATGGGTCGTCCAATTCCAACCCCCCGGTCTTCACCAGGCTGAACTCGGGCTCCAAAGGGCCTACCAAGAATCCCATGATACCTGAAGTGGCCATCCCAAAGAAGATTGCCATCCCTGCTCCTGAGGTCGTCAAGGCGGCTTCTCCTCCCAGAGGATCGGTCTTTGCGAGACTGACTGCTCCCGTTCCCGCTCCCGCTCAGAAATCTATGTTTGACCGGTTGGACACGGCTTCTCAACGGACGTCAGTCTTCAAGAGACTGACACCGGCAACAGCCCCCCTACCTGAACGAGGGGCAAGACAAAACCGTCGCTGAACCAATCCCAACAACCCATCACACCCGACGTCGCCACTGGCGCCGGATAAGGAAGGCTGGGGGAAACTCCCCCTCGGGGCTAACTCCACCAGCCCCAACGGTGGAAATTAATGCTGCTGTTCCAACTGGGAACAGCTTTGAGCTGCTGAACAGGGTACGCAGAAATTCGCCAACTGCGGTGCTCAAAAGATCTCCTCTACCGGTAGAGACCATTGTAGAAACAAAGCCGGAGCGGTCTCCTCAACGGCTGTCTTCCAAAGTCTACAAGACTTGGCGACGAGTCCGAGAATCGGTGATTGATCCGAATTTCTCCCATCAGCATAAGAAGTCGAAAGTCCGACAGGAAGACAACCGCCCTGTTAAGCAACGGAAGACGACGGCCACCTGGGTGCCCACAGTAACGGCCTCCTCAACTTCGATGGTCCACAAGAGAAGAAGGCCGGAGAAAGTCCCCATGCCTGCGGCAAATGTCAAAGGCAGTGAGCCTAAACGCCCTAAGTCCGAGGGCATGGTGGTACATACCGTCTACATGGCGTCCGGGAAAGACGACAGCCATATATCCACAGGTCATAGACCGCTTACGCGATCGGTGACTAAAGCTCAAGAGCAGTAGTAGAAGCTCCAAGAGATGATGACCGCGATGGCCGCACTCACTAGGCCAAAAGAAAGCCCAGAAGCATCCTCGGATCAGCGACAGGAGCAAGAAACCGATGCCGAATTCTTTCGGAGAATACTGGAAAAGAAGGACAAAGAGGCTGCGGAACAAGCAGCCAATATAAAACGAATGGCCCTTCTATTCCAGGACATTGTGGGTATGATGATCCAGCAGGATCCCTCAGCCGAAGATCCTCTGATTATCCTTGAAGATGACAGAGGAGAAACGTCAAATCCACCGCCGGCTCTTTCAACAGCCAAGGAGGAGACAATTTCCAAAGCTACCCTGGATGAATATATAGTTCAGCAAATACGAGCCCACCAGGCAAATGAAGCGGTTGATCAAGTCGTTAAAACGGGACGACCATATCCGAGCTGGTATGATCAGATCAAATACCCGCCGGGCTACACGATCCCAAAATTTCATGTCTAGAAGGGGACAGGCAATCCCCACCAGCATGTTGCCCAGTTCAGGGCTCTTTGTGGCAACACCGGTGGCGATGATAAGCTCCTGCTTCGCCAATTCGTCGGCAGCCTATCGGAGACGGCGTTTGAATGGTACTCCGAGCTTCCGAACGACTCCGTCAAAACTTTCGCTGAAATGGAGTTGTTGTTTACCCAGCGTTTCGCAAGCGCCAGCGAGCGTACTCCAATAACAGCTTTGATCAATGCAAGAGTAAAGCCGGGCAAAACTTGGGTTCAATATGTAATCCGATGGCGGAACTTGTGGTCAAAATGCGAACAGCGCATCGAAGAAGCGCCAGCGGTGGGCATGTTCGTGGGCACCTTAGATCCTCATGCAACTATTTCACAGTTCATGATGTTCTTTAAACCAACCACGTTCCAGGCCCTGATCGACAAGCTAGCTCAAATGGACCAGATGGGCCATAAACCGTCTCTTCTAAAGCCGGACTCTCGAAATGAGAAAGGGAAAGGAAAAGCGATCGTCGCCGCCAATGCTCAACAACAACCGAGCAACTTGAAGCCGGTTGTCCGTCAAAACAATATGCGTCCACGCCTATCCCTCGAGGAGAGGCTAGGACGTCCTTACTCGTTTCCTCAAGATAAAACGAGAAGACTGTTCTAGTTGGCAGTGCACAATAGACTCATCAATCTGCCAGATTCAAAACGTCCGTTGCAGCCAAACGACGTCAATGATCCCAATTACTACCCCTACCACCGAGTATTGGGTCATCCGATCGAAGATTGCTACGTCTTCAAAAACTGGATTGAAGACCAATACCAACAAGGCAAGTTCGCGTTGTCCGAAAAATGGAAGGTGAACCCGCCGCAACCTCATACTCCTAAAAAGGTGAACATGCCGGGGGCAACGTGCTCCCTTGTTGAAGAAGCTCCGTGGGAGGTCGTGCTATCAGCCAAAACCAAAAGGATGCTGAATGATCTCCAGAAATGCCCGGTAATCAGGTGGAAGAACCCGCTAGAACCCCAGATTATCGAAGGGATGCTGAAACCGTGCCCAACTCCAAAGATCGGTGGTGATAGCCCAAGCACTCACCCCCAGCCGTCGAAATCTTCAAAGAAGAAGAAGAAGAGATCCAAAAAGCCCGTGAAGCCTGGCGACAAGCGCACGGACTTACAGAAACAGATTGACGTGCTGGAGGAGTATGATCAGAAGGCATAGACTCCCATCACGCTCTAAGAGTTCCTCAGCCACATCTTTCTGGAGGAAGATGATGGAGAAAGCTCGTCGGATGAATCTGAGGGTTATGTAGCAAGTTGTCATATGATCTCCCACTCGTCTACTGACGATGAGAAAATTCCTTGCATTGAGAAGCTGGGGGCAGATCCTAAACTGGAACTTCTGGGGCCATCAGATGAAACAATTGATGCATTCCTCAACGAAGCCCTTTTGAAAAGTAAAGCTGATCGGGAACGCGAGACGGTCATATTTGAAAAGGCCAAGCACCGGCGACTAGACGAAAGAGTTGAGACACTCCCGTCAAATCAAAAGACATCCGTTGCGGATAAAAACAAATTCAAGACGAGAAAAAGGTTTGCTAAAGTCATATCAATGGGGATGAAGCTACCACCCTCTGAAGGAAACACTGTCGGAGAAGCAGAAATGCACCCTTCCTACTGCTTATATCATCGAAAGATTTCGCACCCCACCGAAGAGTGCAAGGCTTTCAATAGATGGTGGCAGGGGTATATTGTTCACCGGCAACATTTTAAGCGGGAGAAACCCAAAACTCGTCGGGAGCGAAAAAATACGACCGAGGAACTTAGAAGAACTACCGGCGATTGTCGCATGGTTAACGCCGGGGAAGCGCAAATTCTCACATTTAGGAGCGACTCTGACGAGGAAATGGCTCTTAGCCCTCTCTTTAAAGAGTCCACCTCGGGAAAAGAGGAACAGCCGAAGACCTGCAAAAATATCCGGCTGCGTAATCGTACGCTACCCAAAAAGAATCTCGGACCCTCAATTAAAAAAGATAAGGGAAAAGAAAAGGTCTCTGAGGACATCGCCCTAGATGACCAAGTCATGAAAGAGCTAACCGCCAAGGACCCGCCAAAGAAAAATAAGGTGGACTACAACGTTCTGGCACACTTGAGGAAGTTACCCTCGCAACTCAGTATTCTCGATGCCCTCTTACTATCAAAAGAAGTAAGGGATTCATTGATCAAAGCGCTACAGGAGCCAGAGCAATTCCAAGCTTTTTTCGCCGAAGAAAAGATGAAGGACGAGCTGGAAGAAGTGCACACAGCCGATGTCACTTTCGGTGATGAAGACCTCTTCCTTGGGACGTGCGAACACAATCGTCCTCTCTATGTCTCAGGGTACTGCCATGATATAAAGATAGGCAAAATCTTGGTTGACAATGGGTCTTCCGTCAATCTCCTCAATGTACGGGTGTTAAAAGAAATCCGCATGAGCGTCCAGCACCTCGCTCGGGATAAGATCACCATCTCCGGGTTCGATTCTCAATCATCACGGACTCTCGGATCTGTGATACTAACGTTACGCTTTGGGCTACTCGTCACGGACATTAAATTCCACGTCATAGACACCAGGACATGCTATAACGCTTTGCTCGGCCGACCCTGGTTACACGAGTACAACATCATCCCTTCTATACAGCATCAGTGTATGAAATATTTTAAGGATGGTCTCGAGTATACCGTAACAGGAGAGTTGAACCCATTCTTCGTAAACGAGGTCCGCAAGTACGAAGATGCAAAATACTTCTTGCCAGATTTCGAAGACACGGAGAGGTGTCACAAGCCGGAGAACAAAGCTATCACCACCATCCCTGTCTTCCGGAGTGATACTGAGGAAGAGGAAGAGATGGTTTATTCGGGTCCACCCCAATACAACAAGTCGGGACCATCCGCTCCTATGTGGATCTTTGGCAGTGACTCGGAAGATGAAGTCCATGCTATATTCTCTGCTCGGCCTTCAATACAAATATTCGCTGACGAAGAGCAAAGTCTGCAAGTCTCCATGGTTCCACCCAAACATCATAAAGAACTGGACGCGCTTGATACCTACAGTGTAGAAGAGCTGCGGATGTTCTATGTCCCTCCCAGGCGAGAAGGCGAAAAGGCGATTCTATTCTTGTTAGTTATATGTATGCCCTAGAGGCCATTACTGTACATACGATGTATATTGTAGTGGATGCTTAGACATATATAGGGAGGACTTTCTTGCTCGACATGATAGTACGCTATCTGGTTGCTCTTTATCTTAACGTGTACTCTGATTGTCTCTATGTTACATGTTGATAAAGCCCTTAGGATATGTACTCGACTACAGGGACTATGATGAGATCATACTAGTGGGGCCACGGTAGTCGACGAGTACATCCTATAATTGTTCCTAGTCGAGGGTGTATCGAGACAGGGCATCGATACACCAGAGTAGACTAGCGTATACGCATCTTGACCCATATGATGGGCGATGGATGATCCCATATCCATCGGTGTTTGACATCAAGGATGGTGTACGGGTGCTCAGTAGAGACTGGGTACACTGGACGGACTCGCCGAGAACTCCTAGATGGTATTATAGCTCACGTCAGATGGCAGTTCTCCGGTGACACTGATACATAGTAGTCTGTTGACCCGAGATCGTCATAGAGTCTTGTGTGATTCCCACTGTGCTTTGATTTCCATCATACCACGTCCAAGAGGGCGTGCAAAAAAGTGGCTTTTGGGTACAGTCCCGAATCACATGGAGGCAATGAGCGATAGGAGGGGATTCGTCTCTCCCAGTATAGGGAGTTGATGTTGCGCTATGTTCGATTGGCTATAACTGGAAATCCATGGTCAGGGTTGCTGAGATTTACTAGTAAGTGTTATCAGTAGTTTCTCAAACTGTTATAGATCTCATATCGACACGACTTATTAAGCTACTGGGGTCTGACGTTTACCACCCCTAGGCGAGATATGCGACATATCAGACGACGAGACCGGACTGTACGGGAGTGTTACCGATTGGATTCACAGGAAAATGTACAGACTTGCTTGTTGATCTTCTGAACGCTCAATACCTGGGTAGCTATTACGTTTAGCTGACCGCGTGCAGCTTGTGGGTGTTTGATATGATCATCACCTACTGCCGGCGTATTGACAATTGTTTAGAGTCCAACACAGAGGTTTCTTGGCTCAGGCAAAATGGAGTAGGAGCACGTATGTGATATGTGCGGGACCGAGGATAATGCAATATGAGATACCGTATTCTATTCTCGGGATATTTGATATCAGCGGGGTCATCGGATCAAGTGTTGATTCGATGAATCGGTAAATGATATATTAGTCGGTTGTATGCGATATAGCCAGATTGTCGGATCAAGTGTTGATTCGATAATTTAATGTATAATAATATATATGATATATTAAATTACATTAACTAATATTAGCTCACTAAAAGATTCTTTTTCTTGTTAGGTCCACGTTACCTCTCCCGGTACTTTCGGGGTTGCGGAAACGGTAAATCAAAATTTTTTCTAAACTTTGTAACATGGACCGTAAAAGCCGGATCTTTGCTAAACTAAACTAGCATACTTGCTAAAGAGAGTTAGCTACTATGATGATGGTTATACCTAAACTTGAACTCCTTCTCTTCTTGTTGTGGTTCTTCTTTCTTGTTCTTTGTAGTAGCTTGAATGGTTCTCTTCTCGTCGCCTTTTTCCGTCGAAGATGGATCCACCTCGAAGGTTCGACCTTTGGGCTCTTCCTCGATCTTTGAGTGAACTAGGGTTTCGGGCTTGCTAAACCTTGAACCCTAGAGAGAGTAGAGAGTGTTTAGGGGTTGTTTTCTTTTCAAGGTGAAGGAATCTCAACACATGAGAAGGAATCACCATGAGCTAGAGGAAGAAGAAGATGAAGAGAGGAGAGAGAATGGATATGAAAGAATGAGCTCTCTTTTTCTTTTTGCAACCATATCAAAAAGAAAAAGAATTATCTAAATGATAATAATTCAAAATGAGAATAGTTGATGGCAATTTGGAATGACCACTACCATGCTTCATGTAAGCATGAATCAAGGAGGACTTTTTAAAGCATGATGGTGGTCAACATTCAACCATGGTCAACAAGTCAACCATGGTCAACAAGTCAACCATGGTCAACAAGTCAACAAAATCAACCATAACATTATTCTCATTTAATTACTATTATTAATAGATAATTCATAAATCCATTAGGGTTTGGAAAATGATAACTGTCAACTGTGCATACGCACCCGTTCCGAAACCCTAATGAAATACCTCATCCTCCGCCTCAAGCAACTGTGCATACACACCTGCATTCTCGTTCCGAGGAACAAAAATACCAAGATATAAAAGCAACCCCAAAACATATACCAGTATCCGGCTCAAACCAGAGCCTGCCAGTATAATCCGTCCGGACTCCAAACGTGCACAAGTGCGCGGATGAGAACGAACCCTGTCGCAAAACCATGCGACCTCTACTCTGTTTTGCCCAGAGGCGAATACCCTCTGTGTGGGACTCTAAAAACTCGACACTACGCTGGCAGTGGGTTTAACCACAGACCGCAAGCGGCACTAGCTGTGCGTAACGGTCCCCAGGTAGATGCCGACAAGAAGGCTGACGAGGTGAAACCCCATCTGAACTCCTACTGAGTCTGAATGTGACATTCTCCGTACAGTCCGGTCTGTTCGTCTGATACATCGCATGGCGGGCCTAGGGGGGCGGTAAACGTCAGTCCCCTAATAGCGGTACAAGTCGTGTCGGAGTGAAGCCCAATACACCCTGAGATAACACTGGAAACCTACCAGTATATCTCGCTTGCCCTGGCCAGGGACTACTTGTGTAATGGCTCTCCTAGACACAGCGCGATGTCAACCCCCAATACCGGGAGAGACGAATCCTGTCTAACCGTCACTGCCTCCAAGTGCTTCGGGACTGCTCCCAACTACTACCTGTTTGCACGACTCAGTAGAGCCGTGGTAGGGTAGTAATCAAAGAACAGTGGGAACACACTCGAGGCAAAGTGACAGTGTCAAGTCAGCGGACTAAGCTGTACTCATGTCACCTGGGAACTGATAACTGACGATAGGTATAATACCAACCATCAGTTCCCTGCGAGTCCTGTCCAGTGTACTCGTAACCCAACGAGCACCCGCATACTATCTCAAGTACGACGTACCGACGGCTGTGGGACAGACCGTCTCCCGTGCTGGGATGAGAAGCGCATACGCTAGTCTACTCCGGAGCATCGATGCCCTATCTCGATACTCCCACGACCAGGGACGTGTAAAAGGATGTGCTTGTAGATTACCCAGCCCCCACGAGTGTGATCGCCATCACAACGCCGGTAATCAAGCAAAGATCCTAAGGGCTCTACTAATGCGTATAGGTGATATAATAAATAAACACACATGTACACATTAAAGCAGAGACAAACCAAGTAGCATACTACTATATTGAGCAAGATTGTCTGTACAACTGTGAATATCCCAAGCTTCCATCAAGTAATATACATACTAGTATGATACAGTAATGGCCTCTAGGGCATATACACTAACAATCTCCCACTTGCACTACGGCCATGTACTGGCGTATCGAAGACCTATCATCTCGATCAGCCGCTCGAACTGAGTCTGGGGTAAAGCCTTTGTGAATGGGTCCGCAGTGTTGTCCTTTGTATCCACTCTCCGCACCTCGATCTCCTGTCGATCAATGATCTCCCTGATCAGGTGATACCGCCTTAAGATGTGCCTGGATTTCTGATGGGACCTTGGTTCCTTCGCTAAAGCTATAGCCCCATTGTTATCGCAATACAAAGGTATTGGGTCAACAATGGACGGAACCACCTGAAGTTCACTAATGAACTTCTTAATCCAGACTGCCTCTTTTGCGGCATCGCTTGCAGCAATGTATTCAGCCTCCATCGTCGAGTCTGCGACGGTATCCTGCTTGGAACTCCTCCAACATACCGCCCCTCCGTTGAGGGTAAACACAAAACCCGAGACAGACTTGCTGTCATCTTTGTCACTCTGGAAGCTTGAATCGGTAAAGGACTCGACCCTGAGGTCTCCATTACCGTAAACCAGGAACATCTCCTTAGTCCTCCTCAAGTACTTGAGAATGTTCTTCACTGCTATCCAGTGGTCCTCCCCTGGGTTTGACTGATACCGGCTTACCGTGCTCAACGCGTAAGCTACATCTGGTCTTGTACATAGCATCGCATACATTATAGATCCTACCGCCGAAGCGTAGGGTATAGTGCTCATGCGAACCCTCTCCTCATCAGTCTTAGGAGACATCTTCTTGGAGAGAGTAATTCCGTGCAATGCGGGTATGTTACCGCGCTTGGAATCCTCCATACTAAATCTCTTTAGTACGGTCTCTATGTACCTGGACTGCGAAAGTCCCAATAGTCTCTTGGATCTATCTCTATAGATCTTGATCCCCAGAATGTACGAGGCATCACCCAGGACCTTCATGGAGAACCTTTGTGACAAAAATAGCTTGACCGATTGTAGCATAGGAATATCATTTCCTATCAAAAGAATGTCGTCCACGTACAAGACTAGGAATACGACAGTTCGTCCTACAGTCTTCTTATATACACAAGGTTCATCTTCGTTCTTGATGAAATCAAATTCCTTGATTGCCTCATCAAAACAGATGTTCCAGCTCCGCGATGCCTGCTTTAATCCATAAATGGATTTAAGCAACTTGCACACCTTTCCGCTGCTCCCACTGTCTACGAAACCTTCTGGTTGATCCATGTAAACGCACTCTTCCAAACAACCGTTTAGGAAAGCCGTCTTAACATCCATCTGCCAGATTTCATAGTCATGGAAGGCAGCAATGGCAAGTAGGATTCGAATGGATTTGAGCATAGCCACCGGAGAAAAAGTTTCATCATAGTCCAAACCAGGTCTTTGACGAAAACCTTTTGCAACGAGTCTAGCTTTATAGGTTTCCACCTGCCCATCTACACCAAGTTTCCTTTTGTAGATCCATTTGCATCCAACGGGTTTTACCCCAGGTGGAGCAATATCCATGGTCCACACTTTATTGGCGTACATGGACTCCATTTCGGATTGCATTGCTTCCTGCCACTTATCAGAGTCCCTACTGATAATGGCCTGCCTGAAACTGGTAGGGTCATCTTCTTCCAAGATGCAATCCTCTCGATCCCCGTCTATGAGAAAACCGTAGTATCTCTCGGGCGGATGAGAAATCCTACCAGATCTGTGGAGTGGCTGAGGTTCGTTTGGGGTTATTGAATCTAGCGGTTCCTCCAAATTTTCTGTTAAAGCTTGTGTTTCTGGAATTTCATCCAGTTCTACCGTGCTGCCACTAATGTTTTTAACAAGAAATTCTTTTTCTAAAAATGTGGCATTTCTTGAAACAATTATCTTCTGTTCCTCTGCATGGTAGAATAGATACCCACTAGAATCTTTTGGGTATCCCACAAACTTACACAAAACCGCCCGTGCCTCAAGTTTGTCTGGGTTCTGCTTTTTGACATAAGCTGGGCAACCCCAAATCTTAATACGTTTAAGATACAAACTTTTACCACTCCATATTTCATACGGAGTCTTGGGCACGGATTTGGATGGAACTTGATTCAATAGATGTGCTGCAGTTTGAAGTGCATATCCCCAGAATGAAAGAGGTAACTCAGCACTACTCATCATGGAGCGAACCATATCCAGTAGGGTACGATTCCTCCGCTCCGATACACCGTTGTGCTGTGGTGTATAAGGAGGAGTAAGCTGAGAGAGAATACCATTCTCTTTTAAGTAATCTAGGAATTCCGTGCTTAAGTACTCCCCTCCCCTGTCAGACCGGAGGATCTTGATACTTTTGCATGTCTGGTTCTCTACTTCCTTTCTGAATTCCTTGAATTTCTCAAAAGCTTCGGATTTGTGTTTCATCAGATACACATATCCGAACCTAGAGAGATCGTCAGTGAATGTGATGAAGTACGAGAACCCACCCCTTGCATGTATAGACATCGGACCACATACATCACTATGTACGAGTCCTAAGAGCTCTGCTGCTCTTTCTCCATGTCCGGTGAACGGAGATTTGGTCATCTTCCCTTTGAGACAAGACTGACAAGTTTCATAAGATGAAAACTCGAACGCATCCAAGAGTCCATCTCTATGCAACTTACTCAGTCTTTTCTCTCCGACATGACCAAGTCTACAATGCCACAAGTAGGATTCATTCGTATCTGAATTCTTCCTCTTGCGTGTGTTTTGTATATTGAGAACTGTATTCTGATTTAGAACGTAGATACCATTAAACAGTGTACCCTCTGCAACCAGTACCTTATCAAGGTAAATGTTCATGATATTCTTTTCAAGAACAAACTTATATCTATCTTTATCGAGTAAAGAAACTGATATGATGTTGCAAACCATGGAGGGTACATAGTAGCAATCGTTCAAAATCATAGTCTTGCCATTTGGCAATACTAGGTGATATTCACCGACGGCTGCCGCATTAACTTGTGCTCCGTTCGCTACTCTGAGCGACATATCACCCGGTGCAACTTTCCTACTTTTTCTCAGTCCCTGTAATAAATTACAGATATGAGATCCTGATCCGGTATCAAGTACCCAGGAGGTAGGGCTGACCGTAAAACAGTTCTCAATTACAAGAACACCTGAAGTAGATGCAAAACCATGCTTCTTCTTCGACTGGGCATCCTGGAAATCCATACTTTCCTCTTTCCCATTCTCATACTCATGACTGTTATCACAAGTTAGAGCTGAACCAACTTTCCCCAGTCCCGAATAAAAATTCGGATCGGTCAAGCGATACATTTTATTATCTTGATTAGGGCGTGAAAAGGTTGCTGCCTGGAGAGAGAAAAGAAACACTCAGCGTATGCTCTTGCAAGATTAGATTGGTTTATTAATTTATCTAACCAGGATGTCTCCCACTGTTTCCTCAAATTCTTCTTAAAACCCTTTTAAAAGAAGAACTAGCCGGGTTTTAATTCACGTCACAATACTTGCTTAACCTTTCAGCCAGGCTAGTGTCGGTACTTCGAGGGAGGTTTTCCAACGCTTTCGCGAAGTTCCTTAATTAAAGAACCTCTTTTCCCTGGGGGCGTAACCCCGCTAACACCTTTCTAGACACCTACTAGGTTTATAGCATTGATCGTTAAGTGAAATAATCTCCCGAGAGTAAACCAACTCATCAGTGGGATCGGGATCCAACTGTCATTGTGTGATAACCTAGATGGAATCCACTCTAGTCACCACACTCCAGAAGGTATGCTAAATCTGCAAGTTTCAGTTCTTTTGAAACTCCCGATGTGGTTTTTGCCCCTAGGACTCAAGTGATCTTGACACAGTCAACAAATCAAAAAGTCCTAGTCAAGTTCATCCCGTCGTTGTCTTGATTGCATTAAAACCCACCTGCATAACCCTTGACACAGTCAACAAGGTTACACAGATGTCCTAACCAATCACATTGTATCCAGCAAATAAGCAACACTTAGCTACCGTTCACTGCGCCTTGACACAGTCAACAAACGCAGCACGAATACTAAGTATAACTTATAAGAAACGACGGAGGGCTACGGCTGGGTTTTTGGCGAAAAACCCGTTAACGTAATGAACTTGATGTCGTTGAAGGAACGTGATACACCTTTTGAAAATATAGTGGCGAAAAACTTTTTGCTAAAGAGGTCACTCCCTGTGAAGGGATCTCGGCTCTTTCCTCGTCGAATGAGGTGCAGGATATTACAAAATGAATACCTCGATGCAAAGCAAGAATAATCGACTATAGTGAAGTTATTACCCTGACGCAAACTTTTGTCCAAGGGGTCACTCCCGGTGAAGGGATCTCGGCCCTTGCCTCGTCGATTGAGGTGCTGGGCATTCATAACCGAATACCTCGATGCAAAACAAAAATGAACGTCCTTGCAATAACAGCTTTTTGAAAAAATTTGTTCCAACAACGTCTTTTAGGTTTATTTTCTTGCATTAGTTCTTTTAATGCGTGATATTCTTGCATTAGTTCTTTTAATGCGTCCCATCATTTAATCCTACCATTGCAGAAAACAACCAAAATATGACGTACACTTATACCATTCGCATTCGCCACGGGGTCCCGTCATCACTCGTTAGGTTACTTAACTAACGACAGAGCGGGGGCTGGGCTAGCGCGGCTGTAAAACATAAGCAACGCCTAAATAGTAAAGCAATGATAGACATTACAGATCACAGATGAATACATTGGATATACTAGTAATCCGCAATCCTTTCGAGCCTGCAACGAAAAAACGGATTACACGGTCACGGTGAATAGCCAAATACCCCACCCAAGACCCCTACGGGTGCGGCAAACTACCCGCCAAGTATCCGAAGCGAAGCAACCTCCCTCAATGCCATGAGTAGGCCCCTCGGCACTTCGAGATACCCGGTAGTTTGTGCACCCCCTCCATGGGTCAATTCTAGGAGCAAAAACAGTAAAAAGAATTATACAATGACGGCTACAACCCCGACCCGGTTGTGCGGCCATACAAATAATATTATTACATCAATTTACATTTACAATGAATGAAAGAAAAACAAAAGCTCATCTCACATCCAACCCGGCTATTCACCCGCGACAGTCCAACAGATTCATATACACAATCCAATATCAAACACAGATCATGTATAACCCCGACCAATCGACTTATAGCGATTAGCCGACGTTCAATACATGCAAACATCACAGATATAACCAACATAGCCAAAGTGCAGTGAAGTTCGGAAAAAATACGGAATTATAGGACCCCAAAAGTGAATTTCAGTTCTGGAAAATCTGGGCACATATAATATATCTGAAAAATCCCAAAAACCCACCAGAAGAACACTGCACGAAAAACGATGCAGAGAAGAAACCAAACTGCGGCGCTTCAGCGGCACATTCCTACCTCGTGCCGCGGAAGCGCGGCGATTTAAATGAATTGGGGCATCGTATTTCTTGTGTGTTCAAACAAAACCCTGAGACGAATTTACAAGTATAAAGTTTTTCATTTAGAGCAGAAAAAAATTCAACAGAAACTTAGGGTTTTGGTTTTTCCGGTTTTGCGATTTTTCGGTTTCGAACTTCCATACACTTCGCTACCAAGCTAGTTTAAGTTTAGTTAGGCTCTGATACCACTGTTAGGTCCACGTTACCTCTCCCGGTACTTTCGGGGTTGCGGAAACGGTAAATCAAAATTTTTTCTAAACTTTGTAACATGGACCGTAAAAGCCGGATCTTTGCTAAACTAAACTAGCATACTTGCTAAAGAGAGTTAGCTACTATGATGATGGTTATACCTAAACTTGAACTCCTTCTCTTCTTGTTGTGGTTCTTCTTTCTTGTTCTTTGTAGTAGCTTGAATGGTTCTCTTCTCGTCGCCTTTTTCCGTCGAAGATGGATCCACCTCGAAGGTTCGACCTTTGGGCTCTTCCTCGATCTTTGAGTGAACTAGGGTTTCGGGCTTGCTAAACCTTGAACCCTAGAGAGAGTAGAGAGTGTTTAGGGGTTGTTTTCTTTTCAAGGTGAAGGAATCTCAACACATGAGAAGGAATCACCATGAGCTAGAGGAAGAAGAAGATGAAGAGAGGAGAGAGAATGGATATGAAAGAATGAGCTCTCTTTTTCTTTTTGCAACCATATCAAAAAGAAAAAGAATTATCTAAATGATAATAATTCAAAATGAGAATAGTTGATGGCAATTTGGAATGACCACTACCATGCTTCATGTAAGCATGAATCAAGGAGGACTTTTTAAAGCATGATGGTGGTCAACATTCAACCATGGTCAACAAGTCAACCATGGTCAACAAGTCAACAAAATCAACCATAACATTATTCTCATTTAATTACTATTATTAATAGATAATTCATAAATCCATTAGGGTTTGGAAAATGATAACTGTCAACTGTGCATACGCACCCGTTCCGAAACCCTAATGAAATACCTCATCCTCCGCCTCAAGCAACTGTGCATACACACCTGCATTCTCGTTCCGAGGAACAAAAATACCAAGATATAAAAGCAACCCCAAAACATATACCAGTATCCGGCTCAAACCAGAGCCTGCCAGTATAATCCGTCCGGACTCCAAACGTGCACAAGTGCGCGGATGAGAACGAACCCTGTCGCAAAACCATGCGACCTCTACTCTGTTTTGCCCAGAGGCGAATACCCTCTGTGTGGGACTCTAAAGACTCGACACTACGCTGGCAGTGGGTTTAACCACAGACCGCAAGCGGCACTAGCTGTGCGTAACGGTCCCCAGGTAGATGCCGACAAGAAGGCTGACGAGGTGAAACCCCATCTGAACTCCTACTGAGTCTGAATGTGACATTCTCCGTACAGTCCGGTCTGTTCGTCTGATACATCGCATGGCGGGCCTAGGGGGGCGGTAAACGTCAGTCCCCTAATAGCGGTACAAGTCGTGTCGGAGTGAAGCCCAATACACCCTGAGATAACACTGGAAACCTACCAGTATATCTCGCTTGCCCTGGCCAGGGACTACTTGTGTAATGGCTCTCCTAGACACAGCGCGATGTCAACCCCCAATACCGGGAGAGACGAATCCTGTCTAACCGTCACTGCCTCCAAGTGCTTCGGGACTGCTCCCAACTACTACCTGTTTGCACGACTCAGTAGAGCCGTGGTAGGGTAGTAATCAAAGAACAGTGGGAACACACTCGAGGCAAAGTGACAGTGTCAAGTCAGCGGACTAAGCTGTACTCATGTCACCTGGGAACTGATAACTGACGATAGGTATAATACCAACCATCAGTTCCCTGCGAGTCCTGTCCAGTGTACTCGTAACCCAACGAGCACCCGCATACTATCTCAAGTACGACGTACCGACGGCTGTGGGACAGACCGTCTCCCGTGCTGGGATGAGAAGCGCATACGCTAGTCTACTCCGGAGCATCGATGCCCTATCTCGATACTCCCACGACCAGGGACGTGTAAAAGGATGTGCTTGTAGATTACCCAGCCCCCACGAGTGTGATCGCCATCACAACGCCGGTAATCAAGCAAAGATCCTAAGGGCTCTACTAATGCGTATAGGTGATATAATAAATAAACACACATGTACACATTAAAGCAGAGACAAACCAAGTAGCATACTACTATATTGAGCAAGATTGTCTGTACAACTGTGAATATCCCAAGCTTCCATCAAGTAATATACATACTAGTATGATACAGTAATGGCCTCTAGGGCATATACACTAACATTTCTCACTCGGGTAATACATTGATATATATGCGATATATGTTAATTGTATTATTTTATTTTGTTACAATAAATATTATATATGTGATATATAATATTGTAACATGATATGGTTATTAATGCAATATGTTTAGTGGAGATTAAACATGATTAGGGTTTGATTTGGATTAATCATTTCTAGAAGTTTCTAGAAGGTTTTCATTTTTGTTTTGGAAAAGATATTTACAAGTGACTCATCTTTAACCTAACCCAAACCCTACACCCTTGGTTAATTCTCTACAAAGGTTTAGCAACCATGGTTGCATTATTGATGATTATCTTCTTTCATTATTCATCACAAAAGAATGCTAATGATTTTCATCTTCTTCTTCCTTCTTCTCTTCATGGAAAAAGCTTTCTAGCTTTTTCTAAATGATGATTATGTGTGAGAAAAAGATTATAAATGAGAGAAAAAATCATACTTCATTATCTTCATTTATCCTTGCCCTTTAGATGAGAGTATTCACTTCATTTAGTGAGTGTTAGCTTGTGTTAATGAAACTTCAAGGTAGATCATCTTTGTTATCGAAGATCGGAAGCAAGTTTGCATCATTCTCTTCGTGGAGCCTCTCGAAAGTCCGGAACACGATGATCGCAGCGAAGAGACCTCAACACGGAGCTTAAGAAGTGAAGGACCGGATCTACAAAGGTTGTAATCCCTCTCACTTAGTGTTAAAGTGTTTAACATACTTGTTTTCGCCTAATCTCTAGTTTAAAGATCCGGCTTTGGGTTGTTCGGCACGGCTAGTTTTTAAATCGGGCATGGTTGATACCTCGTAGACCCTTATTCGTGTGCCTAGCAACCCTACAGTGGTATCAGAGCCAAGTTAGAGCTTTAGGCGAAATCTGGACGAAGTTTAAAGTCCGATCGAACCCGGAAACCCCGATATATACTCTTTTCTGGATATTTTTTTAAAATGTGATTTTTTCCATATTAAAAATACTCAAAAAAATCAGCAGGAAATTCTATGGACCTCTGTGAAAAACGATCCACTGATACGCTTAAAGCGCCGTGGAACCGCGGCCGGACCATACCTTCCGCGGCGGTTCCGCGGCGCTACAGTGCGCTTGTTGTGTTCTGTTTCCACAGTAATGTCCGTACTATTTTCCTGATTGTTCTGAGATATTTTTATTCTACTCAAGTGTTGAGTTTTCTTGGTTGTATTGGGGACTCGTTGATTTGATCGGATAATTTAACTTCGTTTAATTTTTCTGGATAATTTTTAGAAACTGTTAAAAAGTTCGAACGGATATCAATAACTCACTTTTCGCCTGTCGGAAAATTTTCAAAAGTTGGATTTTTTCTCGAGTTTGAAACTTTCGGAAAATCGTGCAAGTAACGCGGTGGACCCTCTAGAAGACAACAAACCTTAACTCGATTATGTGACTGTCTTGAACTGTCTCTAAAGCTTAGGGTCTAGGGCAGTACGGCGTGCCACATGTGAGGCGTTGGCTTGACCCTTCTACGGCTGAACTATTGGTACTGTGGCATGTGATGGATATTTTTGAACTCCGCTCAAGTGTTGAGCTATTTAGGAAATCTTGGGTGTTTGTTTATTCGATCGGAAAGTTTAACACTGTCTATTTATCTGGAATGTGATACAATATTTAGAATCCACAAGTAGTTATGAGATAACTAGTTTGAATGTTATAAATGTAGGGTTCCTAGGCACTCTAATGGAGTCTCACAAGTGATCAAACATGCAAATTTCTAAAAAATACGGTGCCGAGAAACCCTAGAACGGATCGTTAACTAGATATATATAGGCGAAGCAAGCAAGTAAACGGAAATATAGCTAAAGGAAAGGGGCTACAACCTTTGTAGATCCGGTCCACCACTTCCTAAGCTCCACGATGATCTCCCTCCGCTGTCCAAATCGAACCCTTGACTCTAGCATTGGCATCATCGAAGAATGGGCGGGCTTGATCGTCGGTTCGATGCCGAAGATGATCTACGTTGAGGCATCACAAGAACAAGCTCCAACTTCACCAAGCCTTGAAAACTTGTGAAGGAAACACCCTATACTACTTGGCAAGAGGTAGAGGATGAAGAAATAGGAATTGGGTAGACTTTAGTTTTGGATTTCCCACACTTTTTCATCAATCACCATTGATGTAGCAAGCTTTTTTCTCATGTTGAAGAAGAAGAAGATGAAGGAAAAAGAATATGATAAGTATTATGTAAATGATAAATAAATCAATATTTATCATTTACTAACCCTTGGTTAGTTGTAGAGAATGGACCATGGTTAACTAGAATGGTTAGGGTTAAGTATAAGACAAGAATGGTGGACTAATTCAAAGCTTCAAGAATCTTCAACTAGCAAACAAAAATAGCAACCATTCTTTTCTCATCTTTTTCCAAAATAAATAAATAAATAAATAAGAAAAAGAAAACCCTAATCATAATCTTAACCATGGTCTAATTCTTTACACTAACCCTAGCTTGCATGTATCATCAAACATGATACAATCATGTGCACAAAATATATCATATATGCAATGTGCACAAACCAAGTGAGTAAATCCATTTAAAGTGAACCAATACTAGTTAATGCAAAGTAATATATCAAATATATATAATTATGCATTAAATCATTAAATCAACACTTGATTCAATGATCCGGTCATGTCGCATATAACCGACTAGTATTCAATGTATCGGCATATCGAATCAATCCTTGATTCGATAACTAGGTTATATCGCATATAACCAATCGATACATTCATCGCGAGAATAGAATACGGTATCACATACATGCATTATTCTCGGTCCCGCATATATCTCATATGCGCTCCTATTTCGTTTCGCTTGAGCCAGGAAACCTCTGTGTAGGACTCTAAAGACTCGTCAATACGCCGGCAGCAGATGATGATCATATCAAACACCCATAAGCCGCAAGCGGTCTGCTAAACGTAACGGCCACCCGGGTATTGAGCGATCAGAAGATCGACGAGCAAGCCCGCTCACACTCCTGTGAATCCAACCAGTAACACTTACCGTACAGTCCGGTCTGTTCGTCTGATATGTCGCATATCTCGCCTAGGGGTGGTAAACGTCAGACCCCAGTAGCTCGATAATTCATGCCGACTTGAGGTCCATAACATTCGTGAAACTACTGATAACTCTTACCAGTATATCACGGCAACCCTGGCCAGGGATTTCCTGTTATGGCCAGTCGTGCATTGCGCAACATCAACCCCCAATACCGGGAGAGACGAATCCCCTCCTATCGCTCATTGCCTCCATGTGAATCGGGACTGTACCCAAAAACCACCTGTTTGCACGACTCAGTAGAGCCGTGGTAGGGTGGAAATCAAAGCACAGTGGGAGACACACAAGACTCTATGACGATCTCGGGTCAACAGACTAAGCTGTACCAGTGTCACCAGAGAACTGCCATCTGACGTGAGGTATAATACCATCTGGGAGTTCTCGGCGAGTCCGTTCAGTGTACCCAGTCTCCACTGAGCACCCGCATACCATCTTCGATGTCAAACACCAATGGATATGGGATCATCCATCGCCCATCGCATGGGTCGAGAAGATATGCGCTAGTCTACTCTGGAATATCGATGCCCCGTCTCGATATTCCCTCGACTAGGAACATTTCAAGGATGTACTCATGGACTACCCAGGCCCCACTAGTATGATCTTCATCATAGTCTTGGAAGTCGAGTACACATCCTAAGGGCTTTATCAATATGTAACAGAGAGACAGAAAGTATACACGTTAAGATAAAGAGCAACCAGATAGCGTACTATCATGTCGAGCAAGAAAGTCCTTCCTATATATGTCCCAGCATCCACTACAATATGCATCCAATGTACAGTAATGGCCTCTAGGGCATACATATAACTAACAATCTCCCACTTGCACTAGGGCCATCTGTAGCAGTGGTTGCAGTATCACATACTCAACCATCCCCTAAAAGTCTCTCTTTGGGAAAAAGGCCTTCGTGAGTGGATCCGCCGTGTTGTCCTCTGAGTCTACTCTCCTAACCTCGATCACCCCGGAGATCAACTATCTCCATGATCAGGTGATGCTTCCTCAGAATTTGTCTGGGTCACTGATGGGACCAGGGTTCCAGGGCTAAAGCCACACTTCCATTGTCATACAATGGCAGGAACCTAGTTCATCTTATGAACCAATATACACCTGAACTTCCTCTTTGGTAGTATCTTCAATAGCGATGTTACCAGCCTTTATCGTCTAGTTTGCCACGGTATCTAGCTTGGAACTCTTCCAACATACCGTCCCTTTACTGAGGGTAAAGACAGTGCCTGTGACTGACATTCAGTCATCTTTATCACCCTGGAACACTTCCAGTGATTCTCCCCAGGATCGATTGATACAATCTCACTATACCTAGTGAGAACCCTAATATCCCTTTAGATCTATCTCATAGGTCCAAATCTCAGGATTTAGGAGGTATCATCTTTATCCTATTTGGAGAATCCTTGTGATAATAGGAGATTGACCGATCGTAGTATAGGAAACTCTTTTCCTATCAAGAGTATGTTGTCTACGTACAATACGAAGATGACCACCTTACTCTCTACTACCCTTTTGTATATACAAGGTTCGTCTACCATTTTGATGAAGTCAAACACTTTGACTATCACATCAAAACAGACGTTCCAACTCCGCGATGCATGCTTCATTATGTAAAGCAACTTGCACACGTTTCCGCTGCTCCCACTATTTTACGAAGACCTCTGGCTGTGTTCTTATAGACTTTCTCTTCTAAATCAGTATTTAAAAAAGCAGTCATGGCACCCAACCGCCAGATATCGTAGTCATGGTATGTAGCCGTGGTAAGTAGGATCTGGATAGACTTAAGCATAGCTACTGGAAAAAGGTTTCATCATTATCCACGCCTGGTCGATGACGAAAACCTTTAACAAGTCTAGCTTTGAAAGTCTCAACTTTTCCATCTACACCAAGTAATCTTCTCAAGATATACTTGCTCCTGATGGGGATTTAACCCTTCAGATATAGCAACCAAACTCCATACTTTGTTGGTGTATATGGATTCCATCTCAGACCGCTAAGCATCCAGCCATTCTTACAGAGTCCCTACTCTTGATGGCCTGCTCGAATCTAGTTGGGTCATCATCTCATGATGCAATCCTCGCTCCCACTGTCATTGAGAAACCGAGGTATCTCTCAGGCAGGCGAGGAACCCTACCAGATCGACGGAGAGGCTGAGGTTCGTCGGGGACTATAGAATCCTTTGGTTCTGTCAAATCTTCAGCTGTAGTTTTGTATAGCTGGAACCTTTCCAGTTCTACAGAACTGACCTTGCCTTGATCTTGTCCGGATTTTGCTTTTGACATAGGACGGACAATCCCAAATCTTAACTTACTTAAGAGATAGGATCTTCCCATACCATATCTCATATGGAATGGTAGGCAGTGATTTGATTAGAACCTTATTCAATAGGTATGCAGCTTTTCAAGCGCATAACTCCCAAAAAGGAAACAGGTAACTCAGTAGTACTCATCATAGTGCACACCTTATCATATAGGGTGTGATTGCTCCGCCCCGATACACCAATGTGCTATGGTTATTTGGAGGAGTAATGCTGAGAGAGAATCTCATTCTCCTTTAGAATAATCCAGGAATTCCATGCACAAGTATTCTCCTCCTTGATCTCATCAAAGGACATAATACTTATACCCGGTTATTGGTTCTCTACTTCTAACTTATATTCTGTGAATACCTCAAAAGGTTCGGACTTATGTTTCAACAGGAACATATGACTGAATCTTGAGAGATTATCAGAGAATATAATGAAGTATAAAGAACCAGTCCTGACATGTGTAGACAGGAGACCTTATATACATCATTATGTATCAGTCCCAAGAGTTTACTAACTCTACCTCTGTTTCCAATAAACAGAGCTATGGTCATCTTATCTTTGTGACATGACTGGCAAATTTCACAAGATATAAATTCAAACTGATTTAAATATGCATCTAAAATGTAACTTCAGCCAGTCGGGTCGCATTGATATGACCTAGTCTACAATGCCTTAAGAATGATTCGTTCATTTCTGAACTTTTCCTCTTGCGTGTGTTCTGTATACAAGGAACTGTAGTTTGATTTAGAACGTCAATGCCTTTAGATAACGTGCCTGAACCGATCAACTTTTGATATAGGAAATGTTCAAAACATTATCCATCAATACAAAATTATATCCTTTCTTTACTAATAAAGAGATTGATATGATTTTGTATATCAGGTTTGGTATCTAATAGCATTTGTTCAGAATCAATGTATTCGTAATACAGGGTGACAGTGACCAACAGACTTGGCTGCAACACTTGCCCCGTTTTCTGCCTCATGAAACTTATCACCCGTTCTCAGTTTTTCTACCTTTTTGTAGCCCTATGTAACAGATTACATATCTGGGATCCTGATCCGGTATCATATACCCAGGATGCAGAGGATACTGAGAAACAGTTCTTTGTAATGAACACACCCGAAGGAGATGCATCATATGCACTTTCTTCGTTTGGGCGGCATAGGAATTCTGGTATTCCCCTATTTCCTGCTCTGTCTTATAACAATTATAAGTTGGAGCGGGACCAACGTTCCCCAGCTCAGTATAACAAGCGGGTTCGGTCAATACATCCATTTTATTATCTTGATTAAGGCGTGATATGGTCGCTACCAGGAGAGAGAGAGAAGAAAACACTCTGCGTGCGCTCTTGCAAGATCAGATTGGTTATATATTTTATCTAATCAGGATGGCTCCCACTGATTTTATCAAATCTTCCTTCAAACCCTAAAAGGAAAGACTAGCCGGGATTAATTACACTCTACAAGTTCGCCAATCTTTCAGCCAGGCCAGTGTCGGTACTTTGAGGGAGGTTCCCCGTGCTTTCGCACGGACCTAATTACTGTAAACCTCGTTTTCCCAGAGGCGTAACCCCGTTGACACCTTTCTAGACACCTACTTGATCGGCTAATTGCAAAGTGCAAAACTCTCCCAGGAGTAACAATTACTCGCAGTGGGTATCGGGATCCAACTATCACATAGAAGGTATGCAATCTCATTGCAAATTTCAACACTTGAAACTCCCGATAATGGTTTTTATCCCTAGCACCTATGACCTTGGCTAAGGTCAACAAATCATAGGTACTAGTCAAGTTCTACCCGTCATTTCGTGATTAATTAGACCCACCCACATGACCCTTGGCTAAGGTCAACAAAGCCACATGACTGTCCTAACTAATCGCATCATATGCTGTATAGGAAGACATCACTTAGCTACCGTACACTGTGCCTTGACTATGGTCAACAAACACAGCACGAATACTAAGTACTCTACTTCCTAAAATGACGGAGGGTTGCGAATGGTTTTTGTGAAAACCTTTAACGCTTTGAACTTGATCTCGTTGCGGAATCAAATGGTTTTTAAATGGAATGTTTTCGAGGCTTTTCTAGTTTTGCTAAAGGGGTCACTCCCGGTGAAGGGATCGTCGGCCCTTTCCTCGTCGAATGAGGTGCGGGATATATCATATATATCACTGTGCAAAGCGGAAACTATAGAAGTGATCAAAGACAAACTGAGAGTTGTAGCATCTGCCAGTTATTGCTAAAGGAGTCACTCCCGGTGAAGGGATCTCGGTCCTTTCCTCATCGAATAAGGTGCAGGATGTTCTATAATGAACACCGCGATGCAAAGCAAGAACTGTAGCTACCTGTTTTTATTTTGAAATTCGATTCCACAACATCAATTAGGTTTATTTTCTTTCATTAATCTCATTAATGAATATCCCATCATTTAAATTACCTAAACATCACAGATAAATATGACGTACACTTATGCCATCCGCATTCGCCTCGATGTCCCGTCTGCACCGTTAGGTTAGGTAACTAACGCCAGAGCGAGGCAGGGCTAGCGCGGGTGTAAAACATAAGCAACGTCTATATAATATATCATATATACTATATATAATATCTGTCACAGAACATCACATGATCACAGATAAATCACAGCAGAAGAAACATATGAAATATTGGATATACTAGGACGTCCGTGTTTTCAATACGAGCCAGTATAAAACACGGATTCCACGGTCGTGATGAATAGCCAATCCCACACCCTTAGACCCCTAAGAGAGCGGCAAGCAACCCTACCAATTCTAGGGTTAGGAGACCCGGACTCGACTCCTCGAGTTGGTCTCCCACTGGACCCCAGAACCCGGTTACTTGTGCTCCCCTCCTTGGGTCTATCCTAATGCGGAAAAGTAAATAATATACAAATGGTGACAACATCCGCAACCTGGAAGTGCCCCAATAAAAGAATATTACATACAAGTTTTTACATGAATGAAAATGAAAAAACACTCATCTCACATAAAAACCCCCGGCTATTCAAACACGACGATCCAATATAACATATCCAGCAACACATAACATCACATGTCATCAACGTAAGTAAATATGCATATCCGAATTGTCGTTGACATATAGCAACGAAACCGGCGATATCACATATTACACTTACGGTCACAGAAAATAAAGTGTAAAACTACAACAGTTGGAATCCGCAACCTCCTCAAACATCGCATGCCTGACCAAATGAAATACTTAGACATCGCATGCCTAACAATTATAAACCCCGCATTTTAGTCTCATTATCGAAAACTCTTTTCAATATCAAGTCGGGCAATTCAACAGGATTCCCGACATTCTGATCGAATGCTCGTCGCAAACTTTAGTAGACGGCCGCACCCCCGAAACCGTCGACGAAGTGCACCAAGGCGGAACACCGCTACCGCGAGCACCCGAACGGATGCTTTCGGCGACGGGGTTCTCCTACAGTCACTTGGTCGGGGCTATGGGGTGAAGCTGTCTATTAAGTTTACCCGGCGAGTATTCGCGTATGCTACGTGATTGCGACGGACTTTTGATCTCATCAAAATTCCGTGGCAACCGATCAAGTGAGACTAAAGTGCTATGTTTATAACATTCATTCAGTTATCACATAACTTTTGTGAATTCCAATTATTGTATCACATTCCGGATAAACAGAAAATGTTAAACTTTCCGATCGAACATTCGAACACCCAAGTTTTCCCGAAACAGCTCAACCCATGAAATAAGTCTAACAGCATTCAGTTCGTGCCTCAGTACCAACGGTCCAGCCGTAGAAGGGTTAAGCCAACGCCTCACATGTGGCACGCCGTACTGCCCCAAACCCGAAGGTTCAAAGGGCAGTTCAAGACGGTCACATAATCGAGTTAAGGTTTGTTGTCTTCTAGAGGGACCATCGCGTTACTTGCACTACTTAGAACGTCGTTAAATTACGGAAAAATCCAACAATTGGAAATTTCCCGGCAGGGGAAAAAGTGGGTATTTATATCCGATCGAACTTTTTAACATATTCTAAAATACCCGGAAAAACACACTGACAAAATTAGACAATCCGATCGATACACTGAGTTCCCAATACGACCCAGAAAATGCAACTCTGGAAAAAATTATTAAAATCCCCAGGAAATCCAGCACAGATAACTAAGAATTACTGTGCAAAAGTGGATGCACAAAACGACAAACTAGCCGCGGAACCGCCGCATGAGCATGCTCATGCCGCGGATCCGCGGCGCCTTTATGGAATCAGGTCCTCTAATTTTACAGTATTCCTTAGATCTTCCTGCTGATTTTTCTGAATATTTTTAATCTACAAAAATCCACATTTTACAGAAAAGTCCAGAGAGCATTTTTCAAGTCGGGTTTTGGGTCGATCGGACTTCTGATTCCGTCGGGACTTTGCCTAAGGCTCTAGCTAGGCTCTGATACCACTGTAGGGTTCCTAGGAACTCTAATGGAGTCTCACAAGTGATCAAACATGCAAATTTCTAAAAAATACGGTGCCGAGAAACCCTAGAACGGATCGTTGACTAGATATATATATAGGCGAAGCAAGCAAGTAAACGGAAATATAGCTAAAGGAAAGGGGCTACAACCTTTGTAGATCCGGTCCACCACTTCCTAAGCTCCACGATGATCTCCCTCCGCTGTCCAAATCGAACCCTTGACTCTAGCATTGGCATCATCGAAGAATGGGCGGGCTTGATCGTCGGTTCGATGCCGAAGATGATCTACATCGAGGCATCACAAGAACAAGCTCCAACTTCACCAAGCCTTGAAAACTTGTGAAAGAAACACCCTATACTACTTGGCAAGAGGTAGAGGATGAAGAAATAGGAATTGGGTAGACTTTAGTTTTGGATTTCCCACACTTTTTCATCAATCACCATTGATGTAGCAAGCTTTTTTCTCATGTTGAAGAAGAAGAAGATGAAGGAAAAAGAATATGATAAGTATTATGTAAAGATAAATAAATCAATACTTATCATTTACTAACCCTTGGTTAGTTGTAGAGAATGGACCATGGTTAACTAGAATGGTTAGGGTTAAGTATAAGACAAGGATGGTGGACTAATTCAAAGCTTCAAGAATCTTCAACTAGCAAACAAAAATAGCAACCATTCTTTTCTCATCTTTTCCAAAATAAATAAATAAATAAATAAATAAGAAAAAGAAAACCCTAATCATAATCTTAACCATGGTCTAATTCTTTACACTAACCCTAGCTTGCATGTATCATCAAACATGATACAATCATGTGCACAAAATATATCACATATGCAATGTGCACAAACCAAGTGAGTAAATCCATTTAAAGTGAACCAATACTAGTTAATGCAAAGTAATATATCAAATATATATAATTATGCATTAAATCATTAAATCAACACTTGATTCAATGATCCGGTCATGTCGCATATAACCGACTAGTATTCAATGTATCGGCTTATCGAATCAATCCTTGATTCGATAACTAGGTTATATCGCATATAACCAATCGATACATTCATCGCGAGAATAGAATACGGTATCACATACACGCATTATTCTCGGTCCCGCACATATCTCATATGCGCTCCTATTTCGTTTCGCTTGAGCCAGGAAACCTCTGTGTAGGACTCTAAAGACTCGTCAATACGCCGGCAGCAGATGATGATCATATCAAACACCCACAAGCCGCAAGCGGTCTGCTAAACGTAACGGCCACCCGGGTATTGAGCGATCAGAAGATCGACGAGCAAGCCCGCTCACACTCCTGTGAATCCAACCAGTAACACTTACCGTACAGTCCGGTCTGTTCGTCTGATATGTCGCATATCTCGCCTAGGGGTGGTAAACGTCAGACCCCAGTAGCTCGATAAGTCATGCCGACTTGAGGTCCATAACATTCGTGAAACTACTGATAACTCTTACCAGTATATCACGGCAACCCTGGCCAGGGATTTCCTGTTATGGCCAGTCGTGCATTGCGCAACATCAACCCCCAATACCGGGAGAGACGAATCCCCTCCTATCGCTCATTGCCTCCATGTGAATCGGGACTGTACCCAAAAACCACCTGTTTGCACGACTCAGTAGAGCCGTGGTAGGGTGGAAATCAAAGCACAGTGGGAGACACACAAGACTCTATGACGATCTCGGGTCAACAGACTAAGCTGTACCAGTGTCACCAGAGAACTGCCATCTGGCGTGAGGTATAATACCATCTGGGAGTTCTCGGCGAGTCCGTTCAGTGTACCCAGTCTCCACTGAGCACCCGCATACCATCTTCGATGTCAAACACCAATGGATATGGGATCATCCATCGCCCATCGCATGGGTCGAGAAGATATGCGCTAGTCTACTCTGGAATATCGATGCCCCGTCTCGATATTCCCTCGACTAGGAACATTTCAAGGATGTACTCATGGACTACCCAGGCCCCACTAGTATGATCTTCATCATAGTCCTGGAAGTCGAGTACACATCCTAAGGGCTTTATCAACATGTAACAGAGAGACAGAAAGTATACACGTTAAGATAAAGAGCAACCAGATAGCATACTATCATGTCGAGCAAGAAAGTCCTTCCTATATATGTCCCAGCATCCACTACAATATGCATCCAATGTACAGTAATGGCCTCTAGGGCATACATATAACTAACAATAAATCTAGCAGTTCAGTCTCAATTGATCGGTTGCCACAGAATTTTGATGTGATCAAAAGTCCGTCGCAATCACGTAGCGTACGCGGATACTCGCCGCCGGGTAAACTTAATAGATAGCCACGCCCCATAGCCCCGACCAAGTGACTGTAGGAGAACCCCATCGCCAAAAGCATCCGTTCGGGTGCTCGCGGCAGCGGTGTTCCGCCTTAGTGCACTTCGTCGACGGCATCTGGGGGTGCGGCCGTCTACTAAAGTTTACGACGAGCATTCGATCAGGATGTCGGGAATCTTGTTGAATTGCCTGATTTGATATTGAAAAGAGTTTTCGATAATGAGACTAAAATGCGGGGTTTATAATTGTTAGGCATGCGATGTCTAAGGAATTCATTTAGTTAGGCATGCGATGTCTAAAGAGGTTGCGGATTCCAACTGTTGTAGTTTTACACTTTCTTTTCTGTGACTGTAAGCGTAGTATGTGGTGTATCGCCGGCTTCGTTACTATACATCAACGATAATCGGGATACGCATACTTGCTTACGTTGATGATATGAGATATTATGTGTTGCTGTGATATGTTATATTGGATCGTCGCGTTCTGAATAGCCGGGGGTTTTATGTGAGATGAGAGTTTTTCTTTTTCATTCATGTAAAATTCATTTGTATGTAATATTCTTTTATTGGGGCACTTCCGGGCTGAGGATGATGTCACCATTGTATATTATTTACTTTTCCGCATTAGGTAGACCCAAGGCGTGGAGCACAAGTAACCGGGTTCTGGGGTCCAGTGGGAGACCATCTCGAGGAGTCGAGACCGGGTCTCCTAACCCTAGAATTGGCAATGTTGCTTGCAGCTCTCGTAGGGGTCTATGGATGTGGGTTTGGCTATTCATCGGGACCGTAGAATCCGTGTTTTATACAGGCTCGTATTAAAACATGGACATCCTAGTATATCCAATATTTCATATATGTTCTTCTGCAGCAATGTTCTGTGATGAGATCATATTACTGCTTGAGACGAATGTTTATATTATATATATGAGATATATGTTATATTGCAGATTTCGTTTCAAATGTGATGCTTGTGAAGCATAATCAAAATGGGACTTCATTAATGAGATTAATGAAACTAAAAGAAACCTAAGATGTTGTAGAAACTTGTTTAAATACTGGTAGCTCTAGTTTTTGCTTTGCATAGTGATTAGTCGAAAATATTGCATATTTTAGCCGGCAATTTCCTCATCATTTGCATCCATATAGAAGTGTTCGGCATTCATATTTTACATATTAGCAAAACTGTCGCAAAATATCAGATTGCATGTATTAGACTCTGAAACCGACACTATAAAGGAAATTGACCACATTTCATGGCATAGCATCATCCCTACATTTGCGCAACACTTGTTTTGAGATCTGTGCAGGAAAATCCAGAAGAAAGGCCAAAATGTACAGGGTACCGATCAAACATTACGCCAACTCAATGATTTCAGTTCTGGTATCAATCCAAAGGGGAAAATACAAATCAACATGTCAGATAAAGCCCCAAATGGCATTCCAAGACCACACCAGAAAACCCAAGGCCCAAGCCCCACAAAGAGCCGCGGATCCACGGCAGGAGCCTGCTTGAGCCGCGGATCCGCGGTGGGTCCAAGGAGTTACCTCCTCAAATTCAGTGCATTATCTCTCTCTCAGGGTCAACACTACATCAAGACATGACAAATTCCAGAATGTTCTTGAAGCTTCCGCCAGATCAGCAAACTAGGGTTTTCTAAGCTTAACTAATCCTAGCTTAAACCTTAAGCTAAAGCCTAACAAACTCCTTCTAGAAGCCTCAACAAACTTTTGGAGGGAATTGTAAATTCAAACCTAGACCTAGGGTTTGGGAGATCTATAAATAAGACCCTAGGCTCACTTGTAAAAGAATCCCCAATTTTAGGATTCAATCTTGAAAAAAATCAATCCATTAGTTCATTCACTCTCTTTCTTCATCTTCTTCTTCCACAAGTCTAGTGAGAGGACTTGTGTGAAACCCTAACCCTAATTCCAATCAAAAGCCAAGATCCCGAGTACCCATCAAGTAAGAAGCCTTGCAACCTTTTATGAGCCGAGCCGATCTTCAACGGAGCAAGTGGTCCAAGCTGATCCGCGACTCACGGAGCCGAGCGACGCCAATTCGACAATTTAGTTCTTCCTCTTGTAGTTCTTGAGCGACTATAATCAAATTATTGATATAAATAAAAGGTGATATTCTTTTTGTAAGTCCGCGGCGGCGCCCCGGCCGTCAATCTGACGGCCAAATGCGGAAGCGGTGATAAACTTTAAATTTTCTTAAACTGGCAAACCGCCGCGCACTAATACCCGGATCGAACCATTAACTAGTCCTAGCTATCTACAAGAAAGGGAATAGAGATATACCGACGATCCAAGTCCTCCGGTCTTCTCGTCATGGTCCCGATCTCCTGCGGAAAAGTCCCGTCTCCTCCTCGCCGCCGGAAGTGCACCACATCGCCTACTTTGTTTACGGGCTCCCACCTCAATGCCGAGGCAACTCGGGCACGAAGCCGGCTACTCGACGTGCCCAAGATTTACTGTAGAATGTAGTGTACTCAAGTCTCATATGGGATTATGGAATTGCCTTTTGTGGAGGGATTGAACTTGGAGCTTTTTAGAATGATCTTGTGGGAATTTTGCAACATGAAATGAGCCAAAAAACCCACACTCAAAATTTGGACAGCCTCTTGCCAAAGTGGCCGGCCAAGCTAATTAGAGAGAGGAGAGAATGAGAGTGGATAGCATGAAGAAGTGAGTGGATCAATAATGCAAGAGGGCATCATGAAAGAATATGATGACAACACCAAAACCACACTCAACACACAACCATCACTAAACATGATGACTCCAAAAGTCAAGGTATGATGGAAAGGAGAAGTCAATGAAGGTGCACATCATGAAAACCATCATGATGCTACAATAAGCAAAGACCCCCTCCACAAAAGCCTATTTGCAACAATGCAAATAAACCCTCCTCCACCAATCTTCGGCCAATGAACGGAACAATGGAAATCGGCCGAAACGGAAAGCAAACTGGCAACTCCAGAAAACTGGTCCCGTAATAAATTACAGGAAAACCCCGATACTGTGCATACACACCCGCATTTGTATTTCGACCGAAATACAAATGCAATGAGACAAAATCTACACTGTACTATACTAGGATCCGGCTTATACCAAAACCGGCTAGTAATATCCGTTCGATCCTGATCCGTGCAATACCGCACGTATCTGATCGAACCCTGCCATATACCCATACGGCCTATAGTACAAACTGTCCGATCCTGATCCGTGCAATACCGCACGTATCTGATCGGACCTTGCCATATCTCCATACGGCCTCTACAACCTTTCGCCCGAAAGCTGAGTAACTGAATGTGGGGGACTCTAAAGACTCGTTAACACTTCGGTTGTGGATTTAACCACTAGCACGTCAGAGGTATAAGCCAATACGTAACGGGCTACCAAGTATTGACTAAAAGGGACGTCTGTGAGTGAACTCAGCCTGACAACCCTACTGAGCCTGTCAGTGACAATATCCGTACAGTCCGGTCCGTTCGTCTATGAGTATCGCATGGCGGGCCTAGGGGGTTGGTAAAAGTCAGACCCCCAAAAGCGGTACAAGTCGTGTCGGAGTGTAGCCCAGAACACCCTGAGATACTACTGGAATACCTACCAGTAAATCTCCTTGCCTTGGCCAAGGACTTTGTGTAATGGCTCTCCTAGACACAGCACGACCTCACCCCCAATACCGGGAGAGACGAACCCCTGAAGATACGCTCACTGCCTCCATGTGGCTCGGGACTGTACCCAACTAAAACCTGTTTGCACGACTCCTTTGAGCCGTGGTAGGGTAGTAATCAAAGTACAGTGGGAACTCACACGAGACAAATGACGATCCCCAGGTCGATGAACTAACCTGTACACATGTCACCAGGGAACTTCCATCTGACGTCTGGTATATGACCAACTAGCATGTTCCCGGCGAGTCCTGTCCGGTGTACTCATAACCCAATGAGCACCTGTATACATCTTAGGTGATCCAACTGACACCAGTGGCTTGTGAGACCGGCCACCGCCCCTCGTCGGGGTCTCGACTGTATACACTAGTCTACTAATGGAGTATCGATGCCCAGTCTCGAAACTCCCACGACTAGGGACCTTTTAAGGATATGCTTATAGACCCCCAGCTCCCACTTATATGATCGCCCTCATACTGCTGGTGGTCAAGCAAGAATCCTAGGGGCTCTATCAACGTGTAATAGCAACCTGTAAGGTCACCTAAAACAGTACACGATGATAAAGATAAACCAGATAGCATACTATCATCTCGAGTAAGACTGTCCTACCGGGATAGGTCCTCCCTCAATCATTACAATCACGTACCTGTGACCTAATAATTGACTCTGAGGGCACTATCTCCAACACTTTTATCTTGTTTTCTTTAAATTCTCGCATCATGATATCTTTTCAATTCTTTAATACTATCTGTGTGATGATGTTTGAGTAATACTCCGCTCGTCGAGGAGTCGAGACGATCAATAGAATGATGATGTAATATATCTTAAATCGATTCTTGAATCCTACGAGTTTTGTAAACCCTAGCAAATTTAAGAATCGACGACCCAATTCGTTGCGATTCTTTCTTGATTGATATCGCTCAAGATTGGGGAGTTAAGATCGTTTCTTGAAATTGCTAGAGGCTAGAATGTGAATGATATCTACAAAAGAACATGGGTTAAACGATAAAACCCTAGTTTCATCAAGAAAGCCCTAACTCTCGTCGATCATCATCGATCTAGTATCAATCCTTCGAAGGACAAGAACACGAAATCTTGAAATTACATCACATCTATAGATCCGATCGATTCCTACGAGCCTCATTTAGATTCTTGACATTTTGGTTGGAAATATCATCGAAACACCGATTCTTGATTTGTTTATTAGTTTCTTGATTCTTGATTAAATATCGTGACACCTGAATCAATCGATAAATTCTTGAATCATGTTTTCTTTTCCTTTCGATTAACTTTTGAATTCAAACAAATTAAACATAGAAACGAATCGCACAATCCCTGTGGACGATCCGCACTCGCTTACGATCTACAACTGACACCGTAGTTGATTGCGGTCAAATATAATTCTTTGATTGTGAGTTCTTTATACAATTTTCTAAATACTGATACAAGATACTATTATCGATCAAATGAAACCGTTATCGGGAAACAATTGATTCGATACTTGCTTTTTACAAACACATCCGAGAATTACACTAAATCAAAATGGCACCGTTGCCGGGGATCGCGCGCTAATTCGTTTCATATTATAGTTTGAATTGAAAGATTTATTCCATTGTTATTTTTGAGATCAAAATTCGTGCAAACCCTAAACGATTTGTTGTGGTTCATTGCAAGGAAATCTAGAGCTGTTTGGAAATTGAATAAAATTTTTGGAAAATACCAGAGAGCAGAGGGAGTCTACAGAAGCTCCCTAGTGAATTTTGGTGCAGTGTTCCCACACTTCAACCGCGGAAGCGCGGCATAAGGGAGCAATTGCGGCGGAACCGCGGCCCCTTGGAGGGTTCTGTGTACAATTTTTCTTCAGGTGATTTACTTCTCCTCTCTCCTCTTTTTAGCTCCAACTAACAGTTTCTGCAGAATTCTTTGCAAATAATCGCAGCACCGTAAAAAGCAAATTAAATTTGTGCGTGATTTTGATTTCTTGGTTGTTTGCATTCTAATACGGAAATTAAGGGGCACGGCCAAATCCAAATTAGGTAGGGATTTCATTACCCTTCCTAGGCCCCGAAAATCGCAAAACTTGCATCCGCATTGACCCACATTAACTAAAAGAAATCTAGAGAAGACTCTAAGGACTGTCGCGCTCAATTAGGACAAGAGAAGGCCATGGGTAATTCATTGCTTATCCGCGTTTTCTTGTGGTGCCTAAGGCGAGTGTGTCTAAGGCTAGTGGTTTTTAATTAGGCCCACTACTTACGTAGTGGAGTACCTTCCCACTTACCTGATACTTATCCGGCCACAGGGGGACAAAGAGGCAATGGAGGATTCTATCCTGCGACTTGTCTTTTGGCAGTTAGGAGCGGTCTAGAGCCGGACCTAGGTGACCACTAGATTCTAGGGTTTGTGTGCTGCATTTGTTTTGTCGCATCATTTTTTCAAAAATCCATCCCTTTTTCAAAGCAAACACCGCATTCATTCATTACCCCTAATTATAAGTGAACACTGCCACTTTACTAACCCTTTTTAGTGCAAGATAGGCTGGACACGGGATTCTAGTGCCTGTTTAGTCCGCGTACCCTTTATCGACTCCGAAGTCGATATTTCTCCATTTACCTTTTCTTTACCCAGTACCACACCCACACCGATGGATCCGAATCCATCAAACTTCTTTAACCCTAATCTGCCGCCGTCCGTTGGTGCGCAGAATCCACCCCGCATCTCTCTCCAGGAGAGGTGCTACCCTATTCGAGGTCCTCTTTCGACCTGCTTATCCACACCACCAGCCAACGGGGATAACTTTGAGATTAAGCCCCAGTATATCAATCTTTTACCCAAATTCCACGGACTCGAGACTGAGGACGCTTACGTTTTCATTACCAAATTTGAAAACGTATGCGCAATGATGGGTACGTCACAACTTTCAGTGGATGCTATGCGTCTACGACTTCTTCCATTTACATTGTGCGATATAGCCGAGAAGTGGCTATATAACACTACCGCACACTCTATTACGAATTGGGAAGAATTCGTCGCTGCATTCCTTAAGAAATTTTACCCAATACAAAAGACAGCTCGAATCCGTAGCGAACTGAATCAATTTGCCCAGCTCCCTGCTGAACCATTTTCAAAATGCTTTGAACGTTTCAAGGATCTTTTGGTTCAGTGTCCTCATCACGTCATCCCGAGATGGGAATTATGCCGAATCATTTATGAGGGCATTAATCCAAACACTAAACAGAGTCTTGAAAACATGTGTCAAGGCACTTTTATGACCAAAGATGATGGGGAAGCTTGGAAGTATTTAGAAGAGTTCGCTGAAAAATCACTACAGTGGGAGAGTGGAACCCAACCATTGAATAGGGGTGGCGTACACCAAATAGATGTGTCCATAGGTGTTCGAGCTGAAATGGCAGCAACGCAAAAGAAGCTCGACGCTATGGAACACAAATTTGCAGCAGCCTCCCTAAACCCAGTGTCGCTCCCCAAAACTGTTTGTGGGTGCTGTTCTGATCCGTCTCATTTAACGGAAGAATGTCCATTAAACTCTGCATTTCAAGGTCACGAGCATTCTAATGCCGCATTTCAAAGACCTAGAAACGATCCATATTCTTCCACGTACAATCAGGGTTGGAGGAATCACCTGAATTTTGCTTGGAACCAAAACCAATCTCAAAACACGGTTCCAAACACGAATCAATTTCAAAGGGCTCTTCCTCCACCACAACAGCAACTCCTTCAACTCACTCAGCACCCCTATCAGTCACAAAATTTCCAAAATCAGGTCAACACTCCTGCACAGTCTAATCCTATGACCTGTTCTGACGAATTCTCTCAATTCACTCAAACCATGAAATCACTTTTGTCAAATTTCATAGAGGTTTCGGCTGAGGTTAGATCTTCCGTCAGTGAGATAAAGAAAAACTCAGCGTCACAAGCTGAGAGTATCAGAACGATGGAAGCTGAAATCGCACGACTTAAAGCCGAAATGAGTGCGAGAGAAAAAGGGAAACTTCCCTCTCAACCCCTACAGAATCCTGGGCATTACAATGTAAATGCCGTCACAACGTTGAGATCGGGAAGAGTGCTGAACAATCATGTCGGGGAAGGTATTGATGATACTGAAAATCATATCAACGCCCCGGCTGAGACCTTTCCACACACACACACTTCTCCTTCTGATCCTTCTTCTTCTACCACACCACTTTCTCGCGAGCCTATTCTCCATTTCCCATTAGGCTCGACACCTCAGTATAGCCCTTCTAGTTCTCCACAGACGGTCCCCACACCTCTTTTGGGACCGCTCTACCCCCTCTTCCTTCTCCTATGATGGACCCTGCGCTTATTGCGAAAGCTCCTTATCCGAACCGGTTAAGGGCTAATAGAACGAGTCCTCATATGGAGAAAATTTTGGAAACGTTCAAACAGGTTAACATCAATATCCCTCTCCTAGATGCGATTCAACAAGTCCCCGCTTATGCGAAAATTCTTAATGACTTGTGCACTAGGAAGAGGAAGACTCAAGTGCCGAAGAAGGTCTTCATGTCTAATAATATTAGCACTGCTTTTATACCCCAGCTACCAAAGAAACGTAAGGACCCAGGATGTCCTACAATATCGATTTCGATTGGGGGTAAAAACATAAATCGTGCTCTTTTAGACCTTGGCGCAAGTGTTAACCTGCTCCCTTATTCTGTCTATGAGCAATTAGGGATTGGAGAGCTTAAACCTGCTCACTGCACTCTCCAGATGGCAGACCGATCTATCACCAAACCAAGGGGTGAATTAGAGGATGTGTTGATAAAGGTCGGAGAATTTGTTTTCCCTGTAGACTTCATTGTGCTCGACACACATCCTGTAGCAAACCCCCGGGGCTAAATTCTGGTGATTCTGGGTCGTCCATTCCTTGCCACTTCCAACGCTGTTATAAACTGTAGAAATGGTTCAATGAACTTATCATTTGGAAATATGACCATTGAACTAAATATCTACAAAGTTGGAAGTCAGCCATCAGAACCCTCTGCTCATATTTTAGATGTGTGCTCTGTCTATGAGATCACTCCCGATAGTTGTGGAGCCGAGGAACTTTGCTTTACTGATCTCGATGACATTACCACATCTCTGTTTGATTTCACACATGATCTTAGTGAGGACACTTTCTCTATACTTGAGTCCTGCACTCCTGACTTTTCTCCACCCGAGTCTGTATCTTTCACAGGCTCTGAGTTTCTTTGTAAATCCAAAAATCACTCAATGATCCCACCTTCTATCATTTCTCCGCCTGAGTTAGATCTCAAAATTTTACCTTCTCACCTCAAATATGCATATCTAGGTGAGAATGAGTCTTTACCGGTTATCATATCCGCTTCTCTTGCATCAGAGCAAGAAAATGCACTTTTATCAGTATTGAGATCTAACAAAGAGGCGTTTGGTTGGAGTATGGCGGACATCAAAGGGATTAGTCCCTTGATAGTTGAACATCATATACATGTGATGGATGATGCCAGACCGACCCGAGAACCACAGAGACGGTTGAATCCCGTCATGAAGGAAGCGGTCATGAAAGAGATCGTCAAATGCTTAGATAATGGTATTATATACCCCATCTCCGATAGCCAGTGGGTGAGTCCTATACATGTCGTTCCTAAGAAATCCGGCATCACTGTCATAACCAATGAGGCAAATGAGTTGATTCAGACACGCACCCAAACTGGGTGGCGTGTATGTATTGATTATAGAAAACTCAATGCTGCCACGAGGAAAGACCATTTTCCTCTACCATTCATTGATCAGATGCTGGAACGCTTAGCGGGACGAGAGTATTATTGCTTTATGGACGGATACTCAGGCTATAATCAGGTCCCCATCGCCAAAAAGGATCAAGATAAAACCACTTTTACTTGTCCTTTTGGTACCTTTGCTTACAGTCGCATGCCCTTTGGGCTATGCAATGCTCCCGCTACCTTTCAGCGGTGTATGATGGGGATATTCTCTGATATGGTAGAGAATTTTCTGGAGATCTTTATGGACGATTTCTCGATTTTTGGAGACTTTTTTTCTGATTGCCTATCGAATCTTGACGCTGTTCTTACTCGTTGCAAAGAGAAGAACTTGACTTTGAACTGGGAAAAATGCCATTTTATGGTCCAAGAAGGAATAGTACTTGGACATGTCATTTCACAGCAAGGCATTGAGGTTGACAGAGCTACGATAGATGTCATTCAAAACCTCCCTCATCCCAAAAGCGTCAAAGATATTCGATCTTTCCTTAGCCACGCGGGCTTTTATAGGAGATTCATTAAGGATTTTAGCAAAATTGCTAGACCTTTAACTCTTCTCCTGGCCAAGGATACGACCTTCCATTTTGACTCGGACTGCGAGACAGCTTTTGACTCACTTAAACACTCACTCACTTCAGCCCCCGTTTTATCATCACCAAACTGGGACTACCCCTTTGAGCTGATGTGTGACGCATCTGATTTTGCAGTAGGTGCAGTCTTAGGACAGCACATCGATAAGATGCCACACGTGATATACTATGCAAGTAAGACCTTGAATGATGCGCAAATCAATTATACAACCAAAGAAAAAGAACTTTTAGCGGTTGTATTTGCATTAGAAAAATTCAGGCCTTACTTAATTGGCTCACCTATAGTTGTGTATACTGACCATTCCGCTTTAAAACATCTTCTGGCAAAGAAAGATGCAAAAGGTCGACTAATACGTTGGATCCTTCTGTTACAAGAATTCGATCTTGTTATCAAAGATAAGAAAGGATGTGAAAACGTAGTAGCTGACCATCTTTCATGCATCTCTTCTTCCCCTGTGACCCTGCCGATCAATGATTCATTCCCTGACGAACAACTCTTGAGCATATCCTCTGAACCATGGTTCAGGGATATTGTGAACTATCATGCCACGGGACTTATACCGAGTGATTGGTCAAAACATGACAAATACCGTTTTCTTTCCCAAGTAAAACACTTTTACTGGGACGAGCCCTATTTGTTTAAATATTGTCCTAATCAGATCATTCACCGGTGTGTCCCGAATGAAGAGTTCAAGAGTGTTCTTTCATTTTGTCATGATCAGGCCTGTGGGGGTCACTTTGGTCCTAGAAAGACTGCGGAGAAGGTTTTGCAATGTGGATTTTATTGGCCGACCTTATTCAAGGACGCATTTGAGTATTGCAAAACCTGTACACAATGTCAGTATACGGGTAGAATCTCCCAGAGGAATGAAATGCTTCAGCAACCCATCTTGGTTGTTGAAATATTTGATGTTTGGGGCATTGATTTTATGGGTCCCTTTCCCAACTCCTTTGGGAATTTGTACATATTGCTGGTGGTTGATTATGTCTCAAAGTGGGTAGAAGCCATTCCATGTCGCACTAATGACAAGAAAGCTGTCATTAAGTTCTTAAAAGAAAATATCTTTTCGCGATTTGGACACCCCCGCGCTATTATTAGCGATAATGGGACACATTTCTGCAACAAATCTTTCGAGACTCTGATGCGAAAATACTCAATCAACTACCGACTTTCTACACCCTATCATCCCCAAACAAGCGGGCAGGCTGAAATCTCAAACAGACAGATCAAACTTATCCTGGAGAAAACTGTTGCTAAAAATAGAAAAGACTGGTCGACCAAATTGACGGATGCTCTTTAGGCATTCAGGACTGCATATAAAACCGACCTAGGGATGTCTCCATATAGGATAGTGTTTGGGAAAGCATGTCATTTACCCGTTGAGATAGAGTATAAAGCATTGTGGGCTATAAAGAAATAAATTTTGATCTAAATCTTGCTTGCAACTTTCGGAAGCTGCAAATAAATGAGCTAAGCGAACTCCGCGATGAAGCTTATGATAACGCTGTAATCACAAAGAATAGGACTAAGGTTTTTCACGATAAAAACATTTTGCGGAAAACATTTTCACCTGGTTAACAAGTCCTTCTTTATGATTCACGATTACACCTTCACGCGGGTAAGCTCCGATCTCGATGGAAAGGACCTTTTGTTGTGCGGTCTGTATACCCGCACGGGGCAGTAGAAGTAGAAAATGTTAAAAACGGCACCTTTTTCAAAGTGAATGGACATAGACTTAAGCCGTATTTTTCCACTGACCCCACGGAGGAGCTCTTGTTCTTACAAGAGCCAGTTTATTTGGATTAAAATTCCTCCGTCTCACCTTCATATCCAGTATATCATTGCATCATCTTTTGAATGGAGGTGAGTGAAAAGAGTAAGTTTGGGGGAAGTTCTTCACTTATATATTTTGCCCCCACTAATAATTCCTCCCAGGCTTACAGTTTTTGTAGGTATAGCGGTTGGCAACAGTGAGGACACTGTTGAAAACAAGTTTGGGGGAGATTTGTGCTTATTTTTGCATCATTTGCATATCATCTGCATAAGCACAAAACATTTCTTTAAAAATCTATAAAAATTGAAAAATTTTCAAAACCGATAAAAATTTAAAATTTCCAAGTATAAAAATAATTTTAATATTTACACTTTTTTGTACATAAATAAGATAATGAAAGTTTAGATAGTGAACAATTACATCCATGAGATTGGGAAAATTTAAGAAAACTAAGAAAATTAAAAGTTTTCTTATGCGAACTAGTAATAAGTAGTTATGAGCCGTTGTCCCAAGGGTTAGTAAGATGAAGGACGTCACTAATTTGAGGATAAAAATAAGTCTGAAAAATAGTTTCTATTCTGGAAGCCAAACATTTTGAACGTGGCTACCCTGCTATTCGCACTTACACACGTCTTGAAGCCTAGGATAGTAGAGGATACCTTGAAATGCTCTTGTCTTAAAGCCAATGTATGAAGGAAATAAAAAGAAAAAAAAAGTGAATAAAAATATAAAGTGGTGAGAAAAATGAACACTGGTTTTGTTATCACCAAGGGCAATAAAAAATGTATAGCGAGGGTGCTTCTTCACCCAGTGCCCTAAGGCCAACTGGTCTGGGAGTCACTGCTATGCCTGAGGTGGTGCAAGACGAGGAAAATACACCAAGTAAGCAAGCACAGGAGTAATCGGTCGGTTAGTACCTCAAGAAGTATTAACGGTCGCATGAAAGTGTGTGAGCAATCTCATCTAAATATTCATTAATTAAAAAGTACTGAGGCTGATGGGCAAGAGTATGATAGCTTGAATTGAATTCTCCGGGTGTAGGGATGTCTTTACACACACGCAGGGTTATATGATCGATGTTTGGAAGAAAAATAAGAATAAAGAATAAGACGATGTTTTATTGAGGGAGGACGTGATTTCTAACATCTTTTCATGACCATTAAGGTAGGGCTCATGATAACCGAAAAGCTAGCTTAGTTGGAAATCCTAATTTTCAAAGCTTTTCCTCTACAATTCTTTTCTTTAAATGTAATATTCATGATCTTCCTTTTATTATTGGATTTTGTGGGTGCAATCCGCTAAAAACCCTCAGGAGACAACACTCCTCCTACTAGGGACACCTAGAGGTTTAAAGGCTTGTTGCACATGCTCAGTGTAATCGTGTTGCCTACGAAAGTGTGCTAGTTAGTTTTTCTCTTTCTTTATTTTCTCCTTCTCTTTTTAATAAAACAGTTCGCTCGAGACGATCGAAATTAAGTTTGGGGGAATTTGATTAGTCGAAAATATTGCATATTTTAGCCGGCAATTTCCTCATCATTTGCATCCATATAGAAGTGTTCGGCATTCATATTTTACATATTAGCAAAACTGTCGCAAAATATCAGATTGCATGTATTAGACTCTGAAACCGACACTATAAAGGAAATTGACCACATTTCATGGCATCGCATCATCCCTACATTTGCGCAACACTTGTTTTGAGATCTGTGCAGGAAAATCCAGAAGAAAGGCCAAAATGTACAGGGTACCGATCAAACATTACGCCAACTCAATGATTTCAGTTTTGGTATCAATCCAAAGGGGAAAATACAAATCAACATGTCAGATAAAGCCCCAAATGGCATTCTAAGACCACACCAGAAAACCCAAGGCCCAAGCCCCACAAAGAGCCGCGGATCCGCGGCAGGAGCCTGCTTGCGCCGCGGATCCGCGGTGGGTCCAAGGAGTTACCTCCTCAAATTCAGTGCATTATCTCTCTCTCAGGGTCAACACTACATCAAGACATGACAAATTCCAGAATGTTCCAGAAGCTTCCGCCAGATCAGCAAACTAGGGTTTTCTAAGCTTAACTAATCCTAGCTTAAACCCTAAGCTAAAGCCTAACAAACTCCTTCTAGAAGGCTCAACAAACTTTTGGAGGGAATTGTAAATTCAAACCTAGACCTAGGGTTTGGAAGATCTATAAATAAGACCCTAGGCTCACTTGTAAAAGAATCCCCAATTTTTAGGATTCAATCTTGAAAAAAATCAATCCATTAGTTCATTCACTCTCTTTCTTCATCTTCTTCTTCCACAAGTCTAGTGAGAGGAATTGTGTGAAACCCTAACACTAATTCCAATCAAAAGCCAAGATCCCGAGTACCCATCAAGCAAGAAGCCTTGCAACCTTTTATGAGCCGAGCCGATCTTCAACGGAGCAAGTGGTCCAAGCTGATCCGCAACTCACGGAGCCGAGCGACGCCAATTCGGCAATTTAGTTCTTCCTCTTGTAGTTCTTGAGCGACTGTAATCAAATTGTTGATATAATAAAAGGTGATATTCTTTTATCTTGTTTTCTTTAAATTCTCGCATCATGATATCTTTTCAATTCTTTAATACTATCTGTGTGATGATATTTGAGTAATACTCTGCTCGTCGAGGAGTCGAGACGGTCAATAGAATGATGATGTAATATATCTTAAATCGATTCTTGAATCCTACGAGTTTTGTAAACCGTAGCAAGTTCAAGAATCGACGACCCAATTCGTTGCGATGCTTTCTTGATTGATATCGCTCGAGATTGGGGAGTCACGATCGTTTCTTGAAATTGTTAGAGGCTAGAATGTGAATGATATCGATGAAAGAACAAGGGTTAAACGATGAAACCCTAGTTTCATCAAGAAAGCCCTAACTCTCGTCGATCATCATCGATCTAGTATCAATCTTTCGAAGGACAAGAACACGAAATCTTGAAATTACATCACATCTATAGATCCGATCGATTCCTACGAGCCTCATTTAGATTCTTGACATTTTGGTTGGAAATATCATCGAAACACCGATTCTTGATTTGTTTATCAGTTTCTTGATTCTTGATTAAACATCATGACACCTGAATCAATCGATAAATTCTTGAATCATGTTTTCTTTTCCTTTCGATTAACTTTTCAATTCAAACAAATTAAACATAGAAACGAATCGCACAATCCCTGTGGACGATCCGCACTCGCTTACGATCTACAACTGACACCGTAGTTGATTGCGGTCAAATATAATTCTTTGATTGTGAGTTCTTTATACAATTTTCTAAATACCGATACAAGATACTATTATCGATCAAATGAAACCGTTATCGGGAAACAATTGATTCGATACTTGCTTTTTACAAACACATCCGAGAATTACACCAAATCACATAGCGGTGTTCCTTGTAGAACATCCAGCACCTTATTCGATAAGGAAAGAGCCGAGATCCCTTCACCGGCAGTGACCTCTTCAGTGAAACTAGCAGATGCTACAAACTCGGTTTATCTTTCGATTGCTTCTATAGTTCTTGCTTTGCATAGTGGTATATATGATATACCCTGCACCTTATTCGATGAGGAAAGAGCCGACGATCCCTTCACCGGGAGTGACCCCTTTAGCAAAACTAGAAAAGCCTCAAAAACACTCCATTTAAAATCACTCGATTCTACAACGATATCAAGTTCATTACGCAAAGGGTTTTGTTAAAAACCTGTCGTAGCCCTCCGTCATTTCAGATAAGGACTGTTTAGTATTCGTGCTACGTTTGTTGGCCTGCGTCAAGGCGTAGTGTGCGGTAGCTAACTAGTATTTATCTGTTTATGCATATGATGCAGATTGGATTAGGGTAGTCGTGCGAATTTGTAGGCCTGCGTCAAGCATCGTGCGGGTGGGTTTAATTTAATCAAGAAATGACAGATTGAACTTGACTAGCGGATTAAGGTTTGTTGGCCTGCGTCAAGGTCATAGGACGCTAGAGGTAAAATATTATTGGGAATTTCAAGTGTTGAAATTTGCAATGAAATTGCATACCTTCTATGAGATAGTTGGATCCCGATACCCGCTGCGAGTAAGAGTTACTCCTGGGAGAGTTTTACACATTACAATTAGCCGATCAAGTAGGTTTCTAGAAAGGTGTTAACAGGGTTACGCCCCTGGGAAAATGAGATTTACTTTAATTAGGTCCGTGCGAAAGCATGGGGAACCTCCCTCAAAGTACCGGCACTGGCCTGGCTGAAAGATTGGCGAACTTGTATAGTGTAATTAATCCCAGCTAGTCTTTCCTTTTAGGGTTTGAAGGAAGATTTGACTAAAAACAGTGGGAGACATCCTGATTAGATAAATTGATAACCAATCTAATCTTGTAAAAGCGCACGCTGAGTGTTTTCTTCTCTCTCTCTCCTGGTAGCGACCATATCACGCCTTAATCAAGATAATAATACAGATGTGCTGACCGAACCCGCTTGTTATACTGCGCTAGGGAACGTTGGTCCCGCTCCAACTTATAATTGTTATAAGACAGAGCAAGAAATTGGGGAATACCAGATTTCCCGTGCCGCCTAAACGAAGAAAGTGCATGTTGATGCATCATCTTCGGGTGTGTTCATTACAGAGAATTGTTTCTCAGTATCCTTAACGTCCTGGGTATAAGATACCGGATCAGGATCCCACATATGTAATTTGTTACATGGGCTACAGATAGGTAGAGAACTGAGAACGGGTGATAAGTTTCATGAGATAGAAACGATGCAAGTGTTGCATCCAAGTCTGTTGGTCACTATCACCCTGTATTACCAGAATACATTGATTCTGAACGAATGTTATTAGATACCGAACCTGATATACAACATCATATCAGTCTCTTTATTAGTAAAGAAAGGATATAATTTTGTATTGTTGGATAATATTTTGAACATTTCCTATATCAAGAGTTGATCGGTTCAGGCACGTTATCTAAAAGCATTGACTCTCTAAATCAAACTACAGTTCTTAGTATACAGAACACACACAAGAGGAAGAGTTCAGAAATGAACGAATCCTTCTTGAGGCATTGTAGACTAGGTCATATCAATGCGACCCGACTAGCTGAAGTTACACATAGATGCATATTTAAATTAGTTTAAATTTACATCTTGTGAAACTTGCCAGTCATGTCACAAAGATAAGATGACCACAGCTCTGTTTATTGGAAACAGAGAAAGAGTTAGCGAACTCTTGGGATTGATACATGCTGATGTATGAGGTCCCCTGTCTATACATGCCAAGACCGGTTCTTTATACTTCATTACATTCACTGTTTATCTCTCAAGATTCGGACATATGTTCCTGTTGAAACACAAGTCTGAACCTTTTGAGATATTCACAGAATATAAGTTAGAAGTAGAGAACCAAAAATGAGTATAAGTATTATGTCCTTTGATGAGATCAAGGAGGAGAATACTTGAGCACGGAGATTCCTGGACTATTCTAAAGGAGAATGAGATTCTCTCTCAGCATTACTCCTCCGTATACACCATAGCACGATGGTATATCAGGGCGGAGCAATAGCACCCTATGTGATATGGTGTGCTCTATGATGAGTACTACTGAGTTTCCTATTTCCTTTTGGGAGTCATGCACTTGAGAAGCTGCATACCTATTGAATAAGGTTCAAATCAAATCAGTTGCCTACCACTTCATATGTGATATGGAATGGGAAGAGCCTATATCTTAAGTATGTTAAGATTTGGGGTTGTCCGGCCTATGTCTAAAAGCAAAATCCGGATAAGCTCGAGGCAAGGTCAGTTCTGTAGAACTGGAAAGAGTTCTAGCTATACAAACTACAGCAGATGATTTGAAAGAACCAAAGGATTCAATAGATTCTAACGAACCTCAGCCTCTCCGCCGATCTAGTAGGGTTCCTCATCCACCTGAGAGATACTTCGGTTTCTCTATGACAGTGGGAGTGAGGATTGCATCATGAGATGATGCCTAACTAGTTTCGAGCTGGCCATCAGGAGTGGGACTCTGTAAGAATGGCTGGATGCTTAGCGATCTGAGATGGAATCCTTATACACCAACAGAGTATGGACTTTGGTTGCTTTATCTGAAGGGTTAAATCCCCATCAGGAGCAAGTATATCTTGAGAAGATTACTTGGTGTACATGGAAAAGTTGAGACTTTCAAAGCTATGCTTAAGTCCATCCAGATCCTACTTGCCATGGCTACATACCATGACTACGATATCTGGTGGTTGGGTGTCATGACTGCTTTTCTAAATGATGATTTGGAAGAGAGCGTCTATAAGTACACAGCCAGAGGTCTTCGTAGACAGTGGGAGCAGCGGAAACGTGAGCAAGATGTTTTATGTGATAAATTAGGCATCGCGGAGTTGGAACATCTGTTTTGATGTGACAGTCAAAGAGTTTGACTTCATCAAAATGGTAGATAAATCTTGTATATACAAAAAGGTAGTAGAGAGTATGGTGGTGATCCTCATAGAGTACGTGGATGACATACTCTTGATAGGGAAGGAGTTTCCTATGCTACGCTCGGTCAATCTCCGCTTATCACAAGGATTCTCCATATAGGATCAAAGCGATACCTCCTGAATCCTGGTTTTGGATATATGAGATAGATCTAAATGGATGTTAGGATTCTCACTAGTTGTAGTGAGATGGTATCAATCGATCCTGGGGAGAATCACTGAAAAGGTTCTAGGGTGATAAGGACGACTGAATGTCAGTCGCAGGCATTGTCTTTACCCTCAGTGGAGGGACGGTATGTTGGAAGAGTTCCAAGCTAGATATCGTGACTTACTAGACGATTAAAGGCAAGATACATCGTTACCAAGGATGCTACCAAAGAGGCAGTCTGGATATATATAAGTTCATGAGATGAACTTCGTTCCTACCATTGTGTGACAATGGAGTTGTGGCTTTTGCCAAGGAACTACCGTCCCATAAGAAGTCCAGATATAATTCTTAGGCAGTATCACCTGATCATGGAGATGGTTGATCTCCAGGCAGATCGTGGTTAGGAGAGCAGACACAGAGGACAACAGCGCGGATCCTCTCACAAAGGCCTTCTTCCCAGTAGAGACTTTTATAGGATGGTTGAGTATGAGATACTTCAACCACAGCTAATTGTTGGGTATGCGATACCACAACAGATGGCCCTAGTGCAAGTGGGAGATTGTTAGTTATATGTATGCCCTAGAGGCCATTACTGTACATACGATGTATATTGTAGTGGATGCTTGGACATATATAGGGAGGACTTTCTTGCTCGACATGATAGTACGCTATCTGGTTGTTCTTTATCTTAACGTGTACTCTGATTGTCTCTATATTACATGTTGATAAAGCCCTTAGGATATGTACTCAACTACATGGACTATGATGAGATCATACTAGTGGGGCCACGGTAGTCGACGAGTACATCCTATAACTGTTCCTAGTCGAGGGTGTATCGAGACAGGGCATCGATACACCAGAGTAGACTAGCGTATATGCATCTTGACCCATATGATGGGCGATGGATGATCCCATATCCATCGGTGTTTGACATCAAGGATGGTGTACAGGTGCTCAGTAGAGACTGGGTATACTGGACGAACTCGCCGAGAACTCCCAGATGGTATTATACCTCACGTCAGATGGCAGTTCTCCGGTGACACTGGTACAGAGTCGTGTGTTGACCCGAGATCGTCATAGAGTCTTGTGTGATTCCCACTGTGCTTTGATTTCCATCATACCACGTCCAAGAGGGCGTGCAAAAAGGTGGCTTTTGGGTACAATCCCGAATCACATGGAGGCAATGAGTGATAGGAGGGGATTCGTCTCTCCCGGTATAGGGAGTTGATATTACGCTGTGTTCGATTGGCTATAACTGGAAATCCATGGCCAGGGTTGTTGAGATTTACTGGTAAGTGTTATCAGTAGTTTCTCGAACTGTTATAGACCTCATATCGACACGACTTATCAAGCTACTGGGGTCTGACGTTTACCACCCCTAGGCGAGATATGCGACATATCAGACGACGAGACCGAACTGTACGGGAGTGTTACTGATTGGATTCACAGGAGAATGTACAGGCTTGCTTGTTGATCTTCTGAGCGTTCAATACCTGGGTAGCTGTTACGTTTAGCTGACCGCTTGCAGCTTGTGGGTGTTTGATATGATCATCACCTACTGCCGGCGTATTGACGATTCTTTAGAGTTCTACACAGAGGTTTCTTGGCTCAGGCAAAACGGAGTAGGAGCACGTATGTGATATGTGCGGGACCGAGGATAATGCGATATGAGATACCGTATTCTATTCTCGCGATATTTGATATCAGCCGGGTCATCGGATCAAGTGTTGATTCGATGAATCGGTAAATGATATATTAGTCGGTTGTATGCGATATAGCCGGATTGTCGGATCAAGTGTTGATTCGATAATTTAATGTATAATAATATATATGATATATTAAATTACATTAACTAATATTAGCTCACTAAAAGATTCTTTTTCTCACTCAGGTAATATATTGATATATATGCGATATATGTTAATTGTATTATTTTATTTTGTTACAATAAATATTATATATGTGATATATAATATTGTAACATGATATGGTTATTAATGCAACATGTTTAGTGGAGATTAAACATGGTTAGGGTTTGATTTGGGTTAATCATTTCTAGAAGTTTCTAGAAGGTTTTCATTTTTGTTTTGGAAAAGATATTTACAAGTGACTCATCTTTAACCTAACCCAAACCCTACACCCTTGGTTAATTCTCTACAAAGGTTTAGCAACCATGGTTGCATTATTGATGATTATCTTCTTTCATTATTCATCACAAAAGAATGCTAATGATTTTCATCTTCTTCTTCCTTCTTCTCTTCATGGAAAAAGCTTTCTAGCTTTTTCTAAGTGATGATTATGTGTGAGAAAAAGATTATAAATGAGAGCAAAAATCCTACTTCATCATCCTCATCTATCCTTGCCCTTTAGATGAGAGTGTTCACTTCATTTAGTGAGTGTTAGCTTGTGTTAATGAAACTTTAAGGTTGATCATCTTTGTTATCGAAGATCGGAAGCAAGTTTGCATCATTCTCTTCGTGGAGCCTCTCAAGAGTCCGGAACACGATGATCGCAGTGAAGGGAACTCAACACGGAGCTTAAGAAGTGAAGGACCAGATCTACAAAGGTTGTAATCCCTCTCATTTAATGTTAAAGTGTTTAACATGCTTGTTTTCACCTAATCTCTAGTTTAAAGATCCGGCTTTGGGTTGTTCGGCACGGCTAATTTTTAAATCGGGCATGGTTGATGCCTCGTAGACCTTGTGCGTGTGCCTAGCAACCCTACATTCTACCGCTCCGGGGAAACCAAAGTGGAGAAAGAAATCTGGCACGGTGCGAACCCTACACTTGACAGGCTTCAGCCTATCCGTCTGCCTAGATATGATACAGAAGGCTTGAAAAGGCTATTGAAGCGCCAAGGGATACCCTTCAAACAGACCGCTCGAAAAGCCAAATTCTATGACAGGGTCTGAAATGTTCCTGGAACTCAGCACAAGTTTCCTAGCGGAAGAATGGAAGCAATCGGGCTTGGATATGTTCGGTCCAAGAAACGGGAGCTACTCCACGACTGCTGTGTTGTGCATAACTTTGATGAAGAAGGGGATGCTCAATGGGAAGATGCTAATCCTGAACCAGAAAAAGTCCCCGACGTAAAAATGCCCAGTCCGTCGTTCGAAGAACAAATGGACAAGCTTATAAGGGAAGCTGGTCAAAAAGTCCGAGACGACCACAACCGCGAAATGGCCATCTACGAGAAAGCCAGGACGCAACGCCTCCTCCAACAGGCTTTGAAAGACAAAAATGCCGCTCCCTGTCAACCTGTTGTAAAAAAGGCCCGACGCAGAGGCAGAAACAAGTCAAAAAGCGGAAAAGGCATTCAGCAACGACAAAGCGGGACCAAGAAGCCACGCAGTCGGGAATCGAGCGGTCCTGATCTATTCCTTATGAAGAAGATGGGTCGAGCGTACTCTTTTTCTTAAGACAAGACAAAGAAGATACTTGCCCTAACTATAAAACATCAAATGCTTACACTGCCAGAGTCCAAGCACCCCGAACAAGCAGGCGAAGTCTCACACCCGAACTATTGTTCTTATCACAGGGTAATAGGGCACCCTCTCGAAGATTGCTTCACCTTCAAGAATTGGGTCGAAGATCAGTATCAGCTCGGCAAGTTCGCTCTATCTGACAGCTGGAGGGTAACGCCGCCACAGAAGCATGAACCCAAAGCCACGAGAGCAGAACTAGATCCACATCGGTCTTGGAAGCGAGCTCCTACTTGTCATATGATAACAATATCAAAAGAAGAGCCTGAGAATATGGATGGCCTTCCCTGGTGCTTCGAAAACAGCGATGACGAGGTGATCTCAGAATTTCCACCAGCGCCAAAAGAGCTGGATGATGGAATACACACCACTGCGGATAACCTTAAGAAAATTGAGTTGGGGACGGCGAACGACCCGCGACCGACATTCGTTAGTGAACTGTTGTCTGAAGGAAGGGTAGCTTCATTAAAAGACGTGCTTATGCAGTATAAAGATTGCTTCGCATGGAACTATTCCGAAATGCCAGGACTAGATCCAGAAATTGCTGTCTACAAGCTGTCAATATCCCCGGACGTTAAGCCAATCAAACAAGCACCGAGAAGAATGCGGCTCGAGCTTGAGATGAGCATTAACGCTGAAGTCAAGAAGCTGACCGACTCTGGGTTTATTCAGGAATTTCAGTATCCTGATTGGATCACCAACATCGTCCCGGTGATGAAGAAAAATGGGACAGTGCGCATATGTGTAGAATTTCGAGATCTCAATAAAGCCTGCCCGAAGGACGATTTCCCAGTGCCAGTCACCGAGCTGATGATAGATAACACGTCCACTCATGAGGTTTTCTCTTTCATGGACGGCTCATCAGGATATAATCAGATAAAAATGCATCACGAAGACCAGAAGCACACCGCTTTCCGGACCTCTTTGGGTAGATTCTGCTACAAGGTGATGCCCTTCGGTCTAAAGAACGCCGGCGCCACCTATCGATGGGCCATGAAAAAGATCTTCGATGACCTTATACATGAAATCGTCGAATGCTATATCGCCGACCTCGTGGTTAAGAGCAAATCATACGAGGAGCATTTAGAGTATCTGAAGACCGTATTCCAACGCCTTCGACAATAAAACTTGAAGATGAACCCTCTCAAGTGCGCGTTCGGGGTCTCCTCGGGCAAATTCCTGGAATTCATCGTCCGACACCGAGGTATCGAGATAGATCCGTCAAAGATCAAGGCGATCATGGAAATGCCTCCGCCAAGGACTCTCAAGCAATTGCGGTCTCTCCAAGGGAAGCTCGCGTACATCCGGCGATTTATAGCCAATCTTTCAGGCAAGTGCCGTCCTTATAGTCACCTGATGAAGAAGGGAACCCCTTTCGTTTGGGATCACAAATGCCAGACGCGCTGGACGAAATCAAACAGTATCTGCAGAACCCGCCAGTGCTGGCCGCTCCGGTCAAGGGAAAGCCTCTCATTCTTTATACAACCGCCCTAGAAGGTTCCTTAGGCGCATTGTGGGCACAAGAGAACGACCAAGGGAAAGAAAGAGCTCTTTATTACTTAAGTCGAGTTCTCCTGGAGGCAGAAAGCAACTACTCCCCTATCGAAAAACACTGCCTGGCGTTGATCTTCGTGATAACAAAGCTCAGGCACTATGCGTTGGCGCTGTAGGGTTTCCTTAACACCTCTTTTAGGGTTTGGAAGCATCACGCATGCTATAACTTTAAATTTATGAGGTGCTAAGTAAACGAAACTAGGAATCAAACTAGAATTATGAAGTAACAATTAAAAGTATCATATCTAAAAGATAATTTATACTAAGTGATGAGACTACAACCTTTGTAGACCTCTTTGGAAGACTCCTTTGCTTTGGAAAGGTTCGCTTGATCACCTCGTCCACGACGATCTACCCGAAGTCCTTTGCCCTAAGCTTGTTGCTTCCTTCGATCTTTGAAAATCTTGAAGCAAAATACCCTACACAAGGTAGCAAGGGTTGTGTAGGATGATGACGTGGTTGCTAATCTCACTTAATACATTTTCTTTTTATTTATCTAGCTCAATTTAATATTTAAGAGAGAGCTAGAGAGAGGAAGAAGAAGATGGCTCTTTCTTTTTTCTTCTTTTGGAATGAATAATGAAAAAGAAAATGAGAGAGAGAGATAATATCATAATAATAACCATAGTTAAATAAAATATCTAGATATTTTCTTCTAGAGTTAAAGGTAAAGGTAAAATAAACCATGGTTGAGTCAAAGTCAACCATGGAAGAGTGTGGAAGAAATGAGTCATTTTTATTTTTCCTTTATCTTTAACTTTATAAAAGAATGTCTATATATATATTTATCCACTATGTGATTCTTATATAGCCATCTATCTTGTATCATCAACCATGATACATTTCATGTATGTATGTGTGTATACACATCATCATGTACATATACATGCATGCATCCATTAAAAGAAAAGGGTTTAAATAAATGATATATAAAAGTCAATATTAAATCAACACTTGATTTAATAAACCGGTCATATCTCATACGACCCAACTAGTATAAAATGCCCGATTAAAATACAGAATCACATACTCGTATTTAATCGAGCTTCCGCACATATCTCATATGCGCACCAGTTCGTTTCGCCTGAGCCGAGAAACTTCTATGTGGGACTCTAAGACTCGTCAATACGCCAGCAGTAGGTGATGATCATATCAAACACCCACAAGCCGCAAGCGGTCAGCTAAACGTAACGGCCACCCGGGTATTGAGCGATCAGAACAAGAACATGCGAACCTGTCAAAACTCCTGTCAATCCATCTGGCAACACTTACCGTACAGCCCGGTCTCTTCGTCAGATATGCTGCATATTGAGTCTAGGGATGGAATCGTCGACCCCAATAACTCAATAAGTCATGCCGGTATATGGTCTATAACAGATCGAGAAACTTATGTTAGTGTTTATGCCCTAGAAGGCCATTACTGTATCATACTAGTTTGTATATTACTTAATGGAAGCTTGGGATATTCACGTGTATATAACAGTCTTGCTAAACATGGTAGTATGCTACTTGGTTTTTCTATCTTAATATGTGAGTGTACGTATTAATAGAGCTCTTAGGATCTTGCTTGTCTACCAGCGTTGTGATGGCAGTCACACTAGTGGGGGCTGGGTAGTCTACAAGCACATCCTTATTCCGATCCCTGGTCGTTGGATTATCGAGACAGAGCATCGATACTCCGGAGTAGACTAGTGTGTATGCTTCTCATCCCAGTTGGGGAAATGGTCTGTCCCACAGCCGTCAGTACCTCGTACTGGAGATAGTATGCATGTGCTCGTTAGGTTACGGGTACACCGGACAGGACTCACAGGGAACTGTTGGTTGGTTTTATACCAGTCGTCAGTGAACAGTTCCCAGGTGACATGAGTACAGCATAGTCCGCAGACTTGACACTGCTACTTCGCCTCGAGTGTGTCCCACTGTTCTTAGATTGCTACCCTACCACGGCTCAAAGGAGTCGTGCAAATAGGTAGCAGTTGGGTGCAGTCCCGAGCACTTGGAAGCAGTGGCGGTTAGACAGGATTCGTCTCTCCCGGTATTTGGGGATGATATCGCGCTGTGTCAGAGAGCCATTACGCAAAGTCCCTGGCCAGGGCAAGCGAGATTTGCTGGTAGGTTCCAGTAGTTTCTCAGGGTGTAATGGGCTTCGCTCCGACACGACTTATACCGCTATTAGGGGACTGACGCTTGCCGCCCCCCTAGGCCCGATATGCGATAGTCTAAGACGAACGGACCGGACTGTATGGAGATTGTCACAGCAGGCTCAGTAGGAGTTCGGATGGGTTTCCTCATCGGCCTTCTTATCGACAACTACCTGGGGACCGTTACGTACAGCTAGTGCCGCTTGCGGTCTGTGGTTAAACCCACTGCCAGCGTAGTAGTCGAGTCTCTAGAGTCCCACACAGAGAGTTTCCTACTCCAGGCGAAACGATATAGAGGTCGTATGGTTTTACGACAAAGGGTTCGGACGCATACGTATGTTTACGCACGTACGACTTTCGGACAGTTTTTACCAGTCGGCTTTGGTTTAAACCAGTTACTAGTATCCGGTTATTGGATTTATACAGTCTAAAGTTTTTCCGTATTTTTGCGGATTGGAGGGGCGTTCTCGTAATTGTGCGAGAAGCTTCTAGAAGATGGTGACTAAGGAGGTTTAGGTGTCATATGCATTGAATGAGTTTAGTGAGTCATGAGAGTGATTCATCCATATCATTAATGCACAATAAATGATTAATGAGTCATGGTTATGAATCACCATTAGATATTTGTTTTTCTTTTATTGATGAATTTTAAAGTTTCATATATATTATGATAACTTACTATTCTCATTTGATAATATCATTCACATTCTCTCTCCTCAAGCTCTCTCTCTTCAAACCCTAATCCTCACCTCTCATGTGTTGAGAACAAGGATTAGTTAGACTAAACAATCCATAACCCTCACTCTATCTCATCTATCTTCTTTGATTAGCAATCCAAGAAGGTTAGTTGCCTCAAGTTTAGAGGCTAAGCTTGGAATTTTGCTCTCGGGTGGATCATCTACTACATCGAGAAGGCCGAGGAGGAAGAGGAGATCGTAAAGCCGAAGGACTTGGTTCGATAGGTATAATCCCTAAGCATAGTAGTTTAGAACAACTATGTGTTTGGTTAGTTATCGTTTAGCTTCGATTCAAGATGTTAGTCGATGTTTGTTCACTAAACAAGTTCGTTTTTGAAAATTCCGCCTCCCCACAAGTATTGGGGTGTTGTACATCGACTTACAGTGGTATCAGAGCCTCGCTAAACAATAAATAACTTTTTTGCAAATTTGTATGAATTTCGAACGGAAAAAACAAAACCGGAAAACCCTAAAATATCATGTTTCTGTCGATTTATAAATGAAGTCCAAAAATTTTTCAGGGAAGTTCAGAAAGCTTAAAATGATAGTAGTAGAACGCACAAAAAATTTGGTCCCCTGAATCGCCTACGGCGCCGCGGATCCGCGGCGGATAGCACTGATCCCGCCGCGCTTCCGCCGTCGAGTTGACGATTCAGGGACCCATTTTTCTTGTGATGGTTCTCTGTGATATTTGGGATTTTCTGGAATATTTAATTTTTGCTCAGGTTTCAGATTTGCAGAGCAGTATTGGAGCAAAATTAAAAGTGTTTAATCGATCGAAATTATACAGTATTTGCTTGTTGGATTATATCTGTGTTTGTATAATGTGTTCGTAAACCTCCCCCAACTGCTAGTATGTCGGTTGGCAGGGGGTTGCACATTTCTGTAATGGTTTTTACTGTTTGTGGATATGAACTGTGTTGGACTGTTGTGATGTATAGCCGGGGTTATGTGATGGGTTATTATTTAATTCATTTGATGTAAATGTAATTTGTTGTAATATTATTTTCCGGGGCACATCCAGGTTGCGGTTGTAACCACCGTTGTATTATTTCATTTTACTGTTTTTTGCTCCTAAGACAGACCCAAGGTGGGGTGCACAAACTGCCGGGCGGGTAGTTTGCCGTACCCGTTGGGGTCTTGGGTGGGGTAATGGCTATTCATCACAACTGTGTAATCCGTCTTTTGTTGCAGGCTCGAAACAAACACGGATTACTTGCAAATCCAATAAAGTTCATCTGTGATCTGGAATGCCTATTATTGCGTCTGACGAATGTACAATATCTATATATGATAGCTATTTAGACGTCACTTATGTTTTACACCCGCGCTAGCCCAGCCCCCGCTCTGTCGTTAGTTAAGTAACCTAACGGGTGATGACGGGACCCCGTGGCGAATGCGGATGGCATAAGAGGACGTTGTATTTTCGTTGTTTTCTGCATGATAGGTTAATGATGGGACGCATTATCTATAATGCAAAGAAAAACAAACCAAGGTTTAAATCGTTGGAACAATTTAAAAGAAACCACTCGGTTAATTTTAAAAACAGATATTTTTAAATGCGGAGCTTTAACCACTCCTTTTAAAAGCTATCAGGTTCCTTCGGTTATATCAAGTTCACTACGTTCACGGTTTCGCCAAAACCATTCATAGCCCTCCGTCATTTCATCTGGGTATTCAGTAGTATTCAAGCTATGTATTTTGACCTAACGCCAAGGCATAGTGTTTGGTAGCTACTGGGTATTCATTTGTTGCATAGGTAGATGAGTTAGTTTGGGACAGTCGTATTATCATTTTGGCCGAACGTCAAGGATATATACGGATGGGTTCAAATTGACAAGATAATGATGGGTAGAACTTGACATGTGACTTATGACATTTTGACCTAACGCCAAGGTCATAAGAGCATGGGGCAGAAATATATATCGGGAATTTCTAAAGAAACTGAAATTTGCAAAGAGTTGCATACCATTTGGAGTTTGATGAATGTTGGTAGGATTCCTTCAACATTATCATACAATGATATTTGGATCCCGATCCTACTGTGAGTACATGCTACTTATCAGGAGATTCGTCACTTAACGATCAATGCTATAAACCTAGTAGGTGTCCAGAAAGGTGTCAGCGGGGTTACGCCCCCAGAGAAAAGAGGTTATTTAATTAAGGAACTTCGCGAAAGCATTGGAAAACCTCCCTCGAAGTATCGACACTGGCCTGGCTGAACGGTTAAGCAAGTATTGTACGGTGAGAATAGTCCTGGCTAATTCTTCTTTTATGGTTTGAGGAAGGATTCGAGAAACAGTGGGAGCCATCCAGTTTAGATAAACTAAAAACCACTCTAAACTTGCAAGAGCATCATGCTAAAGAGTTTTCTTCTCTCTCTCCTAATTGCAGCGACCCTGAAAATGACTGGACTTAAGTTACTTTTAGAGAAAAATATACTGACAGGGCCAAACTATAAAGATTGGCTGCGGAATATCAAAATGGCTTTGACCTATGACAAATTGGGGTACATCCTCACCGCTACGGCACCTGCTGTCCCTGGTCCCAAATCCAGCAATGCGGATAAGGAAATCCGCAAAACCTGGGATTTAGATTGCGCGAAAGCCAAGTGCATCGTGCTTGCCTCAATGAACAATGAACATCAGAAGAGGCACGAGGATATGACCCTAGATGGCATATTTCTCCATACAAAGGAACTTTATGGAGAGCAATCTCGTATAGCAAGATACGAGACCTCTAAGAACTTGTTTCGAGCGAGGTTGGCTGTCGGGTCATCGGTAGGAGAACATGTCCTAAAGATGATCGGCTATATTGAAGAGCTCGCAGACCTTAGGACGACTTTGGATAATGAGCTATATACAGACCTTATTCTCCAGTCCCTTCCTCCCACATACGCCCAGTTTATCCTGAACTTCAACCTTCAAGGAAAAGAAGTTGAACTTTCGGAACTCCTGAACATGTTAAGGAGTGCAGAGGGCACCTTGCAGAAGGCAAGGGAAACACCCGCTATGTTTGTTGGCGGTGCATCTTCTTCCGGGTCCAAGGCTAGGGCCAAAGGAAGGAAGAAGAAGGCCGCACCCAAACCTAGAGGAGGTGTAAGTAAGGTGGGAGGGAAGGGAAAGAAAAAGTTTGCGGTACCGGTAGTGGGCCAGGATGAGTGCTTCCATTGTCACAGGAAAAGGCACTGGAAGAAGGATTGCAAGGCGTGGAACGCCAAGAACCAGGAACTGAAGCAAGCTGTGGCTTCGACTTCTGGTGTGTTTGTAATTGAGAATTGTCTGTCGATCAACTCTACTTCCTGGGTATTGGATACCGGATCAGGATCTCATATTTGCAATTCATTGCAGGCACTGAGAAACCGTAGAGTGCTGAAGGAAGGTGATATGACCCTAAAGGTTGCTAACGGAGCTAGCGTGGGAGCTGCGTCCGTTGGGGATTATCACCTAGGATTGACGAGTGGACACATTTTGGTTTTACATAACTGTTATTTTGTACCAAGCTTAACGTGTAATATCATATCAGTTTCCTTGTTATCAAATAAAGGTTATGATTTCACGTTTGTAAGAGATGTTGTTAACATCCACCTTAATCATGGTTTGATTGGGTCCGGTACTCTAAATAATGGTATATATGTTTTAAACCAACTCCAAATTTTCAATGTCCAGAACACACTTAAAAGAAAGTCTCCAGATTTAAATAAAGCTTTCTTATGGCATTGTAGACTGGGTCACATCAATGAGAGAAGGTTGACTAAGTTGCATAGAGAAGGATATTTGGACTCGTTCGAATATCAAACTTATGACACTTGTCAATCTTGTCTCAAAGGAAAGATGACAAAGACTCCATTTACTGGACAAGGAGTAAGAGTGAGCGAGCTCTTAGGACTCATACACAGCGATGTATGTGGTCCGATGTCTACACATGCAAGAGGTGGTTTTTCCTATTTCATTACTTTCACGGATGATTACTCAAGATACCGATTCATTTATCTGATGAAACATAAATCCGAGGCTTTTGAGAAATTCCGAGAGTATAAGAATGAAGTAGAAAAACCAAACCGGCAAAAGTATCAAGACACTTAGATCTGATCGAGGTGGTGAATACTTGAGTGCCGAGTTCCTTGGTTACCTAAAAGAGAAAGGAATTCTCTCTCAACTTACTCCTCCATACACTCCACAGCATAACGGTGTATCGGAGAGACGGAATCGAGCCCTATTGGATATGGTACGATCCATGATGAGTAATGCTGAGTTACCGCGATCTTTCTGGGGTTATACGCTAGAATCAGCGGCATATCTTTTGAACATGGTTCCTACCAAGACTGTGCCTACCACTCCATATCAGATGTGGAGCGGGAAGAAACCCCATCTACAATATATAAAGATTTGGGGATGTCCAGCTTTTGTTAAAAAGCAGCATGTGGACAAGCTCGAGGCACGATCAGTAAAGTGTAGTTTTGTGGGATATCCAAAGAACTCCAGGGGATATCTATTCTATTACGCAGAGGAACAAAAGGTATTTGTTTCTCGTAATGCCCATTTTCTAGAACATCAGTTTTTAGAAAAGGAATCAAGTGGGAGCGAAATAGAACTGGAAGAAATTCCAGAACCACGAACTAATACTGAAAGTTTGGTAGAACCGGTAGTTCAAGAAGAACAGGACATTCCCGCACCCCTCCGCAGGAGTAGTAGGCCGTCTCATCCGCCTGAGAGATACTACGGTTTTCTCATAGATGGGGATAGAGAGGATTGCATCATAGATGATGATGAACCTACCGACTTCCAGCAGGCCATCCAGAGCGGCGACTCGGTACGATGGCTAGATGCAATGCGGAACGAAATGGAGTCCATGTACACCAACAAAGTATGGACTTTGGAATTTGCTGCAGATGGGGTAAAACCCATAGGATGCAAATGGATCTTCAAGAAAAAGATTGGTGTAGATGGACAGGTGGAAACCTATAAGGCTAGACTTGTTGCAAAGGGTTTTCGTCAAAGACCTGGTTTGGACTATGACGAAACTTTTTCTCCAGTGGCTATGCTCAAATCCATTCGGGTCCTTCTTGCTATTGCTGCCTTCCATGATTATGAAATCTGGCAGATGGACGTAAAGACGGCTTTTCTGAATGGAAATTTAGAAGAGAGCGTCTATATGGATCAACCAGAGGGTTTCAATCAGAGTGGGAGCAGCGGGAAAGTATGCAAGCTGCTTAAGTTCATTTATGGACTAAAGCAGGCATCGCGGAGTTGGAGCATCTGTTTTGATGAGACAGTCAAAGAATATGACTTTATCAAAAATCCAGATGAACCGTGCATATATAGTAAAGTTGTAGCCAGAAGTGTCGTATTCCTCGTCTTGTACGTGGATGACATTCTATTGATAGGAAATGACATTCCTATGCTATAATCTGTCAAAGGATTCTTGTCACACAGGTTCTCCATGAAAGACCTGGGTGATGCCTCTTACATTCTGGGGATCCGGATCTATCGTGATAGATTCAAGAGGATGTTGGGACTTTCGCAGTCCAGGTATATCGACACTGTACTGAAAAGATTCAGTATGGAAGATTCTAAGCGCGGTAATCTACCGGCTTGTCACGGAATCACCCTCTCTAAAGAGATGTCTCCCAAGACTGATTTGGAAAGGGAACGCATGTCGATTATACCCTACGCTTCTGCGGTAGGCTCTATAATGTATGCGATGTTGTGCACCAGACCAGATGTAGCTTACGCACTGAGCGTGGTAAGCCGGTATCAGTCAGACCCAGGGGAGAAGCACTGGATAGCAGTAAAGAACATTCTCAAGTACCTGAGAAGGACTAAGGAGATGTTCTTGGTTTACGGCGGAAAAGACCTCAGATTGGAGGCCTTTGCTGATTCCGGCTTCCAGAGTGATAAGGACGATTCCAAGTCCATGTCGGGTTATGTCTTTACCCTCAATGGAGGGGCGGTGTGCTGGAAGAGCTCCAAGCAGGACACCGTTGCTGACTCGACGATGGAAGCGGAGTATATAGCTGCTTGGGATGCCGCAAAAGAAGCAGTCTGGATGAAGAAGTTCCTAATAGAACTTCAGGTGGTTCCTACCATAGTTGATCCAATACCTCTGTATTGCGACAACAACGGAGCTATAGCTTTAGCAAAGGAACCAAGGTCCCATCAGAAGTCCAGACACATCTTAAGGCGGTATCACCTGATCAGGGAGATCATTGATCGTCAGGAGATCGAGGTTCGGAGAGTTGCTTCTGAAGAGAACATTGCTGATCCATTCACGAAGGCCCTACCTCAGATTCAGTTCGAGAGGCTACTCGATATCATCGGTCTACGATACGCCAGTACATGGCCCTAGTGCAAGTGGGAGATTGTTAGTGTTTATGCCCTAGAAGGCCATTACTATATCATACTAGTTTGTATATTACTTAATGGAAGCTTGGGATATTCACGTGTATATAACAGTCTTGCTAAACATGGTAGTATGCTACTTGGTTTTTCTATCTTAATATGTGAGTGTACGTATTGATAGAGCTCTTAGGATCTTGCTTGTCTACCAGCGTTGTGATGGCAGTCACACTAGTGGGGGCTGGGTAGTCTACAAGCACATCCTTATTCAGGTCCCTGGTCGTTATATTATCGAGACAGAGCATCGATACTCCGGAGTAGACTAGTGTGTACGCTTCTCATCCCAGTTGGGGAGATGGTCTGTCCCACAGCCGTCAGTACGTCGTACTGGAGATAGTATGCAGGTGCTCGTTAGGTTACGGGTACACCGGACAGGACTCACAGGGAACTGTTGGTTGGTTTTATACCAGTCGTCAGTGAACAGTTCCCAGGTGACATGAGTACAGCATAGTCCGCAGACTTGACACTGCTACTTCGCCTCGAGTGTGTCCCACTGTTCTTAGATTGCTACCCTACCACGGCTCAAAGGAGTCGTGCAAACAGGTAGCAGTTGGGTGCAGTCCCGAGCACTTGGAGGCAGTGGCGGTTAGACAGGATTCGTCTCTCCCGGTATTTGGGGATGATATCGCGCTGTGTCAGAGAGCCATTACGCAAAGTCCCTGGCCAGGGCAAGCGAGATTTGCTGGTAGGTTCCAGTAGTTTCTCAGGGTGTAATGGGCTTCGCTCCGACACGACTTATACCGCTATTAGGGGACTGACGCTTGCCGCCCCCTTAGGCCCGATATGCGATAGTCTAAGACGAACGGACCGGACTGTATGGAGATTGTCACAGCAGGCTCAGTAGGAGTTCGGATGGGTTTCCTCATCGGCCTTCTTATCGACAACTACCTGGGGACCGTTACGTACAGCTAGTGCCGCTTGCGGTCTGTGGTTAAACCCACTGCCAGCGTAGTAGTCGAGTCTCTAGAGTCCCACACAGAGAGTTTCCTATTCCAGGCGAAACGATATAGAGGTCGTATGGTTTTACGACAAAGGGTTCGGACGCATACGTATGTTTACGCACGTACGACTTTCGGACAGTTTTTACCAGTCGGCTTTGGTTTAAGCCAGTTACTGGTATCCGGCTATTGGATTTATACAGTCTAAAGTTTTTCCGTATTTTTGCGGATTGGAGGGGCGTTCTCGTAATTATGCGAGAAGCTTCTAGAAGATGGTGACTAAGGAGATTTAGGTGTCATATGCATTGAATGAGTTTAGTGAGTCATGAGAGTGATTCATCCATATCATTAATGCACAATAAATGATTAATGAGTCATGGTTATGAATCACCATTAGATATTTATGAAACTTGATTATTCATCATTTGTTTTTCTTTTATTGATGAATTTTAAAGTTTCATATATATTATGATAACTTACTATTCTCATTTGATAATATCATTCACATTCTCTCTCCTCAAGCTCTCTCTCTTCAAACCCTAATCCTCACCTCTCATGTGTTGAGAACAAGGATTAGTTAGACTAAACAATCCATAACCCTCACTCTATCTCATCTATCTTCTTTGATTAGCAATCCAAGAAGGTTAGTTGCCTCAAGTTTAGAGGCTAAGCTTGGAGTTTTGCTCTCGGGTGGATCATCTACTACATCGAGAAGGCCGAGGAGGACGAGGAGATCGTAAAGCCGAAGGACTTGGTTCGATAGGTATAATCCCTAAGCATAGTAGTTTAGAACAACTATGTGTTTGGTTAGTTATCGTTTAGCTTCGATTCAAGCGGTTAGTCGATGTTTGTTCACTAAACAAGTTCGTTTTTGAAAATTCCGCCTCCCCACAAGTATTGGGGTGTTGTACATCGACTTACAACTTACTGATAACACTTATCAGTAATATCTCAGCAGCCCTGGCCAAGGACTTCCCGTTATAGCCAATCGTGCACAGCACAGCATCAACCCCCAATACCGGGAGAGACGAAACCCCTCCTATCGCTCACTGCCTCCATATGCCTCAAGATTATACCCAAAATTCACCTGTTTGTACGACTCAGTAGAGCCGTAGTAGGGTGGAGATCAAAGTACAGTAGGAGGACACACAAGACTCTATGACGATCTCGGGTCTACAGACTAACCTGTACCAGTGTCACATGAGAACTGCTATCCGACATATGATATAATACCATATAGGAGTTCTTGGTAAGTCCGTTCGGTGTACCCAGTCTCACTGAGCACCCATATACCATCTTTGGTGTCATCACACCAAATGGATATGGGATCATCCATCGCCCATCATATGGAACAAGAATGGTATACGCTAGTCTACACTGGAATATCGATGCCCTGTTTCGATATACCTACGACTAGGAACATTTCAAGGATATGCTTATAAACTACAGTTGTCCCACTAGTATGATCCACATCATAATCCCAGTAGTCAAGCCAATATCCTTAGGGCTTTATCAACATGTACCAAATGAATATAAACATGATCAAGTGAACATATGATAAAGTAAAACCAGATAGCATACTATCATGTCAAGCAAGACTGTCCTCTGAATATATATATATATATATATACACATCAGTACATACACTATCTCATAATGGCCTCTAGGGCATACATATATCCAACAGGCGCATGAAGTCCGTCTCATTTCGAAGGTGGACCCCTTAAATATTTAATGTCGAAGGCCGTATTGACAGGGAGACTCGCTAAATGGTCCTTGCTCTTAATGGAGTTTTCGATAACCTATCAGCCTCTTAAGGCAGTGAAAGGCCAGGCAATCGCCAACTTCCTCGCTGAGCATCCGGTACCTGCCGATTCTCCTCTGAATTGTGAGCTGCCAGACGAACATGCGTTTGATGCGATCGACGGTAGTGATACCCGGTGGGAACTCTATTTTGATGGAGCGTCTTCCATGAAGAAGCGCAACCAAAGCACCCCTATAATCAAATCGGGGGTAGGCCTCATCTTCGTAACTCCACAAGGAGGGATAATGCGCTTTGCTTTCTCCTTAACAGAGCCGAGGACGAACAATGAAGCCGAATACGAAGCTTTGATAGCAGGCCTCGAAATCGCCATCGACATGGGAATTGAGAACCTGCTCATATACGGAGACTCTCAATTGGTCGTCAGTCAAGTAAATGGCGACTACCAAACATGCAAACCAGAGTTGGTGAAGTATGGCGAGAGAGTACAGCAACTGCTGACTCAAATTCCCTCCTATATGCTGGAAAGCATACTGCGTGCAGAAAATAGCAAGGCGGACGCGTTAGCCAAGCTCGCTAAAGAACTGGCTGACGAAAACCTCGATGACGTAAGAATCGTGGTACAAAGCCGTTGGGTGCTTGCCCCAGCAGAAATATCTCCGGAATCATCCGAAGAAAAGGGAGTGACTGAGCAAATGTCTATGCAAATAAAAGACCAGGAAAAGGCTGAGGATTGGAGAGAAGTCTTTATAGACTACTTCAAATCCCGTCGGACGCCTGAAGATGCGTCCTCAAGACATCAGCTCATGAAACGAACTCTGTCTTTCGCCTTCGTCAATGATACTCTGTACAAGAGGTCGTTTGATTCTCTGTGGTTGAGATGTCTGGGACCTGAAGAGGCGAAAAGAGTCGTTCAGGAAGTTCATGACGGACTCTGCGGTTCTCACCAAGTAGGCCTGAAGATGAAGTTGAAAATTAAACGGATGGGCTACTATTGGCCCACGATGATTCAGGGCTGCCTCGAATATGCGAAGCAATGCCACTTATGCCAGATTCATGGGGACTTTATCCATCAGCACCCAAATCCTCTACATCCAACAGTGGCCAGCTGGTCGTTCGAAATGTGGGGGACTGACGTAATCGGCCCCATCGAACTAGCATCGTCTAGGGGACATCGATTCATCTTGGCGAAGACTGACTACTTCTCCAAATGGGCAGAAGCAGTACCGCTGAGGGAAGTGAAGACGGAGAATATCCTCCATTTCTTCAAGACGCACATCATTTATCGGTTTGGAACTCCGCGGCGGATCATCTCCGATAACGGGCCAGCTTACAGAAGCCACAAGATAAGCCGCTTCGCGCAACGAAAAAACATAGACTGGAGATATTCCTCAGTTTATAATCCCCGAGCTAATGGTCTAGCTGAGGCTTTCAACAAGACCTTGACGAAGATCATGAAGAAGACGGTGTCCCGAAATAAGAAGGACTGGCACGAGAGACTGCAAGAAGCTCTCTGGACGTATCGAACTACGTTCAAGACGGCCACGAACACAACGTCGTACGCATTGGTATTCGATACAGAAGCAGTACTTCCCCTCGAAATAGAATTACCCTCTCTACGAGTGGCAGTCCATTACGAGCTGACGGACGAAGAAAATGCTCGCCTTCGGCTTGAGGAGCTTGATGCCCTTGATGAAACCCGGCTCATAGCGCAACAAAATCTGGAGGCTTATAAAGCAAAGATGACGCGTTCATATGAAAGATTGACCAGGCCGAGGATATTCCGCCAAGGCGAACTCGTGCTAGTGGTTAAAAGGCCTATGATCCCCAATCGCGCCAAGCGGGGAAAATTCGAGCCGAACTATGAAGGCCCGTACATCATAGACAAGGTCTACCAGGGTGGAGCTTATCTACTCATGGATATGCACGGTGAAAGGCCTTTCAGGCCAATAAACGGTCGCTTCCTGAAGAAATACTACGCTTAATGAGTCACAACCTAGATCAATGATAGATGACGACGATTATGTCCGCTCGCTATCTTCCTAAGCCCAGACTCTATAAGTAGTAGCCAGCCTTCTTCAACAATGGACCAAAACGTCCTTAAACTAATGACGGACCGCTACGTCCTAAAACTAGCTGTTGACCGAGATGTCGGTAAACTATGGCGGATTGCAACATCACAAAGCCGATACAAAAAAAAGAGAATAAAAAAAAATAAAAAAATAAAAACGGTATGTCCATAAGCAAAATGGGCACGGATGAAAACCCGAAAGGGCTCCGTGAGTAAAAACAGCAGGGCTACCGGCGAGTGTTTGTGAAAACCCGAAAGGGCGCGACCTCATTGAAAAAAAATAATAAAAAGAATAAAAAAAAGAGAATAAAAAAAACGGTATGTCCATAAGCAAAATGAGCACGGATGAAAACCCGAAAGGGCTCCGTGAGTAAAAACAGCAGGGCTACCGGCGAGTGTTTGTGAAAACCCGAAAATACGCAACCTTGTTAAAAGACACTTATAGGGTCCTCTCGACCTTGTAAGGAGAAACCACCCGCGTGAGATCCTTACGACTCACAAGGGAGCAACACACTTAGGGATCCTCACGATTCCTAAGGAGAAATTACACTTGCGGGATCCTCACGACTCGTAAGGAGAACTCTCTTATGGGACCCTCACGGCTCATAAGATTTGAAAGTCTTAAGTTACAGAGACCTAAACCTGTTCTTAAGCAACTCCCACAACCTTCGATATTTCCCTACATGTGGCTCAATACTAACCCTTGTATACAATCTACGGGCGCGAATAAACATTTCCCCAGCAGAGTCCCACCCGTGACTAGGGATATGTCCATATGGTGAACAACCCTTGTAAGTCCTCTCGACTTATAAGGAGAAAACCCTTTTGTAAGATCCTTACGACTTACGGAGGAACATGCACTTAGAAATCCCTACGATTCCTAAGGAGAAAACACACCTACGAGATCCTCATGACTTGTAGGGAGAAATACCTTTGTGAGACCCTTACGGCTCATGAAGTCAAAAGCCTTAGTCGACAGGACCCTGACCCTGTTTACTAAGCCACCTTTGTTCAACATCGACAGAGGCAAATGATGATTCACTCCTGGCAATATCCCAGTTGTAGCGGTGCTGATGCCGAAATCGGTGTCTAATCCCAAGCTTGCGGCGAAAAGACAGCAAGCCACACATGCATACAAAATAGCCGAAATGATGGGGCAACTTGCAACAAAATCAGCAAGTAAAAATGTATGCATGCAAAATAGCCGAAATGATTGGACAACTCGCAATAAAAAGCAGCAAGTGAAAATAAAATAAATAGCCGAAATGATTGGGCACCGCGAAAAATAGCCGAAATGATTGGGCAATCGCGACCTTCGCGATATAAAAGCTGAAATGATAGAGCATCGCGGAAAGAAATAAAATGAAAAATATATATAATGAAATTTATGCCCTACAGGCGATATCACAGCAATTCCTATATACAATCCAGGGGCACAAACAAAGAAGGAAACACATCTTCTCTCCCCATGCCCCATCAGAAAACGGAGCCAAGTCTTGACGGCAAGTCATAAAGCCTAAAAGACAATCGGAGATTATCTCGCACCAGTGCGGAGTGGTCACCACCTCGATGTTCATCTCGATACAGCAGATGCAACATCACCAAAAGGAGCCACGACAAAATCCCTAGTTCCAAACCTCGAGGGTTCACCAGCAACCTAGAGACAACCGCGACATTTGTCTCAATACAGCAGACGCAATGCCAGCAAACGAAGCGAAGGCCAAATTTCTAGCTTCAGGGTCTTAACGGCAAGTCATATAAAGCCTGAAAGACAATTGGAGATCATCTCGCACCAGCGCGGAGCGGTCACCACCTCGACGATCGTCTCGACACAGCAGACGCAACATCACCAAAAGGAGCCATGGCAAAATCCCTAGTTCCAAACCTCGACGATTCACCAGCAACCTAGAGACAACCGCGACATTCGTCTCGATACAGCAGACGCAATGCCAGTAAACGAAGCGAAGGCCAAATTCCCAGCTTCAGGGTCTTAACGGCAAGTCATATAAAACCTGAAAGACAATCGGAGATTATCTCGCACCAGTGCGGAGTGGTCACCACCTCGACGTTCGTCTCGATACAACAGACGCAACATCACCAAAAGGAGCCACGGCAAAATCCCTAGTTCAAAACCTCGAGGGTTCACCAGCAACCTAGAGACAACCGCGACATTCGTCTCGATACAGCGGACGCAATGCCAGCAAACGAAGCGAAGGCCAAATTCCCAGCTTCAGGGTCTTAACGGCAAGTCATATAAAGCCTGAAAGATAATTGGAGATCATCTCGCACCAGTGCGGAGCGGTCACCACCTCGACGTTCGTCTCAACACAACATACGCAACATCACCAAAAGGAGCCACGGCAAAATCCCTAGTTTCAAATCTCGACGGTTCACCAGCAATCTAGAGACAACCGCGACATTCGTCTCGATACAGCGGACGCAATGCCAGCAAACGAAGCGAAGGTCAAATTCCTAGCTTCAGGGTCTTAACGGCAAGTTATATAAAGCCTGAAAGACTATCGGAGATCATTCCACACCAGCGCGGAGTGGTTATGACTCATCGGGGCTCTCTAAAATGAGCCTAACCTCAAGTAAAAAGCGGCATGGCAAAATTCCTAACGCTTGTACTTCCGATGGTCAAACTGCCTAGGAGGATTGCTTGAAGACGTCTTGTCCAGCCCCCGAAGGGATCAGAGACACGACAATCGCAAGGCTACTCGAACAGCAAGATTGCCTATCGAGGAATACATCAGTCAACGCGACGGTACGAAAGACAAAACCCTAAGTACCACAGACCCTAACGGATCTCTGTCGTAAAGAGAAGAGGTTAACTGTGACGTTAGGATATTCTTCCGAGAACTGCTCAATTCGTCTCGACTCGTGAGGAAATTAGTGTCTTTGTGCGAACTTCTCGATTCGTCTCGACTTATGAGATAAAGCCTTAGGCAGCGGGGATTAAAAAACCTGTTTCCTGAGCACTGGGACCCTGCGAGTCGATTCAAAATGGACTCTTGCATACTATTCATGGGTCACACTCTCCAAAGTCGACTCTCGACAAGGAGGGAAACAACCGCTTACGGGTCCTCTCGACTCGTGAGAGGGAAAATTCTCTTATAAGATCCTTACGACTTATAAGAGAAAATGCACTTAGGAATCCTTACGATTCCTAAGGAGAAAATACACCTACGAGATCCTCTCGATCCGTAGGGAGAAAAGTCTTTGTGAGACTCTCACGGCTCATAAAGTTAAAGTCTTAGGCAGCAGATCTGAACCTGCGGCCTAAGCCATCACTACCTCTTGAAGAAGCCAAGACAGGATGCTCACTCCATCATCTGTCGACCATGCTTATTAAGGTAACATGCAGATAATAAAAGAAGGGGGAAAGCACGGAGATGACACAAGACATTGCAAAAAAAATGTGTGTATCTTTATTCATGAATTCAATTAAGTACAAGGCGAATCGCATAAAAGAATAAAGAATGGATACATATTATTCAAAGATTACAAGTGTATGATTGATACAAAATGTTCATGGAGAAGGAAGCGTCTTCAACAAATCCGCAAGCTGCTCTCGCACTTCTTTCAACGCCTCCTCCTGAGCGGCTGCCGCGGCCACTTCTGCTTCCACCTGGGCCCGCTGCTGCAGGTAGGATGAAAGTTGCTCCTCAACTGCCTGCTGAGCTGCCTCGCGATTTTATGCATCCCGCTCGACGACATCAAGCTGCTGCCTCAGTGTTAACCCATCAGAGATGCATCACCGAAGGCCTTCAAAGATAACCTTCAACTGTGCAGCATTTGTATCCAATTGAGCATGCAGTCGGGCGGACTCGCTTGAGGTCTCTTTGCATTCCCTTCGCCTTAAAGCTGCTTCTTGTTCCAGATGGCGGAAGTAAGAAGCGCTCTGCTCGATCCATGCCGCCCGTTGAGTACTCGCGGCCAAGATCTCGGGGGCAGGACGCATAAGCTCCAGCTGATGCAGGCGGGCCTCGATCTCCCTGCAGTGATTAACCCAGGACTCGACGATGCCTTCATTATGAAAATTTGCAAGCGTCGCCAGCATCGGATTAACCTTCGCAGCGAAAGCTGCGGCGGATGTAGGAGCTTCTGCGTCGAGCTCCTCAACGTATCCGCTGAGCATGCTCAAACTCATCGCAGCACCCTTTGAGGATGGACGCCTAGAGAATGGGCCTGCCGGCATTATGATGCGAGACTCGAAGGGGGCCGGAATCGGAACGACAGCTGAAAAACAAAACATAATCAGATGACGGTTTAAGAAATATAAGAAAGTCATCAATGAGGGAGTTTACTATACCAGCTGCAGCAGGCGGCAAAGCCGGGAGGACCGGTGGCGCGGCAGATCTTACATCTCCTCCTTCGATCTGTAGCACTGCAATCAGGGCAAGAAAGAATCAGAAATAATTCCATTATTGAAAAAAGAAAGGGCATCAATTGAAAACTATACTCACCAGCGCCACTGGAGGAAGCAAGCTCCGACGGGAAGGGGAAGTGCGGGTGTAGCACCTGGTAAAGGTGATCAAAAAGTACTCCTGCAAGGACGCAATAGTATAACTGTTAATGTATATGCCCTAGGGGCCATTATTGTATCATACTAATTTGTATATTACTTAATGGAAGCTTGGGATATTCACAGTTATATAACAGTCTTGCTAAATATGGTAGTATGCTACTTGGTTTTATCTATCTTAATATGTATGTTCGTATTGATAGAGCCCTTAGGATCTTGCTTGACTACCAACGTTGTGATGGCAGTCACACTAGTAGGGGCTGGGTAGTCTACAAGCACATCCTTTTCCAGATCCCTAGTCATAGGATTATCGAGACAGGGCATCGATACTCCGGAGTAGACTAGTGTGTACGCTTCTCATCCCAGTTGGGGAGATGGTCTGTCCCACAGCCATCAGTACGCCGTACTGGAGATAGTATACAGGTGCTCGCTGGGTTATGGGTACACCGGACAGGACTCGCAGGGAACTGTTGGTTGGTATTATAACCGTCGTCAGTTAACAGTTCCCAGGTGACATGAGTACAGCATAGTCCGCAGACTTGACACTGCTACTTCGCCTCAAGTGTGTCCCACTGTTCTTAGATTGCTTCCCTACCACGGCTCAAAGGAGTCGTGCAAACAGGTAGCAGTTGGGTGCAGTCCCGAGCACTTGGAGGCAGTGGCGGTTAGACAGGATTCGTCTCTCCCGGTATTGGGAGTTGATACCCGCTGTGCCAGAGAGCCATTACGCAAAGTCCCTGGCCGGGGCAACCGGGATTTACTGGTAGATTCCAGTAGTTTCTCAAGGTGTAATGGGCTACACTCCGACATGACTTATACCGTTATTAGAGGACTGACGCTTGCCGTCTCCTTAGGCCCGATATGCGATAGTCTTAGACGAACAGACCGAACTGTACGGAGATTATCATATCAGGCTCAGTAGGAGTTCGGATGGGTTTCCTCATCGGCCTTCTTATCGACATCTACCTGGGGACCGTTACGTACAGCTAATGCCGCTTGCGGTCTGTGGTTAAACCCACTGCCAGCGTAATAGTTGAGTCTTTAGAGTCCCACACAGAGGTTTCCCTGCTCCAGGCGAAACGATATAGAGGTCGTATGGTTTTACGACAAGGGTTCGGACGCATACGTGTGTTTACGCACGTACGACATTCGGACAGTTTTTACTAGCCGGCTTTGGTTTAAGCCAGATTCTAGTATCGGGTTATTGGATTTATACAGTTTAAAGTTTTTCCGTGTTTTCACGGATAGGAGGGGCGTTCTTGTAATTTCGCGAGAAGGTTCTAGAAGGATGGTGACTTGGGGGTTTAGGTGGCATTTGCATTTATTGTTTTAATGACTCATTTGTGTGATTCATCCATGGAGTTAATGCTTCATTAATTGTTCTAATGACCCATGAGATGAATCACTCATATGAATAAATGAAGCATGGTTGTTAAATCATTTATTTATTTATTTGATAAATAATAATGCTTCATATATATTCAAATGAGATCATTATCTCTTCTCATTCTCATGCTCACCTTCTCTCTCCTCAAGCTCTCTCTCTTCAAACCCTAATCCTCCCCTCTCATGTGTTGAGATCAAGGATTAGATAGACTAATTAATCCATAACCTCACTCTATATCATCTAGGTACCTTTGATTAGCAACTAAAGAAACCTAGTTACCTCAAGTTTAGAGGTGAAGCTTGGAATAGAAGCTCTTGGGTGGATCGTCTATTACATAGAGTAGGCCGAGGAGGAGGTGGAGAACGAAAAAATGAAGGACTAGGTTCACTAAGTATAATCTCTTTTCATAGTAGTTAAGAACTCCTATGCTTGTGTTAGTTATAGTTTAGCAAAGATTCTTCGGTTAGTCGATGTTAACTCAAAGAACAAGATCGTTTTTCATATTTCCGCCTCCCTGCAACTCGTAGGGTGTTGTACATCGACTTACAGTGGTATCAGAGCCTCGCTAAATAATAATTAACTCATTAGCAAAATCGTAAGAATTTCGAACGCAAAACGAACCGGAAAAAATATCGAAATCACATAGTTTCTGTCGATTTTAAAACAGGCTCTAAAAATTTTTCAGGGACCTTCAGAATAACCTTCAGAGAAATATAAGAACACTGAAAGAAATTGGGTTCATGAATCGGCTAAAGAGCCATGGAACCGCGGCCGATCCCACCGATCCGCCACGGATCCGCGGCCGAGTTGGAGCCGATTCAGCCCAAGTTTTTCCAGTGGTTCTTCTGTGATGTTTTTGTCTTTTCTGGAATGTTTATTTTCTGCTCAAGTCTCAGGTGCACAGAGAAGTTTTGGAGTAGAATCTGATATGTTTGCTCGATCGAAATTATACGATGTTTGCTAATCTGATTATATCTGTGAACTGTTTAATGTGTTCGTAAATCTCCCCTAACTGCTAGTATGTCGGTTGGCAGGGGGTTGCACATTTCTGTAATGGATTTTACTGTTTGTGGTTATGAACTGTATTGGATTGTTGTGATGATTGGCCAGGGTTTGTGATGGGTTATTATATTAATTCATTCGATGTAATTGTAATATGTTGTAATATTATTTTGGGAGGCGCATCCAGGTTGCGGTTGTAGCCACCGTTGTATTATTTCATTTTACTGTTTTTGCTCCTAGGATAGACCCAAGATGGGGTGCACAAAATACCAGGTACTTTGAAGTGTTTAGTGGCCTACTCACGTTGTTGAGGGAGACCGCTTCACTTCGGGTACTTGGCGGGTAGTTTGTCTTACCCGTAAGGGTCTAGGATGGGATAATGGCTATTCATCACAACTGTGTAATCCGTCTTTCGTTGCAGGCTCAAAAGAAATGCGGATTGCTTGCACATCCAATAATGTTCATCTGTGATCTGGAATGCCTATTATTGCGTCTGACGAATGAACAATATCTATATATGATAGCTATTTTGACGTCACTTATGTTTTACACCCGCGCTAGCCCAGCCCCCGCTCTGTCGTTAGTTAAGTAACCTAACGGGTGATGACGGGACCCAGTGGCGAATGCGGATGGCATAAGAGGACGTTGTATTTTTGTTGTTTTCTGCGATGATAGGTTAATGATGGGACGCATTATTATTAATGCAAAGAAAATAAACCAAAATTGAATCGTTGGAACAGTTTAAAAGAAACCACTCGGTTATTTTTAAAACAGAAGATATTTTTAATTGCGGAGCTTTAACCACTCCTTTTAAAAGCTATCAGGTTCCTTCGGTCATATCAAGTTCACTACGTTCACGGTTTCGCCAAAACCATTCGTAGCCCTCCGTCATTTCATTTGGGTATTCAGTAGTATTCAAGCTATGTATTTTGGCCAAAGTCAAGGCATAGTGTTTGGTAGCTGCTGGGTATTCATTTGTTGCGTAGATAGATGAGTTAGTTTGGGACAGTCGTATTATCATTTGACCAAAGTCAGGGGTATGTACGGATGGGTTCAAATTGACAAGATAATGACGGGTAGAACTTGGAATGTGACTTATGACATTTTGACCAAAGCCAAGGTCATAAGAGCATGGGGAAAAAATATATATCGGGAATTTCTAAAGAAACTGAAATTTACAAAGAGATACATACCATTTGGAGTTTGATGAATGTTGGTAGGATTCCTTCAACATTATCATACGATGATATTTGGATCCCGATCCTACTGTGAGTATATGCTACTCATCAGGAGATTTGTCACTTAACGATCAATGCTATAAACCAAGTAGGTGCCGAGAAAAGTGTCAGCGGGGCTACGCCCCCAGAGAAAAGAGGTTATTTAATTAAGGAACTTCGCGAAAGCGTTGGAAAACCTCCCTCGAAGTATCGACACTGGCCTGGCTGAACGGTTAAGCAAGTATTGTACGGTGAGAATAGTCCTGGCTAATTCTTCTTTTATGGTTTGAGGAAGGATTCGAGAAACAGTGGGAGCCATCCAATTTAGATAAACTAAAAACCACTCTAAACTTGCAAGAGCATCATGCTAAAGTGTTTCTTCTCTCTCTCCTACTTGCAGCGACCCTGAAAATGACTGGACTTAAGTTACTTTTAGAGAAAAATATACTGACAGGATCAAACTATAAAGAGTGGCTGCGGAATGTCAAAATGGCTTTGACCTATGACAGATTGGGGTATGTCCTCACCACTAAGGCACCTGCAGTCCTAGGTCCCAAATCCAGTAATGCGGATAAGGAAATCTGCAAAACCTGGGAGTTAGATTACGCGAAGGCCAAGTGCATCGTGCTTGCCTCGATGAACAATGAACATCAGAGGAGGCATGAGGATATGGATCTAGATGCCATATTTCTCCATACAAAGGAACTTTATGGAGAGCAATCTCATATAGCAAGATACGAGACCTCAAAGAACTTGTTTCGAGCGAGGTTGGCCGTCGGATCATCGGTAGGAGAACATGTCCTAAAGATGATAGGCTATATTGAAGAGCTCGCAGACCTTGGGACGACTTTGGATAACGAGCTCTATACAGACTTAATTCTCCAGTCCCTTCCTTCCACCGACGCCCAGTTTATTCTGAATTTCAACATTCAAAGAAAAGAAGTTGAACTTCCAGAACTCCTTAACATGTTGAGGAGTGCAGAGGGCACCTTGCAAAAGGCAAGGGAAACACCCGCTATGTTTGTTAGCGGTGCTTCATCTTCCAGGTCCAAGGCTAGGGCCAAAAGAAAGAAGAAGAAGGCCGCCACCAAATCTAGAGGAGGTGTTAGTAAGGTGGGAGCAAAGGGAAAGAAAAAGTTTGCGGTACCAGTAGTGGCCCAGGATGAGTGCTTCCATTGTCATAGGAAAGGGCACTGGAAGAAAGACTGCAAGGCGTGGAACGCCAAGAACCAGGAACCGAAGCAAGATGTGGCTTCGACTTCAGGTGTGTTTGTAATTGAGAATTGTCTGTCAATCAACTCTACTTCCTGGGTATTGGATACCGGATCAGGATCTCATATATGCAATTCATTGCAGGCACTGAGAAACCGTAGAGTGCTGAAGGATGGTGATATGACCCTGATGGTTGCTAATGGAGCTAGCATGGGAGCTGTGTCCGTAGGGGATTATCACCTGGGATTGACGAGTGGACATATTTTGGTTTTACATAACTGTTTTTGTGTACCTAGTTTAACGTGTAATATCATATCAGTTTACTTGTTATCAAATAAAGGTTATGATTTCATGTTTGTAAGCGATGTTGTTAACATCCACCTTAATCATAGTTTGATTGGGTCCGGTACACTGGATAACGGTATATATGTCTTAAACCAACTCCATATTTTCAATATCCAGAACACACTAAAAAGAAAGTCTCCAGATTTAAATAAGGCTTTCTTATGGCATTGTAGACTAGGTCACATCAATGAGACAAGATTAACTAAGTTACATAGAGAAGAATATTTGGACTCGTTCGAATATCAAACTTATGCCACTTGTCAATCATGTCTCAAAGGAAAGATGACAAAGGCTCCATTCACTGGACATGGAGTAAGAGCGAGCGAGCTCTTAGGACTCATACACAGCGATGTATGTGGTCCAATGTCTACACATGCAAGAGCTGGTTTTTCCTATTTCATTACTTTTACGGATGATTACTCAAGGTACGGATTCATTTATCTGATGAAACATAAATCCGAGGCTTTTGAGAAATTCCAAGAGTATAAGAATGAAATAGGAAACCAAACCGGCAAAAGTATCAAGACACTGAGATCTGATCGAGGTGGTGAATACTTAAGTGCCGAGTTTCTAGGTTACCTAAATTCTCTCTCAGCTTACTCCTCCATACACTCCACAGCATAACGGTGTATCGGAGAGACGGAATCGAACCCTATTGGATATGGTACGTTCCATGATGAGTAATGCTGAGTTACCGTGATCTTTCTGGGGTTATGTGCTAGAATCAGCGGCATATCTTCTGAACAGGGCTCCTACCAAGACTGTGCCTACCATGCCATATCAGATGTGGAGTGGGAAGAAACCCCATCTTCAGCATCTGAAGATATGGGGATGTCCATCTTTTATTAAAAAGCAGCATGCGGACAAGCTCGGGGCACGATCAGTACAGTGTAAGTTTGTGGGATATCCAAAGAACTCCAAGGGATATTATTTCTATTATGCAGAGGAACAAAAGGTTTTTGTTTCTCGTAATGCCCATTTTCTAGAACATCAGTTTTTAGAAAGGGAAATAAGTGGGAGCGAAATAGAACTGGAAGAAATTCCAGAACCACAAACTACTACTGAAAGTTTGGTAGAACCAGTAATTCAAGAAGAACAGGACATTCCCGCACCCCTCCGCAGGAGTAGTAGGCCGTCTCATCCGCCTGAGAGATACTGCGGTTTTATTATAGATGGGGATGGAGAGGATTGCATCATTGATGATGATGAACCTACTAGCTTCCAGCAGGCCATCCAGAGCGGCGACTCGGTATGATGGCTAGATGCAATGCGGACCGAAATGGAGTCCATGTACACCAACAAAGTATGGACTTTAGACTTTGCTCCAGATTGGGTAAAACCCCTAGGATGCAAATGGATCTTCAACAAAAAGATTGGTGTAGATGGACAGGTGGAAACCTATAAGGCTAGACTTGTTGTAAAGGGTTTTCGTCAAAGACCTGGTTTGGACTATGACGAAACTTTTTCTCCAGTGGCTATGCTCAAATCCATTGAGGTCCTTCTTGCTATTGCTACCTTCCATGATTATGAAATCTGGCAGATGGACGTAAAGACGGCCTTTCTGAATGGTAATTTAGAAGAGTGCGTTTATATGGATCAGCCAGAAGGTTTCAATCAGAGTGGGAGCAGCGGGAAAGTATGCAAGTTGCTTAAGTCCATTTATGGACTAAAGCAGGCATCGCGGAGTTGGAACATCTGTTTTGATGAAACAGTCAAAGAATATGACTTTATCAAAAATCCAGATGAACCATGTATATATAGTAAAGTTGTTGCACGAAGTGTCGTGTTCCTCGTCTTGTACGTGGATGACATTTTATTGATAGGAAATGACATTCCTATGCTACAATCTGTCAAGGGATTCTTGTCACACAGGTTCTCCATGAAAGACCTGGGTGATGCCTCTTACATTCTGGGGATCCGGATCTATCGTGATAGATCCAAGAGGATGTTGGGACTTTCGCAGTCTAGGTATATCAACACTATACTGAAAAGATTCAGTATGGAAGTTTCTAAGCGCGGTAATCTACCGGCTTGTCACGGAATCACCCTATCCAAAAAGATGTCTCCTAAGACTGATTTGGAAAGGGATTGCATGTCGATTATACCCTACGCTTCTGCGGTAGGCTCTATAATGTATGCGATGTTGTGCACCAGACCAGATGTAGCTTACGCACTCAGCGTGGTAAGCCGGTATCAGTTAGACCCAGGGAAGAATCACTGGATAGCGGTAAAGAACATTCTCAAGTACCTGAGAAGGACTAAGGAGATGTTATTGGTTTACGGCGGAAAAGACCTCAAGATGGAGGCCTTTGTTGATTCTGGCGTCCAGAGTGATAAGGACGATTCTAAGTCCATGTCTGGTTATGTCTTTACCCTCAATGGAGGGGCGGTGTGCTGGAAGAGTTCCAAGCAGGACACCGTTGCTGACTCGACTATGGAAGCGGAGTATATTGCTGCTTGCGATGCCGCAAAAGAAGCAGTCTGGATAAAGAAGTTCCTAACAGAACTTCAGGTGGTTCCTATCATAGTTGATCCAATACCTCTGTATTGCGACAACAACGGAGCTATAGCTTTAGCGAAGGAACCAAGGTCCCATCAGAAGTCCAGACACATCTTAAGGCGGTATCACCTGATCAGGGAGATAATATATCGCCGGGAGATCAAGGTCCGGAGAGTTGCTACTAAAGAGAACATTGCTGATCCATTCACAAAGGCCCTACCTCAGATTCAGTTCGAGAGGCTACTCGAGATCATAGGTCTTCGATATGCCAGTACATGGCCCTAGTGCAAGTGGGAGATTGTTAGTGTATATGCCCTAGGGGCCATTATTGTATCATACTAGTTTGTATATTACTTAATGGAAGCTTGGGATATTCACAGTTATATAACAGTCTTGCTAAACATGGTAGTATGCTACTTAGTTTTATCTATCTTAATATGTATGTTCGTATTGGTAGAGCCCTTAAGATCTTGCTTGACTACCAGCGTTGTGAAGGCAGTCACACTAGTGGGGGCTGGGTATTCTACAAGCACATCCTTTTCCAGGTCCCTAGTCATAGGATTATCGAGACAGGGCATCGATACTTCGGAGTAGACTAGTGTGTACGCTTCTCATCCCAGTTGGGGAGATGGTCTGTTCCACAGCCATCAGTACGCCGTACTGGAGATAGCATACAGGTGCTCGTTGGGGTATGGGTACACCGGACATGACTCTCAGGAAACTGTTGGTTGGTATTATACCCGTCGTCAGTTAACAGTTCCCAGGTGACATGAGTACAGCATAGTCCGCAGACTTGACACTGCTACTTCGCCTCGAGTGTGTCCCACTGTTCTTAGATTGCTACCCTACCACGGCTCAAAGGAGTCGTGCAAACAGGTAGCAGTTGGGTGCAGTCCCGAGCACTTGGAGGCAGTGGCGGTTAGACAGGATTCGTCTCTCCCGGTATTGGGAGTTGATATCACGCTGTGTCAGAGAGCCATTACGCAAAGTCCCTGGCCAGGGCAACCGAGATTTACTGGTAGGTTCCAGTAGTTTCTCAAGGTGTAATGGGCAACGCTCCGACACGACTTATACCGCTATTAGGGGACTGACGCTTGCCGCCCCCTAGGCCCGATATGCGATAGTCTTAGACGAACAGACCGGACTGTACGGAGATTGTCACATCAGGCTCAGTAGGAGTTCGGATGGATTTCCTCATCGGCCTTCTTATCGACATCTACCTGGGGACCGTTACGTACAGCTAGTGCCGCTTGCGGTCTGTGGTTAAACCCACTGCTAGCGTAGTAGTCGAGTCATTAGAGTCCCACACAGAGAGTTTCCCTGCTCCAGGCGAAACGATATAGAGGTCGTATGGTTTTACGACAAGGGTTCGGACGCATACGTGTGTTTACGCACGTACGACATTCGGATAGTTTTTACTAGCCGGCTTTGGTTTAAGCCAGATTCTAGTATCGGGTTATTGGATTTATACAGTCTAAAGTTTTTTCGTGTTTTCACGAATAGGAGGGGCGTTCTCGTAATTTCGCGAGAAGGTTCTAGAAGGATGGTGACTTGGGGGTTTAGGTGGCATTTGCATTTATTGTTTTAATGACTCATTTGTGTGATTCATCCATGGAGTTAATGCTTCATTAATTGTTCTAATGACTCATGAGATGAATCACTCATATGAATAAATGAAGCATGATTGTTAAATCATTTATTTTTTATTTGATAAATAATAATGCTTCATATATATTCAAATGAGATCATTATCTCTTCTCATTCTCATGCTCACCTTCTCTCTCCTCAAGCTCTCTCTCTTCAAACCCTAATCCTCCCCTCTCATGTGTTGAGATCAAGAATTAGATAGACTAATTAATCCATAACCTCACTCTATATCACCTAGGTACCTTTGATTAGCAACTAAAGAAACCTAGCGGCCTCAAGTTTAGAGGTGAAGCTTGGAATAGAAGCTCTCGGGTGGATCGTCTATTACATAGAGGAGGCCGAGGAGGAGGTGGAGAACGAAAAGAAGAAGGACTAGGTTCACTAGGTATAATCTCTTTTCATAGTAGTTAAGAACTCCTATGCTTGTGTTAGTTATAGTTTAGCAAAGATTCTTCGGTTAGTTGATGTTAACTCAAAGAACAAGATCGTTTTTCATATTTCCGCCTCCCCGCAACTCGTGGGGTGTTGTACATCGACTTACAATAACGTCAATGTTAGTAATATGTATGCCCTAGAGGCCATTACTGTACATAGGATGTATATTGTAGTGGATGCTGGGACATATATAGGGAGGACTTTCTTGCTCGACATGATAGTATGCTATCTGGTTGAACTTTACCTTAACGTGTATACTGATTGTCTCTCTGTTACATGTTGGTAAAGCCCTTAGGATGTGTGCTTGACTACCTGGACTATGATGCGGATCATACTAGTGGGGACATGGTAGTCCATAAGTACATCCTTCAAAGTCCCTAGTCGTGGGTGTATCGAGACGGGGCATCGATATACCAGAGTAGACTAGCGTATACCTTCTCGACCCATAAAGATGGGCGATGGATGATCCCATATCCATTGGTGTTTGACATCAGAGATGATATACGGGTGCTCAGTAGAGACTGGGTACACTGGACGGACTCGCCGAGAACTCCCAGATGGTATTATACCTCACGTCAGATGGCAGTTCTCTGGTGACACTGGTACAGAGTAGTCTGTTGACCCGAGATCGTCATAGAGTCTTGTGTGGTTCCCACTGTGCTTTGATTTCCATCTTACCACGTCCAAGAGGGCGTGCAAAACGGTGGTTTTTGGGTACAGTCCCGAGTCACATGGAGGCAATGAGCGATAGGAGGGGATTCGTCTCTCCCGGTATAGGGGGTTGATGTTGCGCTGTGTTCGATTGGCTATAACAGGAAATCCCTGGCCAGGGTTGCTGAGATTTACTGGTAAGTGTTACCAGTAGTTTCTCGAATTGTTATAGACCTCATATCGATACGACTTATCGAGCTATTGGGGTCTGACGTTTACCACCCCTAGGCGAGATATGCGACAGATCAGACGATCAGACCGGACTGTACGGTAGTGTTACTGGTCGGATTCGCAGGAGTGTGAGCGGGCTTGCTCGTCGATCTTCTGATCGCTCAATACCCGGGTGGCCGTTACGTTTAGCAGACCGCTTGCGGCTTGTGGGTGTTTGATATGATCATCGCCTGCTGCCGGCGTATTGACGAGTCTTTAGAGTCCTACACAGAGGTTTCCTGGCTCAAGCGAAACGAAATAGGAGCGCATATAAGATATGTGCGGGACCGAGAATAATGCGTGTATGTGATACCGTATTCCATTCTCGTGATGAATGTATCGAGTGGTTGTATGCGATATAACCTAGTTATCGATTCAAGCGTTGATTCGATAAGCCGATACATTGTATACTAGTCGGTTGTGTGCGACATGACCGGATCATTGAATCAAGTGTTGATTTAATGATTTAATGTATAATTATATATTTGATATATTACTTTGCATTAACTAGTAATGGTTCACTTTAAATGGATTTTCTCACTTGGATTGTGCAAGTTGTATATGTGATATACTTTTATGCACATGTTTGTATCATGTTTGATGATGCATATTAACTTGGTTAAGTGTAAAGATTAAACCATGGTTTACTTAATGATTAGGGTTTTGATTATCTTATTCATTTATTTATATATATTCATTTTGGAAATTATTTAAGGATGGTGGCTTATTTTGTTTTATGCTGAAGTTTCTTGAAACTTTGATCAAGTCAACCATTCTTATCTCTTCCTTAACCCTAACCATCATATCTAACCATGGTCCATTCTCTACACTAAACTAAGGTTAATATTATGATAAGAATGGATTTTATTTTCTATTCTATTATTCTTATCATAACAATATTCATCTTCTTCATCTTCTTCTTCATTGAAGAAGCTTGAGGTCATCAATGGTGGATTGATGATTTGAGTGAGAAATCCAATTCTAAAGTCTACCCACTTCCTATTTCTTCATCCTCTACCTCTTGCCAAGTAGTAGAGTGTGTTTCCTTCACAAGTTTCTTGACTTGGTGAAGTGAGAGCTTGATCTTGCGATGCTTCGACGTAGATCATCTTCGGCATGGACATCGACAACCTAGCTCGCTTATTCTCCGATGAAGTCGACGCTAGAGCCCGGATTCTTTTTGGACAGCGGAGAGGACTTCGTTGCGGAGCTATGGAGGTGGAGCACCGGATCTACAAAGGTTGTATTTCCGATTCTCATAGTTAAGTGTTAACTAGTTAGCTTTTTCGCCTAATTTTCTAGCAAACGATCCGTAGTCGGGTCTCTCGGCACCTAGATTTTTTGAATTTGGCATGGTCGATGTCTTGTGAGACCTCACTAGAGTGCCTAGGAACCCTACAGTGGTATCAGAGCCTAGCTAGAGCCTTAGGCGAAGTCTAGACGGAGTTTGAAACCCGGACGAACCGAAAACACGAACCCAAAATAGCTCTCTGTACTTTTTCTAAAAATGTGGATTTTTGCAAATTAAAAATATGCAGAAAAATCAGCAGGTAAATCTAAGAATTACGATGCAAAAATTACCTAATGATCTTTCTAAAGTGCGGCGGAACCGCGGCATTAGCGTGCTAATGCGGCCTTCCGCCGCACTTTTGTCTTATCTGCTATTGAATTTTGCACAGTAACTCCTATTTTTCAGTGCTGGTTTTCCTGGGAATTTTTAATCTGAAATCAAGAGTTGAGTATTTTGGGTTGTATTGGGAGTTCATACATTCGATCGGATTGTCAAACTTTGTCTATGTGTCGTTCCGGATAATTTTTTGAATATGTTAGAAAGTTCGACCGGATATAAATACCCAATTTTTCCCCTGTCGGGAAATTTCCAAGTGTTGGATATTTCTGTAGTTTAATCACGTTCTAAGTAGTGCAAGTAACACGATGGTCCCTCTAGAAGACAACAAACTTTAACTCGATTATGTGACCGTCTTGAACAACCCTTTGAACCTTCGGGTTTGGGGCAGTACGGCGTGCCACATGTGAGGCGTTGGCTTGACCCTTCTACGGCTGGACCGTCGGTACTGAGGCACGAACTGAATGTTGTTAGACTTATTTCATGTGTTGATCTGTATCGGGAAAACTTGGGTGTTCGAATGTTCAATCGGAAAGTTTAACATTTTCTAATTATCTGGAATGGGATACAATAATTGGAATTCACAAGTAGTTATGAGATAACTAAATGAATGTTATAAACGTAGCAGTTTAGTCTCACTTGATCGGTTGCCACGGAATTTTGATGTGATCAAAAGTCCGTCGCAATCACGTAGCGTACGCGGATACTCGCCGGGTAAACTTAATAGACAGCCTCACCCCATTGCCCCGACCAAGTGACTGTAGGAGAACCCCGTCACCGAAAGCATCCGTTCGGGTGCTCGCGGTAGCGGTGTTCCGCCTTGGTGCACTTCGTCGACGGTATCGGGGGTGCGGCCGCCTAATAAAGTTTGCGACGAGTATTCGATCAGACTGTCGGGAATCTTGTTGAATTGCCCGACTCGATATTGAAAAGTGTTTTCAATGATGAGACTAAAATGCGGGGTTTATAATTGTTAGGCATACGATGTCTAAGTAATTCATTTGGTCAGGCATGCGATGTCTGAGGAGGTTGCGGATTCCAACTGTTGTAGTTTTACACTTTCTTTTCTGTGACCGTAAGTGTAATATGTGATGTCGCCGGTTTCGTTGCTATATGTCAACGACAATTGGGATGCGTATATTTACTTACGTTGATGACATGTGATGTTATGTGTTGCTGGATATGTTATATTGGATCGTCGTGTTTGAATAGCCGGGGTTTTTTTATGTGAGATGAGTGTTTTTCATTTTCATTCATGTAAAAACTTGTATGTAATATTCTTTTATTGGGGCACTTCCAGGTTGCGGAAGTAGTCACCGTTTGTATATTATTTACTTTTCCGCACTAGGATAGACCCAAGGAGGGGAGCACAAGTAACCGGGTTCTGGAGTCCAGTGGGAGACCAACTCGAGGAGTCGAGTCCGGGTCTCCTAACTCTAGAATTGGTAGGGTTGCTTGCCGCTCTCGTAGGGGTCTAGGGGTGTGGGTTTGGCTATTCATCACGACCGTGGAATCCGTGTTTTATACTGGCTCGTATTGAAAACACGGACGTCCTAGTATATCCAATATTTCATATGATTCTTCTGCTGCGATATCTGTGATGTGATCATGTGATGTTCTGTGATAGATACAGTATATAGTATATATGATATATTATATAGGCGTTACTTATGTTTTACACCCGCGCTAGCCCTGCCCTGCTCTGCCGTTAGTTACCTAACCTAACGGTGCACGAGAGGACATCGAGGCGAATGCGGATGGCATAAGTGTACGTCGTATTTATCTGTGATGTTTAGGTGTTTAAATGATGGGACTTCGTTAATGTGATTAATGAAATAAAAGAAACCTAAGATGTTGTAGAATCGAATTTCAAAATAAAACAGGTAGCTACAGTTCTTGCTTTGCATAGCGGTATATGTGATATATCCTGCACCTTATTCGATGAGGAAAGGACCGAGATCCCTTCACCGGGAGTGACTCCTTTAGCAATAACTGGCAGATGCTATACACTCGGTTTGTCTTTTGATTGCTTTTAAGTGTTTTTGCTTTGCACAGTGATATATATGATATATCCCGCACCTCATTCGACGAGGAAAGGACCGACGATCCCTTCACCGGGAGTGACTCCTTTAGCAAAACTAGAAAAGCCTCAAAAACACTCCATTTCAAAATCATTTGATTCTACAACGATATCAAGTTCATTACGCAATAGGTTTTCAGAAAAACCTGTCGTAGCCCTCCATCATTTCAGATAAGTAGTAGTTAGTATTCGTGCTGCGTTTGTTGGCCTTTGTCAAGGCGCAGTGTGCGGTAGCTAACTGGTGCTTATCTGCTTATGCATATGATGCAGATTGAGTTAGGGTAGTCGTGCGACCTTGTTGGCCTTTGTCAAGGGCCGTGCGGGTGGGTTTAATTCAATCAGGAAATGACGGGTTGAACTTGACTAGCATCCTATGGTTTGTTGGCCTTTGTCAAGGTCATAGGAGGCTAGGGGCAAAATATTATCGGGAATTTCAAGTGTTGAAATTTGCAATGAGATTGCATACCTTCTATGAGATAGTTGGATCCCGATACCCGCTGCGAGTAAGTGTTACTCCTGGGAGAGTTTTATACATTACAATTAGCCGATCAAGTAGGTGTCTAGAAAGGTGTCAACGGGGTTACGCCTCTGGGAAAACGAGGTTTACATTAATTAGGTTCGTGCGAAAGCACGGGGGACCTCCCTCAAAGTACCGACACTGGCCTGGCTGAAAGATTGGCGAACTTGTAGTGTGTAATTAATCCCGGCTAGTCTTTCCTTTTAGGGTTTGAAGGAAGATTTGATAAAAAGCAGTGGGAGCCATCCTGATTAGATAAAATAATAACCAATCTATTCTTGACAGAGCGCACGCTGAGTGTTTTCTTCTCTCTCTCTCCAGGTAGCGACCATATCACGCCTTAATCAAGATAATAATACGGATAATTGACCGAACCCGCTTGTTATACTGAGCTGGGGAACGTTGGTCCCGCTCCAACTTATAATTGTTATAAAACAGAGCAGGAAATTGGGGATTACCAGAATTCCCGTGCCGCCCAAACGAAGAGAGTGCATGCTGATGCATCATCTTCGGGTGTGTTCATTATACAGAACTGTTTCTCAGTATCTTTTACGTCCTGGGTATGTGATACCAGATCAGGATCCCAGATATGTAATCTGTTACATAGGGCTACAGAAAGGTAGAGGACTGAGAACGGGTGATAAGTTTCATGAGGCAGAAAACGGGGCAAGAGTTGCAGCCAAGTCTGTTGGTCACTGTCACCCTGTATTACCAATACATTGATTCTGAACGAATGTTATTAGATACCGAACCTGATTTACAAAATCATATCAGTCTCTTTATTAGTAAAGAAAGGATATAATTTTGTATTGTTGGATAATGTTTTGAACATTTCCTATATCAAAAGTTGATCGGTTCAGGCACGTTATCTAAAAGTATTAATGTTCTAAATCAAACTACAGTTCTTTAGTATACGGAACACACACAAGAGGAAGAGTTCAGAAATGAACGAATCCTTCTTGAGGCATTGTAGACTAGGTCATATCAATGCGACCCGACTAGCTAGAGTTACATGTAGATGCATATTTAAATCAGTTTGAATTTACATCTTGTGAAACTTGCCAGTCATGTCACAAAGATATAATGACACCAGCTCTGTTTATTGGAAACAGGGAAAGAGTTAATGAACTCTTGGGATGATACATGTTGATGTATGTAGGTCCCCTGTCTACACATGCCAAGACCGGTTCTTTGTACTTCATTACATTCTCTGATAATCTCTCGAGATTCAGATCTATGTTCTTGTTGAAACACAAGTCCGAACCTTTTGAGATATTCACGGAATATAAGTCAGAAGTAGAGAACCAAAATACGGGTATAAGTATTATGTCCTTTGATGTGATCAAGGAGGAGAATACTTGAGCACGGAAATCCTGGACTATTCTAAAGGAGAATGAGATTCTCTCTCAGCATTACTCCTCCGAATACACCATAGCACGATGGTATATCGGGGCGGAGCAATAACACCCTATATGATATGGTGTGCTCTATGATGAGTACTACTGAGTTGCCTTTTTCCTTTAGGGAGTTATGCACTTGAGAAGATGCATACCTATTGAATAGGGTTCAAATCAAATCAGTTGCCTACCGCTTCATATGTGATATAGAAAGGGAAGAGCCCATATCTTAAGTTGGTTAAGATTTGGGGTTGTCCGAGCTTTGTCTAAAAGCAAAATCCGGACAAGCTCGAGGCGAGGTCTGTAATGTAGAACTGGAAATGTTCCAGCTACACAAACTACAGTACATGATTTGATAGAACCAAAGGATTCAGTAGATTCCAACGAACCTCAGCCTCTCCGCCGATCTAGTAGGGTTCCTCACCCACCTGAGAGATACTTCGGTTTCTCTATGACAGTGGGAGCGAGGATTGCATCATGAGATGATGACCCAACTAGCTTCGAGCTGGCCATCGAGAGTAAGACTCTATAAGAATGGCTGGATGTTTAGCGATCTGAGATGGAATCCATGTACACCAACAAAGTATGGACTTTGGTTGCTATATCTGAAGGGTTAAATCCCCATCAGGAGCAAGTATATCTTGAGAAGATTACTTGGTGTAGATGGAAAAGTTGAGACTTTCAAAGCTAGACTTGTTAAAGTTTTTCGTCATCGACCAGGCGTGGATTATGATGAAACCTTTTTCTAAGAAGCTATGCTTAAGTCCATCCAGATCCTACTTACCACGGCTACATACCATGACTACGATATCTGGTGGTTGGGTGCCATGACTGCTTTTCTAAATGTTGTTTTAGAAGAGTGCGTCTATAAGTACACAGCCAGAGGGCTTCGTAGACAGTGGGAGCAGCGGAAACGTGTGCAAGATGTTTTATAGGATAAAGCAGGCATCGCGGAGTTGGAACATCTGTTTTGATGGATAAGTCAAAGAGTTTGACATCATCAAAATGGTAGATGAACCATGTATAAACAAAAAGGTAGTAGGGAGTATGGTGTGATCCTCGCAGAGTACGTGGATGACATACTCTTGATAAGAAAAGAGTTTCTTATGCTACGCTCGGTCAATCTCCGCTTATCACTAGGATTCTCCATATAGGATCAAAATGATACCTACTAAATCCTGGATTTTGGATCTATGAGATAGATTTAATTGGATGTTAGGATTCTCACTAGTTGTAGTGAGATGGTATCAATCGATCCTGGGGAGAATCACTGGAAGGGTTCCAGGGTGATAAAGACGACTGAATGTCAGTCACAGGCATTGTCTTTACCCTCAGTGGAGGGACGGTATGTTGGAAGAGTTCCAAGCTAGATACCGTGACATACTAGACGATAAAAGCTTGATACATCGCTACTTAAGATGCTACCAAAGAGGATGTTTGGGTGTATATTTGTTCATGAGATGAACTTTGTTCCTCCCATTGTGTGACAATGGAGTTGTGGCTTATGCCAAGGAACGCCGGTCCCATAAGTGATCCAGACATATTCTAAGGAAGTATCACCTGATCATGGAGATGGTTGATCTCCAGGGGATCGAGGTCAGGAGAGTAGACTCAGAGGACAACACAGCGGATCCACTCACAAAGGCCTGTTCCCAGAGAGAGACTTTTATGGGATGGTTGAGTATGAGATACTGCAACCACTGCTATCAGATGGCCCTAGTGCAAGTGGGAGATTGTTAGTAATATGTATGCCCTAGAGGCCATTACTGTACATAGGATGTATATTGTAGTGGATGCTGGGACATATATAGGGAGGACTTTCTTGCTCGACATGATAGTATGCTATCTGGTTGAACTTTACCTTAACGTGTATACTGATTGTCTCTCTGTTACATGTTGGTAAAGCCCTTAGGATGTGTGCTTGACTACCTGGACTATGATGCGGATCATACTAGTGGGGACATGGTAGTCCATAAGTACATCCTTCAAAGTCCCTAGTCATGGGTGTATCGAGACGGGGCATCGATATACCAGAGTAGACTAGCGTATACCTTCTCGACCCATAAAGATGGGCGATGGATGATCCCATATCCATCGGTGTTTAACATCAGAGATGATATACGGGTGCTCAGTAGAGACTGGGTACACTGGACGGACTCGCCGAGAACTCCCAGATGGTATTATACCTCACGTCAGATGGCAGTTCTCTGGTGACACTGGTACAGAGTAGTCTGTTGACCCGAGATCGTCATAGAGTCTTGTGTGGTTCCCACTGTGCTTTGATTTCCATCTTACCACGTCCAAGAGGGCGTGCAAAACGGTGGTTTTTGGGTACAGTCCCGAGTCACATGGAGGCAATGAGCGATAGGAGGGGATTCGTCTCTCCCGGTATAGGGGGTTGATGTTGCGCTGTGTTCGATTGGCTATAACAGGAAATCCCTGGCCAGGGTTGCTGAGATTTACTGGTAAGTGTTACCAGTAGTTTCTCGAATTGTTATAGACCTCATATCGACACGACTTATCGAGCTATTGGGGTCTGACGTTTACCACCCCTAGGCGAGATATGCGACAGATCAGACGATCAGACCGGACTGTACGGTAGTGTTACTGGTCGGATTCGCAGGAGTGTGAGCGGGCTTGCTCGTCGATCTTCTGATCGCTCAATACCCGGGTGGCCGTTACGTTTAGCAGACCGCTTGCGGCTTGTGGGTGTTTGATATGATCATCGCCTGCTGCCGGCGTATTGACGAGTCTTTAGAGTCCTACACAGAGGTTTCCTGGCTCAAGCGAAACGAAATAGGAGCGCATATGAGATATGTGCGGGACCGAGAATAATGCGTGTATGTGATACCGTATTCCATTCTCGTGATGAATGTATCGAGTGGTTGTATGCGATATAACCTAGTTATCGATTCAAGCGTTGATTCGATAAGCCGATACATTGTATACTAGTCGGTTGTGTGCGACATGACCGGATCATTGAATCAAGTGTTGATTTAATGATTTAATGTATAATTATATATTTGATATATTACTTTGCATTAACTAGTAATGGTTCACTTTAAATGGATTTTCTCACTTGGATTGTGCAAGTTGTATATGTGATATACTTTTATGCACATGTTTGTATCATGTTTGATGATGCATATTAACTTGGTTAAGTGTAAAGATTAAACCATGGTTTACTTAATGATTAGGGTTTTGATTATCTTATTCATTTATTTATATATATTCATTTTGGAAATTATTTAAGGATGGTGGCTTATTTTGTTTTATGTTGAAGTTTCTTGAAACTTTGATCAAGTCAACCATTCTTATCTCTTCCTTAACCCTAACCATCATATCTAACCATGGCCCATTCTCTACACTAAACTAAGGTTAATATTATGATAAGAATGGATTTTATTTTCTATTCTATTATTCTTATCATAACAATATTCATCTTCTTCATCTTCTTCTTCATTGAAGAAGCTTGAGGTCATCAATGGTGGATTGATGATTTGAGTGAGAAATCCAATTCTAAAGTCTACCCACTTCCTATTTCTTCATCCTCTACCTCTTGCCAAGTAGTAGAGTGTGTTTCCTTCACAAGTTTCTTGACTTGGTGAAGTGAGAGCTTGATCTTGCGATGCTTCGACGTAGATCATCTTCGGCATGGACATCGACAACCTAGCTCGCTTATTCTCCGATGAAGTCGACGCTAGAGCCCGGATTCTTTTTGGACAGCGGAGAGGACTTCGTTGCGGAGCTATGGAGGTGGAGCACCGGATCTACAAAGGTTGTATTTCCGATTCTCATAGTTAAGTGTTAACTAGTTAGCTTTTTCGCCTAATTTTCTAGCAAACGATCCGTAGTCGGGTCTCTCGGCACCTAGATTTTTTGAATTTGGCATGGTCGATGTCTTGTGAGACCTCACTAGAGTGCCTAGGAACCCTACAGTCAATACATGAATTATACGGCCGAGAGATAAGACTAGTGGGTTACAAATCCATACCTTTAAGCATTTGCGATGGTGCGAGAGAAGGCAGAGAGGTGGCCACCGTTAAGGCAGTAGCTGACGGCGCTCTCTCGAGCAATGGGGCATCAACACTGGCCGCACCTGCGTTAGAAACAAGATAAGCCCTGTCAGGAAAGGTTGCAGAATAAAAAGGGACGGTAACCCGAAATTTACCTGATGAGTCGCCAGCCGAAACGGCGGCGTCTCCCTCCTCCATCGGCAGGGGTTCACCTCCCGTCGCCTCATTACCAGACTCTACGGGAGCCGTCGTCGTGCTCGCGAGGCCAGGAGACGGCGGAGGACCGTAGGCGGGGAGAGCAATGATCGGAGTATTGCCAGACTCTTGAGAAAGTGCGGCCGGCTCGTCCTCGGGAATCATTCCCGTCTCACCCGCTACTCCTTCGGGCTTAGCGGTCACGGCCGTCTCGTCCACCGTTGCCATAGGGTCGTCGGTCTCAGCCGCTCCATCCGCTGCTGCCCTAGGCTCGGTTATAGCAGTCGTCTCATTTGCCGCTACCTCACGCTCGGCAATGGTGGCCATCTCGGGTGCAGTAGGCGTGACTATCTCACCAGCTACTATCTCGGGTCCAGCAACCCCGGCTACGTCGCCCACCGTCGCCTCGGGTTCAGCCAGTACCTCCTCCACTGTCCCCTTAGGCTCGACGGTTTTTGCCGCTCCTTCAGTTGGACTTGGCCCTGTAGGGAAAGATATATAAGAACCCATAGTTTTACAACTCTTACAACAAAGTCTCGAAAGACACATTACCTGAGGTGGATCGATCGTTGGCCTCCCGAACTGCACGCATCGCCCGTCTATAAGCTGTAGACAAGGCGACCGGGGACTCTTCTGGAGGCATAGCGGCGGGAGTAACAGCACTTGGGCCCACTCCCACGGCCAAAGCTGCGCTACGCTCCTTCGCTGCGCGCCTCAAGTGCTTCCTCTCCTCCCGGGCTGTCACGACGGACCTCTTAGAAGCCTCCTTCAGCAAGGCGTCGTCGTCCGCATTCAAAGTTGCCTCCAGAGCCTTCAAGGCATCCATCATCGGCTTTTTGAGTAGAGACTCTCGCGGCAGCCCTGATGAGGCCGGAACATCGGTAGCTAGCCTGGGGAGAGTCCCCGCATCGGCTTGCACAGTAGATCCCGCAGCCCCTGCAAAGAGACAATGAAAGGATTAGATTGGCCATAAAAAAAAGGATAATAGAGACTCAGTGAGTCGAGACATACCAACACCCGATAGAGTGCGTTTCATCTCTTCCTCCTGGATGGTTTTCAGGGAAGCAGCGATGGCTTCTTCGGTAGAGACGCCTGTTTAAAAAAGAAAAGCATTAGTCAAAGACAATGATAAAAGTACGATGAAATGACAAAGAATACGACTAGTGATTACCTGATTGCGCAAGTTTAGCCAACCACGCTTCAAGCCTTGCCGATCGCTCAGAAGCCGCGATGGCGGCCGCCATATCAGTGTCTGCTGGATCAACGAAGAAACCCCCGTTGCTCCCGTATTCGATTAAGCCTTCGGTGAGAGGGGCCTGAGGCTCTAAGCCGAGGACGGCATCGAGAGAAAGAATCGACTTCTTCTTCCTCTTCTGTGCGCGGACCCCGGTCGCACCCAAAATCAACTTGCGCTTTGTGGGCACCTTAGGGCGGAGGGTCCCGATGTCCGAGCCCACGCCAGACTCAGGCGAAAACACATTCACCGTCTCCACTGGAGCACGGGGCACTGGGGGCACGTCGGCAGTAGCACGGGGTAATCCGCGCGGAGGGCTCAGCACGCGCGGTGGCTCAGCTCTAGCATCTCTCAGCGGAGGAACGACCGGGATCCTTGGCCTCAGGGGAGCTTTGCGGTCGCTACCAGGGGGCGCACCCTTACGGTCGACCAACAACCGCTTCTCTTCTCGGATGACGGCACCCATCGCGTGCGCGTACCAAGCCACGTACACGTGGAGGGCCTGGGGGACGCAGCTCGGCTCGCTGATAAAGAAGTGGGAGCCCGTGTTCAGCCGCATAAAATGGTGCAGCGCACTCCGTATCCCCTTCCTGGTGGCCGCGGGCTCTTCCAAAAATGCCTCCAGTGGGACCCCCTGGTTATAGCTTGATTGCTGTGCGAACCAATGGGGGTTGTACCTCATGAAGAGCGCCATGTCGTTTTGCCTGAACACCAGGAGCCCGGACGGATGGAGTATAAGTGAAGAATCTCCCGGGCTTTCAATACGGAGGCCCCGTCCTTGAAACCGTCACGCAGCGCCAACACCGCCTTCGAGGTCTCCAGGCCGATGGTCACGACCTTTTCCGTGAAAGAAATCCTCGCTCCGACCGTGTGCGGACGAAGGAGCAGCCCCCTAGCCTCCCGCGGAGACGGATTCACAATCTGTAAGGTTTGTCTAGCACCCTATAATGAGTTTTGAAGCATCACATGTCCCAAAGTTTAAATTTTGATGGTGCTAAACAAGCATGCAAAAGAATCGATCCTAGAAAATTAGGGTTATGAAACTTTAAAGCGAACAAAACTAGGGTTTCGAGACTACAACCTTTGTAGCTCCCTTTCGCTGGACTCCTTGGTGTCTTGGGAGTTGGAAGAAGGTCCTCTTGAAGTCCTCTCACGTCCACGACGATCCACCCGGAGTTCGCCGTCCAAGCTCGCAACTTCGAGAATCGAAGAGAACACTCTAAACAAGTTGGCTAAACTTGTGTAGAATGATGTTGTGGTTTAGAATCTCACTTCAAAAACCTTTCTTTATGTGTATTTTACTCACTAGAAAAAACTAGAGAGCAAATGGTGAAGGAGGAAGAAGATGGCTTTTTATTTCGACGAGAGTAGAATGATAACCATGAAAAGAAAAATGAAATATATCATTATATATTTTATTTCTTCTCACTATGAACCATGGTTAAAATGATGGAGACATTATTTAACTTGAGTTTTAGAACATAAAGAGAAGGATAACTCAAGGTTAAAGGTAGGTGAGAATGGTTAGGTTTAAAGAAGAATGTAGAAGCAAGCAAGAATTATCCTTATCTTTTCTATTTTGTTTTAAACAATAAATCAAATAATAATCCATATATTCAACCATGGTGTGAGTCTTATATTGCCATCTTATTCCATATATAAACAACCATGATAGATGGGTGTATGTATGTATGTGTGTATGCACATCCATATGTGCATGAAACTAGTAAGAAAGAAAGAAAGAAAAACATACATGCATGCACACATCCATCATTCAAGAAAAGGTTTTAAGTGAGAAAACTAATGGTTAAATGATAAATCAACACTTGATTTATCAATCCGGCCATATCACATATGACCCCACCAAAAGCAAGCCGTCCGATCAATGTACGGTATCATATACGCGCATTTTAATCGGGTCCATGCGCATATCACATACGCGCACCACAACGTTTCGCCTGGACTGGGTAACTCCTGTGTGGGACTCTAAGACTCGTCAATACGCCGGCAGAGGGTGATGATCATATCAAGTACCCCCAAGCCGCAAGTGGTCAGCTAAACGTAACGGCCACCCGGGTATTAAGCGATCAGAAGAAAACAAGCGAACCTGTTACAACTCCCGTCGAGCCAACCGGAAACACTACCGTACAGTCCGGTCTCTTCGTCAGATATGCTGCATATCGAGCCTAGGGATGGTCACGTCGACCCTAATAACTCAATAAGTCGTGCCGGTGAATGGTCTATAACAGATCGAGAAACTACTGATAACACTTATCAACAAATCTCAGCAGCCCTGGCCAGGGACTTACTGATATAACCAGTCGGGCACAGCACAGCATCAACTCCCAATACCGGGAGAGACGAAACCCCTCCTATCGCTCATTGCCTTCGTGTGTCTCGGGACTGTACCCAACGGCCACCTGTTTGTACGACTCGGTAGAGCCGTGGTAGGGTGGCAATCAAAGTACATTGGGAGAACACACAAGACTCTATGACGACCTCGGGTCTACAGACTAACCTGTACCAGTGTCACCTGAGAACTGCTATCCGACGATAGATATAATTCCATATAGGAGTCCTCGGTGAGTCCGTCCAGTGTACCCAGTCAGCACTGAGCACCCGTATATGATCTTGATGTCAAACATCGATGAATGTGGGAACATCCATCGCCCATCGTATGGGTCTAGTATCACATACGCTAGTCTACTCTGGTATATCAATGCCCCGTCTCGATATACCTACGATTAGGGACTTTCCAGGATATACTTATAGACTACAGATGTCCCACTAGTATGATTTCCATCATAATCAGAGCAGTCAAGCCAATATCCTCAGGGCTTTATCAGCATGTATGAGTGAATAATAAGCATGATCAAAGCAACATGTCAGATAAAGAAGAACCAGATAGCATACTATCATGTCGAGCAAGAATGTATACTGAATATATATACATGTATAGATACATCCACTATCATATAATGGCCTCTAGGGCATACATATATCCAACAATCTCCCACTTGCACTAAGGCCAGTTATTGGCGTATCTCATACCCAACATCTCAAAAAGTCGCTCATGCTGCGGCTGAGGGAGGGCCTTGGTGAATGAATCTGCGGCGTTATTCTTTGTGTCCACTCTCCTAATCTCGATCTCGCGGCGATCTACAATCTCCCGGATCAAATGAAAACGCCTCAGGATGTGTCTGGACCGCTAATGGGATCTGGGCTCCTTGGCTAACGCCATAGCCCCATTATTATCACAATACAAAGGTATTGGATCAGTAATGGTTGGAACTACTCCTAGCTCCGTGACGAACTTCTTCATCCAGACGGCTTCCTTGGCGGCATCATTTGCAGCAATGTACTCAGCTTCCATCATAGAGTCTGCAACGGTATCTTGTTTGGAACTCTTCCAACTCACCGTCCCTCCATTAAGGGTAAATACAAACCCAGAGATAGATTTGATGTCGTCCTTATCGCTCTGGAAGCTCGAATCGGTAAAGGCCTCCATTTGGAGATCTCCATTACCATACACCAAGAACAATTCTTTAGTCCTTCGCAAGTACTTAAGAATGTTCTTCACAGCTGTCCAGTGATTCTCCCCTGGGTTGGATTGATATCTGCTTACAACACTAAGTGCATAAGCCACATCTGGGCGTGTACATAACATCGCATACATTATAGATCCTACTGCCGAAGCATAGGGTATAATACTCATGCGAGCTCTCTCTTCATCGGTCTTTGGGCAAGAATCCTTGGAGAGAGTGACCCCATGGCAAGCGGGTAAGGCACCCCGTTTGGAGTCTTCCATACTAAACCTTTTTAGGATGGTGTCAATGTACCTGGTTTGGGACAATCCCAATAACCTTTTGGATCTATCTCTATAGTTCCTTATGCCCAGAATGTATGTGGCATCGCCCAGGTCCTTCATAGAGAACCTCAGTGATAAGAAAGATTTGACCGACTGTAGTATAGGAATATCATTTCCTATCAGAAGAATGTCATCCACGTACAATACGAGGAATGTGACAGCTCTTCCTACAGCCTTCTTATAAACACAAGGTTCATCTGGATTTTTGATGAAATCAAACTCTTTGATAACATCATTGAAACAGATGTTCCAACTCCGAGATGCCTGCTTTAACCCATATATGGATTTAAGCAATCTACATGCTTTCCCGCTGCTCCCACTGTCAATGAAGCCTTCTGGCTGATCCATATAAACGCATTCTTCTAAATCTCCATTTAGAAATGCTGTTTTAACGTCCATCTGCCAGATTTCATAGTCATAGTGAGCAGCAATAGCAAGTAGGATCCGAATGGATTTAAGCATGGCTACGGGCGAAAAAGTTTCGTCATAGTCCAAACCTGGTCTTTGACGAAAGCCTTTCGCCACAAGTCTTGCCTTATAGGTCTCTACCTGCCCATCTACACCAATCTTTCTTTTAAAGATCCATTTGCACCCCACAGGTTTTACCCAGGGGGTACAACGTCCAAAGTCCATACTTTGTTGGTGTACATAGACTCTATTTCGGATCTCATGGCATCCAGCCACTTCACAGAGTCTCTACTCGTGATAGCTTACTGAAAACTGGTAGGATCATCATCATCCATGATACAGTCTTCTCTGTCACCATCAATGAGGAAACCGTAGTACCTCTCCGGTGGGCGAGAAGTCCTACCAGACCTACAGAGTGGCCGAGGTTCTTCAGTTTCTGTTGCAACAGCCGGTTCAACCAAATCGTCATTTGTAGTTTGTATCTCTAGAACCTCTTCTAGATCCACCACTTTGCCATCATCTTTATCTGTGAAAAACTCTTTTTCCAAGAATGTGGCATGTTGAGAAACAAACACTTTTTGTTCCTCTTTGTGGTAGAATAGATATCCATAAGAATTCTTTGGATATCCCACAAAGTTACACATGACTGACCGTGTCTCGAGTTTGTCCGGATTCTGTTTTTTTAACATAGGCCGGGCAACCCCAAATCTTAATTCTCTTAAGAGATGGTCTTTTCCCATGCCATATCTCATATGGCGTGGTAGATACGGTTTTGGTTGGAACCCTGTTTAGTAGAAATGCTACAGTCTCCAATGCATGCCCCCAAAACGAGACGGGTAACTCAGCGTCACTCATCATGGACCGGACCATATCTAATAGGGTCCTATTCCGTCGTTCTGACACACCATTGTGCTGTGGTGTGTAAGGGGGAGTGAGCTGAGAGAGAATCCCATTCTCTTTTAGGAAGTTTGCAAATTCTGTACTGAGATACTCACCACCTCGATCTGATCGAAGCATCTTGATACTCAAGCTGGTTTGTTTTTCTACTTCTTATTTATATTCAATGAATTTCTCGAAAGCTTCGGACTTGTGTTTTAATAAAAATACATGACCGAATCTTGAGAAGTCGTCAGTGAATGTAATGAAGTATGAAAAACCGTCTCTAGCCTGTGTAGACATTGGCCCACATACATCACTATGTATGAGGCCCAGGAGCTGAGTAGCTCTTTCTCCGTGTCCGGTAAACGGAGTTTTGGTCATTTTACCCTTGATACAAGACTGGCAAGTCGCATAAGATTTATATCCAAAAGAGTTTAAATATCCATCTTTGTGTAACTTGTTTAGTCTTGTTTCGTTAATATGACCAAGTCTACAGTGCCAAAGAAAAGCTTCATTAAATTCTGAAAGTTTTCTTTTATTAGTGTGTTGTATACTGAAAACTGTGTGTTGATTTAGGACATATATTCCGTTATTAAGCGTACCATACCCAACCAACATTTGATTCAGGTGTATGTTCATAACATTGTTCTGCAATACAAAATTATATCCTTCATTGTCCAACAAAGAAACGGATATTATATTACATAGCATACTTGGTACAAAATAACATGGATTTAAAACCAAAATACATCCAGATGGCAACCCCAAGTGATACTCTCCCACTGCGACTGTATGTACATTAGAACCATTTCCAACGCGGAGAGTATGGTCACCTGTCTTCAAAACCTTGCTATTTCTCAGCCCCTGCAAAGAATTGCAAATGTGAGAACCTGAACCGGTATCTAATACCCAGGAAGCAGAGTTTATTGAAAAACAGTTTTCTGTCACAAAAGCACCTGAAGCAGAAGCATCCCCATGCTTCTTCTTGAGACTTAAGTACTCCGTGCAGTTGCGCTTCCAATGTCCTGTCTTGTGGCAATGAAAACATTCGCCCTTCCCCGAGTCTCCAGCCTTGGACTTTTCCTTTCCCTTCACCTTTTTAACTCCACCTTTAGGATTGGTGGGCTTCTTCTTTTTCTTTCCCTTGGCCTTAGCTTCCGGGCGAGAAGAAAAAGATTGTCCAACAGTCATAACGGGAGTTCTTGCTGACTTCATAGTGCTCTCTGCACTCCTTAACATGTTAAGGAGTTCAGGGAGTTCCTTCTCCATGCCATGCATGTTAAAGTTCACTATGAACTGAGCAAAGGTGGAGGGAAGGGACTGCAGAATAATATCTATATATTGTTCATTATCCATCGTCCATCCAAGGTCTTCAAGCTCTTTTATAAGAGCTATCATCTTCAGAACATGGTCTCCTACTGGTGTGCCAGGGGCCATTCGCATCTAAAACAATTTCTTTGATGCTTCGTATCGTAATACGCGGGATTGCTCTCCATACAACTCCTTTGTATGGAGCAATATACCGTGAATGTCCATATCCGCGTGCTGCTTTTTCATAAATAGCCGAGTGGTTTTTAAATCCGATTCTACAACATCTTTTTAGGTTTATTTTCTTTACATTAATCACATTAATGTAATCCCATCACTTAAGTCCTTAAGCCAATCACAGAAAAGAAACGAAAATAACACGTACGCTTATGCCATCCGCATTCGCCGCAATGTTCCGTTATGCACCGTTAGGTTACTTAACTAACGACATACCGGGACGGGACTAGCGCGGGTGTAAAACATAAGCAACGTCTACTATATATCATATATATAATATGTCATTCGTCTCAGATATCACAGAACACAGGCAGCAGAAACATAGATATAACGTGGGATATACAAGGACGTCCGTATTTAGTATTTAGCCAGAATAGAAAATACGGATTCCACAGTCGCGATGAACAGCCAAGCCCACACCCTGGACTCCTACGAGAGCGGCAAGTGACCCTACCAATTCTGGAGTTTAGGAGACCCGGTCTCGACTCCTCGAGATGGCCTCCCACTGAACCCCAGAACCCGGTCACCTGTGCTCCCCTCCTTGGGTCCATCCTAATGCGGAAAAGTAAATAATATACAACACTGGTGACACAACCTCAACCCGGAAGTGCCCCAAATAAAAGAATATTACATTACATTTGAATTTACATGAATGAAAATATAAACTCTCATCTCACATAAAAAAAAACCCCGGCTATTCAATCGCGACAATCCTGCACATCATATCTCAGCAACATATAATATCTCATATCATCAACGTAAGTAAGTATGCATATCCCAATTGTCGTTGATGTATAGCAACGAAACCGGCGATATCGTACATACTACACTTACGGTCACAGAAAAGAAAGTGTAAAACTACAATATTTGGAATCCACATTCTCTTTAGACATCATAAATGCGAAATATCACATATTTCGTATTTCATGCCTAAACTATATGAATTCCACATATTGTATCACATTCCAGATAAACAGACAGTATTAAAGTTTTCGAACGAACGATCAAGTACCCAAGATTCACTAAAGCTCAACACTTGAGCAGGGTTCAAAAATCCGGAGTGTGACACAGTAGTAGCGGTCCAGCCGTAGAAGGGTCAAGCCAACGCCTCACATGTGGCACGCCGTACTGCCCCAAACCCTAAGGTTCAAAGGGCAGTTCAAGACGGTCACGTAATCGAGTTAAGGTTTGTTGTCTTCTAGAGGGTCCACCATAAAAAGACTTGCACGTATCTCCAAAGTATTTAAACCTCGTGAATAGTGAGCAAATGATACTCGTTCAAACACTTCAATACTTTCTACTTTACCCGGAAAAGCCATGAAATCAAAATTCCGATCGAATCGACGAGTCCAAAACTATCTCCAGAATTTTTCAAAACTAAATACAGATTAAAAATACCCAAAAAAATATACAAGCAGATTCTAGAATTACTGTAAAAAAATTATCCATGAATTGATGTATACGGCCGCGGAACCGCGGCCTAAGCAAGCTTAGGCCGCGTTTCCGCGGCAACAATTACTGTTCATGGAATAATTTTTGTACCGTAATCCTTATTTTTACCTGCTGAATTTTTTACATATTTTTAATTCTGAAAAATGTCAAATTTTAGAAAATTTCCAGAGAGCACTCTAAAATGCCGTATTTCGGTTCGATCGGAGTTTTAACTTCGTAAAAAGGTCGCCTAATGTTCTAGGTCGTCTCTGATACCAATGTAAGGTTTGTCTAGCACCCTATAATGAGTTTTGAAGTATCACATGTCCCAAAGTTTAAATTTTGATGGTGCTAAACAAGCATGCAAAGGAATCGATCCTAGAAAATTAGGGTTATGAAACTTTAAAGCGAACAAAACTAGGGTTTCGAGACTACAACCTTTGTAGCTCCCTTTCGCTGGACTCCTTGGTGTCTTGGGAGTTGGAAGAAGGTCCTCTTGAAGTCCTCTCACGTCCACGACGATCCACCCGGAGTTCGCCGTCCAAGCTCGCAACTTCGAGAATCGAAGAGAACACTCTAAACAAGTTGGCTAAACTTGTGTAGAATGATGTTGTGGTTTAGAATCTCACTTCAAAAACCTTTCTTTATGTGTATTTTACTCACTAGAAAAAACTAGAGAGCAAATGGTGAAGGAGGAAGAAGATGGCTTTTTATTTCGACGAGAGTAGAATGATAACCATGAAAAGAAAAATGAAATATATCATTATATATTTTATTTCTTCTCACTATGAACCATGGTTAAAATGATGGAGACATTATTTAACTTGAGTTTTAGAACATAAAGAGAAGGATAACTCAAGGTTAAAGGTAGGTGAGAATGGTTAGGTTTAAAGAAGAATGTAGAAGCAAGCAAGAATTATCCTTATCTTTTCTATTTTGTTTTAAATAATAAATCAAATAATAATCCATATATTCAACCATGGTGTGAGTCTTATATTGCCATCTTATTCCATATATAAACAACCATGATAGATGGGTGTATGTATGTATGTGTGTATGCACATCCATATGTGCATGAAACTAGTAAGAAAGAAAGAAAGAAAAACATACATGCATGCACACATCCATCATTCAAGAAAAGGTTTTAACTGAGAAAACTAATGGTTAAATGATAAATCAACACTTGATTTATCAATCCGGCCATATCACATATGACCCCACCAAAAGCAAGCCGTCCGATCAATGTACGGTATCATATACGCGTATTTTAATCGGGTCCATGCGCATATCGCATACGCGCACCACAACGTTTCGCCTGGACTGGGTAACTCCTGTGTGGGACTCTAAGACTCGTCAATACGCCGGCAGAGGGTGATGATCATATCAAGTACCCCCAAGCCGCAAGTGGTCAGCTAAACGTAACGGCCGCCCGGGTATTGAACGATCAGAAGAAAACAAGTGAACCTGTTACAACTCCCGTCGAGCCAACCGGCAACACTACCGTACAGTCCGGTCTCTTCGTCAGATATGCTGCATATCGAGCCTAGGGATGGTCACGTCGACCCTAATAACTCAATAAGTCGTGCCGGTGAATGGTCTATAACAGATCGAGAAACTACTGATAACACTTATCAGCAAATCTCAGCAGCCCTGGACAGGGACTTACTGATATAACCAGTCGGGCACAGCACAGCATCAACTCCCAATACCGGGAGAGACGAAACCCCTCCTATCGCTCATTGCCTTCGTGTGTCTCGGGACTGTACCCAACGGCCACCTGTTTGCACGACTCGGTAGAGCCGTGGTAGGGTGGCAATCAAAGTACAGTGGGAGAACACACAAGACTCTATGACGACCTCGGGTCTACAGACTAACCTGTACCAGTGTCACCTGAGAACTGCTATCCGAAGATAGATATAATTCCATATAGGAGTCCTCGGTGAGTCCGTCCAGTGTACCCAGTCAGCACTGAGCACCCGTATATGATCTTGATGTCAAACATCGATGAATGTGGGAACATCCATCGCCCATCGTATGGGTCTAGTATCACATACGCTAGTCTACTCTGGTATATCAATGCCCCGTCTCGATATACCTACGACTAGGGACTTTCCAGGATATACTTATAGACTACAGATGTCCCACTAGTATGATCTCCATCATAATCAGAGCAGTCAAGCCAATATCCTCAGGGCTTTATCAGCATGTATGAGTGAATAATAAGCATGATCAAATCAACATGTCAGATAAAGAAGAACCAGATTGCATACTATCATGTCGAGTAAGAATGTATACTGAATATATATACATGTATAGATACATCCACTATCATATAATGGCCTCTAGGGCATACATATATCCAACACAATCGAGGCGCCAATCAGCCGCATAACTCTTGGGAGTCTGCACTTCATAAAAAACGCGGGGCTCTTATGAATGCCAAATACCCCGAGCACATGCATTTCCATCCACGAAGTGAAGTAGTGCATCGGGAAATTGGCAGGTTGCACCCTAGGTTCATTTGTGTCCGCCGCCACGCTGAGTCCATAGTATAGGTGAGCCAGCCCGGCGATTCCGATCGACAACTGTATACCGGCCACCATCCGATGCGCTGGGTAGAAGACAGATGGCCTCATGTAACGCGGGTGCATGGGGAGCGCGAACCAGCACAGCCACAACCCCAGAAACCCGAGGAAGAAGGTCTCCTCATCGATGCCCGGGGCGGCGATTTTCGATAAGGGCATGATGGCGGCATCGGGAAGGTAGAAACTTTTTTGGTCATCCTCCAATACTGGTCGACGGTCTAAGCCGAAGCCGAAGGGGTCGTCGTGCTTGGCGAACTTTTCACTCCGCTGCGATAGAATCTCCGGTCGAAGGAAGCGGGCGATAAAATCTGCAAAACTAACTCCCCGGACTCCCGATTCCAAATAGAGACCTTCATATATATTCAGCACCTTCACCAGGCTCGGAAACTGGTGCTGAATAGCATTCTCTTGTGTTAGGCCCATTACCAGTGGCTTGGTGGCGAAGATATACTCGTCAGGAGGAAGTAACTCTTCATAATGCTCTCCCCTCGCCGGCAGGCCGAAAATCTCAGCAAATTCTTCCAGGGGGATGGAGACTTCCCTGTCCGTCAGAAGAAAAGTATGGGTGGGGGTGTTCCATTGCTCTACAAAGGCCTTAACCCACCACGTCGGAGGAACAGGGTACTCGAACAGTAAGGCATAGACTGCAGGGTACAGACCAATCTTCATCAAATGCATTTTCTTCGCTGATAGGATATACCTAGCCCACTGCAAATACCTGGCCGATTGTCGGGGGGTCAATCCGATGTTATAAGGTTGTCCCCAAGGGCGTGCCTCACCCTGGCATATGCGCCGCCCCAAAATGTCCACGACTGCCGGCGGCTGCACGAGAATGGCAGCAATCGAAGGCTGGAGAAGATCCTCCGAATTCTAGTTTACGACCTCCACGGCATAGTTCACCGGGGGTGCATCCGCATATGGGATCGACGAGATTGGCTCTGATGGCGTCGCACAAGAGAAGCTTCGGCGAACCTTGATGATTTCACTATACCATCTGCCCCATAGATGAAGGTTCTTATGCTCCAGGTCGTGATCCTTAATCAGAGCGAGAACCTCCCGGTCTACTGGCGCCTCAGGGAAACCTCCCTCTGAGCGGAAGAACGGGAATGACAGATCAGCAGACATGTTGCCTGCAAAGAAAAACGAAATTCAGCTGTCGGTATCATAATTTAATTTTAAAATCCTGACGCTTGGTACTTTAAAATTTGTACCACACTGCAATGCAGTGGAAAGGGGACCAAAAGTGGACCCACAAAATCTTGATGACAATGCATCAGTTAATAAGACAGCCCCATCATTGGATGAGACTGTCAATTAATGAGGAGATCCCCAAAAGAATATTCTCATTAAATGAGAAATCCCTTGAGACAAGGAGAAAATCTCCCTTTTCAGAGCAAAGCTCTGTCACATAGTGACACTTGTCAAACTCTGGTCACAAGGGAATAATATTCCTTAAAGAGCCTAGCTCTATAATAAGGATGGAAAAATCCATCAAGGGAAAATTAATTCCTAAAAATTAAAAAAAAATTGGGATCTTAAAGATCCATGAAAACTCTTAAGAGTTCTTCATTTTTAGATCAAAAGATCTATATTTTGTCCATGAGCAAAGCTCTGTTCATGGATTAAGAAACCCTGAAATAAGATCTCTTCAGATCTATGGATTCTTGAGAGCAAAGCTCTGTATATGAAACCCCAAAGGGGTTTTCTTTAGATCAAAAGATCTATGAGAGTAAGGCTCTATTAATTAAAATTAATTTAATTTAAGATTAATTTTTACCTAAAGTTTTTCTAAAAAGTTCTAACTTTGGAAATGAGAGCAAGGCTCTGAAGTTCTTGAAAACAAGAGCAAGGCTCTGAAAATCAAATTCTTGAAGATGATAATCATCTGTTGAGGACCAAGGGTCCTATTTATAGGCGCTTAAGCGCCCCTTCAACTCCTGAGTTGATCTAACGGTTGGGATCTTGCCACCTCTGCACTCACATGTGCGCCACGTGAGCGCAACGGTGGGGGGGGCATTTGTTTCCCCCAATCAGAGCAAAGCTCTGTTTGAATTTCAAAAATTCAAAAATTGAAGCAACGCTTCAGATTCCTTATGCTGCGCGCAACGCGCCACATGTCAAAAGCAGACACGCCAGCGCTGCGCCCAAGACAGCACACCCAATCAGAGCAAAGCTCTGTTTTAAAATAAAAATAAAGGAAGCAACGCTTCAGATAACTTGCGCTCTGCGCTGCGCGACACGTGTCAGCGCAGTTGCGCTGCGCGACACGTGTCAGCGTAGGTGCGCTTGCGCTAACTGTGCTGTTCCCCTCCGAACGGCGGCCAAGACGACGTAAGGACGGCTTGCCTGTGATTCGGGGCAGATGCTATTTGGTTTTATCCGTTCACCTCTCCGAAGATGCCAAGTTGATTTATGGCACCGTGTATCGGAGGTTTGAACGGATGCGGCCGATGTAGCAGACTTCGTCAGATTCCCCCTCGCTTGAGGGGTTTTTGATTGTGGGGACGCTCTTCCCTGCAGGCGCAAGCCCCTACAGTTAATTACGCTACCGCATCACGGTAACAACTTTCTCCTTCTCCAGAATTTCACTTCGTGTCGTGGGTGTTTGTTTTGTTTGTGGTTGCCCGTAGATTGTATACGGAGACTAATTTATGTCGTCGCCCGTAGGACGTGGATTAGTCCAAATCCGTATTTTCTTAGATTTGGGTTTGGTGTTTTGGTTTAAGGATACGTTAGCCCTATTTAAGACTAAGATCAACTTAAACTTTTGTTAAGGATACGTTAGCCTAATCTCCAGACTAAGATCAACTTAACGGGATCGTTTGGATCCGACAAGAGAGCAATTGGCTCTATTGTTTAGTTTAATGACATTGCGGTCGATTCCCAGTTTAGGGACATGGTGATCCATCATTCCCATTTGGGGACGAACATTAGTTTAAGGACATTTTGGTCCAACGTTCCCATTTTGGGACGAATATTAGTTTAAGGACATTTCGGTCCACGAGTTTAAGGACCCCGCAGTCCGTATCAATATGTGGTTGTCGGGACCCGTCACCTATCTGAAGACGTTGAAGGATTACAACGACAAATATCAGAGGAGTTCGGAGATGTACCCTTGAACCGGGTGTAAATTGATTAAGAGAGCAATCATACTCGGTCAATTTAATTTGAGGACTTACGGCCAGTATTGGGATAAGTGCGGTTAAAAATGTGCAACATTTTATTTGCATTTGGCCTATTAGACCTTTATTAGAGCTCTGCCCCTGCACTGTATTTTATTCTGGCCTGTTAGGCTTTTTAAATTGGGCTCTGTTCCTTTTTTTATAATGCAGAGCATTTGTTATTAGGCCTGTTAGGCCTTTTTAGTTGGGCTCTGTCCTTTTTTTTTTAATAATGCAGTGCATTAATTAGCCTGACAAAGCGCTACGTGGCTTATCAGGTGCTTTGCGCCAGCGCAAGGCGCAAACGCATGTGGAGGTGACACGTGTCGCGCTCTGGTGAGCGCAAGCGCAGTGCGCTGCGCTGTTACGCTGCTGACACGTGGCGCACTTTGGTGACTTGCGCCAAATTTAAGAGAGCAGTGCTCTGTTTTTAAAGCGCATAGCGCAAGTTGTTCTGGAGCTGACACGTGGCGCTCTCTAGTTGCTTGCACCAACCCAAGAGCGCAACAGTGCAGATTTACAAGTGCAAGGCACTGTTTTATAATTTGATCCAATTTTGGATTCAAGAAAAGAATCTTTTAAGATTCCAGAACCAGTGGTTCATCAAAAGGCAATGCCTTTCTGTAGATCCAATGATCTAAAGAAGTATATTACTTCTTATTATTTTTTGTTATTATTTGATCTTTTCTTTTTATTTTAAGATCTTGATCTTGTTCTTAGATCATTGATCTTTTCAGAAGAAATTCTTCTTTTCAAAGGTTTACCTTTCTTTTTTTTCTTTCTTGAATTCTTCTCAAATTTCTTTCTTAGGAGTTCTCTGAATTCTCTCTCTGTTTTCTCTGTGTGTTTTAGACTTGGGGTCTAGGGGCCTTTATATAGTGCCAATTAGTTTATTAAATTAGTTAAAGAGATCTTTCTCCGAGTGATTTAGGGATTTTTTCCTACCATTGGATTTTTGATCCCAGGGCTTCTGTTTTACAGAAGACAATCTTCTTGTTTTAATAAGAACAGAAAGATCTTACTGGAATTTTAATTCTGTTTGGCGCAAACGCACCTGCGCTTGACACGTGTCACGCAGCGCAGAGCGCAGCGCAACAGCGCAGAGCGCAGCGCATCTACGCTGACACGTGTCACGCAGCGCAGAGCGCAGCGCGGCTGCGCTGACCCGTGTCGCGCAACGCAGAGCGCAGCGCAATTGAAGCATTGCTTCCTTTAATTTTATTTTAAATAGAGCCTTGCTCTGATTGGGTGCGCTGCCTCGGGCGCTGCGCTGGCGTGCCAGCTTTTGACACGTGGCGCGTTGCGCGCAGCGCAAGGAATTTGAAGCGTTGCTTCAATTTTTGAATTTTCGAAATTCAAACAGAGCTTTGCTCTGATTGGGGGAAACAAATGCCCTCCCACCGTAGCGCTCACGTGGCACACACATGAGTGCAGCGGTGGTAAGATCCCAACGGTCAGATCAACTCAGGAGTTGAAGGGGCGCAAGCGCCTATAAATAGGACCCTTGGTTCTCGGTAGATGATTACCATTTTCAAGAATCTTTTATTTTCAGAGCCCTGCTCTTACTTTTAAGAACTTTAGAGCCTTGCTCTTGTTTTTCAAGAATTTCAGAGTTCAAACTCTAGAACATCTTAGGTAAAATTTAACTTAAATTAAATTAAATTAATTTTAATCAACAGAGCCTTGCTCTCATAGATCTTTGATCTAAAGAAAACCCCTTTGGGGTTTCACCAACAGAGCCTTGCCCTCAAGAATCCATAGATCTAAAGAGATCTTGTTTCAGGGTTTTTAACCCATGAACAGAGCTTTGCTCATGGACCAAATGTAGATCTTTTTTGATCTAAAAAAAATGAAGAACTCTTAAGAGTTTTCATGGATCTTTAAGATCCCAGAATTTTCTTAATTTTTTAAGAGTTCAATTTTTCTTTTGATGGATTTTTCCATCATTATTACAGAGCTAGGCTCTTTTAGGGAATTTTATCCTTTCGAGACCAGAGTTTGACAAGTGTTACTCTGTGACGGAGCTTTGCCCTGAAAGAGGAGATTTTCTCCTTGTCTCTAGAGATTTCTCATTAATGAGAATATTCTTTTGGGGATCTCCTCATTAATTGGAAGTCTCATCCAATGATGGGGCTGTCTTATTAACTGATGCACTGTCATCCAGATTCTGTGGGTCCCCCTTTGGTCCCCTACCCACTGCATTACAGTGTGGTATAAATTTTAAAATGCCAAGCGTTGGTATTACAACACTGACGGCTGATTTTTGTCCCTCCGCAGGAAACATGTCTGCTGACTTGTCTTTCCCGTTTGTTCGCTCGGAGGAAGGATTTCCCGAGGCGCCGGTAGACCGAGAGGTGCTCGCTCTCATCAAAGATCATGACCCTGAGTATAAGAACCTTCACCTGTGGGGTAGGTGGTATATCGACATCATCAAGGGTAGCCGACGCTTCGGTTCCACGACGCCGTCTGAGCCCATCTCGTCGATCCCCTATGCGGATGACCCCCCGGTGAAGTATGCCGTGGAGGTCAAGAATTGGAATTCGGAGGATCTTCTCCAGCCTATGATTGGCGCCATTCCCGTGCAGCCGCCGCCGGCCGTGGACATTTTGGGAAGACGAATATGTCAGGGTGAGGCACGCCCTTGGTGACAGGCTTACAACATTGGATTGACCCCGCGACAACCAGCCGGATATTTGCAGTGGGCCAGGTACATCCTATCGGCGAAGAGGACTCATCTGATGAAGATTGGTTTGTACTCGGCAATTTACGTCTCGCTTTTTGAGTACCCCGCTCCTCCAACGTGGTGGATTAAGGCTTTCATCGAACAATGGAATATCCCCACCCACACCTTCCTTATGACGGACAGGGAAGTCTTCATCTCCCTGGAAGAGTTCGCTGAGATCTCGGGTTTGCCGGTGAGGGGGGAGCATTACGAGGAGCTGCTTCCTCCTAACGAGTACGTCTTCGCCACCAAGCCGTTGGTGTTTGACTTGATGGCGGAGAATGCTATTCAGCACCAGTTTCCGGGCTTGGTGAAGGTGCTGACCATATACAAAGGGCTCTATCTAGAATCAGGAGTCCGGGGAGTCAGTTTCGCAGAATTTATCACCCGCTTCCTTCGACCGGAGTTCCTATCGGAGCGGAGCGAGAAGTTCGCCAAGCTCGATGACCCTTTCGGCTTCGGCTTGGACCGTCGACCAATATCGGAAGACGATCAAAAGGATTTTTATCTCCCCGGTGCCGCCATCATGCCCTTGTCAGAAATCGCCGTCCCGGGCATGGATGAGGAGACCTTCTTTTTGGGGTTCCTGGGATTGTGGCTGTGCAGCTTCGCGCTCCCCATGCACCCGCATTACATGCGGCCGTCCGTTTTCTACCCAACGCATCGGATGGTGGCTGGCCTGCAATTATCAGTAGGAATCGCCGGGTTGGCTCACCTATACAATGGACTTAGCGTGGCGGCGGACGCTAATGAACCTGGGGTGCAGCCTGCTAATTTCCCGACGCATTACTTCACCTCATGGATGGAAATGCATGTACACGGGGTGTTCGGCGTCCATAAGAGCCCTTCGTTTTTTGAGAGGTGCGGACTCCCAAGAGTCATGCGGCTGATCAGCGCCTCGATCGTGACTGCACCTCCGCGGGAGGCATGGGGGTTGCTCCTTCGTCCATACCTAGTCGGAGCGAAGATTTCTTTTGTGGATAAAGTCATAACTATCGGCTCAGAAACCTCCAAGTCGGTGGTCTCGCTGCGTGACGGCTTCAAGGACGGGGCCTCCCTACTGGAAGCCCGGGAGATCCTTCACCTCTACTCCATCCGGCCGGGCTACTTGGTGTTCAGGCAGAACGGGATGGCGCTTTTCATGAGGTACAACCCCCACCGGTTCGCCCAACAATCAAGCTATAACCAGGGGATCCCGCTGGAAGCGTTTTTGGACGAGCCCACGGCCAGCAAGGAGGGGATACGGAGCGCGATGCACCATTTCATGCGGCTGAATACGGGCTCCTACTTCTTCATCAGTGAGCCAAGCTGCGTTCCCCGGGTCCTTAACGCGTACGTGGCTTGGTACGCGCACACAATGGGTGCAGTCATCCAAATGGAGAAGCGCATGTTGGTTGACCGCAAGGGTGCGCCTCCCGGCGGTGACCGCAAGGCTCCCCTGAAGCCAAGGACCCCGGTCGTTCCTCCGCTGAAAGAAGCCGGAGCCGGGCCACCGCGCGTGCTGAGCCCTCCGCGCGGATTGCCACTCCGTGATACTGTGGATGCGCCACCAGCGCCCCGTGCTCCAGTGGAAACGGTAAATGTGGTTTCGCCAGAGTCCGGCGTGGGCGCGGATATCGGGACCCGCCGCCCTAAGGTGCCTGCAAAGCACAAGTCGATCTCGGGTGCACCCAGGGCTGGCGGGCAGAAGAGGAAGAAGAAGTCGCTCCTCTCTCTCGATGCTATTCTCGGTTTAGAGCCTCAGGCCCCTCTTACCGAAGGTATAAGCGAGTACGGCAGCAATAAGGGCTTCTCAGTAGATCCAGCAGACACCGATCTGGCGGCCGCCATTGCGGCTTCTGAGCGATCAGCCAGGCTCGAAGCGATGTTGACTAAACTCACTTAGTCAGGTAATCATTAGCTGCACTCTTTGTCATTTCATCGCATTTTATCATTATCTTTGACTAATGCTTTTCTCTTTTTTAACAGGTGTCACTGCTGAAGAAGCCATCGCTGCCTCTCTAAAAACCTTCCAGGAGGATGAAAGGAAGAGCGCTTTATTAGGCGTTGGTACGTCTCGGCTCGTTGAGTCTTTATTTCCTTTCTCTTTTTTTTATATAGCCTATCTGATCTTCTCTTTGTTTCTTTGCAGGGACTGTGCAAGCCGATGCGGGGACTCTTCCTGAGCCAGCTACCGAAGTCCCTACCTCTTCGGGGCTACCGCGAGAGTCTCAACTCGAAAAGCCGGTGAAGGATGCCTTGAAGGCTTTGGAGGCATCCCTGTACGTGGAGGATGACGCCTCAATGAAAGAAGCTTCGAAGAGGTCAGTCTTGACGGCTCGGGAGGAGAGAAAGCAGTTGAGGCGCGAGGCGAAGGCACTCAGAGCTACTTTGGCCGTGGGAGCGGGCCCAAGCACCGTCCCTCGTGCTGATACTCCCTCGGAAGAGCCCCCGGTCGCCTTGTCTACCGCTCACAGACAGGCGGTGCGTGCAGCTCGGGAGGCTAACGATCAGTCCACCTCAGGTAATGTGTCTTTCAAGATTTTGTTGTAAGAATTATAAACCTGTCGGTTCTCATATATCTTATCCTGCAGGGCCAAGTCCACCCGAAGGGGAGGCGGGAACCGTCGAACCTAAGGGGACAGAAGAAAAGGCACCGGCTGAATCCGAGCCGACGGTGGGCGACGTCGCCGGGTGGCTGGACCTGAGCTGGGGGCTGAGGAAACTGCGCCAGAGAAGGTCGTCGTTGCCGAGCCCGAGGTAGCGGCAAATGAGACGGCTGCTACAACTGAGCCTGTGGCAGCGACGGACGGAGCGCCTGAGACCGGCGACCCTATGGTGACGGATGATGAGACAGCCGCGACTGCCAAGCCTGAGGGAGTAGCGGGTGAGACGGGCATGACTCCCGGGGACAAGCCAGCCGCTCTTTCTCAAGAGTCTGGCAATGCTCCAATCATTGCTCTCCCCGTCTACGGTCCTCCGCCATCTCCTGGCCGTGCGAGCACGACGATAGCCCCCGTAGAGTCGGGTGATGAGGCCACGGGAGGTGGACTCATGTCGATGGAGGAGGGAGATGCCTCCGTTTCGACTGGCGGCTCATCAGGTAAATTTCGCATTACTGTCTTTTTTCTTTATCTTGCAATCCTTCCTAACAGGTTTATCCTTGTTTTTAACGCAGGTGCGGCCAGTGCTGACACTCCGTTGCTCGAGGGAGCACCGTCAGCTACTGCCTTGGCGGTGGCCACCTCTCAGCCTTCTCTCGTACCATCACAGATGCTGGAAGGTATGGATTTGCAACCCATTAGTTTTATCTTTCGGCCGCATAATTTATGTACTAATGCCGTACTATTGCGTCTTTGCAGGAGTGCTTTTTGATCACCTCTACCAAGTGTTGCACCTGCACTTCTCCTTCCCATCTGAACTCGCTTCTTCCTCCAGTGGCGCTGGTGAGTATAGTTTCCAATCGATGCCTTTCTTTTTTCAATAATGGAATTATTTCTGACTCTTCCTCGTCCTGATTGCAGTGCTACAAATCGAAGGAGGAGATGAAAGATCTACCGCGCCACCGGCCCTCCCGGCTTTGCCGCCTGTTGCAGCTGGTATAGTAAACTATCCCATTGATGACTTCTTCATATTTCTTGAACCGTCATCTGATCGTATTTTGTTTTTTCAGCTGTCGTTCCGGTTCCGACGCCCTTCGAGTCTCGCATCGTAATGCCGGCGGGCCCCTTCTTGAGACGTCCATCTTCAAAGGGTGCCGCAATGAGCTTGGGCATGCTGAGCGGATACGTCGAAGAGCTTGACGCAAACGCTCTCCCATGTGCTGCAGATTTCGCTGCGGAGGTTAACCTGATGCTGGCGGCGCTTGTAAATTTTCATACTGAAGGCGTCGTCGAGTCTTGGGTTAATCACTGCAGGGAAATCGAGGCCCGCCTGGATCAGCTAGAGCTTACGCGTCCTGCCCCTGAGACCTTGGCCGTGAGCACTCAACGGGCAGCATGGATTGAGCAAAGCGCTTCTTACTTCCGCCATTTGGAACAAGAAGCAGCTTTAAGGCTGAGAGAATGTCAAGAGTCTTCAAGCGAGACTGCTCGCCTGCGTGCTGAAGTTGACGCGAATGCTGCTCGGGTGAAGGCTATCTTCGAGGGCCTTCTGCAAAGTCTTTCTGATGGGCTAGCACTAAAGCAGAAGCTCGATGCTGCTGAGCGTGATGCCCAAGGTCGCAACGCAGCTCAGCAAGCAGTTGAGGAGCAGCTCTCAACCTTCCTACAGCAGCGGGCTCAAGTGGAAGCAGAACTGGCGGTGGCAGCCGATCAGGAGAAGGCATGGAAGGAAGTGCGCGAGCAATTGATAAGGCTATTTAAGACGCTTCCTTCCCAGTAGCTGCCTTTGTATCAGTCATACACTTGTAATAATTTTTTTTGAATAAAATGTACACATTCTTTATTCTTTTATACGATCCTCCTTGTACTTAATTGAATTCATGAATAAAGATATACACATTTCCTTTTGCAATGTCTTGTGTCATCTCTGCTCCTTCTTCCTTCTTTTATTATCAGTACGCTGCCTTAGTAAACATGGTTGACAGATGATAGAGCGAGTATCTTGTCTTGGCTTCTTCAAGAGGTAGCGATGGCTTAGGAGGCAGGTTTAGGTCTGCTGTCTAAGACTTTTCAACTTTATGAGCCGTGAGGGTCTCATAAAGACTTTTCTCCCTACGGATCGAGAGGATCTCATAGGTGTATTTTCTCCTTAGGAATCGTGAGGATTCCTAAGTGCGTTTTCTCTTATAAGTCGTAAGGATCTTATAAGAGAATTTTCCCTCTTACGAGTCAAGAAAACTTGTAAGCGATTGTTTCCCTCCTTGTCGAGATTCGACTTTGGAGAGTGGGACCCGTGGATAGTATGCAAGAGACCAATTTAGACCGACTTGCAGGGTCCCAGTGCTTAGGAAACAAGTTTTTTAATCCCTGCTGCCTAAGGCTTTATCTTGCAAGTCGAGATGAATCGGGAAGTCCTCGCGAAGACACTAATTTCCTCACGAGTCGAGACGAATCGAGCAGCTCTTGTCAGGGACACTAATTTCCCTGAGTCGAAGTATTTTGCCGAGGACACTGGTTTCCTCGAGGTTGAAACGAATTGGAGTGTTCCTGCAAAGACACTGGTTTCTCTGCGGGCCGACGCGAATCAAGATGTTCTCGTCAAGGACACTGGTTTCCCTGAGTCGAAGTATTTGCTAAGGACACTGATTTCCCTGGGGTTGAAACAAATCGAGGTGCTCCTACAAAGACGCTGGTTTCTTTGCGGGTCGACGCGAATCGAGGTGCTCTCGTCAAGGACACTGGTTTCCTTGAGTCGAGGAGGTTGCCAAGGACACTGATTTCCCTGGGGTTGAAACGAATCGGAGTGTTCCTGCAAAGACACTGGTTTCTCTGCGGGCCGACGCGAATCAAGATGTTTTCGTCAAGGACACTGGTTTCCCTGAGTCGAGATGATCTCTGGTGGTCTTTCAGGTTTTATATGAGTTGCCGTCAAAACCCTGAAGCTAAGAATTTGGCCTTCGCTTCGCTTGTTGTGGTGTGTCCGAATCCTGTTGGAGGAGGGACGCTGTAGTGACATTTCGTCTGTTGTGTAGAGATGAATGATGAAGTGGTGATCACTCCACGCTGGGGTGAGATGATTTCCGATTGTTTTCAGGCTTTATATGTGTTGCCGTCAAGACTTGGCCCCGTTTCCTGATGGAGCATGGGGAGGAAAGATGTGTTTCCTTCTTTGTTTGCACCCCTGGATTGTATACAGGGATTACTGTGATATCACCTGTAGGGCATAAGTTTCATTCATTTTTTTTTTATCATTTTATTTCCGTGATGCTCTATCATTTCAGCTTTTATATCGCGAAGGTCGCGATTGCCCAATCATTTCAGCTATTTTTTGCGGTGCCCAATCATTTCGGCTATTTTGTATGCATACATTTTTTTACTTTCTGATATTTCCTGCAAGTTGCCCCATCATTTCGGCTATTTCGTATGCATGCGTGGCTTGCTGTCTTTTCGCCGTAAGCCTGGAATTAGACACCGATTTCGGCATCGGCACCGCTACAACTGGGATATTGCCTGGAGCGAATCATCATTTGCCTCTGTCGATATTGAATAAAGGTGGCTTAGCGAACAGGGTTAGGGTCCTGTCGACTAAGGCTTTTGACTTCATGAGCTGTATGGGTCTCACAAAGGTATTTCTCCCTACAAGTCGTAAGGATCCTGTAGGTGTATTTTCTCCTTAGGAATCGTGAGGATTCCTAAGTGCATGTTCCTCTGTAAGTCGTAAGGATCCTACAAGAGGGTTTTCTCCTTGTAAATCGAGAGGACTTACAAGGGTTGTTCACCATATGGACATATCCCTAGTCACGGCTGGGACTTTGTTAGGGAAATGTTTATTCGCGCCCGTGGATTGTATACAAGGGTCAATACTGAACCACTTGTAGGGCGATATCGAAAGTTGTGGGGGTTGCTTAAGCACAGGTTTAGGTCTCTGTAACTTAAGACTTTCAAATCTTATGAGCCGTGAGGGTCCCATAAGAGAGTTCTCCTTACGAGACGTGAGGATTTCGCAAGTGTATTTTCTCCTTAGGAATCGTGGGGATCCCTAAGTGTGTTGCTCCTTTGTGAGTCGTAAGGATCTCACGCGGGTGGTTTCTCCTCACAAGGTCGAAAGGACCCTGCAAGTGTCCTTTAACGAAGTTGCGCCCTTTCGGGTTTTCACAAACACTCGCCGGTAGCCCTGCTGTTTTTACTCACGGAGCCCTCTCAGGTTTTCATCCGTGCCCATTTTGCTTATGGACATACCGTATTTTTTATTCTTTTTTCTTTAATGAGGTCGCGCCCTTTCGGGTTTTCACGAACACTCGCCGGTAGCCCTGCTGTTTTTAGTCACGGAGCCCTCTCAGGTTTTCATCCGTGCCCATTTTTCTTATGGACATACCGTTTTTTTTATTCTTTTTTTTATTTCGGCTTTGTGATGTTGCAATCCGTCGTAGTTTATCGACATCTCGGTCAACAGCTAGTTTTAGGACGTAGTGGTCCGTCATTAGTTTAAGGACGTTTCGGTCCGTCATTAGTTTAAGGACATTTCGGTCTGGTCAGGAGAAGGTCGGCTACTGCTTATAGAGTTTGGGCTTAGGAAGATAGCGAGCGGACATTGTCGTCGTCATCTATCATTGACCTAGGCTGTGACTCATTAAGCGTGGTATTTCTTTAGGAAGCGATCGTTTATTGGCCTAAAAGGCCTTTCACCGTGCATATCCATGAGTAAATAGGCTCCACCCTGGTAGACCTTGTTTATGATGTACGGGCCTTCATAGTTCAGCTCGATTTTTCCCCGCTTGGCGCGATTAGGGATCATAGGTCTTTTGACCACCAGCACGAGTTCGCCTTGGCGAAATGTCCTCGGCTTGGTCAATCTTTCATATGAGCGCGTCATCTTTGCTTTATAAGTTTCTAGATTTTATTGCGCTATGAGCCGGGTTTCATTAAGGGCATCAAGCTCCTCAAGCCGAAGGTGAGTATTTTCTTCGTCCGTCAGCTCGTAGTGGATTGCCACTCGTAAAGAGGGTAACTCTATCTCGAGGGGGAGTACTGCTTCTGTACCGAATACCAACGCGTACGGCATTGTGTTCATGGCCGTTTTGAACGTAGTTTGATACGCCCAGAGAGCTTCTTGCAGTCTCTCATGCCAGTCCTTCTTATTTCGGGACACCGTCTTCTTCACGATCTTTGTCAAGGTCTTGTTGAAAGCCTCCCCTAGACCGTTAGCTCGCGGATTATAAACTGAGGAATATCTCCGGTCTATATTATGCTGTTGCGCGAAGCGACTGATCTTATGGCTTCTGTAGGCTGGCCCGTTATCGGAGATGATCCGTCGCGGAGTTCCAAACCGATAAATAACGTGCGTCTTGAAGAAATGGAGGATATTCTCCGTCTTCACTTCCCTCAGCGGTACTGCTTCTGCCCATTTGGAGAAGCAGTCAGTCGTCGCCAAGATGAATCGATGTCCCCTGGACGATGCTGGTTCGATGGGGCCGATTATGTCAGTTCCCCACATTTCGAACGGCCAGCTAGCCACTGTTGGATGTAGAGGATTTAGATGTTGATGGATAAAGTCCCCATGAATCTGGCATGAGTGGCATTGCTTCGCATACTCGAGGCAGTCCTGAATCATCGTGGGCCAATAGTAGCCCATCCGTTTAATTTTCAACTTCATCTTCGGGCCTGCTTGGTGAGAACCACAGAGTCCGTCATGAACTTCTTGAACGACTCTTTTCGCTTCGTCAGGTCCCAGGCATCTCAACCACAGAGAATCAAACGACCTCTTGTACAGAGTATCGTTGACGAAGGCGAAAGACAGAGTTCGTTTCATAAGCTGATGTCTTGAGGACGCATCTTCAGGCGTTCGACTGGATTTGAAGTAGTCTACAAAGACTTCTCTCCAATCCTCAGCCTTTTCCTGGTCTTTTATTTGCATAACCATTTGCTCAGTCAGTCCCTTTTTTCCGGATGATTCCGGAGATATTTCTGCGGGGGCAAGCACCCGACGGCTTTGTACCACGATCTTTACGTCATCGAGGTTCTCATCGGTCAGTTCTTTAGCGAGCTTAGCTAGTGCATCTGTTTTGCTGTTTTCCGCGCGCGGTATGCTTTCTAGCATATAGGAGGGGATTTGAGTCAGTAATTCTGTACTCTCTCGCCAGACTTTACCAGTTCGGGTTTGCACGTTTGGTAATCGCCATTTACTTGACTGACGACCAGTTGAGAATCTCCGTATATAAGGAGGTTTTCAATTCCCATGTCGATGGCGATCTCGAGGCTTGTTATCAAAGCTTCGTATTCGGCTTCATTGTTCGTCCTCGGCTCCGTTAAGGAGAAAGCAAAGCGCACTATCCCTCCTTGTGGAGTTACGAAGATGAGGCCTACCCCTGATTTGATTATAGGGGTGCTTTGTTTGCGCTTCTTCATGGAAGACGCTCCATCGAAATAGAGTTCCCATCGGGTATCACTACCGTCGATCGCGTCAAACGCATGTTCGTCTGGCAGCTCGCAATTCAAAGGGGAATCAGCCGGTATTGAATGCTCAGCGAGGAAATCGGCGATGGCCTGGCCTTTCGCTGCTTTAAGAGGCTGATAGGTTATCGAAAACTCCATTAAGAGCAAGGTCCATTTAGCGAGTCTCCCTATCAATATGGCCTTCGACATTAAATATTTAAGGGGGTCCACCTTCGAAATGAGACGGACTTCATGCGCCAACGCATAGTGCCTGAGCTTTGTTATCGCGAAGATCAACGCTAGGCAGTGTTTTTCGACGCGGGAGTAGTTACTTTCTGCCTCCAGGAGAACTCGACTTAAGTAATAAAGAGCTCTTTCTTTCCCTTGGTCGTTTTCTTGTGCCCATAATGCGCCTAGGGAACCTTCGAGGGCGGTTGTATAAAGAATGAGAGGCTTTCCCTTGACCGGAGCAGCCAGCACTGGTGGATTCTGCATATACTGTTTGATTTCGTCCAGTGCGTCTTGGCATTTATGATCCCAGATCAACGGGGTTCCCTTCTTCATCAGGTGACTGTAAGGACGGCACTTGCCTAAAAGGTTGGCTATAAATCGCCGTATGTACGCGAGCTTCCCTTGCAGAGACCGTAATTGCTTGAGAGTCCTTGGCGGAGGCATTTCCATGATCGCCTTGATCTTTGACGGATCTATCTCGATACCTCGGTGTCGGACGATGAATCCTAGGAATTTGCCCGAGGAAACTCCGAATGCACACTTGAGACGATTCATCTTCAAGTTGTATTGTCGAAGGCGTTGAAATACGGTCTTCAGATGCTCGAGATGTTCCACGTATGATTTACTTTTAACAACGAGGTCATCGATATAGCATTTGACGATTTCATGAATAAGGTCGTCGAAGATCTTTGTCATGGCCCTCTGATAGGTGGCACCGGCGTTCTTTACACCGAAGGGCATCACCTTGTAGCAGAATATTCCCAGAGGGGTCCGGAAAGCGGGGTGCTTCTGGTCTTCGGGATACATACCCTGATGAGCCGTCCATGAAGGAGAAAACCTCGTGAGTGGACGTATTGTCTATCATTAGCTCGGTGACTGGCACTGGGAAATCGTCCTTCGGACAGGCTTTATTGAGATCCCGGAAGTCCACGCATATGCGCACTGTCCCATTTTTCTTCATCACCGGGACGATGTTGGCGATCCAGTCGGGATATTAAACTTCTTGGATGAAACCAGAGTCGATTAACTTCTTGACCTCGGCATTGATACTCATCTCGAGCTCGAGCCGCATTCTTCTCGGTGCCTGTTTGACTGGCTTGACGTCCGGGGATATCTCCAGTTTATGCACAGCGATTTCTGGATCTAGTCCTGGCATTTCGGAGTAGTTCCACGTGAAGCAATCTCTATACTGCATAAGCACGTCTTTTAACACAGCCAGCCTTTCTTCAGATAGCAACTCGCTGACGAATGTCGGTCGCGGGTCGTTCGCCGTCCCCAACTCAATTTTCTTGAGGTTATTTGCAGTAGTATGTATTCCATCCTCCAGCTCTTTCGATGCTTGTGGAAATTCTGAGATCACCTCGCCGCTGCTGTTTGCGAAGCAGCAGGGAAGGTCGTCCATGTTCTCGGACCCTTCTTTTAATATTGTTATCATGTGACAAGTACGAGCTCGCTTCCAGGACCGATGTAGATCTGGTTCTGCTCTCGTAGCTTTGGGTTCGTGCTTCTGTGGCGGCGTTACCCTCCAGCTGTCAGACAGAGCGAACATGCCGAACTGATACTGATCTTCGACCCAATTCTTGAAGGTGAAGCAATCTTCGAGAGGATGGCCTATTACTCGATGATAAGAGCAATAGTTTGGGTGTGCGACTTCGCCTGCTTGCTCAGGGTGCTTGGACTCCGGCAGTGTAAGCATCTGGTACTTTATAGCTCGGTCAAGTATCTTCTTCGTCTTGTCCCGAGGAAAAGAGTATGCTCGACTCATCTTCTTTACAAGAGAGAGATCTGGACCGCTCGATTCCCGCTTGCGTGGCTTCCTAGTCCCGCTTTGTTGCTGTCGAGCGCCTTTTTCGCTTTTCGACTTGTTTCTGCCTCTGTGCCGAGCCTTTTATTCCATAGGTTGACAAGGAGCGACACTTTCATCTTTCGCGGCCTGTTGTAAGAGGCGTTGCGTTTTGGCTTTCTCGTAGATGACCATTTTGCGGTTGTGGTCGTCTCGGACTTTTTGACCAGCTTCCCTTATAAGCCTGTTCATTTGTTCTTCGAATGACGGACTGGGCATCTTTGCATCAGGAACTTTTTCTGGTTTGGGATTAGCGTCCTCCCATTGAGCATCCCCTTCTTCATTGAAGTCATGCACGACGTAGCAATCACGGAGCAGCTCTCGTTTCTTGGATCGAATGTACCCAAGCCCGATTGTTTCCATTCTCCCACTAGGCAACTTGTGCTGAGTTCCGGAGATGTTCCAGACCCTGTCATAGAATTTGGCTTTTCGAGCGGTCTGTTTAAAGGGTATCCCTTGGCGCTTCAAAAGTTTCTTTAGTCCGTCCGTGTAGTATCTGGGTAAACGGATGGGCTGGAGCCTGTCAAGCATAGGATCCGCACCGTGCCAGATTTCTTTTTTCACTTTGGTTTCTTCAGAGTGGTAAAATAGAATTGCCTTTTCACCTTCTCACCTAGGAGGGACATAGAACGTCCGCAGCTCCTCTACACTGTAGGTATTGAGCGCATCCAGTTCTTTATGATGTTTAAGTGGAACCATGGCGACTTGCAAACTTTGCTCTTCGTCAGCGGATGTTCGTATTGAAGGCCGAGCAGAGAATATAGCATGGACCTCATCTTCCGAGTCACTGCCAAAGATCAACATGTGAGCGGACGGTCCTGGCTTGTTGTGCTGGGGTGGACCTGAATAAACTATCTCCTCTTCTTCCTCGGTATCACTCCCGAAGACGGGGATGGTAGAAGCTTTGTTCTCCGGCTTGTGACACCTCTCCGTGTCTTCGAAATCCGGTAAGAAGTATTTGGCATCTTCATATTTGCGGACTTCGTTCACGGAGAACGGGTTCAGTTCTCCCGTCACGGTATACTCGAGACCATCCTTAAAATATTTCATACACTGATGCTGTGTAGAAGGGATGATGTTGTACTCGTGAAACCATGGTCGGCCGAGCAGAGCATTGTAGCATGTCTTGGCGTCTATAACGTGGAATTTAATGTCCGTGACGAGCAGCCCAAAGCGTAATGTCAGTATCACAGACCCGAGAGTTCTTGATGATTGAGAGTCGAATCCGGAGATGGTGATCTTATCCCGAGCGAGGTGCTGGATGCTCATGCAGATTTCCTTCAATACCCGGACATTGAGGAGATTAACGGAGGATCCATTGTCGACCAGGATTTTGCCTATCTTTATATCATGGCAGTATCCTGAGACATAGAGGGGGCGGTTGTATATGCACGTCCCAAGGAGGAGGTCGTGTTCACACGTCCCAAGGAGGAGGTCTTCATCACCGAAAGTGACATCGGCTGTATGCACTTCTTCCAGCTCGTCCTTCATCTTTTCTTCGGCGAGAAAAGCTTGGAATTGCTCCGGCTCCTGTAGCGCTTTGATCAATGATTCTCTTGCTTCTTTTGATAGCAAAAGGGCGTCAAGAATGCTGAGCTGCGAGGGTAACTTCCTCAGATGCGCTAGAACGTTGTAATCTATCTTATTTTTCTTCAGCGGGTCCTTGGCGGTTAACTCTTCCACAACTTGGTCATCTAGGGCAATATCCTCAGAGACCTTCTCTTTTCCCTTATCTTTTTTGTTTGAGGGTCCGAGATTCTTTTTGGGTAGCGTACGACTACGCAGCCGGATATTTTCGCAGGCTTTTGGCTCTTCCTCTTTTCCCGAGGTGGACTCTTTAAAGAGAGGGCTAAGAGCCATTTCTTCGTCAGAGTCGCTCCCGAATGTGAGAACTTGCGCTTTCCTGACGTTAACCATGCAACAATCGCCGGTAGTTCTTCTAAGCTCCTCGGTCGTACCTTTCCGCTCCCGACGAGTTTTGCGCTTCTCCCGCTTAAAATGTTGCCGGTGAGCGACATACCCCTGCCACCATTTATTGAAAGCTTTGCACTCTTCGGTAGGGTGCGAAACCTTTCGATGATATAAGCAATAGGAGGGGTGCATTTCTGCTTTGCCGGTACTGTTTTCTTGAGAAGGTGGTAGCTTCATCCCCAGTGATACGGCTTTAGCAAACCTTTTCCTCGTCTTGAATTTGATTTTGTCCGCAATGGATGTATTTTGACTTGACAGGAGTTCCTCAATCCTTTCGTCTAATCGCCGGCGCTTGTCCTTTTCAAATAGGACCGTCTCGCGTTCCCGATCAGCCTTACTTTTCAACAGAGCTTCATTGAGGAATGCATCAATGGTTTCATCTGATGGCCCCAGAAGTTTTGGTTCAGGATCTGCCTCCAGCTTCTCAGTGCAAGGAGTTTCCTCATCGTCTGTAAACGAGTGGGAGATCATATGACAGCTCGCCACGTATTTCTCGGATTCATCCGACGAGCTCTCTCCCTCATCTTCCTCTTGAAAGACGTGGTTGAGGAACTCTTGGAGTGTGATGGGAGTTCGTGCTTTCTGGTTGTACTCCTCCAGAGCGTCAATTTGTTTTTGTAAGTCCGTGCGCTTGTCGCCAGGCTTCACGGGTTCTTAGATTTCTTCTTCTTCTTCTTTGAAGATTTTGACGGCTGGTTGTGAGTGCTTGGGCCACCACCATCGATCTTTGGAGTTGGGCGCGGCTTCAACATCCCTTCAATGATCTGAGGTTCCAACGGGTTCTTCCACCTGATCGCTGGGCATGTTTGAAGATCGTCCAGCATCCTCTTTGTTTTGGCTGATAGCACAACCTCCTATGGAGCTTCTTCAACGAGGGAGCACGTTGCCCCCGGCGTATTCACCTTTTTAGAGGTATGAGGTTGCGACGGGTTCACCTTCCATCTTTCGGATAACACGAACTTGCCTTGCTGATATTGATCTTCAATCCAGTTTTTGAAGACGTAGCAATCTTCAATTGGATGACTCAATACTCGGTGATAGGGACAGTAATTGGGATCATTGACGTCGTTTGGCTGCGACGGACGTCTTGACTCTGGCAGATAAATGAGTCTGTTACGCAGTGCCAGTTCAAACAGTCTTCTCGTTTTATTTTGAGGAAACGAGTAAGGACGTCCCAGCCTCTCCTCGAGGGATAGGTGTGGACGCATATTGTTTTGACAAACAACCGGCTTCAAGTTGCTTGGCTGTTGTTGAGCATTGGCGACGACGATCGCTTTCCCTTTGCCCTTCTCATTTCGAGAGTCCGGCTTTGGGGGGGACGGTCTGTGACCCATCTGGTCCATTTGAGCTAGCTTGTCAATCAAGGCTTGGAACGTGGTTGGTTTAAAGAACATCATGAACTGTGAGATAGTTGCATGAGGATCTAGGGTGCCCACGAACATGCCCGCCGCCGGCGCTTCTTCAATGCGTTGTTCACACTTCGTTCACAAGTTCCGCCATCGGATTGCATATTGAACCCAGGTCTCGCCCGGCTTTACTCTCGCATTAATCAAAGCTGTTATTGGAGTACGCTCACTGGCACTTGCGAAGCGCTGGGTAAACAACAACTCCATTTCAGCGAAGCTCTTGACGGAGTCATTTGGGAGTTCAGAGTACCATTCAAATGCCATCTCCGATAAGCTACCGACGAACTGGCGAAGTAACAATTTATCATCACCGCCGGTGTTACGGCAAAGAGCCCTGAACTGGGCAACATGTTGATGGGGATTGCCAGTCCCCTTATAGACATGGAATTTCGGTATTGTATAGCCCGGCGGGTACTTGATATGATCATACCAGCTTGGATATGGTCGCCCCGTTCTGACAACTTGACCGGCTGCTTCAGTTGCCTGATGAACCCGTATCTGCTGAGCTATATATTCATCAAGGTTAGCTTTAGAAATTGTCTCCTCCTTGGCTGTTGACAGAGCCGATGGAGGATTCGACGTTTCTCCTCTATCATCTTCAAGGACGATCGGAGGATCTTCAGCAGGAGGGTCTTGCTGGATCATCATACCCACCATGTCCTGGAACAAAAGGCCCATTCGCTTTATATTGGCTGCTTGTTCCGCAACCTCTTTATCCTTCTTTTCCAGTATCCTGCGAAGGAATTCAGCGTCAATTTCTTGCTCCTGGCGTTGATCCGAGAACGCTTCGGGGCTTTCTTTTGGCCCAGTGAGTGCGGCCATCGCATTCATCATTTCTTAGAGCTTCTGCTGCTGCTCCTGAGGTTTAGTCACCGATCGCGTAAGCGGTCTATGACCTGTAGATGTACGGCTGTCCTCTTTCCCGGACGCCATGTAGACGGTATGGACCACAATGCCCCCGGACTTATGGCGTTTGGGCTCACCGCCTTTGACATTTGCCGCAGGCGTGGGGATTTTCTACGGCCTTCTTCTTTTGTGGGCCGTCGAAGTTGAGGGGGCCGTTGCCGCGGGCACCCAAGTAGTTGTCGTCCTTTGCTGTTTGACAGGACGGTTCTTTTCTTCCTGAGCCTTCACCCTCTTCTGCCGGCGAGAGTGATCTTGGTCAATTACTGAGTCCTGGACCCGTCGCCAGACCCTGTAAATCTTGGAGGACAACCGTTGAGGGGGCTGCTCCGGCTTTGTTCCCGCAGCACTCTCCGCAGGTGGAAGAGATCTTTTCAGCGTGGCAGTTGGAGAGTTCTTGCGTACCCTCCTTAACGGTTCAAAGCTGTTCCCAGTCGGAAAAGCAGCATTGACTTCCACTATTGGAGCCGGTGGAGTTAACCCAGAGGGGGAGTTTCCCCCGGCCTTTCTTACTCGGCGCCAGTAGCGACGTCGAGCGTGACGAGCTGTTGGGGCTGGCTCGGCGATAGGGATAGTTTCGTCTTGCCCCCTGTCCGGATGAAGAGCCACTGGTGCCAGCCTCTTAAAGACTGATGTTGTCTTTTCAGTAGCGGTATCCAATCTGTCAAAGACAGACCTTCGAACAGGAACAGGAGCCGGAACAGTCAGCCTTGAAAAGACCGACTCTCTAGCAGGAGAAGTCGTCTTGACGACTTCAGGAATAGAGATGGCTGTCTTCTTCGCGATGGCCATGTCAGGGGTCATGGGCTTCTTGGCAGGCCCATCAGAGTTCAGGTTCAGCCTGGTAAAGACCGAGGCTGCCGGCTTGACATTGGACGACCCGTTGAGAGGGGTCGTGGTAGTAGTGAGCCGATCGAAGACCGACTTCTTTTGCGCTTCCGGTACAGGCACTGGGATGTTAACGTTCACCGGCAGGAGCATGGTCCCGAAGAACAGACCGGTGGTAGCCTGAGTTACTTGTTCCACCGGCATAGCAAAGATGGAGGCCGCTCGAGGCCCGTAAGCCACACCTCCAGGTGAGGCGGGGCGCTGGTTGCAGTTGCAATTGGAGCAGTTTGAGCGGTTGGATGCCATTGATACTTGATTTTTGCGCCAGGTAAAAGACCAAATCTTAGTAACTTGAAACCCAAAGGCAACCATTAACAAACCGCGATTCGTTCGCGAAAACGACACACGAAGTGTAGAGTGGAAAGAGAAAAAGGTCCCACCGGGCGTGCCAGAATCTGTTCCCCTCCGAACGGTGGCCAAGACGACGTAAGGACGTCTTGCCTGTGATTCGGGGTAGATACTATTTGGTTTTATCCGTCCACCTCTCCGAAGATGCCAAGTTGATTTATGGCATCGTGTGTCGGAGGTTTGAACGGATGCGGCCGATGTAGCAGACTTCAACAGATTTCCCCTTGCTTGAGGGGTTTTTGATTGTGGGGACGCTCTTTCCTGCAGGCGCATGCCTCTGCAGTTAATTACGCTACCGCATCGCGGTAACAACTTTCTCCTTCTCCAGAATTTCACTTCGTGTCGTGGGTGTTTGTTTTGTTTGTGGTTGCCCGTGGATTGTATACAGAGACTAATTTATGTCGTCGCCCGTAGGACGTGGATTAGTCCAAATCCGTATTTTCTTATATTTGGGTTTGGTGTTTTGGTTTAAGGATACGTTAGCCCTATTTAAGACTAAGATCAACTTAAACTTTTGTTAAGGATACGTTAGCCTAATCTCCAGACTAAGATCAACTTAACGGGATCGTTTGGATCCGACAAGAGAGCAATTGGCTCTATTGTTTAGTTTAATGACATTGCGGTCGATTCCCAGTTTAGGGACATGGTGGTCCATCATTCCCATTTGGGGACGAACATTAGTTTAAGGACATTTCGGTCCAACGTTCCCATTTTGGGACGAATATTAGTTTAAGGACGTTTCGGTCCATGAGTTTAAGGACCCCGCAGTCCGTATCAATATGTGGTTGTCGGGACCCGTCACCTCTCTGAAGACGTTGAAGGATTACAACGACAAATATCAGAGAAGTTCGGAGATGTACCCTTGAACCGGGTGTAAATTGATTAAGAGAGCAATCATACTTAGTTAATTTAATTTGAGGACTTACGGCCAGTATTGGGATAAGTCCAGTTGAAAATGTGCAACATTTTATTTGCATTTGGCCTATTAGGCCTTTATTAGGGCTCTGCCCCTGCACTGCATTTTATTCTGGCTTGTTAGGCTTTTTAAATTGGGCTCTGTTCCCTTTTTTATAATGCAGAGCATTTGTTATTAGGCCTGTTAGGCCTTTTTAGTTGGGCTCTGTCCCCTTTTTTTTAATAATGCAGTGCATTAATTAGCCTGACAAAGCGCCACGTGGCTTGTCAGGCGCTTTGCGCCAGCGCAAAGCGCAAATGCATGTGGAGGTGACACATGTCGCGCTCTGGTGAGCGCAAGCGCAGTGCGCTGCGTTGTTGCGCTGCTGACACGTGGCGCGCTTTGGTGACTTGCGCCAAATTTAAGAGAGCAGTGCTCTGTTTTTAAAGCGGATAGCGCACGTTGTTCTGGAGCTGACACGTGGCGCTCTCTGATGGCTTGCGCCAATCCAAGAGCGCAACAGTACAGATTTACAAGTGTAAGGCACTGTTTTAATATCTTGATCCAATTTTGGACTCAAGAGAAGAATCTTTTAAGATTCCAGAACTAGTGGATCATCAAAAGGCAATGCCTTTCTGTAGATCCAATGATCTAAAGAAGTATATTACTTCTTATTATTTTTTATTATTATTTGATCTTTTCTTTTTATTTTAAGATCTTGATCTTGTTATTAGATCATTGATCTTTTCAAAAGAAATTCTTCTTTTCAAAGATTTACCTTTCTTTTTTTCTTTCTTGAATTCTTCTCAAACTTTCTTTCTTAGGAGTTCTCTAAATTCTCTCTCTGTTTTCTCTGTGTGTTTTAGACTTAGGGTCTAGAGGCCTTTATATAGTGCCAATTAGTTTGTTAAATTAGTTAAAAAGATCTTTCTCTGAGTAATTTAGGGATTTTTCCCTACCGTTGGATTTTTGATCACAGGGCTTCTGTTTTACAGAAGTCAATCTTCTTGTTTTAACAAGAACAAAAAGATCTTACTGGAATTTTAATTCTGTTTGGCGTAAACGCACCTGCGCTTGACATGTGTCGCGCAGCGCAGAGCGCAGCGCAACTGCGCTGACACGTGTCGTGCAGCGCAGAACGCAGCGCAACTGAAGCATTGCTTCCTTTAATTTTATTTTAAATAGAGCCTTGCTCTGATTGGGTGTGCTGCCTCGGACGCTGCGCTGGCGTGCCAGTTTTTGACACGTGGTGCGTTGCGCGCAGCGCAAGGAATTTGAAGTATTGCTTCAATTTTTGAATTTTCGAAATTCAAACAGATCTTTGCTCTGATTGGGGGAAACATGTGCCAGCACTAAATCAGAATTAAAATTCTAGAAAGATCTTTTTAAAACAAGAAGATTATCTTCTGTAAAACAGAGGGCTTAGGATCAAAAATCCAACGATGGGGAAATATCCCCAAATCAATCAGAGAAAGATCTCTGTAACTAACCTAACAAACTAATTGACCCTATATAAAGGCCCCTAGAATCCAAGTCTAAAATATACAGAGATAGAAATACAGAACTCCTCTAAAAACTTTGAGAAGAAACTCGAAGAGAATCAAAGGTAAAACCTCTAATAAAAAGAAGAATTTCTTCTAAAAAAGATCAAAGATCTAAGAAAAAGATCAAGATCTTCAATAAAAATGATAATAAAGAAGTAATCTACTTCATGATTAGATCTTTCGATCTATATAAAGGCATTGCCTTTTGATAAGAATCAGAACCATTGGTTCTTGAAATCTTTGGAACAAGAAAAACTTGTTTTCTTTTATCTAAATTTGATCAAGATGCGCTCTGCGCTATGGAACAGTGCCTTGCACTTCTAAAATGAGCCTCTGCGCTCTTGGGTTGGCGCAAGTCACCAGAACACGCCACGTGTCAACCCCAGAATAATCTGCGCTTTGCGCTTTAAAAAATGAGCATTGCGCTCTTGGATTGGCGCAAGTCATCAGAGCACGCCACGTGTCAGCAGCGCACTGGCGCAGCGCACTGCGCTAACAGACTTGCGCTCACCAGAGTGTGACACGTGTCACCTCCACATCAGTTTGCGCCTTGCGCTCCTCAATCGGCGCAAAGCGCCTGACAGGCCACGTGGCGCGCTGTCAGACTATTAAATGCAGTGCATTATTAAATAAGGGCAGAGCCCAATTAAAAGGTCTATCAGACCAAACAAAATGCTATGTATTATTAGAAAAGGGCAGAGCCCAGTTAAAAGGTCCAACAGACCAAAACAAATGCTATGCATTATTAAATAAGGGCAGAGCCCAAATAAAGGCCTGACAGGCCAAACACAAATAAAATGTTGAATATTCTCAACTCGACTAAGCCCAATTCTGGCCATAAGTCCTCAAATTAAATTGAACTGAGCACAACTGCTCTCCCAAATCAATTTATACCTGGTTCAAGGATACATCTCTAAACTCCTCTGATATTTGTCGTTGTAATTCTTCAACGTCGTCAGAGAGGTGACGGGTCCCGACAACCACACATTGATATGGACTGTGGGGTCCTTAAACTCATGGACTATGAGGTCCTTAAACCAATATTCGTCCCCAAAATAGGAATGTTGGACCACCATGTCCCTAAACTGGCGATGGACCACCATGTCCCTAAACTGGCGATGGACCACTATGTCCCTAAACTAGAACAATAGAGCCCAAATGCTCTTTTGTCGGATCCAAACGATCCTGTTAAGCCAATCTTAGTCTCAAATTGGACTAACGTATCCTTAACAAACGTTTAAGTTGATCTTAGCCTCAAATATGGCTAACGTATCCTTAAACCAAAACCTTCAAACAGATTTTAGTCCCAAATTGGACTATAGATCTCCCAACCAACTTTGGTTCAAGAGTACATCTCTGAACTCCTCTGATATCTGTCGTTGTAATCCTTCAACGTCGTCAGAGAGGTGACGGGTCCCGACGGCTATACATTTCATGGACCGCCATGTCCCTAAACTGAAAAAGGACCACTATGTCCCTAAACTAGAACAATAGAGCCCCAAATGCTCTTTTGTCGGATCTAAACGATCCCGTTAAGTTGATTTTAGTCTAAAATTAGACTAACGTATCCTTAACAGACGTTTAAGTTGATCTTAGCCTCAAATATGGCTAACGTATCTTTAAACCAAAACCCCAAACCCAAATCTAAGAAAATACGGATTTGGACTAATCCACGTCCTACGGGCGACGACATAAATTAGTCTCCGTATACAATTCACGGGCAACCACAAACAAAACAAACACTCACGACACGAAGTTAAAATCTGGAGAAGGAGAAAGTTGTTACCGCGATACGGTAGCGTAATTATCTGCAGGGGCTTGCGCCTGCAGGGGCTTGCGTCCCCACAATCAAAAACCCCTCAAGCGATGGGGAATCTGACGAAGTCTGCTAGATCGGCCGCATCCGTCTAAACCTTCGATACATGGTACCATAAATCAACTTGGCATTTTCAGAGAGGTAGCCGGATAAAACCAAATAGTATCTGCCCCGAATCTCAGGCAAGACGTACTCTCGCGTCGCGCCGCCATTCGGAGGGGAACAGTCATGTTGAGACAAATAGATAGCATGTGAGAGTGGGGCCCTCTCTCTCTCTTTTGGTGACACATAAGAGGAGAGAGAGGGAATGAGAAGAAAAGGATTATTCTCAACATAATTCTTTTCTTAAGAGAGAAAATAATATGGTTGCCATTCTCCTCTCTTCTTCTTCCACTTCTTTACTAGAAATTTGGGGATGGAAATTTAGAAAGGGACATTGAGAGAGTTTTTATAGCATATCACCACTATCTCTTTAACCTACCAAGTTCAAAGAGCTAGTTACTCCATTTGTTGATGGAGTTGGAGTTTTGGGTGGGTTCCTTTCACCGCGGGTCATCTACGGCGAGACGGTCGGTCACCATGTTCATTCGGGAGCTCACGGGTCTAGTTAGGGTTTTCCGATAGGCGATTGATACACTACAAAGGTTGCAGCCCCCTTAAACCCTCTCTTTGAGTTTTCTAGATGTTGCAATTCTTAGTAAATACATGATCTTGAAGTTGGAATTGATGCTGTTGTCTTGAATTTTTTTTGTTCGCTTACGCCGGGTCCGCAAGTGTTGCGGACCCTAGCGCCGGTTCCTACATGATCTACCGAGCATGGACATCTATCAATATACCAACAGAATCTGCCATCAAATAGCCAATCTAACTGAAGTTTTATTGCTCAGGTTCAGCCTTGTGTTGGTATTTGGAGTGACAAGTGTCACTTAAAACTAGGAAGGAGGCGGCCGTTTATTTTGGCTGGATGCATCATGATTTCTTTTGCTGTGAGTATTTGTACATTTGAACAGGATTTTCCTCTAAATCTTGTTGCATGCTGGCTTTATTTTGATTTTTCCATTCTATTGTAACCTAGGTCTTGTTAATTGGTTTTGCTGCGGACGTTGGATACCTTTTGGGAGATGCCGATGAAGATTGCATGTAACTCCATTCATCATATACCCTGTACTGAGCTTAAAAGGCTTAACATTTTAACATTATTTCTATGTGATCAGGACTTACAAAGGTCCCAGATGGCGAGCAGCTGCTATTTTTATTATTGGCTTTTGGATGCTGGATCTTGCCAACAATACAGTGCGAGCAAGTGGTTTCCAGAGTTGTTATTCTTCATTTTCATCTAGCTCAGTCAACCTTGTGTACACATTGAGGTAACAAGATGATACGTCTACTGCTGAAGTACCTTTGCATGAACAGCATTTCTTATTGTATTTTGGTATGTTTTCTTTGTAGGGTCCAGCACGGGCTCTTCTTGCTGATCTCTCAGGTGAGCCTTTGTCCTTTCTTTCGATGCAGGGTAGATTGACAATTATTAAAAAATTTAAAAATAAAGAGAAGGCTAACTGCTGTTAAATACAAGGTTAAAAAATGATGCCATATATTTTTGTGATAGGCAGGCCCTGATCAATGCAATTCTGCAAATGCAATATTTTGCTCCTGGATGGCTGTTGGGATTATTCTTGGGTTCTCAGCTGGTTCTAGCGGACAATGGCAGAGGTTTGCTGGATATAAACTCAGTATATAATCGTCTTGTTTTCTATATAAAGCAATCTGTGCCCCTTGCACATCAAGCTTTTGTTCAAATGACAAAGATAAAATTAGTTAAACAATTAACATTCAATGAACACATAAAGATATGAGGAATGAAAAACCTCTCTCTCGCCTAGGTGATATCTCATGTTTATTCACCTCTGATCCATTAAAACAATAGCATCTGATATTTGAGATCCATAGTATTTTAGTTAGCAATGAGACTATACTGTTGTATGCATTGGGCTGAAAACAATTTAGGTTAAACCTGACAAAATCCTTTTGTGATGTAACGAGTTTGCTGAATATGTAGGATTCCTATTTGAAGTCACAGTGCATATCATTCGTAACGGTGTATGTTCCTAGTCCATTCCAAGATCGATAGATGCCTGTCAGCTGTTATCAATCACAATATAACTGCCATTTTTCTATGTCACCATATCCAAAAATGGAACTGAATATTTCTTACGTCAATTGTTTCTGATATTTGTAATATATTACACCCTATGGTAAATAGATTAATTCTCAAACCATCACAATCTGTTTCCACTGGCAAAACTCCCTTTCACAAATATTAATAAGGTATTCTCATGCTCTTATTAATGTGCTAGGAATCTTAGCCTTCCTCTATTTTGAATCAATCTGCTAGTACAATGGGACCTTCCCCATAAGTCATATTCAACAACAAAAAACATAATCATGTTAATCTGTCTATATTATTTCATTTAGAGCCTGCGATTACAGAAGAAATATGTTTCATTGTTGCACTATAATTTCATAGGATCCCCAACCAAGGTCACTACCTATGTTTCTAATCCTTGCTGCTACAGTTGAAGCAGTCTTTCCTTTGTCAATCAGCTATATTTTATCCTCCAATACATAATTATATCCTACTTTAACTTAATAAAGAATCTAATGTAATGTTGTATATCAGGTTCGTTATCTAATAACATTTGTTCAGAATCAATGTATTTACCATTTGGTAATACATGGCGATATTTGCCAACTGTCTTGGCTGCAACAATTGCACCATTCTCTAACACTTAGAGACATATCACCCTATCCCAGTTCTCTACCTTTCTGTAGCCCATATAACAGATTACATTTATGAGATCCTAATCCGGTATGTCATATCTAGGACGTAGAGGATACTGAGAAACAGTTCTTGGTAATGAACACAACCGAAGAATATGCATCAGCATGCTTATTCCTCGAATGGGTGGCATGCGAATCCTGGTATTCCCCTATTTCCTACTCGGACTTATAACAAATTATAAGTTAGAGCGGAACCAACGTTCCCCAGCTCAGCATAATAAGCAGGTTCGGTCAATGCATCTATATTATTATCTTGATTAAGGAGTGACATGGTCGCTACCAGGAGAGAGAGAAGAAAACACTCTGCGTGTGCTCTTACAAGATCAGATTGGTTATTATTTTATCTAATTAGAATGGCTCCCACTGTTTTTATCAAATCTTCCTTCAAACCCTAAAAGGTAAGACTAGCCGGGATTAATTGCACCCTACAAGTTCGCCAATCTTTCGGCCAAGCCAGTGTCGGTATTTTGAGGGCGTTTCCCCATGCTTTCGCACGGACCTAATTAAAATAAACCTCGTTTCCCAGGGGCATAACCCCGTTAACACCTTTCTAGACACCTACTTGATCGGCTAATTGCAATGTGTAAAACTCTCCCAGTAGTAACTCTTACTCGCAGTGGGTATCGGGATCCAACTATCTCATAGAAGATATGCAATCTCATTGCAAATTTCAACACTTGAAATTCTCGATAATATTTTGCTCCGAGCGATCTATAACCTTGACAACGTCAACAAACCATAGACTGCAAGTCAAGTTCAACCCGTCATTTCCTGATTGAATTAAACCCACCCGCATGACCCTTGACAAGGTCAACAAGGCCACACGACTACCCTAATCCAATCGCATCATATGCTTTGCAGATAAGCACTAACCAGCTACCACACACTACGCTTTGACAAGGTTAACAAACGCAGCACGAATACTAAATACTACTTATCTGAAATGACGGAGGGCTACAACAGGTTTTTAAGAAAACCCTTTGTGTAATGAACTTGATATCGTTGTAGAATCGGATGAATTTTAAAAGGAGTGTTTTTTAGGCTTTTACTAGTTTTGCTAAAAAGGTCACTCCCGGTGAAGAGATCTCGGCTCTTTACTTATCGAATAAGGTACTGGATATTTCACAAATACCGCTATGCAAAGCAAAAACTATAGAAGCAATCAAAAGACAAACCGAGTGGGTTATAGCATCTGCCAGTTTCGCTAAAGAGGTCACTCCCGGTGAAGGGATCTCGGCTCTTTCCTTATCGAATAAGGTGCTGGATATTCTACAAGGAATACTGCTATGCAAAGCAAGAACTAGAGCTACCGGTTTTTAAAACAAGTTTTTACAATATCTTTAGGTTTCTTTTATTTCATTAATCTCATTAATGAAGTCCCATCAAATTATGCTTCCCAAGCATAACAGAAGAAACGAAAGCATCAATATTTACTATATATCATCATATATATAATATAAGCATTCGTCTTAGAACATCAAGTGATCACATCACAGAATATCAGCAGCAGAAGAACACATATGAAATATTGGATATATTAGGAATTCCATGTTTTAAATTAAGCCAGTATAAAATATGGATTTCACGGTCGTGATGAATAGCCAAACCCACATCCCTAGACCCCTACGAGAGCGGCAAGCAACCCTACCAATTCTAGAGTTAAGAGACCCGATCTCAACTCCTTGAGATGGTCTTCCACTGGACCCTAGAACCCTGTTACTTGTGATCTCCTCCTTGGGTCTATCCTAATGTGGAAAAGTAAATAATATACATCAATGGTGACATCATCCTCAACCTGAAAGTGCCCCAATAAAAGAATATTACATACAAGTTTTTACATGAATGAAAATGAAAAACTCTCATCTCACATAAGAACCCCCGGCTATTCAAAACATGACGATCCAATATAACATATCACAACAACACATAACATCACATGTCATCAACGTAAGTAAATATGCGTATTCCAATTGTCGTTGACATATAACACCGAAACCGGCGATACACCACATATTACATTTACGGTCGCAGAAAAGAAAGTGAAAAACTACAACAATTGGGATCCGCAACCACCTTAGACATCATAAACCCAATGTATCACATACTTTGGATTTCATGTCTAACCAAATGAATTCCTTAGACATCACATGCCTAACTATTATAAATGTAACACCTTAGAATGCGATTAGTGTTAATTAAGCGATAATGCGAGTTTTTAATAAAAAGTTTACCAAAATAGTTTTCAAATAATTTATAAAAATTAATCAATATTTTATTAATAATTATTTTGGGTTTGCACACACATGTGCATGTTAAGGGTTAATGTGGGGTTAACCATGCTTAAGTAGTCATGACATCTAACCCCATTCCTTTAAGTGTAATATGTAATTAATTAAATTGTTGGTTTTAAAAATAAATAAGGGTTTTGAAAATATGTTGATTTGAGAGAGGAGAGAGAGGGGGGGCATGATGAACATGGGCAAGCATGCCATGCATTAAATGAGGAGAGAGAAGAGCGAGGCATGGCTTAGGCTAAACTCACCCCCTCATTTTATTGCATCACCCTCACTCATACACACTCTCAACTCACCTCATTATCTCATTTTTCTTCATCTCATTCTCTCCCTCACACATCAAATTGAACACTTACTTTGTTCTTCACTAAACCCTAACCCAAATCCTCACAAACCCAAACAAATCTTCACAAAACTCATTAAACCCTTCATTAAACTTGATCTAAAGCCTATGGAGATCACTTGGAGCATAGAAAGCTAGGATTTTGAGCAAGTGTGGCTAGGTAATAGCCCCTAACTGTTAATTAGGTAGTTATTTTGTAGTGTTGCTTAGTAGTGGTCGTTTAGAACACTAAAAGTTTAGTTTGTGCAAAATATCGTATTTCTAGTGTCGTTTTCGAGTCTCAGTAACCTGCTATGACCCCGAGTGTTTACTGTGAAAACTAGCAGCGTTGTATTAGTTGCGCTGAGTGTACACCGGTAACACGAGCCCCATCTGACCGGTTTTGTCCGGCGACGAGAGGAGGAAATCTGGCGAGCTCGGCCTGTTGGGGGACTGGGGAGTTGAGTTTTTGTGGGTAAATGTTTGCAGTTATTTTAGGTTGTTTAGTACTGCTAGATTTTTAGGTTGTGACTGCTTGTAAAATTTAGGATCGGTTAGCTAGTTTTTAGTGTTTCTACGACGCGTGTTACGATTGATCCGACGTAGTTTTAGTGTTCCGGGTAGCTTGCTGTTGTGGGTTGGTTTTGGTGATGTCGACACACACGTTAGCTGCTAAGCGAACACTTAAGAGGTTGTTGGAGTCGGTGGGTCTATTTCTAAGTGCACTTGCTATGTTTGTGTGATTTTAGGATCGTAGGCGGGGACTTCGGACGCTGCGAAGAAAGGGAAGCAGGTGGTCAGATTTACTTAGCTCGAGATCATGGTGAGTAGATTTAACATCTACGGAGAGATCACCCGTATGGCGTTATGCGTCAGGGCTTGTAACGTTTTAGAAATCGCTATGCGAATTTTCCGTTAATAGGTAAAATAGGCGGTGTTTTTCCGTAAAAACCCGGAAGTGATCATTTTTCAGTATAGACTTAACTGCACCTAATTTAACTAGGAAATTTCTAGTTTGCAGTTTTTAGTTGTTACTTGAAAATTTTGGTTCACTTTAATATTTTTCCTTAATTAAAATATTATTATAAGCTTTTAATTATGCACTTAATTATTGGTAATTACAATTTTGATTGGGTTAATTATGCTAAAGGGAATCTATGCTAACTTAATCACAAGATTAAGCACTAAACCATCCATGCAAAATATTCCACAAATATTTAGATATTTTGGTGTAATTAAAAGAAAACTTTAATTAGAAATGAAAATATTAAGAGGTGGCATTGGATGGGAGGTGCATTAATGGGCATTAATTGAGGATTTAGACTAGAAATTTCCACACATTTCTACTAACCTCCTCATTTTTCTCTTGATGACCAACCCTCCCGGCTGCCCATCTCTTTTTCTCACTCTATTTGCACTTCTAAAAGCTCAAATAAATTATCAAAAATCCTCAAATAATCCCACAAACTCAAATATAAATCCCTACCCATTATTCTTCAACCCTAAACAAGTGTAATACCCCATGTATTATCTGGTATACCCATTTATACCAGATCAGCATGGGGACCCACTGTAAAACAATGGGGAATCTTCGGAATACATTACGAAAGAGGACAGATCTGTGCTATAAATGGAATAATACCGCTCTTCAATACAGAAGCGTCTTTTAAGTGAACTGGCATTACAGGAGTTTAAGAACTCCGTAGTTAAGCGTGCTCGGGCCAAGGATGTCCTGGGATGGGTGACCTCCTGGGAAGTGGCCCCTGGTCGGGTCCAGTTCGCCCCGAAGGACAAAACCGTGCGGCTACGGCCAGAGCGGACAATACTCTCTGTATTGATGGTGGGTCGTGACAGAATGGTATCAGAGCTGGTTCCTCAATAGTAGGTCTGTGGTTCGAGGACGAACTATTGTTCTAAGTGGGGGAGAATGTAATACCCCATGTATTATCTTGTATGCCCATTTATACCATATCAGCATGGGGACCCACTGTAAAACAATGGGGAATCTTCGGAATACATTTCGAAAGAGGACAGATCTGTGCTATAAATGGAATGATACCGCTCTTCAATACAGAGGCGCCTTTTAAGTGAACTGGCACTACAGGAGTTTGAGAACTCCGTAGTTAAGCGTGCTCGGGCCAAGGATGTCCTGGGATGGGTGACCTCCTGGGAAGTGGCCCCTGATCGGGTCCAGTTCGCCCCGAAGGACAAAACCGTGCGGCTACGGCCAGAGCGGACAATACTCTCTGTATTGGGGGTGGGTCGTGACAACAGGGTACACTGAATTGACTCGCCGAGAACTCCTAGATGGTATTATACCTATCGTCAGATAGCAGTTCTCTGGTGATATTGGTACATGTTAGTCTGTAGACCCGAGATCGTCATAGAGTCTTGTGTGATTCCCACTGTGCTTTGATTTCCACCTTACTACGTTCATGAGAACGTACAAAACGGTGGCTTTTAGGTACAGTCCCGAATCACATGGAGGCAATGAGTGATAGGAGGGGTTTCGTCTCTCCCGGTATTGGGGGTTGATATTACGCTGTGTTCGATTGGCTATAACTGGATGTCCCTGGCCAGGGCTGATATGGAGATCTATTGGTAAATATTATCAGTAGTTTCTAGACCCGTTATGAGCGTCACATCGATAAGACTTATCAGTTACTAGGGTCTGACGTTTACCACCCATAAACTGGATATACGATATATCAGACGAAGAGACCGGACTGTACGGTAGTGTTACTGATTGGATTCACAGGAATGTGTGCAGGCTTGCTTGTTGATCTTCTGATCGCTCAATAACCGGGTGGCTGTTACGTTTAGCTGACCGCTTGCAGCTTGTGTGTATTTGATATGATCATCACTTACTGCCGGCGTATTGACGAGTCTTTAGAGTCCTACACAGAGGTTTCCTGACTCAGGCGAAACGGAGTAGGAGCACATATGTGATATGTGCGGGGCCGAGATTGATACGTGTATATGATACCGTATTATATTTTCGCGATATGTGATATCGGCCGGATATATATGATATAGCTGGATTATCGGATCAAGTGTTGATTCGATAAAATGATACATATTATATTAGTCGGTTATATGAAATATAGTCGGATTATCGGATCAAGTGTTGATTCGATAATTTAATATATAATTATATATTTGATATATTACATTACATTAACTAATATAAGCTCACTTAAATGATTCTTTTTCTCACTTGATGATACATTGATATATATGTGATATATGTTTATTGTATTATTTTCTTTTGTTACATAATTATATATATGTGATATGTATAATTGTAATATGCTAGGTTATGAATGCAACTAGGGTTTATGAGAATCAAAACATGCTAGGGTTAAGATTAGAGTTAGATATATATTTATTAGTTAATTCTAAATTGAGGATTTTATGTTGAGATATTTTCATTTGTTGACTAAGTCCACTCTTTAGATTTTTATTAAGATATTTATCTACCTAACCTTTAACCCTAACTCATGGTTAAATCTCTATAAGGGTTAAGCATGCCATGCTTAATCCATGGTTGCATTTCTAACCTTAAAAAAATTAATTCATTCATCACACTTCATCTTCTTCTTCCTGCTCACAAAAGCTTTCTAGCTTTTTAATTGGTGATGAATGATTGTGAGAAAAAGAAAACAAAAGAGAGCAAAATTCCTACTTCATCATCCTTTTCTATACTATCCATATAGATTAGTGTGTTAGCTTCACTAATTTCTAATTAGTGAAGTGATAGCTTGGGTTTGTGTTTCCTCAAGGTAGATCATCTTGGATTGTGAAGTCTTCAAGCAAGGATGCTTCATTGACCCCATGGAACCTCTCTAAAGTCCGGGAGCTTGATGATCGCAGCGAAGGGAGCTCAACTCGGAGCTTATGAAGCGAAGGAACGGACTACAAATGTTGTAATCCCCAATCTCTTAGTTGTAAAGATGTTTGCTTTATGATTCCGCATGATTCGCTAGTATCGATTCTAGGTTAGGGTTATCTAGAACGACATAAATTTTAATTTGGCATGGACGATACCATCCGAAACCTTGCTACCATGCTAGGTATCCTAACACCATCAGTATTCGCCACAGGGCCCCGTCATGCACCGTTAGGTTACTTAACTAACGGCAAAACAGGGGCTGGACTAGCGCGGGTGCAAAACATAAGCAACGTTTATTATATATATCATATATATAGCATTCGTCTCACGCAGTTATATGATCACATCACAGAACACAAGCAGCAGAAGTTAACATATAAAATATTGGATATATTAGGGGGTCTATATTTAAAATAAGCCTGTAATGAAAAACACGGATTCCACGGTCGTGATGAATAGCAAACCCACATCCCTAGACCCCTATGAGAGCGGCAATCAACCCTGCCAATTCTAGAGTTAGGAGACCTGGTCTTAACTCCTCGAGATGGTCTCCTACTGAACTCCAGAACCCAGTTACTCGTGCTCCCCGCTTTGGGTCTATTCTAATGCGGAAAAGTAAATAATATATATCAATGGTGATATCATCCTCAACCCGAAAGTGTCCCAATAAAAGAATATTACATACAATTTTACATGAATGAAAATTGAAAAACTTTCATCTCACGCAAAAACCCCCGGCTATTCATTCACAGTGATCTAATATAACATATCACAGTAACACATAACATCACATGTCATCAACGTAAGTAAATATGTGTATCCCGAATTCCGTTGACATATAGCAATGAGATCGGGGATACCCCACATATTACACTTACGGTCACAGAAAAGAAATGAAAAACTACAATATTTAGAATCCGCAAACTCATTAGACATCATAAACCCGGAATATCTCATATTTCGAATTTCATGCCTAACCTTATAAACCTTGCATTTTAGTCTCAAATTGAAAACTCTTTTCAATAAGCAGTCGGATAATTCAACAAGATTCCCGACTAGTTGTTCGCGTACAATACGCGATTACAACAGAGTTTTGATCTGAATCGAAACTCCGTGGCAATCGATCAATCAAGACTAAAACACTAGATTTATAATTACAAATTAGTTTTCACAAAATTAATTATTTTGGATTCTAAAAATTGTATCACATATCATCATAATCTATACGACGCTAAATATTTCGATCGATTCATCAAGCACCCACAAATCACAGAAACCTCAACAACTTGAGTCTCATTAAAAACACCCAAAAAGTGCCAAATAAAACAATGGAGTAGCACAAGAAGCACGAGCCCACAATTCAACAAACTTGCGGCGGAACCGCGACCAAACATAGGGTTAGGCTGCGGTTCCGCGGCGGTTTGAACGAATTTGGTCATCGTACTTCTTGAGGCTCCATAGAATACCCTGCACAATTTCTGCATATTTTTAATCTCGAAAATTTCAAATTTTGAAAAATGGACAGAAACTTGTCAAAAACCGGCTTTGAAAATTCGATCGAACACTTTAACGTCGTAAAGACTTTCCCTAATGTTCTAGCTTGGCTCTGATACCATGAAAGTCTACCCTAGCACCACCATGAGGTTTAAACTGGCATCAATCATGCAATTTTAAAAAATTTGTGGTGCTAAGCTACACTAACTAAGGATCAAACTAGATGATTAGATTTAAGCATAATATATAAAGAGCTTTACACTAAGAGAAAGATATTACAACCTTTGTAGACCTGGTCCTTCTCTTCTATAGCTCCGGGTAGTAGTCCCTACGACTCCTCTAGGCTCCACTTAAAGAAGTGCACGAAATTGCTTCGCGATCTTCGTGTCGAAAATGATCCATCCGAAGTTCCTCTAATCCAAGCTACCTTTTCATTAAACTTTCTTTAGTGAAGGAAACATCCTAAACTTAAGTGCTAATCAAGTGTAGGATGGTGAAGTAGGGGTTCTAAGCTCACTAAGTTGATACAAAGCCCTATGGTTCACATCACATATGAGGGTTGAGGCTTTGAGGTGGAGGAAGAATAAGATGGAGAGAGCTAGAGAGTGAAAAATGAGCCAAGGAAAATGAACTCAAGTAAAATGAACAAGTGTAGAATAGCTACACTCTTGACCTCACTTATTAAAGAATGGAATATTTTCACATAAATAATTTCAACCATGCTTCAATAGTGACTCAAGACTAATAAATAAATGATATGTGCCATGCTTCACCCATGCCCAAAATTCTCCCCATTTTCCACCTCTTTTTCTATTTTCTCAAAATAGAAAACCAACCATGCTTCTTAAATAATATATATATATATATATATATATATATATATATTAAGATAAGAAAATAATTAGTGAGCATAATATTAGTTAATATATAATTATATCAAATATAAATATATATCATATTATTAAATCAACACTTGATTTAATAATCCGGTTATATCACATATAACCGACTAATATCATTTATCTGTATATCACATTATCAAATCAACACTTAATTCAATATTCCGGTTATATCACATATAACCTAACTGATAACATTTATCGTCAGATTAGAATACGGTATCACATACTCATATTTAATCAGGCCCCAGCATATATCAACATATGCGCCCTACTTCGTTTCGCTTGAACTAGGAAACTTCTGTGTGAGACTCTAAGGACTCGTCAATACGCCAGCAGTAGGTAATGATCACATCGATTACCCACAGGCCGTCAGTGGTACAAGCTGGACGTAACGGTTACCCAGGTATTTAGCGAATAGAAGATCAACAAGCAAGCTTATCCAAACTCCCATGAAGCTTATAAGTAACACTTACCGTACAGTCTGGTCTCTTCGTCTGATATGTTGCATATCGAGTCTAGGGGTGGAATCGTCAGACTCATACCGATGTGTGATTCATAACGTTTCGAGAAACTACTGATAACATTTACCAATAAATCTCATCAGCCCTGGCCACGGACTTACTGTTATAGCCAATTGAGCATAGCGCAATATCAACTCCCAATACCGGGAGAGACGAAACCCCTCCTATCGCTCACTGCCTCCATATGACTCGGGACTGTATCCAAAATCCACCTGTTTTCACGACTCCTTTGAGCCGTGGTAGGGAGGAAATCAAAGCACAGTGGGAACCACACAAGACACTATGACGATATCAGGTCTATAGACTAACCTGTACCAGTGTCACCAGAGAACCGCTATCTGACGATAGGTATAGTACCATCTAGGAGTTCTCGGCGGGTCCTGTTTGGTGTACCCATTCTTTAATGAGCACATGTGTACAATTTTTGATGTCAAACACCAATGGTTATAGGATCAACCATCGCCCCTTACAGGGTCAAGAAACGTACACACTAGTCTACTCTGGAATATCGATGCCCTGTCTCGATACTCTCTCGACTAGGAACAATTAAAGGATGTGCTTGTAGACTACACAAGTCCCAGTAGTATGATCCGCATCATCGTCCTGGTAGTCAAGCTAACATCCTAAGGGCTTTATCAACATGTATCATAGAGACGGTTTAATAATACAAGTGTAAATGTTAAGATAAAGAGCAACCAGATAGCATACTATCATGTCGAGCAAGAAAGTTCTCTATATATATGTCCAAGTATCCACTATATCATACAATAATGGCCTCTAGGGCATACATATTCCTAACACATCTTGCTAAATAGCGAATGTTTTGCTAAATATGCAAAGTAAGTTTTTCTAATTTTATCAATTTAAACCGTTTGAAATAGAGTATAATCTGACTGATATAACTGTAAAATAATGAACAAAGCATACACAACTATACTCAAGAGATCGAATCCTAGGACGTGGTCGGATGACAGAATCGAAGAAGAACAGAGACGCACTTTCGTCGCTTGGTGTAGAGAAGAAGTCGACGGACAAATGAATTGTGGTGAGCAAATTGATAGAGAGGTTTAGGACCTTTTAATTGGTCCATCGATTGCAACTACGTTTTACAACGGGTATGGGGTTTCTAGTTACAAATTTGAGATTAAAAGGACAGAACGCATTAGAGCTACGTAAAATAGCGGCGTCGCAACCTCCGACGACAGAGGAAATCCTTACTACGATGTTCTTGAGCAGATTATAGCTGTCTCATATATGCATAAGTTGCCCCCTTTTTTTATATTCCAATATAGATGGTACGATACCAAAGTTTAAACGGAGTATGAAAGTCGTTGAATACAAACTTACTTTGGTAAACACCAAACGAACAGCCTTTGAATACGATAGCTTTATCTTTCCATCGATGGAAACACAAATATATTATTCTCGGGACCTGAAGAAGGCTGACCGGAGTGTTGTTTGTCGTTGGAAACTAAGAGATTATTATAATGTGCCGACGTTAAGTGACTCTGAAGATGAGAGTGATAATGAAGAGGCGATAACACGTCTCAGTCCTTCTATTGAACATACTGATGTTCCAAACTATTCTTCACCATCCATCAATACGTTAGTAAGACGTGACATCGGCCAAGTGATTGTCACAGATCAAGATTTCGATAATCCACCCAACGATTCTTCAGCTAATGCACCGAACAAACGTGCTAGGTAATGAAATTGAACTAAATATTTTAAATTGTATAATGATTATAAGTAAATTTTTAATATTTGAATAAATATGTAGGGTTTGATGGGAGGCTATGAATCCGGCTCTAGACGTCATAAGAAACGACATCTAGATAAGATTGGCGGGATGTCAGTAGCTGCGGAGGCGGCGGCAACGCCTATCCCTACCCGTGCGCCCCGTACTAGTGCCCCACCTACCAGCGAACCTCTTACTGCCCCTCCTACCAGCGACCCTCCTATAAGACCCCCACCACCCTCAGCATCCGCAGCGCCACAGGACCCGCTGCCTACCCCTATTAGCGGGGTAGCAGATCATCTTACCCAATCACTCCTCCTGCACATGGTATATAGTTATCTATTCATTTTTTAGTTTTCTATTAAAATATTTCTATCGAATCATCTAACAGTTTACTGTTTACAGTCATGCATGGTACTGATAGGATGGGGTCTAGCGTCGGTGCTAGTGCCACGCCAGGGACGTTAGGTAAAATCGTTATTGCTTAAAACTTTTAAATAACGATTGTAATTTAAATTTGTCAAATGCCATATACATACTCTGAATATTATAATATTGTGTCTGTATATCTATCTTTTTGCAGGCTCCATCAGTGTTAGGACGATGGGTCCTACTGGAGCCTCCTCCTCCAGGCCAGCCTCAGGCGCTGCTCCATGAATGCTAGAGTGGACCGCGTTAGGTGTGCCTGTTGATGATTACTCGACCAAGTAGGGAGATTACATGGGAGCGGAGATCCGTACCTACTATAGATACCCACTCCATATTAAGTGGAACCCACGCCAGACCGATTAAGTTCGGCGGTTTTTTGCAGCGGCCACGATATCACATACCCTTTTATATATTTAAATTTTTGTAATTTCAGACCTAGGGACATTACAGACTCATCGGCGTCATCAGTGAGGATGGCGTTCCTATGCCGTTCGATACACATCGGACCATAAACTGGGTCATATCCGAGCGCCAGGCTATCAAGAGGAGACGCCAATATGAAGTAAGAAAGTGTCATTACATTTCCTAGGCCGCGGCGACTGGGGAGAAGCGGGAGGCGACGATGAATACCGTTTTTCGAGATGTCCCGGGAGAGGATTAGCCTCTGCTGGTCGCGTATTACGAGCGCAATGATGTTCAGGTATAAATTTAATTTTTAAGATTATAATAATATAACATGAAATCATATTCTATGATATATAATATTCTCTTCTTTATATTTGCAAGGTGGCGTCGGTTCGCAACAGGGAGAACTGGAACAACGGCGTCAGAGAACGCACTATCGTGATCCAAGGGAAGCGGTTGCAGGCTAGAGCCTAGCACCAGCTCGTGAGTATTTCGACGTTTAAGAATATATGTTTTATTTGTCGAAAATTACTTATTGAAATAAATCCTAATTTTATCACAGAAAAAGAAAGACCCCACCAACTACATTGCTGCCAGGGGATGGTCCGTGTTACACAGGGGAACGGGTGAGTATATGGTAAGTTTCATATAATCAAGTCGATGCTGTATTTAAGTTAACACATTTATATATATATATATATATATATATATATATATTCTTCACAGACCCGGTTTCAGGAGGGGACGGACGCCTCAGGACTTGACCCCGACGACTCGATTGCCGCCATTGTCCTTGTTCTAGATACGATATCCGGCGGACATCACGGTGGTTATGAGCATGGGGTTGTAAGTCGATGTTAGACACCCCACATGATGCGGGGAGGCGGAATAGGTAAAACAATCATTTTGTTCAAGTTAACATCGACTAACTTAACGGATGTTTGCTAAACCCTAACTAACAACTATCTAGAAGTGCTAAACTACTATGATAGATGATTATACCTCAAGATACTAGTCCTTCTTGTTCACCTCCTCGTTGGCCTCCTCGATGTGATAGAAGATCCACCCGAGAGTTCCTCCTCCAAGCTTTAACCTCTCACTTGAGATAACTAAGTGGTTAGGATTGCTAATCCAAGTGACCTAGAAGATATAAAAATGGATTAAGGATCTAATAGTCTTTCTAACCCTTGGGATCTCAACACATGAGAGGATTAGGGTTAGGTTGAAGAAGAGGAAAGCTTGAGGAGAGAGAGAGTGTATGTGAGAATGAAATGAATTATAACTCAATTCTATATTATATATGAAGCATAATGATTATCAAATAAATCATATATGATAATTACAACCATGCTTCATTTAATACAAACAATGAATCATCTCATGAGTCATTAAGCAATAAATGCTTCATTAACTCACATGGATGAATCATCTCATGAGTCACTAATTCATTTAATGCAAATTACACCTAAGCTCTCCACCTCATTTAGTTTAATTCATAAATGAATTAAATCTAAATGAGTCACCTATCTTCTAGAAGCTTCTCGACTAATTACGAGAATGCCCCTCCCATCCGTAAAACACGGAAATACTGAGACTGTATAAATCCAATAATCCAATACTAGAATCTGGCTTAAACTAAAGCCCGCTAGTATAATCTGTCCGAACATCATACGTGCACAAGTACACGTATATGTCCGAACCCTGTCGAAAAACCATACGACCTCTATATCGTTTCGCCTGAAGCAGGGAAACTCTCTGTGTGGGACTCTAAAGACTCGACACTACGCTGGCAGTGGGTTTAACCACAGGACGCAAGCGGTACTAGCTGTACGTAACGGTCCCCAAGTAGATGTCGATAAGAAGGCCGATGAGGAAACCCATCCGAACTCCTACTGAGCCTGATGTGATAATCTCCGTACAGTCCAGTCTGTTCGTCTAAGACTATCGCATATCGGGCCTAGGGGGCGGCAAGCGTCAGTCCTCTAAAAGCTGTATAAGTCGTGTCGGAGTGAAGCCTATTACACCTTGAGAAGCTACTGGAAATCCTACTAGTAAATCTCGTTTGCCCTGGCCAGGGACTTTGCGTAATGGCTCTCCAAACACAGTGCCATATCAACTCCCAATACCGGGAGAGACGAATCCTTTCTAACTGCCACTGCCTCCAAATGTTTCGGGACTGCACCCAACTGCTACCTGTTTGCACGACTCCTTTGAGCCGTGGTAGGGTAGCAATCTAAGAACAGTGGGAACACACTTGAGGCGAAGCAGCAGTGTCAAGTCTACGGACTATGCTGTACTCATTTCACCTGGGAACTGTTAACTGACGACGGGTATAATACCAACCAACAGTTCCCTGTGAGTCCTGTCCGGTGTACCCGTAACCCAACGAGCACCTGCATACTATCTCCAGTACAACGTACTAATGGCCGTGGAACAGACCGTCTCCCCTGCTAGGATGAGAAGCGTATACACTAGTCTAATCTGGAGTATCGATGCCCCGTCTCGATAATCCTACGACTAGGGACCTGAAAAAAAAGGATGTGCTTGTAGACTACCCAGCTCCCACTAGTGTGACTGTCATCACGACACTGGTAGTCAAGCAAAATCCTAAGGGCTCTATCAATATGTATTCGCGATATGCTAAAAGAAACATATACACATATTAAGATAGATATAAACCAAGTAGCATACTACTATGTTCAGCAAGACTGTTAATACAACTGTGAATATCTCAAGCTTCCATTAAGTAATATACAAACTAGTATGATACAATAATGACCCCTAGGGCATATACACTAACAATCTCCCACTTGAACTAGGGCCATATACTGGCGTATCGAAGACCTATCATCTCGAATAGTCTCTCAAACTGCGTCTGAGGTAAGTCCTTTGTGAATGGATCTCCAGTGTTTTCCTCTGTAGCAACTCTCCGGACCTCGATCTCCCGGCGATCTATGATCTCCCTGATCAGGTGATACCGCCTCAAGATGTGTCTGGACTTCTGATGGGACCTGGGTTCCTTCGCTAAAGCTATAGCGCCGTTGTTGTCACAATACAGCGGTATTGGATTAACAATGGTAGGAACCACCTGAAGTTCTGTTAGGAACTTTTTCATCCATACTGCTTCTTTTGCGGCATCGCAAGCAGCTATATACTCCGCTTCCATCGTCGAGTCAGCAATGGTGTCCTGCTTGGAACTCTTCCAGCACGCCGCCCCTCCGTTAAGGGTAAAGACATAACCTGACATGGACTTGGAGTCATCTTTGTCACTCTGGAAGCTGGAGTCAGCAAAAGCCTCGATCTGGAGGTCTTTTTCGCCGTAAACCAAGAACATATCCTTAGTCCTTCTCAGGTACTTGAGAATGTTATTTACTGCTATCCAGTGCTTCTCCCCTGGGTCTGACTGATACCGGCTTACCACGCTCAGTGCGTAAGCTACATATAGTCTGGTACACAACATCGCATACATTATAGAGCCTACTGCAGAAGCATTGGGTATAACTGACATGCGATCCCTTTCCAAATCAGTCTTGGGAGACATCTCTTTGGAGAGAGTGATTCCGTGACAAGCCGATAAATTACCGGCTTAGAATCTTCCATACTGAATCTTTTCAGTATAGTGTTGATATACCTGGACTGCGAAAGTCCCAACATCCTCTTAGATCTATCACGATAGATCTGGATCCCCAGAATGTAAGAGGCATCACCCAGGTCTTTCATGGATAACCTGTGTGACAAGAATCCTTTAACAGATTGTAGCATAGGAATGTCATTTCCTATCAAGAGAATGTCATCCACGTACAAGACGAGGAATACGACAGTTCGTGCTACAATTTTACTATATATACATGGTTCATTTGGATTTTTGATAAAGTCATATTCTTTGACCGTTTCATCAAAACAGATGTTCCAACTCCGCGACGCCTGCTTTAGTCCATAAATGGACTTAAGCAACTTACACACTTTCCCGCTGCTCCCACTCTGATTGAAACCTTCTGGCTGATCCATATGGACGCTCTCTTCTAAATTACCATTTAGAAAAGCCGTCTTTACGTCCATCTGTCAGATCTCATAATCATGGAAGGTGGCAATGGCAAGAAGGATCCGAATGGATTTGAGCATAACCACTAGAGAAAAAGTTTCGTCATAGTCCAAACCAGATCTTTGATGAAAACCCTTTGCAACAAGTCTAGCCTTATAGGTTTCCACCTGTCCATCTACACCAATCTTCTTCCTGAAGATCCATTTGCATCCTATGGGTTTTACCCCATCTGGAGCAAAGTCCAAAGTCCATACTTTGTTGGTGTACATGGACTCCATCTCGGTCCGCATTGCATCCAGCCATCTTACCGAGTCGCCGCTCTGGATGGCCTGCTGGAAGCTAGTAGGATCATCATTATCAATGACGCAATCCTCTTTAACCCCGTCTATGAGAAAACCTTAGTATCTCTCAGGCGAATGAGACGGCCTACTACTCCTGCGGAAGGGTGCGGGAATGTCCTGTTCTTCTGGAACTTCTGGCTCTACCAAACTTTCAGTGGTAGTTTGTGGTTCTGGAATTTCTTCTAGTTCTATTGCGCTCCCACTTGTTTTCTTTTCTAAAAACTGCTGTTCTAGAAAATGGGCATTACAAGAAACAAAAACCTTTTGTTCCTCTGCATAATAGAAAAAAAATCCCTTGGAGTTCTTTGGATATCCTACAAACTTACACCGTACTGATCGTGCCTCGAGTTTGTCCGCATGCTGCTTTTTAACAAAAGCTGGACATCCCCATATCTTGAGATACTGAAGATATGGTTTCTTCCCACTCCACATCTGATATGGTGTGGTAGGCACAGTCTTGATAGGAACCCTGCTCAAAAGATATGCAGCTGATTCTAGTGCATAACCCCAGAAAGATCACGGTAACTCAGCATTAGTCATCATAGAACGTACCATATCCAATAGGGTTCGGTTCCGTCTCTCCGATACACCGTTATGTTGTGGAGTGTATGAAGGAGTAAGCTGAGAGAGAATTCCTTTCTTTTTTAGGTAACCCAGGAACTCGACACTTAAATATTCACCACCTCGATCAGATCTCAGTGTCTTGATACTTTTGCCGGTTTGGTTTTCTACTTCATTCTTATATTTTCGGAATTTCTCAAAGGCCTCGGATTTATGTTTCATCAAGAAAATGAATCCATACCTAGAGTAATCATCCGTAAAAGTAATGAAAAATGAAAAACCGTCTCTTGCATGTATAGACATTGGACCACATACATTGCTGTGTATGAGTCCTAAGAGCTCGCTCACTCTTACTCCATGTCCAGTGAATGGAGTCTTTGTCGTCTTTCCTTTGAGACATGATTGACAAGTGGCATAAGATTGATATTCGAACGGATCCAAATATCCTTTTCTATTTAACTTAGTTAATCTTGTCTCATTGATGTGACCCAGTCTACAATGCCATAAGAAAGCCTGATTTATTTCTGGAGACTTTCTTTTTAGTGTGTTCTGGACATTGAAAATCTGTAAATGGTTTAACACGTATATACCGTTATCTAGTGTACCGGACCCAATCAAACCATGATTAAGGTGGATGTTAACAACATCGCTTACAAACGTGAAATCATAACCTTCTTTTGATAACAACGATACTGATATGATATTACACGTTAAACTAGGTACACAAAAACAGTTGCGCAAAACCAAAATATGTCTACTCGTCAATCCAAAGTGATAATCCCCTACGGACACAGCATTGACGCTAGCTCCGTTAGCAACCTGGAGGGTCATATCACCAACCTTCAGCACTCTACGGTTTCTCAGTGCCTGCAATGAATTGCATATATGAGATCTTAATCCGGTATCCAATACCCAGGAAGTAGAGTTGATTGACAAACAATTTTCAATTACAAACACACCTGAAGCCGAAGCCACAACTTGTCTCGGGTCCTGGTTCTTGGCAATCCAAGCTTTGCAATCCTTCTTCCAATGGCATTTCCTACGACAGTGGAAGCGTTCGTCCTTTGCCACTACTGACACCACAACCTTTGCCTTTCCCTTGACTCCCACCTTACCAACACCACCTCTCGGTTTGGTAGCAGCCTTCTTCTTCCTTCCTTTGGCCCTTGTCTTGGACCTGGAAGAGGAAGCACCATGAACAAACATAGTGGGTGTTTCCCTTGCCTTCTGCAAGGTGCCCTCTGCACTTCTCAACATGTTAAGCAGTTCTGGAAGTTCAACTTCTTTACCTTGAATGTTGAAATTCAAGATAAACTGGGCGTAGGTGGAAGAAAGGGACTGGAGAATCAAGTCTGTATACAGCTCGTTCTCTAATGTTGTCCCGAGGTCTGCGAGCTCTTCAATATAGCCAATCATCTTAAGGACATGTTCCCCTACAGATGATCCGACGGCCATCCTCGACTGAAACAAGTTCTTCGAGGTCTCGTATCTAGCTATACGAGATTTCTCTCCATACAGTTCCTTGGTGTGGAGAAATATGGATTCTAGATCCATATTCTCGTGCCTCCTCTGATGTTCATTATTCATAGAGGCAAGCACGATGCACTTGGCCTTCGCGCAGTCTAACTTCCAGGTCTTGTGGATTTCCTTATCCGCGACACTGGATTCAGGACCTGGGACGACAGGGGCCTTAGTAGTAAGGACATACCCCATTTTGTCATAGGTAATTGCCATCTTAACATTCCGGAACCAATCTTTATAGTTTGGCCTTGTCAAAATATTTTTATCTAATAATAACTTAAGGCATGTCATGTTCTGGGTCGCTGCAATTAGGAGAGAGAGAGAGAGGAAACACTTTAGCATGATGCTCTTGCAAGTTTAGAGTGGTTTTTAGTTTATCTAAACAAGATGGCTCCCACTGTTTCTTGAATCTCTCCTCAAACCAAAAAGGAAGAACTAGTCAGGACCATTCTCACCGTACAATACTTACTTAACCGTTCAGCCAGGCCGGTGTCGGTACTTCGAGGGAGGTTTTACGATGCTTTCGCGAAGTTACTTAATTAAATAACCTCTTTTCTCTGGAGGCATAGCCCCGCTGACACCTTTCTCGACACCTACTTGGTTTATAACATTGATCGTTAAGTGAAAGAATCTCCCGATGAGTAGCATATACTCACAGTAGGATCGGGATCCAAATATCATCGTATGATAAAACTGAAGGAATCCTACCAAAATTATCACACTCCAAATGGTATGCATCTCTAGCAAGTTTCAGTTTCTTTAGAAACTCCCGATATGGATTTCTGCCCCATGCTCTTATGACCTTGGAGTTGGTCAAAATGTCATAAGTCACATGTCAAGTTCTACCCATCATTATCTTGTTAATTTGAACCCATCCGTACATACCCCTGACGTTGGCCAAATGGAAGTACGACTGTCCCAAACTAACTCATCTATCTATACAACAAATGAATACCCAGTGGCTACCAAACACTATGCCTTGGTGTTGGTCAAAATACATACCTTGAATACTACTAAATACCCAAATGAAATGACAGAGGGCTACGAATGGTTTTGGCGAAACCGTGAACGTAGTGAACTTGATATGATCGAAGGAACCTGATAGCTTTTAAAAAGAGTGGTTTAAGCTCCGCAATTAAAAAAATATCTTCTGTTTTAAAATAACCGAGTGGTTTCTTTTAAATTGTTCCAACGATTCAACTTTGGTTTATTTTCTTTGCATTAATATAATGCGTCCCATCAATTAACCTATCATTGCAGAAAACAACGAAAATACAACGTCCTTTTATGCCATCCGCATTCGCCACTGGGCCATGTCATTCACCCGTTAGATTACTTAACTAACGACATAGCGGGGGCTGGGCTAGCGCGGGTGCAAAACATAAGTGATGCCTACTAGATATCATATATAGATATTGTACATTCATCAGACGCAATAATAGGCATTCCAGATCACAGATGAACATATTGGATTTTCTAGGAATCCGCATTCCTTTTGAGCCTGCAAAGAAAGACGGATTACATAGTCGCGATGAATAGCCAAAACCCCACCCTAGACCCCTACGGGTACGGCAAACTACCCGTCAAGTACCCGAAGTGAAGCGGTCTCCCTCAACGACGTGAGTAGCCACTAAACACTTCAAAGTACCCGGTAGTTTGTGCACCCCATCTTGGGTCTATCCTAGGAGCAGAAAACAGTAAATGAAATAATACAACGGTGGCTACAACCTCAACCCGGATATGCCCCGCAAAAGAATATTACAACAAATTACAATTTACATTTGAATGAAAGAAACACTCGTCTCACATCCCCGGCTATCCATTCACGACAATCCAACAAGTTCATATTCACAAACCAGTAAAACCATTAGAGAAATGTGCAACCTCCTGCTAACCGACATACTAGCAGTTAGGGGAGATTTACGAACACATTAATCACAACACAGATATAATCCAGTTAGCCAACGATCTTAGAATTTCGATCAAGCAACACATATGAATCTACTCCAAACAATTCTCTGTGCACATAAAACCTGAGCAGAAACAAAACATCCCAGAAAATACAACATCAACACAGAAGAATAACTGAGCAAGTTTGGGTTGACTCGGTGTCAACTCGGCCGCGGATCCGCAGTGGATCGCTTGTATCGGCTGCGGTTCCGCGGTGGTTTGGTCGAGTCATGATCCCAAATTTCTTCACAATTCTTAGAAAACCCTGCTTGTATTTTTAAGGGTCCCTGAAAAATTTTTAGACCCCATTTAAAAATCGGCAGAACCTAGGTGAAAACGTCGTATTTTCAGGATTATTTTGCGATCGAATTTCTAAAGACTTTGCTAACAAGTTAGTTATGGTTTAGCTAGTCTCTGATACCACTGTAAGTCGACGTTAGACACCCCACATGATGCGGGGAGGCGGAATAGGTAAAACAATCATTTTGTTCAAGTTAACATCGACTAACTTTACGGATCTTTGCTAAACCCTAACTAATAATTATCTAGAAGTGCTAAACTACTATGATAGCTGATTATACCTCAAGATACTAGTCCTTCTTGTTCACCTCCTCGTCGGCCTCCTCGATATGATAGAAGATCTACCCGAGAGTTCCTCCTCCAAGTTTTAACCTCTCACTTGAGGTAACTAAATGGCTAGGATTGCTAATCCAAGTGACCTAGAAGATATAGAAGTGAATTAAAGATCTAATAGTCTTTCTAACCTTTGGGATCTCAACACATGAGAGGATTAGGGTTAGGTTGAAGAAGACGAGAGCTTGAGGAGAGAGAGTGTGTATGTGAGAATGAAATGAATTATAACTCAATTCTATATTATATATGAAGCATAATGATTATCAAATAAATAATATATGATAATTACAACCATGCTTCATTTAATACAAACAATGAATCATCTCATGAGTCATTAAGCAATAAATGCTTCATTAACTCACTTGGATGAATCATCTCATGAGTCACTAATTCATTTAATGCAAATTACACATAAGCTCTCCACCGCATTTAGTTTAATTCATAAATGAATTAAATCTAAATGAGTCACCTATCTTCTAGAAGCTTCTCGACTAATTACGAGAATGCTCCTCCCATCCGTAAAACACGGAAATACTGAGACTGTATAAATCCAATAATCCAATACTAGAATCTGGCTTAAACTAAAGCCCGCTAGTATAATCTGTCCGAACATCATACGTGCACAAGTATACGTATATGTCCGAACCCTATCGAAAAACCATACGACCTCTATATCGTTTCGCCTGAAGCAGGGAAACTCTCTGTGTGGGACTCTAAAGACTCGACACTACGCTGGCAGTGGGTTTAACCACAGGCCGCAAGCGGTACTAGCTGTACGTAACGGTCTCCAGGTAGATGTCGATAAGAAGGCCGATGAGGAAACCCATCCGAACTCCTACTGAGCCTGATGTGACAATCTCCGTACAGTCCGGTCTATTCGTCTAAAACTATCGCATATCGGGCCTAGGGGGGCAGCAAGCGTCAGTCCCCTAAAAGCTGTATAAGTCGTGTTGGAGTGAAGCCCATTACACCTTGAGAAGCTACTGAAAATCCTACCAATAAATCTCGTTTGCCCTGGCCAGGGACTTTGCGTAATGGCTTTCCAAACACAGTGCGATATCAACTCCCAATACCGGGAGAGACGAATCCTTTCTAACTGACACTGCCTCCAAGTGCTTCGGGACTACACCCAACTGCTACATGATTGCACGACTCCTTTGAGCCGTGGTAGGGTAGCAATCTAAGAACAGTGGGAACACACTCGAGGAGAAGCAGCAGTGTCAAGTCTACGGACTATGCCGTACCCATGTCACCTGGGAACTGTTAACTGACGACGGGTATAATACCAACCAACAGTTCCCTGCGAGTCCTATCCGGTATACCCGTAACCCAACGAGCACCTGCATACTATCTCTAGTACAACATACTAATGGCTGTGGAACAGACCGTCTCCCCTGCTGGGATGAGAAGCGTATACACTAGTCTACTCTGGAGTATCGATGCCCTGTCTCGATAATCCTACGACTAGGGACCTGAAAAAAAGGATGTACTTGTAGACTACCCAGCTCCCACTAGTGTGACTGCCATCACAACGCTGGTAGTCAAGCAAGATCCTAAGGGCTCTATCAATATGTATTCGCGATATGCTAAAGGAAACATATACATATATTAAGATAGATATAAACCAAGTAGCATACTACTATGTTGAGCAAGACTGTTAATACAACTGTGAATATTCCAAGCTTCCATTAAGTAATATACAAACTAGTATGATACAATAATGGCCCCTAAGGCATATACACTGACAGGGGTTGGTCCTGGGGCCCACCGACACTTTTCTAGGCATCCGTCCGTCCACGAGTACGATATGGCCCAGATACGAACAGATGCAGCCTCTGCGTCGTAGATTGATATTCGTTTGCTCCAAGATCGGGTGGAGCAGCAGAATGTGTGGGTGGATACGCTTGAGGCGCAGATCGAGAAGCTGAGGCGGTCGAACATGGAGGCCATCAGGCAGGCCATACGTGACGAGTTTAGGAGTATGTTCAGGTCGTGAGATGATGGAGCTGAATCGTCCCAACGACCATAGATTATTCATTTTTTGATACAATTATTTGATTTGTTGATACAAACATTTGTTTTATTGGTTTATTGATTATATTGTTTGGTGCATATATTTTGTTTATAATTGTGTTTGATTCTAATCATATTACTTCTTGATTGTTATAATTGTGTGAAATTTGATCATATTATTATTATCTGTTGCTGGTTGTAAATGAAAGCAGCGCGCGTAAGGCACGTAAATTTCTGATTTTAAAAAAAAATTGATAATATATTTGGTCACGGTTGTAACCGTGACCAAATATTATATGATCACGGTTTTAATTGTGACCATAGGATGTAATCACAGTTACCTGCTAGTAGCAGGTATCCTTCACTATGGTTTTCCCTTATGGTCACGGTTTAAACCGTGACCATAGGGTCTATATAATCACGGTTACCTGCTATTACAGGTATCCTATATTATGGTTTAACCTTTTGGCCACGGTTTAAACCGTAACCATATGATATGTATAGTCATGGTTTAAACCATGACCATAAATTGGTCACGGTTATAACCATGACTATATATATGGATCCCACACAGATTTGATATAGTTGTTTGAACCTTTTTGGTAACGCTATGTATATGGTCACGGTCTTAACCGTGACGATAAAAAAAAATGATCCCAGTTTAAGGCGTGACCAAGTTTCTCGTGATGGGGTTTTAGGCAACGAGTGTGTCACGGTTTTAACCATGACAATAAGTATGTTTAGTTACGGTTATAACCGTGACCAAATCCATACTCTGTAGTGGTGTAATGGAAAAAGATGAGAAAAATTCAAGATATTATGTTAAAGTTATGGGCAAAAAGGAAAAGAAACTAACTTTTAAAGCACAACTTTGAGTTCATTTTCCAACCGTTTTTCAACTCAAGAAAACTTTATCTTCCTTCATATAATAATTTTTCTCAATGCCGTCGCTAAAAAAAATCTTTTCAATCTTCTTTTTGACATAAACAGTTACTAGATTCTAAATTAAATGCAAAATTAAACAGCAACATGAGTTATCTAGATCCTATTTTTGTGGGGTAAGTTTTATGGTAGTACTTCAATTGGCAGAACTTTTGTAGTAAATTATGATTATTTATAGACCAGTTCATATATATATATATATGTATGTATGTATGTATGTATATATGTATGTATGTATGTATGTATATATGTATGTATGTATGTATGTATGTATATATATATATATATATATATATATATATATATATATATATATATATATATGTATGAATGAAAGTAATGGAAAAAAGGTGTCATAGGAGGGAATTTTTTCTTATGGCGTCAAAAAAATACACCCTCCACGATTTTATCGAACAATTGGCACCCATCATCTTCATCCTTAACATGTAAGATATGGATACACCAAATTTCATGTGATTCTACCACTTTTTCACTGTTGAATTAGCAATGTAAAAGTTCTATTGTCGGTAAACCGCTAATTTTGCACCCACTAATTATAGATTCTGTAAAAAATTGTTTTGGGATGGATTTTTAGGACTCCCAACTTGCTGTGTGTTTTTCTTCAATGAAAAAATTCTATTTGTAGGCTTTCGATCCCACACCCACGTCCGCCCCCAAAAGATAACAGCCCATGATTCTTCCTTGATTTTCTTGATCTCTTTTAACAACCCATGATCTGTTCGTGGGTTGTTTTAGATCCGAAAAATTTGGATCTCATTTACCAATATCCTAAAATCTCCACTTGGTCAATGAGGCCAAAACTCATTTGAGCACACTCCCACTATTCGTGAGATCGTAACTCCTTCACACTCCCACTATCTGTGAGATGTGAAAACCATTTCACCATTTGTGAGATCTAGAATCTGAGCAATACTTTCTCACTATTCATGAGATATGAGGTTCAAGTACTACCATCTCACTGTTCGTGATATGTTATGCTATCATTATCCATGAATGCATCCTTTCTTGACTTATATGATTCTAAGTCCCATCAAACCAACATGTTTGGTGAATGTTCCTGATATAATTCCCTTTGTCAAGAAATCAACAATCATCTCACTTGTAGGAATGTAAGTCACCTAACTTCCTTCTTTTCTACAATATCTTGAATATAGTGATATTGAATTTCTATATGCCTTCCTTTCGAACAATTTGAACCACTGTTAATCAAGCTGATGGTTGCTTGATTATCACAGTAAATCTGAATTGGTCTATCCACCAAATTGAGATCAAAGTTCTCTAGAAACCATATATTCTAGACTGGATGAGTAGTGGCCATACTACAGGCTATGTACTCAGCTTCTTGTGTGTATCTTGCTACACACCCTTGTTTCTTACTACCCAAGAAACAGCCGCACCTCCAAAGATGAATAAATGTCCCGACGTCGATTTTCTATCATCTATATCCCCTCTGAAATCAGCATCGGAGTAACCAAGTACTTCGAGCATGTCAGCTTGATATACTAGCTTGTGGTGCATAGTACCCTTCAAGTATTTCATAATCCTCTTAACAGCTTCCTAATGTGTTGTACCGGAATTACTTTGATATCTGCTAACTAGGCTGACTGGGTATGCTAAGTCAGGTCTAGTACACAACATTGCATATATCAAGCTTCCTACAGCTTGAGCATATAGGACATTAAGCGGTTTCTGCACCTCTCTAGTGTTAGTGTATATTGCCCTAGGGGCCATTATTGTATCATACTAGATTGTATATTACTTAATAAAAGCTTGGGATATTCACAGTTATATATACAGTCTTGCTAAAAATGGTAGTATGCTACTTGGTTTGTGTCTACTTTAATATGTGCATATGTTTCTTGTAACGTATCACTTATACATATTAGTAGAGCCCATAAGATCTTTCTTGATTACCAGCATCGTGATGGCAATCACACTAGTGGGGGCTGGGTAGTCTGTAAGCAACATCCTATACAGGTCCCTGGTCGTTGGATTATCAAGATAGGGCATCGATATTCCGGAGTAGACTAAGTGTGTACGCTTCTCATCCCAGTTGGGGAGATGGTCTGTCCCACAGCCATCGGTACGTAGTACTAGAGATAGTATACATGTGCTCTTTAGGTTACGGGTACACCGGACAGGACTCGCAGGGGAACTGATTGGTTGGTATTATACCCGTCGTCAGTTAACAGTTCCTAGATGACATGAGTACAGCATAGTCCGCAGACTTGACACTGCTACTTCGCCTCGAGTGTGTCCCACTGTTCTTAGATTGCTACCCTACCACGGCTCAAAGGAGTCGTGCAAACAGGTAGCAGTTGGGTGCAGTCCCGAGCACTTGGAGGCAGTAGTGGTTAGATAGGATTCTTCTCTCCCGGTATTGAGAGATGATATCGCGCTGTGTCAGAGAGCCATTACGCAAAGTCCCTGGCCAGGGCAAGCGAGATATACTGGTAGGTTCCAGTAGCTTCTCAGGGTGTAATGGGTTTCGCTCCGACACGACTTATACAGCTATTAGGGGACTGACGCTTGCCGCCCCCTAGGCTTGATATGCGATAGTCTTAGACGAACAGACCGGACTGTACGGAGATTGTCACATCAGGCTCAGTGGGAGTTCGGATGAGTTTCCCTATCGACCTTCTTATCGACATCTACCTGGGGACCGTTACGTACAGCTAGTGCCGCTTGCGGTCTGTGGTTAAACCCACTGCCAGCGTAGTGTCGAGTCTTTAGAGTCCCACACAGAGAGTTTCCCTGCTCCAGGCGAAACGATATAGAGGTCGTATGGTTTTACGACAAGGGTTCGGACGCATACGTGTGTTTACGCACGCACGACTTTTCGGACAGTTTTTACTAGCCGGCTTTGGTTTAAGCCAGATTCTAGTATCGGGTTATTGGATTTATACAGTCTAAAGTTTTTTCCGTGTTTTCACGGATTGGAGGGACGTTCTCGTAATTTGTCGGGAAGCTTCTAGAAGAGTGGTGACTAAGGGGTTAAGGTGGCATAAGCATTTAATGCTTAATGACTCATTTATATGATTCATCCTTTGTATTAAATGATGCATTAATTAGTTAGTGAGTCATATGATGAATCACACTAGGTGAATGAATCAAGCATGATGATTAATCATTTATATTTATTTATTTGATAAATTGTTATGGTTGTTAAATTCACATGAGCTCATTATTCATTCTCATTCTCATCTTCACCTTCTCTCTCCTCAAGCTCACTCTCTCTTCAAACCCTAACCCTAACCTCTCATGAGTTGAGATCAAGGGTTAGCTAGACTAATACATCCATAACCTCACTCTATATCCCCTAGGTAGCTTAGATTAGCATTTTAAGCAACCTAGTTATCTCAAGTTTGAGATTAAACTTGGCGTAGGAGCTTTCGGGTGGATCGTCTTCGATTCGAGGAGGCCGTTGAGGTGCCAATGTTCTAAGGAGCCTACAAGGAGTGGAGGACAGCGATAAAGACCCGAAGGACATGTAACGTGAGGTATAACTTCGAATCCGAGTAGTTAAACCTCTAGTAGTTTGTTAGCAATGGTTTAGACAACGATTCATGCGCTCAAGTCCGTGTTAGGAAGCTTTGATAATCGTTTTTCATATATTCCGCCTCCTCACAAGTTCGTGGGGTGCGTGACATGGACTTACAGTGGTATCAGAGCCAACTAAAGCATTACTAGCTTGTTAGCAACTAGTTAGAAGTTCGATCGACGGAAAACGCGAAAACGAAACCCCGGAAATCCTAAGTTTCTGTTAATTTTAAAAGTGTCTGAAAAATTATTTGACATACCTTAAAATTCACAGCAGGGAAATTAATGAATACTGGGAAAATACGAGCCAGTAACTCGGCAAAACGGCCGCGGATCCGCGGCAATAGAGTGCTTCTGCCGCGGATCCGCCGCCGAGTCAACGCCGAGTTGACTCGGAGTTTCACAGTAATTCATAATTTCTGGTTTTTTGTTTTCCTGTATGTTCTTTTTCTATCCAGGTTACTTCAATGCAGGTTTGCTATTGGGATAGACACGGAAAAAGGAAGTCGATCGATATTCTAAGATATTTGCTAATTGGGTTTTTATCTGTAATATTTAATGTGTTCGTAAACCTCCCCTAACTGCTAGTATGTCGGTTGGCAGGGGGTTGCACATTTCTGTAATGTTTACTGTTTGTGTATATGAACTGTGTTGGACTGTTGTAATGATTAGCCGGGGTTTGAGATGTATTTAATATTCATTCATTCAATGTAAATGTAATTTGATGTAATATTCTTTTGCGGGGCACATCCAAGTTGCGGTTGTAGCCATCGTTGTATTATTTCTTTTTACTGTTTTTGCTCCTAGGATAGACCCAAGGTGGGGTACACAAACTACCGGGTATGTCAAAGTGTTTAGTGGCCTACTCACGTTGTTGAGGGAGACCGCTTCACTTCGGGTACTTGACGGGTAGTTTGCCGTACCCGTAGGGGTCTAAGGTGGGGTAATGGCTATTCATCACAACTGTGTAATCCGTCTTTTATTACAGGCTCAAAGCAAATACGGATTGCTAGTAAATCCAATAAAGTTCATCTGTGATCTGGAATGCTTATTATTGCGTCTGACGAATGTACAATATCTATATATGATAGCTATTAGACGTCACTTATGTTTTACACCCGCACTAGCCCAGCCCCCGCTCTGTCGTTAGTTAAGTAACCTAACGGGTGATGACGGGACCCAGTGGCGAATGCGGATGGCATAAAAGGACCTGGTATTTTCATTATTTTCTGCAATGATAGGATAAATGATGGGACGCATTATTATAATGCAAAGAAAATAAACCAAAGTTGAATCGTTGGAACAAATTTAAAAGAAACCACTCGGTTATTTTTAAAAAGAGCAGAATTTTTAATTGCGGAGTTTTAACCACTCCTTTTAAAAAGCTATCAGGTTCCTTCGATTATATCAAGTTCACTACGTTCACGGTTTTACCAAAACCATTCGTAGCCCTCCGTCATTTCATTTGGGTATTCAGTAGTATTCAAGCTATGTATTTTGGCCAAAGTCAAGGTATTGTGTTTGGTAGCTGCTGGGTATTCACTTGTTGCATAGGTAGATGAGTTGGTTTGGGACAGTCGTATTATCATTTGACCAAAGTCAGGGGTATGTACGGATGGGTTCAAATTAACCTGGATAATGACGGGTAGAACTTGACATGTGACTTATGACATTTTGACCAAAGCCAAGGTCATAAGAGCATGGGGCAGAAATTAATATCGGGAATTTCTAAAGAAACTGAAATTTGCAAAGAGATGCATACCATTTTGGAGTTTGATGAATGTTGGTAGGATTCCTTCAACATTATCATACGATGATATTTTGGATCCCGATCCTACTGTGAGTACATGCTACTTATCAGGAGATTCGTCACTTAACGATCAATGCTATAAACTAAGTAGGTGCCTAGAAAGGTGTCAGCGGGGCTACGCCCCCAGAGAAAAGAGGTTATTTAATTAAGGAACTTCGCGAAAGCGTTGGAAAACCTCCCTCGAAGTATCGACACTGTCCTGGCTGAACGGTTAAGCAAGTATTGTACGGTGAGAATAGTCCTGGCTAATTCTTCTTTTATGGTTTGAGAAAGGATTCGAAAAACAGTGGGAGCCATCCTGTTTAGATAAACTTAAAACCAATCTAAACTTACAACAGCATCATGCTAAAATGTTTTCTTCTTTCTCTCTTAATTGCAGCGACCTTGTGACCACATATAGGTTGCATCTAGATAACAAGTTGACTGAATCTGACTTATATGACTGACAAAAGTCTGTCCAGATGTCCATTGCCTATGACAAGCTGGACCACCCTATTGAGGGACATTCCTATTGTTATGGGATTGGGCATTGGCAGAATGATTGCAGGGCTTTAGAAGCCAGTAGCCAGGATACGAAGCATGTTGTGGCTTCGACTTCGGGTGTGTTTATGATAGAGAACTGTATGTCTGTTAACCTTACTTCCTGGGTATTGGATACCGGATCAGGAACTCATATCTGTAATTCATTACAGGCTCTGAGAAACCGTAGGGTTATCGAGATAGGTGATATGACCCTCACAGTTGCTAACGGAATGAGCATGAACGCTGAATCCGTAGGGGAATATCATCTTGGAATGACAACTGGGCAGATATTGATTCTGCGTAACTGTTTTTATGTACCAGGTACGACTTGTAATATCATATCTGTACCCTTACTATCTAAGGAAGGATATGATTTTACTTTTACAAGAGATGTGGTTCACATCCACCTAAATCAAGTTATGATTGGGTCAGGTACATTAGAAAACGGAATATATGTATTAAATCAAGCTCAGATTTTCAGTGTCCAGAACGCACTTAAAAGAAAGTCTCCGGAAACAAATCAGGCTTTCTTATGGCATTGTAGACTAGGTCACATCAATGAGAGAAGATTGACTAAGTTACATAGAGAAGGATATTTGAATCCGTTCGAATATCAATCTTATGCTACTTGTGAATCTTGTCTCATAGGAAAGATGGCAAAGACTCCGTTTACTGGACACGGAGTAAGAGCAAGCGAGCTCTTAGGACTCATACACAGTGACGTGTGCGGTCCTATGTCTACACATGCGCGAGGTGGTTATTCCTACTTCATTACATTCACAGATGATTTCTCTACGTATGGATATATCTTCTTAATGAAGCATAAATCCGAGGCCTTTGAGAAATTCCAAGAATACAAGAATGAAGTGGAAAAACAAACCGACAAAAGTATCAAGACACTGAGATCTGATCAAGGCGGTGAATACTTAAGTGCTGAATTCCTAGGTTACTTAAAAGAGAATGGAATTCTCTCTCAGCTTACTCCTCCATACACACCACAACACAACGGTGTATCGGAAAGGCGGAACCGAACCCTATTGGATATGGTACGTTTTATGATGAGTAACACTGAGTTGCCGCGATCATTCTGGGGATATGCACTAGAATCAGCTGCATATCTTTCGAACCGGGCTCCTACCAAGACTGTGCCTACCACGCCATATCAGATATGGAGTGGGAAGAAACCCCATCTTCCGCATTTGAAAATATGGGGATGTTCAGCTTTTGTTAAAAAGCAGCATGTGGACAAGCTCGAGGCACGATCAGTACAATGTAAGTTTGTGGGATATCCGAAGAACTCCAAAGGATATTATTTCTATTACGCAGAGGAACAAAAGGTTTTTGTTTCTCGTAATGCCCATTTTCTAGAACATCAGTTTTTAGAGAAGGAAACAAGTGGGAGCGAAATAGAACTGGAAGAAATTCCAGAACCACAAACTACTACTGAAAGTATGGAAGAACCAGAGATTTCAGAAGAAAGGAACATCCCGACGCCACTCCGCAGGAATAGTAGGCAATCTCATCCGCCCGAGAGATACTACGGTTTTCTCATAGACGGGGATAAAGAGAATTGCACTATTGACTATGATGAGCCTACTAGCTTCCAGCAAGCCATTCAGAGCGGTAACTCAATAAAATGGCTGGATGCAATGCGGACCGAAATAGAGTCCATGTACACTAACAAAGTATGGACTTTGGACATTGCTCCAGATGGGGTAAAACCCGTAGGATGCAAATGGATCTTCAAAAAGAAGATTGGTGTAGATAGACAGGTTGAAACCTATAAGGCTAGACTTGTTGCAAAGGGTTTCCGTCAAAGACCTGGTTTGGACTATGACGAAATCTTTTCTCCAGTGGCTTTGCTTAAATCTATTCGGGTCCTTCTTGCTATTGCTTCCTTCCACGATTATGAGATCTGGCAGATGGACGTAAAGACGGCCTTTCTAAATGGTAATTTGGAAGAAAGTGTCTATATGGATCAGCCAGAGGGATTCATTCAGAGTGGGAGCAGCGGTAAAGCATGCAAGTTGCTTAAGTCCATTTATGGACTAAAGCAGGCATCGCGGAGTTGGAACATCTGTTTTGATGATGCTGTCAAAGAATTCGACTTTATCAAAAATCCAGATGAACCATGCATATACAGAAAGATTGTAGGGAGAGCTGTAGTATTCCTCGTCTTGTACGTGGATGACATTCTCCTAATAGGAAATGATATTCCTATGTTACAGTCAGTCAAAAGATTCTTGTCACATAAATTCTCCATGAAAGACCTGGGTGATGCCACTTACATTCTGGGAATCCGGATCTATCGTGACAGATCAAAGAGGATGTTGGGACTTTCGCAGTCCAGGTACATAGACACCATAGTGAAGAGATTCAGTATGGATGATTCTAAGCGCGGTAACCTACCGGCTTGTTACGGAATCACCCTCTCCAAAGAGATGTCTCCCAAGACTGATTTGGATAGGGATCGCATGTCGATTATACCCTACGCTTCTGCGGTAGGCTCTATAATGTATGCGATGCTATGTACCATACCAGATGTGGCATACGTATTGAGCGTAGTAAGCCGGTATCAAGCAAACCCAGGGGAGAAGCACTGGATAGCAGTGAAGAACATTCTCAAGTACTTGAGGAGGACTAAGGAGATGTTCTTGGTGTATGGCGGAAAAGACCTCCAGATGAAGGCCTTTGCCGACTCAGGCTTCCAGAGTGACAAAGATGACTCTAAGTCCATGTCGGGTTATGTCTTTACCCTCATTGGAGGGGCGGTCTGTTGGAAGAGTTCCAAGCAGGAGACCGTTGCTGACTCAACAATGGAAGCAGAGTACATAGCTGCTTGCGATGCCACAAAAGAAGCTGTCTGGATGAAGAAGTTCCTCACAGAACTTCAGGTGGTTCCTTCCAGTGTTGGTCCAATACCTCTGTATTGTGACAACAACGACGCTATAGCTTTAGCGAAGGAACCCAGGTCCCATCAGAAGTCCAGACACATCTTAAGGCGGTACCACCTGATCAGGGAGATCGTAGATCGCTGGGAAATCGAGGTGAAAAGAGTAGAGACAGAGAATAACATTGCTGATCCATTCACAAAAGCCCTTCCTCAGACGCAGTTCGAGAAGCTATTCGAGATGATAGGTCTACGATATGCCAGCTCATGGCCCTAGTGCAAGTGGGAGATTGTTAGTGTATATGCCCTAGGGGCCATTATTGTATCATACTAGATTGTATATTACTTAATGAAAGCTTGGCATATTCACAGTTATATATACAGTCTTGCTAAAAATGGTAGTATGCTACTTGGTTTGTGTCTACTTTAATATGTGCATATGTTTCTTGTAACGTATCATTTATACATATTAGTAGAGCCCATAGGATCTTTGCTTGATTACCAGCGTCGTGATGGCAGTCACACTAGTGGGGGCTGGGTAGTCTGTAAGCAACATCCTATACAGGTCCCTGATCGTTGGATTATCGAGATAGGGCATTATATTCCGGAGTAGACTAAGTGTGTACGCTTCTCATCCCAGTTGGGGAGATGGTCTGTCCCACAGCCATCAGTACGTAGTACTGGAGATAGTATACGGGTGTTCGTTAGGTTATGGGTACACCGGACATGACTCGCAGGGGAACTGATTGGTTGGTTTATACCCGTCGTCAGTTAACAGTTCCCAGATGACATGAGTACAGCATAGTCCGCAGACTTGACACTGCTACTTCACCTCGAGTGTGTCCCACTGTTCTTAGATTGCTACCCTACCACGGCTCAAAGGAGTCGTGCAAACAGGTAGCAGTTGAGTGCAGTCCCGAGCACTTGGAGGCAGTAGTGGTTAGATAGGATTCGTCTCTCCCGGTATTGAGAGATGATATCGCGCTGTGTCAGAGAGCCATTACGCAAAGTCCCTGGCCAGAGCAAGCGAGATATACTGGTAGGTTCCAGTAGCTTCTCAGGGTGTAATGGGCTTCGCTCCGACACGACTTATACAGCTATTAGGGGACCGACGCTTGCCGCCCCCTAGGCTTGATATGCGATAGTCTTAGACGAACAGACCGGACTGTACGGAGATTGTCACATCAGGCTCAGTGGGAGTTCGAATGAGTTTCCTCATCGGCCTTCTTATCGACATCTACCTGGGGACCGTTACGTACAGCTAGTGCCGCTTGCAGTCTGTGGTTAAACCCACTGCCAGTGTAGTGTCGAGTCTTTAGAGTCCCACACAGAGAGTTTCCCTGCTCCAGGCGAAACGATATAGAGGTCGTATGGTTTTACGACAAGGGTTCGGACGCATACGTGTGTTTACGCACGTACGACTTTTCGGACAGTTTTTACTAGCCGGCTTTGGTTTAAGCCAGATTATAGTATCGGGTTATTGGATTTATACAGTTTAAAGTTTTTTCCGTGTTTTCACGGATTGGAGGGGCGTTCTCGTAATTTGTCGGGAAGCTTCTAGAAGAGTGGTGACTAAGGGGTTAAGGTGGCATAAGCATTTAATGCTTAATGACTCATTTGTGTGATTCATCCTTTGTATTAAATGATGCATTAATTAGTTAGTGAGTCATATGATGAATCATACTAGTTGAATGAATCAACCATGATGATTAATCATTTATATTTATTTATTTGATAAATTGTTATGGTTGTTAAATTCACATGAGCTCATTATTCATTCTCATTCTCATCTTCACCTTCTCTCTCCTCAAGCTCACTCTTTCTTCAAACCCTAACCCTAACCTCTCATGAGTTGAGATCAAGGGTTAGCTAGACTAATACATCCATAACCTCACTCTATATCCCCTAGGTAGCTTAGATTAGCACTTTAAGCAACCTAGTTATCTCAAGTTTGAGATTAAGCTTGGCGTAGGAGCTTTCGGGTGGATCGTCTTCGATTCGAGGAGGCCGTTGAGGTGCCGATGTTCCAAGGAGCCTACGAGGAGTGGAGGACAGCGATGAAGACCCGAAGGACATGTAACGTGAGGTATAACTTCGAATCCGAGTAGTTAAACCTCTAGTAGATTGTTAGCAATAGTTTAGACAACGATTCATGCGCTCAAGTCCGTGTTACGAAGCTTTGATAATCGTTTTTCATATATTCTGCCTCCCCGCAAGTTCGTGGGGTGCGTAACATGGACTTACATCTAGGACATTGTTCTCTGCTTAAACGCTTTCGCAAGACCAATGGTGTAGGAGCGAGATTGCAATTCTGCATTCCAAATCTCCTTAAAATAGCATGCAGATGTTTCTCTTAGTTTAAACTCAACATTTTTGAGTTCCTATCTCTTATGATTTGAATTCTAAGAACATAGGATGCTTCTCCCATGTTTTTCATCTCAAATTCATTACTGAGTTCTAACTTAACTCTATTTAACATTTCTATGTCATTTTCAGCAAGCAAAATATTATCCACATACAAAGATAATATAGAAAATTGGCTCCCACTTTTCAAGACATATACACAGTTATCCAATTTTTGTGCAACGAAACCAAACTGAATAATTGTGTTATGGAATTTGAGATATCACTGTCTAGAATACTGTTTCAAACCAGAGAGATTTTTTTTTTAATTTATACACTTTATCTTCATGTCCTTCCACCTGAAATTCTTCAGGTTGCTTCATATAGATTGCTTACTTCAACTCCCTATTGAGGAACGCGGTCTTGACATCCATTTGGAAAAGTTTCAAGTCAAGATGCGCAACTAATGCTAAGATCATCCTGATTGATGAAAACTTAGCAACTAGAGAATAAGTCTCCTAAAAATCTGTACCTGCCTTTTGAGTAAATACTTTGGCAACTGTTCCCGCCAAAATTTTGGCTCAAAACTCGCTCCGTATAAAATAACAACAATAAAATAACAATAAATAAATAAATAAATAATAATAATAAAGGAGGAAATCTCCCTGGCAGAGCAAAGCTCTGTTCAAATCCCAAGGCGGGAAATGAAGCAATGCTTCTGTTTCCCCCAATCAGAGCAAAACTCTGTTTTAAAAGATAATAAAAATCAAATCTTAAAATAAGAAAACAACGCTTCAGTTGCGCAAGCGATGCGCAAGCGACACGTGTCAGCGCAAGCGCAGTTGCGCGAGCACAGTGGCGCAAGCACTGCGCTGCGCGACACGTGTCAGCGCAAGCGCAGTTGCGCGAGCGCAGTGGCGCAAGCGCTGCGCTGCGCGACACGTGTCAGCGCAAGCGCAATTGCGCTGCGCTCTGCGCTGCGCGACACGTGTCAGCGCAGTTGCGCGACACGTGTCAAGCGCTGGGGCGTTTGCGCCAAACATAATTAAATTCCAGAAAGATTTTTCTCAATCTTGTTAAAAACAAGAAAATTGCCTTCTGTAAAACAGAAGCCCTTGGATCAAATATCCAACGGTAGGGAAAATTCCCCAAATCTCTCAGAGAATGATCTCTTTAACAAACCTAACAAAACTATGGGCACTATAAAAAGGCCCCTAGACCCCAACTCAAAAGGATCAACAACACAGAGAGAACTCCTCTAAAGAAAATTTTGAGAAGAACTCAAACAGAGAAAAAGGTAAACCCTTTGAATAAAAAAGAAGAATTTCTTCTGAAAAGATCATTTGATCTAAGAACAAGATCAAGGATCTTCAATAAAAAATATAATAAACAACAAAATCATTGCCTTTTGATGAACCACTGGCTCTTTGAAAACAAGAAAACTTATTTTCTTTGATCTAAATTGGATCAAAAAATAAAACGGTGCCCTGCACTTGTAAATCTGCACTGTTGCTATCCTGGGTTGGCGCAAGTCACCAGGGAGCGTCACGTGTCAGCTCCAGAGTGATCTGCGCTATGCGCTGTTAAAATAGAGCACCGCTCTCATGAATTGGCACAACCCACCAGAGCGCGCCACATGTCAGCTCCAGAGTGATCTGCGCTATGCGCTGTTAAAATAGAGCACTGCTCTCATGAATTGGCGCAACCAACCAGAGCGCGCCACGTGTCAGAAGCGCAACAGCGCAGCGCACTGGCGCAGCACACTGCGCTTGCGCTCACCAGAGCGTGACACGTGTCACCTCCATATGGACTTGCACCTTGCGCCCCTCAATCAGCGCAAAGCGCCTGACAAGCCACGTGGCGCTCTGTCAGATTAATTAATACAGCGTATTATTAAAAGGCAGAGCCCATTTAAGAGGTCCAATGGATCAAAACAAATGCTCTGCATTATAAAAAAGGGGACAGAGCCCAATTAAAAGGCCTAACAGGCCAGAATAAAATACAGTCCAGGGGCAGAGCCCTAATTAAGGTCTAATAGACCTAATGCAAGAAAAACGTTGAACATCTTCAACTGGACTTAGCCCAATCATGGCCATAAGTCCTCAAATGAAATTGACTGAGGACGGCTGCTCTCTTAAATCAATTTACATTCGGTTCAAGGGTATATCTCCGAACTCCTATGACACCCATCGTTGTAATCCTTCAACGACGTCAGAGAGGTGACGGGTCCCGACGGCCACAAATAAAATGGACCCCCATGTCCCTAAACTGGAACATGGACCACCACGTCCCTAAACTGGAACATGGACCTCCACGTCCCTAAACTGGAACATGGACCGAAATGTCCCTAAACTGGAACATGGACCGAAACGTCCCTAAACTAATGTTAGACCACCATGTCCCTAAACTGGAAATGATCCCGTTAAGTTGATCTTAGTCTGGAGATTAGGCTAACATATCCTTAACAAAAGTTTAAGTCGATCTTAGCCTCAATATGGTTAACGTATCCTTAAACTAAAACACCAAACTCAAATCTAAATACGGATTTTGACTAATCCACGTCCTACGGGCGACGGTATAACTTAGTCTCCGTATACAATCCACGGGTAACCACAAACAAAACAAACACCTACGACACGAAGTGAAATTCTGGAGAAGGAGAAAGTTGTTACCGCGATGCGGTAGCGTAATTAACTGTAGGAGCTTGCGCCTGCAGGGAAGAGCATCCCCACAATCAAAAACCCCTCGAACGAGGGGGAATCTGACGAAGTCTGCTATATCGGCCGCATCCGTCTAAACCTCCGATACATGGTGCCATAAATCAACTTGACATCTTCGGAGAGATGGACGGATAAAACCAAATAGCATCTGCCCCGAATCACAGGCAAGACGTCTTCACGTCGTCGCCGTCTTTCGGAGGGGAACAACAACTAGTCGGGCCTTGAACTTATCAATTGACCTGTTTACGTTATACTTCTTTTTAAACACCCACTTGCATCCAATGGACTTTCTCTCTTTTGGTAAGTCATATAGTTCCCATGCATTTTTTTCTTTATAGAGTCAATTTCTTCTTTCATACCTTCTAGCCATGATATTGACCCATGCGATTTCATCGCCTCATTGTAAGACAAGGGATTTGTCTGATCCTCAATGTCTACATATACTGAAAAACAAGATGGTTCGCATGAATACAGATAGTAATCATCCATTTATGCAGGTGGTGTTCTATGTCTTGTGTTACCACTCAAATTTTCAGGTTGGACAGGTTCAGATAGATTATCTTCTATAGGTATATTCTCATTTATAGGTTCATCTTCCATATTTGGATGATCAAAATCATCTCTAATAACCGGGTCATCTTCAGGAACATTACTTAAATCAAGTAGAGGTTCTGTTTCATCTTGAAAATATTCCTGTTTTTCTAGATTTTCTAAGAGAGTAACATCTCTGCTTTCAATGACCCCTTTTTCTTTATGGAAAAACCTATATCTCTTAGATTTTTCTGAATAACCTATAAAGTTACATTTCAATGTCTTGAAGCCCAATTTATCTCTAACTTGTTTTGGAATCAAGACATGAGTTACACATCCCCATTTTCTGATATGGTTTAAATCTGCTTTGTATCCATTACAGATTTCATACGGTATTGTTTCTACTGATTTTATGGGAATTCTATTCAGAACGTAATTCACAGTTAACAATGCTTCTCCCTAAAATTTGTTAAAGAGTCCTGAATGAGACAACATGCACCTTACTGCATTCATCAAAATTCTATTTTTCCTTCCAGCCACACCATTCTGTTGTGGTATATAAGGCATAGTGGTTTGTCTTTGAATGCCATATTCGATGCAATAGTTGTCAAATTCTTTTGAGTTAAATTCTCCACCCCTATCAGTTCTTAACACCTTAACCGATTTACCGAGTTTTCTTTCTACTTCTATCTTATATCTCTTAAAACATTCAAATACTTCTGATTTTCTTGTTAAGAGATATACAAAAGAAAACTCAGAGTAATCATCTATGAATGTTACGAAGTATTCTTTATTTTCATAAGTCTTTACACTTAAAGGCCCACAAATGTCAGAGTGGACTAACTTAATCAACTCTTTTTCCCTTTGACCTGTTGGAAATGGCTTTCTTGTCATTTTTGCGATCAAGCAATGCTCGCAGGGTGATGTTCTCACTCCTGTAAAAGTTGGTAGTAAGTCCATTTTAATTATTTGATCTATTTTAGAGAAACCTAAATAACCCAATCTCATTTGTCATAGATCAAAATCAGATAAAAGACACAAAGAATAATTCAAATCAACATTCTTATTAATCAATTCAGATTTTACAACTGGGAGACAAAATAAATCCTGTTCGGGAACAAATTTGCCCATGGTAAAAACCTTTTTATCCTTTCCAATTGAAACTCTATTGTTGTAAAATCTTACTTCCAGATTCTTCTTTAACATAGCAGAGACGGAGATGAGATTGCGCCTAATACCTGGTGCATAAAATACATCTTTGAGGACCATAATGCTTTTCCCAAGATCCAATCTATAGGTGTCAATGCGCTCTATATTCAGATAAGTATTGTTACTCATATAGATCCTCTGCTCCCTACTTTTCAGCTCCTTGAAATCTGTGAGACCCTCCTTTGTTTTTGGTATATGTCGGGTCGCTCCTGAATCGATCCACCATCCATCATAATCGGTTGTCGTAGCATTGCATTCGATCACGCCGATGAATTCCCTCTTTCCAGATCCTTTGGGTTATGGACACTTAGAATGGCCTACATTCTTTCCCCGTGGACAGTTGGCTTTGAAATGGCCAAACTTCCCATAGATATAGCAGGATCCACGATGCACCTTCTTGCCATGACTTTTCTGGTTGTTGGACTTGAAGTTAGACTTGGAAGGTCCTAAGTGATGGTTCTTTGGTGTTCCTTACGAGTTCCTATGCTGGACAGCATTCATCTCTTCCTCTTGTTCTACGGAGTATACGTATGTACCCTTTGTCCTGTCTAGTAAATCTTGTTCTATTACTAATTGAGCTGAAGTCAGTTACGTACTTAATGGTGTCATTCAATCTAAGAGTTGTGGCAGCCATGTCAAATTAAGGAGGCAAGCTATTCAGAATAGTTGCCACTTGCATTTTTTCAAGATTAACTGTTCCTGCAGTGGTAAGGTCCTTAGCCATGACAATCATTCTGTTAACATACTCGAATACGCTATCACCCTCTTTCATTTCACAAGTATTGTACTTATGCAATAAAAGTTGTATATTTACTTCATATGTGGTGTCATACTTTTCCTTGATAGCTAACCATAGTTCACGTGCAGTCTTATAATTTTCGATAACCTTTAAGGCCTTTTGCCTTCTTGTCATTGATTTGTCACTGCTCATACGCCTTTTTCTTAGTTTCTGAAGGCTTATCACTGAGCGTAAGAGCAGTGTCATCAATGACACTATCTACAATATCATGAATAAGTCAATACCGTATTTTTCTATGCCACATGTCATAATTTACACCATTAAGCCTATCTAACTTAGCCAGTTTAGAAGCGATCAATTTGCTGCTAGCCATATGGATGGTTGTGTGATGTGACTGATTCAAAAAATAAGATGCAAAAGATAGATTAAATGATAGGTGAATGATAGATATTGATGTTAGTGTAAAAAAAACTAGGCAATAAGAATAAGCTAGCAAATTAAAAACTAGAAACGATAAAAAAATTATAGCAATCAACAACAAAAAAAAATCTAACAAATGAATCTAGTATAACATGTGAACAAAAATAAACTAACATATAAGATTATGACAGGTAAACCAGCCAGCAAACTCTATTAAAATATAATATGTGGTGAAAAAATTAACTAGAAAAAAATAGCACCTAAATGGATCCAAACAAGCACAAAAATATAGACTACAAATAAGCGTGTCGTAAGAGTTTAAACAACGTGAATGATTAAAAAATCGATTTTAAACAAGTGAACTTAAAAAAACAGGATTTAAAAAAACAAACCTAATATATGTAGATAAACAGTCGATCTACAATATATGGCGTACAATATATTGCAATGAAATGTATTACCATACTAACAAAAAATAATAAACACAATGTAAGCAACATAATGCAATTGTTGTAAAAATGCAGTAAGTGTGTTTATAGATATTAAAAAAAGTATCACAAATATAAACACCGGCTATTTTTGTCAAAGGGTTATGAAAAACAATGAGCTATTTTAGTTAATGGTTTATGAAAAACAATAGGCTATGATATGACAGATAACATCTAGAGAACACAACGGGAAAAATTAAGCTATGGGCCAAACAATATGCAGAGAACTCTAGATGAAAAGTTAGGATATAGTCTCTCTTCCAGCAAACAAACCTAGGCTGCAAAGAAACTTATCTTACCTGCAAAAATAAAACTAACCATTGTTTAGAGGGAGAGGTCCTCAATAGGGAATGCGACGGGCGCAGTGAAGAAAGAAGGCGAAGGCTAGAGCGTACGCGGAGAGGAGCTGTGTATGAGATCTTGATCGCGGATGAGATCCGAGATGAGCAATGATTTCAGAGATCGGAGATTAGCACCGGATCGGAGTAAGTTTTTAGGATCGTCTTGCTCTGATACCAATAATAGATTCTGTAAAAAATTGTTTTGGGATGGATTTTTGGGAAAAAGAGTGGTTGCTATGTGAATAATAATAACATGGGTGTCCTTATAGGATCTTGGTCATACATCCTACGTGCAAAATACCTAGTATACATCAATATTAAAGGCCCAAGTTTCACACAAATCTCGACCGTGCATTACTATTTTGTATGCATCTGGACCCTTGGATGTAATAGCATGGTGCTATTATATCCAAATAGCAGCCACTTCGAATCCAGATTTTTGGGGCTCCCGACTTGCTGTGTGTTTTTTTTCAATGAAAAACTTTTATTTGTAGGCTATCGATCCCACAGCCATGTCTTCCCCCAAAAGATAACAATCCACGATTCTCCTTGATTACCTCGATCTATCTCTTTTCTTAATTATTCTACATACACACACACACTATACTTTTATAAGTAAATTGGTGAAATTTTTGGTCCGTCATATCTCAACTAATTTCTTATCTCAATTAAAATTATTTTTAAAAATAATTTACAGTTTATTAAAATATAAATAAATTCAGTTGAGATTTTTATTTAGGATTATTCATCTCTCTCATCAAATTCTCTCTTATTTTAAAAAGTCTCTATATAATCTTCATAACTTACATTTCTCTTTCAAATTTATTAGATATTTCATATTTCTTATTATAAAGATCATACATCATATTTCAAATATGAAATTATCAGTTATGTTTTTAAATAGTAAAGCGCTTATCAATTCCCCTTGTAATAAATAATTTCTTATCTAATTACAAAGATTGATCTCTACATTCTCTCTTCTTGTAAATTATAAAAAGTACTCTTCCTTTATCCGTGAATGAGAGACAAATAAAGTAATTCTCGACAAGGCATAACTAAACAGGTTATGCGAGTAAATTAGCCCTCATATATATATATATATATATATATATATATATATAGCGAGAGAGAGAGAGGGGATGGGGAGTGGGGAGGAAGAGGCCCTAGGAGGCATTTCGCGTTAGGTGGTGGCAAAAAGTACGTCCTTCACCATTTTATTCGACGATCGGCACCTTCCAACTTAATTTTCATCCTCGAATTTTTCGATACACCAAATTTCATATGATTACAACACCATTTCCTCGTTAATTTAGTAATGTAAAAAGTTCTATTGTCGGTAAACCGTTAATTTTGCACTCACTAAATCAATGGTGAAAAGGTATTGGAATCACATGAAATTTGGTGTATCGACATGTTAGACGATGAAAATCAAGATGGCCGGTGCCGATCGTCGAATAAAATGGTGAAGAACGTGATTTGTGCCATCACCTAACACAAAAAGCCTCCTAAGGCCTATTTTCACCTCTCTCTCTCTCTCTCTCTCTCTATATATATATATATATATAAGGTGTCATAGGAGGGAATTTCCTCCTATGCCGTCAAAAAAATACACCCTCCACGATTTTATCCGACGATCGGAATCCATCATCTTCATCATTATCATCTAAGATATAGATACACCAAATTTCTTGTTATTGTACTACCTTTTCATCGTTGAATTAACAATGTAAAATGTTATATTCTCAGTAAACCGTTAATTTTGCACCCGCTAAATTAACGGTAAAAAAGCGGTAGATTCGCATGAAATTTAGTGTATCCATATCTAAGATGATAATGATGAAGATGATGGATGCTGATCGTCGAAAAAAATGGTGGAGGGTGTATTTTTTCGACACCATAGAAGAAAATTTCCTCCTATGGCCTCTTTCCTATGTTATTCTTATATATATAGAGAGAGAGATGTAACAGGAGGGAATTTTCTTTTATGACGTTGAAAAAATACAATCTCCATCACTTTTTATGACGATCGGAAACCTCGATCTTTATTTTTATCATCTAAGATGTGGATATACCAAATTTCATGTGGTTCTACAAGTTTTTCACCGTTGATTTAGTGGATGCAAAATTAACGGTTTACCAAGAACTTTTTACATTGTTAATTCAACGGTGGAAAAAAATGGTAAAATCACATGAAATTCGGTGTATCCACATTTTAGATGATAAAAAGAAGATTGTAGATGCCGATTGTCGAATAAAATGTTGGATAATGTAGTTTTTTGATGTTACGAAAAAGCCTCTTAGGTTCTTCTTTTCATTATTTTCATGTATTTGTGTGTGTGTTGGGAGAGGGGGGGGGGGGTGTGTGTTTGTGTTTGGGGAACAATAGAATGGGTTCCAATCCATCCATTTAATTAGCATACATGGAACCTAGTGCATCCTAACAATTTAATTAGCATACATGAAATTCGGTGCATCCTAACAATTTAATCCTTGAAAGGATATATAGATTATCCAAACTTAACTCCTTATCCTTCCTCTCTATATCTCTTTATCAGAAAGAGCTAGATGTGAATTTCTGCAAGCAATCAACAATTAAATTAGCATACAATCAATTCCTTAAGCCGGAATAATTTAAAGATTTGCTTATGGAACAGAATGAACTTGAAAATCTTTAATGATAAAAAATTATCCTTATGCAGTGTATAGGGTATTAAATATCAAGTATCTATTCAAATTCTTGAAGACGGTAGCATCTAGTAAAGTTAAAAAGAAATTGAGAACTATGCGAACTTAATTAATGCAGACTTCTGGAAGAGTTTTCGTATTAAAAATAGACGATTTTGATGTAATTAAACTTTTTTAATCATTAATATACTATTAAGATTAGTTACGGCTCAAATTTTCATAAAAAAAAGAAAATCAATTAAGAGCTAAATGGGGCTACAAGATCCAAGGCATCTCTATAAAAAGATTCCTTCTTGTAACTGAGAACTAAGATCAAAGATGGCACTAAACCTTTCTTTGTTGTCATCTCAGTCCAGCTTCCTTGCTCCATCAAACTTCAGCAGGTCTCAAATCTCCAGTTTGCTTAATTCTTGTTCATCAACTTTAATATTATTTTTCTTTTACATGAGATATATGGTTTTCAGTCAACAGCGCGGCCGTAATTAATCTTTATATGAGGTATATCCTGCCCTCCTACCGACCTTCTCTCTTCCGAGCCCCCACCCTCTACTGCCTCAACCTCGCCTCTTCCCTCCGCCGTCCCAGCACCACCTCCTCCCTCGGTCACCCCCCAACCCCACTCTCAGCCTCATGATCTCATCCCCAAATTATTGCTTTATGTAATTAATATTAACTAATTAATATTTAATAATTTAAAATTATTAATAATGTATTTATAATTGACTAAATATACTATGAGAGGGGCGAAATAGTCTTTTGATAACTTGACCGTTAAAATGGATAGTTTCCATCATTTTGAAAGTACTGTATAGTTTTATGAGAAACGGGAAAACTACGAGGAGTTTCTTAAAAATAAGCCTTGAATGCAAATTACAAAGCATGCATGCACCCAGTAAAAACCCATACCAATCAATTTAACATTATTATTCTTTATTTATGAATGATAGAAATCAATGGATGAAAAAAAATCAAAAGACTTTGTCAATGGGATGGATTAATTAACACACAGAGAGAGAAAGAGACCATCACCTTCTACTATTTGATTAGATTTCCTAATCGAATGTACCTAAGGTTATTATTTCAGACTGGTGGTGGAAATTAGTGAACAAAAGAAATGCAAGAGACCCTCTCACCTTTTCTCCAATTATATATATCACAACCCCTTCAATTCTCTCTGATGATGCTCTATATTGGCGACCTTCCAGATCAGGACACGTGGCAGATGACGTGTCCCAGAACTCAAAAGAGAGGGCCCACAGGGGCCGATCAGGCCACCCCTGTACCCGACCTACAAGCATAAAGCTGGCTCACCTCAGGGCCCCCTGCAAATTGGCCTCCTTGGCTTCTCAGCTCGCCTCCGAGCTACCGTAGGACCAAGATACCTCGGCCCTCTCGCTCGTTCCCGAGCTCTCCCGCCGAGACCATCTTTCTCGGTCCCTCCGACCGACCAACTCCACCACTCACAGGCGTAACCGCCGCTCCGCAAATCTTGTCATGCGCAGATTCTCCGCCAGCAACATCCCACGTTCCACGCCATCACGATCCCCATTAATGGGCGATCCGTTCTTTACGCGGGCGTGACGTCGGGAGCGTAACTGCCGGCGAGATTCTCGCGCCTGCTGCTGCATGCCACCACTGCTATATAAACCCCCATCACAGAGGGGTCAAGTAAGCCATTTTTTACACTTTTATGCCGTTACTCTGCTCGGATCTCATCACTAACTTGAGTGTCGGAGGGTCCTTGGTGGTACCAAACCATCCAGGGACTTCTTTGCAGGTACTCGGCAACACCTCCTTCATCTCACCTCTTCCTCCAAAAACCCATTGAGACCCGCACACGAAGGAAGATAATCAACTAAGTCCACCGCGAGATCAACGGAAGACAACATCTGACGAAGGCCCGAAAAGGACCTCCATCAGTTGGCGTTGTCTGTGGGAACCGAAACTCCACAAAAAAACAAAGTTGGCCTTCCGATCTCCATCCCCATGGCAAGCGATCACCCTGAAGATCCAGATACCAGCCGCCGCCTCCCCTTCACCGGAGGCGCGGGTGAAGCTCCTCCGGCGACCGTCATCAACGCCCTCGCCGGCCGAATAGACCGACACCCCCTCCCTTGATGGGGTCGCACACAGGGAGCTCGCTACGGCGGCTCGAGGGCCACCTCGCCCAAGGATCTAAGCCCTCACTAAGAGGCAGCCCAGCAGCTACCCTACTTGGCTATCCCTGGCGGGTAACTTCCCTACCGTAACGCCAGGGATCAGAAAGTCCTCCCAGGGGAAGTCGAGTCCGAGGATCTCTTGCTCGGCTATCCTTGGCGGGTAGCTTCCCTACCGTAACGCCAGGGATCAGAAAGTCCTCCCAGAGGCAGTCGAGCCCGAGGATCCCTCGCTCGGCTATCCCTGGCGGGTAGCTTCCCTACCGCAACGCCAGGGATCAGAAAGTCCTCCCAAAGACAGTCGAGCCCGAGGATCCCTCGCTCGGCTATCCCTGGTGGGTAGCTTTCCTACCGCAACGCCAGGCATCAGAAATTCCTCCCAGAGGCAGTCGAGCCCGAGGATCCCTCGCTCGGCTATCCCTGGCGGGTAGCTTCCCTACCGCAACGCCAGGGATCAGAAAGTCCTCCCAGAGGCAGTCGAGCCCGAGGATCCCTCGCTCGGCTATCCCTGGCGGGTAGCTTCCCTACCGCAACGCCAGGGATCAGAAAGCCCTCCCAGAGGCAGTCGAGCCCGAGGATCCTTCGCTCGGCTATCCTTCAGGACAAAAGCCTTCGCCAAGAGGTACCGGACAGTAACCCTGCCCGGCCAAGGGTCCTTGGTAGGCTTCTTACAACTCTATAGCTCTTCCCGCACCAAGAACCAAAGTCCTCCCAGAGGCAGTCGGGTCCTTGCTCGGCTATCCCCGGCTGGTAGCTTCCTACCACAACCGATAGGGATCAAAGTCCTCGCCAAGAGGCACTGGGCAGCAACTCTGCTCGGTCCCCGTCCTAAAGGATCAAAACCCTCGCAAGAGGCAACCGAGCAGCTGACCTGCTTGGTCATCTCCGGCTGGTAGCTCTCTGCCCATGACGCCAGGGATCGAAGCCCTCGCAAGAGGCATCCGAGCGGCTACCCCACTCGGTCATCCCAGGCTGGTAGTTGCCTACCCACGACGCCAGAGATCAAAGCCCTCGCCAAGAGGCAACTGTGCAGCTTCACTGCCCGGCCATCCTTAGCAGGCCTCTCACGGCCCTTCCAGCGCTAAAGGTCAAAGCCCTCGGAAAGATGCACCGAGCAGCTACCCTGTTCGGCCATCCTTAGCGGGCATCCTCCTGCCCATCAGATGCTGAGGATCTCAAGCCCCCATCGTGAGGCCGCCGAGTTCCTTCCTGCTCGGCGCATCCCAGCGGGCATCTTCCTGCCCATCAGACGCTGAGGATCTCAAACCCTCACCGCGAGGCCGCCGAGTTCCTTCTGCTCGGCGCATCCCCAGTGGGCATTCTCCTGCCCATCAGACGTTGAGGATCTCAAGCCTTCACCGCGAGGCCGCCGAGTTCCTTCTTCTCGGCGCATCCCCAGCGGGTATCCTCCTGCCCATTAGACGCTGATGGCCTAAAGCCCTCATCGCGAGGCCGCCGAGTTCTTTCCTGCTCGGCGCATCCCCAACGGGCATCCTCCTGCCCATCAGATACTGAGGATCTCAAGCCCTCATCGTGAGGCCGCCGAGTTCCTTCCTGCTCGGCGCATCCCAGCGGGCATCTTCCTGCCCATCAGACGCTAATGGTTTGAACCCCTCATCGCGAGGCCACCGAGTTCCTTCCTGCTCGGCGCATCCTCAGCGGGCGTCCTCCTGCCCATCAAACGCTGAGGGTCTGAAGCCCTCTTCGCGAGGCCGCTGAGCCCTTTCCTACTCGGCGCATCCCGGCGGGTAGCTTCCTGCCCAACAAAGACAAGGATCAAAGTCCTTCCAGACTCGACTACCCCTGGCCAGTAGCTTCCCTACTCGCAACGCCAGGGGTCAAGACCCCCGCCAAGATCAACCGAGCAGCTTCCCTACTCGGTCATCCCCAGCAAGCATCCTCCTGCCCAACAGACGCTGCGGGTTTGTAGCCCTCATAACGAGGCCATTGAGCCCATCACATGCAGCGGATCCGAAGCCCCAACAAGAGACATCAGGTCTATCCAAGTCTGAGTAATCCCCCCTCGATTTCGGGGCCATGGAGATGTTTCCTTCTCAGCAGCGCTTGGCACACTCGGCAAGTGATCGAAATCAACTCGACGACCGATCGCTCCACATGTCACGCCCATACTGGGCTGCGCCCCATCAGTCCACAGGTCTGCACACGTCGCGTCGGCCAACCGACGCTTGACACGCAGACAGTCGCTTCAGTGACAGGATGCACAAACCGGCGCACTTTCCTTAAATGCAGAGATTTCTCCCTGACTCGCTGGCAGAAAAGGAAGCTGACAGCCCGAGGACGCGTCCTGACGAAATCTTAGGAGGAAGCTCTCCCCGGGCGGCCCGGCAGTCCACTCTTGGCCTGACCCGCCAGCTGGTCGGGATAAGAGTGGGGGGCTAATGATGATGCTCTATATTGGCGACCTTCCAGATCAGGACACGTTGCAGATGACGTGTCTCAGAACTCAAAAGAGAGGGCCCACAGGGACCGATCAGGCCACCCCTGTATCCGACCTACAAGCACAAAGCTGGCTCACCTCAGGCCCCCTGCAAATTGGCCTCCTCGGCTTCTCAGCTCGCCTCCGAGCTACTGCAGGACCAAGATACCTCGGCCCTCTCGCTTGTTCCCGAGCTCTCCCGCCGAGACCATCTTCCTCGGTCCCTCCGACCGACAAACTCCACCACTCACAGGCGTAACCGCCGCTCCGCAAATCTCGTCATGCGCAGATTCTCCGCCAGCAACATCCCACGTTCCACGCCATCACGATCCCCATTAATGGGCGATCTGCTCTTTACGCGGACGTGACGTCGGGAGCGTAACCGCCGGTGAGATTCTCGCGCCTGCTGCTGCATGCCACCACCGCTATATAAACCCCCATCACAGAGGGGTCAAGTAAGCCATTTTTTACACTTTTATGCCGTTACTCTGCTCGGATCTCATCACTAACTTGAGCATCGGAGGGTTCTTGGTTGTACCGAACCACCCCGGGACTTCTTTGCAGGTACTCGGCAACACCTCCTTCACTTCACCTCTTCCTCCAAAAACCCATTGAGACCCGCACGCGAAGGAAGATAATCAACTAAGTCCACCGCGAGATCAATAGAAGACAACATTTGACGGAGGCCCGAAAAGGACCTCCATCACTCTCTTTCTCCATCGTGCATTTTGTTCCAATTTAGCATCCAACTTCTCAATCGACTATATATAAATGGTAAAACAATCGACTACTTGCAAGCATATTTTTCAATTCTCTATTAATAGCTAACCTTACCAATTTAATAGTTATTTTTTGATTGGTTGATTAAATGACGATGATGTAGAAACATAACCAACGGCCGTTAGCATTAGGTCCATGGGGTGGGCCCAGTGCCAGATTGGCCACCGAGAATTTGGAAGATGCTATCGGTGTTGAAGAAATTATAATATGCTATGGTTCTGCTGTACATTCTGTTGTGTTTAAAATTGCTTACAGAAATGGCAGTTCTGAATGCTCTCCTAAGTCCGGGGTTGAAGGTGGAGACAATACTAATAAAGTACATAATTAATTTAACCAATTTATTTATGGAAAAACTTGTCCTGGGAATGTTTGCTGGAAAAATTTACTCAAAATAAATCAATATTTTCATTATATTTTGGAAGATACTGCATGGATCATCCTCTCTGTCTGATTTCTATGCACAGAGATTTTTACGAGTTTTAGATAACTTTTGTTTTTGTTTATTTATGTTTAATTCAAGTCTCTCCGACTGATCTGACAAGTTGAACTAAACCAAGTATATAAATAGCATCCTGAGCTTCCTCCTTTTACATTTTATTTCCAATCCTCCTAATTCAGTAGAATTATTTCTTATATATCTTTGAAGATGATGAGATTTTTGCAGGATTGTAATTGAGATGTCTATTGCTGAACTTCATCCTTTCAAGATGGTAAAGGCCAAAGCTTTCGGCCTTTAATGAAGAAGCCATCTGGTTTTCAAATGTATTTTATTAAGAAGTATTAATAAGCTGTAAATATTTGATGTTGTACTTATTATAATGTCATCTTTTGTCTATATTTACAATTATTATTATCCTGTAGATTACAATAAATCTTTTTTCTTTCAATCTATTTATAAACATCTATTATTAATTGAGATTACTTCCTATTTAGTTTGGTGTTATAAAAGAATTACAATATTTATCCTTTTTTCTAACAGCTTTATTCATTCAAGATTTAGCACATTAATCTATTATATGAGTTAAACCTAACCAAAACATTTCAACTTACAAATTCTTTTTCTTCAAGTTAATTAATTTTAATCAAATAACTTTTCTTTTTGGTTCTAATTTGTAGCCAAAAAATTAATATATTATATTACAAACCAAACCGAGGTTACTACTTCAAATTTGTTTCTAGATATTACGAAAATTTGGACTATTTAATTCTTTGAATAGTTTTAAATGTTGAATTGCATAAATAAACTTTCTTTATTTTAATATATTTTCTTAAAAAATTCCAATTCACTTTTCATTTATGACTTGCAATATATTTTCTTAAAAAATTCCGATATTACCATGTTTGGATGGTTTGGAAAATAATTTTAGGGAATTCATTTTGGATAAATAAATCTTAGACTTCACATGTATTCCATTAAATGAGATTTCTAAGGGCATGTTTGGATATGCACTTTCTATTGGATTAAAAATTTAGACTCCATCTTTACTCCAGATTAGACTAATCCAGCAGAATTGTTTATTTGAATGTGGTTTTCTAAGAGTAAATCTGGAGGAGAAAAAAAATCTCCAAATGGTCCATTCCTTCGGAATAGAAAAATTAGCTCAAAACTAATTTTTCTAATCCTAAACTTGAATGTTGCTTTTATCTTGGAACTTGAACCATTCATTATCTCTTTCTTTCATTTTTCTTTAGGCTAAAATTCACTAAACCCCCAATTCGTTTGGCTATATTTCAGAAAACCCCCAAAAAGTTTGATTGGCGTAGAAAACTCCCAAAAATAACGGTGGCACGTCATCACGGTTAATGCCACATCACCGCCAGCCAACTGCCACATCGGCATAAATATTACAAAATTTCCCAAAATACCCTTATCTTCCTCCTTCACACATAACCTTAAATATTTTTTTAAAACAAACCTAAACTCCACTTTCGGCGCCTTAGCCACCTCCGGCACCACCACTTCCGGTGCTGGCGCCGCCTCCCTCTCTCCTCCCACCACTGCCACTTCCCTCTCCTCTAGCACTAACCCTAACCTTAACGCCTCCTCCTCCCTGTTAGATATAGGTGCCCTGAAAGCAATTATTGTAATTGTACATGGACTTATAAGGCTAGAATATTTTTACTCGAGATGATAGTATGCTATCTGGTTTTTTTATCATTCATATATATATGTTTTACTTGCTATTACGTATCGCTAATCCATATTGATAAAGCCCTTAGCATCTTTTCTTGACTATCAGGATTATGATGAAATCATACTAATGGGATCTGGATAGTCCATAAGCACATCCTTAAACGTTTTTAGTTGTGGGAGTGTCGAGACAGGGAATCGGTACTCCAGAGTAGACACTTAAGATTGTATACAAGTGCTCATTGAAGAATGAGTACACCGAACGGACTCACCGAGAACTCCTAAATGCTATTATACCTATTGTTATATAGCAGTTCTATGGTGACAATGGTACAGGATAATCTTTTGATCTGAAATCTTCATATTGGCTTATGTGTGTTCTCACTATACTTTGATTACTATCCAACCACGGTTTTAAATAGCCGTAGATACAGGTTTTGTTGGGTATAGTCCCGATGCACATGGAGGCGGTGAGCGATCAAGAGAGAATTCATCTCTCCCGGTATAGGGAGTTGATGTCATGCTGTGCATGATATGACTGTAACCTGAAGTCCCTGACTAGGATGGTTGAGATAAAGTGATAAGTGTTATTAGTTGTATCTTAGATGGTTATGAGTTTGATATCAGTATGACTTATTGGGTTATTGGGGGTCTGATAGTTTCCACCCCCAGACCTGGTATGCGATACTCTTTGACGAAGAGACCGGACTGTACGATAATTGTCACCGACAGGCTTTGTTGAGTTCAGATGAGTTTGTTCATTGACATACCTTTTAATCAATACCTAGGTAGCCGTTACATGCAGCTAGTACCGCTGATGTGCTTGTGGGTTAACCTGTTCAGGGATTGATTTGAAAATATTTCGGATTCAATTGAATATGTTCCTAATTAACTCATTGCCAGCGTTTTTTCAGGTCTTCAGAGCGCCACAATGAAAGTGCATACTCAGACAAAATGATGATGTGGCGTGCGAAATGGGAAACGTGCGGGAATTCGATTAAATACGTGTATATGATATGTGTAAATTAATTGGATGTTTGATAATACTGGCTGAATGTTTCACAGACCGCAAATTAAGTCAAGTGTCAACTTAATATCTATACTGTCACGTCTCGCTTCCCAAAATATGGAATACGAGGGATGAGTAGGCCAGCCGTGCTCCTACGTGTTGGGAACAAAAGTTACATCCTGATCGACCAAGTCAAAGTCAATCAACTCCCAAGCCAAATGGGTCCAAGCCCAAGTCAGGACCAAGCATGGAAAGGGCCGGATTCATTCTAAGAATGAAGTAATAAATTAGTTTAATGCAATCTTTTAGAAATAAATGTATGAAAAATGGACAGAAAACCAAAACTTTGTAAACCCCATGGCTTATGTGCAAAAAGGAATAAGCACATAAGGCATGGTTAAGAACATAAGGCATAGGGTGGCACAAGTGCCATTTGGCAAAGCACAAGGGGCTATGTGTGAAGTGTCTAGCCTATAAAGGCAAACATGATGAAAAAATCAAGGACAACTTTTCATTCTCTCCAAAAGTTAGGATTATGTGCCTCCTTCTCCTTCCTTAAGGTTCTAAAGCTTCTTCTCTTTTCTGAATTAAATCAAAAGTTTAACTCTTTCTTTTGCAAAAGGAAATAGTTTTTCACCATAAAACCCTTGAAGAGGAACTCGGATCTTCCATCAAATCTCCAAAAGGGGAGATTTTTAAGTCCCGCCCCCTTTTTCTCCAAGATCGAGCCAACAGTGAGGAGGAAGAAGGAGACTCATCTCCAAAAATCCCACTTTAGGAAGATCCAAGGCTCAAAAGAAAATTCAGGGCTAAAGGGGAGAAGAACGGGGCCCCTTTTGATCATCTCCGAAGATTTTTGGGAGTTCAACTCCATTTGTCAAAATCTTTTGGAGCCTTTTGGAGTTTAACTCCATTCAAAATCTTTTCGAGTCTAACTCCACAAATAAAATACTTTTAGGAGTTTAACTCCATTCAAAATCTTTTCGAGTCTAACTCCACAAATAAAATCATTTTAGGAGAATCTTTTGGAGTCTAACTCCACAAATAAAATTCTTTTGGAACTTTAACTCCACTCAAAATTCTTTTGGGAGTTTAACTCCATAAGAAAAAGATCCTCCTTTTTTCTGGGAGTTTCCAAAATCTCTCGGAGTTTAATTCCTAATCCCGGGGCTAACCCCCTTTTTTTGCATGCGCACGGCTCTCGCCCTTGGAGTTTAACTACTAATTCCGGGGCTAAGTCCCCTTTTTTTGCAGGCGCCTGGCGCCTGCTCACCGAGTGCGTGAAGCACTAGCGCCTGCTCGCCGAGCGCGTGAAGCACTGGCGCCCGGCATCTCTACGTCCTTAGAACGCTACTCACCTTTTTTTTCTTTGCATACACTCCACACTCAAAACACGTCCCCCGTTAGAAAAAATTCCTAATGGGGAGCTGCCCCACACCCTACAAGGGGGTTGCTAGCCCCTTGACCCCCAGCCCACTGTCTGGGTAGCGGGACCCCCGTAAACTCTGCGAGGCCCCCGATATACCCAAAACCCCTTAAGACACACATATACGCACACTGTACATTGAGTTCGCATGACTAGTTGACCCGTCAATCGGAGATTCCTTCGCTTCAAAGGCGAGGGGTAATTAATGATAGTTTAGTCCATGGCTGCCGGAGATTCGGATCCCCACAATCAATAAACCCTGGCCTACCCTAGGCAGGGGGAATTGTATACGCCTAACAAGTGACGCGTAGTCCTATCTCAATGGGGTGACGAAAAACACTTTATAGATTCTGGTACGCCCGGTGGGACTTTTCTCTCCTCTCATATCTCGGGTCAAGCGTTCATGCGAACTCATTTAGCATATATACCGATATTTGTAATGAAATAATGTGTTCCGTGCAGCAATAATATTTCAACGACGATATCTTCTAAGATGAATTCATCTTCTGACGCGACCCCGATCCCGTACGTGGTCAAGATCAATGCTCGTGTGATTCTCCCCGCAAGCCTCAGTCGGCAGTGGGAGGAACCGCTCCGCCAATTTAGTTCTGTCATCATCTGCCCTGCCAGGAGCGCTCATCTAGCAGAAATCCTGGCAAACCAGGTGGCTAAGCCAGTCTCGAGGGATAAGAGACCGAACGTTGTGATCGCTAAAACACCACAACCCAAACTTAAAAAGGTGTCCGACTCTCTGGTGATCCAGATGGGGGCAAGACTGCTGGTACAAAGGGCATCATCAAACGTCACGGACGAGCACAGGCGACGACTCTAACAAGTGCACAATCAGACTGTTTCCCCCAATCAGAGCAAAGCTCTGAATCAAAAATTCAAATTTTGAAATGAAACAACGCTTCAGATGCAGCGCGTAGTGCACTGCACCCTAAGCAGCGCACCACGTGCAAAGCACGTGTGCGCTAGCACTGGGTGCGCTGCGCTCTAAGCAGCGCACCACGTGCAAGACACGGGTGCGCTAGCGCTACGTGAGCTGCGCTCTAAGCAGCGCACTACGTGCAAAGCACGGGTGCGCCAGCGCAAGATGCGCTGCGCTCTAAGCAGCGCACCACGTGCAAAGCACGGGTGCGCTCGCGCTGCAACTAAAAAAGTCTCCACCGTTAGATCAAAAGATCTCATAATAATAATGATAAATCATTAATTAATTAGAATTAAATTCTGTTATGGAAAGATTTTCCAATCTTGTTAAAAACAAGAAAATTGCCTTCTGTGAAACAGAAGCCCTAAGATCAAAAATCCAATGGTGGGAAACATCCCTAAATCAATCAGAGAAAGATCTCTTTAACTGATTCAAAAAATCAGCTTGCCCTATATAAAGGCCCCAAGACTTCATGTCTCATATAGAGAACCCCCCCCACACACACAAACTTTGAAAAAACTCAAAGAAAAAGAGCAAGCTCTTGCAAGAAGATTTTCTCTTGAAGGTAAGAATGATAGATGATGAACACAGAGATGAAATCATCTCACAGAAAGAAAAAATTATTTCTTTAAAAAGATCATAGATCTACAAGACAAAAAAGTCTTTCACAAAAAGGAGATCAAAAGATCTCACCATAAAATAAAAGAAGAACATAATTCTTCTCACGGATCATGGATCTATAAAGGCAAAGCCTTTCATCAAAATAAGAGATTGAAAATCTCTCCTACAAGATAAGAATTGTTGTTCTTAAATCTTGAGACAAAGTCTCTTTTAAAGAACATAAATTTGTTCCCAGATCATAAAATTGATCAAATGCGCTTTGCGCTCTTGAAATGCGCTCCTGCGCTCCTGAACTGCGCTCCTGCGCTCTCTGGACCGGCGCTCAGCGTCAAATGCACCACGTGTCAATCACGTATGCGCTAATTAACAACTTGCGCTTTGCGCTTTTGAAGTAGCGCACTGCGCTCATGGGCTGGCGCTCAACTCCAAGCCCACCACGTGTCATTCACATATGCGCCACTAAACTGAAAGCGCAATGCGCTCATGAACCAGCGCTCTGCGCTCACAAACTGGCGCAATGCGCCCATCATTTCGCGCTTAGCACCAAGCGCGACACGTGTTCTTCACGTATGCGCCACGTGGCAGAAGCGCACTGCGCTCTTTGACTGGCACAAAGCGCCTAGCGCACCACATGTTGCGCTGACAGAATATAAATTGTTCTTTAATAAGCCCAAGGCTCTGGTGAATGCCCAGCATTCAATAAAAGACAAAATATTATCAGAATTCAAGCATTATTAAAAGGGCCAAGCCCAAATAAAGGCTGAACAACCCAGAGTAAAATGTTAAACATTTATTGGACTTAGCCCAAGATTGGCCATAAGTCCTCAACCCATATTAATTGAGCCCATCTGCTCATGAATATTTCAACAGACCTTAGTCCCAAACTGGACAACAGATCTTTCAACCAATTCAACATTGGTTCAAGGGTACATTTCTGAACCCCTCTGATATATGTCGTTGTAATCCTTCAACGTCTTCAGAGAGGTGACGGGTCCCGACAACCATACATTCCACGGACTACGATGTCCTTAACCTCGGACTGTGGGGTCCCTTTAAACCCACGAACTACGATGTCCTTAACCTCGGACTGTGAGGTCCTTTTAAACCCACGGACTATGATGTCCTTAACCTCAGACTGTGGGGTCTCTTTAACCCACGGACTATGATGTCCTTAACCTTGGACCACCATGTCCTTAAACTGGTAATGGACCACCATTTCCTTAAACTGGTCATCGACCGCAATGTCCCTAAACTAAACAATTGAGTCCAAATGCTCTCTTGTTGGATCTAAATGATCCCGTTAAGTTGATCTTAGTCTAAAATTAGACTAACGTATTCTTAACAAACGTTTGAGTCGATCTTAGTCTCAAATGAGACTAACGTATCTTTAAACCCAAAACCCCCAAACCCAAATCTAAGAACATACGGATTTGGACTAATCCATGCCTTACGGGCGACAACATAAATTAGTCTCCGTATACAATCCACGAGCAACCAAAAACAAAATAAATACCCACGACACGAAGTGACCATCTGGAGAAGGAGAAAGTTGTTACCGCGATGCGGTAGCGTAATTAACTGCAGGGGTTTGCGTCTGCAGGGAAGAGCGTCCCCACAATCAAAAACCCCTCACAATGAGGGGGAATCTGACGAAGTCTGCTACATCGGCCGCATTCGTTTAAACCTTCGATACACGGTGCCATAAATCAACTTGGTATCTTCGGAGAGATGGACAGATAGCACCAATTTGCATCTGCCCCTAATTCAGGAAAGACAGACCTACGCGGTCATGTCTCTGTGTTTCGGAGGGGAACAGATTCTGGCACGTCCGGTGGGACCTCTTCCTCTTTCCACTCCACACTTCGTGTGTCGTGTTCGTGAACGAATCGCGGTTTGATATGGTTTCCCTTGGGTTCGAGGTACTAAGATTTGGTGTCTTGCTCCGTGCAAAAAACAGAAGATCAATGGCTTCAACCTGCACCAGCTGCAACTGCAACTCCCGTTCCACCTCATCTGGAGGTGTAACCTACGGCCCCCAAGTGGCCTCCCTTTTCATAATGCCGGTAGAGCAGGTAACACAGGCTACCACCGAACTGTTCTTCGGGACCATGCTCCTGCTGATGAGCTTCAACACCGTTGTACCATCACAAGAAGCTCCCAAGAAGTCGGTCTTCGATCGGCTTGCTACTACTGCGGCCCCTCTCGACAGGTCGTCCAGCTCCAATGCCTCAGTCTTTGATAGACTGGGCCAAAGCTCAGTTGGGCCCATGAAGAAGCCTGCAATTACAGAAAGGGTTATTCTAAAGAGGATAGCCATCCCTGCTCCCGAAGTCGTCAAAGCGGCTTCTCCTGCCAAGGAGTTGGTCTTCGCTAGACTGACTGTTCCGGCTTTCGCCCCAAACGAAGTTGTCAAAACTTCTCCCCATGCGCGAAAGTCTGCTTTTGATAGTTTGGCTTTCCCCACTCAACGGATGTCGGTATTCAAGAGGCTGATACCAGCAGCACCTGACCAGAACAGGGGGCATGACGAGACCATCCCCATAGCTGAACCAACACCATCCGCGCGACAGGCTCGCCGTCGTCACTGGCGCCGAGTAAGGAAGTCTGGGGGCAGCTCTCCGTCTGGATTTACTCCACCAGCCCCAACAGTGGAAGTCAATGCTGCTGTTCCAATCGGGAACAGCTTCGAGGTGCTTAACAGGGTGCGCAGGAATTCACCCACCGTTGTACTGAAAAGATCTCTTCCACCCGTGGAGAATGTTATAGAAATAAAGCCGGAGCAGCCTCCTCAGCGGCTGTCCTCTAAAATTTACAAAGTCTGGCGACAGGTTCAAGGGTTGGTGATTGACCAAGACTATTCTCGCCGGCCAAAGAAGCTTAAAACTCGACAAGGAGAAAACCATCCTGTCAACACCAAAGGCGACAGCCATCTGGGTGCCCGCTGTGGCGGCTCCCTCGACTTCAAATGCTTACAAGAGAAGGAGGCCAGAGAAAGCCCCTGTGGTCACGGCGAACCGCAAAAACACTGAACCTAAACGCCCTAAGTCTGGAGGCATGATGGTGCACACTATTTATATGGCTTCCGGAAAAGAGGAGAGCCGTGCTTCTACGGGTCATCGACCACTTACCCGGTCGATAACGAAGGCTCGGGAACAACAGCAGCAGAAACTTAGGAGATGCTGACTGCAATGGCCGCACTCACTGGGCCAAAAGAAAATCAAGAAACCTCGGAGCAACGTCGGGAACAAGAAACTGATACCGAGTTCCTCCGAAGAATGCTCGAAAGGAAAGAAAAAGAGGCTGCGGAACAAGCAGCCAACATCAAACGAATGGCTCTATTGTTCCAAGACATGGCTGGGATGATGTTACAGCCGGAACCTCTAGCTGAAGACCCCCCGATCATCATTGAAGATGACAGAGGGGAGACATCAAACCCTCCTCCGTCTCTTTCAGCATCCAAGGATGAGACCATCTCCAAGGCCGCTCTAGATGATTACATTGCTCAGCAAATACGAGCTCACCAGGCGAATGAAACGGCTGGGCAGATCGTTAAAACTGGACGACCTTATCCAGGCTAGTATGACCAAATAAGGTACCTGCCGGGATATACGATCCCCAAATTCCACGTATATAAGGGGACGGGAAATCAGCATCAGCACGTCGCTCAATTCAGAGCCTTATGCGGCAACATTGGAGGCGATGATAAACTTCTACTCTGTAAGTCGATGTACAACACCCCACGACTTGCGGGGAGGCGGAATAATGAAAAACAATCTTGTTTAAAGTGTAAACATCGACTAACCGAGAATCTTTGCATAAACAATAACTAACAACAAACATAAGAGTTAACAACTACTATGAAAAGTGATTATACCTAAAGATCCGAGTCCTTCGTCTTGTCGTTCTCCACGTCCTCTCCGGCCTTCTCTAAGTAGTAGAAGATCCACCCGAGAGCTTTACTACAAGCTTCACCTCAAACTAGAGGTAACTAGGTTTCTTAAATCGCTAATCTAAGCAACCTAGGTGATATAGAGAATGGTTAAGGATTAAATAGTCTAATCTAATCCTTGTACTCAACACATGAGAGGGGAGGATTAGGGTTTGAAGAGGGAGAGCTTGAGGATAGAGAAAGTGAACAAAAGAATGAGATGAGATAATGAGCTATCATAATATATATCAAGCATAATATATTATCCAACAAAAGAAAATGAAGGATGAATAATCATCCTTCATAAATATCTAATGGGTGATTCATCTCCATGAGTCATTAAGCATTTATGATGCATTAATGACATGGATGAATCACTCATATGACTCACTAATCCCATTTAATACATATGCCACCTTAACCCCCAAGTCACCATCTTCTAGAAGCTTCTCGCGCAATTACGAGAACGCCCCTCCTATCCGTGAAAACACGGAAAAACTTTAGACTGTATAAATCCAATAACCGGATACTAGAAACTGGCTTAAACCAAAGCCGACTAGTAAAAACTGTCCGGATGTCGTACGTGCGTAAACACACGTATGCGTCCGAACCCTTGTCGTAAAACCATACGACCTCTATATCATTTCGCCTGGAGTAGGGAAACTCTCTGTGTGGGACTCTAGAGACTCGACTACTACGCTGGCAGTGGGTTTAACCACAGACCGCAAACGGCACTAGCTGTACGTAATGGTCCCCAGGTAGATGTCGATAAGAAGTCCAATGAGGAAACCCATCCGAACTGTTCCCACCAAAAATTTCTGCGCAAAAGAGTCCAAGGTATCAAATGGCAGCGATACGCTTAAGGAAATACGAACCAGTATCTTCCGGGCTGTTTTTTGACAAACTCCCGAATGAGAAATGGATAAATTCTATTTGTATCGAAAGCGTCTCGATAAAACCTTCGATTTGATATATTATGGGCCTCATAATTCATCCGGGATCAAAAGTTATGAGCAAATGTCTATGCACATGTGATTTAAGGAAGAAGATGCGAACCAGTATTTTCCGAGCTGTATTTTGACAAACTCCGGAACGAAAAACAGCTAAATTCTGATGATATTGAAAGCATCTCGAAAAGACCTTCGATTTGATATATTATGGGCCTCATAATTCATCCGAGATCAAAAGTTATGAGCAAATGTGTTATACACGTGTAATCTAAAGTAATGCTCTACTACATGGGGAATGCATTTTTTAGTCCTACATCGGGAAAAGGAGAGCTGGCTTCTTTACCACTCCCATATAAATAAGAGGGGATACCTCTTAGAAAGGGTAGAGTTAAATTCTCAAAGGATTCAATACTCAAAGGAGCTTAGTTCTCCAAAGGAGCTTAGTTCTCCAAGATAGGAGCATGCTCCTCCATAATGCGCATATGCGCAAGCGCCATGTGCGCTACGTGCAACGCACGTGTGCTTGCCATGCGGTACTACGTGCAACGCACGTGCGCACCACATGGGAATATTTAATAATATTAAAAGGAGCTTGTTCTCCATATATAGAAGCTTTGCTTCTCCTCATAATGCGCATGTGCGCCACGTGCAACGCACGTATGCCCGCCATGCGGCACCACGTGCAACGCACGTGCGCACAACAGATAGTGCCTTGCACTTGCTATGAACCTCTGGTTCTCAGATAAATAAATAAATAAAAATAGTGCCTTGCACTTGCTATGAACCTCTGGTTCTCAGATAAATAAATAAATAAAAATAGTGCCTTGCACTTGCTATGAACCTCTGGTTCTCAGATAAATAAATAAATAAAAATAGTGCCTTGCACTTGCTATGAACCTCTGGTTCTCTGAGACAGAAGGAAAGAAAAGATTTTCTTTTCTCTTCTTTGATCTAAATTTAGATCATTAAAAAGTGCTCTGCACTCATTTTCTTGAATCCAAAAGATTCTTGGTGCTTTGCACTATTTGAAGGGCCAGGCCCAAATCAAAATGACCTGACAGGCCAAAATAAATTGCAAGGCAATAAATGGGCAGAGCCCAAATAAATTGATGCTTTGCATCCTTTATATAAGGGCAGAGCCCAAATAAAATTGATGCCTTGCATCATTCCTAAAAGGGCAGAGCCCAAAACAAATTGATGCTCTGCATCCTTTCTGGGCAAGGCCCAAATAAAAATAAAAAAAAGAAATGCAATGCAAAAGCAAATAAAATGTTGAATATTTCAACTGGACTTAGCCCAATTTTGGCCATAAGTCCTTAAATTAAATTGACTGAGCAAAGTTGCTCTTCTAAATCAATTTACATCCGGTTCGAGGGTACATCTCCGAACTCCTTTGACATCCGTCGTTGTAATTCCTCAACGACGTCAAAGAGGTGACGGGTCCCAACGACCACACATCGATATGGACTGCGGGGTCTTTAAACTCGTGGACCGAAATGTCCATAAACTAACATCGGACCGAAACGTCCCTAAACTAACATCGGACCGAAACGTCCCTAAACTAAAATCGGACCGAAACGTCCCTAAACTAATATCGGACCACCACGTCCCTAAACTGGCGATGGACCACCACGTCCCTAAACTGGAATATGGACCACTACGTCCTTAAACTGGCGACGGACCGAAACGTCCCTAAACTAATAACGGACCACCACGTCCCTAAACTGGCGATGGACCACCACGTCCCTAAACTGGAATATGGACCACTACGTCTTTAAACTGGCGACGGACCGAAACGTCCCTAAACTAATAACGGACCACCACGTCCCTAAAACTGGCGATGGACCGCCACGTCCTTAAACTGGCACAATAGAGCCCAAATGCTCTCTTGTCGGATCTAAACGGTCCCGTCTAAGTTGATCTTAGCCCCAACTACGGCTAATGTGTCCTTAGATCTTTAAATAAACAATAAAACCCCAAATCAACTTTGGTTCAAGGGTACATCTCTGAACTCCTCAGACGCCTGTCGTTGTAATCCCTCAACGATGTCAGAGAGGTGATGAGTCCCGACGGCCAGATAATTAAATCAGTCACTATGTTAAGTCGATCTTAGTCTAGAACATGACTAATGTATCCTTAACGAAGGTTTAAGTTGATCTTAGCCGCAATGCGACTAATGCATCCTTAAACTAAAAAACACCAAACTCAAATCTAAGCAAACACGGATTTGGACTAATCCACGTCCTACGGGCGACGACATCACTAAGTCTCCGTATACAATCCACGGGCAACCACAAACAAAATAAACACACACGACACGAAGTGAAATTCTGGAGAAGGAGAAAGTTGTTACCGCAAAGCGGTAGCGTAATTAACTGCAGGGGCTTGCGCCTGCAGGGAAGAGCGTCCCCACAATCAAAAACCCCTCAAGCGAGGGGGAATCTGACAAAGTCTGCTACATCGGCCGCATCCGTCTAAACCTTCGATACACGGTGCCATAAATCAACTTGGCATCTTCGAAGAGGTGGACGGACTAAAACCAAATAGCATCTGCCCCGAACCTCAGGCACGTGACGTCCTAACGTCGCAGGCCGCCGTTCGGAGGGGAACAGATTCTGGCACGCCCGGTGGGACCTCTTCCTCTTTCCACTCCACACTTCGTGTGTCGTGTTCGCGAACAAATCGCGGTTTGCTGTGATTACCTGTGGATTCAAGGTACTAAGATTTGGTGTCTTGCTCTATGCAGAAAACAGAAAATCGATGGCTTCGAACTGCACCGCCCGCAGCGATAACTCTCGCTCCGTCATTGCTGGAAGAGTGACTTATGGGCCCCGAGCGGCCTCTCTTTTCAAAATGCCGGTGGAGCAGGTGGCTCAAGCCACCACTGGACTATTTTTTGGGACCATGCTTCCACCAATGAGCTTCAACGCCCCAATGACATTGCAAGAAGCTCCAAAAAAGTCGGTCTTCGATCGACTTACCGCTGCTGCGACCCCTCTCAACGGGTCGTCCAACTCCACTGCTTCAGTTTTTAACGGACTAGGCCAGAGCTCTAACAGGCTCATGAAGAAGCCTGCCATACCAGAAGGCGTTATCCCGAAGCGGATAGTCATTCCAACTCCCGTTCCTGGCAAAATCACCAAGGTTGCTTCCCATGTTCAGAAGTCCGCTTCTGACAAGTTGGCCGTCCCCGTTCAACGGACGTCGATATTTAAAAAGCTGGTACCGGTATATTCTGACCAACACAGGGGGCATGAGGAGGTCACCCCTATAGCTGAAACAACTCCATCAGCACGACATGCCCGACGTCGCTACTGGCGCCGAGTGAAGAAGGCTGGGGGCAACTCCCCCTCTGGACTTACTCCTCCAACTCTAATGGTGGAGATCGATACTGCTGTTCCAACCAAGAACAGCTTTGAGTTGCTGAACTCGGTGCGCAGAAACTCTCCTACTGCGGTGCTAAAGCGAACTCATTCATCTGTGAAGAATATTCCAGAGCAGAAGCTAGAGCAGCCCCTTCAACGGCTGTCCTCTAAAATTTACAAAGTCTGGCGACAGGTTCAAGAGTCGGTGATCGATCAAGACTGCCTTCGACGACAGAAAAAGATGAAGGTTCGGCAGGGGAAGGATTACTCCGTCAAAGCACAAAAAGCAAAAGCTACTTGGGTGCCCACTACAACGGCTCCCTTAACTCCAATCACTCAAAAAAGGAGGCCGCAAGAAGCCCCTGTGTCTTCGGCAAATCGCAAAGACACCGAACACAAACACCCCAAGTCTGGGGGCATGGTAGTGCACACTGTTTATATGGCTTCTGGAAAGGAGGAAAGCCGCACTTCTACGGGCCACCGACCGCTCACCCGATCCGTGACGAAAGCCCAGGAGCAACAACAAAAGCTTCAGGAAATGATGACTACAATGGCTGCACTCACTGAGCCAAAAGAAAGCTCTGAAACGTCTTCGGATGAGCGTCAAGAACAAGAAGCCGACCCTGACTTTTTACGCAGAGTCCTCGAAAAGAGGGACAAAGAAGCTGTAGAGCAGGCGGCTAATATAAAGCAGATGGCGCTCCTCTTCAAAGATATGGTAGGGATGATGTTACAGCCGGACCCTCCTGCTGAAGATCCTCCGATCGTCCTTGAAGACGACAGGGGAGAAACGTCAAATCCTCCGCCGGCTCTATCAACAGCCAAGGAGGAGGCAATCTCCAAAGTCGACCTAGACGAATATATAGCTCAACAGATCCGGGTTCATCAGGCGAATGAAGCGGCTGGGCAAATTGTTAGAACCGGACGACCGTATCCGAGCTGGTATGACCAAATCAGTTACCCGCCAGGATATACGATCCCTAAATTCCACGTATATAAAGGGACAGGGAATCCGCATCAGCATGTCGCTCAATTCAGGGCCTTATGCGGCAATACTGGAGGCGACGACAAATTGTTGCTACGTCAATTCGTCGGCAGCTTAGCAGAAACAGCCTTTGAATGGTATTCGGAGCTGCCTAACGACTCTATCAAAACATTTGCAGAGATGGAGCTGCTGTTTACACAAAGATTCGCGAGTGCTAGTGAACACACTCCGATAACAGCACTGATAAATGCCAGGATAAGGCCGAGCGAAACGTGGGTCCAATACGCAACACGATGGCGGAACCTATGGTCGAAATGCGAACAACGCATAGAAGAGGCACCTGCGGTAGGCATGTTTGTGGGCACTCTCGATCCGCAAGCGACCATTTCGCAATTCATGATGTTCTTCAGGCCGACCACCTTCCAGGCCTTGATCGACAAATTAGCCCAAATGGACCAGATGGGCCATAGACCGTCTCCTCCAAGACCCGATCCCCGAAATGAGAAAGGAAAAGCGATCATCGTCGCCAACGCTCAGCAACAGTCGAGCAACTCAAAGCCGGTCGCTCGCCAAAACAACGTGCGTCCACGCCCATCCCTCGAAGAGAGGCTAGGACGTCCTTACTCGTTTCCTCAGAATAAAACGAGAAGACTGTTTGAGCTAGCAGTGCGTAACAGACTCATCAATCTGCCGAGTCCAAAGCGTCTGTCGCAGCCAGGCGATCTTAATAATCCCAATTATTGCCCTTACCACCAAACGGTAAGTCACCCGATTGAGGATTGTTTCGTCTTTAAGGGATGGATCGAGGATCAATACCTGCAAGGCAAGTTCATGCTGTCTGAAAGCTGGAAGGTAAACCCCCCACAGCCGCACTCTCCAAAGAAGACGGACACGCCGGGGGCAACTTGTTCTTTCGTCGAGGATGAAAACGATGGAGAAAACTTATCGGATGAATCCGAAGACTACGTAGCGACTTGTCATGTGATTTCTCATTCACTGACGGATGATGAGGAGGATCCTTGCGCTGAGAAAACAACGGCGGACCCTGAAACAGAAATTCCGCGGCCGTCAGACAAGTTGATCGATGCTTTCCTAAATGAAATTCGTCTGAAAGCAAAAGCCAATCAAGAGCATGAAATGGCCATACTGGAAAGGACCAAGGTATTCCCGTCAAATCAAAAGCCATACACTGCGGGTAAAAACAAATTCAAGACGAGGAAACGGTTCGCCAAAGCTCTATCAGTAGGAATGAAGCTACCGCCCTCCGAAGAAAATCCTTTCTCTGAGATAGAGATGCACCCTAACTTCTGTTTATATCATCAGAAGATCATACATCCTACCGAAGACTGCGAATCCTTTAACTGTTGGTGGCAAGGGTATGTCGCTCAAAAGCGACACTTCGACAGGACAAAGTGTGAAGCTTGTGGACATCGGAAAAATGCGATAGATGAGCGCAAAAGAGCCACCGCCGACTGTCATATAGCCGACTTCAAGGGATCACAAATTATCACCTTTGGAAGCGACTCTGACGAAGAAGCTACCCCCAACTCTTCCCTCGGGGAATCTATTTCAAAAATAAAGGAATTGAGAAGCTGCGAGAACGTTCAGCCATGCAATCGCATGCTACTGGGAAAAAATCCCGACCCCGTAAGCAAGGGACCGAACAAGAAGAACAAAGGAAAAGGAAAAACGGCCCTCGTCGCCAGCGCTCAACAACAATCAGGTGACCCTAGACCGGTTGCTCGCCAAAGCAACAAGCGGCAATCCCTCCAAGAAAAGTTGAAACGTCCTTACTCGTTTCCGCAAGATAAAACAAGGGGACTGTTCGAGCTGGCAGTGTGCAACGGACTCATCAATCTGCCGGGTCCAAAACGTCCGTTGCAGCCAGGCGATATTAATAATCCTAATTATTGCCCTTACCACCAAACGGTAGGTCATCTGATCGAGGATTGCTACATCTTCAAGAACTGGGTTGAAGACCAATACCAACAGGGCAAGTTCGCGTTGTCCGAAATTTGGAAGGTGAACCCGCCACAACCGCATGCTCCGAAAAATATGGACACGCCGGGGGCATCATGCTCATTCATAGAGAAAGCCTAACGGACCACTACGTCCTAAAACTGGATAACGGACCGAAACGTCCTTAAACTAACAACGGACCGAGATGTCCTTAAACTAACGACGGACCGCAATGTCCTAAAACTTGCAAATGACCGAAACGTCGTTAAACTACTCCCAACCCGCAGCATCTTCAGGCTGACGTGTTAATTAAAAAAAAAAAGGGTACGTCCACAAGCAAAATGGGCACGGATGAAAACCCGAAAGGGCTCCGTGAGTAAAAACAGCAGGGCTACCGACGAGTGTTCGTGAAAACCCGAAAGGGCACGACCTCGTTAAAAAAAAAGAATAAAATAAAAGATAAAAAAACGGTACGTCCACAAGCAAAATGGGCACGGATGAAAACCCGAAAGGGCTCTGTGAGTAAAAACAGCAGGGCTACCGGCGAGTGTTCGTGAAAACCTGAAAGGGCGCGACCTCGTAAAAAAAAAGAAGAAAAAATAAAGGTATGTCCATAAGCAAAAAGGGCACGGATGAAAACCCGAAAGGGCTCCGTGAGTAAAAACAGCAGGGCTACCGGTGAGTGTTTGTGAAAACCCGAAAGGGTGCAACCTTGTTAAAGAAACACTTATAGAATCCTCTCGACCCTGTAAGGAGAAACCACCTGCGTGAGATCCTTACGACTCACAAAGGAGCAACACACTTGGGGATCCCCACGATTCCTAAGGAGAAAATACACTTGCGAGATCCTCACGACTCGTAAGGAGAACTCTCTTATGGGACCCCCACGGCCCGTAAGATTTGAAAGTCTTAAGTTACAGAGGACTAAACCTGTGCTTAAGCAACCCCCACAACTTTCGACATTGCCCTACAAGTAGTCCAATATTGACCCTTGTATACAATCCACGGGCATGAATAAATATTTCCCTAACAAAGTCCCATCCGTGACTAGGGATATGCTTGTACAGCAAACAACACTTGTAAGTTCTCTCGACTTATAAGGAGAAAACCCTTTTGTAAGATCCTTACGACTTACAAGAGAACATGCACTTAGGAATCCTCACGATTCCCAAGGAGAAAACACACCTACAAGATCCTCACGACTTGTAGGGAGAAATACCTTTGTGAGACCCTTACGGCTCATGAAGTCAAAAGCCTCAGTCGACGGGATCTTAACCCTGTTCGCTAAGCCACCTTTGTTCAACATCGACGGAGGCAGATGATGATTCGCTCCTGGCAATATCCCAGTTGTAGCGATGCTGATGCCTAAACCGGTATCAAATTCCAAGTCCTTTCATGGCAAATGATGATTCGCTCCTGGCAATATTCCAGTCGCAGCGATGCTGATGCCAAGATTGGTATCGGATCCCAAATCCCCTACTCGCGAGAAAGAAAAAAATCAGCGAGCCAAAAAAAAAATGCATATGAAATAGCCGAAATGATTGGGCAACTCGCAATAAAAAACAGCGAGTAAAAATAAAATAAACAGCCGAAATTATTGGGCAACTCGCAATAAAAAGTAGCGAGTAAAAATAAAATAAACAGCCGAAATGATTGGGCACCGCGAAAAATAGCCGAAATGATTGGGCAATCGCGACCTTCGCGATATAAAAGCTGAAATGATAGAGCATCGCGGAAAGAATAAAAAAAAATGAAAGAATGAAACTTTTGCCCTACAGGTGAAATCACATTGATCCCTGTATATAATCCAGGGGCACAGATAAAAAGGGAACAATACCTTCCCAACAGGCTCCACCAGAAAGCGAAGTCAAATCTCGACGGTTCATAGATAACCTAGAGACCATCTCGACATTTGTCGCAATATTACAGACACGATGTCAACAAATGAAGCAAAGGAAGGTCCCTAACTTCAGGGTCTCGACGTTAATATCGACAACTTAAAGATCACCAACGGCGTTTCTCCTCACTCCAACTAGATGCAGACATGACGTCAACAACTGACCTCAGAATCGCAACGAAACGGAACCATGACAAAGTCCCTAGTTCCAAATCTCAATGGCCACGTCTACAGCCTAGAGACCAACAACGGTGTGCCTCCTCATTCCAACAGGACACAGATGTTACACCATCAAGCGGAACGATGGCGAAATCCCAGCTTCACCTCAGCATTCGTCTCGATACAGTAGACGCAATGTCAACAACAGCGTTCCTCCGCAGTCCAGCTGGAGGCAGATGCAACGTCAACAAAAGACCTCACGGTCGAAACAAAGCGGAGTAACGGCAAAATCCCTAGTTCCAAACCTCGGCGGTTCACCAGTAACCTAGAGACAACCGCGACATTCGTCTCGATACAGAGGACGCAATGCCAGCAAAAGAAGCGAAGGCTAAATTCCTAGCTTCAGGGTCTTAACGGCAAGTCATATAAAACCGGAAAGACAATCGGAGATCATCTCGCACCAGTGTGGAGTGGTCACCACTTCGACGTCCGTCTCGATACAGCAGACGAGATGTCACCCCAACGTTCGTCTCGACACAGCAGACGTAACGTCATCAAACAAACGGAGCCACGGCAAAATCCCTAGTTCCAAACCTCGGCGGTTCACCAGTAACCTATAGACAACCACGACATTCGTCTCGATACAGAGGACGCAATGCCAGCAAACGAAGCGAAGGCTAAATTCCTAGCTTCAGGGTCTTAACGGCAAGTCATATAAAGCCGAAAAGACAATCGGAGATCATCTCGCACCAGTGTGGAGTGGTCACCACTTCGACGTCCGTCTCGATACAGCAGACGAGATGTCACCCCAACGTTCGTCTCGACACAGCAGACGTAACGTCATCAAAGAAACGGAGCCACGGCAAAATCCCTAGTTCCCACCGCAACATTCGTCTCGATACAGCAGACGCAATGGCAGCAAACGAAGCAAAGGCCAAATTCCTAGCTTCAGGGTCTTAACGGCAACTCATATAAAGCCCGAAAGACTATCGGAGATCATCCCCACACCAGCGCGGAGTGGTTATGACTCATCGGGGCTCTCCAAAATGAGCCTAACCTCAAGTAAAAAGCGGCATGGCAAATTCCTAGCGCTTGCTCTTCTGACGGTCAAACTGCCAAGGAGGATTGCTTGAAGACGTCTTGTCCAGCCCCCGAAGGGATCAGAGACACGGCAGTCGCAGGGCTACTCGAACAGCACGATTGCCTATCGAGGACTATATCAGCTTATGTGACGGTACGATGGCCAAAACCCTAAGTACCACCAACCTTAACGGGCTTCTGTCGTAAAGAGAAGAGGTTAAATGCGACGTTAAGATGTTCTTGCGAGATCTGCTCGATCCGTTTCGACTCGTGAGGAAATTGATGTCTTTGCGAGATTTTCTCGATTCGTCTCGACTCGTGAGATAAAGCCTTAGGCAGTAGGGATTAAAAAACCTGTTTCCTAAGCACTGGGACCCTGCAAGTCGGCCCAAAACGGTCTCTTGCATACTATCCACGGGTCACACTCTCCAAAGTCGAATCTCGATAAGGAGGGAAACAACCGCTTACGGGTCCTCTCGACTCGTAAGAGGGAAAACTCTCTTATAGGATCCTTACGACTTATAAGAGAAAACACACTTAGGAATCCTCACGATTCCCAAGGAGAAAATACACCTACGAGATCCTCACGACTCGTAGGAAGAAAAGTCTTTATGAGACCCTCACGGCTCGTAAAGTTGAAAAGCCTTAGGTGGCAGATCCTACCCCTGTCTCCTAAGCCATCACTGCCCTGCAAAGAAGTCAAGATGGGCCGACCATCTATGGGCCACACTTGCCAAAGCTACATGCCACTGAAATGGAGAACTTACTCATAAGCGTATGAACTACTCCACGCCAGAGTGAGACAAAAAAAGAAATAGAAGGATGCGGCTCATGGAGTTAAGGGTTGGAACTATATCCCTTAAGAGTTGAGATTTGAGTCAAAGATAAATGACGACGCTTGTGTCCGCTCGTTATCTTCTCAGATCAAGATTCTGAAAGTGATACATCAACCCAAAACTGGCCATACGCCATGCATAACTCTGCATAACTCTGCACTACTTCACCCACGTACATACTTACGTGGGCAAAGTAGTGGAGGGCATTTGTTCCCACCAAAAATTTCTGCGCAAAAGAGTCCAAGGTATCAAATGGCAGCGATACGCTTAAGGAAATACGAACCAGTATCTTCCGGGCTGTTTTTTGACAAACTCCCGAATGAGAAATGGATAAATTCTATTTGTATCGAAAGCGTCTCGATAAAACCTTCGATTTGATATATTATGGGCCTCATAATTCATCCGGGATCAAAAGTTATGAGCAAATGTCTATGCACATGTGATTTAAGGAAGAAGATGCGAACCAGTATTTTCCGAGCTGTATTTTGACAAACTCCGGAACGAAAAACAGCTAAATTCTGATGATATTGAAAGCATCTCGAAAAGACCTTCGATTTGATATATTATGGGCCTCATAATTCATCCGAGATCAAAAGTTATGAGCAAATGTGTTATACACGTGTAATCTAAAGTAATGCTCTACTACATGGGGAATGCATTTTTTAGTCCCACATCGGGAAAAGGAGAGCTGGCTTCTTTACCACTCCCATATAAATAAGAGGGGATACCTCTTAGAAAGGGTAGAGTTAAATTCTCAAAGGATTCAATACTCAAAGGAGCTTAGTTCTCCAAAGGAGCTTAGTTCTCCAAGATAGGAGCATGCTCCTCCATAATGCGCATATGCGCAAGCGCCATGTGCGCTACGTGCAACGCACGTGTGCTTGCCATGCGGCACTACGTGCAACGCACGTGCGCACCACATGGGAATATTTAATAATATTAAAAGGAGCTTGTTCTCCATATATAGAAGCTTTGCTTCTCCTCATAATGCGCATGTGCGCCACGTGCAACGCACGTATGCCCGCCATGCGGCACCACGTGCAACGCACGTGCGCACAACAGATAGTGCCTTGCACTTGCTATGAACCTCTGGTTCTCAGATAAATAAATAAATAAAAATAGTGCCTTGCACTTGCTATGAACCTCTGGTTCTCAGATAAATAAATAAATAAAAATAGTGCCTTGCACTTGCTATGAACCTCTGGTTCTCAGATAAATAAATAAATAAAAATAGTGCCTTGCACTTGCTATGAACCTCTGGTTCTCTGAGACAGAAAGAAAGAAAAGATTTTCTTTTCTCTTCTTTGATCTAAATTTAGATCATTAAAAAGTGCTCTGCACTCATTTTCTTGAATCCAAAAGATTCTTGGTGCTTTGCACTATTTGAAGGGCCAGGCCCAAATCAAAATGACCTGACAGGCCAAAATAAATTGCAAGGCAATAAATGGGCAGAGCCCAAATAAATTGATGCTTTGCATCCTTTATATAAGGGCAGAGCCCAAATAAAATTGATGCCTTGCATCATTCCTAAAAGGGCAGAGCCCAAAACAAATTGATGCTCTGCATCCTTTCTGGGCAAGGCCCAAATAAAAATAAAAAAAAGAAATGCAATGCAAAAGCAAATAAAATGTTGAATATTTCAACTGGACTTAGCCCAATTTTGGCCATAAGTCCTTAAATTAAATTGACTGAGCAAAGTTGCTCTTCTAAATCAATTTACATCCGGTTCGAGGGTACATCTCCGAACTCCTTTGACATCCGTCGTTGTAATTCCTCAACGACGTCAAAGAGGTGACGGGTCCCAACGACCACACATCGATATGGACTGCGGGGTCTTTAAACTCGTGGACCGAAATGTCCATAAACTAACATCGGACCGAAACGTCCCTAAACTAACATCGGACCGAAACGTCCCTAAACTAAAATCGGACCGAAACGTCCCTAAACTAATATCGGACCACCACGTCCCTAAACTGGCGATGGACCACCACGTCCCTAAACTGGAATATGGACCACTACGTCCTTAAACTGGCGACGGACCGAAACGTCCCTAAACTAATAACGGACCACCACGTCCCTAAACTGGCGATGGACCACCACGTCCCTAAACTGGAATATGGACCACTACGTCTTTAAACTGGCGACGGACCGAAACGTCCCTAAACTAATAACGGACCACCACGTCCCTAAAACTGGCGATGGACCGCCACGTCCTTAAACTGGCACAATAGAGCCCAAATGCTCTCTTGTCGGATCTAAACGGTCCCGTCTAAGTTGATCTTAGCCCCAACTACGGCTAATGTGTCCTTAGATCTTTAAATAAACAATAAAACCCCAAATCAACTTTGGTTCAAGGGTACATCTCTGAACTCCTCAGACGCCTGTCGTTGTAATCCCTCAACGATGTCAGAGAGGTGACGAGTCCCGACGGCCAGATAATTAAATCAGTCACTATGTTAAGTCGATCTTAGTCTAGAACATGACTAATGTATCCTTAACGAAGGTTTAAGTTGATCTTAGCCGCAATGCGACTAATGCATCCTTAAACTAAAAAACACCAAACTCAAATCTAAGCAAACACGGATTTGGACTAATCCACGTCCTACGGGCGACGACATCACTAAGTCTCCGTATACAATCCACGGGCAACCACAAAAAAAATAAACACACACGACACGAAGTGAAATTCTGGAGAAGGAGAAAGTTGTTACCGCAAAGCGGTAGCGTAATTAACTGCAGGGGCTTGCGCCTGCAGGGAAGAGCGTCCCCACAATCAAAAACCCCTCAAGCGAGGGGGAATCTGACAAAGTCTGCTACATCGGCCGCATCCGTCTAAACCTTCGATACACGGTGCCATAAATCAACTTGGCATCTTCGAAGAGGTGGACGGACTAAAACCAAATAGCATCTGCCCCGAACCTCAGGCACGTGACGTCCTAACGTCGCAGGCCGCCGTTCGGAGGGGAACACGAACTCCTACTGAGTCTGATGTGACAATCTCCATAGAGTCCGGTCCGTTCTTCTAAGACTATCACATATCGGGCCTAGGGGGGCGGCAAGCGTCAGTCCCCTAATAGCGGTATAAGTCGTGTCGGAGCGAAGCCCATTACACCCTGAGAAACTACTGGAACCTACCACCAAATCTCACTTGCCCTGGCCAGGGATTTTGCGTAATGGCTCTTTGACACAGCGCGATATCAACCCCCAATACCGGGAGAGACGAATCTTGTCTAACCGCCACTGCCTCCAAGTGCTCGGGACTGCATCCAACTGCTACCTGTTTGCACGACTCCTTTGAGCCGTGGTAGGGTAGCAATCTAAGAACGGTAGGACACACTCGAGGCGAAGTAGCAGTGTCAAGTCTGTGGACTATGCTGTGCTCATGTCACCTGGGAACTGTTAACTGACGACTGGTATAAAACCAACCAACAGTTCCCTGTGAGTCGTGTCCGGTGTACCCGTAACCCAACGAGCACCTGCATACTATCTCCAGTACGACGTACTGACGGCTGTGGGACAGACCATCTCCCCAACTGGGATGAGAAGCGTACACACTAGTCTACTCCGGAGTATCGATGCCCTGTCTCGATAATCCAACGACTAGGGACCTGAATAAGGATGTGCTTGTAGACTACCCAGCCCCTACTACTGTGACTGTCATCACAACGCTGGTAGTCAAGCAAGATCCTAAGAGCTCTATCAATACGTATACTCACATATTAAGATAGAAAAAACCAAGTAGCATACTACCATGTTTAGCAAGACTGTTATATACATGTGAATATTCCAAGCTTCCATTAAGTAATATACAAACTAGTATGATACAATAATGGCCCCTAGGGCATATACACTAACAATCTCCCATTTGCACTAGGGCCATGTACTGGCATATCGAAGACCGATGATCTCGAGTAGCCTCTCGAAATGAATCTGAGGTAGGGCCTTTGTGAATGGATCAGCAATGTTCTCTTCAGTAGCAACTCTCCGAACCTCGATCTCCTGACGATCAATGATCTCCCTGATCAGGTGATACCGCCTTAAGATGTGTCTGGACTTCTGATGGGACCTTGGTTCCTTCGCTAAAGCTATAGCTCCATTGTTGTCGCAATACAGAGGTATTGGATCAACAATGGTAGGAACCACCTGAAGTTCTGTTAGGAACTTCTTCATCCAGACTGCTTCTTTTGCGGCATCACAAGTAGCTATATACTCCGCTTCCATCATCGAGTCAGCAACGGTGTCCTGCTTGGAGCTCTTCCAGCACATCGCCCCTCCATTGAGGGTGAAGACATAACCTGACATGGACTTGGAATCGTCCTTATCACTTTGGAAACCGGAATCAGCATAGGCCTCCAACCTGAGGTCTTTTGCGCCGTAAACCAAGAACATCTGCTTAGTCCTCCTCAGGTACTTGAGAATGTTCTTTACTGCTATCCAGTGCTTCTCCCCTGGGTCTGACTGATACCGGCTTACCACGCTCAGTGTGTAAGCTACATCTGGTCTGGTGCACAACATCGCATACATTATAGAGCCTACCGCAGAAACGTAGGGTATAATAGACATGCGTTTCCTTTCCAAATCAGTCTTGGGAGACATCTCTTTGGATAGGGTGATTCCGTGACAAGCCGGTAGATTACCGCGCTTGGAATTTTCCATACTGAATCTTTTCAGTACAGTGTCGATATACCTGGACTGCGAAAGTCCCAACATCCTCTTGGATCTATCACGATAGATCCAGATCCCCAGAATGTAAGAGGCATCACCCAGGTCTTTCATGGAGAACCTGTGTGACAAGAATCCTATGACAGATTGTAGCATAGGAATGTCATTTCCTATCAATAGAATGTCATCCACGTACAAGACGAGGAATACGACACTTCTGGCTACAACTTTACTATATATACATGGTTCATCTGGATTTTTGATAAAGTCATATTCTTTGACTGTCTCATCAAAACAGATGTTCCAACTCCGTGATGCCTGCTTTAGTCCATAAATGGACTTAAGCAAGTTGCATACTTTCCCGCTGCTCCCACTCTGATTGAAACCCTTTGGCTGATCCATATAGATGCACTCTTCTAAATTACCATTCAGAAAAGCCGTCTTTACGTCCATCTGTCAGATTTCAGAATCATGGAAGGCAGCAATAGCAAGAAGGACCCGAATGGATTTGAGCATAGCCACTGGAGAAAAAGTTTCGTCATAGTCCAAACCAGGTCTTTGACGAAAACCCTTTGTAACAAGTCTAGCCTTATAGGTTTCCACCTGTCCATCTACACCAATCTTTTTCTTGAAGATCCATTTGCATCCTATAGGTTTTACCCCATCTGGAGCAAAGTCCAAAGTCCATACTTTGTTGGTGTACATGGACTCCATTTCGGTCCGCATTGCATCTAGCCATCGTACCGAGTCGCCGCTCTGGATGGCCTGCTGGAACTTAGTAGGTTCATCATCATCTATGATGCAATCCTCTCTATCCCGATCTATGAGAAAACCGTAGTATCTCTCAGGCGGATGAGACGGCCTACTACTTCGGCGGAGGGGTGCGGGAATGTCCTGTTCTTCTTGAACTACTTGTTCTACCAAACTTTCAGTATTAATTTATGGTTTTGGAATTTCTTCCAGTTCTATTTCGCTCCCACTTATTTCCTTTTCTAAAAACCGCTGTTCCAGAAAATGGGCATTACGAGAAACAAAAACCTTTTGTTCCTCTGCGTAATAGAAATAATATCCCTTGGAGTTCTTTGGATATCCCATAAACTTACATTTTACTGATCGTGCCTCGAGCTTGTCCACATGCTGATTTTTAACAAAAGCTGGACATCCCCAAATCTTCATATGCTGAAGATGGGGTTTCCTCCCACTCCACATCTGATATGGGGTGGTAGGCACAGTCTTGGTAGGAGCCCTGTTCAGAAGATATGCCGCTGAATCTAGCGCATAACCCCAAAAAGATCGCGGTAACTCAGCATTACTCATCATGGATCGTACCATATCCAATAGGGTTCGATTCCGTCTCTCCGATACACCGTTATGCTGTGGAGTGTATGGAGGAGTAAGCTGAGAGAGAATTCCTTTCTCTTTTAGGTAACCTAGGAACTCGGCACTCAAGTATTCACCATCTCGATCAGATCTTAGTGTCTTGATACTTTTGCCGGTTTGGTTTTCTACTTCATTCTTATACTTTTGGAATTTCTCAAAAGCCTCGGATTTATGTTTCATCAGATAAATGAATCCGTACCTTGAGTAATCATCCGTGAAAGTAATAAAATAGGAAAAACCACCTCTTGCATGTGTAGACATTGGACCACATACATTGCTGTGTATGAGTCCTAAGAGCTCGCTTGCTCTTACTCCATGTCCAGTAAATGGAGTCTTTGTCATCTTTCATTTGAGACAAGATTGACAAGTGTCATAAGATTGATATTCGAACGAATCTAAATATCTTTCTCTATGCAACTTAGTCAACCTTCTCTCATTGATGTGACCCAGTCTACAATGCCATAAGAAAGCTTTATTTAAATCTGGAGACTTTCTTTTTAGTGTGTTCTGGACATTGAAAATTTGGAGTTGGTTTAACACATATATACCGTTTTCCAGTGTACCGGACCCAATCAAACTATGATTAAGGTGGATGTTAACAACACCACTTCCAAACGTGAAATCATAACCTTTATTTGATAACAAGGAAACAAATATGATATTACACGTTAAGCTGGGTACACAAAAACAGTTATGTAAAACCAAAATGTGTCCACTCGTCAATCCCAGGTGATAATCCCCTACGGACACAGCTCCCACGCTAGCTCCGTTAGCAACCATCAGGGTCATATCACCTTCCTTCAGCACTCTACGGTTTCTCAGTGCCTGTAATGAATTGCAAATATGAGATCCTGATCCGGTATCCAATACCCAGGAAATAGAGTTGATTGACAGACAATTCTCAATTACAAACACACCTGAAGTCGAAGCCACAGCTTGCTTCGGTTCCTGGTTCTTGGCGTCCACGCCTTGCAATCCTTTTTCCAGTGCCCTTTCCTGTGACAATGGAAGCATTCATCCTGGCCCACTACCGGTACCGCAAACTTTTTCTTTCCCTTCCCTCCCACCTTACTTACACCTCCTCTAGGTCTGGGGGCGGCCTTCTTTTTCCTTCCTTTGGCCCTAGCCTTGGACCCGGAAGAAGAAGCACCGCTAACAAACATAGCGGGTGTTTCCCTTGCTTTCTGCAAGGTGCCCTCTGCACTCCTTAACATGTTCAGGAGTTCCGGAAGTTCAACTTCTTTTCTTTGAATGTTGAAGTTCAGGATAAACTGGGCTTAGGTGGAAGGAAGGGACTGGAGAATAAGGTCTATATAGAGCTCATTATCCAAAGTCGTCCCAAGGTCTGCGAGCTCTTCTATATAGCCGATCATCTTTAGGACATGTTCTCCTACCGATGACCCGACAGCCAACCTCGCTCAAAACAAGTTCTTAGAGGTCTCGTATCTTGCTATACGAGATTGCTCTCCATAAAGTTCCTTTGTATGGAGAAATATGGCATCTAGTTCCATATCCTCGTGCCTCCTCTGATGTTCATTGTTCATCGAGGCAAGCACGATGCACTTGGCTTTCGCGCAATCGAAATCCCAGGTTTTGCGGATTTCCTTATCCGCATTACTGGATTTGGGACCAGGGACAGCAGGTGCCGTAGCGGTGAGGACGTACCCCAATTTGTCATAGGTCAAAGCCATTTTGACATTCCGCAGCCAATCTTTATAGTTTGGCCCTGTCAGTATATTTTTCTCTAAAAGTAACTTAAGTCCAGTCATTTTCAGGGTCGCTGCAATTAGGAGAGAGAGAAGAAAACTCTTTAGCATGATGCTCTTGCAAGTTTAGAGTGGTTTTTAGTTTATCTAAACTGGATGGCTCCCACTGTTTCTCAAATCCTTCCCCAAACCATAAAAGAAGAATTAGCCAGGACTATTCTCACCGTACAATACTTGCTTAACCGTTCAGCCAGGCTAGTGTCGATACTTCGAGGGAGGTTTTCCAACGCTTTCGTGAAGTTCCTTAATTAAATAACCTCTTTTCTCTGGGGGCGTAACCTCGCTGACACCTTTCTTGACACCTACTTGGTTTATAGCATTGATCGTTAAGTGACGAATATCCTGATGAGTAGCATATACTCACAGTAGGATCGGGATCCAAATATCATCGTATGATAATGTTGAAGGAATGCTACCAACATTCATCAAACCCCAAATGGTATGCATCTCTTTGCAAATTTCAGTTTCTTTAGAAATTCCCGATATAAGTTTTTGCCCCATGCTCTTATGACCTTGGCTTTGGTCAAAATGTCATGAGTCACATGTCAAGTTCTACCCGTCATTATCTTGTCAATTTGAACCCATCCGTATATACCCCTGACTTTGGTCAAATGATAATACGACTGTCCCAAACCAACTCATCTATCTTATGCAACAAATGAAAACCCAGCAGCTACCAAACACTATGCCTTGACTTTGGCCAAAATGCATAGCTTGAATACTACTGAATACCCAAATGAAATGACGGAGGGCTACGAATGGTTTTGGCGAAACCGTGAACGTAGTGAACTTGATATAACCGAAGGAACCTGATAGCTTTTAAAAGGAGTGGTTAAAGCTCCGCATTTAAAAAATATCTGTTTTAAAATTAACCGAGTGGTTTCTTTTAAATTGTTCCAACGATTAAACTTATGGTTTATTTTCTTTGCATTATAAATAATGCGTCCCATCATTAACCTATCATTGCAGAAAACAACGAAAATATAACGTCCTCTTATGCCATCCGCATTCGCCACTGGGTCCCGTCATCACCCGTTAGGTTACTTAACTAACGGCAGAGCGGGAGCTGGGCTAGCGCGGGTGTAAAACATAAGTGACGTCTAAATAGCTATCATATATAGATATTGTACATTCGTCAGACGCAATAATAGGCATTCCAGATCTCATATGAACTTTATTGGATTTGCAAGCAATCCGCGTTTGTTTAGAGCCTGCAACAAAAGGCGGATTACACAGTTGTGATGAATAGCCATTACCCCACCCTAGACCCCTGCGGGTACGGCAAACTACCCGCCAAATACCCGAAGTGAAGCGGTCTCCCTCAACAAAGTGAGTAGGCCACTAAACACTTCAAAGTACCCGGTAGTTTGTGCACCCCACCTTGGGTCTATCCTAGGAGCAAAAACAGTAAAATGAAATAATACAACGGTGGCTACAACTGCAACCTGGATGTGCCCCGCAAAAATAATATTACAACATATTACAATTTCATCGAATGAATTAAAATAATAACCCATCACAAACCCCGGCTAATCATCACAACAGTTCAATACAGTTCACATCCACAAACAGTAAAAACCATTACAGAAATGTGCAACCCCCTGCCAACCGACATACTAGCAGTTAGGGGAGGTTTACGAACACATTATACAAACACAGATATAATCAAATTAGCAAACATCGTAAAATTTCGATCGAGCAAAACACTTTAGATTCTACTGCAAAACTTCTCTGTGCACCTGAGATCTTAGCAGAAAATAAAATATCCAGAAATATCACTGTCAACACCAGAAGGTTACTGAAGAAATTTGGGCCGACTCGGCCTTAACTCGGCCGCGGATCCACGGCGGATCGCATGGATCCACCGCGGTTCCCGGCAAGTTAGCCGAGTTACGCGACCAAATTTCTGCAGTACCCCTATTATTTCCTTCTTATTATTCTGCAGGTCCCTGAAAAATTTTTAGGGCCTGTTTTAATTTCGACAGAAACTGTGTAAAACGATGATCTTTCCGGTTCTTTTTGCGTTCGAAATACTTACGACTTTGCTAATGAGTTAATTATTGTTTAGCCAGGCTCTGATACCACTGTAAGTCGATGTACAACACCCCACGACTTGCGGGGAGGCGGAATAATGAAAAACAATCTTATTTAAAGCGTAAACATCGACTAACCGAGAATCTTTGCATAAACAATAACTAACAACAAACATAGGAGTTAACAACTACTATGAAAAGTGATTATACCTAAAGATCCGAGTCCTTCATCTTGTCGTTCTCCACGTCCTCTCCGGCCTTCTCTAAGTAGTAGAAGATCCACCCGAGAGCTTTACTACAAGCTTCACCTCAAATTAGAGGTAACTAGGTTTCTTAAATCGCTAATCTAAGCAACCTAGGTGATATAGAGAATGGTTAAGGATTAAGTAGTCTAATCTAATCCTTGTACTCAATACATGAGAGGGGAGGATTATGGTTTGAAGAGGGAGAGCTTGAGGAGAGAGAAAGTGAACAAAAGAATGAGATGAGATAATGAGCTATCATAATATATATCAAGCATAATATATTATCCAACAAAAGAAAATGAAGGATGAATAATCATGCTTCATAAATATCTAATGGGTGATTCATCTCCATAAGTCATTAAGCATTTATGATGCATTAATGACATGGATGAATCACTCATATGACTCACTAATCCCATTTAATGCATATGCCACCTTAACCCCCAAGTCACCATCTTCTAGAAGTTTCTCGCGCAATTACAAGAATGCCCCTCCTATCCGTGAAAACACGGAAAAACTTTAGACTGTATAAATCCAATAACCGGATACTAGAAACTGGCTTAAACCAAAGCCGACTAGTAAAAACTGTCCGGATGTCGTACGTGCGTAAACACACGTATGCGTCCGAACCCTTGTCGTAAAACCATACGACCTCTATATCGTTTCGCCTGGAGTAGGGAAATTCTCTGTGTGGGACTCTAAAGACTCGACTACTACGCTGGCAGTGGGTTTAACCACAGACCGCGAGCGGCACTAGCTGTACGTAACGGTCCCTAGGTAGATGTCGATAAGAAGGCCGATGAGGAAACCCATCCGAACTCCTACTGAGTCTGATATGACAATCTCCATACAGTCCGGTCCATTCGTCTAAGACTAACGCATATCGGGCCTAGGGGGGCGGCAAGCGTCAGTCCCCTAATAGCGGTATAAGTCGTGTCGGAGCGAAGCCCATTACACCCTGAGAAACTACTGGAACCTACCAGCAAATCTCGCTTGCCCTGACCAGGGAGTTTGCGTAATGGCTCTCTGACACAGCACGATATCAACCCCCAATACCGGGAGAGACGAATCCTGTCTAACCGCCACTGCCTCCAAGTGCTCGGGACTGCACCCAACTGCTACCTGTTTGCACGATTCCTTTGAGCCGTGGTAGGGTAGCAATCTAAGAACAGTGGGACACACTCGAGGCGAAGTAACGATGTCAAGTCTGCGGACTATGCTGTACTCATGTCACCTGGGAATTGTTAACTGACGACTGGTATAAAACCAACCAACAGTTCCCTGTGAGTCCTGTCCGGTGTACCCGTAACCCAACGAGCACCTGCATACTATCTCCAGTACGACGTACTGACGGCTGTGGGACAGACCATCTCCCCAATTGGGATGAGAAGCGTACACACTAGTCTACTCCGGAGTATCGATGCCCTGTCTCGATAATCCAACGACTAGGGACCTGAATAAGGATGTGCTTGTAGACTACCCAGTCCCCACTAGTGTGACTGCCATCACAACGCTGGTAGTCAAGCAAGATCCTAAGAGCTCTATCAATACGTATACTCACATATTAAGATAGAAAAAACCAAGTAGCATACTACCATGTTTAGCAAGACTGTTATATACATGTGAATATCCCAAGCTTCCATTAAGTAATATACAAACTAGTATGATACAATAATGGCCCCTAGGGCATATACACTAACATACTCCGCCAGTTTGTTGGTAGCCTGTCGGAGACGGCGTTTGAGTGGTACTCGGAGCTTCCTAACGATTCCGTCAAAACGTTTGCAGAGATGGAGCTACTATTCACGCAGCGTTTCGCGAGTGCTAGTGAACGCACCCCAATAGAGGCATTGATCAATGCCAGGGTGAATCCAGGCGAGACATGGGTTCAATACGCGATACGATGGCGGAATTTATGGTCAAAGTGCGAACAACGCATCGAGGAAGCTCCAGCCGTAGGCATGTTCGTGGGTACTCTTGACCCTCAAGCAACTATTTCCCAATTCATGATGTTCTTCAAGCCGACCACGTTCCAGGCCTTGATTGACAAGCTGGCCCAAATGGACCAAATGGGTCATAGACCATCTCCTTCAAAGACGGATCCTCGGAATGAAAAGGGGAAAGGAAAAGCAACTTTCGTTGCCAATACTCAACACCAACCGAGCAACTTAAAGCCGGTTGTTCGTCAAAACAACTTGCGTCCACGCCCATCCCTCGAGGAGAGACTGGGACGTCCTTACTCGTTTCCCCAGGATAAAACGACGAGACTGTTCGAGCTGGCAGTGCACAAAAAACTCATCAATCTGCCGGATCCAAAAAATCTGTTGCAGTCGGGCGATATCAACAATTCTAATTACTGCCCTTACCATCAAGTAGTAAGCCATCCTATTGAAGATTTCTTCCTCTTTAAAGGCTGGATTGAAGACCAATACCCGTAGGGCAAATTTGCGCTATCCGAAAACTGGAAGGTGAACCCGCCTCAGCCGCGCGCTCCCAAAAAGGTAGATACGCCGGGGGCATTGTGCTCTTTTATAGGAGAAGCTCCATGGGAGGTCGTTCTTTCAGCCAAGACGAAAAGAATGCTGAAGGATCTCCAAATATTCCCGGCGATCAAATGGAAAACCCCGCTAGAACCCGAGGTCATCGAGGGAATGCTGAAGCCGCGCCCGACGCCAAGAATTGGTGGGGATGGTCAAAGCGCCCACACCCAGCCGTTAAAATCTTCGAAAAAGAAGAAGCATACCAAAAATCCCGTGAAGCCTAATGACAAGTGCACGGACTTGCAAAAGCATATTAACACGCTGGAGGAATACAACCAAAAGGCACGGACCCAGGTCACCCTCCAAGAATTTCTCAACAATATCCTTGAGAGCGGAGATAACGACAATAGCGATGGGGATGACTCGTCAGAAGAATCTGAGGACTATGTGGTAAGTTGCCACATGATCTCTCATTCGGCATTAACTAACGAGGATGCTCACTCGGCGATAGAAGACAGCATAAAAGAGCTGGGGGAAAGATCGAAGCCAAAACCCTTGGAACCATCTGACGAGATGATCGACTTGCTATTGAACGAAGCCTGTCAGAAAAGCAAAGCCGATCGAGAGCGCAAACTGGCTATATTCGAAAAAGCCAAACGCCGACGACTGAATGAAAAGGTCGAGGCACCCCAACCGGATCGAAGCATCCCTATCGCCAGCAAAAGCAAGATTAGAATAAGGAGACGATTCGCTAGGGCCCTGTCAATAGGAATGAAGTTGCCCTCTTTCAAAGGAAATTCTCCTGGCAGTATACACTTTGATGAAGCGGACATACATCCTAATTTCTGCTTATACCATCAGAGGATTGCACACCCTACCGAGGAGTGCATAGCCTTTAAAAACTGGTGGCATGGATATGTTGCCCACCGACAACACGTCCATCGAGTGAAGCGCAAGGCTCGTCGGGATCATAGAAGCACGACAAACGAGCGGAAAAGAACTGCCGGCAACTGTCACAAGGTTGACACCAAGGGATCACAAGTTATTACCTTTGGAAGCGACTCTGACGAAGAAATAGCCCTCAACCCTCTCTTCAAGGAATCCACCTCTAACACAAAAAAATGCGAAGACTTGCGAGGACACCTATCCGCTTAATCGTACGTTGCTCGGGAAAAATCCCAGACCTACAAACAATTGACCGAAACGTCGTTAAACTACTACCAACCCGCGGTATCTTCAGGCTGACGTGGTTAAAAAAAAGGTATATCCATAAGCAAAATGGGCACGGATGAAAACCCGAAAGGGCTCCGTGAGTAAAAACAGCAGGGCTACCGGCGAGAATTGTGAAAACCCGAAAGGGCGCAATTTCGTTAAAAGACACTTGCAAGGTCCTCTCGACCCTGTAAGGAGAAACCACCTGCGTGAGATCCTCACGACTCATAAGGGAGCAACACACTTAGGGATCCCTACGATTCCTAACGAGAAATTACACTTGCGAGATCCTCACAACTCGTAAGGGAAACCCTCCTTTGAGACCCTCACGGCCCATAGGATTCAAAAGCCTTAAGCTACAGGGATCTAAACCTGTTCTTAAGTCATCACAATTCATAGACTACCCTACAAGCAGTTCAATGCCGACCCTTGTATACAATCCACGGGCGCGAATAAACATTTCCCTAACAAAGTCCCATTCGTCACTAGGGATATGTTTACACAGTAAACAACCCTTGTAAGTCCTCTCGACTTATAAGGAGAAAGCACTCTTGGAAGATCTTTACGACTTATAAGAGAACATACACTTAGGAATCCTCATGATTCTTAAGAAGAAAATGCACTTACGAGATCCTCACAACTCATAGGGAGAAAAAACCTTTATGAGACCCTTACGGCTCATGAAGTCAAAAAGGCTTAGTCAACAGGATCTTAACCCTGTTTTCTAAGCCACCTTTGTTCGACATCGGCAGAGGCAAATGATGATTCACTCCTGGCAATATCTCAATTGTAGCGATACTGATGCCTGAATCGGTATCAAATCCCAGACTCGTAGCGAAAAGTCAGCGAGCCACAAATGCATATGAAATAGCCGAAATGATTAGTCAACTTGCAAATCAGCAAGTAAAAATGTATGCATACAAAAATAGCCGAAATGATTGGGCAACTCGCAATGAAAAGCAGAGAGTAAGAATAAAACAAATAGCCGAAATGATTGGGCACCGCGAAAAAATAGCCGAAATGATTGGGCAATCACGACTTTCGCGATATAAAAGCTGAAATGATAGAGCATCGCGGGAAGAAATAAAAAAAACAAAAGGAAGAAATGAAATGAAACTCTTGCCCTACAGGTGAGATCACATCGATCCCTGTGCATAATCCACGAGAGCAAACAAAGAGGGAACCATATAATCCCGCCAGGCTCCATCAGAAAGAGGGCCAAGTCTCGACGGTCACATCTGCATCCCAGAAGACCAATAACAGCATGCCTCCTTATGCCAGCAAGGCACGGAAGCGATACAACGAAACGGAGCTGCGACATAGACCCTAGTTCCAAAGCTTAACGGCAATATCTACAGCCTAAGAATCAGCAACGGTGATCTTCTTCATTCCAACAGGACTCTGACGCAATATCACCAAGCGGAGTGACGGCAAAATCCCAGCTCCGCCTCAGCATTCGTCTCGTTACAGCAGACGCGATGTCAACAACGGCGTTCCTTCGTAGTTCAGCAGGATGCAGATGCAACGTCAACAAAAGACTTCATGGTCGAAACAAAGCGGAGTGGCGGCAAAATCCCAGCTCCACCTCAGCGTTCGTTTCGATACAGCAGACGAGATGTCACCACAGCGTTCTTCCTCCAGCAGGATTCCGACGCGATAATCAAATAACGGAGTCACGGCAAAATCCCTAGTTCCAAACCTCGACGGTTCACCAACAACCTAGGGACAACCGCGACATTCGTCTCGATACAGCAGACGCAATGCCAGCAAACGAAGCGAAGGCTAAATTCCTAGCTTCAGGGTCTTGACGGTAACTCATATAAAACCTGAAAGGCCACCGGAGATCATCCCACATGGAGTGGTCACCACCTCGACGTTCGTCTCGATACAGTAGAAAAAATGTCACTACAGCGTCCTTCCTCCAACAGGATTCGGACACGCCAAAGCAAACGAAGCGAAGGCCAAATTCCTAGCTTCAGGGTCTTGACGGTAACTTATATAAAACCTGAAAGACTACCGGAGATCATCTCACACGGAGTGGTCAACACTTTGACGTTCGTCTCGATACAGCAGACGATATATCACTACAGCATTCTTCCTTCAGCAGGATTCAGACACGACAATCAAACAACAGAGCCACGGCAAAATCCCTAGTTCCAAACCTCGACGGTTCACCAACAACCTAAAGATAACCGCGACATTCATCTCGATACAGCAGACGCAATGCCAGCAAACGAACCGAAGGCCAAATTACTAGCTTCAGGGTCTTGACGGTAACTCATATAAAACCTGAAAGACTACCAGAGATCATCCCATATGGAGTGGTCACCACCTCGACGTTAGTCTCGATACAGCAGGAAAAATGTCACTACAGCGTCCTTCCTCCAACAGGATTCGGACACGCTAAAGCAAATGAAGCGAAGGCCAAATTCCTAGCTTCAGGGTCTTGACGGCAACTCATATAAAACCTGAAAGACTATCAGAGATAATCCCACACCAGCGCGGAGTGGTTATGGCTCATCGGGGCTCTCCAAAATGAGCCTAACCTTAAGTAAAAAGCGGCATGGCAAAATTCCTAACGCTTGCTCTTCCGACGGTCAAACTGCCTAGGAAGATTGCTTGAAGACATCTTGTCCATCCCCTGAAGGGATCAGAGACACGACAGTCGCAAGGCTACTCGAACAGCAAGATTGCCTATCGAGGAATACATCAGCCAACACGACGGTACAACGGGCAAAACCCAAGTACCACAGACCCTAACGGACCTCTATCGTAAAGAGCAAAGGTTAACTATAACGTTAGGACACCCTTTCGAGAACTTCTCGATTTGTCTCGACTCGTAGGGAAAAGCCTTAGGCAGCGGGGATTAAAAAACCTGTTTCCTAAGCACTGGGGCCCTGCAAGTCGGTCCAAAATGGACTCTTGCATACTATTCACGGACCACACTCTCCAAAGTCAAATCTCGGCAAGGAGGGAAACAACCACTTATAACTCTTCTCGACTTGTAAGAGGGAAAATTTTCTTGTGAGATCCTTACGACTCTCAAGAGAAAACACATTTCGGAATCCTCACGATTCTTAAGGAGAAATACACCTACGAGATCCTCTCGACTCGTAGGGATAAAAGTCTTCATGAGACCCTCACGACTCATGAAGTTGAAAAGTCTTAGGCAGCAGATCTGAACCTGCTTCCTAAGCCATCACTACCTCTCGAAAAATTCAAGACAGAATACTCTCTATCTTCTACAGGCTACGCTTACTAAGGTAACACGCCGACAACACAGAAAAGAAAAGAAAGCGATAGTGAGGAAAATATTCTATTCACATTCAGTTAAGCGTTCAAGGCATACCCATTCATGCATGTGCGAAAACGTTTGATGTATAAAATAAACACATAGAAATGAAAAGGCTTGCTATTCATACTTCAGAAAATGCCTACATTGAGGAAAACAGAAAATAAAAACATAATTGGAATTTTTACAAAGGCACGACATCAAATCCAGGGCATGGATTGAGAAATTCAAAAGTAAGGCAATCTAAAATGTTCCAGGCCTTTCGAACCATCCTAGTAAGCTTCCTCTCGCGATCACAAGCGTTGGGGGTCCTCACTAATGTCCTCCACCCTTCGATTGACAGCAAGTATTGCCGCCTGTTGAAAAGCCTGATGCAGAAGATCAACAAGATTGTCTCACATTTTCTTTGAGATTAGGCCCATCAGATACACCGAGTGCACCTTGTCTTCGGCATCATCCAATTCCTTAAGCGACATGTCGGTACAGAATAGAGGAAGTGCTCCCCAGATTGCTCCTATAATAATCTTCAAGAGAGAGGAACGTCGAGGAAGCAGTCGACCATTATACGCACCGAAGCGAGCCATAATTTCAACGCACTGGGCGTTTGTGAACTCTTGGTTTTGGGAACGGCCGAGTGAGCGGATGTCTCTGTAAGAGATAATCTCGTCGAGATCATACAAATGAGCAGCCATAACGTCTGAAAAAGAAAATCAGTGAGAATTAGTAGACAGACTGATTAGGAAAAATCTTATCAAGACAGACACAGAGATTTAAACAAGTAATGGTTAAAACACCCAACGAATTTAATTCTGTGCAATTAAGAAAGGAATCCTAAGAAGGATTTCGCATTTAATGGAAAGACCCCTCGGGTCAAGGAGTTAAACTCCTCGAGAGCAATGCTCTGTAAACAGGAGTGACACCTGTCAAGGTCAATTGTGAGGGGAGTTTAAAGAAATTTACCGAGAATGCTAAGAGCCATGCTCTGCGAAGAAGATGAAATAACCCATCGGGAACCCTAAAAGCAAAGCTTTTAATGAATTTGAAATCCATGAATAAAACTTTTAAGAGTTCTTCATCAAAGATTAACAAATCAACATGATCTATGAAGAGCAAGGCTCTGTTAATGGGTAAAACCCTAAGTCATTAAAAGGTTTAATCTTTACCTAAATTTTAAGCAGAGTTTTGACTCTTGAAAAGTTCGTAAGAAAAAGAGCTATGCTCTGTGGGAGAATAAGAATTCTCAGAAAACAAGGAAGACGATGAGCAGTGGTCATCGTAGAGGACCAAAGGTCCTATTTATAGGCACTGAGTGCCGTTTCAACTTCTCAGTTGATCCGAGGGCGCAGATGCTGCCACCGCTGCATTCATGTGTGGGCCACGTGAGCACAACGGTGGGGGGCATTTGTTTCCCCCAATCAGAGCAAAGCTCTGATTCAAAAATTCAAATTTTGAAATGAAGCAACGCTTCAGATACAGCGCGTAGTGCGCTGCGCCCTAAGCAGCGCACCACGTGCAAAGCACATGTGCGCTAGCACTGGGTGCGCTGCGCTCTAAGCAGCGCACCACGTGTAAGACACAGGTGTGCTAGCGCTACGTGCGCTGCGCTCTAAGCAGCGCACCTCGTGCAAAGCACGGGTGCGCTAGCGCAAGGTGCGCTGCGCTCTAAGCAGCGCACCATGTGCAAAGCACGGGTGCGCTAGCGCTGGAACTAAAAAACTCTCCACCGTTAGATCAAAAGATCTGATAATAATGATAAATCATTAATTAATCAGAATTAAATTCTGTTATGGAGAGATTTTCCAATCTTTTTAAAAACAAGAAGATTGCCTTCTGTGAAACAGAAACCCTAGGATTAAAGATCCAATGGTAGGAAACATCCCCAAATCAATCAGAGAAAGATCTCTTTAACTGATTCAACAAATCAGCATGCCCTATATAAAGGCCCCAAGACTTCAAGTCTCATATAGAGAACCCCCCATAAACTTTGAAAAAACTCAAAGAAAAAGAGCAAGCTCTTGCAAGAAGATTTTCTCTTCAAGGTAAGAATGATGGATGATGAACACAGAGATGAAATCATCTCACAGAAAGAAAAATTTATTCCTTAAAAAAGATCATAGATCTACAAGACAAAAAAGTCTTTCACAAAAAGGAGATCAAAAGATCTCACCATAAAATAAAAGAAGAACATAATTCTTCTCACAGATCATTGATCTATAAAGGCAAAGCCTTTCATCAAAATAAGAGATTGAAAATCTCTCCTGCAAGATAAGAACTGTTGTTCTTAAATCTTGAGACAAAGTCTATTTTAAAGAACATAAATATGTTCCAAGATCATAAAATTGATCAAATACACTTTGCGTTCTTGAAATGCGCCTTGCGCTCCTGAACTGTGCCCCTGCGCTCTCTGTACCGGCGCTCAGCGTCAAATGCGCCACGTGTCAACCACATATGTGCTGGTTAACAACTTACGCTTTGCGCTTTTGAAGTAGCGCACTGCGCTCATGGGCTGGCGCTCAACGCCAAGCGCACCACGTTTCATTCACGTATGCGCCACTAAACTGAATGCGCTCTGCGCTTATGAACCAGCGCTCTGCGCTCACAAACTGGCGCAATGCGCCCATCATTTGGAGCTTAGCGTCAAGCGTGACATGTGTCCTTCCGTATGCGCTACGTGGCAGAAGCGCACTGTGCTCTTTGACTGGCGCAAAGCGCCTAGCGCACCACATGTTGTGCTGACAGAACATAAATTGTTCTTTAATAAGCCCAAGGCTCTGGTGAATGCCCAGCATTCAATAAAAGACAAAATATTATCAGAATTCAAGCATTAATAAAAGGGCCAAGCCCAAATAAAGGCTGAAAAGCCCAGAGTAAAATGTTAAACATTTATTGGACTTATCCTAAGATTGGCCATAAGTCCTCAATTCATATTAATTAAGCCTATCTGCTCATGAATATTTCAACAGACCTTAGTCCCAAACTGGACTACAGATCTTTCAACCAACTCAACATTGGTTCAAGGGTACATCTCTGAACCCCTTTGATATATGTCGTTGTAATCCTTCAACGTCTTCAGAGAAGTGACGGGTCCCGACAACCATACATTCCACGGACTACAATGTTCTTAACCTCGGACTGTGGGGTCCCTTTAAGCCCACGGACTACGATGTCCTTAACCTCGGACTGTGAGGTCCTTTTAAACCCACGGACTACGATGTCCTTAACCTCGGACTGTGGGGTCCCTTTAACCCACGGACTATGATGTCCTTAACCTTGGACCACCATGTCCTTAAACTGGTAATGGACCACCATTTCCTTAAACTGGTCATCGACTGCAATGTACCTAAACTAAACAATTGAGTCCAAATGCTCTCTTGTTAGATCTAAATGATCCCGTTAAGTTGATCATAGTCTAAAATTAGACTAACGTATCCTTAACAAACGTTTAAGTTGATCTTAGTCTCTAATAAGACTAACGTATCCTTAAACCCAAAACCCCCAAACCCAAATCTAAGAAGATACGGATTTGGACTAATCCACGCCCTACGGATGACGACATAAATTAGTCTCCGTATACAATCCACGGGCAACAAAAAACAAAAAAATACCCACGACACGAAGTGACCATCTGGAGAAGGAGAAAGTTGTTACTGCGATGCGGTAGCGTAATTAACTGCAGGGGCTTGCACCTGCAGGGAAGAGCGCCCCCCGATCAAAAACCCCTCACAATGAGGGGGAATCTGACGAAGTCTGCTACATCGGCCGCATCCGTTTAAACCTTCGATACACGGTGCTATAAATCAACTTGGCATCTTCGGAGAGGTGGACGGATAGCACCAATTAGCATCTGTTCCGAATTCAGGAAAGAAGGACCTATGCGGTCGCGTCTCCGTGTTTCGGAGGGGAACACAGGCGTATCTACAAAACCCTCTATCGCCTGGTCTACGGCGGCTTCCCGAAGAGCCGTAGCCTGCCAAGAGCTCAGAACAGAAAGGTTGAGACAGAAGCGGTTCGGATATCGAGCCAACAAGAGGGCCAGGACTCCGGCCAAATGGAATCTTGTGAGGTTTCAAGAGCAGAGTCACCCCACGGCGACGGTTGAGTCGGTCATAAAAGTCAGCAATTCTTTCGAACCTCTGAAGTGGGTTCAGAAAAACGCCATAACGCCAGATTCAAGAAGCTAGTTGTCCGAATGATGCTATAAAGAAATGTATCCTATCTCCAACAGAGAAAGCATGACACTGTATCTTCAAGAGTCTATCTGGAGCTCTGTGCCACGTGAAAACAGCGGGGCAAAGCCAAAAAGGAAGCGCCAACACCATTCAAGAACCCAGTCAGGCCAGCCGCCTTCAATCGATTGCCCATTACCGAAAAAGAAGGGACACAACATCAATCCTCAAAATCAGCTATCAATAATGAAAAGACGGCTGGATATGTTATCCATACGGTCTATATGGTGGGCGCGTGTCCCAGCGACAACTTGCGCAGCAAAAGCAAGGATGGGTCACCACATCCCAAGCCCAATCTGGCTTGAATGTGGTTGTCGTTTCCCAAGACCAGCCGTCTCCGTTGGACGCTGAAAACCCTCTCGATGAGGCCGATAGGCAGAAGGATCCCTTAGTCCATGTGGAATTAAGCTCGTACAGTGAAGAAGAGCCGACTTTCCGCCCCAGGACTGCAGAGCAAGTGCCGCTTCAAGAGCTTCGAAAACAGCTCAGGAGAAAAGGTAAAGAGATGGCCAAGCTTTACTCCAAAATCGACGACTTGACGAATGTCGTGATGAAGCTAACGGCTCAAATTGCCCAGATGCCATCCATTCAAGCACAAGTTTCTACTCATCAGCCGGGTGATAATGACCCAAAGCAACCAATGCCTGTCCCTTTAGGTCCGAGTATAGGCGAGCCACGCGAAAGCCGGCCACATTCCACTTCAAGGGATTCCTTGGCCAAAGATGGTACCATCCTGCTAACACAAAATCGGATAATAGATTTGGTCACCGGCAAGGTTAAAACATTGGTGGCCGAAACCGAAGCTCAGAAAGAAATTGGCAGTAGTGGGCGGCCCTATCCTACACAGAACGATCTGATCGAGTTCCCTAGCGGCTACGTCATTCCTAAGTTCAGAATATTTGACGGGACGGGAAATGCAAATCAACACGTTGCCCACTTTAAAGTGTCGTGCAGAAATACAGAGGGCAATGATGCACTCCTTCGTCAGTTTGTCAATAGCCTGACCGATGTCGCTTTTGACTGGTATGCGAGCATACCAGACGGGTCCGTCATCACTTTTGCCCAAATGGAGTCTTTATTTCAACAAAGGTTCATGAGCGTCAGTGATAAGATCTCCATTGCTGACCTTATGAGGACTAAGCCGGGGAAGAACGAAAGCAACACGGACTTTATTGCCCGATGGCGTAATCTCACGGTCAAGTGCGAACCACCGCTGGAGCAGGACCAGTCTGTTAGCCTTCTCATTGGAAACCTCAGCAATTGGATGGTCCAATTCTTATGTACGGCAGGCTTCAAGACGTTTCAAGAGATGACCAAGAGCGTACAAATGTTGGAACGCTCGAAGAAAGAGTCTACCCCGGACTCTCAGGGTGACAAGTCTTGAAAGAGCAGAAAAGACGACAACCATAAAAGTGGGAGCTCCAACAAGACCAACGCCTTCAATGCATTTGACAGTGAAGATAAGAGAAAGGCGGGCGGATAAAAAACAGACCGGGCTCAAAAGCCAGTGCTAGGAAGAGAAGGGCCTTCCCTAGAATAGAAGAAGAACAGGGTTTACTCTTTCAAAAGGGACAAGGTCTGCAAGATATTCAAAGATGCCTTGAACAACGGTCTACAATTGCCGAAGTCGAAGAGACCTCACGAAGCAAAAATGACCGACAATCCCCTTTATTGTCCGTACCACAGAGTAGTGAGCCATGCGATCGAGGATTGCTATATTTTCAAAGATTGGGTCGAGAAGCAATACAAGACCGGAGAGATCGAACTGTCTAAGAGTGTGTTAGTGAACAATCAAGCTGCAACCACCAACTTTATACAGAAAGAAGCTGAAGCCTTCTGGGATCAGACGGCTGCATCTACTGCCCTGAGAGATGAATCTGACTCGCCACAGCCTCTATGGAGCATGCACATGTCTAATAAGATGATGAAGATGCTAAAGCTACTTCAGAAAGAGCCTAGAATGGAATGGGAGGGGCGGAAGGTACCAATTCGGCTCGATCAAGCTCAGAATCCAAAAAGCTCAAGAAGAGGAAAAGTGCAGCTCGACGCGAAAAAGAGTCTGCAAGGAGATCGACCATTCAAAAATATATCGATTCTCTCGAAGACTATAAGAAAAAGGAAATGACTCTAATTCAATCGAGGGAATTCTTCCCCGTAGAAGCGGCTATGATTTTGAAAAAGCTAGAAGAAGACTCCGATGACGGGATCCCTATAGTTACCTGCTACGTCGTCCACCTTGGTAGCGATTCTGAGGAAGAGCTATGTTTTCCTGAAGAGGACGAGGAGCTCTCTACAATGGCTAACCAAATCCAGCTCAGAAGCGGCAGGGCTCTACCACCAAATCTGGGAAACACCCAAAAATGAAAGGAAAAACAAGTCGCTAATGAAGAAGATGGCAGAAAGCCGACTCAAGAAAACTCAAGTCCTTCGTCAGTAGACTATAATGTTTTGGCCCATCTTCGGAAGCTTCCGTCTCTCTTGAGTATCTATGATGCCTTGGTCCTATCTAAGGAGCTTAGAGATATTCTGATTCACGCTCTACAAAACCCCGAGCGGTACCAGGCTCAATTTGTGGAAATTAATATGAAAGAAGGCCAATACACTCTGTATACCACCGCGGTCACATTTAAAGACGAAGACCTACTATTGGGAATAGCTGAGCATAACTAGCCGCTTTACGTGACCGGGTACAGCGACGAAGATCGGATTGATCCGGGATCCTCAGTGAACATCATGAACTTGCGGACTCTGAAGAGTTTGTCAATGGACGTCCGACACCTGTCAAAGGAAAGGATTGTAATTTAAGGCTTCAATCAAAATTGCCAGGAAGTTCGGTGATCCATAGCTCTACCGATCAGGTTCAGGGACCTATGAACCGAAGCCAAGATATACGTGATCGACGCCGACACGTCTTATAAAATTCTCCTGGGACTGCCGTGGCTCCATGATTACGGTATCATTCTATCAACCCTCCATCAATGCATGAAGTATACCAAAAATGGTGAAGAAAGACGTATTGACGGAGACATTCAGCTGTTCGGTGTGCATGAAGTCCGATATAAAGATTCTTGGTACTTCGTGAACCCCCAAAATAGTGAGCCACAACTGACCAAAGATAGAATGGCTCTGAAACTCAAAAGCAAATCTGAGCCAACTGTCACTTTTAAAAGCAAAAACTCCCAAGTGCGTCCGTATTTTAGCAGTGACACTGAGGAATCTGACGTTGGAAGTCCATCCTTCCATAAAACTCGCCCTCATTTCGGTAGCGATACAGACGAGTATGATACTGAAGGCCCATCCGGCAGCAAAATTCGCCTTTATTTCGGTAGTGACACTGAAGAGTCGGAGGAAGAGGACCCGCCTTGCAACAACTATGTAGATTGGGCCCTCATGAAAAAAGCGAAGCTAAGAGAAATCCTCAAGATTACAAAAGGGTTCTTAGCTATCACAAGAGTGCCGGAATAGATGTGCAAGGAGCTAGATGCTTTGTCGGTCTCTACCATGAACCAACTACAAACTTTCTACATTCCCGGAAGGAAAAGTGGACAAAAGGGCATTCTGTTTTATGGGTCAAATCCTATCGTGCATCCGGACAATTTGTCTGTCACGTGCCTTTCCTATGAGAGAGGCATAAGAGCAGTTCTCAGTCCAAAATATTATGCGTCCAAGATGCGGGAATATTTTAAAAAGTGCAGATGTCAGTTATATCAAACGGAATCTGAAGCGAAGTTTTATGAGGGGCTGTGGCATCCGTCTCAGGTTCGAGCACTCATCGATGTATGAATCCTACATAGACCGGGCATAGGTTTCATTCAACCTGATGCCAAAGCATGCTATATGATCTATTTTGGTGAAGCCAGCAAAAGTTTAAATGATAACGACGAGCTGGCCGAGCCAGAAGAAGCCTCTCAAGAGCTCGAAGATGGCGGACAAGCAACCTTCAATGAGTTAACCGAGATTGATTTGGGAATGCAATCCAAGGTTGACCTACATCATCTCACTCTTGTCGGAGGAAATAAAAGAACAAATAATCGCCCTACTACATGAGTTCATTGACTACTTCACGTGGACATATAAAGAAATGCCTGGTCTCTCTCCTGAAGTGGCCGTGCATAAGCTGGATATATCTCCTGATGCCAAGCTAGTCAAACAAGCTCCTCGAAGGATGAGAAGGGAGCTAGAAGAAAAAGTCATTGAGGAAACTAAGAAAATTATCGATGCTGGCTTCATCAGAGAAGAGAAATATACGGACTGGATCACATGCATCGTCCTAGTGAAGGAGAAAATGGGCAGATCTGAGTTTGCGTTGATTTTAGGGAGCTTAACAAGGCATGCCCTAAAGACGACTTCCCGCTATCGGTCATAGAAATGATGGTCAACAACACTTCAAATTACGAGCTGTTCACCTTTATGGATGGCTCATCTAGATACAATCAGATCAAGATGTCGTCCGAGAATGAGAAACACACGGCATTTCGAACCTCGATCGGAATACTGCTACAAGGTGATGCCGTTCGGACTGAAGAATGCAGGCACCGCATATCAAAGGGCAATGACCAAAATCTTTGATGACTTAATCCATAAAGTCGTTGAATGTTATGTTGATGATTTGGTTGTTAGGACTAAAACCAAGGCCAATCACATCCGAGATCTCAGGACCGTTTTCACTCGACTGAGGGAACATAATCTGAAAATGAATCTTCTAAAGTGCGCTTTTGGCGTGTGGTCGGAAAATTTCTTAGGCTTCATAGTCCGACATCGGGGGATCGAAATTGACCCATCAAAGATAAAGGCCATCATAGAGATGCCTCCTCCAAAGAATCTGACGCAGCTAAGATCCTTTCAAGGCAAGCTCACTTACATATGAAGGTTCATCTCGAACCTATCGGGGAGATGTCGGTCGTTCTCAAAGCTCATGAAGAAGGGAGCTCCTCTAGTCTGGGATGTTGGATGTCAAGAAGCGTTCGAAAGTATCAAACAATACCTGTTGCACCCTCCATTGCTTGTTGCTCCCATTCTAAATAAACCGTTGATTCTCTACACTGCCGCGGTAGATAAGTCACTCGGTGCGCTCCTTGCCCAGAACAATAAGGAGGGGAAGGAAGATGCCCTCTAATACCTCAGTCGAACTTTAGTCGGGGCGGAACACAACTATTCCCCAATCGAAAAGCAATTCCTGGCTCTGATATTCGCTATGAAGAAGCTGATGCACTATCTGCTCGCTCATCGGGTTATGCTCAACCCACTCAAACACTTAATAACTAAAGCAAGCCTAGCCGGTAGAATGGCAAGATGGGCTGTCATGCTACTTGAATTTGACATAATCTATACTCCTCAGAAAGTAGTAAAAGGGCAAGCCCTCGCCGACTTCCTTGCTGCTCATCCCATACCAGAAGGGTCTCCACTCAATTATAAGTTACCCAATGAACATGTGCTGCATCTCGAAGATAACGAACCATGCTGGGAGCTCTACTACGATGGAGCCTCATCAATAAGGAGCTCTAGCAAATCAAGCATCCCATAGATAAAAATAGGGATAGGATTGGTGCTTATCACACCATTGATGGGAACCCTACGACGTTCTTTTGCTCTCACCGAGCCTCGCACAAATAATGAGGTTGAGTACGAAGCTCTGATAGTTGGTCTGGAGCTCCCCATAGAAATGGAAATCCTTCGGATACGGGCTTACGGTGACTCCCAGCTTGTCATCAACCAAGTGAGGGGCGACTATAAGATATATAGGCCCAAATTAGCTCGATATAGAAGTCGGGTGCTAGAGATCATGAAACAGTTCACCCACATTGAACTGATAAGAGTTGCTAGGGCGTTGAACGGAAAATCCGACATACTCGCTCGCTTAACCAAGGAGCTAGCTGACCCTGATATGGATGAAATTCTAATAACAGTCAGAAGCCGGCAAATTCTACCTCCGGTCTCTTTGCGTGAAGAAGAAAGCGTAGAACAAGAGAACAATCCTGCCGATGAAGCTCTGATCATTTAAGACGAGCCCGATTGGAGAGAACCCTTCATAAAGTACCTCTGATACAACAAGCTTCCCGAAGAAAAATCTGCGAGGGTTCAATTGAAGAAAAGAGATCTCCGATATATGTTTATAAATAATACAATATACCGCAGATCATATGACCAACTATGGCTCAGGTGTCCGTTATCGGATGAAGCCCAAAAGGTCATGAAAGAAGTTTACTCGGGCATCTGCGGAGCTCACCAATCTGGCTCCAAAATGCGGCTTCAAATTAAACGTCTTGGGTATTACCGGCCTACCATGATAAGGGATTGCGAAGAGCATGAGAAGAAGTGTCATCTATGCCAAATTCACGGTGATTTCATCCATAAGCATCTCAACCCGCTGTATCCTACTGTGGCATCTTGGCCCTTTGAAGTTTGGGGCACCGATATAGTAGGCCCAATTGATCCTCCGTCGTCCAAAGACCACCGGTTCATATTGGCCGCAACTGACTACTTCTCTAAATGGGCTGAAGTTGTCAGTTACGCCCCGCTTCCTAATGTACGGGGAAGTAGACATGGCAGAGACGTGACATATTTATTCAGAAGTAAATACGTTAAGGGTAAATAAGCAATATAAAAGTAAAGCACAAGAATGACAAAAGATGTAATGAAACAACAACATTTTATTTATATTCACTCTTTACATACACTGGAAAGTAAAATACAATAATGGAAAGTGATGCCTAAACAATGGCATATGAATTGAAAGGAAGATAAGTACAAGTATGAGCTAAAACTCCGGTTCCTCAGAAAACTGCTCCAAATCTTCCTGGCTGGGCTCGATCGCCTTAGAGTCGGGTTCTCCTGACAACATTCCAAAGAAAGAAGAAATAGGAATGTCGTCAATGAACAATCGCTCGGTAAGTCCCAAGAGAGAGATAAGAATAGATCAAGTAAATGAAATATATCTGGTAATTTATCTGTTTTAGTTATACTAACACAGTTGTTTATAGGTTGGTACAGAATGCATCAGTGTATACGAGAGGAGTCCAACTATTCCATGGACTAAGGTATATGAAGCACAAGGACCCGTTAAGCCACGGGACAACAGCACGGATATTCAAGTTAGTGTATTAAAGTGACCGTCTCGTGCCACTTCTAATACATTCCGTACTAATCTATCCCGTTAAAACCCATAATGCATATTGTATCGATTTGTTATATAAGACTTGCCAAAACTATGATATAAGTTGTTCATGTAAACAGATCGGATGTAAACGGATAGTCGTGTAGTAAAATTCAAAATATATTCATGGTTCACTCCAGTCGAGTCATGTTGCATGTTCATGTTTGATACATTGGGTTCATGTTGAAATGGAGTTATAGTTGGATTCATGTTTGGATTGTATTCAGATTAGACCGAGACTCAGATTGAGTCAGACACTTTAAATAGATTTGAGTCCTGAATTAGGTTTAGGAGTTATCGATAACTGTTGCACATGGACGACAGGATTTGTGACTTTTTCCAAGCCAATTACCATTGATAACCCCATTTTAGTTTTCTACCTTAAATAGGCAAGCACTCACTTTCTCCGGCTCCCTGAGGCTCGAGAGAATTAGTCCCGCTTAAACCTATATTTACTAGGGTCCTTATTGTAAATTAATATAACTTGAAGGGGTTTTATGAAAATATTTTTAGTATAATTTCAAAATAATTCTGAAGTATTTATTTATCATATTTATGGTTTTCATGGATGTAAATTTTAAAAGTGAGGTTTTCTAGTGAATAAATACCTAGTTGAATAGTTCATGGTATTTTTGTGTAATTTGACTTGTATGGATTCTTGATGGTATTTTCATGGAAATGTAATTCTTTTTCTTTTGTTTAGGAAAACATGAAATTTATTATATATTTAAAATAGATGGTTTGATACTATTTATATATAGTTATTAAAAATAACATTTATTTATTAAATAGAAAATCACGTTTTTTTCTTAAAAATTGCATTAAAAATTCCATCGAGATCGTATGCTCTGTGAGGAGGTCTGCATCTTCCTCTACTAGTCCCAAAGATGTGAGATAACCCGCACCATCCCAATTAGGTTCCCTAAAATGGGTTGTAGAGGTTTAATCGCAAGGAATGTAAATAACACAATTCAAAGAAATAAGGTTTTTAATAGTTTATGGTATTTTGATGTAAAAGTCGTATTTGTCCCGAAAATATTGCTAAAAGAAAATCGTGCTATGTCATTATACTGTTGTGAGAGGTACGTCATTACCTCGTGAGATTTTCCTAAAGGTAGTATAAGCAAAAGTATTAAAATATGCCATATGTAAGTTTGTGGTATTTAAACGTAAATTTCAAATAAAAGTTATATATCATAGTATTTTGAGATGAAACATATTCCCAAAGGTTGTTTCATGATTACTAAGCAAGTTATAATAACATGGATGAATGGTTATTAAGAAAAGTTGTGTTATTAACGAGTTTAGAAAAGGATGTCGGAATAACTCCACTTCCGACGATTTTTGAAAAGAGAACTTTTTAATTTACGAAGAGAGGAGAAGAGGAGGGACTTACTAGATGAAATGAGAGAGGGGAGGTTGAGGAATGATTTGGAAGCTTCGTGGAGTCGCGGGTCGCCGGAATCGTCTCGAATCTTCGCCGAAACTTGACCTTGGGTTAACTCCACTTGTACTCTTCTTTGACTTGGAAAATTTTGAGGATTTTGAACAATAGGTTTTGGAATGGAGAGGGCTAAGATATAGGGTTGTATTTATCGAGTAGAATTAGAGTTTTGAGAATTAAAAAGAGAATTAATATGCATTAAGATTTAGATTAAAAGCCTAATTCTAATTCCCTATTTAATTGCAGTAAAAACAAACAGAAGAGGAGTAGTGGGGGTAGGCCAAAGGACTAGGGTTCAAATTTTGGGAGCATTCACGACGGTTCAAACCGGCGGCGCTGGCCTTATTGAAACCTTTGCCGATCGTTTGGAGTGTGTTGGGGCTTGGATTGGTGCCACATGTCCCTATCTGTTCATATGACATTTTACACATGTTTATTTTCAGTGACTTTTCATTTTTACGTGTATTGTACGTGTAAACTTTTAGGCTTCCAAAAAGCTTAAAAGAAAAATCATAAAATAATTTGTGGCTGATGGGATTCGAACACATGGGCTACGTCACAGCAGTGCAAGGTTTTACCAGTGAGCTACAACTTGTTTCTTGTTGTTTCTCAAACAAAATAATACTTAAAGTATACTTAGGGTTGCAAATACTCCATTCAATACATTAACTTTAAGAAAATTTTGTACATTAAAACAGAGTCGTTACATTCTACTCTCCTTTCACCCTCGAAATTTATAATTATTTAAGGACTAATTTACAAACAAGTAAGGGTATTTTGAACGCATATCATCTTCTCTTTCCCAGGTTGATTCTTCTGGTGAATCTTTTCTCCACATCACTCGGACCTAGTTTACTTTCTTGTTCCTGAGTGATTTTACTTTTAGTCCAGGATTTCAATAGGTTGGTGCTTACAAGATAAGTCTGTCTGTACAGTGAGCTCGGAGTGATCGAGGATGTGGCTGGGGTCGCTCACATATCTTCGAAGCTGGGATATGTGGAATACGTTGTGCACTTCTTCTAATGAGAGTGTAAGTGCCAAACGATATGCCACTTCTTCGACTCGTTGGAATATGTCGCACAGTCCAATAAATTTAGGGCTGGGCTTAAACCTCTTGCCAAAGCGAATTACTCCACGATTTGGAGAGATCTTCAAGAACACATGATCTCCTGGTTGGAACTTCAAGTGTCGGCGTTTTGCATCAGCCCAGTGTTTCTGTCGGTCTTAGGCTATACGCATTCTTTTCCTGATCGTGCGAACTACATCCACAGTTGCTACGATCATCTCTAGTCCAAGGAGTTCTCTATCTCCGATGTCGTCTCAACTTAATGGTGAACGACACTTCTTTCCATAGAGAGATACAAATGGTGCCATACCAATACTTGCTTGATAGCTGTTGTTGTATGAAAACTCCACAAGATGTAGGTGATCTTCCCACGATCCTTCGAAGTCTAACATACATGCTCTTAGCATAGCTTCAAGAATATGAATCATTCGCTCAGACTGACCATCTATTTGTGGATGATAAGTTGTGCTGAAGTTCAGACTCATTCCTAAACTATCTTGCAGAATCTGCCAAAACTGCGATCAGAATCTGGTGTCACGATCGGAGACAATGCAAACCGGTACTTCATATAATCTCACGATTTCCTGCATAAGTTCATGAGTATCAGAAATAGTACACTATAAAGAGTTAAATATTACGTAGATTCAGACTTAATTCCATGTACTTCTTTGCTAGTGTCTCAGTAGATTGGCCAACTCGAAATGGGATGAAGTAAGCCGATTTTGTGAGTCGATCCACAATAACCCATATCGCATCGTTACCTTTCGTGCTGCGAGGAAGTGAAGTCACGAAGTCCATGGTGATGTGTTGCCACTTCCATTCTGGAATATGTAACGGTTAAAGAAAACCAACAATCCTGTGATATTCATCTTTTACTTGCTGACACACCAAGCATTTGGCTACGCTTCTGGCTACTTTACGCTTCATTCTATGCCACCAGTAATGTTGCCGCAGATCTTTGTACATCTTTGTACCACCAGGATGTACTGAGTATGGAGAATTGTGAGCTTCTTTCATCAACTCTTCCCTAACAGAATCTTAGGGTACACACAATCTGCGTCCATATCTCAAAGACCCGTCTTCATGGATGATGAAGTCTGTTCTAAGTCCACTTTCTACTTGTTCTTTGATCTTTTGTAACTTGGCATCACTTGCTTGAGCTGCTTTGATCTGACTGACAATAGTAAACTAAACTTGCAAGTTCATCAACTTTGAAGTATTACCTGGCATAACCACTTCTATCTCCATCTTGTGGAAATCTTGCTGAAGCTTCCACTGTGCGGTGAGATTCATTGATAGTGGTTGGCGACTAAGTGCATTAGGAACTACATTCACATTCCCTGGATGATATTATAAGTTGATGTCGAAGCCCGCCATATGTTCTAACCATCTTCTCTGCCGCATGTTCAATTCTTTCTGAGTAAACACATATTTCAGACTTTTGTGGTATATATGGCTAGCCGTTCTCCAAGAAGATAATGACGCCAAATTTTTAGTGCAAAGATAAGGGTTGCCAACTCCAGATCATGCGTTGGATAGTTGCACTCATGAACTTTGAGCTGTCTTGATTCATAAGCTACAACTTTTCCATGCTGGTGTAGAACACATCCTAATCCCTTACCAGATGCATCGTAATGCACAACAAAACCTCCTAATTGGTCCGGTATTACGAGAATAGGCAATGATGTCAATCTTGACTTGAGTTCTACAAAAGTCTGTTCGCATGCTCTGACCACACGAATACTTCATCTTTCTGTGTGAGCTTGGTCAGAGGTGTTGCAATCTTCGAAAAGCCTTCTATTAATCTTCGGTAGTATCTTGCTAATTCGAAGAAACTTTGAATGTCCTTCACTGTCTTTGGTGTCGTCCATTCGCTTACTGCTGATACTTTAGCTGGATCCAAAGATATTCCTTCACCTTAAATGATATGTCCGAGAAATCCGACTTGATCTAGCCAAAATTTGCACTTGCTGTACTTGTCATAGAGTTGATGTTGTCGCAAAGTCTCCAAGACAATTCGTAAATGTTCAACGTGCTTTTTCCGATTCTTTGAATATACCAGGATGTCATCTATGGAAATAACAACAAACCTGTCTAGGTACCCTCGGAAAATATGGTTCATCAGATTCAGGAATATAGCTGGTGCATTGGTCACTCTAAATGGCATCACGAGAAACTCATAATGACCATAGCGAGTTCTGAATGCAGTCTTCGGAATATCAGACTCTTTGACCTTCAGTTGATGATAACCCGAACGAAGATCTAATTTGAGAAAACGCAAGACCTACTTAGTTGATCGAACAGATCATCGATTCGCGGTAGTGGATAGTTGTTCTTTATGAACCTTCCTTCTTCTTCACAAGCAAAACTGGAGATCCCCAACTTGAAGTACTGGGACGAATCCATCCTTTCTTCATAATCCAATTGAGTACGGATCTCCTTCAATCCTTCTGGACTTAATCGGTACGGTGCTTTGATCACCGGTTGTGCACAGGTACTAAGTCAATACTGAATTCAAGAACTCGATCGGGAGACAAACCTGAGATGTCTTCAGGAAATACGTCTTCAAACTCTCGAACTACTTCTGGCTTGTCTTCTTCAGCTTGTATTGTTGCAATCACTGCCTTCTTTGGTTTAGCTTTGTAAGTGATAGGCTCCAGTGTATGGTCTCCACTGTTGAAATAAAACACCGGATGGTCTGGAATCTTGAACACTACCCTCCTTTGACGACTGTCGATAGTAGCGTATAAAGTTCCTAACCAATCCATACCTAAGACTACGTCAAAGTTCGATATGTCCAGCACCTTGAAGTCAGCATAAAATTCTTTGCTGCAGACGACCACTGGACACAGGTCGTATCCTAAAGTTGCCTTTAGAATGCCGTTCCCTGAACTGACATTCCAGCTGGATACGAGCGGTTTGACTGGAATCGCATGAGTTCGAACGAACTGTTGCGACATAAAGTAATGAGATGCTCCATTTTGAAGAGTGCTAGTGCAAGAAGTGAGGCTACTAAGATTGTACCTAAGTTATGTGAGATATGTTTATGTATAGAAAAAGATACTTTGATATATATGAAGATCGAAAGAAAGTTTGAAAGGAAGGGGTTTACCAGTGATGACTTGGCCAGTGGCTTCAGCTTCTTCCACAGTCATTGTGAATGCCTGATGCCTAGGTACATTCCTCCTTACTGGGGGAGCATTCCTCTGTCTGTTCCTCTGTCCGTGAGGTAGGTTCCTTTATGCTTGATGGAACTGACGAGGAGGAGGTGTAGTAGGTCCACGAGGAGGTGGAGCTAGGAGAGAAAGTCGAGGAGCAAGTGCATGGATAGCTGGCCACTGCGGATAAGTGATAGGTGGCCTGGAGGTTATATTAGGATTGAGTCTATGGGGACATGCACCAATGTCGTGAGCGGATGAGCCGCAGACTAAGCACAGGCCGTTTGCACGCCTGCAGTATTTCACCAAGTGTCCATTTCTCCTGCAGTAGGTGCAAACTAGGCCGGTTAAAAGTTACTCACGGTCTCCTTGGTACAAACGGTGGCCTGAAAGAGGCTCCTCCTGCTATCTGAATAGCAGGGCACTTCATACCGGCAGGTTAAGATCTGCCCTTCTTCTTTACTACTGCCTCATATCTTCGGGCAGCCTTCAAAGCCAAATCATGGGTTGGGAAATCCTCTGTAGCTAATGCAGCTTGGATCTCTAGGTCCAACCCCTGCTGAAATCGTCGTGCTCTGATCTCAGCAGTCGGTATGAGATAGGTCGCAAACTTGCTCAGCAAGGTGAATTCAGCGTCATACTCATCCACAGATTTGGTCCACATCGAACCTTGTTGCAGGTGGATAAATTGCTGCTCCATGTCAAATCAGACAGTCTCAGGAAAATATTTCGCGTCGAACATCTCGCGAAAAATCCTCCATTCGATCGGCTGGTCAAGACGGCTTTCTTCCGCTTTCCACCATACCTTCGCATTATCCGTGAATTGCAACTTCGCAATTCTTACCCAAGCGATCTCTGGCACTTGTGCTACTGCCAGGTCATCTTCGATCGACTGAGCCCATTCTTCAGTCTCCAAAGGGCTCTCTTTCCCAGAGAATTGTTTAGGGTGCAGTACCCGAAATTGTTTCACACCAGGTGCCTCAGCTTCTGGGTGGTTCAGAAGTATAGCAGTCTGTGTTGGGTTCCTTAGCACCTTCACTACGTTTTATAAGGAATCAAGCATGCAATTTTAAAAAACCTAGAGTGCTAAGCAACCCGGACCAAGGATCTAACTAGAGGATTAGGGTTGAAACTAACATGTAAACTACTTTACACTTAGTGAAATGGGAATACAACCTTTGTAAACCGGTCCTTCACTTCTAAAGATCTATGTAGTAGTCTTTTTTGCTCCAAGTAGTGGTGTCCCGGACTCTCCTTTGGCTCCATTAGGTGAAAGGAACGAGCTTGCTCAAGGATCTTCGAGGCCGAAGATGATCTACGTCGAAGAATCTCTAACTCAAGCTACCTCTTTACTAATTGATGAACTAGTGAAGAAACAACCTATACAAAATGGCTAGTTTGGTATAGATTGGTGAAGTAGGAATTTTGCTCACTTTAGAATAATTTCTCTCTCTTTCTTTTCTTTACTCTCTCAAAACTAGAGAGCAAATGGAGGAGAGGAAGAAAATGATCAAGTGATCAACTCATGAACCATGGGTGAGAAAATATCATATATCACTCATGTAGAGACTAAACCATGGCTAAAGATAACGGTTAGGTTAATAAATATCTAAAGTAAAATAAAATTAGTGGACTAAGTCAATGGTTTCCACAAGCTTCTCCAAGCTTCAAGCCATGACTAATTTCCACCTAATTTTGATTTTTCCTTAATAATTAAAACCCCACATTATCTTAAGTATGATATGAGTCTCATACACCCAAGTCCAATGTATCATCTAGCATGACACAAAACTAAATACATTAATATATATCACACATAGATTTAAATGTATAAAGAGAAAACATTTTCTTAAGTGAGCTAATATTAGTTAATGTATATTAATATATCAAATATATAATTACACATTAGATTAGTAAATCAACACTTGATTTAATAACCCGGTTGTATCGCATACAACCGACTAATATCATTTATATGTATATCACATATACATATAATATATCATTGAATCAACACTTGATTCAACAATCCGGTTATATCACATATAACCTATTTCGCGAGATTAGAATACTGTATCACATACACGTATTAATCTTGGTCCCACACATATCACATATGTGCCCTACTTCGTTTCGCCTGAGCCAGTAAAACCTCTATGTAGGACTCTAAAGACCCGTCAATACGCCGGCAGTAGGTGTGATCATATCAGTCACCCACAAGCCGTCAGCGGTACTAGCTAGACGTAACGGCTACCAGAGTATTGAGCGATCATAAGTTCAACAAGCAAGCTTGTCCATACTCCTGTGAATCCAACAGCAACACTACCATACAGTTCGGTCTCTTCGTCTGATATGTCGCATATCGAGTCTAGGGTTGGTAAACATCAGACCCCGGTAACTTGATTAGTCATGCCGATATGAGGCTCATAACGGGTCGAGAAACTACTGATAACACTTACCAGTAAATCTCCATATCAGCCCTGGCCAGGGACTTCCTGTTATAGCCGATCAAGCACTGTGCAACACCAACCCCTAATACCAGAAGAGAAGAATCCCCTCCTATCGCTCATTGCCTCCATGTGACTCGGGACTGTACCCAAAAACCACTGTTTTGCATGCTCTCTTGAACGTGGTAAGGTGGAAATCAAAGCACAGTGGGAATCACACAAGACTCTATGACGATCTTGGGTCTACAGACTAACCTGTACCAGTGTCACCAGAGAACTGCTATCTGACGTTAGGTATAATACCGTCTTGGAGTTCTCGGCGAGTCCTGTTCGGTGTACCCAGTCTCTACTGAGCATCCGTATACCATCTTTGATGTCAAACACTATTGAATATGGGATCATCCATTGCCCATCATATGGGTCAAGAAGTGTATACACTAATCTACTCTGGAATATCAATGCATCGTCTCGATACACCCTTGACCAGGAACAATTAAAGGATGTACTTGTGGACTATATACCCTGGCCCCACTAGTATGATCTGCATCATAGTCCTGGTAATCAAGTATACATTCTAAGGGTTTTATCAACATGTGAGAGCAAGACAGTATCGCAATACTAGTCTACATATTAAGATAAAGAATAACCAGATAGCATACTATCATGTCGAGCAAGAAAGTCCTCCATATATATGTCCAAGCATCCATTGTAATATACAATCATGTATAACAATGGCCTCTAGGGCATACATACAACTAACAATCTCCCACTTGCACTGAGGCCAGTTGTTGTAGTATCTCATACCCAACGTCCCAAAAAACTCTCAAACTGTATCTGGGGTTTTGGCCTAGGTGAGTGGATCCGCCGTGTCATTATTTGTCTCAACTCTCCTGACCTCGATCGCCTGGAGATCAACCATCTCTCTGATCAGGTGATACTGCCAAAGAATATGTCTGGATCACTGATGGGACTGGGGTTCCTAGACTAAAGCCACAACTCTATTGTCACCACAATGGTAGGAACCAAGTTCATCTCATGAACATCTATACCAAGACAACCTCTTTGGTTGCATCATTGGTAGCGATGTATTCACCCTTTATCGTTGAGTCTGCCACGGAATCTAGCTTGGAACTCTTCCAACATACCGTCCCTCCACTGAGGGTAAAGACAAAACCCGAGACTGTCTTACAGTCGACCTTATCACTCTGGAAGCTCGAATCGGTAAAGGACTCCACTTGGAGTTCACCGTTAACATACATCAAGAACGTTTCTTTAGTCCTTCTCAAGTACTTAAGAATGTTCTTCACAGCTATCCAGCGTTTCTCCCCAGGATCTGATTGAAACATACTCACTACACGTAGTGAGTATGATGCATTCTCTTAGATCTATCTCTATAGATCTTAATCACTGGATGTAGGAGGCATAACCCAGATCCTTCATGGAGAAACATTGTGATAAGAGGAGCTTGACTGAGTATAGCATAGGAACACCATTTTCTATCAAGAGTATGTCATCCACATACAATATGAGGAAGACAACCTTACTTTCTACAACTTTCTTGTATATACAAGGTTCATCTACCTTTTTGATGAAGTCAAAACTCTTTGACTGCCATATCAAATCAGATGTTCCAACTCCGCAATGCCTGCTTTAATCTGTAAATTGATTTAAGTAACTTGCACACCTTTCCGCTGCTCCCACTGTCTACGAAACCCTCTGGCAGTGTCATGTACACGCTTTCTTCTAAATCACCATTTAGAAAAGCGGTCTTGACGTTGATCTGCCAGATTTCGTAGTTATGGTATGCAGCAATGGCAAGTAGGATTCTGATGGACTTAAGCATAGCCACTGGAGAAAATGTTTCATCAAAATCCACACCTGGTTATTGACGACAATCTTTTGCTACAAGTCTAGCTTTGAAATTCTCAACTTTTCCATCTACACCAAGAATCTTCTCAAGATCCACTTGCTCCCGATGGGTTTTACCCCTTTAGGTGTAACTACCAAAGTCACTACTTTGTTGGTGTATATAGATTCTATCTCAGATCGCATAGCATCCAGCTATTTTTCAGAGTCCCTACTTGTGATGGTCTACTCGAAACTAGTTGGGTCATCATCTTCTATGATGCAATCCTCGCTTCCACTGTCATTGAGAAAACCGTAGTATCTCTCAGACGGATGAGGAACCCTACTAGATCTGCAGAGAGGCTGAGGTTCGTCGGGAACTATTGATTCCTCCAGTTCTACCAAATCATCAACTGTTAGTTTGTCTAGCTGGAACTCCTTCCAGTTCTACTTCATGACCACTAATTTCTTCCATAAGAAATTCCTTTTCTAAAAAGGTGGCTTGCTGAGAAACAAAACACCTTTTGCTCCTCAGTGTGGTAAAGATATACCCTCGCGAACATTCGGGATATCCAACAAACTTATACAGTACTGAGCTTGCCTCGAGCTTGTCTGGATTTTGCTTTTCAACATAGGCCGGACAACCCGATATCTTAACTCGTTTAAGAGATGGTCTCTTCCTATTCCATATCTCATATAGAGTGGTAGGCACTGATTTGGATGGAACTCTATTCAATAGGTATGCGTCTTCTCAAGCACATAACTCCAAAAGGAAATAGGTAACTCAGTATTACTCATCATAGAGCGCACCATATCTCATAGGATGCGAAACCACCGCCCCGATACACCGTTGTGCGGTGGTATATACGGAGGAGTAAGCTGAGAGAGAATCCCATTCTCTTTAAAATAATCCAGGAACTCCGTGCTTAAGTATTCTCTTTCCCGATCAAATTGAAGGACTAATATTTCTACCCGTCTGGTTCTCTACTTTGCACTTATATTCATTGAATTTCTCAAAAGCTTCAGACTTGTGTTTCAACAGGAGCACATATCCGAATCTTGAGAGATCATCGATGAATGTAATGAAATACGAAGAACCAACCCTGGAATATGTAGACATAGGGCCACATACATCACTATGTATCATTCCCAAGAGTTCAGTAATTCTTTCATCGTGTCCAGTAAACGGAGTTTTAGCCATTTTACTTTTGAGACATGACTGGAAAGTTTCATAAGATGTAAATTCAAACAGATTTAAATATCCATCTTTATGTAACTTAGCTAGTCGTGTCGCATTGATATGACCTAATCTACAATGACACAAGAAGGATTCGTTCATTTCTGAACTCTTCCTCTTGTGTGTATTCTGTACGTTGAGAACTGTAGTTTGATTTAGAACGTATATGCCATTATATAACGTGCCTGATCCAATCAACTTTTGATTCAAGAAAATGTTCATAATATTATCCTGTAATACAAAATTATATTCTTCTTTACTTAATAAAGAAACTGATATAATATAGCATATCAGGTTCGGTTTGTAATAACATTCGTTCAGAATCAATGTGTTCCCATTTGGTAATACAAGGTGATATTCACCTACAGGTTTGACCGCAACATTTGCACCATTCCCTTCTCTAGAGAATGATCACCTATTCCCAGTTCTCTACCATTTTTTAGTCCATGTAACATATTACATATATGGGATCCTGATCCGTTATCTAATACCCAGGACGTAGAGTGTTCTGAGAAACAGTTGTCGGTAACTAACACACCTGAAGAAGTACATCATCATGCCCATTCCTTGTTTGGGTGGCGTGGGAATCCGAATATTCTCCTATTTATTGCTCGGACTTATAACAATTTTAAGATTGAGCGGAACCAACGTTCTCTAGCCCAGTATAACAAGCGGGTTCGGTCAATATATCCATATTATTATCTTGATTAAGGCGTGATATGGTCGCTACCTGGAGAGAGAGAGAAGAAAACACTTTGCGTATGTTCTTGCAAGATTAGATTGGTTATTATTTTATTTAATCGGGATGACTCCTACTGTTTTTATCAAATCTTCCTTCAAACTCTAAAAGGTAAGACTAGCCAGGATTAATTACACCCTACAAGTTCGTCAATCTTTCAGCCAGGCCAGTGTTGGTACTTTGAGGGAGGTTCCCCGTGCGACCTAATTAAAATAAACCTTGTTTTCCCATAGGCATAACCCCGTTGACACCTTTCTAGTCACCTACTTGATCGACTAATTATAAAGTGCAAAACTCTCCGAGGTGTAACTCTTACTCGCAGTGGGTATCAGGATCCAACTATCTAATAGAAGGTATGCAATCTCATCGAAAATTTCAACACTTGAAATTCCCGATAATGTTTTACCCCTAGCGTCCTATGACCTTGATGCAGGCCAACAAACCATAGTCCGCTAGTCAAGTTCAACCCGTCCATTTCGTGATTGAATTAAACCCACCCGCACGACCCTTGACGCAGGCCAACAAAGTCGCACAACTTTCTTAATCCAATCGCATCATATGCAGCAGATAAGCACTTATTAGCTACCGCACACTACGCCTTGACGCATGCCAACAAACGTAGCACGAATACTAAATAGTACTTATCTGAAATGACGGAGGGCTACGACAGGTTTTTAAGAAAACCTTTTGCGTAATGAACTTGATATCGTTGTTGAATCGAGTGATTTTGAAAAGGAGTGTTTTTGAGGCTTTTACTAGTTTCGTTAAAGATGTCACTCCCGATGAAGGGATCTCGGCTCTTTCCTCATCGAATGAGGTGCGAGATATTCATCAAGGAATACCACTATGCAAAGAAAGAACTAGAGAAGCAATCAAAATAAAAAACCGAGTGGGCTGTAGCATCTGCTAGCTTTTGCTAAAGAGGTCACTCCCGGTGAAGGGATCTCGGCTCTTTCCTCATCGAATGAGGTGCTGGATATTCATCAAAGAATACCACTATGCAAAGAAAGAACTAGAGCTACCCTTTTTGAAAATTTGATTCTACAACATCTTTGGGTTTCTTTCCTTTTCAATAATCTCATTAATGAAGTCCCATCATGTATGCTTCCTAAGCATCACAGATAAAGAAACAAAAATACTTATATAACGTACGCTTATGCCATCCGCATTCGTCATGGGGTTCCATCATGCACCGTTAGGTTAGATAACTAACGGCAGAGCGAAGGCGGGACTAGCACGGATGCAAAACATAAGCAGCGTTTATTATATATTATATATATAATATAAAACATTCGTCTCAGGTAGTTATATGATCTCATCACAAAACATTACAGTAGAAGTCAACATATGAAATATTGGATATACTAGGAGGTCCGTGTTTTAAATTAATCCAGTAAAAAACACGGATTCTACGGTCGTGGTGAATAGCCAAACCCACATCCTTAGACCCCTACGAGAGCAGCAAGCAACCCTACTATTTCTAGAGTTAGGGGACCCGGTCTCGACTCCTCGAGATGGTCTCCCACTAGACGCTAGAACCCGGTTACTTGTTCTCCCCGCCTTGGGTCTATCCTAATGAGAAAAAGTAAATAATATACAACAATGGTGACATCATCCTCAACCCGGAAGTGTCCCAATAAAAGAATATTACATACAAGTTTTTACATGAATGAAAATGAAAAACTCTCATCTCACGCAGAACCCCCCAGCTATTCAAACACGACAATCCAATATAACATATCACAGCAACACATAACATCACATGTCATTAATGTAAGTAAATATGTGTATCCCAATTGTCGTTGACATACAGCAACGAAATCGACGATACACCATATATTACACTTACGGTCGCAGAAAAGAAAGTGAAAACTACAACAATTAGAATCCGCAACCACCTTAGACATCATAAACCCGAAATATCACATACTTCGGATTTCATGCCTAACCTAATGAATTCCTTAAACATCATAAACTCAGAATATCTCATATTCCGAATTTCATGCCTAACCTTATAAACCCCGTATTTTAGTCTCAATATTGAAAACACTTTTCAATAACCAGTCGGTTAATTCAACAAGATTCCCGATAATCTGATCGAATGCTCGTCAGAAACTTTAGTAGACGGCCACACCCCCGGATGCCGCCGACGAAGTGCACTTAGGCGGAACACCGCGGCCGCGAGCACCCGGGGGGATGCTTTTGGCAACGGTGTTCTTCTACATTCACTTGGTCGGGTCTTTAGGGCATGGCTATCTAGTAATGTTACCCGGCGAGTATCCGCATACACTACGTGATTGTGACAGAGTTTTGATCCATATCAAAACCCCGTGGCAACCAATCAAATGAGACTAAATTGCTAGGTTTACAAAATTCAAACTAGTTTTCACAAAACTAATTATTGTGGATTCCAAATATTGTATCACATATAAATATCAAACCCGAAACGATGTTAAAATTACGAATACGAAACACTCCGAATTGCCACTACAGAAAAGATAGAATCACATGCAATCTTGGCAAAATCAAACAATGCCTGAAACACCAAACCCCAGAGACTGGAACACCAAAGAACAACGATGCCCAAACAACATTACAAAACTGGTGAGGCCGGTTTTTTGCTTCTTTTCGCCGGTCAAAATCCGGAGGTTTGGGCTCGTTTTTCTCTGGTGTTCTTATTACACAATAAAGAGCACTCTGCAACTATTTAAAAAAATTATAGAGGCTCAGAAAAATTCGACAGAAACTAGGGTTTTGTTTCGACTGTTTCGGAGTTGTTTCGGTTTCGTAGTTCAACTAACATCGTCTAATTCTCTAGCTTGGCTTTGATACCATTGCTGGGTTTCTTAGCACCCTCACTACGTTTTATAAGGCATCAAACATGCAATTTTAAGAAACCTAGAGTGCTAAGCAACCAGGACCAAGGATCTAACTAGAGGATTAGGGTTGAAACTAATATGTAAACTACTTTACACTAAGTGAAATGGGAATACAACCTTTGTAGACCGGTCCTTCACTTCTAAAGCTCCGTGTAGTAGTCCCTTTTGCTCCAAGTAGTGGTGTGCCGGACTCTCCTTTGGCTCCACTAGGTGAAAGGAACGAGCTTGCTTAAGGATTTTCAAGGCCGAAGATGATCTACGTCGAAGAATCTCCAACTCAAGTTACCTCTTCACTAATTAATGAACTAGTGAAGAAACAACCTATAATAAATAGCTAGTTTGGTATAGATTGGTGAAGTAGGAATTTTGCTCACTTTTGAATAATTTCTCTCTCTTTCTTTTCTTTACTCACTCAAAGCTAGAGAGCAAATGGAGGAGATGAAGAAAATGATCAAGTGATCAACTTATGAACCATGGGTGAGAAAATATCATATACCACTCATGTAGAGACTAAACCATGGCTAAAGATAATGGTTAGGTTAATAAATATCTAAAGTAAAACAAAATTAGTGGACTAAGTCAATGGTTTCCACAAGCTTCTCTAAACTTCAAGCCATGACTAATGCATCATAATCCTGGTAGTCAAGCATACATCCTAAGGGCTTTACCAACATGTGAGAGCAAGACAGTATCACAATACTAGTCTACATGTTAAGATAAAGAGTAACCAGATAGCATACTATCATGTCAAGCAAGAAAGTCCTCCCTATATATGTCCAAGCATCCATTGTAATATACAATCATGTACAACAATGGCCTCTAGGGCATACATACAACTAACAGTTTGCTGCTGCTGTTCCTCCAAGAGGCTCTTGATTGCCTCAAGCAAAACCGTCTGCTCGTTGATCGGAGCAGCTACGGTAGGTGTAAGTGGTAGAGGTGGTGATGGTGGTGGGTGTTGTCATTCACGTTCGTACTCGTATTGTCAGGAGAATCCATAACCTTGAAAGTAAAATAGGGTTAGGATAGATTCAAGGAATATGAAATATAAAGAATGCTTAGCTGTCGATTCTTATAATTCTTGTGATATATTACTTAGGTTTCCATGCAGAACTGACCTTGCATGGTTATGTAGGTTTCCACGCAGAACAGACCTGCATGGGCCACCAACAAAACCTGTCACCCCCCACTTCCCAATGTACGGGGAAGTAGACGTGGCAGGGATGCGGCGTATTTAATCAGAAGTTAATACGTTAAGCGTAAATAAGCAATATAAAAGTAAAGCACAAGAATGACAAGAGATGTAATGAAACAACAATTTTTATTTATATTCATTCTTTACATACACTGAAAAGTAAAATACAATATGGAAAGCGATGCCTAAACAATGGCATATGAATTGAAAGTAAGATAAGTACAAGTATGAGCTAAAACTCCGGTTCTTCAGCAAACTGCTCCAAATCTTCCTGGCTGGGCTCAATCTCCTGAGATTCGGGTCCTCCTGACAACATTCCAAAGAAAAAAGAAATAGGAATGTCGTCAGCCAACAATTGTTCGGTAAGTCCCAAGAGAGAGATAAGAATAGATCAAGTAAATGAAATATATCTTGTAACTTATCTATTTTAGTTATACTAACACAGTTGTTTGTAGTTTGGTACAGAATGCATCAGTGTATACGAGAGGAGTCCAACTATTCTGTGGACTAAGGTATACAGAGTACAAGGACCCATTAAGCCACGAGACAACAACACAGATATTCAGGTTAGTGTATTAAAGTGACCGTCTCGTGCCACTTCTAATACATTCTGTACCAATCTATCCCGTTAAAACCCCGTAATGCATATTGTATTGATTGTATTGATTTATTATATAAGACTTGCCGAAACCATGATATAATGTGTTCATGTAAACGGATAGTCATGTAGTCAAGTTCAAAATATATCCATGGTTCGGTCCAGTCAAGTCATGTTGCATGTTCATGTGTTCAAGTGTTCATTTTTGATACATTGGGTTCATGGTGAAATGGAGTTATAGTTGGATTCATATTTGGATTGTATTCAGATTAGACTGAGACTCAAATTGAGTCAGACACTTTAAACAGATTTGAGTCCTGAATTAGGCTTAGGAGTTATCGGTAATTGATGCACATGGACGGTAGGATTTGTGACTTTTTCCAAGCCAATTACCATCGATAACCCCGTTTTAGTTTTCTACATTAAATAGGCAAGCACCCACTTTCTCAAGCTCCCTGAGGCTCAAGAGAATTGGTCCCGTTTAAACCTATATTTACTAGGGTTCTTATTGTAAATTAATATAACTTGAGGGTTTTTTTATGAAATATTTTTAGTATAATTTCAAAATAATCCTCAAGTATTTATTTATCGTATTTATGGTTTTCATGGATGTAATTTTAAAAGTGAGGTATTCTAGTGAATAAACACCTAGTTGAATAGTTCATGGTATTTTTGTGTAAATTTGACTTGTATGAATTCTTGATGGTATTTTCATAGAAATGTAATTCTTTTTCTTTTGTTTAGGAAAACATGGAATTTATTATATATTTAAAATAGATGGTTTGATACTATTTATATATAGTTATGAAAAATAACATTTATTTATTAAATAGAAAATCACTTTTTTCTTAAAAATTGCATTAAAAATTCCATTGAGATCGTATACTCCGTGAGGAGGTCTGCATCTCGCTCTAATAGTCCCGAGGATGTGCGATAACTCGCACCATTCCAATCGGGTTCCCCAAAATGGGTTTTAGAGTTTTAATCACAAGAAATGTAAATAACACAATTCAAAGAAATATGGTTTTTAATCGTTTATGGTATTTTGATGTAAAAGTCGTATTTGTCCCGAAAATTTTGCTAAAAGGAAATCGTGCTATGTCATGATGTGTGTTGTGAGAAGTAGGTCATTATCTCGTGTAACGTTTTAAAAATCGTTTAGGTTAATTGTCCGATAATCGGTAATATAACTCGTGTTTTCCGTAAAACTTAATTATAATTATTTTTCAACATAAACTTAATTATACCTATTTTAGCTATGTAATTGCTAGTATTGGTATTTAAATAGTCACTTATAAATTGCTAGTTTATTTAAATATTTTTCCTTAATTAACTATTTTAAATATTATTATAAGCTTTCGCTTATACATTTAATTAATACTAATTACAAATGAGAATGGGTTAATTACACAAATGCGAACCATGACAACTTAATAACAAGTTTATAATATGTTCTCTTTTCTACACTTGTCTTCAAGGTTCTAGTAAATTCTAAAATAAAATAAATTGGAAAATAAAATAATTAAGAAATGAATTAATAAATTAGATATTTTGAGAGTTTTGACTTGACACCACACACACAAACACACTCAACTCTCATTCCTCACTGCTGGCCGAGCTAACCTACTGCATTTCCCCCCATTTCCCCATCTCTTTTCCATCACAAAAATCTTAATTTTCCATCAAAAAATCCACAATATCCAACCTTAATTTCTAGTTAATTATCACAAGATCTTTCCTTGGCCTAATCTTGCTTGGATTTAGGAGCAAGGAAGCATTTAGGGAGGCTATGTTGCAAGTTAGATCTCATGGTTGTTAAGGTATAATCTTAACCCAATGGTTACTTGTTGGTTAATTATTTCAATCTAATTTATTTAGGTGTTTAAATATGGTTTTAATTTCAAGATTTAGTTTCCAAGAGAAGGGTTTGGGATCAAGTTAGGGTTTTTATCACTTGATTATGGTTACAATGTGTAGTTTAACATCTTAAGACTTGAAAAATCTAAACTAGTTGATAATTTGCTAATTGTTATTTTTAAATTGTCTTAATTAAATAATCTTGCAAACTAATTTCATGATTAATGTAAATAGGTGAGATTAAAAATTTATTAATAATTGTGTAGCCTAATTAAGATATTAGGTGAACATTGTGGCCGCTAGTTTTGCTAAAACATCTAGATTTGTACTAAAATGGTAAGTTGTTGCTTACTAGGTTTTTGGATTAAATCGATTTTAAGTAAGTTTGAGGTTGAAATGATGTCGGGACCCGGTTCTTGTTCACGGAACAAAGTGTCACATGGAACAAAGTGCCACGCCAATAGTCATGCCAAGATGGCGGGGGCCACCTCTTGAATCCGTGCGGGCACCTCTTGAATCCGTGGGACCCACTATAGAACAATGGGGAATCTTCGGAACACATTCCGAAAGAGGACCGAACTGCATTATAAATGTAGTGATACCACCCTCAATTACAGAGGCGCCGTTTAAGTGAACTGGAACTACAGGAGCTTGAGAACTCCGTAGTTAAGCGTGCTCGGGCCAGGGAAGTCTTGGGATAGGTGACCTCCTGGGAAGTGGCCCCTGGTCGGGTCTGGTTCGCTTTAAAGGGAAAAACCGTGCGGTTTCGGCCAGAGCGGATAATACCATCTGTACTAGGGCATGGGGCGTTACATTTATGGTGGCCCATGCATGTCCCTCAGTAGTAGGTCTGTGGTTCGAGGACGAACCATTGTTCAAAGATGGGGAGAATGTCGGGACCCGGTTCTTGTTCACGGAACAAAGTGCCACGCCAATTTTCATGCTAAGGTAGCGAGGGCCACCTCTTGAATCCGTGTGGGCCACGTTCCGAAAGAGGACCGAGCTGCATTATAAATGTAGTGATACCACCCTCAATTACAGAGACTCCTTTTAAGTGAACCGGAACTACAGGAGCTTGAGAACTCCGTAGTTAAGCGTGCTCGGGCCAGGGAAGTCTTGGGATGGGTGACCACCTGGGAAGTATTCCCTGGTCGGGTCCGGTTCGCTCTAAAGGGAAAAACCGTGCGGTTTCGTCCAGAGCGGACAATACCATCTGTACTGGGGCATGGGGCGTTACATTTATGGTGGCCCATGCATGTCCCTCAGTAGTAGGTCTGTGGTTCGAGGACGAACCATTGTTCAAAGATGGGGAGAATGTCGGGACCCGGTTCTTGTTCACGGAACAAAGTGCCACGCCAATTTTCATGCTAAGGTAGCAGGGGCCACCTCTTGAATCCGTGTGGGCCACATTCCGAAAGAGGACCGAGCTGCATTATAAATGTAGTGATACCACCGTCAATTACAGAGACTCCTTTTAAGTGAACCGGAACTACAGGAGCTTGAGAACTCCGTAGTTAAGCGTGCTCGGGCCAGGGAAGTCTTGGGATGGGTGACCTCCTGGGAAGTAGCCCCTGGTCGGGTCCGGTTCGCTCTAAAGGGAAAAACCGTGCGGTTTCGGCCAGAGCGGAAAATACCATCTGTACTGGGGCATGGGCCGTTACAAATGATCTATAAATTATCCCCTAAAATAATTAGTGTGTGTCGAATGCACGATGAGTACGATTGGGTTCTAGGTTAGGGGATTGCTACGTATAGCAACCCTAGTTATGGTTGGTGGCGTTGTCGCGAGCGCGTTTTGTGAACCAAGTGCGTACGCGTCTAGTTAGTGTGAGTTGGTTGTCTTGTATTGTTTGTTTCCGCGATTATTTACATATCTTTCCTCTTATTTACTTGTGTGCGATCCTAGAATCGGGTGCAGAGGCGTCGGACGTGGCGCGGAAAGACAAGGCTGAGATCGGATCAGATTAGCCGAGGCATACCGGTGAGTAGATGTACACATCTATGGGGGATCGTCTGGATGGCACGAGGCATCCGATAGTTAGGATTACCAGTAGTGCTTGTATTTATATGCATAGTCTTCTAGTCATTCATCTCATTGCATTGCATCATCTTATATACTTATGATATTATCTCATAGGACACTTGCACCTTTATCATTGGTTCATGTCGCACGTGCACTATTCATGCGAATACACACGCCTTTGGTAATTGCTATGCCACGAATACTATAGAACTTGCTTAAATTAGTATCTAAACCATTTGCATCATATATGATATGTAAACTGGTAGTTGTATATTCATTTCATCAACATTGACACGTAGGATGGCTAGTCACATATATCTACCTCATTGCATCATACTTCATACATAGTTTCTGGTCATATATTGCATGGTATATACTATCTTATCATAGACATCCATCATCACCGGCATGTTTACATATTGTGATTCTTCTCGAGGATTTCAGTATTTATAAGATTTCTGGATTTTAGGGAAAACAGCAAGAATTTTATAAACCTGTAATAATTTAAAAATACAAGTTGCGGTTTTCTCGTGATATGATGTGTGTATCGTCCACCATGAGTTTTCCTGATTTCTGTTTGTTTTCGAGACCCGATTCGAGGAGTAGGATGAACCGACTCGGGTACATGGTGGGCCCGGTATGGTACCCCGGGGCAAGAAGCTCGAGTTGTAGATGATGAGCCTCGCAGGGGCAGGCTACAGACCGGTGATGTCTGACGCGGCGGATATCCGGAGGATACCGACGTAGTCGTGAGATTTGATGATATGGGTCGATCCGGACTGACGGAGCTCGAGATATTGAGATATTGAGACATTGAGATATTGAGATATTGAGACATTGAGATATTGAGTTATACATATTGTGTCGATGCTTGACATGGATTTTCTGTTGATTTTCGTTGATGATACTTCAGTTTATTTCACAAAAGGTTTTACTAAGTTAAAGATACAGATCTTCTCATATCAGATATATCATGATTTCCTGTTGCTTATAAATTCATGTTGCATTCATACTTGTACATTGCATCATATTAGTATATGTAGGCGGTGACGCATTTGCGTGTATATTTACGATATCCTTATTAGATGCTACTTACTACTCACGAGTTGGCAACTCACCTCCGTTGTACCACAGTATCTTGCAGGTCTGACCCGTCAACACAGTAGAGACGGGTGCGCTTCCTCTTGTAGGGTTCATAGGCACAAGCACAAGGTTTCACAAGGTATCAAACATGTTATATTTAAAAATTTAGTGTGCCAAACAACCCTAACCAAGGATCTAACTAGAGTTTTAGGAGCTAAACTAGAAAGTAAACATCTTTACTTCTAAGTGATAACGGAATACAACCTTTGTAGACCGGTCCTTCACTTCAATGGCTCCTTGTAGTGGTCCCTTCGGTGCGATCATGGAACTCCCGGACTCTTGCATGGTTTCTCAGGGTGAAAGGAACGATCTTGCTTTAAGTCTTCGAGGCCGAAGATGATCTACGTCGAGGAGACACTAACTCAAGCTACTACTTCACTAATGAGAGATTAGTGAAGCTAACACCCTATACTAAAGTGCTAATCTAGTAGAGGATGATGAAGTAGGAAGTGGGCTCACTTTAGTTTTATTTTTCTTACAATATTTTCTCACTTTAGAAAAACATAGAATTTTTTTTCCAGAGGATGAAGATGATGATTAAGAGAAGAGAATTAATTAATTTCGTGACAGAATCAACCATGGGTGAGTTTGTATCATATAGCTAACTCATTTAGAGACATAACCATGGCTAAATTATATTGGTTAGGTTAATAAATATCTTAAGTAAAACAAAATGAGTGGACTAAGTCAATGCATCCACAAGCTTCTACAAGCTTCATGCATGTGACTAATTATCCACTAATTTGGATTTACTTTAAATATTTAAACCCCACATTATAATTAGTATGGTGTAAGTCTCATACACCCATGTAGGGTGTATCAACAACCATGACACAAAAGAAAACACAATTAATATATATCACATATATATTAAGTGTGCACATATGAGAAAATAAATGCTTAAGTGAGCTAATATTAGTTAATGTAAACTAGTATATCAAATATACAATTATACACTAAATTATCAAATCAACACTTGATTTAATAATCCGGCCATATCTTATATAATCGACTAATATTATATGTACCAACTTATCGAATCAACACTTGATTCGATAACCCGGATATATCACATATAACCGACCGATACAAAAATCGCGAGAACAGAATACGGTATCGCATACTCGTATTATTCTCGGTCCTGCACATATCACATATGTGCTCCTACTTCGTTTCGCTTGAGCCAGTAAAACCTCTATGTAGGACTCTAAAGACTCGTCAATACACCGGCAGTAGATGATGATCATATCAAACACCCACAAGCCGTCAGTGGTACTAGCTAGACGTAACGGCTATCCGGGTATTGAGCGATCAGAAGATCAACAAGCAAGCCCGCTCTAGCTTCTGTAAAGCCTGTCGGTAACACTACCGTACAGTCCGGTCTCTTTGTCTAAGATGCCACATATCAAGTCTAGGGGTGGTAAACGTCAAACCCCAATAACTCGATAAGTCATGCCGATACGAGGCTCATAACGGGTCGAGAAACTACTGATAACACTTATCAGTAAATCTCTAAATCAGCCCTGGAAAGGGACTTCCAGTTATAGCCAATCGAGCACTGCACGACATCTACCCCCAATACCGGGAGAGACGAAATCCCCTCCTATCGCTCATTGCCTCCATGTGATTCGGGACTGTACCCAAAAATCACCGTTTTGCACGTCCTCTTGAGTGTGGTAAGGTGGAAATCAAAGCACAGTGGGAATCACACAAGACTCTATGACGATCTCGGGTCTACAGACTAACCTGTACCAGTGTCACCAGAGAAATGCTATCTGACGTCAGGTATAATACCATCTAGGAGTTCTTGGCGAGTCCGTCCAGTGTACCTAGTCTCCACTGAGCATTCGTATACCAACTCTGATGTCGAACACCAATAGATATGGGATCATCCATCACCCATCACATGGGTCGAGAAGCGTATACGCTAGTCTACTCTGGTATATCGATGCCCCGTCTCGATACACCCACGACTAGGAACATTAAAAGATGAAGTTATGGACTACCATGGCCCTACTAGTATGATCTGCATCATAATCCTGGTAGTCAAGTACACATCCTAAGGGCTTTACCAACATGTAACCTTAAGACAGTATCAAGAGACAAGTATACATGTTAAGATAAAGAGAAACCAGATAGCATATTATCATGTTGTGCAAGAAAGTCCTCTCTATATATGTCCAAGCATCCACTATAATATACATCATATGCACAATAATGGCCTCTACGGCATACATACAACTAACAATCTCCCACTTGCACTAGGTCCAGCTGCTGTAGTATCGCATACCCAGCATCCCAAAGAGTCTCTCGAACTGTATCTGGGGAATGACCTTCGTGAGTGGATCCGTAGTGTTATTCTTCGTGTCAACTCTCCTGACCTCGATCTTCCGGCGATCAACTATCTCCCGGATCAGGTGATACCGCCTTAGAATATGCCTGGATCGCTGATGGGACCTGGGTTCCTTGGCCAAAGCCACCGCTACATTGTTATCGCAATACAAAGGTATTGGATACTCAATGGATGGAACCACTCCAAGTTCAGTTATGAACTTCTTCATCCAGACAGCCTCTTTGGCAGCATCGTTGGCAGCGATGTATTCAGCCTCCATCGTCGAGTCTGCGACGGCTTCCTGCTTGGAACTCTTCCAGCATACCACCCCTCCATTAAGGGTAAAGACAAATCCCGAGTGCGACTTAGAGTCGTCCTTATCACTCTGGAAGCTCGAATCGGTAAAGGACTCCATTTGGAGTTCTCCGTTACCATACACCAAGAGCATCTCTTTAGTCCTTCTCAAGTACTTGAAAATGCTCTTCACAGCTGTCCAGTGACTCTCTCCGAGATCTGCTTGATACCTACTTACTACACTTAGTGAGTATGCTACATCGGGTCTGGTACATAGTATCGCGTACATGATAGAGCCTACTGCCGAAGCATAGGGTATCCTTTGCAGGCGAGCTCTCTCCAAATCAGTCTTGGGAGACATCTTTTTGGAAAGAGTGAGTCCTGAGATCGTGGGTAAAGATCCACGCTTAGATTCTTCCATACTAAACTGCTTTAGTATGGTGTCAATGTACCTGGATTGGGACAATCCCAGTATCCGTTTAGATCTATCTCTATAGATCTTAATCCCCAACATGTAGGAGGCATCACTTAGATCTTTCATTAAGAATCTATATGATAAGAAGAGCTTGACCGATTGCAGCATAGGAATGTCATTTCCTATCAAGAGTATGTCATCTACGTAAAATACGAGGAAGACAACCTTACTCTCTGCCACCTTCTTGTATATACAAGGTTCATCTACGTTTTTGACGAAATCAAACTCTTTGATAACGAAATCAAAACAGATGTTCTAACTCCTTGATACTTGCTTTAACTTGTAGATGGATTTAAGCAGCTTGCACACCTTTTCGCTGCTCCCACTATCTACGAAGCCCTCTGGCTGAATTATGTATACGCACTCTTCCAAATCACCATTCAGAAAGGCGGCCTTAACATCCATTTGCCAGATTTCATAGTCATGGTATGCAGCAATGCCAAGCATGATCTGGATGGATTTAAGCATAGCCATTGGAGAAAAGGTTTCGTTATAATCCACACTTAGTCGTTGACGAAAACCCTTTGCAACAATTCTAGCTTTGAAAGTCTCCACTTTCCCATCTACACCAAGTTTTTTCTTGAAGATCCACTTGCTCCCAATGGGTTTTAGCCATTCAGGAGCATCTTCCAAATTCCATACTTTGTTGGTGTACATGGATTCCATCTCGGATCGCATTGCATCCAGCCACTTCACAGAGTCTCCACTCGTGATGGCCTGCTCGAAGCTAGTTAGGTCATCATCTTCCATGATGCAATCCTCGCTTCCACCATTAATGTGAAAACCGTAGTATCTCTCAGGTGGATGATGAACCCTACTAGATCGGCGGAGAGGCTGAGGTTCGTTGGGAGCTATCAAATCCTTTGATTCTACCAAATTATCTGTCGCAGTTTGTATTGCTGGAACTTCTTCCAGTTCTACCTCCTCGCCACTAATTTCTTTTGCAAGAAATTCCTTTTCTAAAAAGGTGGCATGTTGGGCAACAAACACCTTTTGTTCCTCAGGGTGGTAGAAGATATGTCAACGCGAATGCTTGGGATATCCTACAAACTTGCACAGAACAGACCTTGCCTCGAGCTTGTCCGGATTTTGCTTTTTAACATAGGCCGGGCAACCCCATATCTTAATAAAATTAAGATACGGTCTCTTCCCCTCCCATATCTCATATGGAGTGGTAGGCATGGATTTGCTTGGAACTCTATTCAATAGGTATATGGCTGTCTCAAGTGCATACCCCCAAAAGGAAATAGGTAACTCAGCGGTGCTCATCATAGAGCGCACCATATCTAATAGGGTGTGATTCCTCCGCTCCGATACGCCGTTGGGCTGTGGTATATACGGAGGAGTAAGCTGAGAGAGAATCCCATTCTCTTTTAGAAAGTCCAGGAAGTCCGTGCTCAAGTATTCACCTCCTCAATCAGATCGTAGGACTTTAATACTTTTGCTCGTTTGGTTCTCAACTTCTTGTTTATATTCTCTGAATTTCTCAAAAGTTTCAAACTTATGTTTCATCAGGAACACATATTCGAATCTAGAGAGATCGTCAGTGAATGTAATAAAGTATGAGGAACCATCCCTGGCATGTAGACATGGGACCGCATACATCATGTATCAGTCCCAAGAGTTCAGTAACTCTTTCTCCGTGTCCACTAAACGGAGTCTTGGTCATTTTGCCTTTGAGACAGGACTGGCAAGTGTCATAAGATGAGAATTCAAATGAATTCAAATAACCATCTTTATGTAACTTAGCGAGTCATGTCGTATTTATATGACCTAGTCTACAATGCCATAAGAAAGATTCGTTCATTTCTGAACTCTTCCTCTTATGTGTGTTTGTTATGCTCAGAATTATTGATTGATTTAGAACATAAATGCCATTGCACAATGTGCTTGATCCAACCAACTTTTGGTTCAGGAAAATGTTCATAACATTATCCTGTAATACAAAATTATATCCCTCTTTACTTAATAAAGAAACTGATATAATGTTTCATATCAGGTTCGGCATGTAATAGAATTCGTTCAGAATCAATGTATTACCACTTGGTAATACAAGGTGATATTCCCCGACGGATTTAGCTGCAACAATTGCACCATTTTCAACCCTTATGTCTTTATCACCTTCTCCCAGTTCTCTACCTTTCCTTAGCCCATGTAACAGATTACATATATGGGATCCTGACTCGGTATCCAATACCCAGGACGTAGAGCAAAGGGAGAAACAGTTCTCTGTAACGAACACACCCGAAGAAAATGCATCAACATGTACTTTCTTCAATCGGGTGGCATGGGAATCCTGGCATTCCCCTATATCTTGTTCAGTCTTATAACTCTTATAAGAAAGAACGGAACCAACGTTCCCCAGCACAGTATAATATGCGGGTTCGGTCAATACATCCATATTATTATCTTGATTAAGACGTGACATGGTCGCTACCTGGAGAGAGAAAGAAGAAAACACTTTAGCGTATGCTCTTGCAAGATCAGATTGGTTATTATTTTATCTAATTAGGATGGCTCCCACTGTTTTTTATCAAATTTTTCTTCAAACCCTAAAAGGAAAGACTAGCCGGGATTAATTACACCCTACAACTTCGCCAAACTTTCAGTCAGGCCAGTGCCGGTACTTTGAGGGAGGTTCCCCGTGCTATCGCACGGACCTAATTAAAATAAACCTCAATTTCCCAGAGGCATAGCCTCGTTGACACCTTTCTAGACACCTACTTGATCGGCTAATTGTCTTGTGTAAAACTCTCCCAGGAGTAATACTTACTCGCAGTGGGTATCGGGATCCAACTATCTCATAGAAGGTATGCAATCTCATCGCAAATTTCAACACTTGAAATTCCCGATAATATTTTTCTCCTAGCGTCCTATGACCTTGACGGAGGTCAACAAACCATAGGCTGCTAGTCAAGTTCAACCCGTCATTTCTTGATTGAATTAAACCCACCCGCACGACCCTTGACGGAGGTCAACAAGGTCGTACGACTATCTTAATCCAATCTGCATCATATGCATAAGCAGATAAATACTAGTCAGCTACCGAACACTACACCTTGACGGAGGTCAACAAACGTAGCACGAATACTAAGTAGAGCTTATCTGAAATGACGGAGGGCTACGACAGGTTTTTCTGAAAACCTTTTACGTAATGAACTTGATATCGTTGCGGAATCGAGTGATTTTGAGGCTTTTCCTAGTTTCGCTAAAGAGGTCACTCCCGGTGAAGGGATCTCGGCTCTTTCCTTATCGAATAAGGTGCAGGATATATTACATATATCACTATGCATAGCAAATACTGTAGCTACCCTTTTTGAAAATTTGATTCCACAACATCTTTTAGGTTTCTTTCTTTTCATTAATCTCATTAATGAAGTCCCATCATTTAAGCTTCCTAAGCATCACAGAAGAAACGAAAATACAACGTACGCTTATGCCATCCGCATTCGCCACAGTGTCCCGTTATGCACCGTTAGGTTACTTAACTAACGGCATACCGGGACGGGACTAGCGCGGGTGCAAAACATAAGCAATGTCTACTATATATCTCATATATAATATGTATCCATTCGTCTCATAATCCACAGTGATCACATCACAAAGCAGCAGAAGAAACATATGAAATATTGGATATACTAGGAGGTCCGTGTTTTATTTTGAACCTGTATAAAACACGGATTCCACGGTCTCGATGAATAGCCAAACCCACATCCCAAGACCCCTACGAGAGCGGCAAGCAACCCTACTAATTCTTAGAGTTAGGAGATCCGGACTCGACTCCTCGAGTTGGTCTCCCACTGGACTCTAGAACCCGGTTACTTGTACTCCCCTCCTTGGGTCTATCCTAATGCGGAAAAATAAATAATATACAACAATGGTGACATCATTCTCAACCTGGAAGTGCCCCAATAAAAGAATATTACATACATTGAACTTTACATGAATGAAAATAAAAACCTTCATCTCACATAAAACCCCCGGCTATCCAAAATACGACGATCCAATATAACATATCACAGTAACCCATAACATCGCATGTTATCAACGTAAGTAAATATGCATATCCCAGTTGTCGTTGACATATAGCAACGAAACCGGCGATACACCACATATTACACTTACGATCGCAGAAAAGAAAATGTCAAACTACAACATTTGGAATCCATAATAACCTTAGACATCATAAACCCGAAATATCACATATTACGGATTTCATGCCTAACTATATGAATTCCACATATTATATCACATTCCACAAATAACTAGACGATGTTAAACCTTTCGATCGAATCAACAAATTCCCAAAATTTCCCAGAAAGCTCAACACTTGAGCAGTATTAAAAATTCCCAGAAGCATGCCCCAGTACCAATGGACCAACCGTTAAAGTGTCGTCCCTTGCCTCCTTAGTGGCGCCGCGGAACCGCTGCCAAAACCATGTTTTGGCCGCGGTTCCATGGTCACTAGAGTGAGTTAGGGACTCGTTCTTCAAGCGGGTTCATACAATTACCTGCATGATTTTCTGAGGATCTTTAATCTGAAAAATTCTAACATTTTGAAAAATTTCCAGAAAGTGGGCAATTTCGGGTTTTCGGAGTTCGTTCGAACTTCTAACTTCGCCTAGACAACTCCTAATGCTCTACTAAGGCTCTGATACCACTGTAGGGTTCTTAGACACAACCACAAGGTTTCACAGGGTATCAAACATGCTATATTTAAAAATTTAGTGTGCCAAACAACCCTAACCAAAAATCTAACTAGAGTTTTAGAAGCTAAACTAGAAAGTAAACATCTTTACTTCTAAGTGATAACGGAATACAACCTTTGTAGACCAGTCTTTCACTTCAATGGCTCCTTGTAGTGGTCCCTTCGCTGCGATCATGGAACTCCGGGACTATTGCATGGTTTCTCAAGGTGAAAGGAACGATCTTGCTTGAAGTCTTTGAGGCCGAAGATGATCTACGTCGAGGAGACACTAACTCAAGCTACTACTTCACTAATGAGAGATTAGTGAAGCTAACACCCTATACTAAAGTGCTAATCTTGTAGAGGATGATGAAATAGGAAGTGGGCTCACTTTAGTTTTATTTTTCTCACAATATTTTCTCACTTTGGAAAAACCTAGAATTTTTTTTTCCAGGGGATGAAGATGATGATCAAGAGAAGAGAATGAACTAATTTCGTGAGAGAATCAACCATGGGTGATTTTGTATTATATAGCTAACTCATGTAGAGACATAACCATGGCTAAATTATAATGGTTAGGTTAACAAATATCTTAAGTAAAACAAAATGAGTGGACTAAGTCAATGCATCCACAAGCTTCTACAAGCTTCATGCATGTGACTAATTATCCACTAATTTGGATTTACTTTAAATATTTAAACCCCACATTATAATTAGTATGGTGTAAGTCTCATACACCCATGTAGTGTGTATCAACAACCATGACTCAAAAGAAAACACAATTAATATATCACATATATATTAAGTATGCACATGTGAGAAAATAAATACTTAAGTGAGCTAATATTAATTAATGTAAACTAGTATATCAAATATACAATTATACACTAAATTATCAAATCAACACTTGATTTAATAATCCGACCATATCTCATATAACTGACTAATATTATATGTACCAACTTATCGAATCAACACTTGATTCAATAACCCGGCTATATCACATATAACCGACCGATACAAAAATCGCGAGAACAGAATACGGTATCGCATACTCGTATTATTCTCGGTCCCGCACATATCACATATGTTCTCCTACTTCGTTTCTCCTGAGCCAGTAAAACCTCTATGTAGGACCCTAAAGACTCGTCAATACGCCGGCAGTAGGTGATGATCATATCAAACACCCAAAAGCCGTCAGCGGTACTAGCTGGACGTAACGGCTACCCGGGTATTAAGTGATCAGAAGATCAACAAGCAAGCCCACTCTAGCTCCTGTAAATCCTATCAGTAACACTACCGTACAGTCCGGTCTCTTCGTCTAAGATGTCGCATATCAAGTCTAGGGGTGGTAAACGTCAGACCCCAATAACTCGATAAGTGATGCCAATACGAGGCTCATAACGTGTCGAGAAACTACTGACAACACTTATCAGTAAATCTCTAAATCAGCCCTGGCCAGGGACTTCCAGTTAAAGCCAATCGAGCACTGCACGACATCTACCCCCAATACCGAGAGAGACGAAATCCCCTCCTATCGCTCATTGCCTCCATATGATTCGGGACTGTACCCAAAAACCACCATTTTGCACGTCCTCTTGAATGTGGTAAGGTGGAAATCAAAGCACAGTGGGAATCACACAAGACTCTATGACGATCTCGGGTCTACAGACTAACTTATACCAGTGTCACCAGAGAACTGCTATCTGACGTCAGGTATAATACCATCTAGGAGTTCTCGGCGAGTCCGTCCAGTGTACCCAGTCTTCACTGAGCACCCATATACCATCTATGATGTCGAACACCAATGGATATGGGATCATCCATCGCCCATCACATGGGTCGAGAAGCGTATACGCTAGTCTACTCTGGTATATCGATGCCCCGTCTCGATACACCCACGATTAGGAACATTAAAAGATGAACTTATGGACTACCATGGCCCCACTAGTATGATCTACATCATAATCTTGATAGTCAAGTACCCATCCTAAGGGCTTTACCAACATGTAACCATAAGACAGTATCAAGAGACAAGTATACATGTTACGATAAAGAGCAACCGGATAGCATACTATCATGTCGAGCAAGAAAGTCCTCTCTATATATGTTCAAGCATCCACTATAATATACATCATATGTACAATAATGGCCTCTAGGGAATACATACAACTAACACCTCTTTTGCTTCATTGCATCGATTCGCAGTTTGCTCACGGGTGGGTTGCGAGGATACTTTCGTTCCGCCTTGTATTATTATTTGTTCTAGTATTCTCCATCTACCGCTTCTACCATTGTATTTGTGACCTAGAGGTGTGACATTGAGATTGGTATATGTGTTGTTTCTCTGGTGTCGAGCTCACTTGAGCCGACGTGACATTTTCTTTTCCTTGTGCTTTTGTATGGTCACAAAACGGGTACAACACAAAATACATATAAGTAATGAATAAAAGCATCCCCAAGCGGGAGCTAGCTCTTCGCCAATGGCGGAATCATAAGCACATGCAATATATATATATATTGCATGTGGTTATGATTCCGCCATTGGAGAAGAGCTAGCTCCCGCTTGGGGATGCTTTTATTCATTACTTATATGTATTTTGTGTTGTACCCGTTTTGTGACCAGTATTTACAAAGGAGACTCTGCCGAAATTTTCGAAAAAATTTGATATTTTAAAATGCTTTAATGTGACTTTATTTTACTAAAAAAGTTAAGTTTTCCTCACTCTTTTTATTTAAACGGTTTAGATTTCTGAGCTTTGGCTTATTTAGATTACGTTACGTCTTTAGACGTTTCGTAATTTAAGTGCCAGTCATGTTCTGTACTTTCGGGTTGTGATACCTCGTGAGATTTTCCTAAAGGTAGTATAAGCAAAGGTATTAAAATATGTCATATGTAAGTTTGTGGTATTTAAACGAAAATTTCAAATAAAAGTTATATATCATAGTATTTTGAGATGAAATTTATTCTCAAAGGTTGTTTCATGATTACTAAGCAAGTTGTAATAACATGGATGAATGGTTATTAAGAAAAGTTGTGTTATTAACGAGTTTAGAAACGGATGTCGGAATAACTCCACATCCGACGATTTTTGAAAAGAGAACTTTTTAATTTAGGAAGAGAGGAGAAGAGAGGGGACTTACTAGATGAAATGAGACAGGGGAGGTTGAGAAAGAATTTGGAAGCTTTGTGGAGTCCCGGGTCGCCGGAATCGTCTCGAATCGTCGCCGGAACTTGAACTTGGGTTAACTCCACTTATACTCTTCTTTGACTTGGAAAATTTTGAGCATTTTGAATAATAGATTTCAAAATGGAGAGGGATAGGGTATGGGGTTGTATTTATAGGGTAGAATTAGGGTTTTGAGAATTAAAAAGAGAATTAAAAAGAGAATTAAAATACATTAAGATTTAGATTAAAAGCTTGTTTTTAATTATCTGTTTAATTGCAGTAAAAACAAACAGAAGAGAAGTAGTAGGGGTAGGCCAAAGGACTAGGGTTCAAATTTTGGGAGCATTCCTGACGGTTCAAACTGGCTGCGTCAGCCTTATTGAAATCTTCGCCAGTCGTTTGGAGTGGGTTGGGGTTTGGATTGGTGCCATGTGTCCTTATCTGTTCATATGACATTTTTCACATGTTTATTTTTAGTGACCTTTTATTTTTACGTGTATCGCATGCGTAAACTTTCGGGCTTCCAAAAAGTTTAAAAGAAAAATCGTAAAAATAATATGTGGCTGATGGGATTCGAACACATAGGTTACGTCACAGCAGTGCAAGGCTTTACCAGTGAGCTATAAGTTGTTTCTTTTTGTTTTTCAAACAAAATAATACTTAAAGTATACTCAGGCTTGCAAATACTCCATTCAATACATTAACTTTAAGAAAATTTTGTACATTAAAACAGAGTCGTTACACTGTCCCGCTAAAAGAAGTCAAGACAGAAGATATTCTGACATACTTCCGGCATAATATTCTATACCGCTTCGATACACCTAGAAGAATCATTTCTGACAACGGGCCTTCTTTCAAGAGCTTCAAAGTCTCAAGATTCGCTACTCAGCACAAGATATACTGGAGATATTCTACCTGAAAGTGTTTATTACTACCACCACTGGGTTTCACCAGCATCAAGCATGCCAATTTAAAAAAATTTGGAGTGCTAATTAACATTAACTGTCATGCCCCGCTTCCTAGAGTGCGATAAGATAGGCACGTGACAGAGCCAACCATGCTACCTGTGGATGGGAAACATCCCTCCACAGTCACATTACGGCTGTCTATAAGATATCAAGAATAGTAGAAATAAAATAAACTATCTAGTACATGTCCATGAGCCAGAATAAAAGAGTTAAGAAATAATATGTGGAAGCAATAGATCCAAGTACAATATGGAAAGTATGTCCCAAATACGGGCTCACAAAAGGAAATAAAAGTGCTGAAAGAAAACTAAACTAAAATACTAACAGGTCTTCACTGCTCGGCCTGTTGACTGAAATACTCCTGAACGGCCTGCGACATGGAGAAAGGATCTGGGCCAGGCAAAACCCAGACGTCAGTGCATCATAATATCAACAATAATACAATCAGGAGGTAACAAGACATGCATGCATGAGTATGAACAGTAATAAGAATATAACAATATCACGAATAAGGAACAGTGAAGGGTATAAGCACATGTGATGTACAGTGAATAATCTGAACTAAGCTACTAGGTTAATTACTGTCAAGTCTTTGAAATCAATTTGATGAATCGTCGATATAACTCAATAGTATCCCGTGCGTGCCCGGGATCACGGTCAAGACTCTCGGGCTGAATCCAAGACGTGCCACTAGGCAGTAAACAGGTAATATGTACAGACGAATGATGTCAACAGCATCATCCCGGGGCTGCCCTAGCCCGTAAAACTGATCAGTATAAGCATCGAACTGTCGAGTTATAAGTCAGGTTTCATCATTGATTTCCCCATACCCCTAAGTTATGTGTTCAAGTCAGGTATTGATAAATCTGAAGCTATTAGCCAACACAGGATCAAGCAGGAACAGGTTTGTCTATACAGACAACAGGACATGTCCATCGGGACAACATGTCAGGATTGTCGGCATTAGAAACAGAATCAGGTAACATGTCAAGTAGTGATATATCAGGTCATGTCAGGTAGTGTACATGTATCAAGTCATGTCAAGTAGTGATATATCAGGTTATGTCAGGTAGTGTACATGTATCAAGTCATGTGAAGTAGTGATATATCAGGTCATGTCAGGTAGTGTACATGTATCAAGTAGGTGCCCAACAGTAAAATGTAGCAAGTATTGAATCAGGGTAGAATGTGGATGTATGATAAGAACATGGGTGTACAAATATCCACTAGGGGTTATACCATGACTAAGCAGGATGCACAATATCAAGCATGGGGTACTAATGTATTAATAATATGAGTTAATGTAATATGGGGTGCAATTAGGTATGCAGAATTAATGGTATGTAGACACAAATGAATATGGATGCTCAAATAAATTTCAAGGGTTACAACTACAGTTCCATGGTTATGTAGGATGCACACTATCTAGCATGGAGTACTAATATAACAATAATATGAAACAATGTGACATGGCATGCAAATTGATATATAATTAATGGTATGGATGCATAAACATCGATTAGGGTTACATTTACAGTTCCCAAAACTAAGTGGGATGCACATTATTAAGCAGGGGGTGTTATTACCATAATAATATGAATTAATGTAATCTATAAATGCAGTTATATATATTTTAAATGATATGGATGCAAACGGTTATCCGAAAACAGTAAAACTGTAAAATGGATGCATAACTAAACAATATGTAATACTATTATTAAAATGGGTGCAGTATATTGTAGTATAGCATGTAGAAAGGTTAACTTCCCTCGATGGATCTCAATACGGATACGTACGGCATGTCCGACGTCGGGTAAACGTCGCAATATCCACACGCGCGCACGGACAAGACCAGGCCAAGAAAGAATACAACCACGCTAGCTGGGGTTGTTCACTGGATTACTCGGATCGTCGGCAACGGTCATGGCTCAGGCAGTGACCGAAAAGTACGGATCAAGAAATGAAAAGAAGAAGAAAGAAGGAGAAGGGCAAGAAGAAGAAAATAGGAAGGGATTGGGTTTGGTTGTTGTGGTGTTCTGGGGTCAGTGGAGGCTGCAAGGGGGTGACGTCGACGGTGGGCCGTCGAAGGTGAGGTTCACGACAAAGGGTTTGGTAAAAGGCAGTGGATGTTCTTGGGTTGCCGGGAATGGGGTCGGTTCTGTACATGGAAAAGTCAGGGTTGTGAGCTGGCTCGGGGTAAGGATGAGGCGACGACGACGTGGTCGCCGGCGGTGAGGTGGGGTGTGTGCAGGGATCGGTGAAGTTGAGGTCGGGGTCATTAGGAGTGGAATAGGGAGGTGATGAAGGTGCTGACGTAGACGAGTGGACGAGGGTGGTGGCGAGGTGAGGAGGCGACGACGAGGCCGTCGGCGGAGTGGACGACGATAACGACGAAGGCAAGCGAGGGCGCAGTGATGGGTTCACGTGGGTTGCAGTTGGGGAACGAAGGTGGTCGAGGAGGGGAAAGAAGAGGAGAGAGAAAGAGGATGGTGAGGGGAGGCCGACGAGGTCGACGGCGATGGTGGCGACAGGAGCGAGCACAAGGCGTGGGTTCTTGCTCGTGGAAGCGGGAATCACAAGTTTTTTTTGAGAAGATGATGGAGGAGAGAGAACGTTGGGAACTGAATAGGGTTTAATATAAATTAATATATAGAGAGAAGATAGTTGGGATCGAGAGGAGAGAGAAAGAGAGGAATAGAGAAAGAAAGAGAGTGTGTGTGTGTGCTGTGTTGAGAAAATATTTACAATCTTAAAAAAAAAAATTTGTTTGTTTAAAAAATTTTTAAACGTGAATAGTTAACAGTTAAATAAATAAAAATATATTATTAATAAAATTTGATACTTTGGCTAATACAAAAATAGTCCAAAACATGCCCGGGTCGGGTCTAAAAATCCAGTTTTAAAATACGGAAAATATACTTGTCGATCAAGATCAAAATAGGATATCCGGGTAACGAAAATGCATACCCTCAAGAACGCATGCACGTAGCGTGCACGTAGCAATCCAAACAGGTCCGTTTCACTGAACGGAATGAGAAAAAGATGCGCAGATGCTACAACAGGGTTAGGGGTATCAGGCAGGACATGCGATGTATTTTTAAAAATATTTTATATGACTTTAAATGTTATATTAAAAAAATGCAGATGCTAGAAATAATGCGAATATGCAATGTACAAATATTGAAAGCGCACGGATCTATATACTGAGCCAGGATAAACCATAAATAGGAATCAAGATGGGTTTCAAGCAAGCGGGTCGGGTCGGATGCAAATACAGATGTCAAAAACACTATTCGCACCCAAACACGGTAAATCAGGAAAATACCATAAATAAAGAAATACTTGAAATAGAACTGGTATAAATGAACTAGGGTTTTAAATTATACCCAACTACAAAAAGAATTTCGTCCTCGAAATTCCCAAGACAAGGAAAGGTAAACAACATGAATCTACAAGAATAGGTGTGGAAACTTCTGTCGAATCTCGTCTTCTCGTTTCTAAGTCGATACTTCGTATGAGCGATTTCCCCAAGAAACAAGTACAAGAGGGATAACCTTGTTTTTAAGGACCTTTTCTCTTCGATCAACAATCGACATCGGTCGTTCCTCAAAGGTCAAATCCTCTCTTACAGTCAACTCCGAATGATCCATCACGTGTATTTCATCTCGAACATACTTACGGAGTTGAGATACATGAAACACGTCATGAACATTCGCCAAAGATTGTGGTAACGCCAATCGATAAGCTACTTCTCCAACACGCTCCAAAATCTCGAAAGGCCCCACGAATCGAGGACTAAGCTTGTCTCGACTCCCAAAACGAATCACTCCTCTAGTCGGTGATATCCATATCACCAACAGCGAACTCTAGAGGTCTTCTCGATGTATCGGCCCAACTCTTCTGCCGATCCTGTGCTGCCTTCATGTGATTCCGGATATTAATAACCTTCTCAACGGTTTGCACGATCAAACCGGGTCCCAACAATCTTCGTTCACCAACATCGTCCCAACAAACAGGTGAACGACACTTGTGACCATACAATACTTCGAATGGAGCCATCTGAATAGTCGCCTGAAACCTGTTATTATACGAGAACTCCACCAAGTGCAAATGATCCTCCCATGAACCCTTGAAGTCCAACATGCAAGCTCTCAACATATCTTCAAGAGTTTGGATCGTTCTCTCCGACTGGCCATCTGTCTGAGGATGATAAGCTGTGCTAAACTTCAATCGTGTCCCCAAACTTTCCTGTAAGCTCCTCCAGAAGTGCGATAAGAACCAGGTATCGCGATCGGAAATGATGCTCACAGGTACTGATTGATCTGTTTTAGTGTAGTTTAACCGCAATCAGAACGGTGTCGCGCGTAGCTAGACCAAGGTGAGTACGGGTCGTCCTCAGGGAAACGTGGAACCTTTCATTCTTAATTTAGGTGTGTTGATTAGGAAGGGAGAATAGAGAATGGTGAAGAATGGTTGTAGGTTCTAGATCTACGTCAAACACAGATGCAGAATATAGATCTGGATTAACTACGGATGTAGGATTTATATTAAAAGAGGGCTTGTAGGATTCATTAGGATTTAGTAGTTATGGATGATTAATTAAAGATTACTCTTTTTATCGTTTAATAGATTTAAAATTAGAACGACAGTGATGCATGTAGATTAGGGTTTCTGGAGGGAAAAGGGTTCCCACTATTAACCCATATCTCGACATGGAACTCCGTTCATATTTAGCCTTTACCAAAACAATAGTTAATCTAATCTCTAATCGTGGTCGCGATTATCAATGAATTGATAGCGCGCCCAATTAGGATGTTAACTATTCTTTTGATAGAGTTTATAAACTTTATAGGACTTAAAAAGAGTTTAAGGATCTTCATCATCCATTAACCTACCCTAATCCCATAAACCCTAACAAGCGAAGAATTGCTCGCGCATGTTGGGAGAAGAAGAGATGGAGAGAGAAATCATATTAAAACTATAAAGAGATAGAATAAGAAAACTACTACCTTTATTAATCAACAAAATTCATTTACACTTTGTTCCCTTAGAAAATGATTACAAAATGCTAGTTTGCTTCTCGATCTCTTCTAAGAAGGTAGATGAACCGTTGATGATCAGCCTAGATGCGTGAGCCTGTCATGGTCTTCGTGAGCTCTTCAGCTTGATGATTTTTCCACAAGGCTCTCGGTCCTTATTTATAGTCCCAGAGCCAGAACCGTAGTTTCCTAATTTGGAAACCATTGGTTAAGATCCTAACAGCAAAATCCCAACTCCCAACTCATCTGATACGCGGAGGAACTGCGGCCAATAGGTAGGTTTGGCCGCGAATCCGCGGTGGAATGGTGAGATCTTGGGTTCATTCTTCTAGTGGCTTCTTCTGGTGACACGTGGTGATCTTTTGGATCTCTGGAAACTGAAAATATTTTCTACTTCACTGCCAGAATTGATTTCTCTAGTTTACTTTCTTAATTAGGCAGGTTTGTTTTGCCAACTTTGATTTCCTTGATTTCAGCCCTGAAAATTCTGCATAATAACTCAACAAATAATATTAGTAGAGTTTGTTTTATTGAGATATTAACTTAACCATTAAGAATTGGTCAAAGGTATTTAATAAGATAAGCATATTTAAATGGGCCAAATGTTACATGGATATTATATGCTTACTTTTTCCTACCAAATGTTAATTATAATATATAAACACATGGAAATAGTATTTTTACAGATAAACCTTCATATGTATCATATATTATAATAAACACCTTTATTATATAGAAATAGTAGGAAAAATGTCATATTAAATGTGCAGTTTTATCAACTGAACAAATACCTCCAAACTTATCTTTGATCGTCCCGAGCAAACTAGTTTATTCAAGAGAAAAAAGAAAGGAGAAAGCTAAGCACACTTTCGTAGGTAACACGATTGTACTGAGCGCGTGCAACAAGCCGTTAAACCCCTAGGTGTCCTTAGTAGGAGGAGTGTTGTCTCCTGAGGGTTTTCAGTGGATTACACGCACAAAATCCTATAATAAAATAGAGATGGTGAAAGTTTACATATAAAGATAAGAACTATAAAAGAAAGAACTTGAAAATAAGAGTTTTCGACTACACCAGTTTTTCAGTTACTATGAGCCCTATCTTAATGTTCGTGAAAAAATATTAGAAATCACATCATCCCTCAATAAAACATCGCCTTTAGTTTTCCTCCCTATCTTTCCTCCAAACATTGATCATATACCCCTACGTGTGTGAACTGGACATCCCTACACTCGTAGAATTCAATTCAAGCAATCATACTCTTGTCCATATACCTTAGTACTTTTTAATCGATATTTATATGGAATATGCTCACACATTTTTCATGCGACCGTTAATATGTCTTGAGGTACTAACCGACCGATTACTCATGTGCTTGTTAATTAGGTGCTTTTCCTCGTCTTGCAACACCTAAGGCTTAGCAGTGGCTCCCAAACCGGTTGGTCTAAGGCACTGGGTGATAAAGCACCCTCGCTATATTTTTTTATTGCTGCCTCGGTGATAACAAAACCAGTGTTCATTTTTCTTTTCACCATTTTATCTTTTATTCTCCACTTTTATTTTCTTCATACATTGGCTTTTAGACAAGAGCATTTCAAGGTATCCTCTACTATCTTGAGTTTCAAGATGTGTGTAAGTGCGTATAGTAGGATATAAACGTTCAAATGTTTGGCTTCCAGAATAGGAACTATTTTTCAGGCTTATTTTTATCCTCAGATTAGTAGTTTCCTTCATCTTACTAACCCTTAAGACAACAGCTCATAACTACTTATTACTAGTTTCATTTAAGAGAACATCTAACTTTCTTGTTTTTCTTAAACTATTCCTATCTTTTAAATATAATTTTTCACTTTCTACTCTTTTATTATAAAAAAAAATTTGTGCTTATATATAGTATAATGCAAAGTATTGTGTAAATAAGCACAAACCTCCCCCAAACCTGTTTGCAGTAGTGTCCTCACTATTGTCATCTTTTAAATCTCAAAAACTTGTAGACTTGAGAGGAAAGGTTATTAACGGGGGCAACAAAAATTGAAAGTGAAAATCCTCCCCCAAATTTATTTTTGGCTCACAATTTTGAGGACAAATTTTATTTTCAAGAGCCAAAAATATACCCCCCAAACTTGAGTTAAACAATATTAAGCATTTTAAGGGGGATAAAGTTATTTGGTCAATATAAGACTTTACAAAGACCAAAAGTTAATACCAACCATTCAAAGATTTTATTAATGTAACGTATAGGTTGGTGGAAGAACATGTTATATAGAGCCAAGAAAATGTGGGGAAGAGATAAGTGGTGGTATGGAAAGGGTTTGCGTGAACGTGAATGTGAAGAAATAAGAGGTGATAAATAAAAACAAGAATGTGAATGATTAGAAATGAGTGGAATATTGGCATTCTCGTATTTTATAAGAAGAAAGGGTGGTGGTTCAACTTCTATAGGTGGAGGTTGATTAATCACAATATCCATGTTGTTTAGGAATGCAAGTTCGTCAGCAAAAAGTTCTTCAAAACTTTCATTGATGGTGTAATCGAACATTTTGTTGTCAGTAAGTTTTGTGCCAGAATTTAACATACTTGATTTGTCAAAAATTATGGAGGTAGGAGACTCGAAAAACTCATCTACCTCATTTTCAAAAGTATCCAAATCAAGTTGGCTTTCTGCAATTATCAAACTTGAATTATCGGATTGTGATTCATCAACACTCACTGAAATTATAGGAAGAACAGAAGAAGAACCTGAGAAAGTAGAAGGTGAAATGGGTAAACAAATTGGTGTGTCGAGTATCGCTGAACCAGATGTGGGAGATGAAGGCTGAATTTCGGTCTGCTGTTCGGTTATACAATTATCATCAACTTCAAGACGCAATATGGGGTTCGGGAAGAATAGTTAAAGGATCAAGATGATGACCACAAGGAAGTGAAAGGAGCTGATGAATTGGTGGGACAAAATCATCCAAATTTTCGGGTTCATCATTTAATATATCCCCAATGTCAATTTCCTCATTCAAGTGAAGGTTATAATTCTCAAACACCTCATTAAAATTATGGTTTTCAATCAATTTTGGTTCAATAGTGGAGGTGTAGAGATCACAAAGGTTGGGTGTGGTTTCACTTGAAATGGACCCTTTATAGTCGGGTAAATCAAACACTTCAAAGTCACACAACTTATCAATTGGTGGATCATTTTGTGTACTCGATGAATCTGTGAAACTGGAGTTGTGGATTTCAGTTTGGAAAGGGAAGGTTTGATTAGGAAAGGTGTATAGTTTTCTCTCACTACCCAAATTCTCACTTTGTCCTATGGCCATATTAGATATTGAAATTTTTTTAGCTGGTTCAGAACTAGTTGCTCCTTCATATTTAGCCATGCTTCCCTTCCATTCCTCTCTGATGCGGTTCAACATCACTAAACCTTCTTCTAATGTCCGCTCAAGACTTGACTTGGGTTGATAAGGAGTTTCAGTATAAGATTGAAATTCTTATGGACAATTAAAACTTCCAAATGACTGATTAGAAGGTCCGTTTAGAGAAGGTGGGAAAGTCGGATTGGATTGATAGGAACAGAATGGTTGTGAAAATTGGGCAGGAGTAGGATCAACATTGTGATAAGAAGAATATTGATATTGGTTGGTCGGTTGGCTATTGGATATCATACATGCCACAAACCGATTATGAAATTCTTCTTTAGAAAGTGGAGGTGATGGTTGATATTGGTCCGGATTGAAACTTTGGTCTTTAGCCCTAGTTATATGCTCAACAATGGACATGCGTCTAGGGGCATCCTCACTCGGAGTATCAACGGAAACAGATGTAGAATTAGGATACGGTTGATAAGACCTGGACTGAGGTGGCCAACTGTTTCTATCCGCTTGCGCTATCCGATCTCTTAAAGACATGGGAGAGTCGGATGGTATACCGAAGTGATTACGAAAACAAGAAATATCTGGTTGTGGACAGCAAAGCTCGGCAAGAGTTCGTCTGTTTGGATCACCCATTATAAGAAGAGAAGAGGGGGGAAGGGTAAAAAGGAAAAGAAAAAAATTGGATTGTTTTGCTTTAAAAGTGGACTTGGGGGTTTACTCACAAAATCACAAAAAATGCACAAACAACCTTAGAACTATGGTTACCTAGGACAAGCTCTAGACCGCTCATAGACTTCCAAAAGACAAACCGTAGGATCAATCCTCTACCATCTCTTTATAACTCTTGTGGCCAGGTAAGTGCCAGGTAAGTGGGAGGTATCCTCTATATAAATCACCAAAAATAGCGGGCCTAATTAAGTAACCACTTGCCTTAGACACACTTGCCTAGGCACCACAAAAGTAATGCGGATAAGCGATAGATTTCCCACGACCTTCCTCTGTTCTTATTAAGCGCGATAGTCCTTAGAGTCTCGGTCTAGATATATTTTGATTAAAGTAGGGTTGATGCGGATGCTTGTTTTGTGATTTGTGGGGCCTAGGAAAGGTGGTGAAATCCCCACCTAATCTAAATTTTGGTCTTGCCCCTTAAAGTCCGTATTAAAATATGAATAAACAAACCAATTACAAAACTTTGCAAAATGATTTATGAGCGGCAATATTTTGCAAAGAATCCTGCAGAAAAGATATTTTATTAGATTTCACAAGAGAGAGAAAGATATAGAGAAGATACCAGAGAAGTTTGAAACCCTAAATCCCCTAATGAGCCGCGGTTCCGCCGCCGACTAGGAAGATCTGATGAATATTTTTGCCACGTGGTCTCCCTTTCTCCTCTGGATCTTGATTAATGTCTCTTAATCTCTGTTTCCTCAAGTCTGTGACTCCAGATTCCCTCGCAAAAATTCACACAATAATCGTTAAATATACAATTTGCAGTTTTGTTTATTTTTATGATATAGATCGAATAAGAATTCAACACGAATAGTAAGAAAAATAAATTACGTACGTATCCCCGGCAACGGCGCTATTTGATTGATCTGTTTTAGTGTTGTAGTTTAACCGCAATCAGAACGGTGTCGCGCGTAGCTAGACCGAGGTGAGTATGGGTCGTCCTCAGGGAAACGTGAAACCTTTCATTCTTACTTTAGGTGTGTAGATTAGGAAGGGAGAATAGAGAATGGTGAAGAATGGTTGTAGGTTCTAGATCTACGTCAAACACGGATGCAGAATATAGATCTATATTAACTACGGATGTAGGATTTATATTAAAAGACGGCTTGTAGGGTTCATTAGGATTTAGTAATTATGCATGATTAATTAAAGATTACTCTTTTTATCCTTTAATAGATTTAAAACTAGAACGACAGTGATGCATGTGGATTAGGGTTTCTGGAGGGAAAAGGGTTCCCACTCTTAACCCCTATCTCGACATGGAACTCCGTTCATATCTAGCCTTTACCAAAACAATAGTTAATCTAATCTCTAATCGTGGCCGCGATTATCAATGAATTGATAGCGCGCCCAATTAGGATGTTGACTATTCTTTTGATAGAGTTTATAAACTTTATAGGACTTAAAAAGAGTTTAAGGATCTTCATCATCCATTAACCTACCCTAATCCCATAAACCCTAACAAACGAAGAATTACTCGCGCATGTTGGGAGAAGAAGAGATGGAGAGAGAAATCATATTAAAACTACAAAGAGATAGAATAAGAAAACTACTACCTTTATTAATCAACAAAATTCATTTACACTTTGTTCCTTTAGAAAATGATTACAAAATGCTAGTTTGCTTCTCGATCTCTTCTAAGGAGGTAGATGAACTGTTGATGATCAGCCTGGATGCGTGAGCCTGTCGTGGACTTCGTGATCTTTTCAGCTTGATGATTTTTCTAAGAGACTCTCGGTTTTTATTTATAGTCCCAGAGCCAGAACCGTAGTTTCCTAATTTGGAAACCATCGGTTAAGATCCTAACAGCAAAATCCTAACTCCCAACTCGTCTGATACGCGGCGGAGCCGCGGCCAATAGGTAGGTTTGGCCGCGGATCCGCGGTGGAATGGTGAGATCTTGGGCTCATTCTTCTTGTGGATTCTTCTGGTGACACGTGGTGATCTTTTGAATCTCTGGAAACTGAAAATCTTTTCTACGTCACTGCCAGAATTGATTTCTTTAGTTTACTTTCTTAATTAGGCAGGTTTATTTTGCCAACTTTGATTTCCTTGATTTCAGCCCTGAAAATTCTGCACAATAACTCAACAAATAATATTAGTAAAGTTTGTTTTATTGAGATATTAACTTAACCATTAAGAATTGGTCAAAGGTATTTAATAAGGTGAGCATATTTAAATGGGCCAAATGTTACATGGATATTATATGCTTACTTTTTCCTACCAAATGTTAATTATAATATATAAACACATGGAAATAGTATTTTTACAGATAAACCCTCATATGTATCATATATTATAATAAACACCTTTATTATATAGAAATAGTAGGAAAAATGTCAAATTAAATGTGCAGTTTTATCAACTGAACAGGTACTCCATGCAATCTCACAATCTCCTGCATGTACCGTTCTGCTAACGCTTCCGTTGACTGACCAACTCGAAACGGAATGAAATGAGCTGCCTTGGTCAATCGATCAACAATCACCCAAACTGCATTGTTTCCCTTTGGACTCCGCGGTAAAGCTATCACGAAATCCATGGTTATATGTTCCCACTTCCATCGAGGAATCGGAAGTGGTTGCAATAAACCAGCTACTCTTTGATGTTCAGCCTTAACTTGCTGACACACCAAGTACTTCGCTTCAAAGCGGGCAATCTCCCTTTTCAAACCTTCCCACTAGAAATGCTGTCTTAGATCGCGGTACATTTTCGTGCCTCCTGGATGTACGGAATACACGGAACTGTGTGCCTCCTTCAAAACTTCTTCGCGAATGTCTCCTTTCGGCACACACAAACGGCTACCATATCTCAACGAACCGTCTTCATGAATCAATAAGCCCGTTCGAAGTCCAGCTTCAACCTGTTCTCGAAACTTCTGCAATCTTGGGTCCTGTGACTGCGCTGCTTTATTACTCTCGATCAACGACGACTGTACTTGCAGCTGCATCAACTGTCCTGAAGAATGCGGTAGCACAATCTCCAACTCGAATCTTCGAAAATCTTCGATAAGCTCCTTCCGTGCAGTCAACATCCGAATTGCAGGAAACCGACTAAGCGCATCCGGCACTACATTAACTTTTCCCGGATGGTACTTGAGATCAAGATCGTAGTCAGCCACCAGCTCCAACCATCTACGCTGCCTCATGTTAAACTTTTTCTATGTGAACACATACTTTAGGCTTTTGTGATCGGTGAATACTTTGACCCTTTCGCCCAATAAGTAGTGTCTCCAAATCTTCAAAGCTAAAATCACTGCTGCTGGCTCCAAATCATGAGTTGGGTAATTTCTTCTCATGGGTCTTCAACTGTCTCGATGCGTAAGCTATAACCTTCCTATGCTGCATCAAAACACATCCCAAACCTTTCCCAGATGCGTCGCTGTGAATCACCAATCCTCCGGAACTGTCTGGTACGATCAAAATAGGAGCGGTTATCAACCTTCGCTTCAACACCTCAAAAGATGACGCACAACTATCCGTCCATACGAACGGTACCTCCTTCCGTATAAGCTTGGTCAAAGGCTCAGCCAATCGAGAAAATTTTTCCACGAATCTTCTCTAATATCCTGCAAGTCCCAGAAAACTTCTGATCTACACTACATTCCTCGGAATCGGCCAATCTTGAACTGCTGTAATCTTCTCAGGGTCAACGGCGATTCCATCTCCGGATACAACATGCCCCAAGACTTCACTTCTTTAAGCCAAAACTCGCACTTGCTCATCTTTGCATACAATCTTTCTTGCCTCAATGTCTGCAGGGCGATCGTCAAGTGTCCTACATGCTCTTCAATACTCCTCGAGTAAACCAGATTATCAATGAACACCACAATAAACTTGTCCAAGAACGGTGAAAAGATTTGGTTCATCAAGTCCATAAATATTGTCGGTGCATTCGTGACTCCGAATGGCATCACTAAATACTCGTAATGTCCATACCGAGTTCGGAACGCAGTCTTGCAAATATCCTCTGATTTAACTCGGACCTGATGATATCCGGATAGCAAATCCAGCTTCGAGAATACCCTCGCACCACTAAGTTGCCCGAACAATTCACCAATGCGAGGGATCGGGTACTTGTTCTTAATAGTCACCCGGTTTAATTCTCGATAATCGATGTGCATCCTCCTTGTGCCATCTTTCTTCTTGACTAGAAGAACTGGAGCTCCCTGAGGTGAATTACTGCTTCGAATCCAACCCTTCTCTAGCAATTCAGTAACCTGCTTCTTGACTTCTTCCAACTCCACTGGTGCCATTGGATAGTACGCCTTTGAGATTGGCGCTGCACCAGGAACAAGATCAATCGCGAACTCTACATCTCGTTTTGGCGGTAAACCCAAGATGTCCTCGAACACGTCCATGAACTCTCGAACTATAGCTGGCGCTCCTCCTTATCAACTTACATCGACGAAAGAACACCATTTGTCGTCTTAGCCCTAAACTCGACTGGCCCGACAAAACTGCTTTCTTCAGCAAAACAAACTCCGGATGTCCGGGAATCTGAAAAATTACTTTCTTTGCCCTACAATCAATGTGAGCATGGAAAGTGCCGAGAAAATCCATTCCCAAGACAATAACAAACAAAGGGATGCACCAGAATTGAATAATTCTAATGCGGGAAAACTTGAACAAGTAGGATACCAGAAACAACTTTATCTGAAGCCAAGACACTGAAGAAGATAAGCACGACAAACAGGATTCAAGCTGAGGATAAAACATGAACTGGAAAGCAGGAGCAGTAAGGAAATATAACAACCATGAAACAAGGAAGTGAATCAAGACTAGGACTCCAAGTTACTTAAATAGAGTACCGCATTGTAACCATACTGCAGTTCATGGGTACAATCACATAACTCCGTTCAAGTCGCCCAAATCTTAGTATCAGAATAGAAAGAAACAATAGGGAACCAGAAGGTTTCAAGTCGAGATGCAAAGTTGTTTGCATATCATCAAGGCAAGGGTCAAGAGAGAGATAAGATTCAAGGATCACGATAACAATGTGGCAGGACATGTTCCTAATTACGGGTTTTCTGATTCATGTATTGGGTCTAATACCCAACTATAAAAGAGTCAAACCCGATTAACCTAAATCCTATGGCTCTGATACCAAACAAACCATGTCACGCCCCGCATCCCAGAGTGCGATAAGATAGGCACGTGACAGAGCCAACCATGCTACCTGTGGATAGGAAACATCCCTCCACAGTCACATTACGGCTGTCTATAAGATATCAAGAACAGTAGAAATAAAATAAACTATCTACATGTCCATGAGCCAGAATAAATGAGTCACGAAATAATATGTGGAAGCAATAGATCCAAGTAACAATAACAATCTGGAAAGTACGTCCCAAATACGAGCTCACAATAGGAAATAAAAGTGCTGAAAGAAAACTAAACTAAAATAATAATAAGCCCTCACTGCTCGGCCTGCTGACTAAAATACTCCTGAACGGCCCACGACAGGGAGAGAGGATCTGGGCCATGCAAAACCCAGACGTCACTACGTCATAATATCAATAATAATACAATCAGGAGGTAACAAGACATGCAGGGATGAGTATGAACAGTAATAAGAGTATAACAGTATCACGAATAAGGAACAATGAAGGGTATAAGCACATGTGATGGACAGCGAATAATCTGAACTAAGCTACTGGGTTAATTACTCTCAAGTCTTTGAAATCAATTTGATGAATCGTCGATGTAACTCAATAGTATCCCATGCGTGCCCGGGACCATGGTCAAAACTCTCGGGCTGAATCCGAGACGTGCCGCTAGGCAGTAAACATGTAACATGTACAGACGAATGATGTCAACAGCATCATCCCGGGGCTGCCCTAGCCCGTAAAACTGATCAGTATAAGCATCGAACTATCGAGTTACAAGTCAAGTTTCATCATTGATTTCCCCATACCCCAAGTTATGTGTTCAAGTCGGATATTGATAAATCTGAAGCTAATGCCAACACAGGATCAAGCAGGAACAGGTTTGTCTATACAGACAACAGGATATGTTCATCGGGATAACATGTCAGGATTGTCAGCATTAGAAACCGAATTAGGTAACATGTCAAGTAGTGATATATCAGGTCATGTCAGGTAGTGTACATGTATTAAATCATGTCAAATAGTGATATATCAGGTCATGTCAAGTAGTGTACATGTATCAAGTCATGTCAAGTAGTGATATATCAGGTCATGTCAGGTAGTGTACATGTATCAAGTGGGTGCCCAACAGTAAAATATAGCAAGTATTGAATCAGGGTAGAATGCAGATGTATGATAACAGCATGGGTGTACTGTTGGGCTTCCCTTGCACCTAGTCTAGGGTTTGGTAGCATCACACATGCCACTTTAAAATTTTAGAGAGGTGCAAAGCAAGTAAACCATGAATCATGCTAGAATTTCTAGGGTAACAAGTTTGTATCACATACAAAGAACTAAAGACATAGGGATTACAACCTTTGTAGTCCGTTCCTACGCTTCATAAGCTCCGTGTTGAGGTCCCTTCACTGCGATCATCATGAACTCTGACTCTCGAGAGGCTCCATGAAGAGAATGATGCACCTTGCTTGAAGACTTCATTAATCCAAGATGATTTACCTTGAAGAATCTCAAACCTAAGCTCTTGCTAGACTAATCAAGTATTAGCAGAGCAAACACCCTAATCTAAGTGGCTAGAATAGATGAGGATGATGAAGTAGGAATTTTTCTCTCGTTTGTTTTCATATTCTCACATATAAACATCACAAATAAAAAAGCTAGTGGAGTTTTTCTTCATGAAGAAGAAGAAGAAATATGAAGCAAATCCTTTTGTGATGAATAATGAATTATTATTGTGGTTACAAAATCTACCATGGGTTAAGAATGATAGAGTTAACCCTTGTAGAGAATTAACTATAGGCTAGGGTTTGGGTTGGGTTAATAAATATCAACACAAAATATCAAAGGTCAAAGTCAAAGCTTCACGAAGCTTCATGAAAGCTTCATCCAACCTTAACTTTAATCCAAACCCTAACCATGTTTAAACTCTACATAGCATGTTGCATTTGTAACCCTAACTTGTTACAATATTATATATCACATATATAATATATTTTGTAACAAAAGAAAATAATATAATTAACATATATCGCATATATATCAATGTATTATCCCGTGAGAAAATGAATCAATAAAGCGATCTTACATTAGTTAATGTAAAGTAATATATCACATATATAATTATACATTAAATTATCGAATCAACACTTGATCCGATAACCCGGCTTTAATACATATAACCGACTAATATAACATGTACCATTTCATCGAATCAACACTTGATCCGATGACCCGGCTATATCACATATACCCGGCCGATATCTCATATCGCAAGAATAGAATACGGTATCTCATAACGTATTATTCTTGGTCCTGCACATATCACATATGTGCTCCTACTCCATTTTTCCTGAGCCAGGAAACCTCTGTGTAGGACTCTGAAGAATCGTCAATACGCCGACAGTAGGTGATGATCATATCAAACACCCACAAGCTGCAAGCGGTCAGCTAAACGTAATAGTTATCCAGGTATTGAGAGATGATAAGATCAACAAGAAAGCATGTACATTCTCCTGCGAGTCCAATCAGTAACACTCCCGTATAGTCCAGTCTCTTCGTTTGATATGTCGCATATCTCGCCTAAGGGTGGTAAACATCAGACCCCAGTAGCTTGATAAGTCGTGTCGATATGAGGTCCATAACAGTTTGAGAAACTACTGATAACACTTACCAGTAAATCTCAGCAACCATGGCCAGGGATTTCCAGTTATAGCCAATCGAACACAGCACAACATCAACTCCCTATACCGGGAGAGACGAAACCCCTCCTATCGCTCATTGCCTCCATGTAATTCGGGACTGTACCCAAAAGCCACCATTTTGTACGCCCTCTTGGACGTGGTATGATGGAAATCAAAGAATAATGGGAATCACACAAGACTCTATGACGATCTCGGGTCTACAGACTAACCTGTACTAGTGTCACTAGAGAACTGCCATCTGACGTGAGGTATAATACCATCTGGGAGTTCTCGGCAAGTCCGTTCAGTGTACCCAGTCTCCACTGAGCACCCGTATACTGTCTCTGATGTCAAACACCAATGGATATGGGATCATCCATCGCCCATCTACATGGGTCGAGAAGCATACGCTAGTCTACTCTGGTATATCGATGCCCTGTCTCGATACACCTACGACTAGGAACATTTGAAGGATGTACTTAGCGACTACACTGTCCCCACTAGTATGATCTGCATCATAGTCCTGGTAGTCAAGTACTCATCCTAAGGGCTTTATCAACATGTAACATAGAGACTATCAAAGTACATGTTAAGATAAAGAGCAACCAGATAGCATACTTTCATGTCGAGAAAGAAAGTCCTCCATATATATGTCCAAGCATCCACTACATTATCTATCGTATGTACAGTAATGGCCTCTAGGGCATACATATCACTAACAATCTCCCACTTGCACTAGGGCCATCTGTTGTTGTATCCCATACCCAACAATCAGCTGTGGTTGAAATATTTCATACTCAACCATCCCATAAAAGTCTCTACTGGGAAATAGGCTTTTGTGATTGGATCCGCGCTGTTGTCCTCTGTATCTACTCTCATGACCTCGATCTCCCTGGAGATCATCCATCTCCTTGATCAGGTGATACTGCCTAAGAATATGTCTGGATCACTGATGGGATGGGGGTTCCTAGGCCAAAACCACAACTCCATTATCATACAATGGTAGGAATGAAGTTCATCTCATGAACTTATATATATCCAGACTGCCTCTTTGGTAGCATCTTTGGTAACGATGTATCTTGCCTCTAATCGTCTAGTTTGTCACGGTATCTAGCTTGGAACTCTTCCAACATACCGTCCCTCCACTGAGGGTAAAGACAATGCCTGTGACTGACATTCAGTCGACCTTATCACTCTGGAAGCTTTCCAGTGATTCTCCCCAGGATCGATTGATACCATCTCACTACACCTAGTGAGAATCCTAACATCCAATTAGATCTATCTCATAGATCCAAAATCCAGGATTCAGGAGGTATCACCTTGATCCTATATGAAGAATCCTTGTGATAAGAGGTGATTGACCGAGCGTAGCATAGGAAACTCCTTCCTTATCAAGAGTATATCTTCCACGTACTATACGAGGATCACCACCATACTCCCTACTACATTTTTTTGTATATACAAGGTTCATCCACCATTTTGATGAAGTCAAACTCTTTGACCACCACATCAAAACAGATGTTCCAACTCCGCGATGCCTATTTTAACCTGTAAAGCAACTTGCACACCTTTCTGCTGCTCTCATTGTCTATGAAGCCCTCTGGATGTGTACTTACAGACGCCTTCTTCTAAATCATCATTTAGAACAGTAGTCATGACACCCAACCACCAGATATCGTAGTTATGGTATGTAGCAATGGCAAGTAGGATCTGGATGGACTTAAGCATAGCTTTAAAAGTCTTAACCTTTTCATGTACACCTAGTAATCTTCTCAAGATATACTTACTCCTGATGGGGATTTAACCCTTCAGATAAAGCAACCAAAGTCCATACTTTGTTGGTGTATATGGATTCCATCTCAGATCGCTTAGCATCAAGCCATTCTTACAGAGTCCCCACTCTTGATGGCCTGCTCGAAACCAGTTGGGTCATCATCTTATGATGCAATCCTCGCTCCCACTATCACCGAGAATACAACAGTATCTCTCAAGTGGATGAGGAACCCTACCAGATCAGCGGAGAGGCTGAGGTTCGTTGGAAACTATTGAATCCTCCGGGTTTACCAAATCATCAGCTGCAGTTTGTATAGCTGGAACTCCTTCCAGTTCTACCTCATGACTACTAATTTCTTCACAAGAAATTCCCTTTCTCAAAGGTGGCATGCTGAGAAACAAAACACCTTTTGTTCCTCGATTCAGTAGAAGATATTCCCTTGCTAATGCTTGGGATATCCAACAAACTTCCACAGAACTGACCTTGCCTCGAGTTTGTCCGGATCATGCTTTTGACATAGGCCGGACAACCCCAAATCTTAATATTTTTAAGAGATGGGCTCTTCCCATACCATATCACATATGGAATGGTAGGCACCTGATTTGATTAGAACCCAATTCAATAGGTATGCAGCTTCATAAGTGCATAACACCCAAAAGAAAATAGGTAACTTAGTAGTACTCATCATAGAGAACACCATATCACATAGGGTGCGATTGCTCCGCCCCGATGCACCGACGTGTTGTGGTGTATACGGAGGAGTAATGCTGAGAGAGAATCTCATTCTCGTTTAGAATTGTCACGACCCGCAGGGTACGGAACGTGACTGGCACTTAAGTTTACGAAACGTCTCAAGACGTCCGTAAAATAAGTAAGCCAAAGCCCAAAAACCAAAACCAAATAAGCAAAAGAGTGAAGAAAAACCAATCAATTGAAAGCGAGTTTATCAAATGAGTCATATCAAGCCTTTTTTTAAAAACAATATCAATTTTTCCGAAAATTTCGGCAGAGTCTCCTTTGTAAATACTGGCCCCCAAAATGGGTACAACAAGAATATATATAAATCCAACAAATAAGGCATCCCCAAGCGGGAGCTAGCTCTTCGCCACAAGGCGGTCACAAATCCCACGCAATATAAAACAACAACATGCAAAATAATCATAAAGAAGCATGAGAAAAACAGCATGTCGACTCAAGTGAGCTCGACCCCAAAATACAGCATAAAAAGTCCACAAATCTCACAGTCTCATCTCTAGGTCAATATACAACAATACTGGTAGATACAGTAGATGGAGTACACTAGATACAAAGAATATACAAGGTGGTACAAAAAATAATAATATAACCCACCTAAGAGCAAAACCTCGAGTCCAGGCAAAAGAAGCAAGTGCGCCCGCCGCTACTGTACTGACGGAGCGGACCTGCAAAAAGGCTGTGGCACAACGGGGGTGAGTTGCCACCTCGTGAGTAATAAATAACATCTACACAGGCTATCGAATGCATGCACACAAGCATCTTAGCATCTATAATACAGGTATGGCAGGACATAATAGCAGGTATGTATGCAATATGAATATACTAGCAGGTATGAATGCAATGTGAATCAACTCATGATCTGAATGTGTAAGTATAAGAATCATGTTTTTCCTTTAGGAACCTCTTTTGAAATACCAGCACAATACCACTAGAATCAACAAGAACCTGTGTCCAGCAACGACACCTCAAAACTATCACAAATCTCATATATCCATGTCATAGTATCTCTGGGCTCAGCCATCCGGCTGACCCATCTCAATATCAATATCTCATCATCTCGTGGCCACGGTCGGTATCCTCTGGATATCCGCCGTGCCAAACAGTCACCGGTAGGTAATCCGTCCCCTGCCAGGCTCATCGTCAGCACCACGAGCTTCTTGCCCCGGGGTACCTTACCGGGCCCACCATGTACCCGAGACGGTTCATCCAACTCCTCGAAACGGGTCTCGAAAACCACAGCAAACTCATGGTGGACGACACTTACATTACTAGAAAACCGCAATTTACATATTTAAAAATATAGTAAGTTTAGAAATTTTGCGGCTTTCCCCCGAAATCCAGAAATATCATAAAATCTCAAGAAATCCTCATAAGTGCATATGTCAATGATAATGAATACATATGGTATCAATAATCAAGTTGTGATGTGTGATTAATAGACTAGGCATGAACAAATAATATGATGAGGTACATGCACATGAATAGCAATCCTACGATTTCATTTTAAAGAATTAAAGGCAATAGCACAAGTTAAGTATCAATTATAGTAAAAGGTTTCAAATTATAGGTTATCTAGTGTGGTGGCATGGCAATTACCAGGGCGTAGGTGTAAGCATGAATAGTGCTCGTGCTGCATATAAAAACCCTGGCAATGGTGCAGGTGTCCTATAGAATGGGTTCGCATATGTATGTCAATATAAGGCATGGATGTAGCAAATAATCATACAAGTATTACACCCCTAATTACTAACATTACTAAGAATCTTTTTAAGCTACTAAAACTATCGGGCGGCTTGCGCCATCCAACGATAGTCCCCCGTAGATGTTATATCTACTCACCGGAATCCCTAGCTAGTCACGTCCAATCACCGCTTTCCCCTTTCGTGCCGCGTCTGACGTCTTCGCGACCGAGCCTGGAATTTACATCAATACCAAACATAAGGTCACATACCATGAAACGACGCAAATCCCAAACGAAAATACCAACGTTCACAAGCTAGGTACAACGTGCACAAGGTGCGCGGAACACACGCGAAAATCGCAAAAACTAACTAAAATCGTCGATTTGGTCGCCCGGCAAAGCTAAAACCCGATCACTCAAAAATCCGCACTCACACATCCTAAATGTCATAGGATAAGCCAATACAATCATCAAGATATCAAAAATAATTCATCACATAATTTTATAACAAAACTAGTAAGCACAAACATTCCAAAAATCGGCGCAACATCGCCGTTTTGCGATAAAAAGGACTACAATCTAGCATAATCACCCAAGTCACACCATTAGATAGCCACTACACAAAATTTCAACACATTAACCATGCTTCAAAACCTATATTCCACAACCAAACCCTTTCTTGATTTTTATCAATAGCAATTGCAATCAAAATCCAAACTAGAAAAACTTAAGCTAACACTAATTTGAAACCCAATAGCAAGTTAACCTCTTAGATTTAGGTTAGCAAAACACTAGATAGAAAAATAAATTAATTAACCTAATATTGGTTTTCTAAACCCTAATTAAAATTCAAGACATGAACTAAAAAAACCTAGATTAGAAATTAGCACTAAAATTTTAATACTAACACAACATGCAAGTCCTAATTAGCACACTTTAACTACAATTTAACCATTTGATTAGAAGTTATACCTCAAAAGTTCAATCCAAAGCTTGCTCAAGCCTCCCAAGACACCTCCTTTCTCCAAGATTTAAACCAATTTGGGCTTGAAAAGAGATAAAATAAGGTTTTGTGTTGAATTTGTGAAGAAAATTAGGGATTTCGGTGGATTTTTGGATGAAATTGAAGCAAAAAGGAAATGAAGAATTTGGGGAAAAAGAAAAGGGGGCTGCTGCTGGTTGCCTCGGCCAAGTGGGAAGGGAGTGGGGGAGAATGGTGTGGGATTGTGGAATTTTCTCCAAGTCAAAGCCCATTCCATTCACAAGTACACCATACTCTAAATTACAATATTTTAATCCTTTTCATACCATTTCCACACAAGAATAAAAGTCAAAGAGGCAAGGAAATTTCTGGACCTGATGATGGTGGGGCCGGCCTAGAGGAGGGGAGTGAGTGAGAGAGATTTTACAAAGAAATTCTATGCAAAAAGACCCCCCACAAGTCCAAAATTGCAAGTTTTAGCCTAAAATTCAATAAATTTCGTTTTCCATAATAAAAATTAGTTAAAACTTGAAATAAAATACTAAAAAATTATATTACAACTAGATTTTAATTAAAATGATTTTAAATCATAAATTTAGCCCATTTAAATTTGTATTTATCGCTAATTTAATGTATTTTCTTACCAGCTTAAAATAATATTAAAAATTGAAAAATTAGGGAAAATTTTTAAACGACCAGAATTTCATAAGTAACTCATTTGCTACTAAAAACTAGCAATTACCTATCCAAATTAGGTATAATTAGTCCTAAACTGCAAAATAACAAAAAAGACGATTTACGGAAAAATACCAAATTTTCACCGATTTTCGGGAAAACACCAAAACGACTTTTTAAGGCGTTACAAGAATAGTCCAGGATCTCTGTGCTCAAGTATTCTCCTCCCTGATCTCATTAATGGACATAATACTTATACCTGTTTTGGTTCTCTACTTCTAACTTATATTTATTGAATTTCTCAAAAAGTTCAGACTTGTGTTTCAACAGGAACATATGTCCAAATTTTGAGAGATAATCAGTGAATGTAATGAAGTACAAAGAACTGGTCATGGTATTTATAGACAGGGGACCTTACATACATCATCATGTATCAATCCCAAGAGTTCACTAACTCTTTCTCTGTTTCCAATAAACAGAGCTATGGTCATCTTATTTTTGTGACATGACTGGCAAGATTCACAAGATGTAAGTTTAAACTGATTTTAATTATGCATCTTAATGTAACTTCAGCTAGTCGGGTCGCATTGATATAACCTAGTCTACAATACCTCAAGAAGGATTCGTTCATTTCTGAACTCTTCCTCTTGTGTGTGTTCTGTACGTTAAGAACTGTAATTTGATTTAGAACGTATATGCTTTTAGATAACGTGCCTGAACCGATCAACTCTTGATATAGGAAATATTCAAAACATTATCAATACAAAATTATATCCTTCTTTACTAAATAAAGAGACTGATATGATGTTGTATTTCTGGTTCGGTATCTAATAACATTCATTTAGAATCAATGTATTTGGTAATACAGGGTGATAACTGCCAACAAACTTGGCTGCAATACTTGCACCATTTCCAACTCTTAAAACTTATCACCCATTCTCAGTTCTCTACCTATCGGTAGCCCATGTAATATATTACATATGCGGGATCCTAATCCGGTATCTCATACCCAGGACGTAAAGGATACTGAGAAACAGTTCTCGGTAATAAACACACCCGAAGAAAATGCATCATCATGTACTTTCTTCGTTTGGGCGGCATGAGAATTCTAGTAATCCCCTATTTCCTGCTCGGTCTTATAACAACTATAAGTTGGAGCGGGACCAACGTTCCCAAGCGCAGTATAACAAGCGGGTTCGGTCAATACATCCATGTTATTATCTTGATTAAAGCGTGACATGGTCGCTACCTAGAGAGAGAAAGAAGAAAACACTTTAGCGTGCGCTCTTGCAAGATTAGATTGGTTATTATCTTATCTAATCAGGATGGCTTCTACTGTTTTAATCAAATCTTCCTTCAAACCCTAAAAGGTAATATTAGCCGGGATTAATTATACTTTACAAGTTCGCCAATCTTTCAGCCAGGCCAGTGTTGGTACTTTAAGGGAGGTTCCCCGTGCTTTCGCACGGACCCAATTAAAATAAACCTCGTTTTCCCAGGGGTGTAACCGTGTTAACACCTTTCTAGACATCTACTTGATCGGTTAATTGTAATGTGTAAAACTTTCTCAGGAGTAATTCTTACTCACAGCGGATATCGGGATCCAACTATCTCATAGGAGGTATGCAATCTCATTGCAAATTTCAACACTTGAAATTCCCGATAATATTTTACCCCTAGCTATCTATGACCTTGACTAAGTCAACAAACCATAAATCGCAAGTCAAGTTCAACCTGTTCATTTCCTGATTGAATTAAACCCACCCGTACGACCCTTGACTGAGTCAACAAGGCCGTACGACTACCCTAATCCAATCGCATCTCATGTTTTAGCAGATAAACACTATTTAGCTACCGTACACTATGCCTTGACTATGTCAACAAACATAACACGAATACTAACTACTACTTATCTGAAATGACGGAGGGCTACGACAGGTTTTTAAGAAAACCCTTTTCGTTATGAACTTGATATCGTCGTAGAATCGAGTGATTTTGAAAAGGAGTGCTTTTGAGGCTTTTACTAGTTTTGCTAAATAGGTCACTCCCGGTGAAAGGATCTCAGCTCTTTCCTTATCGAATAAGGTGCAGGATATTTCACAAATACCGCTGTGCAAAGCAAGAACTAAAAAGCAATAAAAAACAAACCGATTTTGTAGCATCTGCTAGTTTCACTAAAGAGGTCACTCCCGGTGAAGGGATCTCGGCTCTTTCCTTATCGAATAAGGTGCTGAATATTCTACAAGGAATACCGCTATGCAAAGCAAAAAACTAGAGCTACCTGTTTTTGAAAATTCGATTCCACAACATCTTTAGGTTTCTTTTATTTCATTAATCTCATTAATGAAGTCCCATTTTATTATGCTTCACAAGCATCAGATATGAAACGAAATCAACAATATATAATATATATCTCATATATATAATATAAACATTCGTCTCAGGCAGTAATATGATCTCATCACAGAACATTGCAGCAGAAGAACATATATGAAATATTGGATATACTAGGAGGTCCGTGTTTTAATACGAGCCTGTATAAAACACGGATTCCACGGTTGCGATGAATAGCCAATCCCACACCCCTATACCCCTACGAGAGCGGCAAGCAACCCTGCCAATTCTAGAGTTAGGAGACTCGGTCTCGACTCCTTAAGGTGGTCTCCCACTGGACCCTAGAACCCGGTTACTTGTGCTCCCCGTCTTGGGTCTATCCTAATGCGGAAAAGTAAATAATATACAATGGTGACATCATCCTCAGCCCGGAAGTGCCCCAATAAAAGAATATTACATACAATGAATTTTACATGAATGAAAATAAAAAACCCTCATCTCACATAAAACCCCCGGCTATTCAAAACACGACGATCCAATATAACATATCACAGCAACATATAATATCTCATATCATCAACGTAAGTAAATATGCGTACCCCAGTTGTCGTTGATATATAGCACCGAAACCGGCGATACACCACATATTACATTTACGGTCGCAGAAAATAAAGTGAAAAACTACAACAGTTGGAATCCGTAACCACCTTAGACATCGCATGCCTAACCAAATGAATTCTTTAAACATCACATGCCTAACAACTATAAACCCTGCATTTTAGTCTCAATCTTGAAAACACTTTTCAACATCAAGTCGGGCAATTCAACAATATTCCCGACATCCTGATCGAATGCTCGTCGGAAACTTTAGTATACGGCTGCACCCCCCGGTGCCGTCGACGAAGTGCACTAAGGCGGAACACCGCTGCCGCGAGCACCTGAACGGATGCTTTAGGCGGCGGGGTTCTCCTACAGTCACTTGGTCGGGGCTATGGGGCATGGATATCTATTAAGTTTACCCGTCGAGTATCCGCGTACACTATGTGATTGCGATGGACTTTTGATCGCATCAAAATCCCGTGGCAACCTATCAAATGAGACTAAACTGCTAGATTTATAACATTCAAACTAGTTATCTCATAACTACATTTATGGATTCCAAATATTGTATCACATTCCAGAATATCATGACGATGTTTAAAGTTTCGATCGAATCAAGATACACCCACGTTTTACCCCAAGAGCTCAACACTTGAGCAAAGTCAAAAAACTCAAAAACCGTGCCACAGTGTCCATGATCCAGCTGTAGAAGGAGTTAACTAACGCCTCACCTATGACACCATGGAAATACGGCAAACCCGAAGGTTCGAACACCGTTCCGTGGGCATAGAATCGAGTTAAGGTTATTATAGTCTTCTAGGGGGTCCATAGGGGTACTTGCACGACTTTACGAGTACAATCAACTTTGGAAAATTACAACACTTGGAAATTTCAGCGGGGTAGAAAGCGTGGTGTTCGATTTTCGTTCGAACTGTTAAAAATAGTCAAGGTTACCAATACAGTGTTAAATAATATGACTACGAAGCACTACGAATTAGCCCCAGGTCAAACCAATCATCACATGAAAATTGGGCTAAATAAACAATACTAGGAAACCCAAAATGAAGCCAAAAGAGCATAGGAGGAATACGGGGGGCAGAAGATCCGTCAGGGCCGGCCTGGCCGGAATTTGAGGCTTGGGGATCGGCCCAAAACCGATCCCCTCCCTCCGTATTTCTCCCAAGTTCTTAGATTGGCCCATACTACATTCTGCACCTGTTTGAAAAAATTTTGGAGGACTTTTTGGAAAATTTACAGAGAGCAAATATAGGGTTTCTTAATACCGTATTTTGAAGTGGATTTCGTTTTCGTAATTGTTATAACACCTTATCTAGAATTCTAGTTTGGCTCTGATACCACTGTTGGGCTTCCCTTGCACCTAGTTTAGGGTTTGGTAGCATCACACATGCCACTTTAAAATTTTAGAGAGGTGCAAATCAAGTAAACCATGAATCATGCTAGAATTTCTAGGGTAACAAGTTTGTATCACATACAAAGAAGTAAAGAGATAGGGATTACAACCTTTATAGTTCGTTCCTTCGCTTCATAAGCTCCGTGTTGAGGTCCCTTTGCTGTGATCATCATGAACTTCGACTCTCGAGAGCCTCCATGAAGAGAATGATGCACCTTGCTTGAAGACTTCACTAATTCAAGATGATCTACCTTGAATAATCTCAAACCCAAGCTCTTGCTAGACTAATCAAGTATTAGCAAAGCAAACACCCTAATCTAAGTAGTTAGAATAGTTGAGGATGATGAAGTAGGAATTTCTCTCTCTTTTGTTTTCATATTCTCACATATAAACATCACAAATGAAAAAGCTAGTGAAGGTTTTCTTCATGAAGAAGAAGAAGAAATATGTATAAATATCCACTAGGGGTTATACCATGACTAAGCAGGATGCACAATATCAAGCATGGGGTACTAATGTATTAATAATATGAGTTAATGTAATATGGGGTGCAATTAGGTATACAAAATTAATGGTATGTAGACACAAATGAAAATGGATGCTCAAATAACTATCAAGGGTTACAACTACAGTTCCATGATTATGTAGGATGCACACTATCTAGCATGGAGTACTAATATAACAATAATATGAAACAATGTGACATGGCATGCAAATTGATATATAATTAATGGTATGGATGCAGAAACATCGATTAGGGTTATATTTACAGTTCCCAAAACTAAGTTGGATGCACATTATTAAGCATGGGGTGTTACTACCATAATAATATGAATTAATGTGATCTATAGATGCAGTAATATATATTTTAAATGATATGGATGCAAACGGGTATCCGAAAATAGTAAAACTGTAAAATGGATGCATAACCAAACAATATGTAATACTATTATTCAAATAGGTGCAGTATATTGTAGTATAGCATGTAGCAAGATTAACTTGCCTCGATGGATCACAATATGGATACGTACGGCACGTCCGACGTCGGGTAAACGTCGTAATATCCACACGCGCGCACGGACAAGACCATGCCAAGAAAGAATACAACCACACTGGCTGGGGTTGTTCACTGGATTACTCGGATCGTCGGCAACGGTCATGGCTCCGGCAGTGACCGGAAAATACAGATCAAGAAATGAAAAGAAGAAGAAAGAAGGAGAAGAGCAAGAAGAAGAAAAAAGGAAGGGACTGGGGTTGGTTGTTGTGGTGTTCTGGGGTCATAGGAGGCTGCAAGGGGGTGACGTCGATGGTGGGCTGTCGACGGCGAGGATCACGACAAAAGGTTTGGCAAAAGGCAGTGGGTGTTCTTAGTTTGCCAGGAATGGGGTCGGTTCTGTACAGGGAAGAGTCGGGGTTGTGAGCTGGCTCGGGGTGAGGATGAGGCGACGACGACGTGGTCGTCGGCGGTAAGGCGGGGTGCGTGCAGAGATCGGTGAAGTTGAGGTCGGGGTCATTGGGAGTGGAATAGGGAGGTGATGAAGGTAGTGATATAGACGAGTGGACGAGGGTGGTAGCAAGGTGAGGAGGCGACGACGAGGCCGTCGGCGGAGGGGACGACGACGATGACGAAGGCAAGAGAGGGCGCAGCGATGGGTTCACGTGGGTTGCAGTCGGGGAACGAAGGTGGTCGAGGAGGGGAAAGAGGAGGAGAGAGAAAGAGGACAATGAGGGGAGGCTGACGAGGTCGACGTCAATGGTGGCGACGGGCGCGAGCACAGGGCGTGGGTTCTTGCTCTTGGAGGCGGGAAACAAAAATTTTTTTTTAGAAGATGATGGAGGAGAGAGAACGTGGGGAACTGAATAGGGTTTAATATAAATTAATATATAAAGAGAGGAGAGTTGGGATCGAGAGGAGAGAGAAAGAGAGGAATAGAGAAAGAAAGAGAGAGAGAGTGTGTGTGTGTGCGCGCACGCGCTGTATTAAGAAAAGATTTACAATCTTTAAAATATTTTTTTTGTTTGTTTAAAAAAAATTTAAATGTGAATAGTTAACAGTTAAATAAATAAAAGTATATAATTAATAAAATTTTATACTTTGGCTAATACAAAAATAGTCCAAAACATACCCGGGTCGGGTCTAAAAATCCAGTTTTAAAATACGGAAAATATACGTGTCGACCAAGATCAAAACAGGATATCCGGGTAACGAAAATGCATACCCCTAAGAACGGATGCACGTAGCGTGCACGTAGCAATTCAAACATGTCTGTTTCACTGAACGGGACGAGAACAAGATGCGCGGATGCTACGACAGGGCTAAGGGTATCAGGCAGGCCATGCGATGTATTTTTAAAAATATTTTATGTGACTTTAAATGTAATATTAAAAAAATGCAGATGCTAGAAATAATGCGAGTATGCAATATACAAATAATGAAAGCGCACGGATCCATATAATGAGCCAGGATAAACCATAAATAGGAATTAAGACGGGTTTCAAGCAAGCGGGTCGGGTCGGATGCAAATACTGATGTCAAAAACACTATTCGCACCCAAACACGGTAAATCAGGAAAATACCATAAATAAAGAAATACTTGAAATAGAACTGGTATAAATGAACTAGGGTGTTACATTAACCTAGAATCTAAACTAGATGATTATGGTTTTATGGTTTGATATCAACTAAACTAGCTAAGAGATAGAGGTTGTAACCTTTGTAGACCATGTCCTTCTTTTCTCAATCTCTGTGTAGTAGTCCACGTGACTCCACTAGGCTCCACTTGAAATTGGATCGAGCTTCCTTTGCAATCTTCATAGCGAAGATGATCCACCCGAAGCTCTGCTAATCCAAGCTACCTCTTCACTAAACTCTTCAGTGAAGGAAACACACTAAACTAAATTGCTAATCAAGTGTAGGATAGTAAAGTAGGGGTTTTGTTTGCTCACTAAGATTCTCACAAGCTCAAGCTTTCACAACTTATATGAGGGATTGAGCTTGGAGGAGGTGAGGAAGAAGATGAAGAGAACCAGAGAGCAAGAGCTCATGTAAGAAAAAGAACAAGTGTAGAATGGCTTCTCTTTTTGTGTTCACTTATTGAAGCATATATCTTTATCACAATAAAAAATTCAACCATGCTTCTATAGTAAACACAAATGAATAAACAAATATAAAAACCATGCTTCACCCCATTCCTCAAAAGTCTCCCCATTTTCCAACTCTTTTTCTATTTTCTAAAAAAATAGAAAATGAACCATGCTTCATATAATATATATATATATATATATATATATATATATATATATATATAGATATATATATCAAATATATATATATATATATATATATATAAAGATAAGTAAATAATTAGTGAACAATAATATTAGTTAATGTATAATTATATAAAATATAAATATACATCTTATTATTAAATCAACACTTGATTTAATAATCCGGTTATATCACATATAACCAACTAATATCATTTATCTGTATATCACATTATCAAATCAACACTTGATTCAATAATTCAATTATATCACATATAACCTAACTGATATCAAATAACCGTCAGATTAGAATACGGTATCACATACTCGTATTTAATCATGTCCCCGCACATATCACCATATATGCCCTACTTCGTTTCGCTTGAACTAGGAAACTTCTGTGTGGACTCTAAAGACTCGTCAATATGCCAGCAGTATGTAATGATCACATCAGTTACCCATAAGCCATCAGCAGTACTAGCTGGATGTAATGGCTACCCAGGTATTGAGTGAATAGAAGATCAACAAGAAAGCTTGTACAAACTCCCATGAAGCCTATAAGTAATACTTACCGTACAGTCCGGTCTCTTCGTCTGATATGTCGCATATCAAGTCTAGGGGTGGAATCGTCAGAACCCAGTAACTTGATAAGTCATGCCGATGTATGGCTCATAACGGTTCGAGAAACTACTGATAACACTTACCAGTAAATCTCATCACCTGGCTAGGAACTTACTGTTATAGCCAATCGAGCATAGCGCAACATCAACTCTCAATAGCGGGAGAGACGAAACCCCTCCTATCGCTCATTGCCTCTATGTGACTTGGGATTGTACTCAATATCCACCTGTTTGCATGACTCCTTTGAGCCGTGGTAGGAAGGAAATCAAAGCACAGTGGGAACCACACAAGACTCTATGACGCTCTCGGGTCTACAGACTAACCTGTACCAGTGTCACCGGAGAACTGCTATCTGACGATAGGTATAGTACCAACTAGGAGTTATCGGCGAGTCCTGTTCAGTATACCCATTCTCTAATGAGCACTTATGTACAGTCTTTGAAGTCAAACACTAATGGTTATAGGATCAACCATCGCCCCATACAGGGCCAAGAAACGTACATACTAGTCTACTCTGGAATATCAATGCCCTGTCTCGATACTCTCTCGACCAGGACACCGTTACCATACACCAAGAACATTTCTTTAGTCATTCTCAAGTACTTAAGAATGTTCTTCACGGCTGTTCAGTGTTTCTCTCCAGGATCTAATTGATACCTACTCACTACACCTAGTGAGTAAGCTATATCCGGTATGGTACATAACATCACATACATGATAGAACCGACTGCCGAAGCATAGGGTATCCCTTTCATGCGAGACTTCTCCAAATCAGTCTTGGAAGACATCTCTTTGGAGAGAGTGATTACTGAACAAGCGGGTAAATTACTATGCTTAGAATCTTCTATATTAAACCTCTTTAGTATGGTGTCAATGTACCTGGATTGGGACAATCCCAACATCCGCTTAGATCTATCTCTATAGATCTTTATCCCCAGGATGTAGGAGGCATCATCTAGATCTTTCATGGAGAACTTGTATGATAAGAAAAGCTTGACCGAGTGTAGCATAAAAACATCATTTCCTATCAAGAGTATGTCATCCACGTACAATACGAGAATGATAACCTTACACTCTACAACCTTCTTGTATATACATGGTTCATCTACATTTTGATGAAGTCAAACTCTTTGATAGCTTCATCAAAACAGATGTTCCAGCTCCACGATGCTTGCTTTAACCCATATATTGATTTAAGCAGCTTGCACACGCTTCCGCTGCTCCCATTGTCTATGAAGCCCTCTGGCTGTGTCATGTACACGCTCTCTTCTAAATTACCATTTAGAAAAGCGGTCTTGACGTCCATCTGTCAGATTTCATAATCATGGTATGCAGCAATAGCAAGTAGGATCCTGATGGACTTAAGCATAGCGACAGGAGAAAAGGTTTCATCATAGTCGACACCTGGTCATTGAAGAAAACCTTTTGCTACAAGTCTAGCTTTGAAAGTCTCAACTTTTCCATCTACACCAATTTTCTTCTTAAAGATCCACTTGCTCCCGATGGGTTTTACCCCTTCAGGAGCAACTTCCAAAGTCCATACTTTGTTGGTGTACATGGATTCCATCTCAGATCGCATAGCATCCAGCCATTTCACAGAGTCTCCACTTGTGATGGCCTGCTCGAAACTAGTTGGGTGATCATCTTCTATGATGCAATCCTCGCTCCCACTGTCTATGAGAAAACCGTAGTATCTCTCAGGTGGGTGAGAAACCCTACTAGATCTGCTGAGTGGTTGAGGTTCGTCGGGGACTATTGAATCCTCCGGTTCCACCAAATCGTCAGTTATAGTTTGTGTTGCTCGAACTTCTTCCAATTCTACCTCATTACCACTAATTTTTTTCACAAGAAATTCCTTTTCTAAAAAGGTGGCATGTTGAGAAACAAACACTTTTTGTTCCTCAGTATGGTAGAAAATATATCCATATGAATCGTTTGGATATCCCACAAACTTGCACAAAATAGACCTTGCCTCGAGCTTGTCCGGATTTTGCTTTTTAACATAGGCCGAACAACCCCATATCTGTAAGTGCACGGCGGCGCCCCGGCCGTCAATCCGACGGCCAAATGCGGAAGCGGTGATAAACTTAAATTTTGCGGACTTAGCAAACCGGCACCCCCGCGCACTAAACACCCGGATCGAACCATTAACAAGTCTAAGCTAACTACAAGACGGGTTAGAGATATACCGAGTGATCCGAGTCCTCCGGTCTTCTCGTCGTCGTCCCGATCTCCCGCGGATCCTCCGGTCGTCGCCTCCTTGCCGGAAGGGCACCACATCGCATGTATCTTTTACGGGCTCCCACCTCAATACCGAGGCAACTCGGGCGCGAAGTAGGCTAGCCGACGCGTCCAAGATTTGCTGTAGAATGTGTAGTGGCTAATGTCTCTTTGGGGTATTGGAGTTGCCTTTGATGGAGGAATTTGTGCATAAGAGTTTTCATGGAACTTGCTGGAAAAATGGAGCTTGCCCAAAAAAAATGAGATCGGCCAAAGTCTTTTAAGCTCACTGGAAATGATGTGGGAATAGTGCACCAACCAAACCAAGCCCCTGAGCAAACTTATATATATATATTCATTCAACAAAGAAAATTAATCCATACACACATATAAACCTCCAGCACACTCACACTACAAAGAGGGGGGGGGGCCCACGAAATTGCAAGTAAGGAATTTTCCACTCAAATTAATATTAAAATAATCCCATCTCATCTCTTAGGAACAGTGGCCGGCCAAACCAAAAAATCCATCATGAAATCACAACCATAACCCACACTCTAAAACAAGTAATCAACAACCATGATTGCTACAAAAAGTCAAGCAATCATGAAGCATGGAAGGTCAAGGGATGGGCTCCATCATGAAACCATCATGATAAAACAAAAATGCAAAGACCCCCTCCACAACCACTTATTTGCAACAATGCAAATAAGCCCTCCTCCACCAAACTTCGGCCAATGAACGGAACAATGGAAATCGGCCGAAACGGAAAGCAAACTGGCAACTCCAGAAAACTGGTCCCGTAATAAATTACAGGAAAACCCCGATACTGTGCATACACACCCGCATCTGTATTTCGACCGAAATACAAATGCAAGGAGACAAAATCTACACTGTACTATACTAGGATCCGGCTTATACCAAAGCCGGCTAGTAATATCCGTTCGATCCTGATCCGTGTAATACCGCACGTATCTGATCGAACCCTGCCATATAACCATACGGCCTATAGTACAGACTGTCCGATCCTGATCCGTGTAATACCGCACGTATCTGATCGAACCCTGCCATATAACCATACGGCCTATAGTACAGACTGTCCGATCCTGATCCGTGCAATACCGCACGTATCTGATCGGACCTTGCCATATCTCCATACGGCCTCTACAACCTTTCGTCCGAAAGCTGAGTAACTGAATGTGGGGGACTCTAAAGACTCGTCAACACCTTGGTTGTGGATTTAACCACTAGCACGTTAGAGGTATAAGCCAATACATAACGGGCCACCAGGTATTGACCAAAAGGGACGTCTGTGAGCGAACTCAGCCTGACTCCCTACTGAGCCTGTCAGTGACAATATCCGTACAGTCCGGTCCGTTCGTCTATGAGCATCGCATGGCGGGCCTAGGGGGTTGGTAAAAGTCAGACCCCCAAAAGCGGTACAAGTCGTGTCGGAGTGTAGCCCAGAACACCCTGAGATACTACTGGAATACCTACCAGTAAATCTCCTTGCCTCGGCCGAGGGCTTCGTGTAATGGCTCTCCTAGACACAGCACGACCTCACCCCCAATACCGGGAGAGACGAACCCCTGAAGATACGCTCACTGCCTCCATGTGGCTCGGGACTGTACCCAACTAAAACCTGTTTGCACGACTCCTTTGAGCCGTGGTAGGGTAGTAATCAAAGTACAGTGGGAACTCACACGAGACAAATGACGATCCCCAGGTCGATGAACTAACCTGCACACATGTCACCAGGGAACTGCCATCTGACGTCTGGTATATCACCAACTAGCATGTTCCCGGCGAGTCCTGTCCGGTGTACTCATAACCCAATGAGCACCTGTATACATCTTAGGTGATCCAACTGACACCAGTGGCTTGTGAGACCGGCCACCGCCCCTCGTCGGGGTCTCGACTGTATACACTAGTCTACTATGGAGAATCGATGCCCTGTCTCGAAACTCTCACGACTAGGGACCTTTTAAGGATATGCTTATAGACCCCCAGCTCCCACTTATATGATCGCCCTCATACTGCTGGTGGTCAAGCAAGAATCCTAGGGGCTCTATCAACGTGTAATAGCGACGTGTCAGGTCACTTAAAACAGTACACGATGATAAAGGTAAACCAGATAGCATACTATCATCTCGAGTAGGACTGTCCTACCGGGATAGGTCCTCCCTCAATCATTGCAATCACGTACCTGTGATCCAATAATTGACTCTGAGGGCACTATCTCCAACAATCTCCCACTTGCACTCAAGGCTAATTATTGCGATGTCGCATACTCACAGCCCGTGTGATACCGAACACCCAACTCCTCTACTAGTCAGTCTCACAAAGCTCGTTTGCGAAACTATTGCGTTCGAGGAATAGCCTCAGTGAGTGGATCCGCTTTGTTGTTTCTTTCTATGTCTCTCTATATCTCAAGTTCGCGGAGAAACCCATCTCCCGAAATGAGTAATACCTGTCTTAGAATGTGTCTGGATGTCTGATGGGACATAGCTCATAAATGAGCTCCAAATCCAAACTTCTTAGACTGTATCGTCAACTGAACTTAATCAGTATCCTGCGCCATGCCACCCTCAGTATTGCCTTGGACTACCTGTCCAAAATACTGCCCCTCGTCAGAAGAAAAACTATAACTCTGACAACCTCCCTGTTGTCCAAGTCACCTTAGAAGCCTGGAATGATAACTGTCTTCCGAATGAGGCTGTCGTTATCATATCCCTAGAACATATACTTATGTTCTAAAACTGCTTCCGACTGTTTCTCCAGGATTGGATCAATGTCAACTTATTGCATCTAGTGCAAGAACAACATCTGGTGTGGTACTTGACATCTCATGATTGACTCAATTGCCTAAGCAAGTGATCTGCCAATCATGCACATCCCTCTCCCCTTTAGTCTGTAAGACAGCTTCAGAGAGGGTGACTCCATCACCTGCAGGTACACTACCGTGCCAGGAGTCGTCCATCCTAAATACTCTTAGAATGCTGTCAAGTACCCTGATTGGGAAACCACCCAAATCTAGATCTAATACCATAGATCCAGTAACCAGTATGTCTGATATAAAATCCATTTCCTTTGTGGAGAAACCACTGTGTGACGACCAAAGTATAACCGATTGTAGTATAGGAATATCACTTCCTACTCTGTGTATGTCATCCAAATACCAGGACATCACACCCTACTACCTTCTCAACAGATCCATCCCCTATTCTGATGAAGTCAAACCCATGACTGTCACGTCAGAAGTAGATGATCTATCTCCGCTACATCTGCTTTAGTCTATAAATAGACATAAGCTACCTTTCCACCAATGCTTCCGCTGCTCCCACTGACTACGACAACCCTCTGGCAGAGTCATATACACGTACACTTCTAAAACTAGTTTAGAACGACGCTATACTCATCCTCCCGCCGGGTCTCGCACCCTGGAACAACAGCAATGGTAATTGTGGGTAAACAAGAACTTCCCTGTCACCGTCCTTGAGGCTACCGTAGTACCTCTCGGGTGCCTGAAGTTACCCACCTTATCTGCGGAGTGGCCAATGGAATGTCAATCCAGATTGAATTTTTAGGTTCCTTATCAAATCTTCAGTAATCGTTTGTGGTTCTGGAATCACTTCCAGTTCTACCATACTCCCACTACTGTTTTCTGAAAAAATCCATTTTTAATAAAACTGTGGCGAGTCTAGAACAATATTGCTATTGTTCATCCAGATGGTAGAAAGTCAACCCTCGTCATAGCCTGGGTCAAACCACAAACAGCCATTACAGAAACGTGCCTTGAGTTGTCCAGTGTCTGGTTTTAATCATAAACCGGACAACTCCCCGTACCTTAACAACGTTAAGATATGAACTGTTCTATATCCAATATAGAAACAGAGGCACTGATTTAATTGAACCAGATTCAAATCATGCAGCTGTCTCCAGTGCATGTCAACTTAATGGAAGGAGGCCGATCAGCGTTACTCAACTTAGGAATGCTTCCAATCATGAGTAACCTGAAAGAGAAGCAAGATCTCTTAAATCATTACTATCAACTGAATACCGTACACAAGTATCTACATCTTCGATCTCTTTGAAGAATCCCGATACTTGCTACACTTGGTTCTCTACTCTATTCAAATACCTATAACTTCTCAAAATTCGGACCCTGTGTTTCCACGAAACACCTGTCTAAAAACTAGAGAAGTCATAAGTAAACCGAATATAGTACGAGGACCTACCCCTCTGTCCTGATGGACCCTGGACAACATACAATACTCTGTATAAGTCCCTTGAGTCTGATAACTCATTCACTGTGTGTCGTAGGTTGAAAACTGTACTTATGGTTAAGAAGAATTACACCGCTGTTTAATGCTCCTTACCTAACCATCCACTGATATAGGTAAATGTCGTAGACATAATTTCAGAAAGGTATATCTCACTCTATGAAAATAGACGTACAGATATATCAATTTGAAATTGGTGCATAAAAGCGGATATTCAAAACCAAATATTTGCCAACCGGCAAACAGCCCAGGTGATTTCCTTAAATATCACCGATTACAACGAATCCCGATATAATGAGGATAATCACCCAATTCCCAATAACTTACTCCCGCTCATCATCTGTAAAACCATACAGATGTGATAATCGTACCTGGTAAATACATACCCTGGAGTAAGGACTAATTGGGAAATCAGTTTTCCTTTAACAGTACACAGTGACACTTAAACATGAAATGTTTCGATGGGGTATCCCGGTATTCCTAGTAATGCCTCTTCCAGATTCACGATTGTAACCGTATAGTTCTTTGCCACCTCTCCAAATCCCTTCATATGTCTTTAGTCTTTACCTTCTGTACACCCCTTTAGGCCAAATGGTTTTCTTCCTTCCCTACCGTTCGGCACCAGCCTATGGTTTGGAAGAAGACTATCCAATAAGCATAATGGGTGTACTGTCCTAATCCTAGGAACACTCGCAATGCGAGAGAAGGTGAGGATAAAAGACAACCGAATGAACTTAATTCCTATTTCTCCTGAACCATAATCCATCCCCGAACTGGAACAAGTTCCTTTCGAGTTCGTATATAACCATACGATGGAGTATCCAATAAACTGTGGATCTTCGTAGTGATACGGAGTGTCCTGGAGAAATACAAAGGTGATTTTAGGATTGGCGAAGGAATACTTGGTTTGGTCGTGAATATCTGTTGCAATTTACTTTGCCCGCTTACTAATCCCTTGCTTTGTCTTAACCTAATACCTTCTGCACACCATCGTTATGCTAATTGGTTTTCTTCATTCCCTACCGGTCGGCACCTGCCTATGGTTTGGAAGAAGACTATCCAATTTGCGTAATAGGTGTACTATCTCCTAAACCAAGGAGTACTCGCAACTTGAGAGAAGGTAAAAAGGAAAAGACAACTGAATAATCCTATCCGTTTTCTCCAGAACCGGAAACCATCCTCGAATAAATTCCTTCGAGTTCGTATCTAACCATACGATGGTTTTGTCCAATGGAAGTGGACGTTCGTAATGATACGGGGTGTCCTGGAGAAAAGGGTAAAAGTAGGAGTGGCAATGAGGTTTGCAACTCTGACAATCCAAAAGCCAATATTAAGAAGGTTCGGTCAACTTGGTCACTGAGTCATAGTCTTAGGGTCGGGTCAATGGTCGCTGCCAAAGAGAGAGAGAAAAGAAACACTCAGCGTGCACTCTAACCTAGATCAGAATGGTTACCAATTTATCTAATCTGGAAACCTCCCACCGTACCTCAAATTCTCCTCCAAACCTGAAAGAAGAATTAGTCGGGGTCACCCGAGGAGTAAACTAACTCATCAGTGGGAATCGGGATCCAACTATCATCACATGATAACGTGACGGAATCCGCTCACGCTACCACACTCCAGAAGGTATGCGCATATCTGGCAAGTTTCAGTTCTTTTGAAACTCCCGATGTGATTTCTGCCCCATGCTCTTATGACCTTGACGAAGGCCAACAAATCATAAGTCACATGTCAAGTTCTACCCGTCATTCTCCAGGTTGATTTGAACCCACCCGCACAAGCCCTTGACGAAGGCCAACAAGGCTATACGACTGTCCCAAACCAACGCATCTATCTATGCTGCAGAAAGGCAACAAGCAGCTACCATACACTATGCCTTGACGAAGGCCAACAAACATAGCATGAATACTACGTGCTACCCGTCTGAAACGACGGAGGGCTACGAATGGTTTCTGGCGAAAACCTTTAACGTAAAGAACTTGATATCGTTGAAGGAACTGATAGCTTTTAAAAATATAGTGACGAAAACCGTTGCTAAAGAGGTCACTCCCTGTGAAGGGATCTCGGCTCTTTCCCCGTAAAATGGGGTGCAGGATATTCCAACTGAATACCACGGTGCAAAGCAAAAGTAATCGGCTATAGTGAAGTTAATGCCCTGACGCAAACTTTTTGTCCAAGGGGTCACTCCCGGTGAAGGGATCTCGGCCCTTGCCTCGTCGACTGAGGAGCAGGATATTCCAACTGAATACCACGGTGCAAAACAAAAGTGAACGTCCTTGCAATAACAGCTTTTTGAAAAGTGTTCCAACAACATCAGATTAGGTTTGTTTTTAACTTGCATTGATCCAAATCAATGCAGTCCCATCAATTGATCACACCACAAAGAACGAAAATATACTGATGTACGTATATGCCATCCGCATTCGCCACTGGGTCCCGTCATTACCCGTTAGGTTAGCTAACTAACGACAGAGCGGGGACTGGACTAGCGCGGATGTAAAACATATACAACATCTACTAATATATATACCAATATATTATATTCGCTCAAGGCGTGAAAAAAATGCAACATCACAGAAATGTACATCATCACAGAAACAATACAGATATCTGGGATCCCCGGGTTTCACAGAGCCGCTGAAACCCGACGTTCCCCTGGTCGTGTGGATAGCCTGTGCAATGAGAACCTAGACCCCTACGGGCGCGGCAAGTCACCCGCCAAAACCTGAAGCGAGGCAGCCCCCTTCAGCGCCGTGAATGGACCACCCAGCACTTCACGGAATCTGGCAACTTGGGCACCCCTCCTGGGTCAACCTGTACCCCCTACGAGTGCGGCGAATAGCCCGCCAATCCTAGAGTGAAGCCCCCTCCGTCTCAATGCCATGAGATGCGGGCTTGTTGCCCTCCAGAACCCGGCTATCCGTGCACCCCTCCGCGGGGCAATCCTAGTACAGAAAGTAAAATATACATACAACGGGTACATCGACCGCAACCAGGTCGTGCCCCAAAATAATAATACAAACAGGCAGTGACGGCAGTCCACATGTCGGACGCTCGCCCCGCAATATCAAATGTACATAATACAACCACAACTGTACTAGCATTGCATCCAGGCTATCCCCCACGACCGATCCGCAACATCACAGCAAAAACAGAACATCAACGTGAAAGTCACGTTCGCAAATCCGTCTAACCGGGCTATAGCAGTTAGACCGGATTTACCGATCAAGTGACATTCACGGTCGCAGATATAATGTAAATACTGTGAAATAATGTGTTTAAAATATCCGACCGATCAAATTTTTAACAAGTGGGCCCCAAGTGTTACTGCAGCACATCAAGAATTTCTGGGCCCAATATTAATATTCCAAAAACCCTGTTTCCAGCCCAGAAGCCCACTGGAAAATTTCGACCAACTGAAGATTCCAAAATGCGGCGGAACCGCGGCCCTGAGTGGGATCTGGCCGCGGTTCCGCGCTCCACTTAAAAGATCACTTTGTCGAATTTTTCCAGAGATCTTAGAACTTCCTGTACAGTACTTTTATACAACCTGAAAAAATTTTCGACACCAAAAATTTCCAACAGAAACTGATGCTGAAGGAAATGCGGGTTTTGGGATTTTTGATCGATCCGAATTGCAAACACATTAAACCAAGCTAGACTAAGTTAATGGCGAGGCTCTGATACCACTGTAAGTGCACGGCAGCGCCCCGGCCGTCAATCCGACGGCCAAATGCGGAAGCGGTGATAAACTTAAATTTTGCGGACTTAGCAAACCGGCACCCCCGCGCACTAAACACCCGGATCGAACCATTAACAAGTCTAAGCTAACTACAAGACGGGTTAGAGATATACCGAGTGATCCGAGTCCTCCGGTCTTCTCGTCGTCGTCCCGATCTCCCGCGGATCCTCCGGTCGTCGCCTCCTTGCCGGAAGGGCACCACATCGCATGTATCTTTTACGGGCTCCCACCTCAATACCGAGGCAACTCGGACGCGAAGTAGGCTAGCCGACGCGTCCAAGATTTGCTGTAGAATGTGTAGTGGCTAATGTCTCTTTGGGGTATTGGAGTTGCCTTTGATGGAGGAATTTGTGCATAAGAGTTTTCATGGAACTTGCTGGAAAAATGGAGCTTGCCCAAAAAAAATGAGATCGGCCAAAGTCTTTTAAGCTCACTGGAAATGATGTGGGAATAGTGCACCAACCAAACCAAGCCCCTGAGCAAACTTATATATATATATTCATTCAACAAAGAAAATTAATCCATACACACATATAAACCTCCAGCACACTCACACTACAAAGAGGGGGGGCCCCACGAAATTGCAAGCAAGGAATTTTCCACTCAAATTAATATTAAAATAATCCAATCTCATCTCTTAGGAACAGTGGCCGGCCAAACCAAAAAATCCATCATGAAATCACAACCATAACCCACACTCCAAAACAAGTAATCAACAACCATGATTGCTACAAAAAGTCAAGCAATCATGAAGCATGGAAGGTCAAGGGATGGGCTCCATCATGAAACCATCATGATAAAACAAAAATGCAAAGACCCCCTCCACAACCACTTATTTGCAACAATGCAAATAAGCCCTCCTCCACCAAACTTCGGCCAATGAACGGAACAATGGAAATCGGCCGAAACGGAAAGCAAACTGGAAACTCCAGAAAACTGGTCCCGTAATAAATTACAGGAAAACCCCGATACTGTACATACACACCCGCATCTGTATTTCGACCGAAATACAAATGCAAGGAGACAAAATCTACACTGTACTATACTAGGATCCGGCTTATACCAAAGCCGGCTAGTAATATCCGTTCGATCCTGATCCGTGTAATACCGCACGTATCTGATCGAACCCTGCCATATAACCATACGGCCTATAGTACAGACTGTCCGATCCTGATCCGTGCAATACCGCACGTATCTGATCGGACCTTGCCATATCTCCATACGGCCTCTACAACCTTTCGCCCGAAAGCTGAGTAACTGAATGTGGGGGACTCTAAAGACTCGTCAACACCTTGGTTGTGGATTTAACCACTAGCACGTTAGAGGTATAAGCCAATACATAACGGGCCACCAGGTATTGACCAAAAGGGACGTCTGTGAGCGAACTCAGCCTGACTCCCTACTGAGCCTGTCAGTGACAATATCCGTACAGTCCGGTCCGTTCGTCTATGAGCATCGCATGGCGGGCCTAGGGGGTTGGTAAAAGTCAGACCCCCAAAAGCGGTATAAGTCGTGTCGGAGTGTAGCCCAGAACACCCTGAGATACTACTGGAATACCTACCAGTAAATCTCCTTGCCTCGGCCGAGGGCTTCGTGTAATGGCTCTCCTAGACACAGCACGACCTCACCCCCAATACCGGGAGAGACGAACCCCTGAAGATACGCTCACTGCCTCCATGTGGCTCGGGACTGTACCCAACTAAAACCTGTTTGCATGACTCCTTTGAGCCGTGGTAGGGTAGTAATCAAAGTACAGTGGGAACTCACACGAGACAAATGACGATCCCCAGGTCGATGAACTAACCTGCACACATGTCACCAGGGAACTGCCATCTGACGTCTGGTATATCACCAACTAGCATGTTCCCGGCGAGTCCTGTCCGGTGTACTCATAACCCAATGAGCACCTGTATACATCTTAGGTGATCCAACTGACACCAGTGGCTTGTGAGACCGGCCACCGCCCCTCGTCGGGGTCTCGACTGTATACACTAGTCTACTATGGAGAATCGATGCCCTGTCTCGAAACTCTCACGACTAGGGACCTTTTAAGGATATGCTTATAGACCCCCAGCTCCCACTTATATGATCGCCCTCATACTGCTGGTGGTCAAGCAAGAATCCTAGGGGCTCTATCAACGTGTAATAGCGACGTGTCAGGTCACTTAAAACAGTACACGATGATAAAGGTAAACCAGATAGCATACTATCATCTCGAGTAGGACTGTCCTACCGGGATAGGTCCTCCCTCAATCATTGCAATCACGTACCTGTGATCCAATAATTGACTCTGAGGGCACTATCTCCAACAATATCTTAACTCGTTTAAGATATGGTCTCTTCCTATGCCATATCTCATATGGAGTGGTAGGCACGGATTTGGTCGGAACTCTATTCAATAGGTATGCAGCTGTCTCAAGTGCATAACCCCAAAAGAAAATAGGCAACTCAGTATTACTCATCATAGAGCGCACCATATCTAGTATGGTGCGATTCCTGTGCTCCGAAACTCCATTGTGCTGTGGTGTATACGGAGGAGTAAGCTGAGAGAGAATCCCATTCTCTTTTAAGTAGTCTCTGAATTCCGTGCTCAAGTATTTTCCTTCCCGATCAGATCGTAGGACTTTAATACTTTTACCCGTCTGGTTTTCAACTTCGTACTTATATTCCTTGAATTTCTCAAAAGGATTTGTGTTTCATCAAGAACACATGTCCGTATCTTGAAAGATCATCGGTGAATATAATAAAGTACGAGAAACCATTTCTGGTATGTGTAGACATAGGACCGCATACATCACTAAGTATTAGTCCCAAGAGTTCAGTAGCTCTTTCTATGTGTCCAGTAAACGAAGTTTTAGTCATTTTACCTTTGAGACATAACTGGAAAGTTTCATAAGATGTAAATTCGAACTGATTCAAATATGCATCTTTATGTAACTTAGCTAGTCTTGTCGCATTGATATGACCTAGTCTACAATACCAAAAGAAGGCTTCGTTCATTTCTGAACTTTTACTCTTGTGAGTGCTCTGTACGTTTAGAATTGTCATTTGATTCAGAACGTATATATCGTTACTTAACGCACCAAACCCAATCAACACTTGATTTAGGAAAATGTTCATAACATTATCCTCCAATACAAAGTTATATCCTTCTTTATGCAACAAAGAAATTGATATAATATTGCACATCATGTTCGGTACGTAATAACAGTCGTTTAGAATCATTGTATTTCCATTAGGCAATATTATGTGATATTCGCCAACTGCTTTGGCTGCAACAATTGCACAATTCCCTACTTTTAGAGACATATTACCCTTTTCCAGTTCTCTGCCTCTTCTTAGCCCATGTGACAAATTACAAACATGGGATCCTGATCCGGTATCCAATACCCAGGACGTAGAGCAAACTGAGAAACAGTTTTCGGTAACGAACACACCCGAAAAAGATGCATCAGCATGCTCCTTCTTCATTCGGGTTGCGTAGGAATCTGGGTATTCCCCTATTCCCTGCTCAGACTTATGACAATCATAAGAAAAAGCGGAACCAATGTTCCCCAGCTTAGTATAGTAAGTGGGTTCGGTCAATACATCCATATTATTATCTTGATTAAGGCGTGTCATAGTCGCTACAGGAGAGAGAGAGAGTAGGAAACGCTTTAGCGTGCGCTCTTTGCAAGATTAGATTGGTTATTATTTTATCTAATCAGGATGACTCCCACTGTTTTTATCAAATCTTCCTTCAAACCATAAAAGGTAAGATTAGCCGGGATTAATTACACCCTACAAGTTCACCAATCGGTCAGCAAGGCAGGTGTAAGTCTACGGTTGCGCCCCGGCCGTCTGTCCGAGGCCAAAATACGGAAACGAAAACTTTTTCTAAACTTAAAACCGGCGCTATCGCAGACTTTAATCCCGAATCAAACCATTAACCTATAACTAGCAACTAGAGAAGGGTCAGAAAAGCTGTACCGATCAATCCGTGTCCTTCGGTCTTTGGCCACCGTCTTTAGCTCCTTGCGGCATCTCCGATCTCCGGTCTCCTCGTCGGAAGGGAACCACATCAACGAGTCTTTTTACGGGCTCGCACCTCAGAACCGAGGCAACTCGGACACGAAGTTCGCTAGCCGACGTGTCTAAGGTTGCTGTAGAATAAATGTAGAACACCTTGTCTAAAGGGTTAATCGAAGTTGCCATATGAGAATGAGATGTGAGCACAGGATTGCAATAGAGTAAAAATGAATTGGCTCGGCCAAAGAAAAAAATGTGCTCTGTGGAATTCTGTTGGAGTGTTGATGGCCATCTCTAGAATTAATCACTATCACCAAAAGAAATGGGGGGGCTACGAAATCAACATGCAGGAATTTAGCCACCAACTTTTCCTCACCAAACAACAGCCACTTGTCCAAACAACACTCTCAAGTGCATGCAATTGTAGCCAGATGTCTCAAGTCCCTTCACATTTTCATGCAAGCTGCCACATCACCTAATAAGTCACCAAATTTCATGCAAAGCCCAGGAATTTTCCTATGCCATGCCCACGAAATTTTGCCCAAGGAATTAGGCAGCAAAAGGAATTGATCAGTCCAAGAAAAAGATAACTCGTCATTAAACCAAATGTTTAAAGACAAGAAATGAAATGGAAATGGCAACTTCAAAAAAACGATCCGGTAAAAAATTACAGGATAACCCCGCGACTGTATATACATACCCGCATTTGTATTCCAACCGAAAACAAATGCATTGAGACAAAATCTACAGAGTATAATACTAGGATCCGGCTTAAACCAAAGCCCGCTAGTATTATCAATCCGAACCATTACACGTGCACAAGTGCACGTGTATGTTCGAACCCTGCTATAAATCGATACGGCCTCTACAACGTTTCGCTCGAAACATGAGAAACTGTCTGTGGGGGGCTCTAAAGACTCATCAATACATTGGCTGTAGATTTAACCACTAGCACGTCAGTGGTACTAGCTGTACGTAACGGGCTACCAGGTATTGACCAAAAGGGAGGTCGATGAGCGAACTCATCCTGACACCCCATTGAGCTTGTCAGTGACAATATCCGTACAGTCCGGTCCATTCGTCTATGAGTATCGCATGTCGGGCCTAGGGGGTTGGTAAAAGTCAGACCCCCAAAAGCGGTACAAGTCGTGTCGGAGTGTAGCCCAGAACACCCTGAGATACTACTGGAATACCTACCAGTAAATCTCCTGCCTTGGCCAAGGACTTCGTATAATGGCTCTCTAGACACAGCGCGATCTCACCCCAATACCGGGAGAGACGAAACCCCTGCTGATCCGCTCACTGCCTCCATGTGGCTCGGGACTGTACCCAACTAAAACCTGTTTGCACGACTCCTTTGAGCCGTGGTAGGGTAGTAATCAAAGCACAGTGGGAATTCACACGAGACAAATGATGATCTCAGGTCGATGAACTAACATGTACACATGTCACCAGGGAACTGCTATCTGACGTCAGGTATAATACCAACTATCATGTTCCCGGCGAGTCTTGTCCGGTGTACTCATAACCCAATGAGCATCTGTATACATCTCAGGTGAACAAACTGACACCAATGGCTTGTAAGACCGGCCACCGCCCCTCGTCGGAGTCTCGACTGTATACACTAGTCTACTCTGGAGTATCGATGCCCTGTCTCGAAAAATCCCACGACTAGGGACCTTTTAAGGATGTGCTTATAGACCCCAGCTCCTACGTATATGATCGTCATCATACTACTGGCAGTCAAGAAAGAATCTTAAGGCTATATCAACGTGTAATAGCGACCTGTAAGGTCACCTAAAGCAGTACACGATGATAAAGATAAACCAGATAGCATACTATCATCTTGAGCAAGACTGTCCTACCGGCATAGGTCCTCCCTCAATCATTGCAATCACGTGCCTGTAATCCAATAATTGACTCTGAGGGCACTATATCCAACAATCTCCCACTTGCACTCAAGGCTAATTATTGCGATGTCGCATACTCACAGCCCGTGTGATATCGAACACCCAACTCCTCTACTGATCAGTCTCACAAAACTCGGTTGTGAAACTACTACGTTCGAGGAATAGCCTCAGTGAGTGGATCCGCCTTGATGTTTCTTTCTATGTCTCTCTTTATCTCAAGTTCACGGAGAAAGCCATCGCTTGAAATGAGCAATACCTGTCTTAGAATACGTCTGGATATCTGATGGGACCTAGTTCACAAATGAACTCCAAATCCAAACTTCTTAGACTGTATCGTCAACCGAATTTAATCAGTGTACTGCACCACGCCTCCTTCAGTATCCGCTTGGACCACCTGTCCAAACTACTGCCCCTCGTCAGAGGGAAAACTATAACTCTGACAGTCATTTTGTCATCCAGGTCACCTTGGAAGCCTAGAATGATAACCGTCTCCGAAGGAGGCTGCCATTATCATATCCCTAGAACATCCACTTATGTTCTAAAACTGCTTCCGATCGTTTCTCCAGAATTGGATTAATATCAACTTATTGCATGTGGAGAAACCACTGTGTGACAACCAAAGTATAACCAATCGTAGTATAGGAATTTCACTTCCTATTTTATGTATGTCATCCAAATACCAGGACATCATACCCTACTACCTTCTTAACAGATCTCCCATATTCTGATGAAGTCAAACCTATGACTGTCACATCAAAAATAGATGATATATCTCCGCTATATCTGCTTTAGTCTATAAATAGACATAAGCTACCTGTCCACAATGCTTCCGCTGCTCCCACTGACTACAACAACCGTCTGGCAGAATAGTATACATGTGCACTTCTAAAGCCAGTTTAGAACGACGTTATATTCATCCTCCTGCCAGGTCTCATAGCCTGGAACAACAGTAGTGTCAAGTTTGGGTAAGTAAGAACCTCCCTGTCACCATCCTTGAGGGTACCGGAGTACCTCTCGGGTGCCTGAGGTTACCCACTATATCTGCGGAGTGGCTAACGAAATGTCAAACCTGATTGAATCCTCAGATCCCTATTAAATATTCAGTAATCGTCTGTGGTTCTGGAATCAGTTCCAGTTCTACCATACTCCCACTACTGTTTTCTGAAAAAATCCATTTTTATTAAAACTGTGGCGAGTCATGAACAATATCACTATTGATCTTCCAGATGGTAGAAAGTTAACCCTCGTCATATCCTGGGTCAATCCACAAACAGCTATTACAGAAATATGCCTTGAGTTATCCAGAGTCTGGTTTTAAGCATAAGCTAGACAGCTCCCCGTACCTTAACATCGTTAAGATATGAACCGTTCTATATCCAATATAGAAACAGAGGCACATATTTAATTAGAACCAGATTCAAATTATGCAGCTGTCTCCAGTGCATGTCAACTAAATGGAGAGAGGCCAATCAGCATTACTCAACTTAGGAGTGCAACCAATTATGAGTAACCTGAAAGAGAAACAAGTTTCTCAAAACCATTACTATCAACTGAATACCAAACACAAGTATCTACATCTTCTAATCACTTTGAAGAATCCCGATACTTGCGACACCTGGTTCTCCACTTTATTCTTATACCTATAACTTCTCAAAACTTAGACCTTGTATTTCGACGAAACACTTGTCTAAAATCTAGAGAAGTTAGAAGTAACAGAATATAGTACGAGGACCAACCCCTCTGTCCTAATGGACATTGGACAATATACAATGCTTTGTATAAGTCCCCTGAGTTGAATAACTCAAACCCTGTGCGTCGTAGGTTGAAAACTTTACTTATGGTTAAGAAGAATTACACCGCTGTTTAATGCTCCTTGCCTAACCATCAACTGATATAGGTAAATGTCATGGACATAATTTCAAAAGGTTATATCTCACTTTATAAAAATAAATGTATAGATATATTAATTTGAAATTGGTGCATAACAACGGATATTCAAAACCAAATGTTTGCCGTCCAGCAAACAACCCAGGTGATTTCCTCAAATATCACCAATACAACGAATCCCGATATAATGAGGATGATCACCTAATTCCCAATAACTTACTCCCACTCATCATCTGTAAAACCATATAGATGTGAGAATCATGTGAGTCTACGGTAGCTCCCCGACCGTCTTTCAGACGCCAAATGCGGAACAAAAACTTTTATAACTGGCGCTATCGCATACTATAACCCGGATCTACCATTAACGCTAAACTAACAAACAACAAAGTGGATAGAAAGGCTATACCGAATGATCCGAGTCCTTCGGTCTTTAACCGTCATCCCACGCTCCGTTGCGGCTGCTCCGATCTCCTGGCTCCTCGTCGAGGTGGCACCACATCTACGGATCTTTAAACGGGCTCCCGCCTCTGAACCGAGGCAACTCGGACATGAAGTTTGCTAGCCGACATGTCCAAGATTGATGTAGAGAATGAGTAGAGCACTTTGTCTCGCTTCATCCAAAACCATGGATGAAGGGTTAATGAAGTTGCCTTTTAATGGAGAGAAATGAGAAATGAGCTATCAAATTTTCATGAACCAAATTCCATAATCTTTTTAATCAATCCATCATCTTTTTACAAAGGGGCTAGCTCAAAATGGAGAGGAGGGGCCGGCCACATATAGAAAAGGAGGAGGGTGAGTGTAGGAGAAAAGGGGGTAACCTTAAGGAATAATATCTTAAGCATTACCAAAACCCATTAATGCAAATGGTAACTCACATTAAACACCTCACTAAAACATTTAATGCAGACTACTGAGTCATGAAACCTAGTCACCAATTCTAGAATCTTCCACATGACTCACCCTCATGACTCACCCAAGGAAAAAGATAATTCCGTATTAAACCGAATGTTTAAGACGGGTGATAGAAAACTGGCAACTTCCAAAAGCGATCCCGAAACGAATTTCAGGACAACCCCGTAACAGTATAAACATACCCGCATTTGTATTACGACCGAATACAAATGCAACTGAGACAAAGATATTATATCTACACATTATAATACTCGGATCCGGCTTAAACCAAAGCCGACCAGTATTATCTGCTCGAAATATGACACGTGCGTAAACGCACGTGCATTTTCCGAACCCTGCCATAAAACCATACGGCCTCTACAACGTTTCGCCCGAACTTGGGAAACTATCTGTGGGGGACTCTAATGACTCGGCATTACCCTGGCAGTGGGTTTAACAACAAGCACATCAGCGGCACTAGAAGTGCGTAACGGCTGTCCATGTACTGACCTCAAGGGAAGCCGATGAGCGAACTCATCCTGGAACCCTACTGAGCCTAACAGTGACAATATACATACAGTCTGGTCCGTTCGTCTATGAGTATCGCATATCGGGCCTAGGGGGCTGGTAACATCAGACCCCCAATAGCGGTATAAGTCGTGTCGGAGTGTAGCCCAGAATACCTTGAGATACTACTGGAGTACCTACCAGTAAATCTCCTGCCTCGGCCGAGGGCTTTGTGTAATGGCTCTCCTAGACACAGCGCGATCTCACCCCCAATACCGGGAGAGACGAATCCCCTGCCGATCCGCTCACTTGCCTCCATGTGGCTCAGGACTGTACCCAAAAAATACCTGTTTGCATGACTCCTTTGAGCTGTGGTAGGGTAGAAATCAAAGCACAGTGGGAACTCACACGAGACAAATGACGACCTCAGGTCGATGAACTAACCTATACACATGTCACTAGGGAACTGCTATCTGACGTTAGGTATAATACCAACTAGCAGGTTCCCGGCAAGTCCTGTCCGGTGTACTCATAACCCAATGAGCACCTGTATACATCTTAGGTGATCCAACTGATACCAGTGGCTTGTGAGACCGGCCACCGCCCCTCGTCGGGGTCTCGACTGTATACACTAGTCTACTCCGTGTAGGGTTCCTAGGCATCTCGTAGAGGTCTCACAAGGCATCGAACATGCCAAATTTAAAAATTATGGTGCCGAGAAACCCTAGTTAACGGATCGTTGCTAGATGTCTAGGCGAAAAACAAAACTAGTTAACTATTTAACTAGAAGTTTAGATGCTACAACCTTTGTAGATCCGGATATCCACTTGCTTAGCTCCATGTGGTCGTCCCCTCGCTGTCCATCACGAACCTCGGACTCTCGCGACGGCTTCATCGGAGAAGTGAGCGGAATAGTTCGACGGCTTCGTGTCAAAGACGATCTACGTCGAGGTTGCACTAGTTCAAGCTCCGACTTCACAAAGTAGTGAAACTTGTGAAGAAAACACCCAAAACCACTTGGCAAGAGGTAGAGGATGAAGAAATAGGAGGTGGGTTCACTTTAGATTTGGATTTCTCTCACTAAATCTCAAGTTGCCATTAGAGTAGCAAGCTTGAAGAAGAAGAAGAAGATGGAGCTCAAGAAAGAATATGATAAGTCTTATGATAATAAATTTAAATCAATACTTATCATATCTAAACCAAGGTTAAGTGTAGAGAATAAACCATGGTCATTTGGAGAGTTAGGGTTAAGCATGAGGACAAGAATGGTTGCATAAAGTCAAGGCTTCATGAAGCTTCAACATAAAACAAACTTAGCCACCATTCTTATCATAACTCATTTCTAAATAAATAATCAAATAAATAAATGATAAAGCAAAACCCTAATGACCCAATTAACCATGGTTTAATTCTATGCATTTAACCAAATGATCAAGTATCATCAAACATGATACAAAGATGTGCACTAAAGTATATCACATATACAACATGTACATCAAGAGAGAGTAATCCGTTTAAAGTGAACCAATACTAGTTAATGTAAAGCAATATATCAAATATATAATTATACATTAAATCATTAAATCAACACTTGATTCAATGATCCGGTCATGTCGCACATGGCCGACTAGTATTCAATGTATCGGCTTATCGAATCAATGATTCGATAACTAGGTCATATCGAATATAACCAATCGAAACATATATCGCGAGAATGAAATGCGGTATCACATACACGCATCATTCTCGGTCCTGCACATATCTCATATGCGCTCCTATTTCGTTTCGCTTGAGCCAGGAAACCTCTGTGTAGGACTCTAAAGACTCGTCAATACGCCGGTAGCAGATGATGATCATATCAAGCACCCACAAGCCGCAAGCGGTCTGCTAAACGTAACGGCCACCCGGGTATTGAGCGATCAGAAGATCGACGAGCTAGCCCGCTCACACTCCTGCGAATCCGACCAGTAACACTTACCGTACAGTCCGGTCTCTTTGTCAGATACGTCGCATATCAAGTCTAGGGGTGGTAAACGTCAGACCCTAATAACCCGATAAGTCGTGCCGATGTGAGGCTCATAACGGGTCGAGAAACTACTGGTAACACTTACCAGCAAATCTCTGATCAGCCCTGGCCAGGGACTTCTCTGTTACGGCCAATCGAGCACAGCGCAGCGTCAACCCCCAATACCGGGAGAGACGAAACCCCTCCTATCGCTCATTGCCTCCATGTGACTCGGGACTGTGCCCAAAGACCACCATTTTGCACGCCCTCATGGACGTGGTAAGGTGGAGATCAAAGCACAGTGGGAATCACACAAGACTCTATGACGATCTCGGGTCTACAGACTAACCTGTACAAGTGTCACCTGAGAACTGCCATCTGACGTGAGGTATAATACCATCTGGGAGTTCTCGGCGAGTCCGTCCAGTGTACCCAGTCTCCACTGAGCACCCGTATACCATCTCTGATGTCAAACACCAATGGATATGGGATCATCCATCGCCCATCACATGGGTCGAGAAGCGTATACGCTAGTCTACTCTGGTATATCGATGCCCCGTCTCGATACACCCACGACTAGGGACCTTGAAGGATGTACTTATGGACTACCATGTCCCCACTAGTATGATCTGCATCATAGTCCAGGTAGTCAAGTACACATCCTAAGGGCTTTACCAACATGTAACTATAAGACAGTATAAAGAGACTAGTGTACATGTTAAGATAAAGAGTAACCAGATAGCATACTATCATATCGAGCAAGAAAGTCATCTCTATATATGTCCAAGCATCCAATATAATATACAACATCTGTACAATACTGGCCTCTAGGGCATACATACAACTAACACTCCGGAGTATTGATGCCCTGTCTCGAAACTCCCACGACTAGGGACCACAATTAAGCATGTGCTTATAGACTACCCAACTCTCACGTATATGATCGCCATCATACTGTTGGTAGTCAAGCAAGATCCTAAGGGCTCTATCAACGTGTAACAGCGATCAGTCACCTGAACCTGTACACGACTGATAAAGGCAAACCAGATAGCATACTATCATCTAAAGTAAGACTGTGCTACCGGTATAGGTCCTCCTCAATCATTGCAATCACGTATCTGCGATCCAATAATTGACTTTGAGGGCACTATATCCAACAATCTCCTACTTGCACTTAAGGCTAATTATTGTGATGTCGCATACTCACAGCCCGTGTGATACCGAACACCCAACTCCTTTATTAATCAGTTTCACAAAGCTCGTTTGTAAAACTCTTGTGTTCGAGAAATAGCCTCAGTGAGTGGATCCGCCCTGATGTTTCTTTCTATGTCTCTCTTAATCTCAAGTTCGCGGAGAAAACCATCTCCCGAATTGAGTAATACCTGTCTTAGAATATGTCTGGATATCTGATGGGACCTAGTTCATAAATGAACTCCAAATCCAAACTTCTTAGACTGTAGTGATCACTGAACCTAATCAGTATCCAGCACCATGCCTCCCATAGTATCCTCTTGGACCACCTGTCCATAATATTGTCCCTCGTCAGAGGGAAAACTATAACTCTGACAATCACTCTGTCATCCATGTCACCTTTGAAGCTTGGAATGATAACCGTCTCCCGAAGGTGGCTGCCGTCATCAAATCCATAGAACATTTACTTATGTTCTAAAACTACTTCCTTATGTTTCCCCAGGATTGGATTAATACAAACTTATTGCATCTAGTGCAAAAAACAACATCTGGTATGGTACTTGACATCTCACGATTGACTCAATTGCATAAGCAAGTGATATGCCAATAATGCACATCCCTCTCCCCTTTAGTTTTTAAGACACCTTTAGAGAGGGTGACTCCATCATCTGCAGGTACACCACCATGCCAGGAGTCATCTATTCTAAAAAACTATTAGAATACTGTCAAAGTACCAAGATTGGGAACCTATCCAAATCTAGATCTAAAACCATAGATCTAGTAACCAGAATGTCAGATATTATATCCATATCCCTTATGGAAAAACAACTGTGTGACGACCAAAGTACAACCGATCGTAGTATAGGAATTTTACTTCCTACTCTGTGTATGTCATCCAAATACCAGGACATCACACCCTACTGCCTTCTTAACAGATCCATCCCCTATTCTGATGAAGTCAAACCCATGACTATCACATCAAAAATAGATGATCTATCTCCGCTATATCTGCTTTAGTCTATAAATAGACATAAGCTACTTGCCCACTATGATTCCGCTGCTCCCACTGACCATAACAATCCTCTGGCAGAATAATATATACGTACACTTCTAAAGCTAGTTTAGAACGACGCTATACTTAACCTCCTGCCGGGTCTCATAGTTTGGAACAACAGTAGTGTCAAGTCTGGGTAAACAAAAACCTCCATGTCACCGTCCTTGAGGCTACCGGAGTCCCTCTCGGGTGTCTGAGGTTACCCATCATATCTGCAGAGTGGCTAATGGAATGTCAAACCTGATTGAATCTTTAGGTCCTATTAAATTTTCCGTAATCGTTTGCGGTTCTGGAATCATTTCCAGTTCTACCATACTCCCACTACTGTTTTCTGAAAAAAATCCATTTTACTAAAACAGTGGCGAGTCAAGAACAATATCACTATTGATCTTCCAGATGGTAGAAAGTCAACCCTCGACATAGCCCGGGTCAACCCACAAACTGCCATTACAGAAATGTGCCTTGAGTTATCCAGAGTCTGGTTTTAAGCATAAGCCGGACAACTCCCCGTACCTTAACATCGTTAAGATATGAATCATTCTATATCCAATATAGAAACTTTGGCACTTATTTAATTGGAACCAGATTGTAATCATGCAGCTGTCTCCAGTGCATATGAACTTAATGGAGAGAGGCTAATCAGCATTACTCAACTTAGGAATCCATCCAATTATGAGTAACCTGAAAGAGAAACAAGTTTCTCAAAACCATTACTATCATCTGAATACCAATCACAAGAATCTACATCTTCAATCTCTTTGAAGAATCCCGATACTTGCGACATCTGGTTCTCTACTTTATTCTTATACCCACAACTTCTCAAAACTTAGACCTTGTATTTCTACGAAACACTTGTCTAAAAACTAGAGAAGTCATAAGTAAACAGAACATAGTACGAGGACCAACCCCTTTGTCCTGATGGACACTGAACAACATACAATACTCTGTATAAGTCCGCTGAGTTGAATAACTCAAAACCCGTGCATCGTAGGTTGAAAACTGTACTTATGGTTAAGAACTACTCCGTTGTTCAATGCTCCTTACCCAATCGTCAACTGATATAGGTAAATGTCACGGTCATAATTTCAAAAAGTTATATCTCACTTTATAAAAATAAACGTATAGATATATTATTTTGAAATTGGTGCACAACAACGGATACTCAAAACCAAATACATGTCGTCCGGCAAAAACTCAGGCGACTTCCTTAAATATCACCAATTACAACGAATTCTGATATAATGAGGATAATCGCCTTATTCCAAATAACCTACTCCCACTCATCATCTGTAAAACCATATAGATGTGAGAATCATACCTGGTAAATACATACCCTGGAGTAAGTATCTAATCGGAAAATCAGTTTTCCTTTAACAATGCACTGAAACATGAAAATGTTTCGTAGGGGTATCCTGGTATTCCTAGTAATGCCTCTTCCATAATCCAATTCATGGCTATAACCGTATATTTCATTGCCGTCTCTCCAAATCCCTTTATTTGTCTTTAGTCCTTACCTTCTGTACACCATCGTTAGGCTAAATGGTTTTCTTCCTTCCCTACCGTTCGGCACCAGCCTATGGTTTGGAAGAAAACTTTCCAGTAAGCATAATAGGTGTACTCTCCTAATCCTAGGAGTACTCGCAACTTGAGAGAAGGTGATGATAAAAGACAACTGAACAATACCTTATTCTATTTCTACCGAACTGGGAAAAAAGCAAAGGTGAAGTAGGAGTGGCGATGAAGTACGCGGTTTGGTCGTGAATGATAGCAGTCGCAATTTACTTTGCCCACTTTCTAATCCCTTTATTTTGTCTTTACTTATTACCTTCTGTACACCCTACTTAGGCTAATTGGTTTTCTTCATTCCCTACCTTTCGGTACCTGCCTATGGTTTGGAAGAAGACTATCCAGTAAGCGTAATAGGTATACTCTCCTAAACTAAGGAGCCCTCGCAACCTGAGAGAAGGTGATAATAAAAGACAACTGAATAAACCAATTCTTTTTCTCCTGAACCTGGATCCATCCTCGAAGAAGTCCCTTCGAGTTCATATATAACCATACGATGGATCTATCCAATAGAAGTGGATGTCCGTAGTAATACGGGGTGTTCTGAGAAATGCAAAGTGTAAAAGAAGGAGTGGCAATGACTTATGCAACTTTAGACAATCCAAAAGCCAGTATTTTAAGAAGCTTCGGTCAACTTGGTCACTGAGTCATAGTCTAGGGTCGGTCAAAGGTCGCTGCCAAAGAGAGAGAGAGAAAAGAAACACTCTGCGTGCACTCTAACCTAGATCAGAATGGTTATCACTTTATCTAATCAGGAAACCTCCCACTGTACTGTTAAATTCTCCTCCAAACCTGAAAGAAGAATCAATCGGGATCACCCGAAGAGTAAACCAACTCATCAGTGGGAATCGGGATCCAACTCTCATCGCATGATAACGTGACGGAATCCACTCACGTTATCACACTCCAAAAGGTATGCGCATGCCTGGCAAGTTTCAGTTTCTTTAGAAACTCCCGATATGATTTTTACCCCATGCTCTTATGATCGTGACTAAGGGCCAACCCATCGTAAGTCGCATGTCAAGTTCTTCCCATCATTATCTTGTTAATTTGAACCTACCCGTACTCGCCCTTGACTAAGGGCCAACAAGGTTGTACGACTGTCCCAAACTAATGCATCTATCTATACAACATGTGAACACCCCAGCAGCCGCCAATCACTATGTCCTGGCTAAGGGCCAGACCAACATAGCTTGAATACTACTAACCATTCATATGAAATGACAGAGGGCTACGACTGGTTTTTGGCGAAAAACCTTTAACGTAATGAACTTGATATCGCTGAAGGAACCTGATAGCTTTTTATAAAAATATAGTGGCGAAAACCTTTGCTAAAGAGGTCACTCCCGGTAAAGGGATCTCGGCTCTTTCCTCGTGGAATGAGGTGCAGGATATTCCAACTGAATACCGTGATGCAAAGCAACTTGTAATCGACTATAGTGAAGTTATTATCCTGACGCAAACTTCTGCCCAAGGGGTCACTCCCGGTGAAGGGATATCGGCCCTTGCCTCGTCGAATGAGGTGCAGGATATTCCAACCGAATACCACTGTGCAAAACAAAAGAAAACGTCTTTGTAATAACACTTTTTAAAACTGTTCCAACAATATCCAAACAGGTTTTTTTTCCTTTGTATTGATCAGAATCAACGCAGTCCCATCAATTAATCACACCAGAAAAGAACGAAAATAAAATGTACGTATATGCCATCCGCATTTGTCACTCGGTCCCGTCATCACCCGTTAGGTTACTTAACTAACGACAGAGTGGGGACTGGACTAGCGCGGGTGTAAAACATATACAACATCTACTAGTATATATACCAATATACAATAATCGCTCCAGGCATGATAATATGCAACATTACAGAAAAGTAATAAGTATCATAGAACAATACAGATAAACTGGGATCCTCGGGTTTCACAGAGCCGCTACTGAAACCCGACGTTCCCCTGGTCGTGTGGATAGCCTGTGCAATGAAACCTAGACCCCTACGGGTGCGGCAAGTTACCCGCCAAAACCTGAAGCGAGGCATCCCCCTACAGCATAGTGAATGGACCACCCTGCACTTCACGGAATCCGGTAACTTGAGCACCCTTCATTGGGTCAACCTGTACCCCCTACGAGTGCGGCGAATAGTCTGCCAATTCTAGAGTGAGGCCCCTCTGCCTCTCAAAGCCATGAGATGCGGACCCGTTTCCCTCCAGAACCCGGCTATCCGTGCACTCTGTCGCGGGGTAAACCTAGTACAGAAATGAAAAATATATACAACGGGTACATCGACCTCAGCCCGGTCGTGCCCCAAAAGAATATTGTACAAACAGACAGAGACGGCAGTCCACATGTTGGACGCTCGCCCCGCAATATCAAATGTACAAATAAATCCAAACTGCACTACCATTGCACACAGCTATCCACCACGAAAAATCCGCAACATCACAGCACAACACAGAACATCAACGCGAATGTCACGTTCGCAAACCCGTCTAAAAGGACTATAGCAATTAGACGCGGTTTTCCCCTCGAATGACATTCACGGTCGGAGATATAATGTAAGTACTATAATCTAACAAGTTTAAAATTTCGATCGACAAAACATCCCGAAGTGGGCCCCACGTACATCTACTGTACTGTAACAAAATCTGGGCCCAAAAGAGAAACTCCAGAAACCACAATTCCCTATGTAGAATCCCCAGAAGAAATTTGGCCCACTGAAGCACCAAGACGGCCGCGGATCCGCGGCCAAAGCTAGGTATTGGCGGCGGTTCCCCGACCGTACGGTCGAGTCAGGGGCCCAATTTTCTACTGTGTTCTTAAAAAAGCCTGCACGATTTTCTGAGATGCTCAAAATAATTTTTAGACCAGTATTTAAAATCGACAGAAACTTTAACATAGAAATTGCGGTTTTCGAAATTCTGTTCGATCGATATTTTAAACGCGTTAGAACAAGTTAGTAAAGCTTAATGGCGTGGCTTTGAAACCATGTGAGTCTACGGTAGCACCCCGGCCGTCTTTTAGATGCCAAATGCGGAACAAAAACTTTTATAACTGGCGCTATCGCATACTATAACCCGGATCTGCCATTAACGCTAAACTAACAAACTACAAAGTGGGTAGAAAGGCTATACCGAACGATCCGAGTCCTTCAGTCTTTAACCGTCATCCCACGCTCCATTGCGGCTGCTCCGATCTCCTGGCTCCTCGTCGAGGTGGCACCACATCTACGGATCATTAAACTGGCTCCCGCCTCTGAACCGAGGCAACTCGGACATGAAGTTTGCTAGCCGACATGTCCAAGATTGATGTAAAGAATGAGTAGAACACTTTGTCTCGCTTCATCCAAAACCATGGATGAACGGTTAATGAAGTTGCCTTTTAATGGAGAGAAATGAGAAATGAGCTATCAAATTTCCATGAAACAAATTCCATAATCTTTTTAATCAATCCATCATCTTTTTACAAATGAGCTAGCTCAAAATGGAGAGAAGGGGCCGGCCACATATAGGAAAGGAGGAGGGTGAGTGTAGGAGCAAAGGGGGTAACCTTAAGGAATAATATCTTAATCATTACCAAAACCCATTAATGCAAATGGTGACTCAGATTAAACACCTCACTAAAACATTTAATGCAAACTAATGAGTCATGAAACCTAGTCACCAATTCTAGAATCTTCTACATGACTCACCCTCATGACTCACCCAAGGAAAAAGATAATTTCATATTAAACCGAATGTTTAAGACAGGTGATAGAAAACTGGCAACTTCCAAAAACGATCCTGAAACAAATTTCAGGACAACCCCGTAACAGTATAAACATACCCGCATTTGTATTACGACCGAATACAAATACAACTAAGACAAAGATATTATATCTACACAGTATAATACTCGGATCCGGCTTAAACCAAAGCCGACCAGTATTATCTGCCCGAAATATGACACGTGCGTAAACGCACGTGCATTTTCCGAACCCTTCCATAAAACCATACGGCCTCTACAACGTTTCGCCCGAACTTGGGAAACTATCTGTGGGGGACTCTAATGACTCGTCAGTACCCTGGCAGTGGGTTTAACCACAAGCACGCCAGCGGCACTAGCAGTGAGTAACGGCTGCCCATGTACTGACCTCAAGGGAAGCCGATGAGCGAACTCATCCTAGAACCCTACTGAGCCTAACAGTGACAATATACATACAGTCCGGTCCGCTCGTCTATGAGTATCGCATATCGGGCCTAGGGGGCTGGTAACGTCAGACCCCCAATAGCGGTATAAGTCGTGTCGGAGTGTAGCCCAGAACACCCTGAGATACTACTGGAGTACCTACCAGTAAATCTCCTGCCTCGGTGTCACGACCCGAAAGTACGGAATGTGACCGGCACTAAGATTACGAAGGTCTAGAGGCGCAACGTAACCTAAGTAAGCCGAAGCCCAGAAATCTAAACCATAAAAAGAAGAAGAAGTAAAGGAAAACATGTAGAAAACAAGTTTAAAAGCAACATCCGATTTTCTCAAAAATTTCGGCAGAGTCTCCTTTGTAAAAACTGGCCCCAAACGGGTACAAACAAGAATAATATATATACAAACAATAAAAAGCATCCCCAAACGGGAGCTAGCTCTACGCCAAAAGGCGGAAACAACCATACCAATGCACAATAGTATACAACGCCAAAGGGCGAGGCTCAAAACTTAACAAATCCACCAGATACCATAATAATACAAGCGCAACTTTAAGGTCGAAATAAATAACTGGTCCAGTAAACTATCAAGTAATACAAGTTTGGTTGATAGAGCTTACTAGATACAAATGAAATAATTAAAAGTACAACGGCGGTCCAGATACAAGTGAACCAACCTACCGTGCAAATCACCCTGAATGAAAAGATGTGCCAGCAAGCTGCCAAGGAAACCTGTATATCGAACCTGTAATAAAATTTGGCACAACGGGGGTGAGTTGCCAACTCGTGAGTAGAAGACATCTACGAAAAGAAATCGAATGCACGACGTTGTCCTAGGTCATATAATATACTAATATACCACTAGTCATCAAGTAAAGACAGGGTAATAAACTACGTGTAAGTGCAAATGCTCCGTGCTCGTGTCAGTGTCTCAAATAATAATATGTCATGTGAATGAGTATGCATGCACCATGAATGTAAAACAATCAGTCCTGAAATCTGGATATATCTGTATAAGAAACCTTTAACTTTTATCATGGTAATTTGTATAGAAATCTGAATATCATCGATTAAATCCATGGAAATCCGTGTCAAGCATCGACACAAAACATGTAAATCTCAAGTCTCAATACCTCATAGTCTCAATATCTCGGGCTCCGTCAGTCCGGATCGGCCCATATCATCAAATCTCACGACAACAGTCGGTATCCTCCGGATATCCGCCGCGCCAGATATCACCGGTAGGTAGTCTTCCCCTGCCAGGCTCATCGTCTACAACTCGATCTTCTTGCCCCGGGGTACCATACCGGGCCTACCATGTACCCGAGACGGTTCATCCACTCCTCGAATCGGGTCTCGAAATCCAACAGAAAATATGAAATCTCATGATGGACGACACATACATCACGAGAAAACCGCAACTTATATTTTAAAAAGAGAAGAGGAGAGAGAAGTTTTTATATATATTCTTGCGGTTTTCCCCAAAAATCCAGAAATCTTATAGAAATCCAAAATCCCAATATCATGAGTAAGCAAATGATAAGTATCGGCATAATCCCCACAATACTGCATGATAACATGAAAATGTGAATGCATGACATGTCTAAGTAATAAATGCAATGTCTAGACTAACATCTGAGAGTAATCACAATATTATATTGATCAAGTCTCTAGCTGATTCTATCAATAAAAGATAATATATTCTAAAGTGTACGTGACATAGCAATTATCGATGATGATGTGTGTGAGCCGGCAATAAGTGTGCGTGGAATATGCGCATCATCGGTAATGGTGCTGGTGTCCTAACAGGCAGAGTTTCATACTGATTAGAGAAACATATGTATGAACATGCAACATGATGATTACGGTCTGAATGTAAAGACAGATGTGTATAACCACTCATTTGTAATATACATGTCTAACTACAGCTATATAACTCGAGCCTAAACTAGTATCTATCTAACCTCCTAAGGAACTAAACCTAAGAAACTAGTCGACAAGAAATAAGAGTCCACCTAAGGTCTGAGTCCATATCTCTAATAGTCGGCGATCCAGCCTCAATAGCGTCACGTGCGTAGTACGGCTTTCTCAAATCAAGAGTGCGGATCAATCATCACATCTATGCCTCGTACGGTAAAATCCATCGTACGGCATCCCAATATCGGGGTACGGGTCAAGTATCACCTACGTGTCTCATCATTCATATAATATCATCATCAAATCATGTCATGATCAAGGTACTGTACTGTAATTGCATACATCGATCATATATCATTGCCAGCATAAATATACATCGTTAATTTATCCTCAGAAATATCATGTCACATGTATCATATTGTGATTAAGTCACACTTATATCATATTGTAATCAAGTCATACATATATGATATTGTAATCAAGTCACACCTATATGATATCGTAATCAAGTCACACATATATCATATCGTAATTTCAGGTACAGGTTACGGTCCGGATTCTATTTTAGAGTCCCATGTACCTCAATATCATCACCACCCATTTTTATTTATGTATACCTATTCATTTTCTCATTTTCTAATGATCCGCTACATCATAACACGACCGTATAGCCAAGAATCACGGCATCAAGCCCAGTTATATTGTTTCATCCCCGTGTATCATATCACATCCTTATATCACATATACGTGTTGTGTGTGTATATATATACCTACACCTAGTCCTATATATATATATATATATATACATACACGTATACACCACGTCGAGTTCTGTGTGTGCGTGTGTGTGTATCTACCTGAAACCTACGACTCTCCTCCAAGATATTCATCCTCGGGTAAGGTCTTTCTAAATCAATCTAGTCCAACCTAAGGTCATTACTAGGGTCCTACTCACCGAAATTCTAAGGTCACGTCTAGCTTCCTAATGACAATAAGTAATATACCTATTCTACGTTTGCGGGAGTGCTAAACGCCATCCATCCGACTTCCCCCGTAGATATACATCTACTCACCTGGTCCATGTCTGCCGAAGACGGTGTCGCCATCCTCTTCTTCATCGTCCGAAATCCACGTGAGGGGTACCTATATGAAAACACATATAATATCGTAAACTGAATCACGGACAGCACCGAAACGACGCACGAAACTCGCATAGGTTAAAACCTATGACCCGCTCATGCAAAAGAACCAAATATCGCTCGATATCGGCGTACAAACGCCGATTGATCGAGATAAAACACCAACAAACAACTCATAGTTTTAAAACTCATTACTTATAATATAAAACATGATTTAATTCATCGAAACCCTAAAATCGATCAAATCGTCCGATTTCGTAAAAACCTGAAAATGCCAATTTACCGTTTTACTTCAAAACTCGATGTTTAAATGAAACTAATGGTCATAATACTCTTTAAATAGTATAACTAGACTATATAAACCATTACTATATTTTTAACACCCTAATTTGTATTAAATTGAAATTATAGTTTGCAAACTTACCCGATTTCGATACTTTTAAGCAAAATTTCACAATTTCACTTCTAGACTTGATTTTGCATGAATTAACTTATTAAACTACAATTCATGATGATAGTAATATAATGAAACCATAAATTATATTTTAAATCTCATTCATTTAAGAATTTCTAAAATCTAGTTAGCAAAATAGCATTTTTTTCTCACAATTTCTCAATTATAAATAAAAACTAGTAACCAAATTAAGTTTTTCATTCCACTAACAAGTTAATATCCTCATTAAAATCATAATCTAGTGTTACAAACATTAATTGGAATTTTATCTCACCAATATATACAATATATAGAAATCTAGTTTGCAAAATTGTTTAATTTAAACAATTTTGGATAAACAATTTACAATATATCAACCATACAAGATTTCCCAATTCTAAAAATGTTAAACTAGTTATAATAACCCTACTTAATTAATAGAAACCATAACTTGGTTTTATAAACCCTAACTTGAATTTTGAAACTTGTAAATATAATTAATTAATTAAATCTAAATATGCTAGAATGAAACATTTAATAACAATAAATCATAAGAATAAAATTTATACCTCCACAACATGAAATCCAAACATGAAAATATGCCTCCAAAATAATGGATTTCCATCTCCAAGATCCATGCTAAATAGGTCAAAGAATATTGGGTAAAGGTTGGATATGAATTTTGAGGTTTATTTTGGAATTTTTGATGAAATTTTGATGATTTTTGTAACAAAATCAAGTGGAGAAAAATGGGGGGCTGCCATGGGAAAGTGGCCGGCCATGTTAGGGAGGAAAGGGAGAGAAAGAAAAGAGTGAAGAATGATGTAGAAACTTCTCCCAAAACAACACATCCTTTATGTCTTTTCATTAAATTCTTTATTTAATAATTTTCTTCTTATAAAAATTGATCATAGAAAAGTCTAGAATCATGAAAATATTTGAGAAAGAATTTTGCATAAAAACACTTGATTCTAACATGGCATGGCTCATTTTATAAAATTAACCCATTTCAAATTTGTGATTTACACTAATTTAATATAAAAATAAAGCTTATGTAAATTTTAAAAATAATTAATTAAGGAAAAATATTTAATTAAACTAAAAATTTATAAGTGACTAAATAAACACCATTTACTAGTAATTACATAATTAAAATAGGTCTTTTTAAAATTTATAATGAAAAATAATTACGGTTTAGTTTTACGAAAAATACGTTTTATTTTACCGAAAATCATAAAATTCACTTAAAGAATTTTATTTATTTAATTATTTTTAAAACGTTACACTCGGCCGAGGGCTTTGTGTAATGGTTCTCCTAGAGACAGCGCGATCTCACCCCCAATACCGGGAGAGATGAATCCCCTGCCGATCCGCTCACTTGCCTCCATATGGCTCGGGACTGTACCCAAAAAATACTTGTTTGCACGACTCCTTTGAGCTGTGGTAGGGTAGAAATCAAAGCACAGTGGGAACTCACACGAGACAAATGACGGCCTCAGGTCGATGAACTAAACTGTACACATGTCACCAGGGAACTGCTATCTGACGCTAGGTGTAATACCAACTAGCAGGTTCCCGGCGAGTCCTGTCCAGTGTACTCATAACCCAATGAGCACCTGTATACATCTTAGGTGATCCAACTGATACCAGTGGCTTGTGAGACCGGCCACCGCCCCTCGTCGGGGTCTCAATTGTATATACTAGTCTACTCCGGAGTATCGATGCCCTGTTTCGAAACTCCCACGACTAGGGACCACAATTAAGGATGTGCTTATAGACTACCCAACTCTCGCGTCTATGATCGCCATCATATTGTTGGTAGTCAAGCAAGATCCTAAGGGCTCTATCAACGTGTAACAGCGATCAGTCACCTGAACCTGTACACGACTGATAAAGGCAAACCGGATAGCATACTATCATCTCGAGTAAGACTGTGCTACCGGTATAGGTCCTCCTCAATCATCGCAATCACGTACCTGCGATCCAATAATTGACTTTGAGGGCACTATATCCAACAAATCATACCTGGTAAATATATACCCTGGAGCAAGGACTAATTGGAAAATCAGTTTTCTTTTAACAATGCACAGTGAAACTGAAACATGTAAATGTTTCGAAGGGGTATCCGGGTATTCCTAATAATGCCTCTTCCATTATCAGATTCACAACTGTAACCGTATATTTCTTTGCCATCTCTCCAAATCCCTTTATATGTCTTTAGTCATTACCTTCTGTACGCCACCTTTAGGCCAAATGGTTTTCTTCCCTCCCTACCGTTCGGCACTAGCCTATGGTTTGGAAGAAGACTATCCAATAAGCATAATGGGTGTACTCTCCTAATCCTAGGAGTACTCGTAACCTGAGAGAAGGTGAAGATAAAAGACAACTGAATAAACTTTATTCCTATTTCTCCTGAACCAGAATCCATCCCCGAACTGGAACAAGTTCCTTCGAGTTCGTATATAACCATACGATGGAGTATCCAAATAACTGTGGATCTTCGTAGTGATACAGGGTGTTCTGGAGAAATACAAAGGTGAAGTAGGAGTGGCGATGAAATACTTGGTTTGGTCGTGAATAGCAGTCGCAATTTACTTTGCCCTATTTCTAATCCCTTTATTTTGTCTTTACTTATTACCATCTGTACACCTCACTTAGGCTGATTGGTTTTCTTCATTCCCTACCTTTCGGCACCGGCCTATGGTTTGGAAGAAGACTATCCAATTAGCGTAATAGGTGTACTGTCCTTATCCGAGGAGCACTTGCAACCTAAGAGAAGGTAAAAGGAAAAGACAACTGAATAGTCCTATTCATTTTCTCCAGAATCAGAAACCATCCTCGAATCTGGAACAAGTTCCTTCGAGTTCGTATATAACCATATAATGGTTTTATCCAATGGAGGTGGATGTTAGTAGTAATACGGGTGTTCTGGAGAAAAGGGTAAAAGTAGGAGTGGCAATGAGGTATGCAACTCTGACAATCCAAAAGCCAGTGTTTTAAGAAGGTTCGGTCAACTTGGTCACTGAGTCATAGTCTAGGGTCGGGCCATGGTCGCTGCCAAAGAGAGAGAGAGAAAGGAAACACTCAGCGTGCACTCTAATCTAGATCAGAATGGTTATCAATTTATCTAATCAGGAAACCTCCCACTGTATCCTCAAATTCTCCTCCAAACCTGAAAGAAGAATTAGTCGGGATCACCCGAGAAGTAAACCAACTCATCAGTGGGAATCGGGATCCAACTATCATCGCATGATAACGTGATGGAATCCACTCACGTTATCACACTCCAGAAGGTATGCGCATATCTGGCAAGTTTCAGTTTCTTTAGAAACTCCCGATGTGATTTTTACCCTATGCTCTTATGACCTTGACTTTGCCCAACAAATCATAAGTCACATGTCAAGTTCTACCCATCATTATCCAGGTTAATTTGAACACACCCGTACCTACCCTTGACTTTGGCCAACAAAGTAGTACGACTGTCCCAAACCAACGCATCTATCTATGCAACAGAAAAGTAACAAATAGCTACCATACATTATGCCTTGACTTTGGCCAACAAACATAGATGAATACTAAGTGCTACCACTCTGAAATGACGGAGGGCTACGATTAGTTTTTGGCGAAAAACCTTTAACGTAATGAACTTGATATCGTTGAAGGAACCATATAGCTTTTTATAAAAATATAGTGGCGAAAACCTTTGCTAAAGAGGTCACTCCCGGTGAAGGGATCTCGGCTCTTTCCCCATAGAATGAGGTGCAGGATATTCCAACTGAATACCACGATGCAAAGCAACAAGTAATCGACTATAGTGAAGTTATTACCCTGACACAAACTTCTGTCCAAGGGGTCACTCCCGGTGAAGGGATCTCGGCCCTTGCCTCGTCGACTGAGGTGCTGGATATTCATAACCGAATACCACGATGCAAAACAAAAAAGAACGTCCTTGCAATAACAGCTTTTTGAAAAATGTTCCAACAACATCAGAATAGGTTTTTTTAGCTTGCATTGATCCGAATCAATGCAGTCCCATCAATTGATTACACCACAAAAGAACGAAAATATGATGTACGTATATGCCATCCGCATTCGCCACTGGGTCCCGTCATCACCCGTTAGGTTACTTAACTAACGACAGAGCGGGGACTGGACTAGCGTGGATGTAAAACATATACAACATCTACTAGTATATATATCAATATATAATAATCGCTCCAGGCGTGATAAAATGCAACATTGCAGAAATGTAATAAGGATCACAGAACAATACAGATAGTCTGGGATCCCCGGGTTTCATAGAGCCGCTACTGAAACCCGACGTTCCCCTGGTCGTGTGGATAGCCTGTGCAATGAAATCCTAGACCCCTACGGGTGCGGCAAGTTATCCGCTAAAACCTGAAGCGAGGCAGCCCCCTTCAACAAAGTGAATGGTCTACCCAGCACTTCATGGAATCCGGTAACTTGGGACCCCTCCTTGGGTCAACCTATACCCCCTACGAGTGCGGCGAATAGCCCGCCAATTCTAGAGTAAAGCCCCCTCTGTCTCAAAGCAATGAGATGCGGGCCCGTTGCCCTCTAGAACCCGGCTATCCGTGCACCCCACCTTGGGGTAATCCTAGTACAGAAAGTAAAAAATATATACAACGGGTACATCGACCTCAGCCCGGTCGTGCCCCAAAAGAATAATATACAAACAGGCAGTGACGGCAGTCCACATGTCGGATGCTCGCCCCACAATATCAAATGTACAAATAATACCAAACTGTACTACAATTGCTCCAGGCTATCCACCACGACAAATCTGCAACATCACAGCACAACACAGAATATCAACGTGAATGTCACGTTCGCAAATCCTTCTAAAAGAGCTATAGCAATTAGACAAGATTTACCGCTCGAATGACATTCACGGTCAGAGATAGTAATGTAAGTACTGCGAACTTACTTATTTAAAAATTTTGATCGACAAAATTTCCCGAAGTGGGCCCCAAGTACAATTCCCAGTACTCAAAATAATCTGGGCCAAAACTAAAAATTCCAGAAACCACATTTCCACACAGAAGACCACCACAAGAAAAATTGTGCAATGAAGCCCCAGAACTGCGGTGGAACCGCGGCCAAAACATGGGTAAGGCCGCGGTTCCGCGGCGTTACAGTGACATCATTCTACCAAATTTCTGCAGTGGTCTTAAAAACGCCTGCACGATTTTCTGACACACTCAAAATAATTTTTCGACAACAAAAAAATTTCGACAGAAACTGCAGAATTGGAAATGCGGTTTTAGAAAATTCGGCCGATCGATGTTTTAAAAAAGTTAGAACAAGCTAGTAAAGGTTAATGGTATGGCTCTAATACCATGTAGTCTACAGTTGCGCCCCGGACGTCTGTCCGAGGCCAAAATGCGAAAACGAAAACTTTTTCTAAGCTTGAAACCGGCGCTATCGCAGAGTTTAATCCCGGATCGAACCATTAACCTATAACTAGCAACTAGAGAAGGGTCAGAAAAGCTGTACCGATCGATCCGTGTCCTTCGGTCTTTGGCCACCGTCTCTAGCTCCTTGCGGCATCTCCGATCTCCGGTCTCCTCGTCGGACGGGCACCACATCAACGAGTCTTTTTACGGGCTCCCACCTCAGAACCGAGGCAACTCGGACACGAAGGTCGCTAGCCGACGTGTCCAAGGTTGCTGTAGAATAAATTTAGAACACCTTGTCTCAAGGGTTAATCGAATTTTCCATATGAGAATGAGATGTGAGCACAGGATTGCAATGGATTAAAAATGAATTGGCTCGGCCAAAGATAAAAATGTGCTCTGTGGAATTCTGTTGGAGTGTTGATGGCCATCTCTAGAATTAATCACTATCACCACAAGAAATGGGGGGGGAGGCTACAAAATCAACATGCAGGAATTCATCCACCAACTTTTCCTCACCAAACAACAGCCACTTGTCCAAACAACACTCTCAAGTGCATGCAATTGTAGCTAGATGTCTCAAGTTGTAACACCTTAGAATGTGTTTTGGGGTTAATTATATTTTAATATATGGGTTTTAATTAAAAGTTTACCAAATTGAATTTTAATTATTTTATCCTATTTAATGAATATTTTACTAGATTTTTCCTAGCCTTGCACACACGTGTGCATGATAACTAGGGTGTTAATTTAGGGTTTAACCATGATTAGCAACATGGTGAACTAACCATTTTTCTTAATCTAGTTTTATAATTTGTATTAGGTGCTTTTGGGTTTTAATAGTGCATGGTTATAAAATAAAAAGGGTTTTTAAAAAATGAAAAAGGATTTAAAATTTGACTTTCTTTGTTGACCTTGAGGGAGAGAGAGAAAGCATGGGGCTTCATGGCCTAAGCCATGCCTCATTAATGAAGTGAGAGAGAGTGAGAAGGGGGGGTTGAATTGTTTTCCCCCATTACTCTCATTTCCCTCATTGCTCTCATTCTCTCACTCTCAAACACACACACACATACCCACACATCAGCAGAGCAGCAGCAGCAGAGAAGCAGCAGCAGCAGAGAAGCAGCAGCACCAGAAGCAAGAGCAGCAGTAGCAGAACAGCATCAGCAGCAGCAGCAACTCATGCATCAGCAGCAGCTGTAGCAGCAGCAGCTCCAGCAACTGCAGCAAGCCCTCATCTCCTCCATCCACTCTTTCTCCTGCTTCATAGGGTTCCATAGGGTATATTTTCTGAACCCATTTCCCCTTATTGCTTAGCTTGTGTGTAGATTAGCGTCGGTTTGCGATTTTTGTGAGTTTTATGTTAATTATGGTGAATTATATGGAATGTTGATTAAGTTATGTTTGTGTTAGTTAACCTAGCCTATTTTAGTGTTATTAAGGTCACCTTAACTGAGTTCTACCCAGATTTCACTAAAATACCATAGGGTTTGCTTTTTATGCAAAATTGGTGTTTTTAAGCGACATTGTGGCATTCTGTGATCTGCTATTGACCCGGACCCTTCATGATAAAATTGAGAAAACTGGGGCATGCACACTAGGTCTAGACAACACCAACAGATAATGAGCCCCTCATTCAAAACTCAGGCCGCAAATTTAATCAGATTGGCCGCAAATTGCGGCCAGGTAAGGGGCTGGGGTGTTGGGGTCTTGGCTAGGGTTCTCTGCAGTGTTTTCTAGTATTTTGGCATGTGTAGTTTTGTGAGATTTGACCTGTAGGAAAATCTGGGACAATATATCGTATTTCTAGTTCGTTGTGTTTGCGCGATACACGCGATACGTGAGTGGGTTCTGTGATCCAGCGTGTCGCGGCGTGTCGTGGTAGTTTTAGACGCGTATACACACGTTTCAGCGTATCGTGCACACGCGCGTTTAGTTCGCGACTCGAGTTTCTCGTTTGGTCTCGATATCGCGTTTTGCGGAATATTTGTCTTATATATGGATTTCTTGTCTCATTTCAGGTTTGCAGGCGAGTACATCGGACGCAGCTACAAAAGGGAAACAGGTGGTAGGATTCACCTAGCGTGGAGCGCTGATGAGTAGATTTAACATCTACAGGGGAATCGCCCGTATGGCGTTATGCGTCTGGGCTAGAATTCTAATACTTGCCGCATATTCTACGTCATTGTTAGAAATGCGCCTTTACCCTATTACTTAGATATAGTTGTACTGTGACTAGTAGCCGTAGGACACTGCACATATTATTGACGGTTCATGTTGCACGAGCACAGATTGTATGCTACACACACACCGTCAGTAATTGCCATGTTACACACAAACCATTATAGTTATTAAATTGCTTGGTTAGGGACTTTGCGACATCGATTCACATTACTTATCACGTTTAGACATTTAGCTACCGATATACCTTACTCACATATTCCACTTATACCCGGAGGGGGTATACTTCATCAGTTCTTATAGGTAGATACCTATACATTGCTACACCTTTATGTTACACACATATTCAGTTGCAGTTACATATTTACTTTTACTGATGTTACTTAGCAGTTTTCCTTTTATATGCTCGCATTTCAGTTTATGTCGCATATATTCTATTCATGGATTTGCGCATTCTTATATGGATTTTCATGATGTTTTCTGGATTTGGGAACCGTGGGAGTTCATGAAATTATGCATACATTGAAAAACCCGGTTTCCTTGATATGATATTTGCGCATCCACCATGAGTTTTATCGGTTCTGGTCTATATATACCCCTACGAGGAGGCGTCGAGGCCGTAGAGGGTACATGGTGGGGCCCGGAGGTACCCCGGGGCAAGATGATCGAAGGTACATACCGATGAGCCCGGCAGGGGAACCATACCATCCGGTGACAGTACCAATGACTCGGCGGGGATCATGGAGATACCGTTGGGAGTCATGTATGTATGGATACGTGGGAAGGCGAGGGTCAGAGCTAGGCACTCGTGCTTTCCGGGATAGCGTATGATACGTACCTATCAGGATGCCAGTCTTGGTGACGGCATCTGATAGATCAGGATTTCTGTGTCGATGCTTGGCACATTGTTTTCATGATATTTCTTTTAACACCTTTGTATATATAACAGGGGATTTAGCCGTTGTTATATATACCCTTACACCAATATTGGTGGAGTGGGACGCTAGTATATGTGTATTGACCCCATCATATTTATTTCTGCAAATATATATTTAGGATGCTAGAATATTACTTGAGATTTGACTTGGGATATTAGGTGATTCATTGAGATTGGATACCGGATTCACATGAGATTGTCGATTTGTACATTCGGGATATAGAAGATTATTCGATATTGTACATTGAGGAGATGTGAGACTTATATGATATGAGAGCCCAACTTGGGGGCGGATTTGAGGAATTGTGAATTGGAGTGTCTTGATGGATTGTGATCCTACCACGATGTCAGGATTCCGTGGAAATGACATATTTCACTCCATACCTCACACTTATCTATTTATGCATTGTTTCATGTATTAGTAGTACATGTTAGTGTACCCTTCATGATTGCTGCATATCTACATTTTCATATCCCTATTGCATGATTATTGCATACTATCGTCATGTTATTATTGCTTCACATATTGATTGTACCTGCTAGTGTACTTTCCATTATTCTGCATTCACATGACCTGTTATTACTGTAAATTGCTTATCTTAGATTCATGCTGTACGTACATACCTGCGATTACCTGCATATGTTATCTACTATTCACGAGTTGGCAACTCACCCCCGTTGTGCCACAGTTGTTTTGCAGGGTGTTTCCCCAGAGTAGTCGAGGCAGGCTATTCACCTATCATCTTTTGCTACAGATACCGCATCGGCTCACAGTGTGCTATTTTTGCTTAGGTGGGTATTGGTGGTTATCTATATTTTGTATTGTACATTCGTTGTATCTTATACTCTCCATCTACTATTATGTTGTTGATTTAGAAACTTGGTGAGGACGTTATTGTATACTATTTGTGGATTTGTTGTCTTTTATACAGCTTTGTTTCTATTGTCTTTTATTTCTTCGCTACGGCATCGTATATTTGTGGTGGTGATTGTTTTCCTCCTTTGGATGCGTATTTGCTCCCGTTTGGGGATGCTTTATTCATATTTATGTTGTATTCATTTTGAGCTAGTTTTTACAAAGGGGGTGTTGCCAAAATTTTTACAGAAAGAAAGTTGGACTTTTTAAAGAATTTGGGTTGCGATTTCAAATGTTTCAAAAACTTTTATTATCTTTTCCGTATTTTCATGGTTTAGATTTCTGGGTTTTGGCTTTCTTTTACTGCATTACGTCTTTAGGCGTTGCGTAGTATTAGGGCCGTCACGTGCCAATTTCGGGTCGTGATACAAGTCCCTTCACATTTTCATGCAAGCTGCCACATCACCTAATGAGTCACCAAATTTCATGCAAATCCCATGAATTTTCCTATGCCATGCCCACAAAATTTTGTCCAAGGAATTAGGCAGCAAAAGGAATTGATCAGTCCAAGAAAAAGATAACTCGTCATTAAACCAAATGTTTAAAGACAAGAAACGAAATGGAAATGGAAACTTCAAAAAAATGATCCGGTAACAAATTACAGGATAACCCTGCGACTGTATATACATACCCTCATTTGTATTCCAACCGAATACAAATGCATTGAGACAAAATCTACAAAGTATAATACTAGGATCCGGTTTAAACCAAAGCCCGCTAGTATTATCCGTCCGAACCATTACACGTGCACAAGTGCACGCGTATGTTCGAACCCTGCCATAAATCCATACGGTCTCTACAACGTTTCGCCCGAAACTTGAGAAACTGTCTGTGGGGGACTCTAAAGACTCGTCAATACATTGGCTGTGGATTTAACCACTAGCACGTCAGTGGTACTAGCTGTATGTAACGGGCTACCAGGTATTGACCAAAAAGGAGTTCGATGAGCGAACTCATCCTGACACCCCACTGAGCCTGTCAGTGACAATATCCGTACAGTCCGGTCCGTTCGTCTATGAGTATCGCATGTCGGGCCTAGGGGATGGTAAAAGTCAGATCCCCAAAAGCGGTACAAGTCGTGTCGGAGTGTAGTCCAGAACACCCTGAGATACTACTGGAATACTTACCAGTAAATCTCCTGCCTTGGCCAAGGACTTCGTGTAATGGCTCTCTAGACACAGCGCGATCTCACCCCCAATACCGGGAGAGAAGAAACCCCTGCCGATCCGCTCACTGCCTCCATGTGGCTCAGGACTGTACCCAACTAAAACCTGTTTGCATGACTCCTTTAAGCCGTGGTAGGGTAGTAATCAAAGCACAGTGGGAAATCACACGAGACAAATGATGATCTCAGGTCGATGAACTAATCTGTACACATTCACCAGGGAACTACTATCTGATGTCAGGTTTAATACCAACTAGCATGTTCCCGGCGAGTCCTGTCCGGTGTACTCATAACCCAATGAGCACATGTATACATCTTAGGTGAACCAACTGACACCAATAGCTTGTGAGACCGGCCACCGCCCCTCGTCGGGGTCTCGCTGTATACACTAGTCTACTCTGGAGTATCGATGCCCTTTCTCGAAAACTCCCACAACTAGGGACCTTTTAAGAATGTGCTTATAGACCCCAGCTCCCACGTATATGATCGCCATCATACTGCTGGCAGTGATGCAAGAATCCCAAGGCTCTATCAACGTGTAATAGCGACCTTTGAGGTCACCTAAAGCAGTACACGATGATAAAGATAAACCAGATAGCATACTATCATCTTGAGTAAGACTGTCCTACCGGTATAGGTCCTCCCTTAATCATTGCAATCACATGCCTGTGATCCAATAATTGACTCTGAGGGCACTATATCCAACAGCAGGTATTTGTATTTCATGGGAGTATCCCCATACTTTCGCATGGAACTAATTAAATAACCTCGTTTCTGCAAGGGCATCATCCCGTTAACACCTTTCTTAGACACCTAATGGATCTGCTAATTGTAAAGTGGAAAACCCTCACATGAGTAACACTTACTCGCAGTGGGTATCAGGATCCAATTATCTCATAGAAGGTATGCAATCTCATTGCAAATTTCAACACTTGAAATTCCCAATATCTGTTTTTACCCCTAGCAACTTATGATCTTATTAAGGTCAACAAATCATAAGCGCTAGCTAAGTTCAACCCGTCATTTCGTGATTGAATTAAACCCACCTGCACAACCCTTAACAAGGTCAACAAAGTCGTACGACTACCCTAATCTAATCACATCACATGCGGCAGATAAGCAGCTACAGCACACCATGCCTTGACAAGGTCAATAAACGCAGCACGAATACTAAATAACACTTATCTGAAATGACAGAGGGCTACGACTGGTTTTGATGAAAACCTTTAATATAATGAACTTGATATCGTTGTAGAATCTAGTGATTTGAAAAGGATTGTTTTTGTAGCTTTTGCTAGTTTTGCTAAAGAGGTCACTCCCGGTGAAGGGATCTCGGCTCTTTCCTCATCGAATGAGATGCTGGATATTCATCAAGGAATACCACTATACAAAGCAAAAACTAGAGAAGCTTTTAAAACAAAACCAAGTGGGTTGTAGCATTTGCTGGTTTTGTTAAAAAGGTTACTTCCAGTGAAGGGATCTCGGCTCTTTCCTCATCGAATGAGGTGCTGGATAATCATCAAGGAATACCACCATGTAAAGCAAGAACTAGAGCTACCTTTTTAAATTTTTGATTCTACAACATCTTTAGGTTTCTTTTCTTTCCATTAATCTCATTAATGAAGTCCCATCATTTATGTTTCCCTAAACATCACAGAAAAGAACCAAAAATAGAACGTACGCTTATGCCACCCGCATTCGCCACGGGGCCCCGTCATGCACTATTAGGTTACTTAACTAACGGCAGAACAGGGGCTGGACTAACGCGGATGTAAAACATAAACAACGTTTATTATATATATCATATATATAGCATTCGTCTCACACAGTTATATGATCACATCACAGAACCAAGTAGCAGAAGTCAACATATGAAATATTGGATATATTAGGAGGTCCGTGTATTAAATTAAGCTAATAATGAAAAACACGGATTTCACAGTCATGATGAATAACCAAACCCACATCCCTAGATCCCTACGAGAGCGGCAAGCAACCTTGCCAATTCTAGAGTTAGGAGACCCCGTCTCGACTCCTCGAGATGGTCTCCCACTGGACTCTAGAACCCGGTTACTTGTGCTCCCCGCCTTGGGTCTATCCTAATGCGGAAAATTAAATAATATACATCAATGGAGACATCATTGTTAGTGTATATGCCCTAGAGGCCATTATTGTATCATACTGGTTTGTATATTTCTTAATGGAAGCTTGAGATATTCACAGTTGTATTGACCGTCTTGCTCAAAATGGTAGTATGCTACTTGGTTTGATTCTACTTCAATATGTGCATCTGTTTCTTTTAGCATATCGCTTATACATATTAGTAGAGCCCTTAGGATCTTTACTTGATTACTAGCGTTGTGATGGCAGTCACACTAGTGGGGGCTGGGTAATCTACAAGCACATCCTTATACAGATCCCTAGTCGTATGATTATTGAGACGGGGCATCGATACTCCAGAGTAGACTAGTATATACGCTTCTCATCCCAGCAGGGGAGATGGTCTGTCCCACAGCTATTAGTACGTCGTACTGGAGATAGTATGCAGGTGCTCGTTAGGTTACGAGTACACTGGACAGGACTCTGTTGGGATTCCATAGCACCTAGCCTAGGGTTTGCAAGCATCACTCATGCCACAACAAAAATTTTTGGGGGTGCTAAGCAATCAACCTAAAGATCATACTAGAAAACTAGGGTAACAAAACATGTAATCCAACATTACAAAAGGAAGTGAATGAAAATACAACCTTTGTAGATCCCGTCCTTCACTTCTAAAGCTCCGTGTTGACGTCCCTTCGCTGCGATCATCATATTCCCGAACTCTAGAATGGATTTTCCCGGAGAAATGATCAAGCTAGCTCGTTGACTTCAAGGCCGAAGATGATCTACGTTGAGGTGACTCAAACTTATGCTCCATCTTCACTAGGTCAAGAACTTTGTGAAGAGAACATCCTAAACTAAATGCAAGTAGTAGAGTATGATAAAATAGGAAATGGGTTTACTTTAGATTTTGATTTCTCACTTTGTTTCTTCACTTAAAAAAAATCTAGCAAGCTTTTCTTCTTTTGGATGAAGAAGAAGAAGAAGGAATGAATAAACAAGTGAAGATAATTATCATAATGCAACCATGGGTGCGTAAGTTTTATCCACTAACCCTTGTAGAGACATAACCATGGTTAATTATAATGGTTTGGTTAATAAATATCTTAATCAAGACAAAATAAGTGGACTTTGTCAAAGATACTTCAAGCTTCATGAAGCTTCAAGTCATGACAAAAGAAGCCACCATTTTGAATAATTAAGATAAATAAAAACCTAAATTATAATTAGCATGGTGTATGTCACACACACACCCATGTTTGCATGTATCATCAAGCATGATACAATCATGTACACTAATATATATCATATATACATTATGCACATCAAGTGAGAAAAAGTTATCTTAAGTGAACCAATACTAGTTAATGTAAAGTAATAAATCAAATATATATAATTATACATTAAATCATTAAATCAACACTTGATTTAATGATCCGGTCATATCGCATATAACCGACTAATATTTAGTGTATCAATATATCGAATCAACACTTGATTCGGTAACCCGGCTATATCGCATATAACCGACCGATGATACAAATTGTGAGAATAGAATAAGTATCGCATACTAGTATTATTCTCGGTCCCGCACATATCTCATTTGCGCTCCTATTTCATTTCGCTTGAGACAGGAAACCTCTGCGTAGGACTCTAAAGACTCGTCAATACGCCGGCAGTAGGTGGTGATCATATCAGTCACCCACAAGCCGCAAACGGTCTGCTAAACATAACGGCCATCCGGGTATTGAGAAATCAGAAGATCAACGAGCAAGCCTGCTCACACTCTTGCACAGTAACATTTACCGCACAGTCCGATCTGTTCGTCTAATATGTCGCATATCTCGCCTAGGGGTGGTAAACGTCAGACCCCAGTAGCTTGATAAGTCATGCCTATGTAAGGTCCACAACGAGCGTGAAACTACTGATAACACTTACCAGTAAATCACATTAACCCTGGCTAGGGATTTCCAATTATGGCCAATCGAACATAGCGCAATATCAACTCCCAATACCGGGAGAGACGCATCCCCTCGTATCGCTCATTGCCTCCATGTGACTCGGGACTGTACCCAAAAACCACCTGTTTGTACGACTCAGTAGAGCCATGGTAGGGTGGAAATCAAAGCACAGTGGGAGACACACAAGACTCTATGACGATCTCAGGTCAACAGACTAAGCTGTACCAGTGTCACCAGAGAACTGCCATCTGACGTGAGGTATAATACCATCTGGGAGTTCTCGGCGAGTCCATTCAGTGTACCTAGTCTCCACTGAGCACTCGCATACCATCTCTGATGTCAAACACCAATGGATATGGGATCATCCAACGCCCATCACATGGGTCGAGAAGATATACGCTAGTCTACTCTGGAATATCGATGCCCCGTCTCGATATTCCCACGACTAGGAACATTGAAGGATGTACTCATGGACTACCTAGGCCCCACTAGTATGATCTGCATCGTAATCCTGGAAGTCGAGTATACATCCTAAGGGCTTTATCAACATGTAACAAAGAGACATCATGTGTACATGTTAAGATAAAGAGCAACCAGATAGAGTACTATCGTGTCGAGCAAGAATGTCCTCCCTATATATGTCCAAGCATCCACTACTTTATACATCTCATGTACAGTAATGGCCTCTAGGGCATACATACAACTAACAATCTCCCACTTGCACTAGGGCCATCATATAGCAGTAGTTGTAGTATCTCATACTCAACCATCCCATAAAAGTATCTCTCTGGGAAAAGGCCTTCGTGAGCGGATCCGCCATGTTGTCCTCTGAGTCTACTCTCATAACCTCGATCTCTCTGGAGATTAACCATCTCTATGATCAGGTGATACTGCCTTAGAATATGTCTGGGTCACTGATGGGACCATGGTTCCTGGGCCAAAGCCTCACCTCCATTGTCACACAATGGTAGGAACCTAGTTCATCTCATGAAAAAATATACACCCAAACTGCCTCTTTGGTAGTATCTTTGATAGCGATGTCACCAGCCTTTATCGTCTAGTCTGCCACGGTATCTAGCTTGGAACTCTTCCAACATACCGTCCCTCCACTGAGGGTAAAGACAATGCCTGTGACTGACATTCAGTCAACCTTACCACCCTGGAAGCTATCCAGTGATTCTCCCCAGGATCGTTTGATACCATCTCACTACACCTAGTGAGAATCCTAACATCCATTTAGATCTATCTCATAGATCCAAAACCCAGGATTTAGGATGTATCACCTTGATCCTATACGGAGAATCCTTATGATAAGAGGAGATTGACCATGTGTAGCATAGGAAACTCCTTTCCTATCAAGAGTATGTCATCTACGTACTATACGAAGAATACTACCATACTCTCTACTACCCTTTTGTATATACAAGATTCATCTACCATTTTAATGAAGTCAAACGCTTTGACTACCACATCAAAACAGATGTTCCAACTCCGTGATGCCTGCTTTAACCTTTAAAGCAACTTGCACATGTTTCAGCTGCTCCCACTGTTTACAAAGCCCTCTGGCTGTATACTTAAAGACGCTCTCTTCTAAATCAGTATTTAGAAAAATAGTCATGACGCCCAACCACCAGATATCATAGTCATGGTATGTAGCAATGGCAAGTAGGATCCGGATGGACTTAAGCATAGCTATTGGAGAAAAGGTTTCATCATAATCCATACCTGGTCAATGACGAGAGCCTTTTGCAACAAGTATAGCTTTGAAAGTCGCAACTTTTCCATCTACCACCAAGTAATCTTCTCAAGATATACTTGCTCCTGATGGGGATTTAACCCTTCAGATATAGCAACCAAAGTCCATACTTTGTTGGTGTATATAGATTCCATATCATATCGCTAAGCATCCAGCCATTCTTACAGAGTCCTCACTCTCGATGGCCTGCTCGAAACTAGTTGGGTCATCATCACATGATGCAATCCTCGCTCCCACTGTCATCGAGAAACCGAAGTATCTCTCAGGCGGATGAGGAACCCTGCTAGATCGGCGGAGAGGCTGAAGTTCGTCAGGGACTATTGAATTCTTTGGTTCTACCAAATCATCGGCTGTAGTTAGTATAGCTGGAACTCCTTCAAGTTCTACAGAACTGACCTTGCCCCGATCTTGTCCATATTTTGCTTTTAGACATACGCCGGACAACCCTAAATCTTAACTTGCTTAAGAGATGGGCCCTTCCCATACCATATCTCATATGGAGTGGTAGGCACCTGATTTGGTTAGAACCCAATTCAATAGGTATGCAGCTTCTCAAGTGCATAAGTCCCAAAAGGAAACATGTAACTCAGTAGTACTCATCATAGAGCGCACCATATCAAATAGGGTGCGATTGCTCCGCCCCGATACACCGTTGTGCTGTGGTGTATACGGAGGAGTAATGCTGAGAGAGAATCACATTCTCCTTTAGTATAGTCCAGGATCTCCATGCCTAAGTATTCTCCTCCTTGATCTCATCACAGGACATAATACTTATACCTGTATTGGTTCTCTACTTCTGACTTATATTCTTTGAATTTCTCAAAAGTTTCAGACATGTTTTTCAATAGGAACATATGTCCGAACCTTGGGAGATCATCAGTGAATGTAAGAAAGTATAAAGAACCAGTCCTGGCATATGTAGACAGGGGACCACATACATCATCATGTATTTGTCCCAAGAGTTTATCAACTCTTTCTCTGTTTCAAGTAAACGAAGTTATGGTCATTTTATCTTTGTGACATGACTGGCAAGTTCTACAAGATGTAAATTCAAACTGATTTAAATATGCATTTAAATGTAACTTAGCTAGTCGGGTCGGATTGATATGACCTAGTCTACAATGCCTTAAGAAGGATTCGTTCATTTCTGAATTCTTCCTCTTGTGCGTGTTCTGTACGTTAAGAACTGTGGTTTGATTTAGAATGTATATGCTTTTAGATAACGTGCCTGAACCGATCAACTTTTGATATAGGAAATGTTCAAAATATTCTCCAACAATACAAAATTATATCCTTTCTTTACTAAATAAAGAGACTAATATGATGTTGTATATCAGGTTCGGTATCTAATAACATTCGTTCAGAATCAATGTATTTGGTAATACAGGGTGATAACTGCCAACATCTTGGCTGCAACAATTGCACCGTTTCCAACCCTTGAAGTTTATTACCCGTTCTCAGTTCTCTACCTATCTGTAGCCCATGTAACAGATTACATATCCGGGATCCTGATCCGGTATCAAATACCCAGGACGTAGAGGATACTGAGAAACAGTTCTATGTAATGAACACACCGAAGAAGATGGATCAGCATGCACTTTCTTCGTTTAGGCGGCACGGGAATCCTGGTATTCCCCTATTTTCTGCTCGGTTTTATAACAGTTATAAGTTGGAGCGGGACCAACATCCCCCAGCTCAGTATAACAAGCGGGTTCGGTCAATACATCCATATTATTATCTTGATTAAGGCGTGACATGGTCACTACCTGGAGAGAGAGAGAAGAAAACACTCTGCGTGCGCTCTTGCAAGATTAGATTGGTTATATATTTTATCTAATCAGGATGGCTCCCATTGTTTTTATCAAATCTTCCTTCAAACCTTAAAAGGAAAGACTAGCAGGGATTAATTACACTCTACAAGTTTGCCAATTTTTCAGCCAGGCCAGTGCCGGTACTTTGAGGGAGGTTCCCCGTGCTTTCGCACGAACCTAATTAAAATAAACCTCGTTTTCCCAGGGGCGTAAACCCGTTGACACCTTTCTAGACACCTACTTGATCAGCTAATTATAAAGTGCAAAACTCTCCCAGGAGTAACAATTACTCACAGTGGGTATCAGGATCCAACTATCTCATAGAAGGTATGCAATAGCATTGCAAATTTCAACAATTGAAACTCCCGATAAAGGTTTTTACCCCTAGCACCTATGACCTTAGCTATGGTCAACAAATCATAAGCACTAGTCAAGTTCTACCCGTCATTTCGTGATTAATTAAACCCACCCACATGACCCTTGTCTAAGGTCAACAAAGTCATATGACTGTCCTAACTAATCGCATTATATGCTGTGTAGGAAGACATCACTTAGCTACCGTACACTGTGCCTTGACTATGGTCAACAAACACAGCACGAATACTAAGTACTCTACTTCCTAAAATGAGGGAGGGTTGCGGATAGTTTTTAAGAAAACCTTTAACGCTTTGAACTTGATCTCATTGCAGAATCAAATGGTTTAAAATGGAGTGTTTTTTAGGCTTTTGCTAGTTTCGCTAAAGAGGCCACTCCTGGTGAAGGGATCTTGGCACTTTCCTCGTCGAATGAGGTGCAGGATATTCACAATACCACTGTGCAAAGCAAGAACTAGAAAAGCAATCAAAAGACAAACCGAGGGTTGTAGCATCTGCCAGTTATTGCTAAAGAGATCACTCCCGGTGAAGGGATCTCGGCTATTTACTTATCGAATAAGGTGCTGGATATTCTACAAGGAATGCCGCTATGCAAAGAAACAACTAGAGCTACCTGATTTTTTTAATTCGATTCCACAACATCATTTAGGTTTATTTTTCTTTCATTAATCTCATTAATGAATGTCCCATCATTTAAGTCACCTAAACATCTCAGATAAATACAACGTACGCTTATGCCATCCGCATTCGCCTCGATGTCCCGTTATGCACCGTTAGGTTAGGTAACTAACGACATAGTAGGGCAGGGCTAGCGCGGGTGCAAAGAATAAGCAACGTCTACATAATATATCATATATATCTGAACATATCACATGATCACATCACAGATAACGTAGCAGAAAACAACATATGAAATATTGGATATACTAGGACGTCCGTGTTTTATTTTGAGCCTGTATAAAACACGGATTCCATGGTCGTGATAAATAGCCAAACCCACATTCCTAGACCCCTTCGAGAGCGGCAAGTAACCCTACCAATTCTAGAGTTAGGAGACCTGGATTCGACTCCTCGAGATGGTCTCCCACTGGACCCTAGAACCTGGTTACTTGTGCTCTCCTCCTTGGGTCTATCCTAATGCGGAAAAGTAAATAATATACATCAACGGTGACATCTTCCTCAACCCGGAAGTGCCCCAATAAAAGAATATTACATACAAGTTTTTACATGAATGAAAATGAAAAACACTCATCTCACATGAAAACCCCCGGCTATTCAAACACGATGATCCAATATAGCATATCCAGCAACACATAACATCACATGTCATCAACATAAGTAAATATGCGTATCCCAATTATCGTTGACGTATAGCAACGAAACCGGCGATACCCCACATATTACACTTACGGTCGCAGAAAATAAAATGAAAAACTACAACAGTTGGAATCCGCAACCACCTTAGACATCATAAACTCGTAATATCCCATATTGCGGATTTCATGCCTAACAATATGAATTCCTTAGACATCACATGCCTAACAATTATAAACCCTGCATTTTAGTCTCGATATTGAAAACACTTTCCAATAATCAGTCGGGCAATTCAACAAGATTCCCGACATCCCGATCGAATGCTCGTCAGAAACTTTAGTAGACGGCCGCACCCCCCGATACCGGCGACGAAGTGCACTTAGGCGGAACACCACGGGCACGAGCACCCGGACGGATGCTTTTTGGCAACAGAGTTCTCTTACAGTCACTTGGTCGAGGATATGGGGCATGGCGATCTAGTAATATTACCCGGCGAGAATCCGAATACACAAAGTGATTGCGACGGACTTTTGATCGCATCAAAATCCCGTGGCAACCGATCAAATGAGACTAAATTTCTAGACTTATAAAATTCAAATGTTGTTGATTCCAAGTATTGTATCACAATATACTAGACGATGTTAAATGTTTCGATCGAATCAACAAATCTCCACAACTCCCTCTGAGCTCAACAGTTGAGTGAAGTTAAAGTACCTAAAATGTGCCACAGTACCTATGATCCAGCCGTAGAAGGATCAAACCAACGCCTCACCTATGACACCGTGGAACCACGGCAAACCCTAGGGTTCAAGCCGCGGTTCCGAGGGTACAGAATCGAGTTAAGGTTTATGTTCTTCTAGAGGGTCCATAGAGTTACTTACACGAACATTGAATATAATTAACATAGAAAAATTCCAACACTTGGAAATTTCAGAGGGGGTCATGGGGGTGAAGTTTGAATTTCGTTCGAAGTGTTAAACATGGTCTAGGTTACAAACACAATACTAAAAAATATGAATACGAAATACTCCGCAAAGAGTCCATAACACAATTATCATCACATGAAAATCTGGACTTCCCAAACAATACCAGAAACCCCAAAATATGAAGAATAGAGCACTGGTGCAATATGAGGAGGAGGGGGGCACACAGGGCCGGCGTCTCCGGAATTCTCGCCATGGTCGCCGGACCAAAACCGAGACTCCCCATTCGTATTTCACCTGTGTTCTTAAAATACCCTAAATTCCACTCTGTAGTTGCTTAAAAAAATTTTAAACCACTTTTTAAAAAATTACCAGAGAGCAATTTTAAAGGTTTCTAAAATCGTATTTTTGCGGAGTTTTTCGTTTTCGTATTGTCTTAACATCGTCTAAGTTTCTAGTTAGGCTCTGATACCATGTTGGGATTCCTTAGCACCTAGCCTAGGGTTTGCAAGCATCACTCATGCCACAATAAAAAATTTAGGGGGTGCTAAGCAATCAGCCTAAAGATCATACTAGAAAACTAGGGTAACAAAACATGTAATCCAACATTACAAAAGGAAGTGAATGAAAATACAACCTTTGTAGAACCGGTACTTCACTTATAAAGCTCTGTGTTGATGTCCCTTCACTGCAATCATCGTAGTCCCAAACTCTAGAATGGATTTCCCCAGAGAAATGATCAAGCTAGCTCGTTGACTTCGAGGCCGAAGATGATCTACGTCGAGGTGACTCAAACTCAAGCACCATCTTCATTAGGTCAAGAACTTTGTGAAGAGAACACCCTAAACTAAATGGCAAGTAGTAGAGGATGATGAAATATGAAATGGGTTCACTTTAGATTTTGATTTCTCACTTTGTTTCTTCACTTAAAAAAAATCTAGCAAGCTTTTCTTCTTTTGGATGAAGAAGAAGAAGAAGAAGGAATGAATAAACAAATGAAGATAATTATCATAATGCAACCATGGGTGAGTAAGTTTTGTCCACTAACCCTTGTAGAGACATAACCATAGTTAATTATAATGGTTTGGTTAATAAATATCTTAATTAAGACAAAATAAGTGGACTTTGTCAAAGATACTTCAAGCTTCATGAAGCTTCAAGTCATGACAAAAAAAGCCACCATTTTGAATAATTAAGATAAATAAAAACCTAAATTATAATTAGCATGGTGTATGTTACACACCCACCCATGTTTGCATGTATTATCAAGCATGATACAATCATGTACACTAATATATATCATATATACATTATGCACATCAAGTGAGAAAAAGTTATCTTAAGTGAACCAATACTAGTTAATGTAAAGCAATATATCAAATATATATAATTATACATTAAATCATTAAATCAACACTTGATTTAATGATCGGGTCATATCTCATATAACCGAATAATATCTAGTGTATCAATATATCGAGTCAACACTTGATTCGGTAACCCGGCTATATCGCATATAACCGGCCGATGATACAAATCGCGAGAATAGAATAAGTATCACATACTAGTATTATTCTCGGTCCCGCACATATCTCATATGCACTCCTATTTCGTTTCGCTTGAGCCAGGAAATCTCTGTGTAGGACTCTAAAGACTCGTCAATACGCCGGCAGTAGGCAGTGATCATATCAGTCACCCACAAGCCGCAAGTGGTCTGCTAAACGTAACGGCCACCCGGGTATTGAGCGATCAGACGATCAACGAGCAAGCCTGCTCACACTCCTGCACAGTAACACTTACCGCACAGTCCGGTTTGTTCGTCTAATATGTCGCATATCTCGCCTAGGGGTGGTAAACGTCAGACCCCAGTAGCTTGATAAGTCATGCCGATGTAAGGTCCATAACGAGCATGAAACTACTGATAACACTTACCAGTAAATCACATCAACCCTGGCCAGGGATTTCCAGTTATGTCCAATCGAACATAGCGCAACATCAACTCCCAATACCGGGAGAGACGAATCCCCTCCTATCGCTCATTGCCTCCATGTGACTCGGGACTATACCCAAAAACCACCTGTTTGCACGACTCAGTAGAGCCGTGGTAGGGTGGAAATCAAAGCACAGTGGGAGACACATATGACTCTATGACGATCTCGGGTCAACAGACTAAGTTGTACCAGTGTCACCAGAGAACTGCCATCTGACGTGAGGTATAATACCATCTGGGAGTTCTCGACGAGTCCGTTCAGTGTACCCAGTCTCCACTGAGCACCCACATACCATCTCTGATGTCAAAAACCAATGGATATGGGATCATCCTGTCGGATATAGTGACCTCAAAGTCAATTATTGGATCGCAGGCACGTGATTGCAATGATTGAGGGAGGACCTATACCGGTAGGACTGCCTTACTCAAGATGATAGTATGCTATCTAGTTTATCTTTATCATACGTGTACAGCTTTAGGTTGTTAGGTTTACCTAGCACCCTATATAGATTTTGGAAGCATCACATGTCACAAAGTTCAAGTTTTTATAGTGCTAAGCAAGCATACATAGGATCGATCCTAGAAAATTAGGGTTTCTAAACAATAAAGGCAACAAAGACTAGGGTTTCGAGACTACAACCTTTGTAGCTCCCTTCGCTAGACTCTTTGGCCTCTTGAGTGTTGGAGGAAGGTTCTCTTGAAGTCTTCTAGTGTCTACGATGATCCACCCGAAGCTCCTAGTCCAAGCTTGCAACTTCACTTTTCAAGAGGAGAAATGAAGAGAACACTCTAAACAAGTGGGCTAAACTTGTGTAGAATGATGTTGTGGTGGCTTTTCTCACTTCAAAAACCTAACTTGATGAGTATATTGCTCACTACAAAAGTCTAGAGAGCAAATGGTGAAGGAGGAAGAAGATGATAGCTTTCTTTTTAACAAGAGTAAAAAGATAACTCTTATGAAGGAAAAAGAAAATATATGTATATATATTTTCTTATCCTCATCTCAAACCATGGTTAGAATATAAAGATATTATTGTATCATAGTTTAAAACACCTAAGGAAAAATAACCAAGGGTTAAATAGTGGGTGAGCATGGTAAGATGAAGAAGAGTGTAGAAACAATCCAATAATTAACCCTTTTTCTTTCCTTTTTGTTTTAGTATAAATACAATAATAATCTATATTAAAAACTCATGGTGTGAGTCTTATATTGCCACCATTTTCTTTGTATAAGCAACCATGATAGATGATGTATGTATGTATGTATGTATGCACATCCATATGTGCATGAAACTAAAAGAAAGATAGCATACATGCATGCATACATCCATCATGTACAAGAAAAGGTTTCAAGTGAGAAAACTAATGGTTAAATGATAAATCAACACTTGATTTATCAATCCGGCTATATCACATATGACCCCACCAAAAGCAAGCCGCCCGATCAATATACGGTATCCTATATGCGCATTTTAATCGGGTCCATGCGCATATCGCATACGCGCACCATAACGTTTCGCCTGGACTAGGTAACTCCTTTGTGGGACTCTAAGACTCGTCAATACGCCGGCAGTGGGTGATGATCATATCAAGCACCCCCAAGACGCAAGCGGTCAGCTAAACGTAACGGCCACCCGGGTATTGAGCGATCAGAAGAAAACAAGCGAACCTGCTACAACTCCCGTCGAGCCATCCGGCAACACTACCGTACAGTCCGGTCTCTTCGTCAGATATGCTGCATATCGAGCCTAGGGATGGTCACTTCGACCCCAATAACTCAATAAGTCGTGCCGGTAAATGGTCTATAACAGATCGAGAAACTACTGATAACACTTATCAGTAAATCTCAGCAGCCCTGGCCAGGGACTTACTGATATAACCAGTCGGGCACAGCACAATATCAACTCCCAATACCGGGAGAGACAAAACCCCTCCTATCGCTCATCGCCTTCGTGTGTCTTGGGACTGTACCCAACGGCCACCTGTTTGCACGACTCAATAGAGCCGTGGTAGGGTGGCAATCAAAGTACAGTGGGAGAACACACAAGACTTTATGATGATCTCGAGTCTACAGACTAACCCGTACCAGTGTCACCTAAGAACTGCTATCCGACGATAGATATAATTCCATATAAGAGTTCTCGGTGAGTCCGTCCAGTGTACCCAGTCACCACTGAGCACCCGTATATGATCTTGATGTCAAACATCGATGAATGTGGGAACATTCATCGCCCATCGTATGGGTCTAGTATCATATACGCTGGTCTACTCTGGTATATCAATGCCCCATCTCGATATACCTACGACTAGGGACTTTCCAGGATATGCTTATAGACTACAGATGTCCCACTAGTATGATCTCCATCATAATCACAGCAGTCAAGCCGATATCCTCAGGGCTTTATCAGCATGTATGAATGAATAAAAGCATGATCAAATCAACATGTCAGATAAAGAAGAACCAGATAGCATACTATCATGTCGAGCAAGAATGTATACTAAATATATATACATGTACAAATACATCCACTATCATATAATGGCCTCTAGGGCATATATATATCCAACAATCTCCCACTTGCACTAAGGCCAGTTATTTGCGTATCTCATACCCAACATCTCAAAAAGTCGCTCATGCTGCGGCTGAGGGAGGGCCTTGGTGAATGGATCCGTGGCATTATTCTTTGTGTCTACTCTCCTAATCTCGATCTCGTGGCGATCTACAATCTCCCGGATCAAATGAAAACGCCTCAGGATGTGTCTGGATCGCTGATAGGATCTGGGCTCCTTGGCTAACGCCATAGCCCCATTATTATCACAATACAAAGGTATTGGATCAATAATGGTTGGAACTACTCCTAGCTCCGAGACGAACTTCTTCATCCAGACGGCCTCCTTGGCGGCATCATTCGCAGCAATGTACTCAGCTTCCATCATAGAGTCTGCAACGGTATCCTGTTTGGAACTCTTCCAACTTACCGCCCCTCCATTGAGGGTAAATACAAACCCAGAGATAGATTTGCTGTCGTCCTTATCGCTCTGGAAGCTCGAATCGGTAAAGGCCTCCATTTGGAGATCTCCATTACCATACACCAAGAACAATTCTTTAGTCCTTCGCAAGTACTTAAGAATGTTCTTCACAGCTGTCCAGTGATTCTCCCCTGGGTTGGATTGATACGTGCTTACAACACTAAGTGCATAAGCTACATCTGGGCGTGTACATAATATCGCATACATTATAGATCCTACTACCGAAACATAGGGTATAACACTCATACGAGCTCTCTCTTCATCGGTCTTTGGGCAAGAATCCTTGGAGAGAGTGACCCCATGGCAAGCGGGTAAGGCACCCCGCTTGGAGTCTTCCATACTAAACCTTTTTAGGATGGTGTTAATGTACCTGGTTTAGGACAATCCCAATAACCTTTTGGATCTATCCCTATAGATCCTTATGCCCAGAATGTATGTGGCATCACCCAGGTCCTTCATGGAGAACCTTAGTGATAAGAAAGATTTGACCGACTGTAGCATAGGAATATCATTTCCTATCAGAAGAATGTCGTCCACGTACAATACGAGGAATGTGACAGCTCTCCCTACAGCTTTCTTATAAACACAAGGCTCATCTGGATTTTTGATGAAATCAAACTCTTTGATGACCTCATCGAAACAGATGTTCCAACTCCGTGATGCCTGCTTTAACCCATATATGGATTTAAGCAATTTACATGCTTTCCCGCTGCTCCCACTGTCAATGAAGCCCTCTGGCTGATCCATATAAACGCATTCTTCTAAATTTCCATTTAGAAATGCGGTTTTAACATCCATCTGCCAGATTTCATAGTCGTAGTGAGCAGCAATAGCAAGTAGGATTTGAATGGATTTAAGCATGGCTACTGGAGAAAAAGTCTCGTCATAGTCCAAACCTGGTCTTTGACGAAAACCCTTCGCCATAAGTCTTGCCTTATAGGTCTCCACCTGCCCATCTACACCAATCTTTCTTTTAAAGATCCATTTGCACCCCACAGGTTTTACCCCAGGGGGTACAACGTCCAAAGTCCATACTTTGTTGGTGTACATAGACTCCATTTCGGATCTCATGGCATCCAGCTACTTCATAGAGTCTCCACTCGTGATAGCTTGCTGAAAACTGGTAGAATCATCATCATCCATGATGCAGTCTTCTCCGTTACCATCAATGAGGAAACCGTAGTACCTCTCCGGTGGGCGAGAAGTCCTACCAGACCTACGGAGTGGCCGAGGTTCCTCAGTTTCTACTGCAATAGCCGGTTCAACCAAATCGTCATTTGTAGTTTGTGTCTCTAGAACCTCTTCTAGATCCACCACTTTGCCATCATCTTTATCTGTGAAAAACTCTTTTTCCAAGAATGTGGCATGTTGAGAAACAAACGCCTTTCGTTCCTCTTTGTGGTAGAATAGATATCCATAAGAATTCTTTGGATATCCCACAAAGTTACACATGACTGACCGTGTCTCGAGTTTGTCTGGATTCTGCTTTTTAACATAGGCCGGGCAAACCCAAATCTTAATTCTCTTAAGAGATGGTCTCTTCCCATGCCATATCTCATATGGCGTGGTAGACACGGTTTTGGTTGGAACCCTGTTTAGTAGAAACGCTGCAGTCTCCAATGCATGCCCCCAAAACGAGATTGGTTACTCAGTGTCACTCATCATGGACTGAACCATATCTAATAGGGTCTTATTCCGTCGTTCTGACACACCGTTGTGCTGTGGTGTGTAAGGAGGAGTGAGCTAAGAGAGAATCCCATTCTCGTTTAGGAAGTTTGCAAATTCTGTACTGAGATACTCACCACCTCGATCTGATCGAAGCATCTTGATACTCAAGCCGGTTTGTTTTTCTACTTCTTGTTTATATTCAATGAATTTCTCGAAAGCTTCGGACTTGTGCTTTAATAAAAATACATGACCGAATCTTAAGAAATCGTCAGTGAAAGTAATGAAGTATGAAAAACCGCCTCTAGCCTGTGTAGACATTGGCCCGCATACATCACTATGTATGAGGCCTAGGAGCTCAGTAGCTCTTTCTCCGTGTCCGGTAAACGGAGTTTTGGTCATTTTACCCTTGATACAAGACTGGCAAGTCGCATAAGATTTATATTCAAAAGGGTTTAAATATCCATCTTTGTGTAACTTGTTTAGTCTTGTTTCGTTAATATGACCAAGTCTACAGTGCCAAAGAAAAGCTTCATTTAATTCTGAAAGTTTTCTTTTATTAGTGTGTTGTATACTGAAAACTGTGTATTGATTTAGGACGTATATCCCGTTATTAAGTGTACCATACCCAACCAACATTTGATTCAGGTGAATGTTCATAACATTGTTCTGCAATATAAAGTTATATCCTTCATTGTCTAACAAAGAAACTGATATTATATTACATAGCATACTTGGTACAAAATAACATGGGTTCAAAACCAATATACACCCAGATGGCAACCCCAAGTGATACTCTCCCACTGCGACTGTATGTACATTGGAACCATTTCCAACACGGAGAGTATGGTCACCTGTCTTCAAAACTTTGCTATTTCTCAGTCCCTGCATAGAATTGTAAATGTGAGAACCTGAACCGGTATCTAATACCCAGGAAGCAGAGTTTATTGAAAAACAGTTTTCTGTCACAAACACACCTGATGCAGAAGCATCCCCATGCTTCTTCTTGAGGTTCAGGTACTCCGTACAGTTGCGCTTCCAATGTCCTGTCTTGTGGCAATGAAAACATTCACCTTTCCCCGAGTCTCCAGCTTTGGACTTTTCCTTTCCCTTCACCTTTTTAACTCCACCCTTAGGATTGGTGGGCTTCTTCTTTTTCTTTCCCTTGGCCTTAGCTTTCGGGCGAGAAGAGGAAGACTGTCCAACAGTCATAACGGGAGTTTTTACTGACTTCATAGTGCTCTCTGTACTCCTTAACATATTAAGGAGTTCAGGTAGCTCCTTCTCCATGCCATGCATGTTGAAGTTAACTATGAATTGAGCAAAGATGGAGGGGAGGGACTGCAGAATAATATCTATATATTGTTCATTGTCCATCGTCCATCCAAGGTCCTCAAGCTCTTCTATAAGAGCTATCATCTTCAGAACATGGTCTCCTACTGGTGTGCCAGGGGCCATTCGCATCTGAAACAGTTTCTTTGATACTTCGTATCGTAATACGCGGGATTGCTCTCCATACAACTCTTTTGTATGGAGCAATATACCGTGAATGTCCATATCCTCGTGCTTCTTTTGATGTGTGTTATCCATCGATGCAAGCACGAGGCATTTGGCCGTGGCACAGTCAGCGTCCCATGTCTTGCGGACTTCAATGTCCGCAACTGAGGATTTTGGACCTGGGACGGGCGGGGCTGAAGCCGTGAGGACATATGATACTTTATCATAAGTCAAGGCAATTTTCAGGTTCCTCAGCCAGTCTTTATAATTGGTCCCATTCAGTTTGTTTTTATCTAGTAGAAGCTTGAGTCCAGTCATGGGAATCTACCATTAAGAGAGAGAAAAGAATACACTCAGCGAAAGCTCTTGCATAGATCAGATTGGTTATTATCTTGTCTAATTGATGTTTCCCACTGCTTTTATCGAGTTTTTCTTTCAAATCTTAAAAAGAAAAACTAGCCAGGATTAATTACAGTCTACAACTTCGCTAACCGTTCAGCCAGGCCAGTGTCGGTACTTGAGGGAGGTTTCCCGTGCTTTCGCACGGACCTAATTAGAGTAAACCTCGTTTTCCCAGAAGGCGGAGCCCCGTTAACACCTTTCTAGACACCTAATGAGTTAGCTAATTGTAAACTGTAAAACTCTCCTAGGAGCAACTATTGCCCACAGGGGGATCGGGATCCAACCATCACATGGAAGGTATGCAATCTCATTGCAAATTTCAACTATTGAAATTCCCGATGTAGTTTTTACCCCTAGCACTCATGACCTTGGCTAAGGTCAACAAATCACGAGTACTAGTCAAGCTCAACCCGTCATTTCTTGATTAATTAGACCCGTTCACATGACCCTTGGCTAAGGTCAACAAAGTCATATGCCCGTCCTAATTAATCTGCATCATATGCATTTGTTGGAAGACATCACTTAGCTACCGTACACTACGCCTTGGCTAAGGTCAACAAACGTTGCACGAATACTAAGTACTCTACTTCCTAAAATGATGGAGGGTTGCGGATGATTTTTAAGAAAATCTTTAACGCTTTGAACTTGATATCGTTGTAGAATCAAATGGTTTTCAAAAGGAGTGGCTTAAGCTCCGCAGTTTTAAAATATAGCTTTTTCATAAATAGCCGAGTGGTTTTCAAATACGATTCTACAACATCTTTTTAGGTTTATTTTCTTTACATTAATCACATTAATGTAATCCCATCATTTAAGTCCTTAAGCCATTCACAGAAAAGAAACGAAAATAACACGTACGCTTATGTCATCCGCATTCGCCGTAATGTTCCGTTATGCACCGTTAGGTTACTTAACTAACGGCATACTGGGATGGGACTAGCATGGGTGTAAAACATAAGCAACGTCTACTATATATCATATATATAATATGTCGTTCGTCTCAGATATCACAGAACACAGGCAGCAGAAACATAGATATAATGTGGGATATACTAGGACGTCCGTATTTAGTATTTAGCCAGAATAGAAAATACGGATTCCACAGTCGCGATGAATAGCCAAGCCCACACCCTGGACCCCTACGAGAGCGGCAAGTGACCCTACCAATTCTGGAGTTTAGGAGACCTGGTCTCGACTCCTCGAGATGGCCTCCCACTGATCCCCAGAACCCGGTCACCTGTGCTCCCCTCCTTGGGTCCATCCTAATGTGGAAAAGTAAATAATATACAACACTGGTGGCATCAACCTCAACCCGGAAGTGCCCCAAATAAAAGAATATTACATTACATTTGAATTTACATGAATGAAAATATAAAACTCTTATCTCACATTAAAAAAAACCCGGCTATTCGGTCGCGACAATCCTGCACATCATATCTCAGCAACACATAATATCATATATCATCAACGTAAGTAAGTATGCGTACCCCAATTGTCGTTGATGTATAGCAACGAAACCGGCGATATCGAACATACTACACTTACGGTCACAGAAAAGAAAGTGTAAAACTGCAATATCTAGAATCCACATTCTCTTTAGACATCGTAAATGCGAAATATCACATACTTCGTATTTCATGTCTAGTAATATGAATTCCACACATTGCATCACATTCCAGATAAACAGACAGTAATAAAGTTTTCGAACGAACGATCAAATACCCAAGATTCACTAAAGCTCAACACTTGAGCAGAGTTTAAAAACCCGGAGTGTGACACAGTAGTAGCAGTCCAGCCATAGAAGGGTCAAGCCAACGCCTCACATGTGGCATGCCGTACTGCCCCAAACCCTAAGGTTCAAAGGGCAGTTCAAGATGGTCACATAATCGAGTTAAGGTTTGTTGTCTTCTAGAGGGTCCACCACAAAACTTGCACGTATCTCCAAAAGATTTAAACCCCGTGAAAAGTGAGCAAATGATACTCATTCGAACACTTCAATACTTTCTGGTTTACCCGGAAAAGAAACGAAATGAAAATTCCGATCGAATCGTCGAGTCCAAAACCATCTCCAGAATTTACAGTACTGGATTCAGATTAAACACACCTAAAATAATATACAAGCAGTTGTATGAATTACTGTGCAAAAACGAAGCCATGAAGCCTCTTTACGGCCGCGGAGCCACGGCCTAAGCAAGGAATTGCCGCGGTTCCGCGGCGGTTTGTACGGATCATGGGTTCATATTTCACAGTATTTCTTATATTTTCCTGCTGTATTTTTAAGTATTTTTAATTTTGAAAAATGTCAGATTTTAAAAAAAGTCTAGAGAAGGTCTCGAAACGTCGTATTTTGGTTCGATCGGAGTTTTTACTTCGTAAAAGTGTCGCCTAATGTTCTAGGTCGGCTCTGATACCAATATTAGGTTTACCTAGCACCCTATATAGAGTTTGGAAGCATCACATGTCACAAAGTTCAAGTTTTTATGGTGCTAAGCAAGCATACATAGGATCGATCCTAGAAAATTAGGGTTTCTAAACAATAAAGGCAACAAAAACTAGGGTTTCGAGACTACAACCTTTGTAGCTCCCTTCGCTAGACTCTTTGGCCTCTTGAGTGTTGGAGGAAGTTTCTCTTGAAGTCTTCTAGTATCCACGACGATCCACCCGAAGCTCCTAGTCCAAGCTTGCAACTTCACTTTTCAAGAGGAGAAATGAAGAGAACACTCTAAACAAGTGGGCTAAACTTGTGTAGAATGATGTTGTGGTGGCTTTTCTCACTTCAAAAACCTAACTTGATGAGTATATTGCTCACTACAAAATTCTAGAGAGCAAACGGTGAAGGAGGAAGAAGATGATAGCTTTCTTTTTAACAAGAGTAAAAAGATAACTCTTATGAAGGAAAAAGAAAATATATATATATATATATTTTCTTATCCTCATCTCAAACCATGGTTAGAATATAAAGATATTATTGTATCATAGTTTAAAACACCTAAGGAAAAATAACCAAGGGTTAAATAGTGGGTGAGCATGGTAAGATGAAGAAGAGTGTAGAAACAATCCAATAATTAACCCTTTTTCTTTCCTTTTTGTTTTAGTATAAATACAATAATAATCCATATTAAAAACTCATGGTGTGAGTCTTATATTGCCACCATTTTCTTTGTATAAGCAACCATGATAGATGATGTATGTATGTATGTATGCATGCACATCCATATGTGCATGAAACTAAAAGAAAGATAGCATACATGCATGCACACATCCATCATGTACAAGAAAAGGTTTCAAGTGAGAAAACTAATGGTTAAATGATAAATCAACACTTGATTTATCAATCCGGCCATATCACATATGACCCCACCAAAAGCAAGCCGCCCGATCAATATACGGTATCCTATACGTGCATTTTAATCGGGTCCATGCGCATATCGCATACGCGCACCACAACGTTTCGCCTGGACTAGGTAACTCCTTTGTGCGACTCTAAGACTCATCAATACGCCGGCAGTGGGTGATGATCATATCAAGCACCCCCAAGCCGCAAGCGGTCAGCTAAACGTAACGGCCACCCGGGTATTTAGCGATCAGAAGAAAACAAGCGAACCTGCTACAACTCCCGTCGAGCCATCCGGAAACACTACCGTACAGTCCGGTCTCTTCGTCAGATATGCTGCATATCGAGCCTAGGGATGGTCACGTCGACCCCAATAACTAAATAAGTCGTGCCGGTGAATGGTCTATAACAGATCGAGAAACTACTGATAACACTTATCAGTAAATCTCAGCAGCCCTGGCCAGGGACTTACTGATATAACCAGTCGGGCACAGCACAGCATCAACTCCCAATACCGGGAGAGACGAAACCCCTCATATCGCTCATCGCCTTCGTGTGTCTCGGGACTGTACCCAACGGCCACCTGTTTGCACGACTCAGTAGAGCCGTGGTAGGGTGGCAATCAAAGTACAGTGGGAGAACACACAAGACTCTATGACGATCTCGGGTCTACAGACTAACCTGTACCAGTGTCACATGAGAACTGCTATCCGACGATAGATATAATTCCATATAGGAGTTCTCGGTGAGTCCGTCCAGTGTACCCAGTCACCACTGAGCACCCATATATGATCTTGATGTCAAACATCGATGAATGTGGGAACATTCATCGCCGATCGTATGGGTCTAGTATCATATACGCTAGTCTACTCTGGTATATCAATGCCCCGTCTCGATATACCTACAACTAGGGACTTTCTAGGATATGCTTATAGACTACAGATGTCCCACTAGTATGATCTCCATCATAATCACAGCAGTCAAGCCGATATCCTCAGGGCTTTATCAGCATGTATGAATGAATAAAAGCATGATCAAATCAACATGTCAGATAAAGAAGAACCAGATAGCATACTATCATGTCGAGCAAGAATTTATACTGAATATATATACATGTACAAATACATCCACTATCATATAATAGCCTCTAGGGCATACATATATCCAATATATGTGACATTACAAATCACTATTACACGTTGATAGAGCCTATAGGATTCTTGCTTGACTACCAACAGTATGATGACGATCATATACGTGAGAGTAGGGTAATTTTTAAGCACATCCTTAAATGTGGTCCCTAGTCCCGGGAGTTTCGAGATAGGGTATCGATACTCCGGAGTAGACTAGTGTGTACAGTCGAGACCCCGACGAGGGGCGGTGGCCGGTCTCACAATCCATTGGTGTCAGTTAGTTCACCTAAGATATATACAGGTGCTCATTAGATTATGAGTACACCGGACAGGACTCGCCGGGAACATGCTAGCTGGTTATTAAAACCTGTCGTCAGATAGCAATTCCCAGGTGACATGTGTACAGGTTAGTCTATCAACCTGGGATCGTCATTTGTCTCGTGTGAGTTCCCACTGTTCTTTGATTATTACCCTACCACGGCTCAAAGGAATCATGTAAATAGGTTTTAGTTGGGTACAGTCCCGAGCCACATAGAGGCAGTGAGCGGATCGGCAGGGGTTTTGTCTCTCCCAACATTGGGGGTGAGATCGCGCTGTGTTTAGGAGAGCCATTACACGAAGTCCATGGCCATGGCAATCGAGATTTACTGGTAGGTATTCCAGTAGTATCTCAGGGTGTTCTGGGCTACACTCCAACACGACTTATACCGCTTTTGGGGGTCTGACGTTTACCAGCTCCCTAGGCCCCATATGCGATACTCATAGATGAATGGACCAGACTGTATGGATATTGTCACACATGGGCAGCCGTTACGTACAGCTAGTACCACTGACGGCTTGTGGTTAAACCCACTTCCAGAGTATTGACGAGTCTTTAGAGCCCCCTACAGAAAGTTTCCCAGTTCGGGCGAAACGTTGTAGAGGCCGTATGGTTTTATGGCAGGGTTCGAACATACGCGTGCACGTGTGCACGTGTCATGGTTCGGATAGATAATACTAGCGGGATTTGGTTTAAGCCGGATCCTAGTATTATACTGTATAGATTTTGTCTCATTGCATTTGTATTCGGTCGGAATACAAATGCGGGTATGTATATACTGTTGCGGGGTTATCCTATAATTTATTACGGAATCGCTTTTTGAAGCTGGCAGTTTGTATTCCTTTTTGGCCAAATTTGCTTTCTATTCTTTTTGGCCGAAATTGTTGTGAAGTGGGCTTATTTAAAGTGGCTATTAGCAAAAGGAGGGGGGTTTTCTGGTGGGGGGCCTCCAGCACATTCCAGCAACCTCTTGTGCTTTCAAGATGAGCATGACTCGTTTATTTGTGCATTATTGTTTTTTTAGTTTTGAGCTTGGATATTTGTTCATAGATTTTTGCTAATGGTCACTCTCTCTTATGCTCCTACACTCACCACCTTTGATATTTTCAGTGAGCTTGATAAGCTTGTGGCCGGCCACTAATTGAAAGGGGCTGATTTCATTTGTGATGCACAAGTTTTTCTTTGCAAAAATTCCATATTCCATCACAACTCAAATGGCAACTTCGATTAACCCTCACCCGTTAGTTTAGGTGACTCGAGACAAAGTATTCTACACTTACTCTGCTTCAACCTTGGACACGTCAGCTAGCAAACTTCGTTTCCGAGTTGCCTCGGTTAAGAGGCAGGAGCCCGTATAAAGATTCGTTGACGTGGCGCAACTTTCGGCGAGGAGGAGACCGGAGATCAATCGAGATCATTCGAGCGAACTTCGTCGGCGCAGCCGCAACAAGCTAGGGGCAGAGGTTAAAGACCGAAGGACACAGATCGATCGGTATAATCTCTAAACCCCCTTTTACAGAATACTAGTTTACGGTTAATAGAACGATCCGGATATTAAGTTTGCGTTAGCGCCAGTTCTGTAAAAAGTTTTTGTTCCTCATTTGGCCTCGGAAAGACGGCCGGGGCGCTACCGTAGACTTACATGGTATCAGAGCCAAACTATTAACCGTCTACTAGTTGGTTTAGACAATGTTAAAGTAACGAAACCGGAACAAACCCAAACGACGTCACGAAATCATGAGTTTCTGTTATTTTTAAAATGATCCAGAAAAATTATTTAAACAAGTACAGAAGACTATTCTAGATGACACAAGAACTCACCCCAAAAACGGACCTACCTTGTCGGATTTCAGCGGCCACCATACCACCTTTTCCGGCGTCGCCGGCCCCTTAATGGCCTTTGGTATTGGTTTTTTTGGGTGTTTCTCTAGTCTCTGGGAAAATGGTTCTGTGGTGTTGTTTATTTAGCCCAATTTGAATATGGTTTTTATCAAGTTGTTTGGGCTATTCGGGGTTGTTTCGAAGTCGATATTTTTAATATTGTTTAAAGTTTTGCAGTGCATTACATTACTTTCTGTGACCGTGAATGTCATTCGAGCGGTAAATCTTGCCTAATTGCTATAGATCTTTTAGACGGGTTTGCGAACGTGACATTCACGTTGATATTCTGTGTTGTGCTGTGATATTACGGATTTGTCGTAGTTGATAGCTTGCGTGCAATGGTAGTGCAGTTTGGATATATTTGTACATTTGATATTGCGGGGCGAGCGTCCGACATATGGACTGCCGTCACTGCCTGTTTGTAAATTATTCTTTTGGGGCACGACCGGGTTGAGGTCGATGTACCCGTTGTATATATTTTCTTTTCTGTACTAGGATTACCCCGCGGTGCAGTGCACGGATAGCCAGGTTCTGGAGGGCAACGGGTCCGCATCTTATGGATTTGAGAGGGAGGGGACCTCACTCTAGGATTGGCGGGCTATTCGCCGCACTCGTAGGGGGTACAGGTTGGCCCAAGGTGGGATGCTCAAGTTACCGGATTCCGTGGAGTGCTGGGTGGTCCATTCACGATGTTGAAGAGGGCTGCCTCGCTTCTGGTTTTGGCGGGTAACTTGCCGCACTTGTAGGGGTCTAGGTTTTCATTGCACAGGCTATCCACACGACCAGGGGAACGTCGGGTTTCATTTATGGCTCTATGAAACCCGGGGATCCCAGTAAATCTGTATTGTTCTGTGATGCTTATTACTTTTCTGTAATGTTGCATTTATCGCGCCTGGAGCGATTATTGTATATTTATATATATACTAGTAGATGTTGTATATGTTTTACATTCGCGCTAGTCCTGTCCCCGCTCTGTCGTTAGTTAAGTAACCTAACGGGTGATGACGGGACCCAGTGGCGAATGCGGATGACATATACGTACATCATATTTTCGTTCTTTATTGGTGTGATTAATTGATGGGACTGCGTTGATTCATATCAATGCAAAGAAAACAGACCTATACAGATGTTGTTGGAACATTTTTCAAAAAGCTGTTATTGCAAGGACGCTTTCATTTGTTTTGCACAGTGGTATTCAGTGTGAATATCCTGCACCTCATTCGAAGAGGCAAGGGCCGAGATCCCTTCATCGGGAGTGACCCCTTGGAAAGAGGTTTGCGTCAGGGTAATAACTTCACTATAGTCGATTACCTTTTGCTCTGCATCGCGGTATTCAGTTGGAATATCCTGGACCTCATTCTATGGGGAAAGAGCCGAGATCCCTTCACCGGGAGTGACCTCTTTAACAAAGGTTTTCGCCACTATATATTTGTAAAAGCTATCCGGTTCCTTCGACGATATCAAGTTCATTACATTAAAGGTTTTTTGCCAAAAACCATTCTTAGCCCTCCATCATTTCAGATGGGTAGCACTTAGTATTCATACTATTTATGTTGGCCTTCATCAAGGCATAGTGTATGGTAGCTATTTGTTACTTTTCTGTTGCATAGATAGATGCGTTGGTTTGGGACAGTCGTACTACCATTTTGGCCTTCATGAAGGGTATGTACGGGTGGGTTCAAATTAACCTGGATAATGACGGGTAGAACTTGACATGTGACTTATGATATGTTGGCCATCGTCAAGGTCATAAGAGCATGGGGTAAAAATCGCATCGGGAGTTTCTAAAGAAACTGAAACTTGCCAGGCATACGCATGCCATCTGGAGTGTGATAACGTGAGTGGATTCATCACGTTATCATGCGATGATAGTTGGATCCCGATTCCTACTGATGAGTTGGTTTACTCCTCGGGTGGTCCTGACTAATTCTTTTTTCAGGTTTGGAGGAGAATTTGAGGATATAGTGGCAGGTTTCCTGATTAGATAAAGTGATAACCATTCTGATCTAGGCTAGAGTGTACGCAGAGTGTTTCTTTTCTCTCTCTCTCTTTGGCAGCGACCATGACCCGACCCTAGACTATGAATCAATAACCAAGTTAACCGAACTTTCTTAAAACACTGGCTTTTGGATTGTCTGAGTTGCATATATCATTGCTACTCCTTCTTATACCTTTACATTTCTCCAGAACACACTGTATTACTACGAATATCCACTTCCATTGGATAAATCCATCGTATGGTTATATACGAACTCGAACGAACTTGTTCCAGATTCAAGGATGGATTCTGGTTCTGGAGAGATTGAGTAGGACTATTCAGTTGTCTTTTCCTTTTTACCTTCTCTCAGGTTGCGAGGGCTCCTTGGTTTAGGAGGGTACACCTATTACGCTTATTAGATAGTCTTCTTCCAAACCATAGGCAGGTGCCGAAAGGTAGGGAATGAAGAAAACCAATTAGCCTAACGGTGGTGTACAGAAGGTAATAAGTAAAGACATATAAAGGGATTAGAAAGAGGGCAAAGTAAATTGCGACTTCTATTCACGACCAAACCAAGTATTTCATCGCCACTCCTATTTCACCTTTGTATTTCTCCAAAACACCCCGTATCACTACGAAGATCCACAGTTATTTGGATAATCCATCGTATGGTTATATACGAACTCGATGGAACTTGTTCTATTTCGGGGATGGATTCTGGTTCAGGAGAAATAGAATAAAGGTTTATTCAGTTGTCTTTTATCATCACCTTCTCTCAAGTTGCGAGTAATCCTAGGATTAGGAGAGCACACCTATTATGCTTATTGGATAGTCTTCTTCCAAACCATAGCCTGGTGCCGAACAGTATGGAAGGAAGAAAACCATTAAGCCTAACGATGGTGTACAGAAGGTAACGACTAAAGACAAATAAAGGAATTTGGAGAGATGGCAAGGAAATATACGGTTACAGTCATGAATCTGGATAATGGAAGAGGCATTATTAGGAATACCCTGAAACCCCTTCGAAACATATTCATGTTTCAGTTTCACTATGCATTATTAATTGTAAACTGATTTCCCAATTAGACCCTTACTCCAGGGTATGTATTTACCAGGTATGATTCTCACATCTGTATGGTTTTACAGATGATGAGTGGGAGTAAATTATTGGAAATTAAGTGATCATCCTCATTATATCGGAATTCATTGTAATTGGTGATATTTGAGGAAATCGCCTGGGTACAGTTTTCAACCTACGACGCACAGGGTTTGAGTTATCAAACTCAGAAAACTTATACAAAGTATTGTATGTTGTCCAGTGTCCATTAGGACAGAGGGGTAGGTCCTCATACTATATTCTGTTTACTTGTGACTTTTCTAGTTTTAGACATGTGTTTAGTAGAAATACAAGGTCCAAGTTTGAGAAGTTATAAGTACAAGAATAAAGTAGAGAACCAGGTGTAGCAAGTATCGGGATTCTTCAAGGTGATCGAAAATGTAAATACTTGTGTATAGTATTCAGTTGATAGTAATGTTTTAGAGAACTTGCTTCTCTTTCAGGTTACTCATAATTGGATGCACTCCTAAGTTGAGTAATGCTGATCGGTCTCTCTCTATTTAGTTGACATGCACTGGAGACAGCTGCATTATTTGAATCTGGTTCTAATTAAATCAGTGCTTCTGTTTCTATATTATATATAGAAAGGATCATATCTTAACGATGTTAAGGTATATGGAGTTGTCCGGCTTATGCTTAAAACCAGACTCTGGATAACTCAAGGCACGTTTCTGTAGTGGCAGTTTGTGGGTTGACCCGGGTTTTGACGAGGGTTGACTTTCTACCATCTGGAAGTTCAATAGTGATATTGTTCTTGATTCACCACGGTTTTAGTAAAATGGATTTTTTTTCAGAAAACGGTAGTGGGAGTATGGTAGAACTGGAAGAGATTCCAGAACCGCAAACGATTACGGAAAATTTAATAGGACTTAAAGATTCGATCAGGTTTGACATTCCATTAGCCACTCCACAGATATAGTGGGTAACTTCAGACACCCGAGAGGTACTCCGGTAGCCTCAAGGACGGTGACAGGGAGGTTCTTGTTTACCCAGACTTTCCATTACTGCTGTTCCAGACTATGAGACCCGGCAGGAGGATAAGTATAGCGTCGTTCTAAACTAGATTTAAAAGTGCACATGTATATTATTCTGTCAGAGGGTTGTTATAGTCAATAGGAGCAGCGGAAGCATAGTGGACAAGAAGCTTGTGTCTATTTATAGACTAAAGCAGATATAGCGGAGATAGATCATCTATTTTTGATGTGACAGTCATGGGTTTTGACTTCATCAAAATAGAGGATGGATCTGTTAAGAAAGTAGTAGGGTATGATATCCTGGTATTTGGATGACATACACAGAGTAGAAAGTAAAATTCCTATACTACGATCGGTCATACTGTGGTTGTCACACAGTGTTTTCTTCATATAGGATATGGATATTATATTGGACATTCTGGTTACTAGATCTATAGTTTTAAATCTAGATTTGGGTAGTTTCCCAATCTGGGTACTTAGACAGCATTCTAAAGGTATTTAGAATGGACGACTCCTGGCATGGTGGTGTACCAGCAGGTGATGGAGTCACCCTCTCTAAAGGTGTCTTACAGACTAAAGGGGAGAGGGATGTGCATGATTGGCAGATCACTTGCTTAGGCAATTGAGTTGATCATGAGATGTCAAGTACCACACCAGATGTTGTTTTTGCACTAGCTGCAATAAGTTGATATTGGTCCAATCCTGGAGAAACATTTGGAGGCAGTTTTAGAACATAAGTGGATGTTCTAGGGATATGGTAACGATATCCTCCTTCAGGAGACAGTTATCATTCCAGGCTTCCAAGGTGACCCGGATGACAGGGTGACTGTCAAAGTTATAGTTTTCCCTCCAACGAGGGGCAGTAGTTTGGACAGGTGGTCCAAGCGGATACTGAGAAAGGCATGGCGCAGGATGCTAATTAAGTTCAGTTGATGATACAGTCTAAGAAGTTTGAATTTGGAGTTCATTTATGAACCAGGTCCCATCAGATATCCAGACATATTCTAAGACAGGTATTGCTTATTTCGGGAGATGGCTTTCTCCGCGAAGTTGAGATTAAGAGAGACATAGAAAGAAACATCAGAGCGGATCCACTCACTGAGGCTATTTCTCGAACATAATAGTTTTACAAACAAGCTTTGTGAGACTGATCAGTAGAGGAGTTGGGTGTTCGGTATCACACGGGCTGTGAGTATGCTACATCGCAACACTTAGCCTTAAGTGCAAGTGGGAGATTGTTGGATATAGTGCCCTCAAAGTCAATTATTGGATCGCAGGCACGTGATTGCAATGATTGAGGGAGGACCTATACCGGTAGGACAGTCTTACTCAAGATGATAGTATGCTATCTGGTTTATCTTTATCATACGTGTACAGCTTTAGGTGACATTACAAATCACTATTATACGTTGATAGAGCTCATAGGATTCTTGCTTTTCTACCAACAGTACGATGGCGATCATATACGTGAGAGTAGGGTAGTCTATAAGCACATCCTTAAATGTGGTCCCTAGTCGCGGGTGTTTCGAGACAGGGCATCGATACTCCGGAGTAGACTAGTGTGTACAGTCGAGACCCCGAAGAGGGGCGGTGGCCAGTCTCACAAGCCATTGGTGTCAGTTGGTTCACCTAAGATGTATACAGGTGCTCATTAGGTTATGAGTACACCGGACAGGACTCGCCGGGAACATGCTAGCTGGTTATTAAAACCTGTCGTCAGATAGCAATTCCCAAGTGACATGTGAACAGGTTAGTCTATCGACCTGAGATCCTCATTTGTCTCGTGTGAGTTCCCATTATGCTTTGATTATTACCCTACCACGGCTCACATGAGTCGTGCAAACAGGTTTTAGTTGGGTACAGTCCCGAGCCACATGGAGGCAGTGAGCGGATCGGCAGAGGTTTCTTCTCTCCCAACATTGGAGGTGAGATCGCGCTGTGTTTAGGAGAGCCATTACACGAATTTCATGGCCATGGCAATCGAGATTTACTGGTAGGTATTCTAGTAGTATCTCAGGGTGTTCTGGGCTACACTCCGACACGACTTATACTGCTTTTGGGGGTCTGACGTTTACCAGCTCCTTAGGCCCGATATGCGATACTCATAGACGAACAGAACGGACTGTATGGATATTGTCACACATAGGCTCAGTAGGGTTCCAGGATGAGTTCACTCATCGGACTCCCTTTCACTCAGTACATGGGCAGCCGTTATGTACAGCTAGTACCATTTACGGATTGTGGTTAAACTACTGCCAGAGTATTGGCGAGTCTTTAGAGTCCCCCACAGAAAGTTTCCCATTTTGGGAGAAACGTTGTAGAGGCCATATGGTTTTATGGCAGGGTTCGAACATACGCGTGCACTTGTGCACGTGTCATGGTTCGGACGGATAATACTAGCGGGCTTTGGTTTAAGCCGGATCCTACTATTATACTGTGTAGATTTTGTTTCATTGCATTTGTACTCGGTCGTAATACAAATACGGGTATGTATACACTGTTGCGGGGTTATCCCGTAATTTATTACGGGATCGCTTTTTGAAGCTGGCAGTTTGTATTCCTTTTTTGCCAAATTTGCTTTCTATTCTTTTTGGCTGAAATTGTTGTGAAGGGGGCTTATTTGCAAAGTGGCTATTAGCAAAAGGATGGGGGTTTTCGTGCTTGGGGGCCCCCAGCACATTCCAGCAACCTCTTATGCTTTCTAGATGAGCATGACTCATTCATTTATGCATTATTGTTTTTTTGTTTTGAGCTTGGATATTTGTTCATTGATTTTTGCTAATGGTCACTCTCTCTTATGCTCCTACACTCACCCCCCTTGATATTTCCAGTGAGCTTGATAAGCTTGTGGCCGTCCACTAATTGAAAGGGGCTGATTTCATTTGTGATGCACAAGTTTTTCTTTGCAAAAATTCTATATTGCTCATTTCCATCACAACTCAAATGGCAACTTCGATTAACCCTCACCCGTTAGTTTGGGTGACTCGAGACAAAGTATTCTACACTTACTCTACTTCAACCTTGGACACGTCGGCTAGCAAACTTCGTATCCGAGTTGCCTCGGTTAAGAGGCAGGAGCCTGTATAAAGATTTGTTGACGTGGCGCAACTTTCGGTGAGGAGGAGACCGGAGATCAAGCGAGATCATTCGAGCGAACTTCGTCGGCGCAGCCGCAACAAGCTAGGGGCAGAGTTTAAAGACCGAAGGACACAGATCGATCGGTATAATCTCTAAACCCCCTTTTACAGAATACTAGTTTACGGTTAATAGAACGATCCCGGTTTTAAGTTTGCGTTAGCTCCAGTTCGTAAAAAGTTTTTGTTCCGCTTTTGGCCTCGGAAAGACGGCCGGGGCGCTACCGTAGACTTACACATCCATCGCCCATCACATGGGTCGAGAAGATATACGCTATTCTACTCTGGAATATCGATGCCCCGTCTTGATATTCCCACGACTAGGAACATTGATGGATGTACTCATGGACTATCCAGGCCTTACTAGTATGATCTACATCGTAATCCTGGAAGTAGAGTACACATCCTAAGGGCTTTATCAACATGTTACAAAGAGACATCATGTGTACATGTTAAGATAAGGAGCAACCAGATAGAGTACTATCATGTCGAGCAAGAAAGTCCTCCCTATATATGTCCAAGTATCTACTACTTTATACATCTCATGTACAGTAATGGCCTCTACGGCATACATACAACTAACAGACTCGTCGGGAACTGTTGGTTGGTATTATACCTATCGTCGGGTAGCAGTTCCCAGGTGACATGAGTACAGCTTAGTCCATCGACTTAACACTGCTACTTTGCCTCGAGTGTGTTCCTACTGTACTTTGATTACTGTAACGTTTTAGAAATTGTTTAGGCGAATTTTCCGATAATAGGTAAAATAAATTGTGTTTTCCGTAAAAATCTAGAAGTGATCATTTTTCAGTATAGACTTAACTGCACCTAGTTTAACTAGGAAATTGCTAGTATGCGGTATTTAGTTAGTCGCTTATAAATTTTAGTTCACTTAAATATTTTTCCTTAATTAAAATATTATTATAAGCTTTTAATTAGACACTTAATTAGTAGTAATTACAATTTGGATTGGGTTAATTATGCTAATGTGAATCCATGCCAACTTAATCACAAGATTAAGCACTTTGTCTTCCTTGCAAAATATCCTAGAAATATCTAGATATTTTGATGGAATTAAAGAAAATTTTAAGTAAAGGATTAAGAGGTGACATGATATGAGGGGTATTAAATGAGCTTTAATGGTGTTTTAACCTAGTTTCTTTCCACACTCATCCATAACTTTCCCCATTTCCCTTCATTTGGACGAACCCCCCCCAGCTGCTCTCTCATTTTCCTCACCCCATTTTCACTTCTTTAAGCTCCAAAATTCATCAAAAATCAACAAATAATCCCACAAACTCTAAAACAAATCCATACCTTTTATTCTTTAGCCTTAACCAAGCTTGGATCTTGATAAAAGTTAGCATTTTGGAGGCTATTTTGTATGTTTAGTTGCAAGTTGTAAATCAAGTTTGAGGTATAAAATCCTAAGCCTAAGATTTAGTTGTTTAAATACCTTAATCTAGTTATTAAATGTTTAAATAAATCTTTAATTAGCATATTTTGGATTTCTAGAAAGGGTTATGAAGATCAAGTTAGGGTTTTTATTGTTTGAAATGGTTAATTGAGTAGTTTACTCTTGGGAAAACTTAACCTAGTTGTGAGATTGTTAATTGTTATTTTCCTAATTGTCTAATTAAGCTTGATTGCAAAGTAAGTTTTACTAAATCTTATATGAGTGAGATTAAAATTGTAGTAAGGGTTTGTGTGACTTAATTAAGCTACTATGTCATGATTGTGATCACTAGAATGGTTTAAACTTCTAGATTTGAGCTAAAATAATTAAAAGATGCTTACTAGGTTTTCGGTTAAATTGGGCGTGGGTTTCAATAGACGTTGTGATATTATATTTATTATCTTCCACGATATATATTGTGTTATGAATGCACGATCAGTACGATTGGGGTCTAGGCTTGATGGTTGTATCGTTTAGCGATCCTAGCTAGGGTTGTGCCGATGTCGTACGCGTTTTGTGCACTAAGTACACAGTGTGTATATCTTGTGGACGTTATCCTTGCGTTTCGTTGTCTTTGTGTCGACGCAGGATATTTAGCCTTATGTGTTGTGTCTGTGAAATTTAGGATCGCAAGCGGGGACTTCGGACGCTGCAAAGAAAGGGAAACAGGTGGTCAGATTTTCTTAGCTCGAGATCATCGGTGAGTAGATTTAACATCTACGGGGAAATCGCCCGTATGGCGTTATGCGTCAGAGATGGATATGATATTATAGCTGCATGTTTATACGCATATGAGTTGATTGCGCATGAGCATCATTGCATATTATTACCTGTTGTGCCTTGACTTGGTACCTATTGGACACTGCACCATTACTGACGGTTCATGTTGCACGAGCACTAAATTGTATGCTGCACCCACACCGTTGGTAATTTCCATGACACGCGCAACACAAATATTGGTATATCTACATGTACATCATGCATACATACTTACATGTACACTCACATACCTTACTATAGTTACATATACCCCTATGTGGTATTGTATTGTCATTGATATTGAGACGTTGATTATGTGCTATTGCGCATATGAAATGCATCATACATACATGCTTACATATAGATACACATATCTTGCAATAGTTACATGTACACCTCATATGATACTGCACTTGATTTCGGAGGATTTGGGAACCGCATGATATATTTTAAAACTGTATTCATTTAAAAGATCGATTTTCCCTTAATATGCTCATATTGCTGTTTTATGTTGCATATATCAGATTTCATGGATTTATGCATTGAAGTATGGATTTCATGTGATTTGTGGACTTGAGAACTGTGGGGATATTTCAAGAAATTATGTATTGTTTTGAAAACCCGGTTTCTCTTGATATGATATTTCGATGCGTCCACCATGAGTTTTCTCGGTTCTGAGACTTGTGTTAGATACCCGATTCGAGGAGCGAGCGGGAACCTTCTGCGGGTATATGGTGGACCCGGTGAGATACCCCGAGGCAAGAAGACTCGTATATATTAGGCAGTGAGCCTGGAAGGGGAGCACTACCTACCGGTAATAGTATAAAACCCGACGGCTATCCGGAGGATACCGCGCGGGAGTTATGACATGAGATATATTGAGGGCCGATCTCGCGGTGCCTGAGAGATGAGTATTTACGAGTCGATGCTGGACACGAGTATTTCATGATGTTGCGAGTGTCGATGTTAGACACTCGGGTTCCATGAGATTTACAGATTTAGGGCCGATCTGAGTGACGGCGCCTGAGGTATTGGGATTTGGGGTGTCGTTGATAGACACCAGGATTTTTCCACGATGATGATTCATTGATGATGTTATGTTGTATCCCATACTCAGCATTTATTTGATATACATTGTTTCATGTATTTGTAGTACCTGATGGAGTACCTTGATCATGATTGTTGCATATCTATATTGCCATATTTATGCTATCAGACTGCATGTTATAGATTATCGTTGTTCGTGCATACTTGCGATTACAGTATGATGTTATTTACTATTCACGAGTTGGCAACTCACCCCATTGTGCCATAGTGTTTTGCAGGCCTTACCCTCAGAGTAGTCGCGGCAGGGCTTCATATTATCTCTACTTTTGCGGATACCGCTACGGTTGGCTGTGAGGCCTTTTGCTATAGGTGGGTTTGCGGTTATCCGATGATGTTAATTGTTTATCTCTTATATCTAGTACTCTCCATCTACCACCTTCATAAATTTGACTTAGAGACGGGTTGTGAGGATCGATAATGTATTATTTTGTGACTCTGGGTGCCGTGCTCATGGGAGCCGGCCTTGTTATGAAGTTTTACCTCCTTATGCTGTTTTCATTTATATTTCTTCGCTACGGCGTTATATATATGCTTATTGTGGTTGTTTCCGCTGTTGGGCGTGATTTGCTCCTGTTTGGGAATGCTTTATTTATATTCTATGTTGTACCCGTTTTCAGGGCTAGTTTATACAAAGGAGGTGATGCCGAAATTTTTAAGAAAGTGAACTTAAGTTTAAAGGTTTTTACTTAAGATTCCCGAAGGTTTTTAACAATGTTTTTCATCACTTATTCCTTTTGGTGGTTTAGATTTCTGGGTTTCGGCTTACTTAAATTGCGTACGCCTGTTGACGTTACGTGGTTTAAGTGCCGGTCACGTGCCTAAATTTGGGTCGTGACAAAGTTGGTATCAAAGCGTTAGGTTTTTACCTTTCGGAGTGTAGAATGACCTTGGTATGATGGAGTAGGTAGCTTAAGCAGAGTGACGTAGCGTGTGTATTTTCCACGGCATACTTACGACACGGTACTCCGCCTAATTGACCTTAGGACTTGTTGGCTGAAATTCCTTCCGTGATTATATACATCTTTGCGATTCGATTTCTATGTTCTTATCGAATCCTATTTTTATTTCCATCCATTATGCCGCCAAAGACTACGAGGGCGCAGAAAGAGGCCGCGAGGGCCGAGGTCAGAGTTGACTCATCGGAGACGAGGACTGACCAGGGCGGTACGCCTGTTGTACCGAAGCAGATTGATCCACCTTCGACGGATCGTATTACGAGGCTAGAGGCCGGTATACAAGATTTGCGCCAGATGATGGGGTCATTGGTTGAGGCCAGTTGAGCACAGAGACAGGAGGTTGTTCCACCTGTTGCAGGGACCGCGATTGTGCCTACTGTTCCGGCTGTCGCAGTTACAGCTACGGAGGTGATCACCGTATCATTATCTGAGTTCATGAGGCTGAAGCCTCCGGTATTCACCGGCACCGATACAGCTGAGGATCCGCAGTCGTTTATCGATCGGATGGCCAGGATATGTCATTCGCTGAGATGCTCCGACACGAAATGGGTAGAGTTTGCGAGTTTTCGTCGGGAGGGTCTTTCCCAGAAGTGGTGCGAGTCTTCAGAGAAAGGCAGAGCCGCAGGTCTTTCTCAAATGAACTGGGCTGAGTTCGTGACGGTGTTTCTGGCCCGTTTTCTTCCGCAGAGTGTCAGGGATGCTCGAGCGCGCAGTTTTGAGTCGTTGTGCCAGACTCCGGGTATGACGGTGGCAGAGTACGATGTGCAGTTTACCGAGCTATCTATGTATGCTCCGTATTTGGTCGACACTAAGGAGATGTGGATCAAGCAGTTTGTTCGAGGCCTGATTACCCAGTTGTTCCTCGCTATCTGCTCCGAGCATTTTGACACTTATGCAGTCGTAGTGGACGTAGCCCTAGTGGTAGAGGAGCGCATTTTTGAGACTTCGGTCATTCCGGAACCGAAGAGAGTTCGTACTGATTTATCAGCATAGAGGCAGTTTAGCAGAGGCCATGGTGGATTCGCTATGGGCTGTGCGGGTAGATGGAGCATGAGACGGGGCCAGACATACAGTTTATACCCACAGGGTCAGCAGTCATCTCCTGCATGTTTTGGATGTGGCAGTCCCCATCACCGCATCAAAGATTGCCCTGAGATACGCCAGAGGGAGGCAGCGGTTCCACATGTTACCTTACCACCTTCACCTCAGAGAGCGTTGCCTCTTACGCCTATTGTTGCTCCGCGTCAGACTCATGCGCAGAGAGGTCATGGTCGCGGTGGTTTTGTTCAGAGAGGACGGGGTTGCCGAGGCGGAGGACAGCCAATTGCCGGTAGAGGGCAGGCACAAGTGTTTACCTTGACTCATCAGGACGCGCAGGCGTCCAATGCAGTAGTTTCAGGTACTCTTTCTGTATGTTCCTTCGATGCACATATTTTATTTGATCCAGGATCTACGCATTCGTATATTTCTACACACTTCGTGCCGAGGTTAGGCCGAGAGTCGTGTTTGCTAGTGTTGGATATAGTGCCCTCAGAGTCAATTATTGGATCACAGGCACGTGATTGCAATGATTGAGGGAGGACCTATACCGGTAGGACAGTCTTACTCGAGATGATAGTATGCTATCTGGTTTATCTTTATCATCGTGTACTGCTTTAGGTGACCTTACAGGTCACTATTGCACGTTGATAGAGCCCTTAGGATTCTTGCTTGACTGCCAGCAGTATGATGGCGATCATATAAGTGGGAGCTGGGGTTTATAAGCGCATCCTTAAATGGTCCCTAGTCGTGGGAGTTTCGAGACAGGGCATCGATACTCCAGAGTAGACTATTGTATACAGTCGAGACCCCGACGAGGGGTGGTGGCCGGTCTCACAAGCCACTGGTGTCAGTTGGTTCACCTAAGATGTATACAGGTGCTCATTGGGTTATGAGTACACCGGACAGGACTCGCCGGGAACATGCTAGTTGGGATTATACTAGACGTCAGATAGCAGTTCCCTGGTGACATGTGTACAGGTTAGTTCATCGACCTGATATCGTTATTTGTCTCATGTGAGTTCCCACTGTGCTTTGATTACTACCCTACCACGGCTCAAAAGAGTCGTGCAAACAGGTTTTAGTTGGGTACAGTCCCGAGCTACATAGAGGCAGTGAGCGGATCGGCAGGGGTTCGTCTCTCCCGGTATTGGGGGTGAGGTCGCGCTGTGTCTAGGAGAGCCATTACACAAAGCCCTCGGCCGAGACAGGAGATTTACTGGTAGGTATTCCAGTAGTATCTCAGGGTGTTCTGGGCTACACTCCGACATGACTTGTACCGCTTTTGGGGGTCTGACTTTTACCAACCCCCTAGGCCCGCCATGCGATACTCATAGACGAACGGACCGGACTGTACGGATATTGTCACTGACAGGCTCAGTAGGGTGTCAGGATGAGTTCGCTCATCGACTTCCCTTTTGGTCAATACCTGGTAGCCCGTTACGTACGGCTAATACCTCTGACGTGCTAGTGGTTAAATCCACAGCCAAGGTATTGACGAGTCTTTAGAGTCCCCTTCAGACAGTTTCTCAAGTTTTGGGCGAAACGTTGTAGAGGCCGTATGATATATGGCAGGGTTCGATCTTATACGTGCGGTATTGCACGGATCATGATCGGACGGATCATACTAGTGGGCTTTGGTTTAAGCCGGATCCTGGTATTAGATTTGTTAGATTACTTTAGTCTCATCGCATTCGCATTCAGTCGGAATGCGGGTGCAGGTATGTATATACAGGTGAGGGGTATCCTTGTGATCCGTCACGAGTTTACTTTAGATGTTGCCGGATCTTTTTGTTGTGGCAAAAATTTGGATTAATGTTTGCTTAAGGAAATAATGAGCTAGAAATCATCATGACAATGCATTAATGTGACATGGACTTGTATCATGAGTCATGGTCTCTTTTTTAGCAAATGTGTCACATTAATGGATTGATTAGTGATGATATGAGAGGAAGAGAGAGAGGGGCTGCCGTGTGAAGATGGTTAGCTCTCATATTATTTTTCACTCACTCTCTCATTCTATCATAACATCAAAAGAAAAGAAAAGAAAAGAAAAGAAAGTCTTCTCTTCTTCTTCTTCTTCCTCTAGCTCATTGTCTCCTCCAATGGCAACACCTTCTACCTCCATCCAAATCAATGGATGAAAGAGACAAAGTGACTACAACATACTCTACTTCAACCTTGGGCACGTCGGCTAGCACACTTCGTGCCCGAGTTGCTTCGGACGAAGCGGGAACCCGTAAAAGGACTTCTCGATGTGGTGCCCTTTCCGACGAGAAGATGAAGACCGGAGATGCCGCATGGGCTTGGGGTGGTGGCCAAAGACCGAAGGACACGGATCGCTCGGTATAGTATTCTATCCCATCTCTAGTTTACTAGCATTAGGTTAATGGTTACGATCCGGGTTTTAAGCATACGATAGCGTCGGTTTTCTAGTTGTGAAAAATTTTCGTTTCCGGATTTTGGCCTCGGAAAGACGGCCGGGGCGCTACCGTATTCTTACATGGTATCAGAGCCACACCATTAACCTAGTCTAGCTTGCTCTAGCCTGTTTAAAATTTTGATCGAACAATTATTCCAAAACCGCGTTTTCAAAAGCATCAGTTTCTGTCGAAATTTTTTAGTGCTCTAAAAATTATTTGGTGTGTTGCAGAAATACGTGCAGGGTTTTTAGAGCACACTGCAAAAATTTGGTACCATGATCTTACTGTAGCGCCGTGGAACCAAGGCCATAACCACATTTTGGCCGCGGTTCCGCCGCGGAACAGTAGCATCACTGCACCAAATTTTTACAGTGGGTCTCTGACTTGAAAAAGGGGTTTCTGGAATAGTTATTTTTTTGGGCCCAGATTATTTTGAGTGCTACAGTTGTGCTTGGGGCCCACTTCGGGATTTTTAGTCGATCAAAAAATTTTAAACATGTTAGTTCACAGTATTTACATTATCTATGCGACCGTGAATGTCATTTGATCGGTAAATCCTGTCTAATTGCTATAGCCCTTTTAGACGGATTTGCGAACGTGACATTCACGTTGATGTTCTGTGTTGTGCTGTGATGTTGCGGATTTGTCGTGGTGGATAGCCTGGTGCAATGGTAGTACAGTTTGGTTGTATTTGTACATTTGATATTGTAGGGCGAGGGTCCGACATGTGGACTGCCGTCACTGCCTGTTTGTATATTATTCTTTTGGGGCACGACCGGGCTGAGATCGATGTACCCGTTGTATGTATATTTTACTTTCTGTACTAGGATTACCCCGCGGAGGGGTGCACGGATAGCCGGGTTCTAGAGGGCAACGAGCCCGCATCTCATGGCATTGAGACGAAGGGGGATTCACTCTAGAATTGGCGGGCTATTCGCCGCACTCGTAGGGGGTATAGGTTGACCCAAGGAGGGGTGCCCAAGTTACCGGATTCCGTGAAGTGCTGGGTGGCCATTCATGTTGTTGAAGGGGGCTGCCTCGCTTCAGGTTTTGGCGGGTAACTTGCCGCGCCCGTAGGGGCCTAGGATTTCATTGCACAGGCTATCCACACGACCAAGGGAACGTCGGGTTTCAGTAGCGGCTCTATGAAACCCGGGGATCCCAGATATCTGTATTGTTCTGTGATGCTTATTACATTTCTGTGATGTTGCATTTTATCACGCCTTGAGCGAATATTATATATTGATATATATATTAGTAGATGTTGAATATGTTTTGCATCCGCGCTAGTCCAGTCCCCGCTCTGTCGTTAGTTAAGTAACCTAACGGGTGATGACGGGACCCAGTGGCGAATGCGGATGGCATATACGTACATCATTATTTTCGTTCTTTATTGGTGTGATCAATTGATGGGATTGCATTGATTCGGATCAATGCATGCTAAACAAACCTATTCTGATGTTGTTGGAACATTTTTCAAAAAAAAGCTGTTATTGAAAGGACGTTCTCTTTTGTTTTGCACAGTGGTATTCGGTTATGAATATCCAGCACCTCAGTCGACAAGGCAAGGGCTGAGATCCCTTCTCCGGGAGTGACCCCTAGGACAGAAGTTTGCGTCAGGGCAATAACTTTACTATAGTCGATTACTTTGGCTTTGCATCGTGGTATTCAGTTGGAATATCCTGCACCTCATTCTACGGGGAAAGAGCCGAGATCCCTTCACCGGGAGTGACCTCTTTAGCAAAGGTTTTCGCCACTATATTTTTATAAAAAGCTATCCAGTTCCTTCAACGATATCAAGTTCATTACGTTAAAGGTTTTTCGCCAAAAACCTACCGTAGCCCTCCGTCATTTCATATTAGCATTGCTTAGTATTCATGCTACGTATGTCGTGCATTGCCGAGGCATAGTGTTCGGTAGCTCTGTAATGCTTTTCTGTCGCATGGATAAGTGGATTGGTTAGGACAGTCGTACGGTTATGTTGGCATTGTCAAAGACTCGTATGGGTGGGTTTAACGCAATCAAGATAATGACGGGTTGAACTTGATTAGGACTCTTTGATATGTTGGCATTGTCAAGGTCACTTGGGTCCTAGGGGTAAAAACACACATCGGGAGTTTCTAAAGAAACTGAAACTTGCCAGATATGCGCATACCTTCTGGAGTGTGATAACGTGAGTGGATTCCATCACGTTATCATGCGATGATAGTTGGATCCCGATTCCCACTGATGAGTTGGTTTACTCCTCGGGTGATCCCAACTAATTCTTCTTTCAGGTTTGGAGGAGAATTTGAGGTTACAGTGGGAGGTTTCCTGATTAGATAAATTGATAACCGTTCTGATCTATGTTAGAGTGCACGCTGAGTGTTTCTTTTATCTCTCTCTTTGGCAGCGACCATGACCCGACCCTTGACTATGACTCAGTGACCAAAATTAACCGAACCTTCTTAAACACTGGCTTTTGGATTGTCAGAGTTGCATACCTCATTGCCACTCCTACTTTTACCCTTTTCACCAGAACACCCCGTATTACTACGAACATCCACTTCCATTGGATAAAACCATCGTATGGTTATATACGAACTCGAAGGAACTTGTTCCAGATTCGAGGATGGTTTCCGGTTCTGGAGAAAACGAATAGGACTATTCAATTGTCTTTTCCTTTTACCTTCTCTCAGGTTGCGAGTGTTCCTTGGATTAGGACGGTACACCTATTACGCTAATTGGATAGTCTTCTTCCAAACAATAGGCTGGTGCCGAACGGTAGGGAATGAAGAAAACCATTTAGCCTAAATGGTGTACAGAAGGTAATAAGTCAAGACAAATAAAGGGATTAGTAAGAGGGCAAAGTAAATTGCGACTGCTATTCACGACCAAACCAAGTATTTCATCGCCACTCCTACTTCACCTTTGTATTTCTCCGGGACACTCCGTATCACTACGAAGATCCACAGTTATTTGGATACTCCATCGTATGGTTATATACGAACTCGAAAGGAACTTGTTCCAGTTCGGGGATGGATTCTGGTTCAGGAGAAATAGGAATAAGGTTTTATTCAGTTGTCTTTTATCTTCACCTTCTCGCAGGTTGCGAGTGCTCCTAGGATTAGGACAGTACACCCATTATGCTTATTGGATAGTCTTCTTCTAAACCATAGGCTAGTGCCGAATGGTAGGGAAGGAAGAAAACCATTTAGCTTAAGAGGGTGTACAGAAGGTAATGACTAAAGACATATAAAGGGATTTGGAGAGATGGCAAAGAAATATACGGTTACAGTTGTGAATCTGATAATGGAAGAGGCATTACTAGGAATACCCGGATACCCCTTCGAAATATTTACATGTTTCAGTTTCACTGTATATTGTTAAAAGAAAACTGATTTTCCAATTAGTCCTTACTCTAGGGTATGTATTTACCAGGTTTGATTCTCACATCTGTATGGTTTTACAGATGATGAGTGAGAGTAACTTATTGGGAATTGGGTGATTATCCTCATTATATCGGGATTCGTTGTAATTGGTGATATTTGAGGAAATCGCCTGGGTTGTTTGCCGGACGGCAAATATTTGGTTTTGAATATCCGTTGTAATGCACCAATTTCATAAAGTGAGATATAACTTTTTGAAATTATGTCGGTGACATTTACCTATATCAGTGGATGGTTAGGTAAGGAGCATTAAACAGCGATGTAATTCTTCTTAACCATAAGTACAGTTTTCAACCTACGACACACAAGGAATGAGTTATTAGACTCAAGGGACTTACACAGAGTATTGTATATTGTCTAGTGTCCATTAGGACAGAGGGGTTGGTCCTCGTACTTTATTCATTTTACTTATGACTTCTCTAGTTCTTAGACATGTGTTTCGTACAAATGCAAGGTCCAAATTTTGAGAAGTTATAGGTATATGAATAAAGTAGAGAACCAAGTATTGCAAGTATCATGATTCTTCAAGATGATCGAAGATGTAAATACTTGTGTATGGTATTCAGTTAATAGTAATGATTAAGAGAATTTACTTCTCTTTCAGGTTACTCATATCTGGATGTATTCCTAAGTTGAGTAATGCTGATCGGCCTCTCTCCATTTAGTTGACATGCACTGGAGACAGCTGCATGATTTCAATCTGGTTCCAATTAAATCAGTGCCTCTATTTCTATATTGGATATAGAATAGTTCATATCTTAACAATGTTAAGGTACGGGGAGTTGTCTGGCTTATGCTTAAAACCAGACTCTGGATAACTCAAGGCACGTTTCTGTAATGGCTGTTTGTGGATTGACCCGGGCTATGACGAAGGTTAACTATTCTACCATCTGGAAGATCAATAGTGATATTGTTCTTGACTCGCCACAGTTTTAATAAAAATGGATTTTTTCAGAAAACAGTAGTGGGAGTATGGTAGAACTGGAAGTGATTCCAGAACCGCAAACGATTACTGAAAATTTGATAAGGACCTAAAGATTCAATCTGGATTGACATTCCATTGGCCACTCCGCAGATATGGTGGGTAACCTCAGGCACCCGAGAGGTACTCTGGTAGCCTCAAGGACGGTAATAGGGAGGTTCTTGTTTACCCAGACTTGCCATTGCTGTTGTTCCAGACTGTGAGACTCGGCAGGAGGATGAGTATAGCGTCGTTCTAAACTAGCTTTAGAAGTGTACGTGCATATGACTCTGCCAGAGGGTTTTCGTAGTCAGTGGGAGCAGCGGAAGCATAGTGGACAAGTGGCTTATGTCTATTTATAGAGTAAAGCAGATATAGCGGAGATAGATCATCTATTTCTGATGTGACTGTCATAGGTTTGACTTCATCAGAATAGAGGATGGATCTGTTAAGAAGGTAGTAGGGTGTGATGTCCTGGTATTTGGATGACATACACAGAGTAGGAAGTGAAATTCCTATACTACGGTCAGTTATACTTCGGTTGTCATACAGTGGTTTCTCCACATAGGATATGGATATTATATCAGATATTCTGGTTACTAGATCTATGGTTTTAGATATAGATTTGGATAGTTTCCCAATCTGGGTACTTAGACAGCATTCTAAAGGTGTTTTAGAATGGACGACTCCTGGCACGGTAGTGTACCTGCAGGTGATGGAGTCACCCTCTCTAAAAGTGTCTTACAGACTAAAGGGGAGAGGGATGTGCATGATTGGCAGATCACTTGCTTAGACAATTGAGTCAATCATGAGATGTCAAGTACCACACCAGATGTTATTTTTGCAGTAGATGCATTAAGTGGATATTGATCGAATCCTGGAGAAACATTCAGAAGCAGTTTTAGAACAAAAGTGAATGTTCTAGGGATATGATAACGGCAGCCTCTTTCGGGGGACGGTTATCATTCCAGGCTTCCAAGGTGACCTGGATGACAGAGTGATTGTCAAGTGTTATAGTTTTTCCTCTGACGTGGGGCAGTATTTTGGACATGTGGTCCAAGCGGATACTGAGGGAGGCTTGGCGCAGGACACTGATTAAGTTCAGTTGACGATACAGTCTAAGAAGTTTGGATTTGGAGTTCATTTATGAACTAGGTCCCATCAGATATCCAGACATATTCTAAGATAGGTATTGCACATTTCGGGAGATGGCTTTCTCCACGAACTTGAGATAAAGAGAGACATAGAAAGAAACATCAGGGTGGATCTACTCACTGAGGCTATTCCTCGAAAGCAATAATTTCGCAAACGGGTTTTGTGAGACTGATTAGTAGAGGAGTTGGGTGTTCGGTATCACGCGGGCTGTGAGTATGCGACATCGCAATAATTAGCCTTGAGTGCAAGTGGGAGATTGTTGGATATAGTGCCCTCAGAGTCAATTATTGGATCACAGGCACGTGATTGCAATGATTGAGGGAGGACCTATACCGGTAGGACAGTCTTACTCGAGATGATAGTATGCTATCTGGTTTATCTTTATCATCGTGTACTGCTTTAGGTGACCTTACAGGTCACTATTGCATGTTGATAGAGCCCTTAAGATTCTTGCTTGACTGCCAGCAGTATGATAGCGATCATATACGTGGGAGCTGGGGTCTATAAGCGCATCCTTAAATGGTCCCTAGTCGTGGGAGTTTCGAGACAGGGCATCGATACTGCAGAGTAGACTAGTGTATACAGTCGAGACCCCGACGAAGGGCGGTAGCCGGTCTCACAAGCCACTGGTGTCAGTTGGTTCACCTAAGATGTATACAGGTGCTCATTAGGTTATGAGTTTACCGGACAAGACTCGCCGGGAACATACTAGTTGGGATTATACCAGACGTCAGATAGCAGTTCCCTGGTGACATGTGTACAGGTTAGTTCATCGACCTGAGATCGTCATTTGTCTCGTGTGAGTTCCCACTGTGCTTTGATTACTACCCTACCATGGCTCAAAGGAGTCGTGCAAACAGGTTTTAGTTGGGTACAGTCCCGAGCCACATGGAGGCAGTGAGCGGACCGGCAGGGGTTCGTCTCTCCCGGTATTGGGGGTGAGGTCACGTTGTGTCTAGGAGAGCCATTACACAAAGCTCTCGGCCGAGGCAGGAGATTTACTGGTAGGAATTCCAGTAGTATCTCAGGGTGTTCTGGGCTACACTCCGACACGACTTGTACCGCTTTTGGGGGTCTGACTTTTACCAACCCTCTAGGCCCACCATGCGATACTCATAGACGAACGGACCGGACTGTATGGATATTGTCACTGACAGGCTCAATAGGGTGTCAGGATGAGTTCGCTCATCGACCTCCCTTTTGGTCAATACCTGGTAGCCCGTTACGTACGGCTAATACCTCTGACGTGCTGGTGGTTAAATCCACAGCCAAGGTATTGACGAGTCTTTAGAGTCCCCCACAGACAGTTTCTCAAGTTTCGGGCGAAACGTTGTAGAGGCCGTATGATATATGGTAGGGTTCGATCTTATACATGCGGTATTGCACGGATCATGATCGGACGGATCATACTAGTGGGCTTTGGTTTAAGCCGGATCCTGGTATTAGATTTGTTGGATTACTTTAGTCTCATCGCATTCGCATTCAGTCGGAATGCGGGTGCAGGTATGTACATACAGGTGAAGGGTATCCTTGTGATCCGTCACGAGTTTACTTTAGATGTTGCCGGATCTTTTTGTTGTGGCAAACATTTGGATTAATGTTTGCTTAAGGAAATAATGAGCTAGAAATCATCATGACAATGCATTAATGTGATATGGACTTGTATCATGAGTCATGGTCTCTTTTTTAGCAAATGTGTCACATTAATGGATTGATTAGTGATGATATGAGAGGAAGAGAGAGAGGGGCTGCCGTGTGAAGATGGTTAGCTCTCATATTATTTTTCACTCACTCTCTCATTCTATCATAACATCAAAAGAAAAGAAAAGAAAAGAAAAGAAAGTCTTCTCTTCTTCTTCTTCTTCCTCTAGCTCATTGTCTCCTCCAATGGCAACACCTTCTACCTCCATCCAAATCCATGGATGAAAGAGACAAAGTGACCACAACATACTCTACTTCAACCTTGGGCACGTCGGCTTGCACACTTCGTGCCCGAGTTGCTTCAGACGAAGCGGGAACCCGTAAAAGGACTTCTCGATGTGGTGCCCTTTCCGACGAGGAGATGAAGACCGGAGATGCCGCGTGGAGCTTGGGGTGGTGACTGAAGACCGAAGGACACGGATCGGTAGGTATAGCATTCTATCCCATCTCAAGTTTGCTAGCATTAGGTTAATGGTTACGATCCGGGTTTTAAGCATACGATAGCGCCGGTTTTCTAGTTGTGAAAAATTTTCGTTTCCGCATTTTGGCCTCGGAAAGACGGCCGGGGCGCTACCGTAGTCTTACAGCTAGATCAGCCGCTTATCACGACTACTCCTGTTGGCGAGTCGTTTGTTGCGTGACACGTGTTTCGGTCGTATGTCGTTCGTATAGGAGATAGAGATTTGTCCGTCGACTTGATCTTTCTTGAGATGTTGGACTTCGATGTTCTCCTAGGCATGGACTGGTTAGCTACTTGCTACGCGTTCGTAGACTGCCACGAGAATACAGTTACGTTTTGTTTTCCCGGCGAGTCAGTTCTTGTTGTGCAGGGGGGCCGTGGTGCCGCCCCTCACAGTTTGATTTCTGCCCTTTGCGCTAATCGGCTTTTGAGGAGGGGATGTCGGGGATTCTTGGCTTTCATTCATGATACTGGAGCCACAGTAGAGTCGTTGGACCGGGTTCCTATCGTGCGAGAGTTTCCCGATGTTTTTCCCGATGAGTTACCTGGTTTGCCGCCAGAGCATGATATTGAGTTTTGCATTGATCTGATTCCCGGTGTGGGGCCTATTTCTATACCGCCTTACCGGATGGCCCCGGCGGAGCTTAAAGGGCTTAAAAATCAATTGCAAGAATTGCTTGATAAGGGACTTGTGCGTTCGAGTGTTTCGCCTTGGGGAGCTCGTGTTCTGTTCGTCAAGAAGAAGGACGGCAGTTTGAGGTTGTGTATGGATTATCGTCAATTGAACCGAGTTACGGTGCGGAATACGTATCCTTTACCTCGCATTGACGATTTGTTTAATCAGCTCCAGGGTGCGAAACATTTTTCTAAGATTGATTTGCGATCGGGTTATCATCAGTTGCGGGTTCGGAATGATGACGTTCCGAAGACTGCTTTTCGTACGTGCTATGGGCATTATGAGTTTTTGGTGATGTCGTTCGGACTCACCAATGCCCCAGCAGCGTTCATGGATTTGATGAACCGGATTTTTAGGCCGTTCCTCGACCAGTTTATTATTGTGTTTATTGATGACATTCTGGTCTACTCCAGGAGTCGAGAGGAGCATGAGCAGCACTTGAGGATTGCTTTGCAGACATTGAGAGAGCACCAGCTGTATGCTAAATTCTCAAAGTGCGCATTTTGGCTTGATAGAGTTGACTTCCTGGGTCATGTGGTGATGGGAGACGGTATTCTTGTGGACTCGAGGAAGATCGAGGCTGTACAGCTTTGGCCCAGACCTGTATCTGTGACAGAGGTCCGCAGCTTTTTGGGCTTAGCTGGTTATTACCGCCGTGTCGTGCAGGATTTCTCGAGTATCGCTGCACCGCTGACCGGGCTGACCTGGAAGGGGGTTCATTTTCTTTGGACTGAGGCATGCGAGCAGAGTTTTCAGCAGTTGAAGACTCGGTTGACAACTGCACCAATTTTATCCTTGCTTTCTGGATCGGACGGCTATGTTGTTTACTGTGATGCTTCTCGAGTGGGAATCGGTTGTGTATTGATGCGGCATGATAGACTTATCGCTTACGCTTCTCGGCAGCTGAAGAAGTACGAGCAGAATTATCCCACTCATGATCTTGAGATGGCCGCGGTGTTCTTTGCGTTGAAGATTTGGAGACACTACTTGTACGGGGAGTCATATCAGATTTTCACGGACCACAAGAGCTTGAAGTACATCTTCCAGCAGCGGGATCTGAATCTGAGACAGCGCCGGTAGATAGAGCTTGTGAAGGATTATGATTGCGAGATCCTTTATCACCCGGGCAAAGCGAATGTGGTAGCTGATGTTTTGAGTCGTAGGCCCGGGGGTAGCTTGTCCCAGTTGAGCGCAGTTCAGAGACAGTCTTCTGCAGATTGGTAGATCTTGTGTGACAGTAGAGTACAGTTTGAATTCGCTTCCACTGTAGGACAGCTTGCTCACGTCCGCGCTCGTCCACCTCTACTTGATCGTATCCGTGAGGCGCAGCCCAGCGATGCCCGTTTGTCTGAAATTCTTGAGCTTGTTCGGCAGAGTCCAGATTCGGAGTTCATGATTGATGACCAGGGTGTGCTATATTACAGGACTCGCTTGTGTGTACCAGATACTGATGGGTTGAGGTGCGAGATCCTAGAGCAAGCACATCAGTCAGCCTTTAGCGTTCATCCAGATTCCACCAAGATGTACCGTGACTTGAGAGACATTTACTGGTGGGCAGGGATGAAGAGTGATGTTTCAGACTTTGTTTCGAGATGCCTGACTTGTCAGCTAGTCAAGGATGAGCATCAGAAACCGGAAGGAGAGTTGCAGCCTTTACCTATTCCGGAGTAGAAATAAGAGCAGATTTCCATGGACTTTCTTGTGGATCAACTCAGGGTCAGTCGAGGGTATGACTCCATTTGGGTGATTGTTGACCGGTTGACGAAATCGGCTCACTTCCTTCCAGTAAAGACCACTTTCGGTTATGCTCGGTATGCTCAGTTGTATATAGATGAGATTGTGCGTTTGCACGGCGTTCCTACATGCATCGTATCCAATAGAGGCACCCAGTTTACTAGTCGTCTTTGGCAGAAGTTTCAGGAAGCTTTAGGTACCCGGTTGAGTTTTAGCACAGCTTTTCATCCGCAGACCGATGGTCAGTCGGAGCGGACTATACAGACTCTGGAGGATATACTTCGTGCGTGCATGCTTGATTTTGGAGGCAGTTGGGATCGTCACTTGCCGTTGATAGAGTTCTCCTACAATAACAGTTATCAGGAGACGATTCAGATGGCGCCTTTTGAGACTTTGTATGGTAGAAAGTATCGATAGCCAGTCTGTTGGACCGAACTTAGCGAGAGTAGGATTTTGGGACCCCAGCTAGTTCAATAGACTATGGAGAAGATCCAGCTGATTCAGGACAGGATGAGAGCAGCCCAGTGTAAACAGAAGTCTTATGCCGACCGTCGTAGTCGCAGACTTGAGTTTGCGGTGGGGGATCATGTATTCCTGCGGATTTCTCCGATAAAGAGGGTGATGAGATTTGGGAAGAAGGGGAAACTCGGTCCCAGATTTGTGGGTCCTTTCGAGATCCTTGAGCGAGTTGGTGTCGTTGCCTATCGTTTGGAACTTCCGCCCAATTTTCCAGATGTTCACCCTATATTCCATGTGTCGATACTTCGTAGATACCTTCATGATTCAGCACTAGACCGTTCGGCTAGAGCGCGATCTTTTGTTCACCGAGCAGCCAATAGTTATATTGGATCGGCAGGTGAAGAAACTTTGATCAAAAGTCTTTCCATCTGTGAAGGTTCTTTGGCGTGGCCCTACTAGTGAAGAGATCACTTGGGAGGCCGAGAGCGAGATGCGGAAGAAATTCCCTCATCTTTTCGATGGTACGTGTAGTTAAAATTTTTAATTCGGGGACCGAATTTCTTCAAGGGGGAAGATTGTAACGTTTTAGAGATCATTTAGGCGAATTTTCCGATAATAGGTAAAATAAATTGTGTTTTCCGTAAAAACCCAGAAGTGATCATTTTTCAGTATAGACTTAACTGGCCCTAGTTTAACTAGAAAATTGCTAGTATACGGTATTTAGTTAGTCACTTATAAATTTTAGTTCACTTAAATATTTTCCTTAATTAAAATATTATTATAAGCTTTTAATTATACACTTAATTAGTGGTAATTACAATTTGAATTGGGTTAATTATGCTAATGTGAATCCATGACAAATTAATCACAAGATTAAGCTTTTAGTCTTCCTTGCAAAATATCCTAGAAATATCTAGATATTTTGATGGAATTAAAGAAAATTTTAAGTAAAGGATTAAGAGGTGGAATGATGTGAGGGGTATTAAATGAGCTTTAATGGTGTTTTAACCTAGTTTCTTTCCACACCCATCCACAACTTTCCCCATTTCCCTTCATTTGGCCGAACCCCCTTGGTTGCCCTCTCATTTTCCTCACCCCATTTTCACTTCTTTAAGCTCCCAAAATTCATCAAAAATCAATTAATAATCCCACAAACTCTAAAACAAATCCATACCCTTTATTCTTTAGCCTTAACCAAGCTTGGATCTTGATAAAAGTTAGCATTTTGGAAGCTATTTTGGAAGTTTAGTTGCAAGTTGTGAATCAAGTTTGAGGTAGAAAATCCTAAGCCTAAGCTTTAGTTGTTGTTTAAATACCTTAATCTAGATATTAGATGTTTAAATAAAACTTTAATTAGCATGTTTTGGATTTCTAGAAGAGTTATAAAGATCAAGTTAGGGTTTTTATTGTTTGAAATGGTTAATTGAGTAGTTTAGACTTGAGAAAACTTAACCTAGTTGTGAGATTGTTAATTGTTATTTTCTTAATTGTCTAATTAAGCTTGATTGCAAACTAACTTTTAGTAAATTTTATATAGGTGAGATTAAAATTGTAGTAAGAGTTTGTGTGACTTAATTAAGCTACTCTGTGATGATTGTGATCACTAGAATGGTTTAAACTTCTAGTTTTGAGCTAAAATGATTAAAAGATTCTTACTAGATTTTCGGTTAAATTAGGCGTGGGTTTCAATTGACGTTGCGATTGTTAGTGTATATGCCCTAGGGGCCATTATTGTATCATACTAGCTTGTATATTACTTAATAGAAGCTTGGGATATTCACAGTTATATTAACAGTCTCGCTCAACATAGTAGTATGCTACTTGGTTTAGATCTATCTTAATATGTGTATATGTTTCTTTTAGCATATCGCGAATACATATTGATAGAGCCCATAGGATCTTGCTTGACTACCAGCATTGTGATGGCAGTCACACTAGTGGGGGCTGGGTAGTCTACAAGCATATCCTTTTTTAGGTCCCTAGTCGTAGGATTATCGAGACAGGGCATCGATACTCCGGAGTAGACTAGTGTGTACGCTTCTCATTCTAGTTGGGGAGATGGTCTGTCCCACAGCCATCAGTACGTCGTACTGGAGATAGTATGCAGGTGCTCGTTGGGTTACGGGTACACCGAACATGACTCGCAGGGAACTGTTGGTCCGTATTATACCCGTCGCCAGTTAACAGTTCCCAGGTGACATGAGTACAGCATAGTCCGCAGACTTGACACTGCTGCTTCGTCTCGAGTGTGTTCCCGCTGTTCTTAGATTGCTGCCCTACCACGGCTCAAAGGAGTCATGCAAACAGGTAGCAGTTGGGTGCGGTTCCGAAGCACTTGGAGGCAGTGGAGGTTAGATGGGATTCGTATCTCTCGGTATTGGGAGTTGATATCGCGTTGTGTTTGGAGAGCCATTATGCAAAGTCCCTGGCCAGGGCAAGCGAGATTTACTGGTAGGTTTTCCAGTAGCTTCTTAAGGTGTAATGGGCTTCACTCCGACACGACTTATACCGCTTTTAGGGGACTGACGCTTGCCGCCCCCTAGGCCTGATATGCGATAGTCTTAGACGAACAGACCGGACTGTACGGAGATTGTCACATCAGGCTCAGTAAGAGTTCGGATGGGTTTCCTCATCGGCCTTCTTATCGACATCTACCTGGGGACCATTACGTACAGCTAGTACCGCTTGCGGCCTGTGGTTAAACCCACTGCCTGCGTAGTGTCGAGTCTTTAGAGTCCCACACAGAGAGTTTCCCTGCTTCAGGCGAAACAATATAAAGGTCGTATGGTTTTATGACAGGGTTCGGACACATACGTGTATTTATGCACGTACGATGTTCGGACAGATTATACTAGCGGGCTTTAGTTTAAGCCAGATTCTAGTATTGGATTATTGGATTTATACAGTCTCGGTATTTTCATGTTTTTACGGATGGGAGGGGCATTCTCATAATTAGTCGAGAAGCTTCTAGAAGAAAGGTGAGGAGGAGAGTTTAGGTGTAATTTGCATTAATTGAATTTGTGACTCATGGAGTGATTCATCCAAATGAGTTAATGAAACATTTATTGCTTAATGACTCATGAGATGATTCATTCATTTGTATTAAATGAAGCATGGTTGTAATTATCTAAATGATTTATTTGATAATTATTATGCTTCATTATATACATAATGAGTTATTTTTTCAATTCATTATTACAAACACTTTCTCTCTCCTCAAGCTCTCTCTCTTCAAAAACCTAACCCTAATCCTCTCATGTGTTGAGATCCCAAGGGTTAGCAAGACTAATAGATCCCTAATCCATATCTATATCCTCTAGGTTACCTTGATTAGCAATCATATCCACCTAGTTATCTCAAGTGAGAGGTTAAAACTTGGATAAGGAACTCTCGGGTGGATCTTCTATCACATCGAGGAGGTGATCAATAAGAACTAGAAGGACTTGTATCTTTAGGTATAATCATCTATCATAGTAGTTAATCACTTCTAGATAGTTGTTAGTTAGGGTTTAGTAAAGATCCGTAAAGTTAGTCGATGTTAACTTAAACAAAATGATTGTTTTACCTATTCCGCCTCCCCGCATCTTGTGGGGTGTCTAACGTCGACTTACAGCAATATTATATTTATTATCTTCCACGATATATATTGTGTTGTGAATGCGCGATCGGTACGATCGGGGTCTAAGCTTGGTGGTTGTGTCGTTTAACGATCCTAGCTAGGGTTATGCCGATATCGTGCGCGTTTTGTGCACTAAGTGCACAGTGTGTATATCTTGTGGACGTTATCCTTGCGTTTCGTTGTCTTTTTGTCGGCGCGGGATATTTAGCCTTATGTGTTGTGTCTGTGAAATTTTAGGATCGCAAGTGGGGACTTCGGACGCTGCGAAGAAAGGGAAACATGTGGTCGGATTTTCTTAGCTCGAGATCATCGGTGAGTAGATTTAACATCTACGGGGAATTCGCCCGTATGTCGTTATGCGTCAGGGCTGGATATGATATTATAGCTGCATATTTATATGCATATGAGTTGATTGCGCATGAGCATCATTGCATATTATTACCTGTTGTGCCTTGACTTGGTACCTATTGGACACTACATCATTACTGACGGTTCATGTTGCACGAGTACTAAATTGTATGCTACACCTACACCGTTGGTAATTGCCATGACACGCGCAACACATATATTGCTATAGCTACATGTACATCATGCATACATACTTACATGTACACCCACATACCTTGCTATAATTACAAATACCCCTATGTGGTATTGTATTGTCATTGACATTGAGACGTTGATTATTGTGCTATTGCGCATATGAAATGCATCATACATACAAGCTTACATATAGATACACATATCTTGCTATAGTTACATGTACACCTCATATGATGATGCACTTGATTTCGGAGGATTTGGGAACCGCATGATATATTTTAAAACTGGATTCATTTAAAAGAGCGGCTTCCCTTAATATGCTCATATTGCTGTTTTATGTTGCATATATCAGATTTCATGGATTTATGCATTGAGATATGGATTTCATGTGATTTATAGACTTGAGAACCGTAGGGATATTTTAAGAAATTATGTATTGTTTTGAAAACTCGGTTTCTTTTTATATGATATTTCGATGCGTCCACCATGAGTTTTCTCTGTTCTGAGACTTATGTTGGATACCCGATTCGAGGATCAAGGGGGAACCATCTGCGGGTACATGGAGGACCCGGTGAGGTACCCTGGGGCAAGAAGACTCGTATATGTTAGGCGGTGAGCCTGGCAGGGGAGCACTATCTACCGGTGATAGTGTAGAACCCGACGGCTATCCGGAGGATACCGTGTGGGAGTTATGACATAAGATATATTGAAGGCCGATCTGGGTATGCGGCGCCTGAGAGATGAGTATTTACATGTCGATACTGGACATGAGTATTTCATGATGTTGCGAGTGTCGATGTTGGACACTCAGGTTCAATGAGATTTACATATTTAGGGCCTATCTGAGTGACGGCGCCTGAGGTATTGGGATTTAGGGTGTCGTTGATAGACACTAGGATTTTTCCGCGATGATGATTCATTAATGATGTTATGTTGTATCTCATACTCAGCATTTATTTGATATGCAGTACTTCATGTATTTGTAGTACCTGATGGAGTACCTTGGTCATGATTGTTGCATATCCATATTGCTATATTTATGCTATCAGATTGCATGTTATAGGTTATCGTTGTTCGTGCATACTTGCGATTACAGTATGATGTTATTTACTATTCACGAGTTGGCAACTCACCCCATTGTGCAATAGTGTTTTGCAGGCCTGACCCTCAAAGTAGTCGTGGCAGGGCTTCATATTATCTCTACTTTTGCGGATACCGCTACGGTTGGCTGTGAGGTCTTTTGCTATAGGTGGGTTTGCGGTTATCCGATGATGTTCATTGTTTATCTCTAGTATCTAGTACTCTCCATCTACCACCTTCATGTATTTGACTTAGAGACGAGTTATGAGGATCGATGTTGTATTATTTTGTGACTCTGGGTGCCGTGCTCGTGGGAGCTGGCCTTGTTATGAAGTTTTACCTCCTTATGCTGTTTTCATTTATATTTCTTCGCTACGGCGTCGTATATATGCTTATGGTGGTTGTTTCCGCCGTTGGGCGTGATTTGCTTCTGTTTGGGGATGCATTATTTATATTCTATATTGTACCCGTTTTCGGGGCTAGTTTTTACAAAGGAGGTGCTGCCGAAATTTTTAAGAAAGTGAACTTAAGTTTAAAGGTTTTTACTTGAGATTCCCGAAGGTTTTTAACAATGTTTTTCATCACTTATTCTTTTTTGTGGTTTAGATTTCTGGGTTTCGGTTTACTTAAATTGCGTATGCTTGTTGACATCACATGGTTTAAGTGCCGGTCACGTGCCTAAATTTGGTTCGTGACAATTACTACCCTACCACGGCTCAAAGGAGTCATGCAAACAAGTAGTAGTTGGGTGCAGTCCCGAAGCACTTGGAAGCAGTGGTGGTTAGATAGGATTTGTCTCTCCGGGTATTGGGGGTTGATATCGTTCTATGTTCGGAGAGCCATTACACAAATTCCCTGACCAGGGCAAGCGAGATTTATTGGTAGGTATTCCAGTAGTTTCTCAGGGTGTTTTGGGCTACACTCCGGCATGACTTATTGCGCTATTAGAGGTCTGACGATTACCGCCTCCTAGGCCCGATATGTGATACTCTTAGAAGAACAGACTGGACTATACAGAGATTATCATATTCAGGTTCAGTAGGAGTTCGGATGGGTTTTCCTCATCGGCCTTCTTATCAACATCTACCTGGGGACCGTTATATGCAGCTAGTACCGCTTGCGGCCTGTGGTTAAACCCACTGCCAGTATAGCGTCGAGTTTTTAGAGTCCCACATAGAGAGTTTCCCTGTACCGGGTAAAAGGTGTAGAGGCCGTATGGTTTTACGGCAGGACATCAATCACTTACGTGCACTTGTGCGCGTATGATATTCGAGCGGATAATAATAGTAGTATTTGGTTTATGTCGGATACTAGTATTATATTGATGGATCGGTTTCGTCTCTTTGTATTCGTATTTCTCGGAACACGAATGCGGGTATGTATATACGGATGAGAGGGGTATAGAAGGAGACACCTCATTAGGGTTTTGACCATTTACTTGGTTAAAACAATTATGAGGTGGAGGAAAGTATTTGTTATTTTTGTAAATGATAATTGAGGCATGGCTACTTGTTTTGACTACTTGACTTTGTTTGACCATTTGACTTGGTATGACCACTTGACTTGGTTTGACTATTTGACTACATATTTCTTGTAAGATATTTTGTGGCACTGGATATTTTGGATGAGATATTTTTCATGCCATGCTTGTAGTAAAGTCAAGATAGTCATCTCATTTTTATCATTATCATTATCAAAAATCATTTCTTTTTCCTCAAGGTAGCTCTTTTCTTCTTTCTCACATCAAAACCCTAAAAGCTCTCATGTGTTGAGAATCCTAGGATTTCAAGATACAAATAAATCCATCTTTATACTCTACATCACCTAGGCCATCAAGTTTAGCAAGTTTTTTGCCCTAGTTATCTCGGTTTTGAGGTGGAGCTCGGACTATAGACTCTCGAGTGGATCGTCGTTGACTCGAGGAGGCCATCGAGGTTGCTACAATCCGGATCGATCCTTGGAGCCTACGATGAAGAGGAGGACAGCGGAGAAGACCCGAATGACTTGTATTATGAGGTATAACATTCTTTCAGAGTAGTTAAATCTCATGTTGTTTGCTAGCTAGGGTTTATAGACGATCCTTGGTTCTAGTCGGTGTTGCGAAGCCCGTAAAAATCATTTTTTGAAAATTCCACCTCGCTGCGAACATGTGGGGTGCGTGACATCGACTTACAGTGGTATCAGAGCTTCTCATAAAGCTTAGATAGCTTGTAGCGATGTTAGAATTCCGTCGTTTTTGTCGCGCAAAAACTTTCAACAAAAACAGTTTTCATATGGAGGTTTTGAGTTGTTTGCACACCCCGTGGGCTCACAGTTTAAACCGAGAAGCCGTGGGATAAAGTGTGCACACCCTGGGGACACCCCAGGGGGGACCAACGGCCAGTACCACCCGCCAAGACCACCACTTGGTGGCCTTAGGGGCTGGTGACCCGAGAGCACCAGGAATTGGTGCTCTCGGGTATGCCTCCCTTTGGGGGCCACCTCATGGTAGCCCTATGGGGTGGGTACCCCCCAAGGCCCCCCATTCGATAGTAATTCATGTTTCTTCACCTCCGCGAAGATTCAGTCAAGTTTCGAGTTCATTTCGACTCCCGGATTGGATCAAAACTATCGGTTTTTGGAACTTTAGCTCACTGGATTTTCAAGTCTTGGAAAATTGTTTAAGTTTGCTAATTGTGTGCTGAATTCTAATGTCGTAGTTACTTTACAAGCTTTTTGATGTATATATGTGTTTGGGAATATCGACTAATTACTATACGTCGATTAGTCGGGGTTGCACATATCTGTGATGTGGTTGTCATGGTTTTTGTATATTAATATGTTGGATCGTCGTGGATGAATAATCGGGGATGCGAGATGAAGGTTTTCATTCTTTCAATCGATGTAAAATTTGTAAAGTGATGTAATATTATTTTACGGGGCACATCCAGGTTGAGGTTGTAGCCACCGTTTTATTATTTCTTTTACTGTTTTTGCTCCTAGGATAGACCCAAGGTGGGGTGCATAAACTACCGGGTACTTTGAAGTGCCGAGTGGCCTACTCACTTTGTTGAGGGAGGTTGCTTCACTTTGGGTATTGTGCGGGTAGTTTACCGCACCCGTAGGGGTCTAGGGTGGGGTTTGGCTATTCATCATGACCGTGGGATCCGTCTTTCGTTACAGGCTCAAACGAAATGCGGAATTCCTAGTATATCCAATGTGTTCATTTATGATCTGGAATGCCTATCATTGCGTCTGACGAATGGATATTATTATATATGTATTATATAATAGAAGTTGCTTATGTTTTGCATCCGTGCTAGTCCAGCCCCCACTCTGTCGTTAGTTTAGTAACCTAATGGGTGATGACAGGGCCCAGTGGCGAATGCAGATGGCATAAGCGTACATTGTATTTTCGTTGTTTTCTGCAATGCTAGGTTAATTGATGGGACTGCATTAAATTAATTCAAAGCAAATAAACCAAAGCTGAATCGTTGGAACAAATTTTAAAACCACTCGATTATTTTAAAACAGCAGACTTTTAAATGCGGAGCTTAAACCACTTCTTTTAAAAGCTATCATGTTCCTTCGATTATATCAAGTTCACTACGTTCACGGTTTCGCCAAAACCATCCGTAGCCCTCCATCATTTCATATGAATATTCAATAGTATTCAAGCTATATTTGTTGACCTTCGTCAAGGAATAATGATTGGTAGTTGCTGGGTGTTCATATGTAGCATAGATAGATGCGTTGGTTTGGGACGGTCGTATTACCTTGTTGACCTTCGTCAAGGGTATATACGGGTGGGTTCAAATTAATCTGGACAATGATGGGTAGAACTTGATATGTGACTTATGATTTGTTGACCTTCGTAAATGTCATAAGAGCATGGGGCAAAAATCCACATCGGGGGTTTCTAAAGAAACTGAAACTTGCTAGTGCTGTATACCATTTGGAGTTTGATAATGTTGGTAGGATTCCTTCAGCATTATCACACAATGATATTTGGGTCCCGATCCTACTGTGAGTATCCGCTACTCCTCGGGAAATTTTTTCACTTAACGATCAATGTTATAAACTAAGTAGGTGTCTAGAACATTGTTAGCGGGGCTACGCCTCCAGGGAAAAGAGGTTATTTAATTAAGGAACTTCACGAAAGCATCGTAAAACCTCCCTCGAAGTACCGACACTATCCTGGAAGAACGGCTAAGCAAGAATTGTACGGTGAGATCAATCCTGACTAATTCTTCTTTTTTGGTTTGAGGAAGGATTTGAGAAATAGTGGGAGCCATCTTATTTAGATAAATTAAAAACCAATCTAAATTTGCAAGAGCATCATGCTAAGTGTTTTCTTCTCTCTCTCTTAATTGCAGCGACCCAGTGACCAAGACTAGGTTACATCTAGATAATAAAATGACTGAATCTGACTATAATTACTGCCAAAGGTCTATCCAGATGTCTATTACCTATGACAAGCTGGGACACATCTTTACTACTCAAGCCTCCGCCGTCTCAGGTCCATATTCCACCGTCGCGGATATTGATATCCGTAAGACATTAGAAAAGGGCAGTGCGAATGCCAAGTGCTTCGCGTCGGCCTCAGTAGATGGTGTAAACTATATGCAGCACGAGAAGATGGACTTAGCTTCCATCTTCCTCCATAACAAAGATTTATATGGAGAGCAATCTTGTATCGTAAGATATAAGACCTCGAAGGAATTGCTTCAAGCGAGGTTGCCTGTCGGGTCATCTGTAGAGGATAACATCCTTACGATGACTAGCTATATTGATGAGCTCACGGACCTGGAAATTACGTTGGGAAATGGGCCATATGCTGACTTGTTTCAACATTCCCTACCAACTACTTTTGCCTAGGGGAAGAAAGTTATACTTCCAATTGAGGGCGCCTTGAAGGAAACCAGGATGACACCCACTCAGCTTATTAGGGAATCTTCCTCTTCTGTATCAAAGGCGAAAGCAAAGGTTGAGAAGAAGAAGACCTCCACAAAGCCGAAATGCGGTTTCAATAAGGTAGAAGGACATGCAAGGGCAAAAGTTTCTGGGCTAACAGTAGGGAAGGAGGGATGTTCCTATTGTTACGGGAAAGGGCATTGGCAGAAGGATTACAGGGCTTTGAAATTCAGAATCCAGGATCCGAAGCATGTTGTGGCTTCGACTTCAGGTGTGTTTGTAATAGAAAACTGTATGTCAATTAACTCTACTTCCTGGGTACTAGATACCAGATCAGGATCTCATATCTATAATTCATTACAGGCTTTGAGAAACCGTAAAGTTATCAGGTTAGGTGATATGACTCTTAGGATTGCTAACGGAATGAGCGTGGACGCTGAATCCGTAGTGGAATATCACCTTGGATTGACAAGTGGGCAGATATTGATTCTACGTAACTGTTTGTATGTACCTAGTCTAGCTCGTAATATCATATCTGTATCCTTACATTCTAAGAAAGGATATGATTTTACATTTGTAAGTGATGTGGTCCACATCCACCTAAATCAAGCTTTAATTAGGTCATGTACATTAGATAACAGTATATACGTATTAAATTAAGCTCAGGTTTTCAGTGTCCAGAACACACTTAAAAGAAAGTCACCGGAATTAAATCAGGTTTTCTTATGGCATTGTAGACTAGGTCACATCAATGAAACACGGTTTACGAAGCTACATAGAGAGGGATATTTGGGTCCGTTCGAATATCAGTCTTATGCAACTTGTCAATCTTGTCTTATGGGAAAGATGACAAAGACTCCGTTCACTGGACACGGAGTAAGAGCGAGCGAGCTCTTGGGACTCACACACAGCGATGTGTGTGGTCCAATGGCTACACATGCACGAAGTGGTTATTCCTATTTCATTACTTTTACGGATGATTTCTCTAGATATGGACATGTTTTCTTGATGAAGCATAAATCCGAAGCCTTTGAGAGATTCCAGGAATACAAGAATAAAGTGGAAAACCAAACAGGCAAAAGTATCAAGACACTGAGATCTGATCGAGGTGGTGAATACTTAAAAGCCGAGTTCTTGGACTACTTAAAAGAGAATGGAATTCTCTCTCAGCTTACTCCTCCATACACACCATAACACAACGGTTTATCGGAAAGGAAGAATCGAACCCTATTAGATATGGTTCGTTCTATGATGAGTAAGGCTGAGTTACCGCGATCCTTCTGGGGTTATGCATTAGAATTAGCTACATATCTTTTGAACAAGGTTCCTACTAAGTCAGTGCCAACCACACCATATCAGATGTGGAGTGGGAAGAAATCCTGCCTTAAGTACCTTAAGACATGGGGATGTCCAGCTTTTGTAAAGCAGCATGCGGACAAACTCGAGGCACGCTCAGTACTGTGTAAGTTTGTGGGATACCCTAAGAACTACAGGGGGTATCTTTTCTATTACGCAGAGGAACAAAAGGTTTTTGTTTCTCAACATCCCCACTTCTTGGAAGCTGAATTTTTAGAAAATCAGAAAAGTGGGAGCGGAATAGAACTGGAAGAAATTCCAGAACCACAAGCTATTACTAAAAACTTGGTAGAACCAGAGGAACCGGACAACCCGGCGCCACTCCGCATAAGTAGTAGGCAGTCTCATCCGCCCAAGAGATACTATGGTTTTCTCATAGACGGGGATTGAGAGGATTGCATCATTGACAATGATGAGCCAACTAGCTTCCAGCAAGCCATTAAGAGCGGTGACTTGGTAAAATGGCTGGATGCAATGCGGACCGAGATGGAGTCCATGTACACCAACAAAGTATGGACTTTGGACATTGCTCCAGAAGGGGTAAAACCCATAGGCTGCAAATGGATTTTCATAAAGAAGATTGGTGTAGATGGACAGGTTGAAACCTATGAGGCTAGACTTGTTGCAAAAGGTTTTCGTCAAAGACCTGGTTTGGACTATGATGAAACTTTTTCTCCAGTGGCTAAGCTCAAAACCATTCGGATCCTTCTTGCCATTTCTGCCTTCCGCGATTATGAGATCTGGTAGATGGACGTAAAGATGACTTTTCTAAATGGAAATTTGGAAGAGTACGTCTATATGGATCATCCAGAGAGTTTCATTCAGAGTGGGAGCAGCGGGAAAGTGTGCAAGTTGCTTAAGTCCATTTATAGACTAAAGCAGGCATCGCGGAGTTGGAACATCTGTTTTGATGATACAGTCAAAGAATTCGATTTTATCAAAAATCCAGATAAACCATGCATATATAGTAAGATTGTATGGAGAAATGTGGTATTCCTCGTCTTGTACGTGGATGGCATTCTCTTGATAGGAAATGGCATTCCTATGCTATAATCAGTCAAAGGATTCTTGTCACAGAGGTTCTCCATGAAAGACCTGGGTGTCAACTACATTCTTGGGATCCGGATCTATCGTGATAGATCTAAGAGGATGTTAGGAATTTCGCAGTCAAGGTACATCGACACCATACTAAAAAGATTCGGTATAGAAGATTCAAAGCGCGGTAATCTACCGGCTTGTTACGGAATCACCCTCTCCAAAGAGATGTCTCCAAAGAATGATTAGGAAAGGGCTCGCATGTCAACTATACCCAGCGCATCTGCGGTAGGCTCTATAATGTATGCGATGTTATGTACCAGACCAGATGTAGCATACGCATTGAGCGTTGTAAGCCAGTATCAGTCAAACACAGGGGAGAAGCACTGGATAGCACTAAAGAACATTCTCAAGTACCTGAGAAGGACCAAAGAGATGTTCTTGGTGTATGGCGGAAAAGACTGTAACATTTCAGAAATATAAAATATTATATTTGGAAATTAATATTAAAATAATATATTTCGTGAAAACTATTCGATTTGTGAATTTGGGGTTTTCGTAAAATGGTATAAATATATACCAATATTTGGGAAATAATTGGAGATTAAAATGATTTATTCATTTAAAAATATATTTATCGGATTTGGGCATTTTTATAATTAGTTATATGCAAGTTTAAATTAAACCTGATTAGTGCACTACTAATCACGATTATGCCAAATTCATATTTTCAATTAGTCATGGCTAGTGCACCATGACATGTCACATTTTGGTTGCCTGTTGTTCATTGTATTAGTGACTTATGATTTATTTAGGAAAAGAGAGAAAGAAATAGAAATGAGAGAATAATCGAGAGAGAAATGGGGGGGACCACATGATGGCATGGGAGCATGCAATGAGAGAGAGAGAGAGGATGGCATGGCACCCTTGACCTTTCCTTCATCTCACCCTCATTTGTTTGTTCAACTCCTCTATCTTCATTTTCCACACATCCTTCCTCCACCTCCTCTACCTCCATGGATCACCTCAAAAACCTTACCAAAACCCTACAACCTTCATTAAAAATGATCCCCACCTCTTCCTAAACACTATGGACCTTTCAAGTTGGGATTTTGGAGACTTTGGGAATCTAGGGTTTTTCTTGAGTTGCCAAATGATGTAATATTCCTTTCTTTTAGTTAAGTTATTGTATTTAATATATCCTAGTTATAGTTTAGAGTTAAACAAGTGTGGAATTGTGATCTTAGAATTTTCCAAGTTGATGTTTAGTGGAAGAATTGACTTGTGAAGTGATATTTGAAGTGTTGTGAGTGTTTGGAAGACTTGAGTGGTGTTTTTACCGGCCTAGACCTGAGACAAGAGCCAATACACGGACTTAGGATTTCCCGACGTCGGATTTGTGACAGATTGTGATGGTATATGGGAATCTGGGATGACTCGATACGACCATAAAATAAGTTCCCTTGACAGTGAGACGAGCAGGCAGCTAGGAACCTACCCTTGAAACCCGAGCCCCTGCAATCCAAACCAGGCCGCAGATTTATTCTTGGTGGCCGCAAATTGCGGCCAAAATGTGGTGTAATTGGTTGATTTTTTGTCCAGGGTTCCCTCATCAGATATCTTAACTAACCCTATATGCAAAATTCTCTAGTTTGGCCTAGGGTGAAATCTGGGAGCAATTTCATATGTTGCTGAATTTGGTATTTGCAATTTATGAACTTGGGTTTTGGTATTTGATATTGTATTTGTTCGTCGGATGTTTGTACGTCAACGGCGATAGTTATTTGGTTGTTGTTGCATGCATAAGCTATAGGTTCTAACCTATGAGCACTTCGTATACCGTATCGGTTTTCCGGACATTGATTTTAATAGCATTACGATGTGTTGTCATTGTAGGTACCTTCGTGTGGATTCCGAGATGACGAAGCACATCGACTACATCTAAACAAGGAGATTGCAGGCGAGTAGATTTATATCTACGGGGAAAGTCGGGTGGATGGCGTATAGTACCCCCACAATTATAAAATGGAGACCGATATGTAGAATATAATCGGAGAAAACTATACTGGGAAACTATGGATATGATCAAAAAGTTAATTGGAGATGATATGAATGATTGAATACCTATATCGAGATATGAGACGAAAGTTATAAGGATATGACGTGAGAGCGATGAATATGATAAGATTGAGATAGAATGTGTTATGAGATCGGTAAAATAAGATAAATGTGTATAAGATCACTTGATGTGAGATATTGATGTAATGAAAAGAGAATATGATGAAATAAGATGACTTCGCTTAATATGTCAATATGCGGATGCGAGGCGATATGTGAATATAGATACTGTTGCCAAGACATGTTATGAGATTGATACGGATGTGACTTGAGGTATATATATATTTATGAGAATAATGAGTGATTTGCCATATGAGACTTTAGATCCGTACCCTCATTGTTGTATAGGTCGATAGAATCCCTATTTGTTTAATGCCGTCGTACGATAGATTACCGTACGCGATAAGTTTTACCTGATGATTGATCCATACCTTTGACTCGAGGATGCCGTATGATGGATTATACCGTACGTGATGCTGTGAGGCTGGACAGCCGATTGATAGATTCATTGACTCGGATATGTTATAGATATTGTTAATAACTGTCTACACTACTTAGTTTGGCCCTTATGTAGATGTTAGATTAGATACGTATACCTTATAATAGTGCGCTTACGATTTACCTTCTACTACGTTTACGATATCCTCATTGCATTACGTATACCTGTGCTTCCATTATTTGTTATGATATCGTCGGCTAATACACCTGCACAATTATCGATGATACATATGTTACATTTACACAGATTGCCGGCTCAAACACTTTCATCATCGGTAATTTGTATGTCACTTACACAGTCAACTTGCTATGTCATGCTATTATTCTTAATGGTTTAGTATTATCACATGACTCATTTGCATGATATACCGTTATGCTCACATCATTATTTTATGTTGCATGATATACTGATATGCTCACATTTCTGTTCTATGTTTGCATACATCATGCTTTACGATTATACGCATTGAGATGCTGTTTTCATGAGATTCTGGATTTGAGAACCATGGTTGTATTTCAAAGGAAAGTATGTATTGTTTTAAAAACCCGGTTTCTCTTGATATGATATTTCGATGCGTCCACCATGAGTTTTCTTGGTTATGAGCTATGTGATACCCGATTCGAGGAGCTGGATGAACCGTTTGCGGGTACATGGTGGACCCGGTATGGTACCCCGAGGCAAGAAAGGTATGTTTTGCAGTAGACGATGGGCCTGGAAGAGGGAATGCTACCTATCGGTGATAGTTTGGACCCGGAGGATACCGACCGGAGTCGTGAGATGGATGGGCCGATCCAGACTGACGGAGCCCGAGATATGAGAATTTACGTATCGATGATGGACACGGGTTTCATGATGTTTCGAGTGTCGGTGTTGGGCACTCAGGTCCATGATTTTGATATGTCGTTGATGCACACACGTTGGTTGTTATCCTCATATATACATGCTTATGCTTTCATGATATTTCGAGTGTCGATGTTAGACACTCAGGTTCCATGATGTTGATTGTGTTATTGATGGACACGTGGACGATATCCACCTGCATATAGGCATATGATTCAGATATTTATTGTATATGTCATTGGCATTGATTATATTGTTGACATATATGCATACATGGACACCCTAGATATCATAGTACTACCTTCTTGATATAGTGACCTAGGAAATCGTTGTTTTATTCGATTTCTACATGCTGATGTTTTCTACTCACGAGTTGGAAACTCACCCCGTTGTGCCACAGTTCTTGCAAGTTGACTGCTTGGGATCAGTAGCGGTATTGCTGGCATGTAGCTTGCATTTGGGTGTTTTGCTATGGTAGGTGGGAAACATTGGATCGTGCCCACTCTTGTATTTATTATATCCTATTGTATCTAGATAAACTCCATTAATCAGAAACTAGTATTTGTATATTTAGTAAGACTTAGAAAGACTTGTGCTTGTGAGACTTAGAGCGATGGGGTATATGTTCTCTATTGGTGGATTTGATGTCTTGCTTTATTCACATTATTCATTTATGTTGATCTTCGCCGTTGGGCGTCGTATACATTGCATGCGTGGTTGTGATTCAACCGATTGGCGAAGAGCCAGCTCCCGCTTGGGGATGCCTTTTACTATTGTCATGTATATGTGGTTTTGGTTCAAAATATACAAGGGAGGTGCTGCCCAAATTTTAAAGAAGAACAATCTTCTCAACTTTAGTACATTCTACTTCCGTTTTCTTATATCATTAGTTATGCATTTATAGATAAACTTTATTTCTTTAAACCTTTATTTCAAAACTGCACCCCCACTATTTTCCATAAAAAGGTTTAGATTTTCTGGGCTTCGGCTTACTTCAATTACGTTACGCCTTTGGACGTTGTGTGGTTTAAGTGTCGGTCACGTACAAAAAATTTTGGGTCGTGACAAAATTGGTATCAAATCTCTAGGTTTAACCTTGGTTTAAGTCTGGGTTTGACTATGCGGAGTCTATGGCGTATATATTTCGGAACCTAGACTTGACCTTACGGAACTTAGACTTGACGGGGGGTATTAGACCCGAACTTTCGTTTCATAGATTGACCTTGATTGATGGAGTAGGTAGCTTGAGTAGAGTGACGTGCCGTACGTATGTTCCGCGGCATACTTACGATACAATACTCCACTTAAGAAACCTTACGATGTATATTCTTGAGATCCGTGCTTCTATTCATTCCAATGATCATACTCTCATTGATTTCGTTCCTCATTATGATCATGTATCCATTTTGGATCTGTTGATTTCTTTCGTTTCTCTGGTCTATCTTCATTGATACCTGCTTGAGGTTCCTGTTATCTTGGTTTGAGCGCAGATTGAGCTGCCGCTGCTAGAGATGTGGTCAGGGCGAACTCGTCACGGACGAGGACTGACAATGATGTTTTCTGGTGACATAGGGAAATATAGGTATAGTGTTTGTGTTGTGACCTCTCGTTTGAGGCAAGAGTTCAGTTTTGCACCGGATGATCTGGCCATTGATAGAGGCTACTAGATTGAGAGGACTGTTGATCTACAGCCTAGCTCAGAGACCGCGATGTTGTCTACCATGCAGACGGATAACCCAGTTGTTGCTGAGATTGATGGGACGTCGCCTCCAGAGTTATGAGCTGAGATCGCTGGAGCTCTCAGGCAGAGATGTGACAGAAAATAGCTAGTCTATCTTGAGTTAAGAGACGAAGATGATTCGTCTGATTTGATCCTCCGACGCAGGCCCAGTGGAGTTGAAGATTTCCAGTGTGGGGAATCTTACTCGGAGCTAGAGTAGATCGATCCAGAGAGGACGTTGTTAGTTGCTTTCTCTGATAGGAGATCGGTAAGTTGACCAGCTTCGGATAGAAGGACCTCACCCAGATGTGTTGTGAGTCGATCGAGAATGGACGAATAAAGTGTATTCCTCCGATGATTTGGATGAGTTCCCGAGGACGTGTTCGGCTAGATATCTTCTACAGAGTGATGAAGATACCGAGTTCGTAATTTCGAGACCGTGTGAGAGGCTCCGGATTGACCATAGCTGAGGATGAATTGCAATATGCAGACAGCAAGAGATGACGTCGAAGTGGACGATAATAAAGACGAGTAGGATAAGAGGTTCGTGCGAGATGTTAGCGAGCGGTTGCTACTCTCCGTTGAAGCCAGAGGATTGATATGTATGCAAAGGCATTAGTTATGGCCGATTTAGAGGGAAACCGTGTTAAGGACGCAGCTATCCGGTTATGAGAAAAAGGATTATGTAAAGAGTGCTAACCTCCATACAGCTCAGCATAAGTGAGATCAGAAGAAGCCTTGAGCAGGTCTTTTCTAGGACACCGCAACGATAAATACTTGTATTCAGGATCAGTTATATCGTGCGTATTCAGAGGGCCAGATGCCGCCGTTAGTAATGTGCTGTTTGCGAGTGGTCATGTTGATTGGCCAAACGGTGATCAGTGGAGGTGTACCTCAGTGTCATATATTGTGATTCGTGTTTTGTGATCCAAGTATCACACTTTTATCGCTTGGATTGAGTTTCGATAATTGGGTTTCATGATTTATGTGTTCGTGCACCATGGCTACACCTATTGGATATTTTCATTTGTGCACAGTTATGGCACTCGATTTATGTTTATACACCGCTACACTGGTTTATGATTTGTGCATATCTATTGCACTTGATATTGATTTTGTGCCTTGGCTGCACGTGTTTATGATTTCGTGGATTTCATACGGTTGATTTGGTTTTGTCCATATGGTACGCACTCGTTGATTTTGCACTCGGTAAAACACACAGGTGCTTGCAGTGCATTGATACGTTTTTTATACACGCAGTTGCGCACGTTTATGATATTATACACCTTGGTACACTCGGTGTTGTTTTTATACGCGTTTGGGATATTGATGGTATTTTGTGCATTTGTTGCACCAAATTGGTATTTCATGCATTTGTTGCACTAGATTTGTATTTCGTGCATTTCTTGCACCAGATTGGTATTTCGTGTATTTGTTGCACTAGGTTTGTATTAGGTGTATTGGTTGCACTAAATTTATACTTCGTGCATTGGTTGCACTAAATTTATACTCCGTACATTGGTTGCACCCGATTTATGTCTTCGAGTACTTGTTTCACCAGATTTATGTTTTCGTGCGCGTCTGCACTTGACGTTCGTTATCATTCATGCTACTGCAATGATGCTTTATACGGACCTGACGCGCTTGGTCTGGATTTTTGTGCATATTAGGCGCATGGTATGGGATTTTGTGCGCACCGGATGCACTTGATTGAGATTTTATTCGTTCATGTCGGATGCACTTGATTGAGATTTTATTCGTGCATATCGGATGCACCCGATTGAGATTTTTATTCGTGCGTGTCGGATGCACTTGATGGAGACTTTATTGGTGCATGGTTGTTGCGCTTGATTGAGATTTTCGTGCACTCTAGATGCACTTGATGTTGTTGTCATGCACACCAGTTGCATTTGAAAAATGTTTTTGTGCACACCCGTTGCACTTAGCTTGGCTTTTGTTCACAATCATGACACTTGTATTGGGCTTTGATTTCCGTGTACACCAGCCGTACGTGGTGATTGGATACGCCTTTTGAGGCTGATTTTTGCTCTTGAGCATTATATTTTGATGTTGAGTACTATATTATGTAGTAGCCGAGCAGGACTGATCTGAGGACAGTTCCTGAATACTTTTTCATGCATCAAAAGTTTACCAAGAGGTTTTCAAAAATGAGCTATAGCCTCGCTAATTCTTAAGTGTCCGTAAATGACACGAATGTTTACAAAGAAAAACCTCTGGGATATTTCAAAAAGGCGGGAGGTATAATTTGAGCAAAATCATATATAAATATATTTAATACTTTACAAATGATCGTTCTCCACTTGTGTCGTGAGCTACGCATCGCACGGCGATTCGGAAAGGATTTTGCATGTATTTTATCCAGTTTTTTGAGGAGATTAAAAAGGGATGCGTACTATATACGTATTATTATTTTAATAATAGCATATAGGATTTCAGTAGTAGATTTCGAGATCTATATCTCCATTGTAACTCTGATGATTGTGTTACATTTGACGGAGTTCGATTTTGAGTTTCACACTCGTTTTCATGCGCACATGATGCGCTGTGGTATTTCTGTATCTTCTGTGGTTTCGAATCCCCGTTGATTTGAGGTGATTATTGAAATATTTAAGTATTTAGGGATTTAAATTTAAATTCAGGGACCGAATTTATTTAAGGGGGGAAGATTGTAACATTTCAGAAATATAAAATATTACTTTTGGAAATTAATATTAAAATAATATATTTTGCGAAAATTATTCGATTTGTAAATTTGGGGTTTTCGTAAAATGGTATAAATATATACCAATATTTTGGAAATAATTGGAGATTAAAATGATTTATTCATTTAAAAATATATTTATCGAATTTGGGCATTTTTATAATTAGTTATATGCAAATTTAAATTAAACCTAATTAGTGCACTACTAATCACGATTATGCCAAATCCGTATTTTTAATTAGTCATGGCTTGTGCATAATGACATGTTGCATTTTGGTTGCATGTTGTTCATTGTATTTGTGACTTGTGATTTATTTGGGAAAAGAGAGAAAGAAAGAGAAATGGGAGAATAATCAAGAGAGAAATGGGGGGACCACATGATGGTATGGGAGCATGCCATGAGAGAGAGAGAGAGAGGATGGCATGACACCCTTGACCTTTCCTTCATCTCACCCTCATTTGTTTCTTCAACTCCTCCATCTTCATTTTCCTCACATCCTTCCTCCATCTCCTCTACCTCCATGGATCACCTCAAAAACCTTACCAAAACCCCACACCACCTTCATTAAAAATGATCCCCCTCTTCCTAAACCCAATGGACCTTTCAAGTTGGGATTTTGGAGACTTTGGGAATCTAGGGTTTTTCTTGAGTTGCCAAATGCGGTAATATTCCTTTCCTTTAGTTAAGGTATTGTGTTTAATATATCCTAGTTATAGTTTAGAGTTAAACAAGTGTGGAATTGTGATCTTAGAATTTTCCAAGTTGATGTTTAGTGGAAGAATTGACTTGTGAAGTGATATTTGAAGTGTTGTGAGTGTTTGGAAGACTTGAGTGGTGTTTTTATCGGCCTAGACCTGAGACTAGAGCCAATACACGGACTTAGGATTTCCCGACGTCGGATTTGTGACAGATTGTGATGGTATATGGGAATCTGGGATGACTCGAGACCACATAAAATAAGTTCCCTTGACAGTGAGACGAGCAGGAAGCTAGGAACCTAACCTTGAAACCCGAGCCCCTGCAACCCAAACCAGGCCGCAGATTTATTCTTGGTGGCCATAAATTGCGACCACAATGTGGTGTTATTGGTTGATTTTTGGTCCAGGGTTCCCTCATCAGATATCTTAACTAACCCTATATGCAAAATTCCCTAGTTTGGCCTAGGGTGAAATCTGGGAGCAATTTCCTATGTTGCTGAATTTGGTATTTACGATTTATGAACTTGGGTTTTGGTATTTGATATTGTATTTGGTCGTTGAACGTTTGTACGTCAACGACGATGGTTATTTGCTTGTTGTTGCATGCGTAAGCAATAGGTTCTAACCTATGAGCACTTCGTATGCCTTATTGGTTTTCCGGACATTGATTTTAATAGCATTACAATGTGTTGTGATTGTTGGTACCTTCGCGTGGATTCCGAGACGACAAAGCACATCGACTACAGCTAAACAAGGAGATTGCAGATGAGTAGATTTATATCTACGGGGGATGTCGGGTGGATGGCGTATAGGACCCCCGCAATTATAAAATGGAGACCGATATGTAGAATATAGTCGGAGAAAACTATACTAGGAAACTATGGATATGATCAAAAAGTTAGTTAGAAATAATATGAATGATTGAATACCTATATCGAGATATGAGATGAAAGTTATAAGGATATGATGTGAGAGCTGTAAGTCCACGTTGCGACCCCCGGTTCTTACGGGGAGGCGGAAACGGTATAAAATCAAAATTTTAACGCAAGAGGCAACATGGACTAAGCTAGGTCGGGATCTTTACCTAAACTAAAACTAGCAAACTAAGCTAAAGATATTTAGCTACTCGGATGAAGATGGTTATACCTAAACTTGAACTCCTTCTCTTCAAGCTCCGATGGTGGTTCGATGGCTCCTTCTCGTTGTCTCCGTACGCCGAAGATAGATCCACTTGAAAGCTCCGACCTTTAGCTCCTTCTTCGTTCTTTGAAGAAACTAGTTCACTTGGTTTGCTAAACCTAGTGAACTAGAATGAGTAGAGATGATTTAGAATGGGATTTTATCTATGGTTCTTGATTCTCAACTCATGAGACAAGAGAACCATAGATCAAGAGAGGGAGCAAGAGGTTGAGGGTGAGAGCAAGAGGAGAGCTCAAGAACAAGAGAGAGAATGAGCAAGAAAGAATGAGCAACTCTTTTGGCTTTCACCCTCTCATAATCCAAAGTGATCATAACTCATCATATCAAAAAAGTCTTATGTGATGGTTAGAAGCAACCATAAGCTTATCATGTCATGCACTCATTTTACTCAAATGAGCAAGCAAGAAAAAGTCTTTGGCATGAAATGATAACCATGGTTATCATGATGGTCAACTAGTCAAGCCTAGTCAACCGGTCAACAAGTCAACAAAAGTCAACAAGTCACCAAAGTCAACAAGTCAACAAAAGTCAACAAGTCAACAACCATATCACCATAATACTTAATTAATATAATAGTTAATCACATATCATATTCTCATTAGGGTTGAGCATAAAGTCAAAAAGTCAACGGTCAACTGTCAACAACCCTAATGAGAATCCGCTGCCTCTGCCTCCCTGTCAACTGTGCATACACACCCGCATCCGCGTTCCGAGGAACACGAATGCAAACTGGATAAATCCAATCCCATAAGGTACACTAGGATCTGGCTTAAACCAAAGCCCGCTAGTGTAAACTGTCCGGACACTGTACGTGCACAAGTGCACGGATGTGACCGAACCCTGTCGCAAAACCATGCGACCTGTCGCAATACCATGCGACCTCTACTCTTTTGCCTAAAGGCGAAAAGCTTTCTGTGTGGGACTCTAAAGACTCGACACTACGCTGGCAGTGGGTTTAACCACAGACCGCAAGCGGCACTAGCTGTGCGTAACGGTCCCCAGGTAATGCCGACAAGAAGACCGACGAGGCGAAACCCATCTGAACTCCTACTGAGCCTGAGTGTGACATTCTCCGTACAGTCCGGTCTGTTCGTCTGATACATCGCATGGCGGGCCTAGGGGGCGGTAAACGTCAGTCCCCCAATAGCGGTACAAGTCGTGCCGGAGCGAAGCCCAAAACACCCTGAGATAACACTGGAAACCTACCAGTATATCTCGTTTGCCCTGGCCAGGGACTACTCGTGTAATGGCTCTCCTAGACACAGCGCGATGTCAACCCCCAATACCGGGAGAGACGAATCCTGTCTAACCGTCACTGCCTCCAAGTGCTTCGGGACTGCACCCAACCACTACCTGTTTGCACGACTCCTTTGAGCCGTGGTAGGGTAGTGATCAAAGTACAGTGGGAACACACTCGAGGCGGAGTGACAGTGTCAAGTCAGCGGACTAAGCTGTACTCATGTCACCTGGGAACTGATAACTGACGATAGGTATAATACCAACTAGTCAGTTCCCGACGAGTCCTGTCCAGTGTACCCGTAACCTAACGAGCACCCGCATACTATCTCAAGTACGACGTACTGACGGCTGTGGGACAGACCGTCTCCCACACTGGGATGAGAAGCGCATGCGCTGGTCTACTCCGGAGTATCGATGCCCTGTCTCGATAGCCCTGCGACCAGGGACCTGCATAAGGATGTGCTTATAGATTACCCAGCCCCACTAGTGTGACGGCCATCACATCGCTGGTAATCAAGCAAAGATCCTAAGGGCTCTACTAATGTGTATAGGCGATATACAAAATAAACACATGTACACATTGAAGTAGAAACAAACCAAGTAGCATACTACTATTTTGAGCAAGATTGTATATACAAGGTGAATATCCCAAGCATCCATTAAGTAATATACAAACTAGTATGATACAGTAATGGCCTCTAGGGCATATACACTAACAATCTCCCACTTGCACTAAGGCCATGTACTGGCGTATCGAAGACCTATCATCTCGATCAGCCGCTCGAACTGAGTCTGGGGCAGGGCCTTGGTGAATGGATCAGCAGTGTTATCTTCTGAAGCGACTCTCCGAACCTCGATCTCTTGGCGATCTACGATCTCCCTGATCAGGTGATACCGCCTTAAGATGTGCCTGGATCTCTGATGGGACCTGGGTTCCTTCGCTAAAGCTATAGCCCCGTTGTTGTCGCAATACAGAGGTATTGGATCAACAATGGACGGAACCACCTGAAGTTCTTTCAAGAACTTCCTCATCCAGACAGCTTCTTTTGCGGCATCAGATGCAGCGATGTATTCCGCTTCCATCGTCGAGTCTGCAACGGTTTCCTGTTTGGAACTCTTCCAACACACCGCCCCTCCATTGAGGGTAAAGACAAAGCCCGACATGGACTTGGAATCATCCTTGTCACTCTGGAAGCTGGAGTCAGCAAAGGCCTCAATCTGGAGGTCTTTTCCGCCATACACCAAGAACATCTCCTTAGTCCTTCTCAGGTACTTGAGAATGTTCTTTACCGCTATCCAGTGTTTCTCCCCAGGGTTAGACTGATACCGGCTTACCACACTCAGTGCATAAGCTACATCCGGTCTGGTACACAACATCGCATACATTATAGAGCCTACCGCAGAAGCGTAGGGTATAATAGACATGCGATCCCTCTCCAAATCAGTCTTGGGAGACATCTCTTTAGAGAGGGTGATCCCGTGACAAGCCGGTAGGTTACCGCGCTTGGAATCTTCCATACTGAACCTCTTCAGTATGGTGTCGATGTACCTGGACTGCGAAAGTCCTAATATCCTCTTGGATCTGTCACGGTAGATCCGGATACCCAGAATGTATGAGGCATCACCCAGGTCTTTCATGGAGAACCTGTGTGACAAGAACCCCTTGACAGATTGTAGCATAGGAATGTCATTTCCTATTAAGAGAATGTCATCCACGTATAAAACGAGGAATACTACAGTTCTCGCTACAAATCTACTATAGATACATGGTTCATCTGGATTTTTGATAAAGCCAAATTCCTTGACCGTCTCATCAAAGCAGATGTTCCAACTCCGCGACGCCTGCTTTAGTCCATAGATGGACTTAAGCAACTTGCACACCTTTCCGCTGCTCCCACTCTGAATGAAACCCTCCGGCTGGTCCATATAGACACACTCCTCTAAATTTCCATTTAGAAAAGCTGTCTTTACGTCCATTTGCCAGATCTCATAATCGTGGAAGGCAGCAATGGCAAGAAGGATCTGAATGGATTTCAGCATGGCTACTGGAGAAAAGGTTTCGTCGTAGTCCAAGCCAGGTCTTTGACGAAAACCCTTTGTTACCAGCCTAGCTTTATAGGTCTCAACCTGTCCATCTACACCAATCTTCCTTTTGAAGATCCACTTGCATCCTACGGGTTTTACCCCGTCTGGAGCAATGTCCAACGTCCATACCTTGTTGGTGTACATGGACTCCATTTCGGTCCGCATTGCATCCAGCCATTTCACTGAGTCAACGCTCTGAACGGCCTGCTGGAAGCTAGTAGGCTCATCATAATCTATGATGCAATCCTCTCTATCCCCGTCTATGAGAAAACCGTAGTATCTCTCGGGTGGATGAGACTGCCTACTACTCCTGCGGAGCGGCGTAGGAATGTCCTGTTCTGTTGAACCCTCTGGTTCCACTAAGCTTTCAGTAACAGTCTGTGGTTCTGGAATTTCTTCCAGTTCTACTGCGCTCCCACTTATTTCTTTTTCTATGAACTGGTGTTCTAGAAAGTGGGCATGACGAGAAACAAGAACTTTTTGTTCCTCTTCACAGTAGAAGAAATATCCCTTGTAATTCTTTGGATATCCCACAAACTTGCACAGTACTGAGTGTGCCTCGAGCTTGTCCGCATGCTGCTTTTTGACAAAAGCTGGACTTCCCCATATCTTAATGTGATTAAGATGGGGTCTCTTCCCACACCACGTCTCAAATGGCGTGGTAGGCACAGTCTTAGTGGGAACTCGGTTCAAAAGGTATGCGGCTGATTCTAGCGCATACCCCCAGAATGATCGCGGTAACTCAGCGTTACTCATCATGGACCGCACCATATCCAATAGGGTGCGGTTCCGTCTCTCCGATACACCGTTATGTTGCGGGGTGTATGGAGGAGTAAGCTGAGAGAGAATTCCGTTCTCTTTTAAATAGTCCAGGAACTCGGCACTTAAGTATTCTCCACCTCGATCCGATCTTAGAATCTTAATACTTTTGCCGGTCTGTTTCTCTACTTCATTCTTATACTCCTGGAATTTTTCAAAGGCGTCGGACTTATGTTTCATCAAGAAGACATAACCGTACCTTGAGAAGTCATCCGTAAAAGTAATGAAGTAAGAATGTCCGCTTCGGGCATGTGTAGACATTGGACCGCACACGTCACTGTGTACGAGTCCCAAGAGCTCGCTCGCTCTTACTCCTTGTCCAGTAAACGGAGTCTTTGTCATCTTTCCTTTGAGACAAGATTGACAAGTGGCATACGATTGATATTCGAACGCATTCAAATATCCTTCTGTATGTAACTTAGTCAACCTTCTCTCATTGATGTGACCCAATCTACAATGCCATAAGAAAGTCTGATTTATTTCTGGAGACTTTCTTTTGTGTGTATTCTGGACATTAAAAATCTGTGGTTGGTTTAACACGTATATACCATTACTCAGAGTACCTGACCCAATCAATACTTGATTAAGGTGAATGTTTACAACATTACTTACAAACGCAAATTCATAACCTTCTTTAGAAACTAAAGATACAGAAATGATATTACAAGTTGCGTTGGGTACAAAAAAGCAATTACGCAAAACCAAAACATGTCCATCTGACATTCCCAGGTGATAGTCCCCCACGGCTTTAGCATCCATGTTAGCTCCGTTTGCAACTCTGAGGGTCATGTCACCTGCTTTCAAAACACTACGGTTTCTCAACGCCTGCAAAGAATTACAGATATGAGATCCTGATCCGGTATCCAATACCCAGGAAGTAGAGTTTATTGAAAGACAGTTTTCAATAACATACACACCTGAAGCTGAAGCTGCAACCTGCTTCAATTCCTGTGTTCTGGCCTTCCAGGCCCTGCAATCATTCTTCCAGTGTCCTTTCTTATGACAATAGAAGCATTCTTCCTTATCCACAAGCTTTCCCGCTAACTTTGTTGCTTTGCCTTTTCCCTTCGTATCCACTTTACCAACACCGCCCCTTGGTTTGGCGGGGGCCTTCTTCTTCTTTCCCTTGGCTTTCGCCTTGGACCTAGAAGAAGATGATCCTCCTACAAACAAAGTGGATGTTTCCCTACCTTTCTGTAGGGTGCCCTCTGCGCTCCTCAGCATGTTGAGGAGCTCTGATAGTTCAACCTCTTTTTCTTGTAGGTTGAAGTTCAGTATAAACTGGGCGTAAGTGGAAGGAAGGGACTGGAGAACTATATCCGTATATAGCTCACTCTCCAATATGATCCCTAGGTCAGCGAGCTCCTCAATGAAGCCGATCATCTTTAGCACGTGCTCGGCTACTGATGATCCGACGGCCATTCTTGTCGAAAATAACTTTTTCGACGCTTCGTATCTTGCGATACGTGATTGCTCTCCATACAGTTCTTTTGTATGGAGCAATATGGACTCCATGTCCATATTCTCATGCCTCCTCTGATGTTCGTTGTCCATCGAGGCAAGCAGGAGGCATTTGGCCTTCGCGCTATCAATCTCCCAAGTCTTACGGATTTCCTTATCCGCGACGCTGGAAGTTGGACCAGGGACAGGGGGAGCTTTGGTGGTAAGAAGATACCCCAGCTTGTCATAAGTGATTGCTATCTTGACATTCCTGAGCCAATCTTTGTAGTTTGGCCCTGTCAGTTTGTTTTTATCTAGGAGTAACTTAAGTCCAGTCATGTTGATTGGTCGCTGCAATTAGGAGAGAGAAGAAGAAACACTCAGCATGATGCTCTTGCAAGTTTAGAGTGGTTTTTAGTTTGTCTAAACAGGATGGCTCCCACTGTTTCTCGAATCCCTCCTCAAACCATAAAGGAAGAATTAGTCAGGATCAATCCCACCGTACAATACTTGCTTAACCGTTCAGCCAGGCCGGTGTCGGTACTTCGAGGGAGGTTTTCCAACGCTTTCGCGAAGTTCCTTAATTAAAGAACCTCTTTTCCCTGGGGGCGTAGCCCCGCTAACACCTTTCTAGGCACCTACTAGGTTTATAGCATTGATCGTTAAGTGAGAAATTTCCCGAGGAGTAGCATATACTCACAGTAGGATCGGGATCCAAATATCATTGCGTGACGAAACTGAAGGAATCCTACCAGAATCATCACACTCCAAATGGTATGCAAATCTAGCAAGTTTCAGTACTTATGAAACTCCCGATGTGGATTTTTGCCCCATGCTCTTATGACCTTGACTTTGGCCAAAATATCATAAGTCACATGTCAAGTTCTACCTGTCATTATCCAGGTTAATTTGGATCCATCCGTACCTACCCTTGACTTTGGCCAAAATGGCAGTACGACTGTCCCAAACCAACGCATCTATCTATGCTACACATGAACACCCAATAGCTACCAATCACTGTGCCTTGACTTTGGCCAACATACACAGCTTGAATACTATTGACTATTCATGCGAAACGACGGAGGGCTACGGATGGTTTTGGCAAAACCGTGAACGTAGTGAACTTGATTTGGTCGATGGAACGAGATAGCTTTTAAAAGGAGTGGCTCAAGCTCCGCATTTAAAAGTTGTTTTTGAAAAGAACCGAGTGGTTTTTCGAAAGTGTTCCAACGACTTTAGCTTGGTTTATTATCTTGCATTAGTTCTTTTAATGCGTGATATTCTTGCATTAGTTCTTTTAATGCGTCCCATCATTTAATCCTACCATTGTAGAAAACAACCAAAATATGACGTACGCTTATGCCATTCGCATTCGCCACGGGGCCCCGTCATTACCCGTTAGGTTACTTAACTAACGACAGAGCGGGGGCTGGGCTAGCGCGTCTGTAAAACATAAGCAACGCCTAAATAATATCATATATAGATATACTGCAATGATAAACATTTCAGATCACAGATAAATACATTGGATATACTAGGAATCTGTAATTTGTACGAGCCTGTAACAAAAACAGATTACACGGTCGCGGTGAATAGCCAAAACCCCACCCAAGACCCCTACGGGTGCGGCAAACTACCCGCCAAGTACCCGAAGCGTAGCAACCTCCCTCATCTCCATGAGTAGGCCACTCGACACTTCGGCATACCCGGTAGTTTGTGCACCCCTCCATGGGTCTATCCTAGGAGCAAAAACAGTAAAAAGAAATTATACAATGACGGCTACAACCCCTTCCCGGTTGTGCGGCCATACAAATAATTATTACATCAATTTACAAATTTACATGAATTGCAAGAAAAGAAAACTCTCGTCTCACAACCCCCGGCTATTCACCCGCGACAATCCAACATATTTATATACACATTCCAGCACATTACAGATCATGTATAACCCCGACCAATCGACTTATAGCGATTAGCCGACGTTCAATACATGCAAACATCACAGATATAACCATCATAGTCAAAGTGCAGTGAAGTTCGGAAAAAATACGGAATTATAGGACCCCAAAAGGAAATTTCTTTTCTGGAAAATCTGGGCACATATAATATATATCAAAAATCCCAAAACCAACACAGACACACACTGCACGAAAAACGATGCACAGAGGACTACAACGCGCGGCGCTTCCGCGGCGGATACCGGGCTCACGCGGCGGATGGGCGGCGGCTTGGAGGAATTACTGCATCGTTTTTCATGGGTGTTCTCACAAAACCCTGAGCCGAATTTAGGAGTATAAAGTTTTTCATTTTGACCAGAAAAAATTTCAACAGAAACTCAGATTTTGTAAAAGTTTGGTTTTTGGATTTTTCCGGTTCCGAACTTCGTTACACTTCACTACCAAGCTAGTTTAAGTTTAGTTAGGCTCTGATACCACTGTAAGTCCACGTTGCGACCCCCGGTTCTTACGGGGAGGCGGAAACGGTATAAAATCAAAATTTTAACGCAAGAGGCAACATGGACTAAGCTAGGTCGGGATCTTTACCTAAACTAAAACTAGCAAACTAAGCTAAAGATATTTAGCTACTCGGATGAAGATGGTTATACCTAAACTTGAACTCCTTCTCTTCAAGCTCCGATGGTGGTTCGATGGCTCCTTCTCGTTGTCTCCGTACGCCGAAGATAGATCCACTTGAAAGCTCCGACCTTTAGCTCCTTCTTCGTTCTTTGAAGAAACTAGTTCACTTGGTTTGCTAAACCTAGTGAACTAGAATGAGTAGAGATGATTTAGAATGGGATTTTATCTATGGTTCTTGATTCTCAACTCATGAGACAAGAGAACCATAGATCAAGAGAGGGAGCAAGAGGTTGAGGGTGAGAGCAAGAGGAGAGCTCAAGAACAAGAGAGAGAATGAGCAAGAAAGAATGAGCAACTCTTTTGGCTTTCACCCTCTCATAATCCAAAGTGATCATAACTCATCATATCAAAAAAGTCTTATGTGATGGTTAGAAGCAACCATAAGCTTATCATGTCATGCACTCATTTTACTCAAATGAGCAAGCAAGAAAAAGTCTTTGGCATGAAATGATAACCATGGTTATCATGATGGTCAACTAGTCAAGCCTAGTCAACCGGTCAACAAGTCAACAAAAGTCAACAAGTCACCAAAGTCAACAAGTCAACAAAAGTCAACAAGTCAACAACCATATCACCATAATACTTAATTAATATAATAGTTAATCACATATCATATTCTCATTAGGGTTGAGCATAAAGTCAAAAAGTCAACGGTCAACTGTCAACAACCCTAATGAGAATCCGCTGCCTCTGCCTCCCTGTCAACTGTGCATACACACCCGCATCCGCGTTCCGAGGAACACGAATGCAAACTGGATAAATCCAATCCCATAAGGTACACTAGGATCTGGCTTAAACCAAAGCCCGCTAGTGTAAACTGTCCGGACACTGTACGTGCACAAGTGCACGGATGTGACCGAACCCTGTCGCAAAACCATGCGACCTGTCGCAATACCATGCGACCTCTACTCTTTTGCCTAAAGGCGAAAAGCTTTCTGTGTGGGACTCTAAAGACTCGACACTACGCTGGCAGTGGGTTTAACCACAGACCGCAAGCGGCACTAGCTGTGCGTAACGGTCCCCAGGTAATGCCGACAAGAAGACCGACGAGGCGAAACCCATCTGAACTCCTACTGAGCCTGAGTGTGACATTCTCCGTACAGTCCGGTCTGTTCGTCTGATACATCGCATGGCGGGCCTAGGGGGCGGTAAACGTCAGTCCCCCAATAGCGGTACAAGTCGTGCCGGAGCGAAGCCCAAAACACCCTGAGATAACACTGGAAACCTACCAGTATATCTCGTTTGCCCTGGCCAGGGACTACTCGTGTAATGGCTCTCCTAGACACAGCGCGATGTCAACCCCCAATACCGGGAGAGACGAATCCTGTCTAACCGTCACTGCCTCCAAGTGCTTCGGGACTGCACCCAACCACTACCTGTTTGCACGACTCCTTTGAGCCGTGGTAGGGTAGTGATCAAAGTACAGTGGGAACACACTCGAGGCGGAGTGACAGTGTCAAGTCAGCGGACTAAGCTGTACTCATGTCACCTGGGAACTGATAACTGACGATAGGTATAATACCAACTAGTCAGTTCCCGACGAGTCCTGTCCAGTGTACCCGTAACCTAACGAGCACCCGCATACTATCTCAAGTACGACGTACTGACGGCTGTGGGACAGACCGTCTCCCACACTGGGATGAGAAGCGCATGCGCTGGTCTACTCCGGAGTATCGATGCCCTGTCTCGATAGCCCTGCGACCAGGGACCTGCATAAGGATGTGCTTATAGATTACCCAGCCCCACTAGTGTGACGGCCATCACATCGCTGGTAATCAAGCAAAGATCCTAAGGGCTCTACTAATGTGTATAGGCGATATACAAAATAAACACATGTACACATTGAAGTAGAAACAAACCAAGTAGCATACTACTATTTTGAGCAAGATTGTATATACAAGGTGAATATCCCAAGCATCCATTAAGTAATATACAAACTAGTATGATACAGTAATGGCCTCTAGGGCATATACACTAACAAGAGCGATGAATATGATAAGATTGAGATAGAATGTGTTATGAGATCAGTAAACTAAGATAAATATGTATAAGATCACTTGATGTGAGATATTGATGTGATGAAAAGAGAATATGATGAAATAAAATTACTTGGCTTAATATGTCAATATGCGGATGCAAGGCGATATGTGAATATAGATACTGTTGCCAAGACATGGTATGAGATTGATACGGATGTGACTTGAGGTATATATATATATATTTATGAGAATAATGAGTGATTTGCTGCACGAGACTTTAGATCCATACCCTCATTGTTGTATAGGTCGATAGAATCCCTATTTGTTTAATGCCGTCGTACGATGGATTACCGTACGCGATAAGTTTTACCTGATGATTGATCTATACCTTTGACTCGAGGATGTCGTACGATGGATTATACCGTACGTGATGCTGTGAGGCTGGACTGCCGATTGATAGATTCATCGACTCGGATATGTTATAGATATTGTTAATCACTGTTTACATTACTTAGTTTGGCCCTTATATAAATGTTAGATTAGATACGTATACCTTATAATAGTGCGCTTACGATTTACCTTCTGCTACGTTTACGATATCCTCATTGCATTACGTATACCTGTGCTTCCATTATTTAGTATGATATCATCGGCTAGTACACCTGCACAATTATCGATGATGCGTATGTTACATTTACACAGATTGCCGGCTCATACACTTTCATCATCGGTAATTGCTATGTCACTTACACAGTCAACTTGCTATGTCATGCTATTACTCTTAATGGTTTAGTATTATCACATGACTCGTTTGCATGTTATACTGATATGCTCACATTACTATTCTATGTTGCATGATATACTGATATGCTCACATTTCAGTTCTATGTTTTCATACATCATGCTTTACAATTATACGCATTGAGATGCTGTTTTCGTGAGATTCTGGATTTGAGAACCATGGTTGTATTTCAAAGGAAAGTATGTATTTTTTTAAAAACCCGGTTTCTCTAGATATGATATTTCGATACGTCCACCATGAGTTTTCTCTGTTATGAGCTGTGTGATACCCGATTCGAGGAGCTGGATGAACCGTTTGCAGGTACATGGTGGACCCGGTATGGTACCCCGAGGCAAGAAAGGTATGTTGTGTAGTAGACGATGAGCCCGGCAAAGGGACTACTACCTATCGGTGATAGTTTGGACCCGACGGTTATCTGGAGGATACCGACCGGAGTCGTGAGATGGATGAGCCGATCCGGACTGACGGAGCCCGAGATATGAGGATTTACGTGTCGATGATGGACATGGGTTTCATAATGTTTCGAGTGTCAGTGTTGGGAACCCAGGTTCCATGATTTTGATATGTCGTTGATGGACACACGTTGGTTGTTATCCTCATATATACATGCTTATGCTTTCATGATGTTTCGAGTGTTAATGTTGGACACTCAGGTTCCATGATGTTGATTGTGTCATTGATGGACACGTGGACAATATCCACCTGCATATAGGCATATGATTCAGATGTTTATTGTATATGTCATTGGCATTGATTGTATTGTTGACATATACGCATACATAGTCACCCTAGATATCATAGTATTACCTTCTTGATATAGTGACCTAGGAAATCGTTGTTTTATTCGATTTCTACCTGCTGATGTTTTCTATTCACGAGTTGGCAACTCACCCCGTTGTGCCACAGTTCTTGCAGGTTGACCGCTTGGGATCAATAGCGGTATTGCTGGTACACGGCTTGCATTTGGGTGTTTTGCTATGGTAGGTGGGACACATTAGATCGTGCCCGCTCTTGTATTTATTGTAGGGTTCCTAAGCACCCCAAGGAGGTCTCACAAGGCATCAACCATGCCAATTTCAAAAATTATGGTGCCGAGAAACCCTAGTATACGGATCGTTGGCTAGATGTCTAGGCGAAAAAGCAACTAGTTAACAATTAACTATGGGAATACGGAAATACAACCTTTGTAGATCCGTTTGTCCACCTCCATAGCTCCGCAATGAAGTCTCCTCGCTGTCCATGTCAAGTCCCGGGCTCTAGCGTCGGCTTCATCGGAGAATGGACGGGCTAGGTCATCGATGTCCATGCCGAAGATGATCTACGTCGAGGCATCGCTAAATCAAGCTCCGACTTCACCAAGTCAAGAAACTTGTGAAGGAAACACACTCTACTACTTGGCAAGAGGTAGAGGATGAAGAAATAGGAAGTGGGTAGACTTTAGAATTGGATTTCTCACTTGTTTTCATCAATCACCATTGATGAAGCAAGCTTCTTCACTTGAAGATGAAGAAGAAGAAGAAGATAAAGTTATGATAAGATAATTAAAAAAGAAAAGAATAATCCATTCTTATCATAACACTAACCATGGTAATGTGTAGAGAATCAATCATGGTTAAATGGGATGGTTAGGGTTAAGCATGAGACAAAATGGTTGCTAAAGTCAAAGTCTTCATGAAGCTTCAACAAGCTTCCAAATAAAGCCACCATTTTGCATTATGCTTATCATTTTCCAATAATGAATAAACAAATAAATAAATAGATATGAAAATGAAAACCCTAACCATTACATAACCATGGTTTAAACTTTACACAAAACACAAGTTAGCATGCATCATCAAACATGACACATACAAGTGCACAAAAGTATATCGCATATACAATGCGCACATCCGAGTGAGAAAATCCATCTTAAGTGAACCAATACTAGTTAATGCAAAGTAATATATCAAATATATAATTATGCATTAAATCATTAAATCAACACTTGATTCAATGATCCGGTCATGTCGCACACAACCGACTAGTATACAATGTATCGGCTTATCGAATCAATCCTTGATTCGATAACTAGGTTATATCACATACAACCATTCGACACATTCATCGCGAGAATGGAATATGGTATCACATACACGCATTATTCTCGGTCCCGCACATATCTCATATGCGCTCCTATTTCGTTTCGCTTGAGCCAGGAAACCTCTGTGTAGGACTCTAAAGACTCGTCAATACGCCGGCAGCAGGTGATGATCATATCAAGCACCCACAAGCCGCAAGCGGTCTGCTAAACGTAACGGCCACCCGGGTATTGAGCGATCTGAAGATCGACAAGCAAGCCCGCTCACACTCCAGTGAATCCAACCAGTAACACTACCGTACAGTCCGGTCTGATCGTCTGATATGTCGCATATCTCGCCTACGGGTGGTAAACGTCAGACCCCAATAGCTCAATAAGTCGTGTCGATATGAGGTCTATAACAATTCGAGAAACTACTGGTAACACTTACCAGTAAATCTCAGCAACCCTGGCCAGGGATTTCCGGTTATAGCCAATCGAACACAGCGCAACATCAACCCCCTATACCGGGAGAGATGAATCCCCTCCTATCGCTCATTGCCTCCATGTGACTCGGGACTGTACCCAAAAACCACCGTTTTGCACGCCCTCTTGGACGTGGTAAGATGGAAATCAAAGCACAGTGGGAACCACACAAGACTCTATGACGATCTCGGGTCAACAGACTACTCTGTACCAGTGTCACCAGAGAACTGCCATCTGACGTGAGGTATAATACTATCTGGGAGTTCTCGGCGAGTCCGTCCAGTGTACCCAGTCTCTACTGAGCACCCGTATATCATCTCTGATGTCAAACACCAATGGATATGGGATCATCCATCGCCCATCTGTATGTGTCGAGAAGGTACATGCTAGTCTACTCTGGTATATCGATGCCCCGTCTCGATACACTCTCGACTAGGGACTTTGAAGGATGTACTTATGGACTACCATGTCCCCACTAGTATGATCCGCATCATAGTCCAGGTAGTCAAGTACTGATCCTGAGGGCTTTACCAACATGTAACAGAGAGACAATCAGCATACACGTTAAGGCAAAGGGTAACCAGATAGCATACTATCATGTCGAGCAAGAAAGTCCTCCCTATATATGTCCCAGCATCCACTACAATATACATCCTATGTACAGTAATGGCCTCTAGGGCATACATATAACTAACAATCTCCCACTTGCACTAGGGCCATCTGTAGCAGTGGTTGCAGTATCTCATACTCAACCATCCCATAAAAGTCTCTCTCTGGGAAAAGGCCTTTCGTGAGTGGATCCGCTGTGTTTGTCCTCTGAGTCTACTCTCCTAACCTCGATCCCTTGGAGATCAACCATCTCCATGATCAGGTGATACTGCCTTAGAATATGTCTGGATCACTGATGGGACGGACGTTCCTTGGCATAAGCCACAACTCCATTGTCACACAATGGGAGGAACATGGTTCATCTTATGAACCAATATATACCCAAACAGCCTCTTTGGTAGCATCTGGAATAGCGATGTATCAAGCCTTTATCTTCTAGTATGCCACGGTATCTAGCTTGGAACTCTTCCAACATACCGTCCCTTTACTGAGGGTAAAGACAATGCCTACGACTGACATTCAGTCGTCTTTATCACCCTGGAACCCTTCCATTGATTCTCCCCAGGATCGATTGATACCACCTCACTACAACTAGTGAGAATCCTAACATCCATTTAAATCTATCTTATAGATCCAAAACTCAGGATTTAGGAGGTATCATTTTGATCCTATATGGAGAATCATAGTGATAAGCGGAGATTGCTCGAGCGTAGCATAGGAAACTCCTTCCCTATCAAGAGTATGTCATCCACGTACTCTACGAGGATCGTCACCATACTCCCTACTACCCTTTTTGTTTATACAAGGTTCATCTACCATTTTGATGATGTCAACTTCTTTGACTAATCCATCAAAACAGATGTTCCAACTCCGCGATGCCTGCTTTATCCTATATAAAGCATCTTGCACACGTTTCCGCTGCTCTCACTGTTTACGAAGCCCTCTGGCTGTGTACTTATAGACGCACTCTTCTAAAACATCATTTAGAAAAGCAGTCATGACACCCAACCACCAGATATCGTAGTCATGGTATGTAGCCGTGACAAGTAGGATCTGGATGGACTTAAGCATAGCTACTTGAAAAAGGTTTCATCATTATCCACACCTGGTCAATGATGCACACTTTTAACAAGTCTAGCTTTGAAAGTCTCAACCTTTCCATGTACACCAAGTAATTTTCTCAAGATATACTTGCTCCTGATGGGGATTTAACCCTTCAGATACAGCAACCAAAGTCCATACTTTGTTGGTGTATAAGGATTCCATCTCAGATCACTAAACATCCAGCCATTCTTACAGAGTCTTACTCTCGATGGCCTGCTCGAAACTAGTTGGGTCATCATCTCATGATGCAATCCTCGCTCCCACTGTCATAGAGAAACCAAAGTATCTCTCAGGTGGGTGAGGAACCCTACTAGATCGGCGGAGAGGCTGAGGTTCGTTGGTATCTACTGAATCCCTTGGTTCTATCAAATCATCTGCTGTAGTTCGTATAGCTGGAACTTTTCCAGTTCTACATAACAGACCTTGCCTCGAGCTTGTCCGGATTTTGCTTTTAGACATAGGCCAGACAACCCCAAATCTTAACCAACTTAAGATATGGGCTCTTCCCTTTCCATATCACATATGAAGCGGTAGGCAACTGATTTGATTGGAACTCTATTCAATAGGTATGCAGCTTCTCAAGTGCATAACTTCCAAAAGGAAATAGGTAACTCAGTAGTACTCATCATAGAGCACACCTTATCATATAGGGTGTTATTGCTCCGCCCCGATATACCATCGTGCTATGGTGTATACGGAGGAGTAATGCTGAGAGAGAATCCCATTCTCCTTTAGAATAGTCCAGGAATTCCATGCTCAAGTATTCTCCTCCTTGATCACATCAAAGAACATAATATTTATACCCGTATTGGTTCTCTACTTCTATCTTATATTCTGTGAATATCTTAAAAGGTTCGGACATGTGTTTCAACAGGAACATAGGTCTGAATCTCGAAAGATTATCAGAGAATGTAATGAAGAAAAAAGAATCGGTCTTGGTATGTGTAGACAGGGGACTTACATACATCAACATGTATCATCCCAAGAGTTCACTAACTCTTTCTCTGTTTGCAGTAAACGGAGCTACGGTCATCTTATCTTTATGACATGACTGGCAAGTTTCACAAGATGTAGATTCAAACTGATTTAAATATGCATCTACATGTAACTTCAGCTAGTCGGGTCACATTGATCTGTCCTAGTCTACAATACCTTAAGAAGAATTCGTTCATTTCTGAACTCTTCCTCTTTTGTGTGTTCCATATACTAAGAACTGTAGTTTGATTTAGAACATTAATGCTTTTAGATAACGTGCCTGAACCGATCAACTTTTGATATAGGAAATGTTCAAAACATTGTCCAACAATACAAAATTTTATCGTTTCTTTACTAATAAAGAGACAGATATGATTTTGCATAACAGGTTCGGTATCTAATAACATTCGTTCAGAATCAATGTATTTGGAATACAGGGTGACAGTGACCAACAGACTTGGCTGCAACACTTGCCCCGTTTTCTGCCTCATGAAACTTATCACCCGTTCTCAGTTCTCTACCTATCTGTAGCCCTATGTAACAGATTACATATCTGGGATCCTGATTCGGTATCATATACCCAGGACGTAAAGGATACTGAGAAACAGTTCTCTGTAATGAACACACCCGAAGATGATGCATCAGCATGCACTCTCTTCGTTTGGGCGGCACGGGAAATCTGGTATTCCCCAATTTCCTGCTCGGTCTTATAACAATTATAAGTTGGAGCGGGACCAACGTTCCCCAGCTCAGTATAACAAGCGGGTTCGGTCAAAAATCCGTATTATTATCTTGATTAAGGCGTGATATGGTCGCTACCAGGAGAGAGAGAGAAGAAAACACTCAGCGTGCGCTCTTGCAAGAATAGATTGGTTATTATTTTATCTAATCAGGATGGCTCCCACTGCTTTTTATCAAATCTTCCTTCAAACCCTAAAAGGAAAGACTAGCCGGGATTAATTACACACTACAAGTTCGCCAATCTTTCAGCCAGGCCAGTGTCGGTACTTTGAGGGAGGTCCCCCGTGCTTTCGCACGAACCTAATTAATGTAAACCTCGTTTTCCCAGAGGCGTAACCCCGTTGACACCTTTCTAGACACCTACTTGATCGGCTAATTGTAATGTATAAAACTCTCCCAGGAGTAACTCTTACTCGCAGCGGGTATCGGGATCCAACTATCTCATAGAAGGTATGCAATCTCATTGCAAATTTCAACACTTGAAATTCTCGATAATATTTTGCCCCGAACGATCTATGACCTTGACAAGGTCAACAAATCATAGACCGCAAGTCAAGTTCAACCCGTCATTTCTTGATTGAATCAAACCCACACGCACGACCCTTGACAAGGTCAACAAGGCCGCACGACTACCCTAACCCAATCTGCATCATATGCATAAGCAGATAAATACTGGTTAGCTACCGTACACTGCGCCTTGACAAGGTCAACAAACGCAGCACGAATACTAAACAGGATTTATCTGAAATGATGGAGGGCTACGACAGGTTTTTCTGAAAACATATTGCATAATGAACTTGATATCGTTGTAGAATCAAATGATTTTTAAAAATGGAGTGCTTTTGAGGCTTTTCTAGTTTTGCTAAAGGAGTCACTCCCGGTGAAGGGATCGTCGGTCCTTTCCTCGTCGAATGAGGTGCGGGATATATCATATATATCACTGTGCAAAGCAAAAACTCTTAAAAGCAATCAAAAGACAAACCGAGGGCATAGCATCGACCAGTTATTGCTAAAGGAGTCACTCCCGGTGAAGGGATCTCGGTCCTTTCCTTATCGAATAAGGTGCAGGATATATCACATATACCGCTGTGCAAAGCAAGAACTGTAGCTACCTGTTTTAATTTTGAAATTCGATTCTACAACATCTTAGGTTTCTTTTATTTCATTAATCATATTAATGAAGTCCCATCATTTAAGTACCTAATCATCACAGATAAATACGACGTACACTTATGCCATCCGCATTCGCCTCGATATCCCCTCGTGCACCGTTAGGTTAGGTAACTAACGGCAGAGCAGGGCAGGGCTAGCACGGGTGTAAAACATAAGTAACGCCTATATAATATATCATATATACTATATACTGTATCTATCATAGAACATCACATGATCACATCACAGATATCGCAGCAGAAGAATCATATGAAATATTGGATATACTAGGACGTCCGTGTTTTCAATACGAGCCAGTATAAAACACGGATTCCACGGTCGTGATGAATAGCCAAACCCACACCCCTAGACCCCTACGAGAGCGGCAAGCAACCCTACCAATTCTAGAGTTAGGAGACCCGGACTCGACTCCTCGAGTTGGTCTCCCACTGGACTCCAGAACCCGGTTACTTGTGCTCCCCTCCTTGGGTCTATCCTAGTGCGGAAAAGTAAATAATATACAAAGGGTGACAACTTCCGCAACCTGGAAGTGCCCCAAATAAAAGAATATTACATACAAGTTTTTACATGAATGAAAATGAAAAACACTCATCTCACATAAAAAAAACCCGGCTATTCAAACACGACGATCCAATATAACATATCCAGCAACACATAACATCACATGTCATCAACGTAAGTAAATATGCGCATCCCAATTGTCGTTAACATATAGCAACGAAACCGGCGATATCACATATTACACTTACGGTCACAGAAAAGAAAGTGTAAAACTACAACAGTTGGAATCCGCAACCACCTCAGACATCGCATGCCTGACCAAATGAATTCCTTAGACATCGCATGCCTAACAATTATAAACCCCGCATTTTAGTCTCAACATTGAAAACACTTTTCAATATTAAGTCGGGTAATTCAACAAGATTCCCGACATCCTGATCGAATGCTCGTCGCAAACTTCAATAGACGGCTGCACCCCCGATACCGTCGACGAAGTGCACCAAGGCGGAACACCGCTACCGCGAGCACCCGAACGGATGCTTTCGGCGACGGGGTTCTCCTACAGTCACTTGGTCGGGGCTATGGAGTGAGGCTGTCTATTAAGTTTACCCGGTGAGTATCCGCGTACGCTACGTGATTGCGACGGACTTTTGATCACATCAAAATTCCGTGGCAACCGATTAAGTGAGACTAAAGTGCTATGTTTATAACATTCATTCAGTTATCTCATAACTTATTGTGAATTCCAATTATTGTATCCCATTCCGGATAAATAGAAAATGTCAAACTTTCCGATCGAACAATCGAACACCCAAGTTTTCCCGGTACAGATCAACACATGAAATAAGTCTAACAACATTCCGTTCGTGCCTCAGTACCAACGGTCCAGCCGTAGAAGGGTCAAGCCAACGCCTCACATGTGGCACGCCGTACTGCCCCAAACCCTAAGGTTCAAAGGGCAGTTCAAGACGGTCACATAATCGAGTTAAGGTTTGTTGTCTTCTAGAGGGACCATCGCGTTACTTGCACTACTTAGAACGTCGTCAAACTATAGAAAAATCCAACACTTGGAAATTTCCCGACAGGGGAAAAATTGGGTATTTATATCCGGTCGAACTTTTTAACATATTCTAAAATTTATCCGGAAAGCCACACAGACAAAATTTGATACTCCGATCGAAACACCGAATCCCCAAAACAACTCCAGAAAATTCAACTCTTGAAAAAATATTAAAAATACCCATAAAACTCAGCTTCTGAAATAATGAATTACTGTGCAGAGAAGGGGGCCTGACGTCATCAATATGCCGCGGAACCGCCGCCTAATGCAGGCTCATGCCGCGGTTCCGCCGCATCTTTCACTGTTCATGACCCCAATTTTGCGCCGTAATTCTTAGAATTCTGTGCTGAGTTCTCTGCATATTTTTAATTTGGAAAAATCCCATTTTTTAGAAAAAGTCCAGAGAGCTATTTTGGGTTCGGATTTTCGATCGATCGGACTTCAAATTGCGTCTAGACTTCGCCTAAGGCTCTAGCTAGGCTCTGATACCACTGTAGGGTTCCTAGGCACCCCAAGGAGGTCTCACAAGGCATCAACCATGCCAATTTCAAAAATTATGGTGCCGAGAAACCCTAGTATACGGATCGTTGGCTAGATGTCTAGGCGAAAAAGCAACTAGTTAACAATTAACTAAGGGAATACGGAAATACAACCTTTGTAGATCCGTTTGTCCACCTCCATAGCTCCGCAATGAAGTCTCCTCGCTGTCCATGTCAAGTCCCGGGCTCTAGCGTCGGCTTCATCGGAGAATGGACGGGCTAGGTCATCGATGTCCATGCCGAAGATGATCTACGTCGAGGCATCGCTAAATCAAGCTCCGACTTCACCAAGTCAAGAAACTTGTGAAGGAAACACACTCTACTACTTGGCAAGAGGTAGAGGATGAAGAAATAGGAAGTGGGTAGACTTTAGAATTGGATTTCTCACTTGTTTTCATCAATCACCATTGATGAAGCAAGCTTCTTCACTTGAAGATGAAGAAGAAGAAGAAGATAAAGTTATGATAAGATAATTAAAAAAGAAAAGAATAATCCATTATTATCATAACACTAACCATGGTAATGTGTAGAGAATCAATCATGGTTAAATGGGATGGTTAGGGTTAAGCATGAGACAAAATGGTTGCTAAAGTCAAAGTCTTCATGAAGCTTCAACAAGCTTCCAAATAAAGATACCATTTTGCATTATGCTTATCATTTTCCAATAATGAATAAACAAATAAATAAATAGATATGAAAATGAAAACCCTAACCATTACATAACCATGGTTTAAACTTTACACAAAACACAAGTTAGCATGCATCATCAAACATGATACATACAAGTGCACAAAAGTATATCGCATATACAATGCGCACATCCGAGTGAGAAAATCCATCTTAAGTGAACCAATACTAGTTAATGCAAAGTAATATATCAAATATATAATTATGCATTAAATCATTAAATCAACACTTGATTCAATGATCCGGTCATGTCGCACACAACCAACTAGTATACAATGTATCGGCTTATCGAATCAATCCTTGATTCGATAACTAGGTTATATCACATACAACCATTCGACACATTCATCGCAAGAATGGAATACGGTATCACATACACGCATTATTCTCGGTCCCGCACATATCTCATATGCGCTCCTATTTCGTTTCGCTTGAGCCAGGAAACCTCTGTGTAGGACTCTAAAGACTCGTCAATACGCCGGCAGCAGGTGATGATCATATCAAGCACCCACAAGCCGCAAGCGGTCTGCTAAACATAACGGCCACCCGGGTATTGAGCGATCTGAAGATCGACGAGCAAGCCCGCTCACACTCCAGTGAATCCAACCAGTAACACTACCGTACAGTCCGTCAAGTGTACCCAGTCTCTACTGAGCACCCGTATATCATCTCTGATGTCAAACACCAATGGATATGGGATCATCCATCGCCCATCTGTATGGGTCGAGAAGGTACACGCTAGTCTAATCTGGTATATCGATGCCCCGTCTCGATACACCCTCGACTAGGGACTTTGAAGGATGTACTTATGGACTACCATGTCCCCACTAGTATGATCCGCATCATAGTCCAGGTAGTCAAGTACTGATCCTAAGGGCTTTACCAACATGTAACAGAGAGACAATCAGCATACACGTTAAGGCAAAGGGTAACCAGATAGCATACTATCATGTCGAGCAAGAAAGTCCTCCCTATATATGTCCCAGCATCCACTACAATATACATCCTATGTACAGTAATGGCCTCTAGGGCATATATATAACTAACATTTATTATATCCTATTATATCTAGATAAACTCCATCAATCAGAAACTAGTATTTCTATATTTAATAAGGCTTAAAAAGACTTGTATTTGCGAGACTTAGAGCGATGGGGTATATGTTCGCTATTGGTGGATTTGGTCTTGCTTTATTCAAATTATTCATTTGTGTTGATCTTCGTCGTTGGGCGTCGTATACATTGCTAGCGTGGTTGTTATTCCGCCGATTGGTAAAGAGATAACTCCCGCTTGGGGATGCCTTTTACTATTGTCATGCATATGTCGTTTTGGTTCAAAATATACAAGGGAGGTGCTGCCCAAATTTTAAAGACGAACAATCTTCTCAACTTTAGTACATTCTAGTTGCATTTTCTTATATCATTAGTTATGCATTTATCGATAAACTTTATTTCTATATACCTTTATTTCAAAACTGCACCCCCACTATTTTCCGTAAAAAGGTTTAGATTTTCTGGGCTTCGGCTTACTTCAATTACGTTACGCCTTTGGACGTTGCGTGGTTTAAGTGTCGGTCACGTGCAAAAAATTTTGGGTCGTGACAAAGTTGGTATCAAAGCTCTAGGTTTAACCTTGGTTTGAGTCTGGGTTTGACTATGCGGAGTCTAGGGCGTATATATTTTGGAACCTGGACTTGACCTTACGGAACTTAGACTTGACAGGGGGTATTAGACCCGAAATTTCGTTTCATAGGTTGACCTTGATTGGTGGAGTAGGTAGCTTGAGTAAAGTGACGTACCGTACGTATGTTGTAGGGTTCTTAGGCACACTAATGAGGTCTCACAAGGCATCAACCATGCCAATTTCAAATGTTACAAGTGCCGAGAAACCCTAATACGGATCGTTAACTAGAATTTTAGACGAAAGATGCAACTAGTTAACAACTTAACTAAAAGAACGGAAATACAACCTTTGTAGATCCGGTCCTCCACCTCCATAGCTCCGCAATAAAGTCTCCTCGCTGTCCAAATCGAATCCCGGGCTCTAGCGTCGGCTTCATCGGAAAAATGGGCGGGCTAGGTCGTCGACTTCGATGCCGAAGATGATCTACGTCGAGGCATCACTAGATCAAGCTCCAACTTCACCAAGTCAAGAAACTTGTGAAGAAAACACCCTATACTACTTGGCAAGAGGTAGAGGATGAAGAAATTGGAAGTGGGTTCACTTTAGAATTGGATTTCTCACTCATTTTCTCAAGTTGCCATTGATGGACGCAAGCTTCTTCAAGAAGAAGAAGAAGAAGATGATGAAAAATGTTATGATAAGTTATTCTCAAAAAGAAAATAAAATGTATACTTATCATAATCTAACCATCGTCAAGTATAGAGAATAAACTAGGGTTAAGTCAATGGTTAGGGTTAAGCATGAAGACAAAAATGGTGACTTAGTCAATGCTTCATGAAGCTTCAACATGCATCCAAAGAAAGCCACCATTTTTCTTTTCTTATGCCAAAAAGAAATAAATAAATAAATGAATAAATAGATATGAAAAACAAAACCCTAACCATTTAAATAACCATGGTTTAATCTTTACACAAACTCAAGTAAGCATGTATCATCAAACATGATACAATCAAGTGCACAAAAGTATATCACATATACAACTTGTGAACTTCAAGTGAGAAAATCCATTTAAAGTGAACCAATACTAGTTAATGCAAAGTAATATATCAAATATATAATTATGCATTAAATCATTAAATCAACACTTGATTCAATGATCCGGTCATGTCGCACACAACCGACTAGTATACAATGTATCGTTTTATCGAATCAATCCTTGATTCGATAACTAGGTTATATCGCATACAACCATATCGATACATTCATCGCGAGAATAGAATAAGGTATCACATACATGCATTATTCTCGGTCCCGTACATATCTTATATGCGCTCCTATTTCATTTCGCTTGAGCCAGGAAACCTCTGTGTAGGACTCTAAAGACTCGTCAATACGCCGGCAGCAGATGATGATCATATCAAACACCCACAAGCCGCAAGCGGTCTGCTAAACGTAACGGCCACCCGGGTATTGAACGATCAGAAGATCGACGAGCAAGCCCGCTCACACTTCTGTGAATCCAACCAGTAACACTTACCGTACAGTCCGGTCTGATCGTCTGATATGTCGCATATCTTGCCTAGGGGTGGTAAACGTCAGACCCCAATAGCTCGATAAGTCGTGTCGATATGAGGTCTATAACTATTCGAGAAACTACTGGTAACACTTACCAGTAAATCTCAGCAATCCTGGCCAGGGATTTCCGGTTATAGCCAATCGAACACAGCGCAACATCAACCCCCTATACCGGGAGAGACGAATCCCCTCCTATCGCTCATTGCCTCCATGTGACTCGGGACTGTACCCAAAAACCACCGTTTTGCACGCCCTCTTGGACGTGGTAAGATGGAAATCAAAGCACAGTGGGAACCACACAAGACTCTATGACGATCTCGGGTCAACAGACTACTCTGTACCAGTGTCACCAGAGAACTGCCATCTGACGTAAGGTATAATACCATCTGGGAGTTCTCGGCGAGTCCGTCCAGTGTACCCAGTCTCCACTGAGCACCCGTATATCATCTCTGATGTCAAACACCAATGGATATGGGATCATCCATCACCCATCTGTATGGGTCGAGAAGGTATACGCTAGTCTACTCCGGTATATCGATGCCCCGTATCGATACACCCACGACTAGGGACTTTGAAGGATGTACTTATAGACTACCATGTCCCCACTAGTATGATCCGCATCACAGTCCAGGTAGTCAAGTACACATCCTAAGGGCTTTACCAACATGTAACAGAGAGACAATCAATGTACACGCTAAGGTAAAGATCAACCAGATAGCATACTATCATGTCGAGCAAGAAAGTCCTCCCTATATATGTCCAAGCATCCACTACAATATACATCCTATGTATAGTAATGGCCTCTAGGGCATACATATAACTAACAATCTCCCACTTGCACTAGGGCCATCTGATAGCAGTGGTTGTAGTATCTCATACTCAACCATCCCATAAAAGTCTCTCTCTGGGAAAAGGCCTTTGTGAGTGGATCCGCCGTGCTGTCCTCTGAGTCTACTCTCCTAACCTCAATCTCCTTGGAGATCAACCATCTCCATGATCAGGTGATACTGCCTTAGAATAAATCTGGATCATTGATGGGACGGACGTTCCTTGGCTTAAGCCACAACTCCATTGTCACACAATGGGAGGAACAAAGTTCATCTCATGAACCAATATACATCCAGACTGCCTCTTTGGCAGCATCTTAAGTAGCGATGTATCGAGCCTTTATCATCCAGTATGCCACGGTATCTAGCTTGGAACTCTTCCAACATACCGTCCCTTTATTAAGGGTAAAGACAATGCCTGTGACTGACTTTCAGTCGTCCTTATCACCCTGGAACCCTTCCAGTGATTCTCCCCAGGATCGGTTGATACCATCTCACTACAACTAGTGAGAGTCCTAACATCCATTTAGATCTATCTCATAGATCCAAAACCCAGGATTTAGGAGGTATCACTTTGATCCTATATGGAGAATCATTATGATAAGCGCAGATTGACCGAGCGTAGCATAGGAAACTCCTTCCCGATCAAGAGCATGTCATCCACGTACTTTACGAGGATCGTCACTATACTCCCTACTACCTTTTTGTTTATACAAGGTTCATCTACCATTTTGATGATGTCAAACTTTTTGACTAACACATCAAAACAGATGTTCCAACTCCGCTATACCTGCTTTATCCTATAAAGCATCTTGTACACGTTTCCGCTGCTCCCACTGTCTACGAAGCCCTCTGGCTGTGTACTTATAGACGTTCTCTTCTAAAACATCATTTAGAAAAGCAGTCATGGCACCCAACCACCAGATATCGTAGTCATGGTATATAGCCATGGCAAATAGGATCTGGATGGACTTAAGCATAGCCACTTGAAAAGGTTTCATCATTATCCACGCCTAGTCGATGATGAAAAGCGTTAACAAGTCTAGCTTTGAAAGTCTCAACTTTTCCATTTACACCAAGTAATCTTCTCAAGATATACTTGCTCCTGATGGGGATTTAACCCTTCAGATATAGCAACCAAAGTCCATACTTTGTTGGTGTACATGGATTCCATCTCAGATCGCTAAGCATCCAGCCATTCTTACAGAGTCCCACTCCTGATGGCCAGCTCGAAACTAGTTGGGTCATCATCTCATGATGCAATCCTCGCTCCCACTGTCATAGAGAAACAGAAGTATCTCTCAGGTGGGTAAGAAACCCTACTAGATCGGCGGAGAGGCTGAGGTTCGTTGGTAACTATTGAATCCTTTGGTTTTATCAAATCATCTGCTGTAGTTTGTATAGCTGGAACCTTTCCAGTTCTACATTACAGACCTTGCCTCGAGCTTGTCCGGATTTTGCTTTTCAGACATAGGCTGGACAACCCCAAATCTTAACTAACTTAAGAGATGGGCTCTTCCCTTATCATATCACATATGAAGTGGTAGGCAACTGATTTGATTTGAACCCTATTCAATAGGTATGCAGCTTCTCAAGTGCATAACTCCCAAAAGGAAATAGGTAACTCAGTAGTACTCATCATAGAGCACACCTTATCATATAGGGTGTGATTGCTCCACCCCGATATACCATCGTGCTATGGTGTATACGGAGGAGTAATGCTGAGAGAGAATCTCATTCTCCTTTAGAATAGTCCAGGAATTCCGTGCTCAAGTATTCTCCTCGTTGATCACATCAAAGGACATAATACTTTTACCCATTTTGGTTCTCTACTTCTAACTTATATTCTGTGAATATCTCAAAAGGTTCGGACTTGTGTTTCAACAGGAACATAGGTCTGAATCTCGAAAGATCATCAGAGAATGTAATGAAGTAAAAAGAACCAGTCCTGGCATGTGTAGACAGGGGACCTTACATACATCATCATGTATCAGTCCCAAGAGTTCACTAACTCTTTCTCTGTTTCCAATAAACAGAGCTGGTGTCATTATATCTTTGTGATATGACTGGCAAGTTTCACAAGATGTAGATTCAAACTGATTTAAATATGCATCTTCATATAACTTCAGCTAGTCGGGTCGCATTGATATGACCTAGTCTACAATGCCTCAAGAAGGATTCGTTCATTTCTGAACTCTTCCCCTTGTGTGTGTTCCGTATACTAAGAACTGTAGTTTGATTTAGAACATCAATGCTTTTAGATAACGTGCCTGATCCGATCAACTTTTGATATAGGAAATGTTCAAAACATTATCCAACTATACAAAATTTTATCATTTCTTTACTAATAAAGAGACTGATATGATTTTGTATATCAGGTTCGGTATCTAATAACATTCGTCCAGAATCAATGTATTTGGAATTCAGGGTGACAGTGACCAACAGACTTGGCTGCAACTCTTGCCCCGTTTTCTGCCTCATGAAACTTATCACCCGTTCTCAGTTTTCTACCTAGCTGTAGCCTTATGTAACAAATTACATATCTGGGATCCTGATCCGGTATCATATACCCAGGACGTAGAGAATACTGAGAAATAGTTCTTTGTAACGAACACACCCGAAGATGATGCATCAGCATGCACTCTCTTCGTTTGGGCGGCACGGGAAATCTGGTATTCCCCAATTTCCTACTCTGTCTTATAACAATTATAAGTTAGAGCGGGACCAACGTTCCCCAGCTCAGTATAACAAGCGGGTTCGGTCAATATTCCTTATTATTATCTTGATTAAGGCGTGATATGGTCGCTACCTGGAGAGAGAGAGAAGAAAACACTCAGCGTGCGCTCTGTCAAGAATAGATTGGTTATTATTTTATCTAATCAGGATGGCTCCCACTGCTTTTTATCAAATCTTCCTTCAAACCCTAAAAGGAAAGACTAGCCGGGATTAATTACATACTACAAGTTCGCCAATCTTTCAGCCAGGCCAATGTCGGTACTTTGAGGGAGGTCCCCCGTGCTTTCGCACGAACCTAATTAATGTAAACCTCGTTTTCCCAGAGGCGTAACCCCGTTGACACCTTTCTAGACACCTACTTGATCGGCTAATTGTAATGTGTAAAACTCTCCCAGGAGTAACTCTTACTCGCAGTGGGTATCGGGATCCAACTATCTCATAGAAGGTATGCAATCTCATTGCAAATTTCAACACTTGAAATTCCCGATAATATTTTACCCCTAGCGTCCTATGACCTTGACGCAGGCCAACAAACCATAGTCCGCTAGTCAAGTTCAACCCGTCATTTCTTGATTGAATTAAACCCACCCGCACGACCCTTGACGCAGGCCAACAAAGTCGCACGACTACCCTAATCCAATCTGCATCATATGCATAAGCAGATAAATACTAGTTAGCTACCGCACACTACGCCTTAACGCAGGCCAACAAACGTAGCACGAATACTGACTAGCACTTATCTGAAATGACGGAGGGCTACGACAGGTTTTTTTTTGAAAACCTATTGCGTAATGAACTTGATATCGTTATAGAATCAAATGATTTTAAAATGGAGTGTTTTTGAGGCTTTTCTAGTTTTGCTAAAGGAGTCACTCCCGGTGAAGGGATCGTCGGTCCTTTCCTCGTCGAATGAGGTGCGGGATATATCATATATATCACTGTGCAAAGCAAAAACTCTTAAAAGCAATCAAAATACAAACCGAGTGTGTAGCATCTGCCAGTTATTGCTAAAGGAGTCTCTCCCGGTGAAGGGATCTCGGTCCTTTCCTCATCGAATAAGGTGCAGGATATATCATATATACCGCTGTGCAAAGCAAGAACTGTAGCTACCTGTTTTAATTTGAAATTCGATTCTACAACATCTTAGGTTTCTTTTCTTTCATTAATCATATTAATGAAGTCCCATCATTTAAGTTACCTAAACATCACAGATAAATACGACGTACACTTATGCCATCCGCATTCGCCTCGATGTCCCCTCGTGCACCGTTAGGTTAGGTAACTAACGACAGAGCGGGGCAGGGTTAGCGCGGGTGTAAAACATAAGTAACGTCTATATAATATATCATATATACTATATACTGTATCCATCACAGAACATATCACATGATCACATCACAGATATCGCAGCAGAAGAATCATATGAAATATTGGATATACTAGGACGTCCGTGTTTTCAATACGAGCCAGTATAAAACACGGATTCCACGGTCGCGATGAATAGCCAAACCCACACCCCTAGACCCATACGAGAGCGGCAAGAAACCCTACCAATTCTAGAGTTAGGAGACCCGGACTCGACTCCTCGAGTTGGTCTCCCACTGGACTCCAGAACCCGGTTACTTGTGCTCTCCTCCTTGGGTCTATCCTAGTGCGGAAAAGTAAATAATATACAAAAGGTGACAACTTCCGCAACCTGGAAGTGCCCCAAATAAAGAATATTACATACAAGTTTTTACATGAATGAAAATGAAAAACACTCATCTCACACAAAAAACCCAGGCTATTCAAACACGACGATCCAATATAACATATCCAGCAACACATAACATCACATGTCATCAACGTAAGTAAATATGCGCATCCCAATTGTCGTTGACATATAGCAACGAAACCGGCGATATCACATATTACACTTACGGTCACAGAAAAGAAAGTGTAAAACTACAACAGTTGGAATCCGCAACATGCATAGACATCGCATGCCTAATCAAATGAATTCCTTAGACATCGCATGCCTAACAATTATAAACCCCGCATTTTAGTCTCATTATCGAAAACACTTTTCAATATCAAGTCGGGCAATTCAACAGGATTCCCGACATTCTGATCGAATACTCGTCGCAAACTTCAATAGACGGCTGCACCCCCGATGCCTCCGACGAAGTGCACCAAGGCGGAACACCGCTGCCGCGAGCACCCGAACGGATGCTTTCGGCGACGGGGTTCTCCTACAGTCACTTGGTCGGGGCTATGGAGTGAGGCTGTCTATTAAGTTTACCCGGCGAGTATCCACGTACGCTACGTGATTGCGACGGACTTTTGATCGCATCAAAATTCCGTGGCAACCGATCAAGTGAGACTAAATTGCTAGATTTATAACATTCATTCAGTTATCTCATAACTACTTGTGAATTCCAATTATTGTATCACATTCCGGATAAATAGAAAATGTTAAACTTTCCGATCGAACAATCGAACACCCAAGTTTTCCCGAAACTAATCAACACATGAAACAAGTTTAAAAATATCCAGTTCATGCCTCAGTACCAACGGTCCAGCCGTAGAAGGGTCAAGCCAACGCCTCACATGTGGCACGCCGTATTGCCCCAAACCCGAAGGTTCAAAGGGCAGTTCAAGACGGTCACATAATCGAGTTAAGGTTTATTGTCTTCTAGAGGGTCCATCGCGTTACTTGCACTACTTAGAACGTCTTTAAACCACGGAAAGATCCAACACTTGGAAATTTCCCGACAGGGGAAAAATTGGGTATTTATATCCGGTCGAACTTTTTAACATATTCTAAAATTATCCGGAAAAGCACACAGACAAAATTAGACAATCCGATCGAAACACCGAGTCCCCAATACAACCCAGAAAACTCAACTCTTGAGTAAATTTTAAAAATTCCCATAAAACTCAGCATTTAAATAAAGAAGTTACTGTGCAAAAATGGTTGACTGAAGAGACTAAATGGGCGCGGAACCGCCGCAATAGGCGGCTAATGCCGCGGTTCCGCCGCGCCTTAGACAGATCATTAGGTAATTTTTGCACCGTAATTCTTAGAATTTCCTGCTGAATTTTTTAAGCATTTTTAATTTGGAAAAAACCACTTTTTCAGAAAAAATCCAGAGAGGGTTAAAAGTTAGGGTTTCGGGGTTCGATCGGGTTTCTAACATCGTCTACGCATCGCCTAAGGCTCTAGCTAGGCTCTGATACCACTGTAGGGTTCCTAGACACACTAATGAGGTCTCACAAGGCATCAACCATGCCAATTTCAAATGTTACAAGTGCCGAGAAACCCTAATACGGATCGTTAACTAGAATTTTAGGCGAAAGATGCAACTAGTTAACAACTTAACTAAAAGAACGGAAATACAACCTTTGTAGATCCGATCCTCCACCTCCATAGCTCCGCAATGAAGTCTCCTCACTGTCCAAATCAAATCCCGGGCTCTAGCGTCGGCTTCATCGGAAAAATGGGCGGGCTAGGTCGTCGACTTCGATGCCGAAGATGATCTACGTCGAGGCATCACTAGATCAAGCTCCAACTTCACCAAGTCAAGAAACTTGTGAAGAAAACACCCTATACTACTTGGCAAGAGGTAGAGGATGAAGAAATAGGAAGTGGGTTCCCTTTAGAATTGGATTTCTCACTCATTTTCTCAAGTTGCCATTGATGGAGGCAAGCTTCTTCAAGAAGAAGAAGAAGAAGATGATGAAAAATGTTATGATAAGTTATTCTCAAAAAGAAAATAAAATGTATACTTATCATAATCTAACCATGGTCAAGTGTAGAGAATAAACTAGGGTTAGGTCAATGGTTAGGGTTAAGCATGAAGACAAAAATGGTGACTTAGTCAAAGCTTCATGAAGCATCAACATGCATCCAAAGAAAGCCACCATTTTTCTTTTCTTATGCCAAAAAGAAATAAATAAATAAATGAATAAATAGATATGAAAAACAAAACCCTAACCATTTAAATAACCATGGTTTAATCTTTACACAAACTCAAGTAAGCATGTATCATCAAACATGATACAATCAAGTGCACAAAAGTATATCACATATACAACTTGTGAACTTCAAGTGAGAAAATCCATTTAAAGTGAACCAATACTAGTTAATGCAAAGTAATATATCAAATATATAATTATGCATTAAATCATTAAATCAACACTTGATTCAATGATCCGGTCATGTCGCACACAACCGACTAGTATACAATGTATCGTTTTATCGAATCAATCCTTGATTCGATAACTAGGTTATATCGCATACAACCATATCGATACATTCATCGCGAGAATAGAATACGGTATCACATACACGCATTATTCTCGGTCCCGCACATATCTCATATGCGCTCCTATTTCGTTTCGCTTGAACCAGGAAACCTCTGTGTAGGACTCTAAAGACTCGTCAATACGCCGGCAGCAGGTGATAATCATATCAAACACCCACAAGCCGCAAGCGGTCTACTAAACGTAACGGCCACCCGGGTATTGAACGATCAGAAGATCGACGAGCAAGCCCGCTCACACTCCTGTGAATCCAACCAGTAACACTTACCGTACAGTCCGGTCTGATCGTCTGATATGTCGCATATCTTACCTAGGGGTGGTAAACGTCAGACCCCAATAGCTCGATAAGTCGTGTCGATATGAGGTCTATAACTATTCGAGAAACTACTGGTAACACTTACCAGTAAATCTCAGCAACCCTGGCCAGGGATTTCCGGTTATAGCCAATCGAACACAGCGCAACATCAACCCCCTATACCGGGAGAGACGAATCCCCTCCTATCGCTCATTGCCTCCATGTGACTCGGGACTGTACCCAAAAACCACCGTTTTGCACGCCTTCTTGGACGTGGTAAGATGGAAATCAAAGCACAGTGGGAACCACACAAGACTCTATGACGATCTCGGGTCAACAGACTACTCTGTACCAGTGTCACCAGAGAACTGCCATCTGCCGTAAGGTATAATACCATCTGGGAGTTCTCGGCGAGTCCGTCCAGTGTACCCAGTCTCCACTGAGCACCCGTATATCATCTCTGATGTCAAACACCAATGGATATGGGATCATCCATCGCCCATCTGTATGGGTCGAGAAGGTATACGCTAGTCTACTCTGGTATATCGATGCCCCGTCTCGATACACCCACGACTAGGGACTTTGAAGGATGTACTTATAGACTACCATGTCCCCACTAGTATGATCCGCATCACAGTCCAGGTAGTCAAGTACACATCCTAAGGGCTTTACCAACATGTAACAGAGAGACAATCAGTGTACACGTTAAGGTAAAGATCAACCAGATAGCATACTATCATGTCGAGCAAGAAAATCCTCCCTATATATGTCCAAGCATCCACTACAATATACATCCTATGTATAGTAATGGCCTCTAGGGCATGCATATAACTAACATATGTTCCGCGGCATACTTACGATACAATACTCCACTTAAGAAACCTTAGGATGTATATTCTTGAGATTCGTGCTTCTATTCATTCCAATGATCATACTCTCATTGATTTCATTCCTTATTATGATCATGTATCCATTTTGGATCTGTTGATTTCTTTCGTTTCTCTGATCTATCTTCATTGATACCTGCTTGAGGTTCCTGTCACCTTGGTTTGAGTGCAGATTGAGCTGCCACTGCTAGAGATGCGGTCTGGGCGAGCTCGTCACGGATGAGGACTGACAATGATGTTTTCTGGTGACATAGGGAAATATGGGTATAGTGTTTGTGTTGTGACCTCTCGTTTTAGGCGAGAGTTCGGTTTTGCACCGGATGATCTGGCCATTGATAGAGGCTGCCAGATTGAGAGGACTGTTGATGTACAGCCTACCTCAGAGATCGCGATGTTGTCTACCATGCAGACGGATAACCCAGTTGTTGCTGAGATTGATGGGACGTCGCCTCCAGAGTTATGAGCTGAGATCGCTGGAGCTCTCAGGCGGAGATGTGACAGAAAATAGCTAGTCTATCTTGAGTTAAGAGACGAAGATGATTCGTCTGATTTGATGCGCCGACGCAGGCCCAGTGGAGTTGAAGATTTCCAGTGTGGGGAATCTTACTCGGAGCTAGAATAGATCGATCCAGAGAGGACGTTGTTAGTTGCTTGCTCTGATAGGAGATCGGTAAGTTGACTAGCTTCGGATAGAAGGACCTCACCCCAGATGCGTTGTGAGTCGATCGAGAATGGATGAATAAAGTGTATTCCTCCGATGATTTGGACGAGTTCCCGAGGACGTGTTTGGCTAGATATCTTCTACAGAGTGATGAAGATACCGAGTTCGTAATTTCGAGTCCGTGTGAGAGGCTCCGGATTGACCATAGCTGAGGACGAATTGCATTATGCAGACAGCAAGAGATGACGTCGAAGTGGACGATAATAAAGACGAGTGGGATAAAAGGTTTGTGCGAGATGTTAGTGAGCGGTGGTTACTCTCCGTTGAAGCCAGAGGATTGATATGTGTGCAAAGGCATTAGTTATGGCCGATTTAGAGGGAAACCGTATTGAGCACGCAGCTGTCCGGTTATGAGAAAAAGGATTTAGTAAAGAGTGCTAACGTCCGTACAGCTCAGCATAAGTGAGATCGGAAGAAGCCTTGAGCAGGTCCTTTCCAGGACACCGCAACGATAAATACTTGTATCCATGATCAGTTATATCGCGCGTATTCAGAGGGCCATATGCCGCCGTCAGTAATGTGCCGTTTGCGAGTGGTCATGTTGATTGGCCAAAGGTGATCAGAGGAGTGCTAGAGCGGAATCGTTTTCGTTAGTACACCTGACCGGGCCGACGAGCCGAAGGATTGCTAAATCGGTAATTCCAAGTGTAAAAGAGGACCTAGAGACCGAAGACGTCAGACCATGAACAGGAGGCAAGTAGATGATCTTGCTCTGCCAGCTTTAGGCGCGCCGGCATATTTTTGACATTGAAGGAGGTGTACCTCAGTGTCATGTATTGCGATTCGTGTTTTGTGATCCAAGTATCACACTTTTATCGCTTGGATTGAGTTTTGATAATTGGGTTTCATGATTTATGTGTTCGTGCACCATGGCTGCACCTATTGGATATTTTCATTTGTGCACAGTTATTGCACTTGATTTATCTTTATATACCGCTACACTGGTTTATGATTTGTGCATATCTATTGGACTTGATATTGATTTTGTGCCTTGGCTGCACGTGTTTATAATTTCGTGGATTTCATACGGTTGATTTGGTTTGTTGCATGTGATACGCACTCGATTTGATTTTGCACTCGGTATAACACATAGGTGCTTGCAGTGCATTGATACGTGTTTTATGCACGCAGTTGCGCACGTTTATGATTTTATACACCTTGGTACCCTTGGTGTTATTTTTATACGTGTTTGGGATATAGATGGTATTTCGTGCATTTGTTGCACCAGATTGGTATTTCATGCATTTGTTGCACTAGATTTGTATTTCATGCATTTGTTGCACCAGATTAGTATTTCGTGCGTTTGTTGCACTAGGTTTATATTTCGTGCATTGGTTGCACTAAATTTATACTTCGTGCATTGGTTGCACTAAATTTATACTCTGTACATTGGTTGCACCCGATTTATGTCTTCGAGTATTTGTTTCACCAGATTTTTGTTTTCGTAGGTGTCTGCACTTGACGTTCGTTATCATTCATGCTACTGCAATAATGCTTTATACGGACCTGACACGCTTGGTCTGGATTTTTGTGTATATTAGGCGCATAGTATAGGATTTTGTGCGCACCGGATGCACTTGATTGAGATTTTATTCGTGCATGTCGGATGCACTTGATTGAGATTTTATTCGTGGATGTCGGATGCAATCGATTGAGATTTTTATTCACACATGTTGGATGCACTTGATGGAGACTTTATTAGTGCATGGTTGTTGCACTTGATTGAGATTTTTATGCACTCTAGATGCACTTGATATTGTTGTCATGCACACCAGTTGCATTTGACAGATACTTTTGTGCACACCCGTTGCACTTAGCTTAGCTTTTGGTCATAATCATGACACTTGTATTGGGCTTTGATTTCCATGCGCACCAGCCGCACGTGGTGATTGGATACGCCTTTTGAGGCTGATTTTTGCTTTTGAGCATTATATTTTGATGTTGAGTACTATATTATGTAGTAGCCGAGCAGGACTGATCTGAGGACAGTGCCTGAGTACTTTTGCATGCATCAAAAGTTTACCAAGAGGTTTTCTCTATAGCCTCGCTAATTCTTAAGTGTCTGTAAATGACACGAATCTTTACAAAGAAAAACCTCTAGGATATTTTAAAAAGGCGGGACGTATAATTTAAGCAAAATCATATATATATATATATTTAATACTTTACAAATAATTGTCCGCCACTTGTGTCGTGAGCTACGCATCGCACGGCGATTTGGAACGGATTTTGCATGTATTTTATCCGGTTTTTTGAGGAGATTAAAAAGGGATGGGTACTATATACGTATTATCATTTTAATAATAGCATATAGGATTTCAGTAGTGGATTTCAAGATCTATATCTCCATTGTAACTCCGATGATTATGTTACGCTTGACGGAGTTCGATTTTGAGTTTCACACTTGTTTTCATGCGCACATGATACGCTGTGGTATTTCTGTATCTTCCGTGATTTCGGAGCCCCGTTGATTTGAGCTGATTATTGAAATATTTTATAATTTGGGGATTTAAATTTAAATTCGGGGACCGAATTTATTTAAGGGGGGAAGATTGTAACATTTCAGAAATATAAAATATTATTTTTTGAAATTAATATTAAAATAATATATTTTGCGAAAACTATTCGATTTGCGAATTTGGGGTTTTCGTAAAATGGTATAAATATATACCAATATTTGGGAAATAATTGGAAATCAAAATGATTTATTCATTTAAAAATATATTTATCGGATTTGGGCATTTTTATAATTAGTTATATGCAAGTTCAAATTAAACCTGATTAGTGCACTGCTAATCACGATTATACCAAATCCGTATTTTTAATTAGTCATGGCTAGTGCACCATGACATGTCGCATTTTAGTTGCATGTTGTTCATTGTATTTGTGACTTGTGATTTATTTGGAAAAGAGAGAAAGAAATAGAAATAGGAGAATAATCAAGAGAGAAATGGGGGACCACATGATGGCATGGGAGCATGCCATGAGAGAGAGAGAGAGAGAGGATGGCATGGCGCCTTTGACCTTTCCTTCATCTCAGCCTCATTTGTTTCTTCAACTCCTCTATCTTCATTTTCCTCACCTCCTTCCTCCACCTCCTCTACCTCCGTGGATCGGCTCAAAAACCTTACCAAAACCCCCACACCACCTTCTGTCACGACCCGAAAGAGCACGTGACTGGCCCTTGAATCCTATGAAGTCTATAGGACTCCATCTGATCCAAGTAAGCCAAAAGCCCAGAAATCTAAAACCATTTAAAGAGTAAATAAGGAAAACTGGTTTTGAAAAGTAAAGAAATCATGTTTCGAAAATCAAAGTTTTTAAATAACTAAGCCGAATGTGTATTTTTAAAATGTGTAACCTTTCCTGAAAATTTCGGCAGAGTTTCCTTTGTAAAAACTGGCCCCGAACGGGGTACAATAAGAATAATATATATGAACTGATAAAAGGCATCCCCAAGCGGGAGCTAGCTCTTCGTCAATCGACGGTCACAACCACGCAAGCAATAATAATATACAACGCCAAAGGGCGAGCATCAAAACCCAAAAAGAAACTCAAAACAGCCAGAAAACCGTAATACTACTAGCGCGACTCTAAGGTCGAAATAATACAACACTGTTTTCTAAGTCTGAAACAATATACAAGTTTTGGTTGATGGAAATTCTAGATACAATGAATAATACAGGAGCAATGGCGGATCTGATACAAAAGAACCCACCTATCCAAGCAAGTCACCCAAGGAAGCAGTGTGCCAGAAATGCCGCTATGGAATCTGTACGGCAAACCTGCAAGAACTGGGGCACAATGGGGGTGAGTTGCCAACTCGTGAATAGAAAATATCTACAAGCAGAAATCGAATGCATGACCCATCCTAGGTCAATACGATCAGATATAAATAAACCTCAATATGAATATAGCTGAAGCATGCTAAACTGGCAATGTAATCTCTATACATAAGTGTAGTGCCAAGTGCTCGTGCTAGTGCCTCAGGTAATAGCATGTCATGAATATGAGGTATGATCAAAGTAATCAAATCTGCACACACGTGGATCCCGTCCACTCGTCACCCACTGACAATAACCACCATGCATGTAAATATCATAAATCATGTGCATGGGAATAATATGAGGATATAAACCATCTGTGTCCCTCGCGACACGTCAAAATCATGGAACCGGAGTGCCCAGCAACGACACTCGAAAACATCATGAAAACTGTGCCCGGCATCGGCACGTAAATCCTCATATATCGGGCTCCATCAGTCCGGATCGGCCCGCGGGCTCTGTCTGCGGTATCGGCCCTCGGCCCCGGCAGTATGCCCATATCCATCTATCGACACTGGTCAGTATCCTCCGGATAACCGCCAGGTCCAACCAATCACCGGTAGGTACTCGCCCGCCTCCAGGCTCAATCGGCAAAGCTCATCGATCATCTTGCCGAGGGGAACCATACCGGGTCCACCATGTACTCGCAATCGGCTCGTCCACTCCTCGATTCGGGTTTCACATGTCGCTCTCAGCACCGAGAAAACACATGGTGGACGCACTGAAATATCATATCAAGGGTAACCGGGTTTTTAAAGCAATGACATATTCCCTTTTGAAACACCCTCGGTTCCCAAATCCAGAAATATCATAGAAACAACATATCTCAATGCGTATAATCAAAAGCATGAAGTATGCGACATTTAAAGGAATGTATGCACATCATCAAGTCATGCAAGGATCATATACTGAATGTAATAGTACTACAGTATAGTGACATGGCAATTATCGATGATGAAGTGTGTGAGCCGGCAAACAAGTGTACGTGGAACATACGCATCATCGATAATGGTGCTGGTGTCCTAGCAGCATGACTGAAATATAACCACAGTACAAGCGATGCAATGCAAATAGCATGAATATGCGGAATCGAATAATCAACGCAAAGGTAAAGAATCTACACCAATCTGTACATGTCATGCAGTGGTGCCATTTGAAATAAGACGAATCAGGGCTTTTGGTAAAACAAGGGCTACGGTGTTTTAAGAAAAGATACATCATTTGAAAATACCCGTATAAACCCTTCTGCATATCTTTAAAATATCCCCGATTCGTTAGTTTTGAAATAGGTATGACTCGGGTCAAGCCTAACGCCTACTATGCGAACTACGAACCCGACAATCAAGCCAATAGAGAGGGGTATGGAAACCACCTAAATCTGAGTCGATATCACCATATCTCATCACATGACAGGCATCACTACCATCATATCACATCTCCAATACGAACTCTGTCATGTCGCCAAATCCCACGGCCTCAATCGAATCTCATCGACTCATCTCAGTCCCACGTATCATCCTCAAAACCCGTATATAAACACATAGTCTCATACCCATGTGTAGATATACACACCATCATATGCGCACAGATATATGAAAGGATATATGCAAGTATGTGTGTATATGTGAGTGCACCCACTACTCTAGGGTTTCGCACTACTAAACCAATACATCCTTATTGTCAATAATCCAATATTACCATCAATAATCCTAAACAACACATAATAAATATATGTGTGTATACGTATTCGTATACATCACCACGGACTGCGGGGGTGCTATACGCCATCCACCCGACTTCTCCCCGTAGATATAAATCTACTCACCTTGCGTCTCATGTGTCGGTGTCGATGTCGCCATCTTCATCTTCTTTGCCTCACATCTCGTAGGGTACCTACAAGTATATCACAACGCTAAAGCACATGAAAATCACATCGGAAACCAAAACGGCACACGCTACGCCTATAGGTAAAAACCCATAACCTCGCATGCAAACACGATCAATATCCACCTGTCGTTGACGTCAAAACGCCACCCGACAGGAACGAAACACCAAATACCAAAATCCATGCTAAAACAAGTCTCAAATCATGCACCAACATAGGAAAATCATCCCAGATTTCACCCTAGATGGAATCTGTAAAAACTAGACATACCCAGGGTCAATACTATAGGAAATAGGGCCACAGAACAAAAACGAGCACCAGAACCCCTGCTCTGGCCGCAAATTGCGGCCAGGGGGAATAAATTGGCGGCCGTACCAATGAGTTGGGGGCTAGGGTTTGGGGTGTTGGTTCTATGGTGCCTGCACATCTCACTGTCAACTCAGTTTTATTTTTGGGGTCTCGGGGTGATAGCAGATTTCATACAACAGTGACAGATTTCCAGTTTTTCCGATATCGGTTCCGTAATTCCGTATTCTGGTTTCAATTCCAGGTTTGGGTCCAATTTGCATTACACCAGGGTTTCTAAGGTCACAACAAGCCTCAATTTCACTTTTAATCTCAGTTTTACCCTAAACCCTAACTTGATGTTTCACAAATCCACCAAACAACACCATATCGATATGAAACTAGTATAGATGCAAATGGAACGAAATACTACGATAATGGGTGCAGAAATTACCTCCTTAAGGACTCATGAACCTTCCTCGGCCCCAAAACATCAACTTTCTTGGTCCATTGCGTAGATCTTGGGCTTGTGTGCATTTTTTGTGAAATGAGTGTGAGGTTTTTGAGTTAGTTTTAATGGTGTATTTTGGGGGATTTGAAGAAGGAGGAAGAGGAAGGAAGGGAGCAGCAGCAGCAGATCTAGGAGTGGGGAGAGAAAAATGACGGTTTGGAAATGATGGGAGCAAGGCTACAAGGAAAAGTTAACCTATACCTACCCCTCTCTCTCTCTTCATCATTCCATTTCCTTTTTCCCTTTTCTTTTCTTTCCTTTTCAAAAACCCTTCTCACAAGAATAGTAGCCCCAAAAGACATGAAAGAATATGCACAAGTGTAACAAGTGTGGAAAATGATATGTGCATATTTTTGCACAAAAATGCTAAAAATCCAATTAGCGATTTTTAATCGCGATTAACACTAAATTAGCATATAACTAGTATTAAAACTTTAAATTGGCATAATCCCATAAAATACCCTATTTTAGAATTTTCCAAAATTTTCCGAAATTTTTCCCCATTTATTTGTATTTAATTATACCCGAATATTAAAATATTCATTAAAATAATATTAAATTATAAAAATTCCCGAAAATAATATTTTATTATTTTGGAAATGTTACAATCTACCCCCCTTATAGAAATTCGTTCCCCGAATTTAAATTTAAAACCCCCAAGTACTAAAACATTTCGATACAAATTCCAAGTCGTCGGGGCTCCGAAATCATCAATACATAAAACGTCACAGCGCAATACATGCGCAGAAGTAATGAACAGATAACTCAAAAGCAACACTCCATCAAGCATCCCGCAATCATCGGAGTCATGGTAAAGACACAAATGTCAAATCCAATACAAAACCAATATGATATAGATCAGAACTATACATGTAGACATCCAATCTATACATGTAAATAGCTGATGTAAAAGCATGCCAAATCTTTTTAAATCGCTGTGCGATGCGCGCAACACTGCACAGTGACGGACGTTTTTCATAAGAAAATAACTATATATGCGTATATATATATATATATATATATATATATATATACCCTTTGTTTACTAAGCACGTTCCGTCGTTTTGAAAACAATTAGAAGGGTTTCCTTGTTTTTAAAACATTTCGTGTCATATCGGACACGAAGGTATATACTGAGACTATAGCTCGCCTTTTTTTTTGGAAATCCCTTCGATAACTGTCGATGCATGCAAAATATATCCAGGCACTGTCCTCTGACTAGTCCTGCTCAGTATGAAAACAAATATCCAATATCATAAAAATGTACTGCTCCAAAAGGAATAATCTCAAAAATGCACATAACACCACCCTATGCGTCTGGTGCGCACGGAAATCAAAATCAAAATCCATATATGTGCTAAACAGGTGCACAAAACAACATCTAGGTGCAACGGGTGTGCACGAAGCATCTGTCATAGGCAACGTATGTGCCTGACAGCCAAAAATCCGGTGCATCTGACATGCACGAAGAAATCTCGATTTAGTGCATCGGGTGTGCACCAAAATCGTATCTCAAAACATGCGCCCAACATGCGCGAAAATCCAAATCGGTGCATCCATCGTGCACGAATGAAAATCTAAACCCTGCGCACTCAACATGCACGGAATCACGAAATCCAATAACAACGCCGAAGATGCGTAAATCCAGTCAAAAGCACGGAGTGCAAGAATCCACATCAATATCACAATCAAAATCGACATATCGAAAGACATCAAATCGAAGTCAGGTGCAACCGTAATGCACAAAAATGTAAATCCGGTGCAACAAAGGCACGAAATATAAATCTAATGCGATAAACGCAAGAAACATAAAACTGGTGCGACAAACGCACGAAGTATAGAACTGGTGCATCCCATACACAAATACCAGCAATAACTCAAATGCGTAAGCAGCAACACCAAGTGTACCCAGATATAAAAAAAATCATAGACGTGCGCAACTGCGTGCACAAAACACATATCAATGCACTACAAGCACATATAAGCTATACCGAGTGCAAAAATCAAATCGTGTGCGTAACATATGCACAACATCAAATCAACCATATGAAATCCAAAAGTCATAAGCAGGTGCAGCCAAGGCACGAAACGATATACAACGCGGCTCAATCAAAATCAGGTGTACCGCGATGGAAAACTCACAACCGCGTGCATCAGCGTGCACAAATCAAAACACTAAGAGTACATAAAACTATGCTGGAAGCGTAAATCAAATCACCGGCATAAAATAGGCATGAAATCATAATCAATACCTCAAGAGTAATAACTATGTGTAAGGTATAAATACCCAGTAGGTGCAACCATGGTGCACAAAATCAAATATCATGGAACTCAGTCATCAAGACTAAATCATGCAAATAGATCGCCAAAATACCGAAATCCCAAAGTGACGGATACGTGATAGTCGAATCACAAAATCACAAATCATAAATACCGTCGTCGGTATATCCTCCTTCAAAGTCGAGAAGGTGCCGGTACATCCAATGCTAGCGGCGCAAGATATCTACTTGCCTCATGCTCGTGGCTGGCGTCCTCTGCCTCTGGTTCCTGATCTTTCCTGTAGATTACCAATCTCGCAATCCATCGGCTCATCGGCCCGGTCAAGTGTGCTGACAGGAACGATCCCGTTCTGGCACTTCCCTGGTCATCTCTCGGTCAATCCTCACGACCGCTCGTAAAGCAGCACATCTCTGGCGCCGACCTCGGGTCCTCTGAATGCACATCACGCATCTGCTCCTGGTGCAAATCTTATTGCAGCAGTATACTGGAAGGAATCCCTGCTCAAGGTCTCTTCTGATTTTGCCTAGGCCAAACTGTACAGGGCTTGTACTCTGGCATAATCTTTTCTCGCTCTCTGGACATCTGCGTCCTTAGTACAACATCTCCTCGAAAGCTGGTCGCATCTCAATGCCTCTGTAAGCACATCAGGCCTCTAGTCTCGACGGGAAGTAATGACAGCTCATCAGCGTCTCGCACGAACCTCTTGTCCCACTTGTCTGTATCATCGACCATTCGACGTCGCGCCTTTATCTGCGCACTGCAATGTCCTCGGCTACGGTCCATCCGAAGTCTCTAACACGGACTCGAAATCACGAACTCGGTATCTTCATCACCCAGTAGAAGATATCTAGCCGAACACGTCCCCAGTGTGCATATCGCATCTCTGATGTCAGCGGAGTGAAACGTCATCTCGTCGAAATCTCGTGCGAACTCTTTACTCCACCTTGCTCCAAAATCGACTGATTCGGACTCATCTCATTGTGGCTACACAGACTGCGTTCCAACGGCTACGCTCGTATCTGGAGTCTCCCAAGCAGTGTCCCATCACATGATATCCGAATGATGTCGAATCGTCCGATCGGCTCGTCAGAACCTCATAATCCCCCAAGAGTTCAACATCTCGGGTACAGTTTAATAGTATCAAGTACATGCCACAGCGTCAGTGGTCCAGCCGTAGAAGGGCAAACCCAAACCTCACTAATGGCGCCAAGGAACCGCCGCAAACCCTGAGGTTCAAAGGCTTTCACACGGTCATTAAGTCGAGTTAGGGTTTCATTCTTCTAGAGGGTCCATAGAATCACCTGCATGTCTTTCCGTATACTTTAAACTGGGAAGGTAGGCTCCTGACATTCGATCGTCTCAATCGACTCTCAACGAATCTGTGTGAAGTCGCCTCTAGCTGGAATCAATCTACCTGATGACCTCGCATCGGGGTAAGCAAACTAACCACATGTCCTAGTCATTCATCCTCGGTGACTAGCGACTCACCGTCATGAATAAGCGACATATCAACGGTCATCACATCCTGGCTGGCCTCTATCAGTAGCTCAATCCTCTGGTGCCGATCAGCACACCCGGGAAATCTCGCAACAGCGATCTGTCAAACACTCATAGTGCGGAAACACAAAATACGAAGCCTCAATGCAACCGTATGCCTCGGGAATCACGCCCTAGTCAGCCCTTGTCCCCGACGAGCTCATGCTGACACAACTCGAGCCGTAGCTCACTCTGCCCGTGCAATCGCGGCAGCAAAACCATAACCAGTATCGATGAAGGTAGATCATAGGAAGGAATATAATACGGTGCAAGGAAATGTACAACCTAAGGTTTCTTAAGCGGAGTGGCGTGTCGTAAGTATGCCACAGAACATACCCACGGTACGTCACTCTACTTTAGTCACCTATTCCATCAACCAAGGGTCATCCTACACGGCGAAAGTTCGGGTCTAATACCCTCTCGACTAAGTCTAAGTTCCGTAAGGTCAAGCCTAAGTTTCGTATAAAAATAACGCCCTAGGCTCCACATAGTCAAACTCAGACTCGAACTAAGGTCAACCTAGCGCTCTGATACCAACTTTGTCACAACCCGAAAGAGCACGTGACTGGCCCTTGAATCCTATGAAGTCTATAGGACTCCAACTAATCCAAGTAAGCCAAAAGCCCAGAAATCTAAAACCATTTAAAGAGTAAATAAGGAAAACTGGTTTTGAAAAGTAAAGAAATCATGTTTCGAAAATCAAAGTTTTTAAATAACTAAGCCGAATGTGTATTTTTAAAATGTGTAACCTTTCCTGAAAATTTCGGCAGAGTTTCCTTTGTAAAAACTGGCTCCGAACGGGGTACAACAAGAATAATATATATGAACTGATAAAAGGCATCCCCAAGCGGGAGCTAGCTCTTCGTCAATCGACGGTCACAACCACGCAAGCAATAATAATATACAACGCCAAAGGGCGAGGATCAAAACCCAAAAAGAAACTCAAAACAGCCAGAAAACCGTAATACTACTAGCGCGACTCTAAGGTCGAAATAATACAACACTGTTTTCTAAGTCTGAAACAATATACAAGTTTTGGTTGATGGAAATTCTAGATACAATGAATAATACAGGAGCAATGACGGATCTGATACAAAAGAACCCACCTATCCAAGCAAGTCACCCAAGGAAGCAGTGTGCCAGAAATGCCGCTATGGAATCTGTACGGCAAACCTGCAAGAACTGGGGCACAACGGGGGTGAGTTGCCAACTCGTGAATAGAAAATATCTACAAGCAGAAATCGAATGCATGACCCATCCTAGGTCAATACGATCAGATATAAATAAACCTCAATATGAATATAGCTGAAGCATGCTAAACTGGCAATGTAATCTCTATACATGAGTGTAGTGCCAAGTGCTCGTGCTAGTGCCTCACGTAATAGCATGTCATGAATATGAGGTATGATCAAAGTAATCAAATCTGCACACACGTGGATCCCGTCCACTCGTCACCCACTGACAATAACCACCATGCATGTAAATATCATAAATCAAGTGCATGGGAATAATATGAGGATATAAACCATCTGTGTCCCTCGCGACACGTCAAAATCATGGAACCGGAGTGCCCAGCATCGACACTCGAAAACATCATGAAAACTGTGCCCAGCATCGGCACGTAAATCCTCATATATCGGGCTCCGTCAGTCCGGATCGGCCCGCGGGCTCTGTCTGCGGTATCGGCCTTTGGCCCTGGCAGTATGCCCATATCCATCTATCGACACTGGTCAGTATCCTCCGGATAACCGCCAGGTCCAACCAATCACCAGTAGGTACTCGCCCGCCTCCAGGCTCAATCGGCAAAGCTCATCGATCATCTTGCCGAGGGGAACCATACCGGGTCCACCATGTACCCGCAATCGGCTCGTCCACTCCTCGATTCGGGTTTCACATGTCGCTCTCAGCACCGAGAAAACACATGGTGGACGCACAGAAATATCATATCAAGGGTAACCGAGTTTTTAAAGCAATGACATATTCCCTTTTGAAGCACCCTCGGTTCCCAAATCCAGAAATATCATAGAAACAACATATCTCAATGCGTATAATCAAAAGCATGAAGTATGCGACATGTAAAGGAAGGTAAGCATATCATCATGTCATGCAAGGATCATATACTGAATGCAATAGTACTACAGTGTAGTGACATGGCAATTATCGATGATGAGTGTGTGAGCCGGCAACAAGTGTACGTGGAACATATGCATCATCGATAATGGTGCTGGTGTCCTAGCAGCATGACTGAAATATAACCACAGTACAAGCGATGCAATGGAAATAGCATGAATATGCGGAATCGAATAATCAACGCAAAGGTAAAGAATCTACACCAATCTGTACATGTCATGCAGTGGTGCCATTTGAAATAAGACGAATCAGGGCTTTTGGTAAAACAAGGGCTACGGTGTTTTAAGAAAAGATACATCATTTGAAAATACCCGTATAAACCCTTCTGCATATCTTTAAAATATCCCCGATTTGTTAGTTTTGAAATAGGTATGACTCGGGTCTAGCCTAACACCTACTATGCGAACTACGAACCCGACAATCAAGCCAATAGAAAGGGGTATGGAAACCACCTAAATCTGAGTCGATATCACCATATCTCATCACATGACAGGCATCACTACCATCATATCACATCTCCAATACGAACTCTGTCATGTCGCCAAATCCCACGGCCTCAATCGAATCTCATCGACTCATCTCAGTCCCACGTATCATCCTCAAAACCCGTATATAAACACATAGTCCCATACCCATGTGTAGATATACACACCATCATATGCGCACAGATATATGAAAGGATATATGCAAGTATGTGTATATGTGTGAGTGCACCCACTACTCTAGGGTTTCACACTACTAAACCAATACATCCTTATTGTCAATAATCCATTATTACCATCAATAATCCTAAACAACACATAATAAATATATGTGTGTATACGTATTCGTATACATCACCACGGACTGTGGGGGTGCTATACGCCATCCACCCGACTTCTCCCCGTAGATATAAATCTACTCACCTTGCGTCTCATGTGTCGGTGTCGGTGTCGCCATCTTCATCTTCTTTGCCTCACATCTCGTAGGGTACCTACAAGTATATCACAACGCTAAAGCACATGAAAATCACATCGGAAACCAAAACGGCACACGCTACGCCTATAGGTAAAAACCCATAACCTCGCATGCAAACACGATCAATATCCACCTGTCGTTGACGTCAAAACGCCACCCGACAGGAACGAAACACCAAATACCAAAATCCATGCTAAAACAAGTCTCAAATCATGCACCAACATAGGAAAATCATCCCAGATTTCACCCTAGATGGAATCTGTAAAAACTAGACATACCCAGGGTCAATACTATAGGAAATAGGGCCACAGAACAAAAACGAGCACCAGAACCCCTGCTCTGGCCCCAAATTGCGGCCAGGGGGAATAAATTGGCGGCCGTACCAATGAGTTGGGGGCTAGGGTTTGGGGTGTTGGTTCTATGGTGCCTGCACATCTCACTGTCAACTCAGTTTTATTTTTGGGGTCTCGGGGTGATAGCAGATTTCATACAACAGTGACAGATTTCCAGTCTTTCCGATATCGGTTCCGTAATTCCGTATTCTGGTTTCAATTCCAGGTTTGGGTCCAATTTGCATTACACCAGGGTTTCTAAGGTCACAACAAGCCTCAATTTCACTTTTAATCTCAGTTTTACCCTAAACCCTAACTTGATGTTTCACAAATCCACCAAACAACACCATATCGATATGAAACTAGTATAGATGCAAATGGAACGAAATACTACGATAATGGGTGCAGAAATTACCTCCTTAAGGACTCATGAACCTTCCCCGGCACCAAAACATCAACTTTCTTGGTCCATTGCGTAGATCTTAGGATTGTGTGCATTTTTTGTGAAATGAGTGTGAGGTTTTTGAGTTAGTTTTAATGGTGTATTTTGGGGGATTTGAAGAAGGAGGAAGAGGAAGGAAGGGAGCAGCAGCAGCAGATCTAGGAGTGGGGAGAGAAAAATGACGGTTTGGAAATGATGGGAGCAAGGCTACAAGGAAAAGTTAACCTATACCTACCCCCCTCTCTCTCTTCATCATTCCATTTCCTTTTTCCCTTTTCTTTTCTTTCCTTTTCAAAAACCCTTCTCACAAGACTAGTAGCCTCAAAAGACATGAAAGAAGATGCACAAGTGTAATAAGTGTGGAAAATGATATGTGCACATTTTTGCACAAAAATGCTAAAAATCCAATTAGCGATTTTTAATCGCGATTAACATTAAATTAGCATATAACTAGTCTTAAAACTTTAAATTTGCATAATCCCATAAAATACCCTATTTTAGAATTGTCCAAAATTTTCCGAAATTTTTCCCCATTTATTTGTATTTAATTATACCCGAATATTAAAATATTCATTAAAATAATATTAAATTATAAAAATTCCCGAAAATAATAATTTATTATTTTGGAAATGTTACACCTTCATTAAAAATGATCCCCACCTCTTCCTAATCACTATGGACCTTTCAAGTTGGGATTTGGAGACTTTGGAAATCTAGGGTTTTTCTTGAGTTGCCAAATGAACTAATATTTCTTTCATTTAATTAAGTTATTGTGTTTAATATATCCTAGTTATAGTTTAGAGTTAAACAAGTGTAGAATTATTATCTTAGAATTTTCCAAGTTGATGTTTTAGTGGAAGAATTGACTTGTGATGTGATATTTGAAGTGTTGTGAGTGTTTGGAAGACTTGAGTGGTGTTTTTATCGGCCTAGACCTGAGACTAGAGCCAATACACGGACTTAGGATTTTCCGACGTTGGATTTGTGACAGATTGTGATGGTATATGGGAATATGGGATGACTCGATACCACTATAAAATAAGTTCCCTTGACAGTGAGACGAACAGGCAGCTAGGAACCTACGCTTGAAACCCGAGCCCCTGCAACCCAAACCAGGCCGTAGATTTATTCTTAGTGGCCGTAAATTGTGGCCACAATGTGGTGTAATTGGTTTATTTTTGATCTAGGGTTCCCTCATCAGATATCTTAACTAACCCTATATAAAAAATTCCCTAGTTTGGCCTAGGGTGAAATCTAGGAGCAATTTCCTATGTTGCTGAATTTGGTATTTGCGATTTATGAACTTGGGTTTTGGTATTTGATATTGTATTTGGTCGCTGGACGTTTGTACGTCAACGACGATGGTTATTTGGTTGTTGTTGCATGCGTAAGCTATAGGTTCTAACCTATGAGCACTTCGTATGTCGTATCGGTTTTCCGGACATTGATTTTAATAGCATTACGATGTGTTGTGATTGTAGGTACCTTCGCGTGGATTCCGAGACAACGAAGCACATCAACTACAGCTAAACAAGCAGATTGCAGGTGAGTAGATTTATATCCACGGGGGAAATCGGATGGATGGCGTATATCACCACCACAATTATAAAATGGAGACCGATATGTAGAATATAGTCGGAGAAACCTATACTAGGAAACTATGGATATGATCAAAAAGTTAATTGGAGATGATATGAATGATTGAATACCTATATCGAGATATGAGACGAAAGTTATAAGGATATGACGTGGGAGCGATGAATATGATAAGATTGAGATAGAATGTGTTATGAGATCGGTAAAATAAGATAAATATGTATAAGATCACTTGATGTGAGATATTGATGTAATGAAAAGAGAATATGATGAAATAAGATGACTTGGCTTAATATGTCAATATGCGGATGCTAGGCGATATGTGAACATAAATACTGTTGCCAAGACATGGTATGAGATTGATACGGATGTGACTTGAGGTATATATATATTTATGAGAATAATGAGCGATTTGTCATACGAGACTTTAGATCCGTACCCTCATTGTTGTATAGGTCGATAAAATCCCTATTTGTTTAATGCCGTCGTATGATGGATTACCGTACGCGATGAGTTTTACCTAATGATTTATCCATACCCTTGACTCGAGGATGCCGTACAATAGATTATACCGTACGTGATGCTGTAAAGCTGGACTGCCGATTGATAGATTCATCGACTCGGATATGTTATAGATATTGTTAATCACTGTCTACACTACTTAGTTTGGCCCTTATGTAGATGTTAGATTAGATACGTATACCTTATAATAGTGCGCTTAGGATTTACCTTCTGCTACGTTTACTATATCCTCATTCCATTACGTATACCTGTGCTTCCATTATTTGGTATGATGTTGTCGGCTAGTACACCTGCATAATTATCGATTATGCATATGTTACACTTATACAGATTGCCGGCTCATACACTTTCATCATCCATAATTGCTATGTCACTTACACAGTCAACTTGATATGTCATGCTATTACTCTTAATGGTTTAGTATTATCACATGACTCGTTTGCATGATATACTGATATACTCTCATCACTATTCTATGTTCCATGATATACTGATATGCTCACATTTCTGTTCTATGTTTGCATACATCATGCTTTACGATTATACGCATTGAGATGCTGTTTTCATGAGATTCTGGATTTGAGAACCATGGTTGTATTTCAAAGGAAAGTATGTATTGTTTTAAAAACCCGGTTTCTCTTGATATGATATTTCGATGCGTCTACTATGAGTTTTCTCAGTTATGAGCTATGTGATTCCCGATTCGAGGAGCTGGATGAACCATTTGCGGGTACATGGTGGACCCGGTATGGTAGCCCGGGGCAAGAAAGGTATGTTGTGTAGTAGACGACAAGCCTGGCAGAGGGACTACTACCTATCGGTGATAGTTTGGACCCGGCGGTTATCCGGAGGATATCGACCGGAGTCGTGAGTTGGATGGGTCGATCCGGACTGACGGAGCCTATGGGCCGATCTGGACTGACGGAGCCCGAGATATGAGGATTTACGTGTCGATGATGGACACGGGTTTCATGATGTTTCGAGTGTCAGTGTTGGGCACCCAGGTTCCATGATATTGATTTGTCGTTGATGGACACACGTTGGTTGTTATCCTCATATATACATGCTTATGCTTTCATGATGTTTCGAGTGTCGATGTTGGACACTCAGGTTCCATGATGTTGATTGTGTCATTGATGGATACGTGGATGATATCCACCTGCATATAGGCATATGATTCAGATGTTTATTGTATATGTCATTGGCATTGATTATACTGTTGACATATATGCATACATGGTCACCCTAGATATCACAGTATTACCTTCGTGATTTAGTGACCTAGGAAATCGTTGTTTTATTCGATTTCTACCTGCTGATGTTTTTTACTCACGAGTTGGCAACTCACCCCGTTATGCCACAGTTCTTGCAGGTTGACCGTTTAGGATCAGTAGTGGTATTGCTGGCACGCAGCTTGCATTTGGGTGTTTTGCTGTGGTAGGTGGGACACGTTGGATCGTGCCCACTCTTGTATTTATTATATCCTATTGTATCTAGATAAACTCCATCAATCAGGAACTAGTATTTGTATATTTAGTAAGACTTAGAAATACTTGTGTTTGCGAGACTTAGAGTGATGGAGTATATGTTCGCTATTGGTTGATTTGATGTCTTGCTTTATTCACATTATTCATTTGTGTTGATCTTCGCCATTGGGCGTCGTATACATTGCTTGCGTGGTTGTGATTCCACCGATTGGCGAAAAGCTAGCTCCCGCTTGGGGATGCCTTTTACTATTGTCATGTATATGTGGTTTCGGTTCAAAATATACAAGGGAGGTGCTGCCCAAATTTTAATGGCGAACAATCTTCTCAACTTTAGTACATTCTACTTGCGTTTTCTTATATCATTAGTTATGCATTTATAGATGAACTTTATTTCTTTATACCTTTATTTCAAAACTGCACCCCCACTATTTTCCGTAAAACGGTTTAGATTTTCTGGGCTTCAGCTTACTTGAATTATGTTACGCCTTTAGACGTTGCGTGGTTTAAGTATCGGCCATATGCAAAAAAATTTGGGTCGTGTCAAAGACCTCCAGATCGAGGCCTTTGCTGACTCCAACTTCCAGAGTGACAAGGATCACTCCAAGTCCATATCGGGTTATGTCTTTACCCTCAATGGAGGGGCGGTCTGTTGGAAGAGCTCCAAGCAGGACACCGTTGCTGAATCGACGATGGAAGCGGAGTACATAGCTGCTTGCGATGCCGCAAAAGAAGCTGTCTGGATGAAGAAGTTCCTTACGAAACTTCAGGTGTTTCCGACCATTGTTAATCCAATACATCTATATTGTGACAACAACGGCACTATAGCTTTTGCGAAGGAACCCAGGTCCCATCAGAAGTCCAGACACATTTTGAGTCGGTACCACCCTATCAGTGAGATCGTAGATTGCCGGGAAATCGAGGTGAGGAGAGTAGATACGGAGAATAACACTGCAGATCCACTCACGAAGGCCATCCCTCAGACACAGTTCGAGAGGCTAATCGAGATGATAGGTCTGCGATATACCAATACATGGCCCTAATGCAAGTGGGAGATTGTTAGTGTATATGCCCTAGAAGCCATTATTGTATCATACTGGTTTGTATATTACTTAATGGAAGCTTGGGATATTCACAGTTGTATTGACAGTCTTGCTCAAAATGGTAGTATGCTACTTGGTTTGATTCTACTTCAATATGTGCATGTGTTTCTTTTAGCATATCGCTTATACATATTAGTAGAGCCCTTAGGATCTTTGCTTGATTACCAGCGTTGTGATGGTAGTCACACTAGTGGGGGCTGGGTAATCTACAAGCACATCCTTATACGGGTCCCTAGTCGTATGATTATCGAGACGGGGCATCGATACTCCGGAGTAGACTAGTGTATACGCTTCTCATCTCAGCAGGAGAGATGGTCTGTCCCACAGCCATTAGTACGTTATACTGGAGATAGTATACAGGTGTTCGTTAGGTTACGAGTACACTGGACAGGACTCGTCGGGAACTGTTGGTTGGTATTATACCTATCGTCGAGTAGCAGTTCCCAAGTGACATGAGTAGAGCTTAGTCCGTCGACTTGACACTGCTACTTCGCCTCGAGTGTGTTCCTACTGTGATTTGATTACTACCCTACCACATCTCAAAGGAGTCGTGCAAATAGGTAGTAGTTGGGTGCATTCCCGAAGCACTTAGAAGCAGTGGCGGTTAGATTGGATTCGTCTCTCCCGGTATTAGAGGTTGATATCGTGCTGTGTTCAGAGAGCCATTACACAAAGTCTCTGACCAGGGCAAGCGAGATTTACTGGTAGGTATTCCAGTAGTTTCTCAGGATGTTTTGGGCTACTCTTCGGCATGAATTATTGTGCTATTAGGAGTCTGACGATTACCGCCTCCCTAGACCCGATATGCGATACTCTTAGACGAACAGACCGGACTGTACAGAGATTGTCACATTCAGGCTCGGTAGGAGTTCGGATGGGTTTTCCTCATCAGCCTTCTTATCGACATCTATCTGGGGACCGTTACGTGCAGCTAGTACCGCTTGCAGCCTGTGGTTAAACCCACTGCCAGCGTAGTGTCGAGTCTTTAGAGTCCCACATAGAGAATTTCCCTGCACCGGGCAAAAGGTGTAGAGGCCGTATGGTTTTATGGCAAGGCTTCGATCACTTACGTGCACTTGTGCGCGTATGATGTTCGGACGGATAATACTAGTGGGCTTTGGTTTAAGACGGATCCTAGTATTATATTGATGGATCAGATTTGTCTCTTTGTATTCGTGTTTCTCGGAACACGAATGCGGGTATGTATATACAGATGAGAGGGGCATAGAAGGAGACACCTCATTAGGGTTTTGACCATTTACTTGATTAAAACAATTATGAGGTGGAAGAAAGTATTTGTTATTTTTGTAAATGATAATTGAGGCATGGCTACTTGTTTTGACTACTTGACTTTGTTTGACCATTTGACTTGGTATGACCATTTGACTTGGTTTGACCACTTGACTTGGTTTGACTCTTTGACTAGATATTTCTTGTGAGATATTTTGTGGCACTAGATATTTTGGATAAGATATTTTTCATGCCATACTTGTAGTCAAGTCAAGGTAGCCATCTCATTTTTATCATTATCATTATCAAAAATCATTTCTTTTTCCTCAGGTTAGCTCTCTTCTTCTTCCTCACATCAAAACCGTAAAAGCTCTCATGTGTTGATAATCCTAGAGTTTCAAGAGACAAATAGATCCATCTTTAAACTCTACATCACCTAGGCCATCAAGTTTAGCAAGCTTGTTGCCCTAGTTATCTCGGTTTTGAGGTGGAGCTCGGACTATAGACTCTCGGGTGGATCATCTTTGACTCGAGGAGGCCATCGAGGTTGCTACGATCCGGATCGATCCTTGGAGCCTACGATGATGAGGAGGACAGCGGAGAACACCCGAAGAATTGTATCATGAGGTATAACATTCTTTTCGAGTAGTTAAATCTCATGTTGTTTGCTAGCTAGGGTTTATGGACGATCCTTGGTTCTAGTCGATGTTGCGAAGCCCGTAAAAATCATTTTTTGCAAATTCCGCCTCCCCGCGAACACATGGGGTGCGCGACATCGACTTACAATCATCCTCAGCCCGGAAGTGTCCCAATAAAAGAATATTACATAGAAATTTTTACATGAATGAAAATTAAAAAACTCCCATCTCACGCAAAAACCCCGGCTATTCAATCACAACGATCCAATATAACATATCACAGCAACACATAACATCGTATGTCATCAACGTAAGTAAATATGCGTATCCCAAATTCCGTTGACATATTGCAACGAGATCGGGTATATACCACATATTACACTTATGGTCGTAGAAAAGAAATGAAAAACTACAATATTTAGAATCTGCAAATACCTTAGACATCATAAATCCGGAATATCTCATATGCCGAATTTCATGCCTAACCTATAGACCTTGCATTTTAGTCTCAAATCGAAAACACTTTTCAATAACTTAATTGGGTAATTCACAAGATTTCCGAATAAAATAATCGAATACTCATCGGGAACTTTAGTAGATGGCCGTATCCCCGATGCCGACGACGAAGTGCAATTAGGCAGAACACCGTGGCCGCGAGCATCCGAGTGGATGCTATTGGCAATGGGTTTCTCCTACAGCCACTTGGTTGGGGTAATGGGGAATGGCTATCTAGTAGAGTTATCCGGCGAGTGTTCGCGTACTATACGCGATTGCGATGGAGTTTTGATCCGAATCAAAACTCCGTGGCAATCGATCAACATAGACTAAAATGCTAGATTTACAATTAGCAAACTAGTTTTCACAAAACTAATTAAATATGGATTCCAGATATTGTATCACATATCAAACTTAAGCCCGAAACGATGTGAAAACACGAATACGAAACACTCCGAATAGCCCCAATAGAAAAGTTAACATCACATGCAAACTGAGCTAAACAAACATAACCTAAAACCCTAAACCCCGGAGACCAGAACACCACCAAAAAACGAACTCCAAAATCTATGAAGGGACCGGCCAGGCCGGTTTTTAGGGCAATCTCGTCGGCCAATGTTTAATATTTTGAGCTCGTTTTTCTATAGTGTTCCAGATACATCACATGTAGAATTCTGAACTTGTTTAAAAAAAATTCAAAGACCGTTTTAAAAACGACAGAAACCTAGGGTTTCGGGTTACAGTTTCGGAGTTGTTTCGGTTTTGTGGTTTTACAAACATCATCTAATCTTCTAGCTTTGGCTCTGATACCATGAAAGTGTTTATTACCACCACCACTGGGTTTTACTAGTATCAAGCATGCCATTTTTAAAAATTTTGGGGAGCTAATTAACACTAACCTAGAATCTAAACTAGATGATTAGGGTTTTATGGTTTGATATCAACTAAACTAGCTAAGAGATGGAGGCTACAAATTTTGTAGACCGTGTCCTTCTCTTTTCAAGCTCCATGTAGTAGTCCACGCGACTCCACTAGGCTCCACTTGAAATTGGATCGAGCTTCCTTTGCGATCTTCGTAGCAAAGATGATCCACCCGAAACTCCGCTAATCCAAGCTACCTCTTCACTAAACTCTTTAATGAAGTAAACACATTACACTTAATTGCTAATCAAGTGTAGGATAGTGAAGTAGGGATTTTGTTTGTGTAGGGTTACTAGGCACTCTCACAAGGGTCTATTAGGCATCAACCATGCCCGATTTAAAATTTAGACGTGCCGAACAACCCAAACCAAGATATTTAAACTAGAGATTAGGCGAAACAAAGCATGTTAAACACTTTAACATCTAAGAGTTTGGGATTACAATCTTTGTAGTCTGGTACTTCACTTCATAAGCTCCGTGTTGAGATCCCTTCGCTGCAATCATTAAGAATCCGGACTCTAGAGAGGTTCCACGAAGAGAAAGATGCATGCTTACTTCCGATCTTCGATAATAAAGATGATCTACCTTGAAGTTTGATTAACACAAGCTCTCACTTATAAATGAAGTGAACACCCTAATCTAAATAGTTAGGATAGATTAGGATGATGAAGTAGGATTTTAGCTCTCATTTATTTTCTATTTCTCACTCAACATCATCACTAATGAAAAAACTAGTAAGCTTTTTCATTCAAAAAAAAGAAGGAAGAAGAAGAACCATTTCTTTTGTGATGAATAATGAAAGTGTGTTGAGGTTAGAAATGCAACCATGGGTTAAGTATGATAACTTAACCCATGTAGAGAATGAATCATGGTCAAAGGTTGGGTTGGGTAAACAAATATCATAACAAAATTATCTTTACAAAATATCTTTGCAAAAACAAAAGCAAAGCTTCTAGAAGCAACTAGAAAGAATTAACCCAAATCAAATCTTGAACATGTTTAATCTCCACTAATCATGTTGCATTAATAACCCTATCATGTTACAATATTATATATCACATATACAATATTTATTGTAACAAAATAAAATAATACAATTAACATATATCGCATATATATCAATGTATTACCCGAGTGAGAAAAAGAATCTTTTAGTGAGCTTATATTATTTAATGCAATTTAATATATCAAATATATAATTATACATTAAATTATCGAATCAACACTTGATGCGATAATCCGGCTATTTCATAAATAACCGACTAATATAATCTGTATCAGTTCATCGAATCAACACTTGATCCGATGACCCGGCTATATCACATATACCCGACTGATATCTCATATCGTGAGAATCTAATACGGTATCACATAAACGTATTATTCTCGGTCTCGCACATATCATATATGTGCTCCTACTCCGTTTTGCCCGAGCCAAAACACCTCTGTGTAGAACTCTAAAGAATCGTCAATACGCCGGCAGTAGGTGATGATCATATCAAACACCCACAAGCTGCAAGCGGTCAGCTAAACGTAACAGCCACCCAGGTATTGAGCGATCAGAAGATCAACAAGCAAGCCTGTACATTCTCCTGCGAATCCAATCAGTAACACTCCTGTACAGTCCGGTCTCTTCGTCTGATATGTCGCATATCTCGCCTAGGGGTGGTAAACGTCAAACCCCAATAGCTCGATAAGTCGTGTCGATATGAGGTCTATAACAGTTTGAGAAACTACTGATAACACTTACCAGTAAATCTCAGCAACCCTGGCCAGGGATTTCCAGTTATAGCCAATCGAACACAGCGCTGTAGGGTTCCTAGGCACACCCATGAGGTTCTACAAGTGATCAAACATGGCCAATTCAAAAAATTTCTATGTGCCAAGTGACCCTAAGCAAGATCGTAACTAGAGGTATAGGCGAAACAATATATGTTAACAACTTAACTAAGAGTAAACGGAAAATACAACCTTTGTAGATCCGGTCCTCCACCTCCATTGCTGCGTGTTGATGTCCCTCCGCTGTACCCATCGAAATCCTAGACTCTTGCGGTGGTTTCATCGGAGAAAAGATCGGGCTAGGTCGTCGACTTCGATGCCGAAGATGATCTACGTCGAGGCAACTCAAGATCAAGCTCCAACTTCACCAAGTCATGAAACTTGTGAAGAAAACACCCTATACTACATGGCAAGTGGTAGAGGATGAAGAAATAGGAAGTGGGTTCACTTTAGAATTAGATTTCTCACTCTTTTTCTCATTTCACCATTGAAGGTAGCAAAGGTTTTCTTCATCTTGAAGAAGAAAAAGAAAAAGAAAAGAATATGATAAGTATTATTGAAAATAGAAAATAAAGTGATTCTTATCATATAGCAACCATGGTTAAGTGTAGAGAATAAACTAGGGTTAGGTTTAATGGTTAGGTTAAGGCTAAGAAACAAAATGGTCAAAGCTTCAAAGCTTCATGAAGTTTCAACAAAAGACAAAAGAAGCAACCATTTCATTTCTTTCCAAAATAAATGAATAAATAAAAATAAATAGATAAGTAAATCAAAACCCTAACCATTAACATAACCATGGTTTAATCATACACACCCAAGATTGCATGTATCATCAAACACGATACAAACAAGTGCACAAAAAATATATCACATATACAATGTGCACATCAAGTGAGAAAATCAATCTTGAGTGAACCAATACTAGTTAATGCAAAGTAATATATCAAATATATGATTATATATTAAATCATTAAATCAACACTTGATTTAACGATCCGGTCATATCGCATATGACTGACTAATATCCAATGTATCGACTTATCGAATCAATCTTCGATTCGATAACTAGGTTATATCGCATACAACCATTCAATACATTCATCGCGAGAATAAAATACGGTATCACATACACGCATTATCCTCAGTCCCGCACATATCTTATATGTGCTCCTATTTCGTTTCGCTTGAGCCAGGAAAACTCTGTGTAGGACTCTAAAGACTCGTCAATACTCCGGCAGCAGGTGATGATCATATCAAACACCCACAAGCCGCAAGCGGTCTGCCAAACGTAACGGCCACCCGGGTATTGAGCGATCAGAAGATCGACGAGCAAGCCCGCTCATACTCCTGTGAATCTAACCAGTAACACTTACCGTACAGTCCGGTCTGTTCGTCTGATATGTCGCATATCTCGCCTAGGGGTGGTAAACGTCAGACCCCAGTAGCTCGATAAGTCATGCCGATATAAGGTCCATAACATGTGTGAAACTACTGATAACACTTACCAGTAGATCACTGCAACCCTGGCCAGGGATTTCCAGTTATGGCCAGTCGTGCATAGCGCAACATCAACCCCCAATATCGAGAGAGACGAATCCCCTCCTATCGCTCATTGCCTCCATGTGAATCGGGACTATACCCAAAAACCACATGTTTGCATGACTCGGTAGAGCCGTGGTAGGGTGAAAATCAAAGCACAGTGGGAGACACACAAGACTCTATGACGATCTCGGGTCAACAGACTAAGCTGTACCAGTGTCACCAGAGAACTGCCATCTGACGTGAGGTATAATACCATCTGGGAGTTCTCGGCGAGTCCGTTCAGTGTACCCAGTCTCCACTGAGCACCCGCATACCATCTCTGATATCAAACACCAAAGGATATGGGATCATCCATCGCCCATCACATGGGTCGAGAAGATATACGCTAGTCTACTCTAGAATATCGATGCCCCGTCTCGATATTCCCATGACTAGGAACATTGAAGGATGTACTCATTGACTACCCAGGCCCCACTAGTATGATCTGCATCATAGTCCTGAAAGTCGAGTACACATCCTAAGGGCTTTATCAACATGTAATAGAGAGACAGTATGTATACATGTTAAGATAAAGAGCAACCAGATAGCGTACTATCATGTCGAGCAAGAAAGTCCCACCTATATATGTCCCAGCATCCACTACAATATACATCCAATGTACAGTAATGGCCTCTAGGGCATACATATAACTAACAAGCGCAACATCAACTCCCTATACCGGGAGAGACGAATCCCCTCCTATCGCTCATTGCCTCCATGTGATTCGGGACTGTATCTAAAAGCCACCTTTTTGAACGCCCTCTTGGACGTGGTATGATGGAAATCAAAGCACAGTGGGAATCACATAAGACTCTATGACGATCTCGGGTCTACAGACTAACTTGTACTAGTGTCACCAGAGAACTGCCATCTGACGTGAGGTATAATACCATCTGGGAGTTCTCGGCGAGTCCGTCCAGTGTACCCAATCTCCACTGAGCACCCGTACACCATCCTTGATGTCAAACACCGATAGATATGGGGTCATCCATCGCCCATCATATGGGTCAAGATGCGTATACGCTGGTCTACTCTGGTGTATCGATGCTCTGTCTCGATACACCCTCGACTAGGAACAGTTATAGGATGTACTCGTCGGCTACCGTGGCCCTACTAGTATGATCTCATCATAGTCCCAGTAGTCGAGTACATATCATAAGGGCTTTATCAACACGTAACATAGAGACAATCAGAGTACATGTTAAGATAAAGTGCAACCAGATAGCATACTATCATGTCGAGCAAGAAAGTCCTCCCTATATATGTCCAAGCATCCACTACAATATACATCGTATGTACAGTAATGGCCTCTGGGGCATACATATAACTAATAGTTTGCTCACTAAGGTTCTCACAAGCTCAAGGTTTCACAACTCATGTGAGGGATTGAGCTTGGAGGAAGTGAGGAAGAAGATGAAGAGAATTAGGGATCAAGAGCTCATGTAAGAAAAAGAACAAGTGTAGAATGGCTTCTCTTTTGTTCACTTATTGAAGCATATATCTTTATCACAATAAAAAAATGCAACTATGCTTCTATAGTAAACACAAATGAATAAACAAATATAAAAGCAATGCTTCATCCCATTCCTCAAAAGCCTCCCCATTTTCCACCTCTTTTTCTATTTTCTAAAAAAATAGAAAATCAACCATGCTTCATAATATATATATATAAAGATAACCAAATAATTAGTGAGCAATAATATTAGTTAATGTATAATTATATCAAATATAAATATACATCATATTATTAAATCAACACTTGATTTAATAATCCGGTTATATCATATATAACCGACTAATATCATTTATCTGTATATCATATTATCAAATCAACACTTGATTCAATAATTCGGTTATATCACATATAACCTAACTGATATCAAATAACCGCCAGATTAGAATACGGTATCACATACTCGTATTTAATCAAGCCCCCGGACATATCAACATATGTGCCCTACTTTGTTTCGCTTGAACTAGGAAACTTCTATGTGGGACTCTAAAGACTCGTCAATACGCCAGCAGTAGGTAATGATCACATCAATTACCCACAAGCCGTCAGCGGTACTAGCTGGACGTAACGGCTACCCAGGTATTGAGCGAATAGAAGATCAATAAGCAAACTTGTCCAAACTCCCATGAAGCCTATAAGTAACACTTATCGTACAGTCCAGTCTTTTCATCTGATATGTCGCATATCAAGTTTAGGGGTGGAATCGTCAGACCCCAGTAACTTGATAAGTCATTCCGATGTATGGCTCATAACGGTTTGAGAAACTACTGATAACACTTACCAGTAAATCTCATCAGCCTTGGCTAGGGACTTACTGTTATAGCCAATCAAGTATAGCGCAACATCAACTCCCAAAACCGGGAGAGACGAAACCCTTCCTATTGCTCATTGCCTCCATGTAACTCGGGACTGTACCCAAAATCCACCTGTTTGCATGACTCCTTTGAGCCGTGGTAGGGAGGAAATCAAAGCACGGTACGAACCACACAAGACTCTATGACGATATCGGGTCTACAGACTAACCAGTACCAGTGTCACCAGAGAACTGCTATCTGAAGATAGGTATAGTACCAACTAGGAGTTCTCAGCGAGTCCTGTTCAGTGTACCCATTATCTAATGAGCACCTGTGTACAATCTTTGATGTCAAACACCAATGGTTATGGGATCAATCATCGCCCCATACAGGGTCAAGAAACGTACACACTAGTCTACTCTGGAATATTGATGCCCTGTCTCGATACTCCCTCGACTTGGAACAATTAAAGGATGTGCTTGTAGACTACACAAGTCCCAGTAGTATGATCCGCATCATATTCCTAGTAGTCAAGCAAACATCCTAAGGGCTTTATCAACATGTATCAGAGAGATGATACAATAATATTATTGTATATGTTAAGATAAAGAGCAACCAGATAGCATACTATCATGTCGACCGAGAAAGTCCTCTAAATATATGTCCAAGTATCCACTATATCATACAATAATGGCCTCTAGGGCATACATATCGTAACACCTCCATCTATAATCCAAGAGCCAATGAGCTAGCTGATGCCTTCAATAAAACCCTATGCAAGCTCCTGAGGAAAAATGCTTCAGCCAACAAGAGAGACTGGAATCTCAAACTCCACGAGGCGTTGTGGGCATATCATACCACACACCGCACTCCAACTTAGTCCACTCCATACTTATTACTCTTTGGAGTGGAGGCAATCCTTCCCCTCGAAATTGAAGTTCCAAGCTTGAGAATGGTTGTCCAGCACGAGTTGACTGAGGAGGAAAACACCCTCCTTCGGCTCGAAAAGCTTGACGCCCTCAAAGAAAAGAGGCTCGCAGTATAGCAAAATTTGGAGTTGTACCGAGCCCAAATGTTATGGGCCTATGATAAGATGACCCGTCTCTGTGCTTTTAAGAAAGGCGAATTGGTGTTGGTCCTCAAAAGAACGATCATCCCCAATCGACATGCCAAGGGAAAATTCGAACCAAACTGGGAAGGACCATACGTCATCGAGAAAGTGTTTGATGGAGGATCCTACCAGCTGATAAATGCCAAGGGGAAAGGCTCATGCCACCCATCAATGGCCGATATCTCAAGAAATACTACGCATGAATGCTCCAAGTCGCAGGCGAATTGAGCACACTGGCCCTACGGTCTGGATAATACATCCTGTAAAACCATATACAATCTACGGGCATAAATGCCCACTATCTCTCCCAAGTCCTGCCGGCGAGACCACATCTGAAGTCCTACCAACAATGAAAAAACGGTATGTCCATAAGCAAAACGGGTACGAATGAAAACCCGAAAAGGCTCCGTGAGTAAAAACAGCAGGACTGCCGGCGAGTTTGTGAAAACCCAAAAGGGCGCAAACTCATGAAAAGAGATGAAATACACTCGCAAAGTCCTCTCGACCTTGTGAGGAGAAAATCCCCGCGTGACATCCTTACGACTCACAAATGAGCAACAAACTGAGGATTCCTAAGGAGAACATACACCTGCGAGATCCTCTTGACTCGTAGGGAGAAAATGCTTTTATGAGACCCTTACTGCTCATAAAATTAAAAAGTATTAGGTGATAGAGATCTAAACCTGTCTCCTAAGCCATCACTCCCCAACGGGCAACGGCAAATGATGAGTCTCTCCTGGCACTACACTTTAGTGTTAGCGGTGCTGATGCCGACCCAAAACTCAAATCCCAAGTTTTCCTAAAGGGAAATGATGAGTCGCTCCTGGCACTACGCGTCAGTGTTAACGGTGCTGATGCTGACCCAAAAACCAAATCCTAAGTCCTCCCGGGGTAAATGATGAGTTGCTCCTGGAATTATTCCAGTGCAGCAATGCTGATGCTAAACAAAATCCAAATTCTAAGTTCCTCTCAAAATCAAAATTCCTGCCAAATAAGACAGAAATCAAACAAATCAAATCCCGACACCACAGAAAGTGGAGCAAGTCAAATCAAATCCCGACACCGCAGAAAGCAGAGCAATTCAACTTCAATCCTGACACCGTAAGAAGCGAAGTCAAGTCTCGACCGTCCACGTCACAAAAAGGCAGCACCGATCGTCCAAGTCGCTAAAAGGGCAACATCGACCTTCCACGTCGCAAAAAGGGCAGCGACGACCGTCCACGTCGCAAAAAAGGCAGCAACGACCATCCACGTCGCAAAAATGGCAGCACCGACCGTCCACATCGCAAAAATGGCAGCACCGACCGTCCAAGTCGCAAAAATGGCAGCAACAACCGTCCAAGTCACTGAAATGGCAGCAACAACCGTCCAAGTTGCTAAAAGGGCAGCATTGACCGTCCAAGTCGCTAAAAAGGTAGCACCGACCGTCCACGTCACAAAAAGGCAGCACCGACCATCCACGTCGCAAAAAAAGTCTGCACCGACCGTCCACGTCACAAAAAGGGCAGCACCAACCATCCACGTCGCAAAAAGGGCAGCACCGACCATCCAAGTCATTAAAATGGCAGCACCGACCATTAACGTCGCTAAAAAGGCAGCATCGACCGTCCATGTCACCAAAAATGACAGCACCGACCGTCCACGTCTCCAAAAATGGAGCACCGACCGTCCACGTCGCTAAAAGGGCAACACCGACCGTCCACATCGCAAAAAGGGCATCATCAATCTCCACGTCGTTAAAACGGGAACCCGATCAAGTCAACCTCCACGCGAAAGAAAATCCATCAATTTCATGCACACGACCCATATATGTGGTGTGCATTTATTGATGGGGGCACTTTGTTGGGGACAAAAGTTACATCCCAAACAACCAAGTCAAAGTCAATCAACCCCCAAGCCAAATAGGCCCAAGCCCAAGTTAAGACCGAGAATGAAAGGGGCCGGCTCCATTCCAAGAATGAAGCAATAAATTAGTTTAGTGTAATTTTTTAGAAATAAATGTATGAAAAATGGGCAGAAAGCCAAAACTTTGTAAACCGCATGGCTTATGTGTAAAAAGAAATAAGCACATAAGGCGTGGAGTGGCAAAAGTGCCATTTGGCAAAGCCCAAGGGGCTATGTGTAAAGTGTGTAGCCTATAAAGGCAAACATGATGAAAAAATTAGGAACAACTTTTCATTCTCTCCAAAAGTTAGGGTTCTGTGCCTCCTTCTTCTTCCTCAAGGTTCTAAACGTTCTTCTCTTTTATGAATTAAATCAATAGTTTAACTCTTTTTTCCAAAAAGAAATAGTTTTTCACCATAAAACCCTTGAAAGGGAACTCGGATCTTCCATCAAATCTCCAAAAGGGAAGATTTTTAAGTCACACCCCTTTTTTCTCCAAGATCCATCCAACAAAGAAGAGGAAGAAGGTGACTCGTCTCCAAAAATCCCACTGTGCAAAGATTTAAGTCTCAAAAGAAGATTCAGGGCTAAAGAGGAGAAAAAAGGGGTCATCTTTGATCATCTCCGAAGATTTTTTGGAGTTCAACTCCATTTGTCAAAATCTTTTGGAGTCTTTTGGAGTTTAACTCCATTCAAAATCTTTTTGAGTCTACCACTACAAATAAAATCCTTTTAGGAGTTTAACTCCATTCAAAATCTTTTAGAGTCTAACTCTACAAATAAAATTCTTTAGAGAGTATAACTCCACTCAAAATCCTTTTGGGAGTTTAACTCCATAAAGATAAAGATCCTCCTTTTTTCTGGGAGTTTCCAAAATCCCTCAGAGTTTAACTCCTAATCCCGGGGCTAAGCCCCCTTTTTCTGCAAGCGCCCATGCTCCGGACGCAACTCACCTTTTTTTCTTTCTATACACTCCACACTCAAAACACGTCCCCCGTTAGAAAAAAATTCTAACAAGACACTGCCCCGCACCCCGTAAGGAGGCTGCTAGACCCTTGAACCCCAGCCTACTATCCGGGTAGCGGGACCCCTGTAAATTCTGTGAGGCCTCCGATATACCCAAAACCCCTCAAGACATGCACATACAAACACTGCACATTGAGTTCACATAACTAGTTGACCCGTCAATCATATATTCCTTCGCTTCAAAGGCGGGGAGTAATTAACAGTAGCTTAGTCCGCGGCTGCTGGAGATTCGAATCCCTACAATAAATAAACCCCGGCCTACCCTAGGCAGGGAGAATCTGTATACGTCTGACAAGCGACGCGTATTCCCACTCAATGTGGTGACAAAAAACACTCTACACTACGGTCAAGAAATAATCCTGCCATAGTCACACTTCAGCTTCTAGTATTACATGGTAATCGGTAAACACAGAACAAAGTAAAGGAAATCATAATCACTACTTTATTGCATTTAATCAAAATGAGTTCACTGGATACAAGGAGTTCAATAACAGGATAACTACTAACGAAAATAACAGAGTTCTTTATTGAAAGCAAAAGGCGATAGCACGAATGTCACTGTCTAAATCTCCGCAATCTCGTAGGGCAAATCCTGATCCTAAGCTGGGTCCACTTCGTCTTCTGAGCATGCATACCCAGGCCGTTAGGGTGACACAATATAGTAAAATGTATAATTTTGCAATAAATAAACATGAAATATCAAGCATGGAAATAACGACAAATGAGCATGAAATAACAGGCACAAGTAAACAGTATAGCATGTGTATCAAACCTGTAATCAATGCAATGTCCATGTCACTAAACCTATCAATCTCTAAGTCAATTTGAAATCGATCAGTGGAAAAGAGTTATCATGTTTAATAAGGGTCTCGTGCATGGCCGATGTTAGTGTATATGCCCTAGGGGCCATTATTGTATCATAATAACTTGTATATTACTTAATGGAAGACTGGGATATTCACAGTTATATTAACAGTCTTGCTAAACATGGTAGTATGCTACTTGGTTTATATCTATCTTAATATGTGTGTACGTATTGATAGAGCCCTTAGGATCTTGCTTGACTACCAGCGTTGTGATGGCAGTCATACTAGTGGGTACTGGGTAGTCTACAAGCACATCCTATTTCAGGTCCCTAGTCATAGGATTATCGAGACAGGGCATCGATACTCCGGAGTAGACTAGTGTGTACGCTTCTCATCCCAGTTGGGGAGATGGTCTGTCCCACAGCCATTAGTACGTCGTACTGGAGATAGTATAGATGTGATCGTTAGGGTTACGGGTACACCGGACAAAACTCGCAGGGAACTGTTGGTTGGTATTATACTCGTCGTCAGTTAACAGTTCCTAGGTGACATGAGTACAACATAGTCCGCAGACTTGACACTGCTGCTTCGCCTCGAGTGTGTTCCCACTGTTCTTAAATTGCTACCCTACCACGGCTCAAAGGACTCGTGCAAACAGGTAGCAGTTGGGTGCAGTCCCGAAGCATTTGGAGGCAGTGGCAGTTAGACAGGATTCGTCTCTCCCGGTATTGGGAGTTGATATCATACTGTGTCTGGAGAGCCATTATGCAAAGTCCCTGGCCAGGGCAAGCGAGATTTACTGGTAGGTTTTCCAGTAGTTTCTCAAGGTGTAATGGGCTTCGCTCCGACACGACTTATACCGCTTTTAGGGGACTGACGCTTGCCGCCCCTAGGCCCGATATGCGATAGTCCTAGACGAACAGACCGGACTGTACAGAGATTGTCACATCAGGCTCAGTAGGAGTTCGGATGGGTTTCCTCATCGGCCTTTTTATCGACATCTACCTGGGGACCGTTACGTACAGCTAATACCGCTTGCGTTCTGTAGTTAAACCCACTGCCAGCGTAGTAGTCGAGTCTTTAGAGTCCCACACAGAGAGTTTCCCTGCTTCGGACGAAACGATATAGAGGTCGTATGGTTTTACGACAGGGTTCGGACGCATACGTGTTTTCACGCACGTACGATGTTCGGACAGTTTTTACTAGCGGGCTTTGGTTTAAGCCAGATTCTAGTATCGGATTATTGGATTTATACAGTCTAAAGTATTTCCGTGTTTTCACGGATAGGAGGGGCGTTCTCGTAAATTGTCGAGAAGCTTCTAGAAGTATGATGTGTTGGAGGCTAAGGTGGCATTTGCATTAATTGGATTAATGAGTCATGGTGTGATTCATCCATGAAGTTAATGATGCATTTATGATTTAAATGACTCATGAGATGAATCACTATGTGAATTAATGAAGCATGATGACACATTATTATTTGTTATTCATTTAATAATATCATATGCTTCATATATTCAAAATGATTTCATTATTCCAAAAGGATTCTCACTCTCACCTTCTCTCTCCTCAAGCTCTCTCTCTTCAAACCCTAACCCTAACCTCTCATGTGTTGAGATCAAGGGTTAGCAAGACTTATTAATCCCTAATCACACTCTATATTCCCTAGGTTGCTTTGATTAGCACTTTGAGTAACCTAGTTACCTCAAGTTAGAGGCAAAGCTTGGAGTAGTAGCTCTCGGGTGGATCTTCTATCACAAAGAGGAGGCCGGCGAGGAGGTGGTCAACGAGAAGAAGAAGGACTTGGTTCATTAGGTATAATCTTATTTCAGAGTAGCTAATTCCCCCTATGATATTGTTAGTTAGTGTTTAGGAAAGATCCGTACGGTTAGTCGATGTTAGTTTAAACAAAATGATTGTTTTACCTATTTTGCCTCCCCGCAACTCATGGGGTGTCTAACGTTGACTTACAGTGGTATCAGAGCCTCGCTAAACCATAACTAACTTGTTAGCAAAGTCGTTAGAAATTCGATCGCGAAACGAACCGGAAAAATCATCGTTTTCACATAGTTTCTGTCGATTTTAAAACGGGGTCTAAAAATTTTTCAGCGACCCTTAAAATTACAAGCAGGAAAATATAAGAATACTGGAGAAATTTGGGTTTCTGAATCGGCCAAAACGCCGCGGATCTGCGGCCGATCCAAACGATCCGCCGTGGATCCGCTGACGAGTTGGGGCCGAGTCAGCCCAAAATTCCCCAGTAACTCTTCTGTTTTAATTTTGGTTTTTCTGGGATATTTTTTTCTGCTCAAGTCTCAGGTGCACAGAGAAGTTTTTGGAGTAGAATCAATTGTGTTTGCTCGATCGAAATTCTACGATGTTTGGCTAATTAGATTATATCTGTGATTTATATAATGTGTTCGTAAACCTCCCCTAACTGCTAGTATGTCGGTTGGCAGGGGGTTGCACATTTCTGTAATGATTTTACTGTTTATGTTTGTGTACTTATTGGATTGTCGTGAATGGATAGCCGGGAATGTGAGACGAGCGTTTCTTTTCATTCAAATGTAATTTGAAAATTGTTGTAATATTCTTTTGCGGGGCACATCCAGGTTGCGGTTGTAGCCACCGTTGTATTATTTCATTTACTGATTTTTGCTCCTAGAATAGACCCAAGGTGGGGTGCACAAACTACCGGGTACTTTGAAGTGTTTAGTGGCCTACTCACGTTGTTGAGAGAGACCGCTTCATTTCGGGTACTTGGCGGGTAGTTTGCCGTACCCGTAGGGGTCTAGGGTGGGGTTTTAGCTATTCATCATGACTGTGTAATCCGTCTTTCTTTGCAGGCTCAAAAGGAATGCGGATTCGTAGAAAATCCAATATGTTCATCTGTGATCTGGAATGCCTATTATTGCGTCTGACGAATGTACAATATCTATATATGATAGTTATTTATACGTCACTTATGTTTTACACCCGCGCTAGCCCATCCCCCGCTCTGTCGTTAGTTAAGTAACCTAACGGGTGAATGACGGGGCCCAGTGGCGAATGCGGATGGCATAAGAGGACGTTGTATTTTCGTTGTTTTCTGCAATGATAGGTTAATGATGGGACGCATTATATTAATGCAAAGAAAATAAACCAAAGTTGAATCGTTGGAACTGTTTAAAAGAAACCACTCGGTTATTTTTAAAACAGAAAATATTTTTAATTACGGAGCTTTAACCACTCCTTTTAAAAGCTATCAGGTTCCTTCGGTCATATCAAGTTCACTACGTTCACGGTTTCGCCAAAACCATTCGTAGCCCTCCGTAATTTCATTTGGGTATTCAGTAGTATTCAAGCTATGTATTTTGACTAAAAGCCAAGGTATAGTGTTTGGTAGCTGCTGGGTATTCATTTGTTGCATAGATAGATGAGTTAATTTGGGACAGTCGTATTATCATTTGACCAAAGTCAGGGGTATGTACGGATGGGTTCAAATTAACAAGATAATGATGGGTAGAACTTGACATGTGACTTATGACATTTTGACCAAAGCCAAGGTCATAAGAGCATGGGGCAAAAATTTATATCGGGAATTTCTAAAAAAACTGAAATTTGCAGAGAGATGCATACCTTTTGGAGTGTGATGAATGTTGGTAGGATTCCTTCAGCATTATCACACGATGATATTTAGATCCCGATCCTACTGTGAGTATCCGCTACTCATCAGGAGATTCGTCACTTAACGATCAATGCTATAAACCAAGTAGGTGTCGAGAAAGGTGTCAGCGGGGCTATGCCCCCAGAGAAAAGAGGTTATTTAATTAAGGAACTTCGCGAAAGCGTTGGAAAACCTCCCTCGAAGTACCGACACCGGCCTGGATGAACGGTTAAGCAAGTATTGTACGGTAAGAATAGTCCTGACTAGTTCTTCCTTTTTGGTTTGAGGAGGGATTCGAGAAACAGTGGAAGCCATCCAGTTTAGATAAACTAAAAACCACTCTAAAGTTGCAAGAGCATCATGCTAAAGTGTTCCCTCTCTCCTAATTGCAGCAAGCCAGAACATGACAGGCCTTAAGTTACTACTAGAAAAAAATATATTGACAGGGCCAAACTATAAAGATTGGCTGCGGAATGTCAAGATGGCTTTGACTTATGACAAATTGGGGTATGTCCTTACCACTAAGGCACCTGCTGTCTCTGGTCCAAAATCCAGTAATGCGGATAAGGAAATCTGCAAGACCTGGGAGTTAGATTGCGTGAGGGCCAAATGCATCGTGCTTGCCTCTATGAATAATGAACATCAGAGGAGGCACGAGGATATGGATCTTGAATCCATATTTCTCCATACAAAGGAACTTTATGGAGAGCAATCTCGTATAGCAAGATACGAGACCTCGAAGAACTTGTTTCAGTCGAGGATGGCCGTCGGATCATCTGTAGGAGAATATGTCCTAAAGATGATTGGCTATATAGAAGAGCTCGCGGACCTCGGGACGACTTTGGAGAACGAGCTCTATACAGACTTGGTTCTTCAGTCCCTTCCTTCCACCTACGCCCAGTTTATTCTGAATTTCAACATTCAAGGAAAAGAAGTTGATCTTCCAGAACTCCTTAACATGCTAAGGAGTGCAGAGGGCACCTTGCAGAAGGCAAGGGAAACACCCGCTATGTTTGTTCGCGGTGCTTCATCTTCCGGGTCCAAGACTAGGGCCAAAGGAAGGAAGAAGAAGGCAGCTACCAAACCTAGAGGAGGTGTTGGTAAGGTGGGAGTCAAGGGAAAGAAAAAGATTGATGTGCCAGTAGTGGCAAAGGACGAGTGCTTCCACTGTCGTAGGAAAGGGCACTGGAAAAAGGATTGCAAAGCTTGGAATGCCAAGAACCAGGAACCGAAGCAAGCTGTGGCTTCGATTTCAGGTGTGTTTGTAATTGAAAAATGTCTGTCAATCAACTCTACTTCCTGGGTATTGGATACCGGATCAGGATCTCATATATGCAATTCATTGCAGGCACTGAGAAACCGTAGAGTGCTGAAGGTTGGTGATATGACCCTGAAGGTTGCTAACGGAGCTAGCGTGGGTGCTGTGTCCGTAGGGGATTATCACCTTGGATTGACGAGTGGACATATTTGTAGGGTTCCTAGGCACGCTAATGAGGTCTCACATGGAATCAACCATGCCATTTTCAAAAATTACAAGTGCCGAGAAACCCTAATACGAATCGTTAACTAGAATTTTAGGCGAAACATGCAACTAGTTAACAACTTAACTAAGTGAACGGAAATACAACCTTTGTAGATCCGGTTCTCCACCTCCATTGCTCCATGATGAAGTCTCCTTGCTGTCCAAATCAAATCCCGGGCTCTAGCGTCGGGTTCATCGGAGAAATGGGCGGGCTAGGTCATCGACTACGATGCCGAAGATAATCTACGTCGAGGCATCGCAAGATCAAGCTCCCACTTCACCAAGTCATGAAACTTGTGAAGAAAACACCCTATACTACTTAGCAAGAGGTAAAGGATGAAGAAATAGGAGGTGGGTTCACTTTAGAATTGGATTTCTCACTCTTTTCATCAAATCACCATTGATGGAAGCAAGATTTTCTTCTTTGAAGAAGAAGAAGAAGAAGAAGATAATTATGATAAGTTAATTGAAAAATAGAAAAGAAAAAGAATACTTATCATAATATCAACCATGGTTAAGTGTAAAGAATTGACTAAGGTTAGATGAATGGTTAGGGTTAAGCATGAAGACAAAATGGTCACTTTAGTCAAAGCTTCATGAAGCTTCAACAAGCTTCAAGTTTGAAAGCAACCATTTTGTTTTCTTTTCCATTTCTTTTTAATCCAAATTAAAAGGATAAATGAAAGAATAAATAAATAAAAACCCTAACCATTTACTTAACCAAGGTTTAATTCTTTACACAAACCCTAGCAATCATGTATCATCAAACATGATACAATCAAGTGCACAAAAATATATCACATATACAATGTGCACATTAAAGTGAGAAAATCCATTTAAAGTGAACCAATACTAGTTAATGCAAAGTAATATATCAAATATATAATTATACATTAAATCATTAAATCAACACTTGATTTAACGATCCGGTCATATCGCATGTGACCGACTAATATTCAATGTATCGGCTTATCGAATCAATCCGTGATTCGATAACTAGGTTATATCGCATACAACCATATCAATACATTCATCGCGAGAATAGAATACAGTATCACATACTGGTATTATTCTCGGTCCCGCACATATCTCATATGCGCTCCTATTTCGTTTCGCTTGAGCCAGGAAACCTCTGTGTAGGACTCTAAAGACTCGTCAATACGCCGGCAGCAGATGATGATCATATCAAGCACCCACAAGCCGCAAGCGGTCTGCTAAACGTAACGGCCACCCGGGTATTAAGCGATCAGAAGATCGACGAGCAAGCCCGCTCACACTCCTGTGAATCCAACCAGTAACACTTACCGTACAGTCCGGTCTCGTCGTCTGATATGTCGCATATCTCACCTAGGGGTGGTAAACGTCAGACCCCAATAGCTCGATAAGTCGTGTCGATATGAGGTCTATAACAATTCGAGAAACTATTGGTAACACTTACCAGTAAATCTCAGCAACCCTGGCCAGGGATTTCTGGTTATAGCCAATCGAACACAGCGCAACATCAACTCCCTATACCGGGAGAGACGAATCCCCTCCTATCGCTCATTGCCTCCATGTGATTCGGAACTGTACCCAAAAACCACCGTTTTGCACGCCCTCTTGGACGTGGTAAGGTGGAAATCAAAGCACAGTGGGAACCACACAAGACTCTATGACGATCTCGGGTCAACAGACTACTCTGTACCAGTGTCACCAGAGAACTGCCATCTGACGTAAGGTATAATACCATCTGGGAGTTCTCGGCGAGTCCGTCCAGTGTACCCAGTCTCCACTGAGCACCTGTATATCATCTCTGATGTCAAACACCAATGGATATGGGATCATCCATCGCCCATCTGTATAGGTCGAGAAGGTATACGCTAGTCTACTCTGGTATATCGATGCCCCGTCTCGATATACCCACGACTAGGGACTTTGAAGGATGTACTTATGGACTACCATGTCCCCACTAGTATGATCCGCATCACAGTCCAGGTAGTCAAGTACACATCCTAAGGGCTTTACCAACATGTAACAGAGAGACTATCAGTGTACACGTTAAAGTAAAGATCAACCAGATAGCATACTATCATGTCGAGCAAGAAAGTCCTCCCTATATATGTCCAAGCATCCACTACAATATACATCCTATGTATAGTAATAGCCTCTAGGGCATACATATAACTAACAATCTCCCACTTGCACTAGGGCCATCTGATAGCAGTGGTTGCAGTATCTCATACTCAACCATCCCATAAAAGTCTCTCTCTGGGAATAGGCCTTTGTGAGTGGATCCGCCGTGTTTTCCTCTGAGTCTACTCTCCTAACCTCGATCACCCTGGAGATCAACCATCTCCATGATCAGGTGATACTGCCTTAGAATATGTCTGGATCACTGATGGGACGGACGTTCCTTGGCATAAGCCACAACTCCATTGTCACACAATAGGAGGAACTAAGTTCATCTCATGAACAAATATACATCCAGACTGCCTCTTAAGTAGCGATGTATCGAGCCTTTATCGTCTAGTATGCCACGGTATCTAGCTTGGAACTCTTCCAACATACCGTCCCTTTACTGAGGGTAAAGACAATGCCTGTGACTGACTTTCAGTCGTCCTTATCACCCTGGAACCCTTCCAGTGATTCTCCCCAGGATCGGTTGATACCATCTCACTACAACTAGTGAGAATCCTAACATCCAATTAGATCTATCTTATAGATCCAAAACCCAGGATTTAGGAGGTATCACTTTGATCCTATATGGAGAATCCTTGTGATAAGCGGAGATTGACCGAGCGTAGCATAGGAAACTCCTTCCCTATCAAGAGCATGTCATCTACGTACTCTACGAGGATCATCACCATACTCCCTACTACCTTTTTGTATATACAAGGTTCATCTACCATTTTGATGATGTCAAACTGTTTGACTACTACATCAAAACAGATGTTCCAACTCCGCGATACCTGCTTTATCCTATAAAGCATCTTGTACACGTTTCCGCTGCTCCCACTGTCTACGAAGCCCTCTGGCCGTGTATTTATAGACGTTCTCTTCTAAAACATCATTTAGAAAAGCAGTCATGACACCCAACCGTCAGATATCGTAGTCATGGTATATAGCCGTAGCAAGTAGGATCTGGATGGTCTTAAGCATAGCCACTTGAAAAAGGTTTCATCATAATCCACGCCTGGTCGATGACGAAAAGCTTTAACAAGTCTAGCTTTGAAAGTCTCAACTTTTCCATCTACACCAAGTAATCTTCTCAAGATATACTTGCTCCTGATGGGAATTTAACCCTTCAGATATAGCAACCAAAGTCCATACTTTGTTGGTGTACATGGATTCCATCTCAGATCGCTAAGCATCCAGCCATTCTTACAGAGTCCCACTCCTGATGGCCAGCTCGAAACTAGTTGGGTCATCATCTCATGATGCAATCCTCGCTCCCACTGTCATAGAGTAACCGAAGTATCTCTCAGGCGGGTGAGGAACCCTACTAGATCGGCGGAGAGGCTGAGGTTCGTTGGTAACTATTGAATCCTTTGGTTCTTTCAAATCATCAGCTGCAGTTTGTTTAGCTGGAACCTTTCCAGTTCTACATTACAGACCTTGCTTCGAGCTTGTCCGGATTTTGCTTTTCAGACATAGGCTGGACAACCCCAAATCTTAACTAGCTTAAGAGATGGGCTCTACCCTTTCCATATCACATATGAAGTGGTAGGCAACTGATTTGAATTTGAACCCTATTCAATAGGTGTGCAGCTTCTCAAGTGCATAACTCCCAAAAGGAAATGGGTAACTCAGTAGTACTCATCATAGAGCACACCTTATCATATAGGGTGTGATTGCTCCGCCCCGATATACCATCATGCTTTGGTGTATACGGAGGAGTAATGCTGAGAGAGAATCTCATTCTCCTTTAGAAAAGTCCAAGAATTTCGTGCTCAAGTATTCTCCTCCTTGATCATATCAAAGGACATAATACTTATACCCGTATTGGTTCTCTACTTCTTGCTTATATTCTGTGAATATCTCAAAAGGTTCGGACTTGTGTTTCAACAGGAACATAGGTCTGAATCTCGAAAGATCATCAGAGAATGTAATGAAGTATAAAGAACCGGTCTTGGCAAGTGTAGACAGGGGACCTACATACATCAACATGTATCATCCCAAGAGTTCATTAACTCTTTCTCTGTTTCCAATAAACAGAGCTATGGTCATCTTATCTTTGTGACATGACTGGCAAGTTTCACAAGATGTAAATTCAAACTGATTTAAATATGCATCTAAAATGTAACTTCAGCCAGTCGGATCGCATTGATATGACCTAGTCTACAATGCCTCAAGAAGGATTCGTTCATTTCTGAACTCTTCCTCTTGTGTGTGTTCCGTATACTAAAGAACTGTAGTTTGATTTAGAACATCAATACTTTTAGATAACGTGCCTGAACCGATCAACTTTTGATATAGGAAATGTTCAAAACATTATCCATCAATACAAAATTTTATCATTTCTTTACTAATAAAGAGATAGATATGATTTTGTATATCAGGTCCGGTATCTAATAGCATTTGTTCAGAATCAATGTATTGGTAATACAGGGTGACAGTGACCAACAGACTTGGCTGCAACACTTGCCCCGTTTTCTGCCTCATGAAACTTATCACCCGTTCTCAGTTTTTCTACCTTTTTGCAGCCCTATGTAACAGATTACATATCTGGGATCCTGATCCGGTATCATATACCCAGGATGCGGAGGATACTGAGAAACAGTTCTTTGTAACGAACACACCCGAAGATGATGCATCAGCATGCACTCTCTTCGTTTGGGCGGCACGGGAATTCTGGTAATCCCCAATTTCCTGCTCTGTCTTATAACAATTATAAGTTGGAGCGGGACCAACGTTCCCCAGCTCAGTATAACAAGCGGGTTCGGTCAATATTCCGTATTATTATCTTGATTAAGGCGTGATATGGTCGCTACCTGGAGAGAGAGAGAAGAAAACACTCAGCGTGCGCTCTTGCAAGAATAGATTGGTTATTGTTTTATCTAATCAGGATGGCTCCCACTGTTTTTATCAAATCTTCCTTCAAACCCTAAAAGGAAAGACTAGCCGGGATTAATTACACACTACAAGTTCGCCAATCTTTCAGCCAGGCCAGTGTCGGTACTTTGAGGGAGGTCCCCCGTGCTTTCGCACGAACCTAATTAATGTAAACCTCATTTTCCCAGAGGCGTAACCTCGTTAACACCTTTCTAAACACCTACTTGATCGGCTAATTGTAATGTATAAAACTCTCTCAGGAGTAACTCTTACTCGCAGTGGGTATCGTGATCCAACTATCTCATAGAAGGTATGCAATCTCATTGCAAATTTTAACACTTGAAATTCCCGATAATTTTGCCCCTAGCGTCCTATGACCTTGACGCAGGCCAACAAACCATAGTGCGCTAGTCAAGTTCAACCCGTCATTTCCTGATTGAATTAAACCCACCCGCACGACCCTAGACGCAGGCCAACAAAGTCGCACGACTACCCTAATCCAATCTGCATCATATGCATAAGCAGATAAATACTAGTTAGCTACCGCACACTACGCCTTGACGTAGGCCAACAAACGTAGCACGAATACTAACTAGCACTTATCTGAAATGACGGAGGGCTACGACAGTTTTTTCTGAAAACCTATTGCGTAATGAACTTGATATCGTTGTAGGATCGAATGATTTTGAAATGGAGTGTTTTTAGGCTTTTCTAGTTTTGCTAAAGGGGTCACTCCAGGTGAAGGGAACATCGGCCCTTTCCTCGTCTAATGAGGTGCGGGATATATCATATATATCGCTGTGCAAAGCAAAAAAAACTCTTAAAAGCAATCAGAAAACAAACCGAGTGTGTAGCATCTGCCAGTTATTGCTAAAGGAGTCACTCCCGGTGAAGGGATCTCGGTCCTTTCCTCATCGAATAAGGTGCAGGATATATCACATATACCGCTGTGCAAAGCAAGAACTGTAGCTACCCCTTTTTATTTTGAAATTCGATTCTACAACATCTTAGGTTTCTTTTATTTCATTAACCACATTAATGAAGTCCCATCATTTAATTACCTAAACATCACTGATAAATACGACGTATACTTATGCCATCCGCATTCACCTCGATGTCCCCTCGTGCACCGTTAGGTTAGGTAACTAACGGCAGAGCAGGGCAGGGCTAGTGCGGGTGCAAAACATAAGTAACGTCTATATAATATATCATATATACTATATACAGTATCTATCACAGAACATATCACATGATCACATCACAGATATCGCAGCAGAAGAATCATATGAAATATTGGATATACTAGGACGTCCGTATTTTCAATACGAGCCAGTATAAAACACGGATTCCACGGTCGCGATGAATAGCCAAACCCACACCCCTAGACCCCTACGAGAGCGGCAAGCAACCCTACCAATTCTGGAGTTAGGAGACCCAGACTCGACTCCTCGAGTTGGTCTCCCACTGGACTCCAGAACCCGGTTACTTGTGCTCCCCTCCTTGGGTCTATCCTAGTGCGGAAAAGTAAATAATATACAAAGGGTAACATCTTCCACAACCTGGAAATGCCCCAATAAAAGAATACTACATACAAGTTTTTACATGAATGAAAATGAAAAACACTCATCTCACATAAAAAACCCCGACTATTCAAACACGACGATCCAATATAACATATCCAGCAACACATAACATCACATGTCATCAACGTAAGTAAATATGCGCATCCCAATTGTCGTTGACATATAGCAACGAAACCGGCGATATCACATATTCCACTTACGGTCACAGAAAAGAAAGTGTAAAACTACAACAGTTGGAATCCGCAATCTGCATAGACATCGCATGCCTAATCAAATGAATTCCTTAGACATCGCATGCCTAACAATTATAAACCCCGCATTTTAGTCTCATTATCGAAAACTCTTTTCAATATCAAGTCGGGCAATTCAACAAGATTCCCGACATCCTGATCGAATGCTCGTCGCAAACTTTAGTAGACGGCCGCACCCCCGATACCGTCGACGAAGTGCACCAAGGCGGAACACCGCTGCCGCGAGCACCCAAATGGATGCTTTCGACGACGGGGTTCTCCTACAGTCACTTGGTCGGGACTATGGAGTGAGGCTGTCTATTAAGTTTATCCGGCGAGGATCCGCGTACGCTACGTGATTGCGATGGACTTTTGATCACATCAAAATTCCGTGGCAACCAATCAAGTGAGACTAAACTGCTATGTTTATAACATTCATTCAGTTATCACATAACTACTTGTGAATTCCAATTATTGTATCACAATCCGGATAAACAGAAAATGTTAAACTTTCCGATCGAACATTCGAACACCCAAGTTTTCCCGAAACAGATCAACACATGAAACAAGTTTAAAAAACATCCAGTTCATGCCTCAGTACCAACGGTCCAGCCGTAGAAGGGTCAAGCCAACGCCTCACATGTGGCACGCCGTACTGCCCCAAACCTGAAGGTTCAAAGGGCAGTTCAAGACGGTCACATAATCGAGTTAAGGTTTGTTGTCTTCTAGAGGGTCCATCGCGTTACTTGCACTACTTAGAATGTCTTTAAACCACGGAAAAATCCAACACTTGGAAATTTCCCGACAGGGGAAAAGATGGGTATTTATATCCGGTCGAACTTTTTTAACATATTCAATAATTATGCGGAAAACACATAGACAAGATTAGACAATCCGATCGAATCTACGAACTCCCAATACAACCCAAAAATTTCAACTTTTTAATAAATATTAAAAATTCCCAGGAAAACCAGCACTGCAAAGTAGAAGTTACTGTGCAAAATTCAATGCATGATAAGACAAATAGGCCGCGGAACCGCCGCACAAGCCATGCTCGTGCTGCAGAACCGCGGCGGATTGATGGAATTAGGGCATCGAATTTTACAGTAACTCTTAGATATTCCTGCTGATTTTCTGCATATTTTTAATTCTCAAAAATCCACAATTTTCAAAAATGTACAGAGAGCAATTTTTGGGTTAGGGTTTCGGTTCGTTCGGATTTCTAACTCCGTCTACGCATCGCCTAAGGCTCTAGCTAGGCTCTGATACCACTGTAGGGTTCCTAGGCACGCTAATGAGGTCTCACAAGGCATCAACCATGCCATTTTCAAAAATTACAAGTGCCGAGAAACCCTAATACGGATCGTTAACTAGAATTTTAGGCGAAACATGCAACTAGTTAACAACTTAACTAAGTGAACGGAAATACAACCTTTGTAGATCCGGTTCTCCACCTCCATTGCTCCATGATGAAGTCTCCTTGCTGTCCAAATCAAATCCCGGGCTCTAGCGTCGGCTTCATCGGAGAAATGGGCGGGCTAGGTCATCGACTACGATGCCGAAGATGATCTACGTCGAGGCATCGCAAGATCAAGCTCCCACTTCACCAAGTCATGAAACTTGTGAAGAAAACACCCTATACTACTTGGCAAGAGGTAGAGGATGAAGAAATAGGAGGTGGGTTCACTTTAGAATTGGATTTCTCACTCTTTTCATCAAATCACCATTGATGGAAGCAAGGTTTTCTTCTTTGAAGAAGAAGAAGAAGAAGAAGAAGATAATTATGATAAGTTAATTGAAAAATAGAAAAGAAAAAGAATACTTATCATAATATCAACCATGGTTAAGTGTAGAGAATTGACTAAGGTTAGATGAATGGTTAGGGTTAAGCATGAAGACAAAATGGTCACTTTAGTCAAAGCTTCATGAAGCTTCAACAAGCTTCAAGTTTGAAAGCAACCATTTTGTTTTCTTTTCCATTTCTTTTTAATCCAAATTAAAAAGATAAATGAAAGAATAAATAAATAAAAACCCTAACCATTTACTTAACCAAGGTTTAATTCTTTACACAAACCCTAGCAATCATGTATCATCAAACATGATACAATCAAGTGCACAAAAATATATCACATATACAATGTGCACATTAAAGTGAGAAAATCCATTTAAAATGAACCAATACTAGTTAATGCAAAGTAATATATCAAATATATAATTATACATTAAATCATTAAATCAACACTTGATTTAACGATCCGGTCATATCGCATGTGACCGACTAATATTCAATGTATCGGCTTATCGAATCAATCCTTGATTCGATAACTAGGTTATATCGCATACACCCATATCGATACATTCATCGCGAGAATAGAATACAGTATCACATACTGGTATTATTCTCGGTCCCGCAAATATCTCATATGCGCTCCTATTTCGTTTCGCTTGAGCCAGGAAATCTCTGTGTAGGACTCTAAAGACTCGTCAATACGCCGGCAGCAGATGATGATCATATCAAGCACCCACAAGCCGCAAGCGGTCTGCTAAACGTAACGGCCACCCGGGTATTGAGCGATCAGAAGATCGACGAGCAAGCCCGCTCACACTCTTGTGAATCCAACCAGTAACACTTACCGTACAGTCCGGTCTCGTCGTCTGATATGTCGCATATCTCACCTAGGGGTGGTAAACGTCAGACCCCAATAGCTCGATAAGTCGTGTCGATATGAGGTCTATAACAATTCGAGAAACTATTGGTAACACTTACCAGTAAATCTCAGCAACCCTGGCCAGGGATTTCCGGTTATAGCCAATCGAACACAGCGCAACATCAACTCCCTATACCGGGAGAGACGAATCCCCTCCTATCGCTCATTGCCTCCATGTGATTCGGGACTGTACCCAAAAACCACCGTTTTGCACGCCCTCTTGGACGTGGTAAGATGGAAATCAAAGCACAGTGGGAACCACACAAGACTCTATGACGATCTTGGGTCAACAGACTACTCTGTACCAGTGTCACCAGAGAACTGCCATCTGACGTAAGGTATAATACCATCTGGGAGTTCTCGGCGATTCCGTCCAGTGTACCCAGTCTCCACTGAGCACCCGTATATCATCTCTGATGTCAAACACCAATGGATATGGGATCATCCATCGCCCATCTGTATGGGTCGAGAAGGTATACGCTAGTCTACTCTGGTATATCGATGCCCCGTCTCGATATACCCACGACTAGGGACTTTGAAGAATGTACTTATGGACTACCATGTCCCCACTAGTATGATCCGCATCATAGTCCAGGTAGTCAAGTACACATCCTAAAGGCTTTACCAACATGTAACAGAGAGACTATCAGTGTACACGTTAAGGTAAAGATCAACCAGATAGCATACTATCATGTCGAGCAAGAAAGTCCTCCCTATATATGTCCAAGCATCCACTACAATATACATCCTATATATAGTAATGGCCTCTAGGGCATACATATAACTAACAATATTTTGGTTTTGCATAACTGTTTTTGTGTACCCAGTTTAACGTGTAATATCATATCGGTTTCGTTGTTATCAAAAGAAGGTTATGATTTCACGTTTGTAAACGATGTTGTTAACATCCACCTTAATCATGGTTTGATTGGGTCTGGTACACTAGATAACGGTATATATGTCTTAAACCAATTACAGATTTTCAATTTCCAGAACACACTAAAAAGAAAGTCTCCAGATTTAAATAAGGCTTTCTTATGGCATTGTAGACTAGGTCACATCAATGAGACAAGGTTAACTAAGTTACATAGAGAAGGATATTTTGATCTGTTCGAATATCAATCTTATGCCACTTGTCAATCATGTCTCAAAGGAAAGATGACAAAGACTCAATTCACTGGACATGGAGTAAGAGCGAGCGAGCTCTTAGGACTCATACACAGCGATGTATGTGGTCCAATGTCTACACATGCAAGAGGTGGTTGTTCTTATTTCATTATTTTTACGGATGATTACTCTAGGTACGGATTCATTTTCTTGATGAAACATAAATCCGAGGCTTTTGAGAAATTCCAAGAGTATAAGAATGAAGTAGAAAACCAAACCGGCAAAAGTATCAAGACACTGAGATCTGATCGAGGTGGTGAATATTTAAGTGCCGAGTTCCTAGGTTACCTAAAAGAGAAAGGAATTCTCTCTCAGCTTACTCCTCCATACACTCCACAGCATAACGGTGTATCGGAGAGACGGAATCGAACCCTATTGGATATGGTACGTTCCATGATGAGTAATGCTGAGTATCACCTGATCAGGGAGATCATAAATCGCCGGGAGATCGAGGTTCGGAGAGTTGCTACAGAGGAGAACACTGCTGATACATTCATAAAGGCCTTACTTCAGATTCAGTTCGAGAGGCTACTCGAGATGATCGGTCTTCGATATGCCAGTACATGGCCCTAGTGCAAGTGGGAGATTGTTAGTGTATATGCCCTAGGGGCCATTATTGTATCATACTAGCTTGTATATTACTTAATGGAAGCTTGGGATATTCACAGTTATATTAACAGTCTTGCTAAACATAATAGTATGCTACTTGGTTTATATCTATCTTAATATGTGTGTACGTATTGATAGAGCCCTTAGGATCTTACTTGACTACCAGCGTTGTGATGGAAGTCATACTAGTGGGGGCTGGGTAGTCTACAAGCACATCCTATTTCAGGTCTCTAGTCATAGGATTATCGAGACAGGGTATCGATACTCCGGAGTAGACTAGTGTGTACGCTTCTCATCCCAGTTGGGGAGATGGTCTGTCCCACAGCCATCAGTACGTCGTACTGGAGATAATATACAGGTGCTCGTTAGGGTTACGGGTACATCGGACAGGACTCGCAGGGAACTGTTGGTTGGTATTATACCCGTCGTCAGTTAACAGTTCCCAGGTGACATGAGTACAGCATAGTTCACAGACTTGACACTGCTGCTTCGTCTTGAGTGTGTTCCCACTGTTCTTAGATTGCTACCCTACCACGGCTTAAAGGAGTCGTGCAAACAGGTAGTAGTTGGGTGCAATCCCGAAGCATTTGGAGGCAGTGGCGGTTAGACAGGATTCGTCTCTCCCGGTATTGGGAGTTGATATCGCGCTGTGTCTGGAGAGCCATTACGCAAAGTCCCTGGCCAGGGCAAGCGAGATTTACTGGTAGGTTTTCCAGTAGTTTCTCAAGGTGTAATGGGCTTCATTCCAACACAACTTATACCACTTTTAGGGGACTGACGCTTGCCGCCCCTCTAGGCCCGATATGCGATAGTCCTAGACGAACAAACCGGACTGTAAGGAGATTGTCACATCAGGCTCAGTAGGAGTTCGGATGGGTTTCCTCATCGGCCTTCATATCGACATCTACCTGGGGACCGTTACGTACAGCTAGTGCCGCTTGCGGTCTGTGGTTAAACCCACTGCCAGCATAGTAGTCGGGTCTTTAGAGTCCCACACAGAGAGTTTCCCTACTTCGGGCGAAACGATATAGAGGTCGTATGGTTTTACGACAGGGTTCGGACGCATACGTGTTTTTACGCACGTACGATGTTCGGACAGTTTTTACTAGCAGGCTTTGGTTTAAGCCAAATTCTAGTATCGGATTATTGGATTTATACAGTCTAAAGTATTTCCGTGTTTTCACGGATAGGAGGGGCTTTCTCGTAAATTGTCGAGAAGCTTCTAGAAGTATGATGAGTTGGAGGCTAAGGTGGCATTTGCATTAATTGGATTAATGAGTCATGGTGCGATTCATCCATGGAGTTAATGATGCATTTATGATTTAAATGACTCATGAGATGAATCACTATGTGAATTAATGAAGCATGATGACACATTATTATTTGTTATTCATTTAATAATATCATATGCTTCATATATTCAAAATGATTTCATTATTCCAAAAGGATTCTCACTCTTACCTTCTCTCTCCTCAAGCTCTCTCTCTTCAAACCCTAACCCTAAGCTCTCATATGTTGAGATCAAGGGTTAGCAAGACTTATTAATCCCTAATCACACTCTTTATTCCCTAGGTTGCTTTGATTAGCACTTTGAGTAACCTAGTTACCTAAAGTTAGAGGCAAAGCTTGGAGTAGTAGCTCTCAGATGGATCTTCTATCACAAAGAGGAGGCCGAAGAGGAGGTGGTCAACGAGAAGAAGAAGGACTTGGTTCATTAGGTATAATCTTCTTTCATAGTAGCTAATTCCTCCTATGATATTGTTAGTTAGTGTTTAGCAAAGATCCGTACGGTTAGTCGATGTTAGTTTAAACATAATGATTGTTTTACCTATTCCGCCTCCCCGCAACTCGTGGGGTGTCTAACGTCGACTTACAGCCGAGACTACGGTCCACTGGGCCTGGGACATAACCCTGCAGTCATGCCGCTAGGCCCATAATCTAATCGTTGTGTGTGTGTATGTGTGTGTCGTTGTTTGAGTGATCATCCTCTAAACACTATACCTAATTAAATACGAGTTCGATTCCACCCTCGATTTCCCCCACTTTCCCAGGTTATAGCATATGTTCATGTATTGACTTGGTTGTATACAAGTACGCGTCACTTTCACAATTCAATCCTATTTTCACTTATCTCACTTTCAATTTCAATCACCATCACTGGCGTAATTGTCACACTCAATCGATATCACTTATCACTCGACAATGCGCTATAGTCACTAGGATGTCAATGCAAATGATCACTAATCACTGAGGGTATAACAGTCACGCAATATGATAGATATGCAGTAAAATATACTACGAGTAAAACATAGGCAGCCAGTGTCATTCAGGTTATAAAAATTCACAGTAATTTATATGTACAGAATCAAGCGAAGAAATATATAAGTCATAAACAGTAGACTCAATTATCTAGACAGTAAAATTTGTTTCATACAAATCGGGATACTGGTTAGGGAGATACGATCGTTTTAAAACAGATGTTTATTGCTGGAATTCCAGTTTCTGAACTGGAAGTCCAATTTCAAACACATCTTTCCATTAGTTATGTTCAGAATTAGGCGTCACTATATTTCAATGAAATATAGATTTATCAGTTAAAATTTTAACGCAATAGACGGATCGGTAATAGCAATCGTATGCAGGGGTTACGATCTATTTAGTGTCACTACATATAAACTGTTACTGCAGTAAACAACCAGACATGTCGACAATAAAAATTATGTTATAAATATCAAACTGTGATGGAATTTGGTGAAACTGGTGGCATATAGAATTCAACTCAGTTTTCTACACGTATATATAGGACTCCACACATTTGCATATTTAAACAGGGATTTACATGTGTTTAAAAATAGGTTTTAGCGGAGATTACTGCTCTGGACCGCAGTCTAGAGCCGTACTTCCATCCAAATTTCATTATCATAACTTATCAATACTCAGTAACCATATACAGAGGGTTAAGAGTTATCTAGTTGGATTCTATACGAGCCCTAGAATGTTTCATTTAGAGTTATATTCAATTTAATATGAATTTTTCAATACGATGCATACGGTAAATTCCAGATTTTATGTCACCAAATGGGGGCATCATTCCATGGTGTAAACGCCAATAATTTTCAACCCAAATTCTAACACGATATTCGTTATCGGTAAAGGGATTTATTAGCCACAAATTCTAACATTTTAAAATAGGTTTTGGTTTAGGTTTTCGTATCGAACACCTAGCTTATGTACGGTATCAAACAAAATATCGGTTTCGTTTAATTGGTCAAGACGAAATTTAATTCATGTAAAGTCTAAACGATTTCACCATGGGATGGTCGACTCGAGTCAGGTCTTAATGACTAAAATTAACGACGGGGGTTTGCTATTCGGTATTAACTTCACGACACACACACATCATTATATATTATAATTAACGACTATGATAGCATGATAAACAAGTGAAGGGTTTTCACTTGCTTAGGGTCGCTGATATAGAAGCGACAGACGTGCAGGGTTTGCCTTGACAAATAAGACGGCATGATGCGAATGTTGCTCGAGCACGACGCGGCTGCGAAGGACATGAGTTGGTGTTTCGACGGCGACTGTATTGACGACGGTGAATGCTATAGAGACCGAGGCAGTGGCTCGAACGGTGACGACAACAACTTGAACAACAGCGATGGCGATGGTTATAGGCGCTCAATGAAATGCCGGAAGGCTTGGCTTGAAGCTTGGGCTTTGTGATGGAGATGAATACTGCAACGGTGAATACATCGACAACGACGGTGAGGCTTGGACAGTAACGATGGAGACAACGGGTGCAACGGCGGTGAGGTGATGATGGCGCCAGTGATGGGTTCTCGAGTATAGGTTTTGAAGAGGAGCTTGGTGGAGTTATGAGGGAAGAAGAGAGAGAGGAGGTGTTGGTGGTGATGGAGGTGGTTCCGGTTAGGAGCTTATCGGCGGCGGTCATGGACGGTGGCGCCAGCGGTGATAGTGGTCGGCTATGGGTGTTGGGTTCTCGGTTGTGGGGTGAGCGGGGGAGGAAATGAAGAGGGCTCCATGTGTGGTGGTTGTGGGAGGAAAAGGGTGGTGGTGGCTCGTCGGATGAGGGTTGTAGCAGACGATGATGGCGACGACAGCATGGAGTTTGGCGTGAGCTCGATGAAGGTGGTGAAGGAGGAGGTCGGGTGTCGGTCCGAGGAAGAGGGTGAAAGGAGCTCATCATGGTCGATGGTATTAGCGAGGTAGAGGAAGCTGGTGGTGGTGGTGACTGCCGTGGTGGGTTCGACGGCGAGCAGGTGATTTGAGTTGCGGTGAGAGGAGGGAGTTTGAGAGAATAATGGAGAGAGAGAAAGAGATAAGGAGAGAGTTAAAGAAAAAGAGAGAGGGGGGTCTGTATATAGGGGAAATAAAATAGGTTTAGGGTTAGAAAATAAACATCTCAATTAAACAACATTTAAACACGGGTAATGCCAATAAATACAAATTCCTCATAATTAATACCCAAATTGATAACGTGATGGAATAGGAATAGATGTTCTTAGGTTTTGGATTTAAGAAAAAGAAATAGCTTTTGGGCTTGGGCCTAAGAAAAGAAATGGGAAGAAATAGAAAATGAAATTTAGGGCTTTTGGGTTTTAGGAGCTTGGTTGGGAAAAAATAAATAATGAAGAAAATATAGAAAGAAAAGGTAAAAATGAAAGTGAGTAATAGAGAAATTGGGAAATTAATATTTATTCAAATACGGATACAATATGACTGGGTATTACACCATACCCCTTACAGAAAATTTCGTTTTTAAAATTTAAGGAACGAAAACAATAACGACAATAAGCTACACAAAAGATAGGGAAAACGCTGATGAAAATCCTCCTCGCGTTCCCACGTAGACTTTTATAGAGAACGCCCACCCCAAGAAATTCTAATCAAGACAATGACCATATTTTTTTCAAGAACCTTCTCCCTGCAATCAAATAGTGGTAGGCTGCTCCTCATATGATAGATCGGTACCCAAAGTCAACTCTAAATGATCCAGTTTATGGCTATAGTCTCAAATGTAGCGGCGCAATTGGGACACATGGAAGGTTTTGTGTACACCGGCCAATGATGGAGGCAAGGCAAGATGATAGGCCACCTCTCTAACCCGCTCTAACACCTCGAAAGGTCCAATGAATCGAGGACTGAGCTTTCCACGACTACCAAACTTGATCACTCCCCGAGTAGGTAAAATCTTCAAGAATACGTGATCGACAACTCCAAACTCCAACTGACTCCTACTGGCATCTGACCGACTCTTTTGTCAGTCCTGAGTAGTCTTGATGCGTTTCCTGATCATCTTAACTTTGCCTACTGTCTGGACTATAAGCTCGAGCCCCAGTAATCTTCGCTCACCTACATCATCCCAACAAAGAGGGGAACGATACTTCCTCCCATAAAGAGCCTTGAACGGAGCCATTTGAATGCTAGCCTGAAAGCTGTTATTGTAGGAGAACTCCACCAAGTGAAGGTGATCCTCCCAAGAACCCTAAAAATCCAACATACATGCTCTCAACATATTCTCGAGCGTTTAGACAGTACACTCGAATTGCCCGTCCATCTGTGGATGGTACGTTGTACTAAACTTAAGACGAGTATCCAAACTCTCCTGCAGGCTCTTCCAGAAGTAGGAAATGAACCTGGTGTCTCAATCAGACACGATGTTGACGGGTACTCCATGTCGCCTCACTATCTCCTGCATATACTCTATGCAAGCGACTTCGTCGATTGTTCAACTCGGAAAGGTAAGAAATGAGCTGCCTGTTAGTTATATGTATGCCCTAGAGGCCATTACTGTACATGGGATGTATATTGTAGTGGATGCTTGGACATATATAGGGAGGACTTTCTTGCTCGATATGATAGTATGCTATCTGGTTGCTCTTTGTCTTAACATGCTGACTTGTATACGTGATGCTGTCTTGCTCTCACATGTTGACAAAGCTCTTTAGGATGTGTACTTGACACCCAGGACTATGATGAAGATCATACTAGTAGGGCCAAGGATAGTTAACAAGTACACCCTATAATTGTTCCTAGTCGAGGGAGTATCGAGACAGGGCATCGATGCTCCAGAGTAGACCAGCATATACGCATCTTGACCCATATGATGGACGATGGATGATCCCACATCCATTGGTGTTTGACATCAAAGATGGTGTACGGGTGCTCAGTGGAGACTGGGTACACTGAACGGACTCGCCGAGAACTCGTAGATGGTATTATACCTATCGTCAGATGGCAGTTCTTTGGTGACACTGGTACAGGTTAGTCTGTCGACCCGAGATCGCCATAAAGTCTTGTGTGATTCCCACTGTGCTTTGATTTCCACCTTACCACGGTCAAGAGATCGTGCAAAACAGTGGTTTTTAGGTACATTCCCGAGTCACATGGAGACAATGAGCGATAGGAGGGGATTCGTCTCTCCCGGTATTGGGAGTTGATGTTGCGCTATGCTCGATTGGCCATAATATGAAATCCCTGGCCAGGGTTGCTAAGATTTACTGGTAAGTGTTATCAGTAGTTTCTCGAACCGTTATGGACCTTGCATCGGCATGACTTATCAGGCTATTGGGGTCTGACGTTTTACTACCCCCAGGCGATGATATGCGACATATCAGACGAAGAGACCAGACTGTAAGGTAGTATTACTGACAGGCTTTTGCAGGAGTTGGAGCGGGCTTGCTTGCTGATCTTCTGATCGTTCAATACTCGGGTAGCCGTTACGTCCAGCTAGTACCTCTGACGGCTTATGGGTGCTTGATGTGATCATCACCTACTGCCGGCGTATTGACGAGTCTTTAGAGTCCTACACAGAGGTTTCACTAGCTCAGGCAAAACGAAGTAGGAGCACATATGTGATATGTGCGGGACCGAGATTAATACGAGTATGTGATACCGTATTCTATTATCGCGATATAAAGTATCGATCGGTTATATGTGATATAGCCGGGTTATCGAATCAAATGTTGATTCGATAAGTCGATACTGTATCGGTCGGTTATATGCGATATAGCCGGGTTATCGAATCAAGTGTTGATTCGATATGATGATACAAATAATATTAGTCGGTCATATGAGATATAACCAGATTATTAAATCAAGTGTTGATTTAATGATTTAATGTATAATTATATATTTGATATATTAGTTTACATTAACTAATATTAGCTCACTTGAACATTAATTTTTCTCACATGTGCACACTTAATATATATGCGATATATATTAATTGTGTTTTATTTTGTGTCATGGTTGATGATACAAGATACATGGGTGTATGAGACTTACACCATAATAAAGATAATGTAGGGTTTATTTATTTAGTGTAAATTAATTATTAGTTGGATAATGGTCACATGTCATGAAGTTTTGAGAAGCTTGGAGACCCATTGACTAGTCCACTAATTTTGTTTTATACTAGATATTTGTTAACCCAACCATTATCTTAACTCATGGTTAAGTCTCTACATGAGACATATTAGATATTTTCTCACCCATGGTTGACATTCTCACTCACAACATTATCTCTCTTCATCTTCCTCTTCAAATCTCAAGAGCTCTCTAGCTCTTGATCAAGTGAGAAACCCTAGTGAGAAATTAATTCCAAAGTGAGCAAAAATCCTACTTCATCATCCTCTACTAGATTAGCACTTTAGTATAGGGTGTTAGCTTCACTAATCCTATATTAGTGAAGAAGGTAGCTTGGGTTAGTGTCTCCTCGACATAGATCATCTTCGACCTCGAAGACTTCAAGCAAGATCGTTGCTTTCTTCTTATGGAGCCATTCAAGAGTCCGCAATATCATTTCATCGCAGCGAAAAGACTACTACACGGAGCTATTGAAGTGAAGGACCGGTCTATAAAGGTTGTATTCCTCATTCACTTAGATGTTAAGTTGTTAACATTGCTTGTTTGTTTAAATTTCTAATTAAAGATTCTTGGTTAGAGTTACTTAGAATGGCAAAAATTTAAAAACGGCATGGACGATGCCTCCCGAAACCTCGTTGCCGTCCTAGGTAACCCTACACTGCCTTCGTGAGAAGATCAACAATAACCCAGATTTTGTTGTTACCTCTTGGACTTCATGGTAGGGCCGTCACAAAATCCATGGTCATATGCTCACATTTCCACTCAGGTATTGGAATTAGTTGCAACAAACCATCTACTCTCTGATGCTCTACTTTCACCTGCTGGCATACTAGACACTTGAAAACAAAGCGACCAATCTCCCTTTTCATTTTGTTCCATCAGAAATGCTGCCTCAAGTCCATGTGCATCTTGGTGCCTCCCGGATGCACTGAATAAGCTGAATTGTGCGCCTCAACTAGAACTTCTTCTCGTATATCTCCCTTTGGCACGCAGAGTCGACTACCAAATCTCAGAGAACTATCTCTGTGAATCAGCAAATTTGCCCTCAATCCAGCCTCAATTTGTCCACTGAACTTCTGTATCTGAGAATCTCTCGCCTGTGCAGCCTTAATGTGATCTACAAGTAATGGTTGCACCTATAACTTCCATAGCTGTCCGGATGTACTCGGCATAACCACCTCCAACTCGAGTCTCTGAAAGTCTTTAATAATACTCTCCTGACTAGTCAACAACATAGCCGTTGGCCTACGGTTGAGAGCATCTGGCACAACATTCACTATTCCCGAGTGATACTACAGATCAATATCGTAGTCCACCGTCAACTTTAGCCATCTACGATGTCTTATATTTAGTTCCTTCTGAGTGAACACATAATTTAATCTTTTATAATCTGTGTACACTTCCACCTTTTCACCCAGTAAGTAGTGTCTCCAGATTTTTAATGCGAACACGATTGCAGCCAACTCTAAGTCATGCGTCGGGTAGTTATTCTCATGGGTCTTCAGCCGACGAGAGGCGTAAGCTATTACTCGATCGTTCTGCATCAAAATACAGCCTAAACCCTTCCCATAAGCATCACTATGAATGACCAAACCTCCAGAGCTATCCGTCACAGTCAGAATTGGGGTCATAGTCAACTTTTGTTTCAATGGCTCGAACGCCTAAGTGCACTCTTGCGATCAGACATAAGGTACCTCCTTCTGCGTAAGTTTCGTTAAAGGCTCTGCTACTCTGGCGAAATCCTAAACAAATCGTCGGTAATATCCAGCAAGTCCCAGAAAACTCCTGATCTCAGCTACTGACTTTGGTGTCGACCAGTCTCTGATAGCCTCTATCTTCGCCCGGTCAACTGAAATGACATCACCTAAAACGACATGCCCTAGAAATTTCACTATCACGACCCGAAATATTAGCTCGTGACCAGCACTTGAATCACGCCATGTCTAAAGGCGTAATGGAATTCAAGTAAGCTGAAACCCAGAAATCTAAACCTTTTAAGTAAAATAAAGGAGGTGAGGTTTTGAAATAAGGCATAATGAAATCAAGTTTTCTTAATGCATAGAAAAGGAAAATGAATGATTCAAGTGAAATTTACTAGTTTGAAAACATGTTTCGTCTCTTTGAAAATTTTAACAGCACCTCCTTTTTTATATTTTGATCAAAAACCATAAATACATAATAATGATAAAGGCATCCCCAAGCGGGAGCTAGCTCTTCGCCAAACGGCGGATCACAACCACGCAATACAGCATAAATAGATATACGACGCCCAACGGCGAAGTTCACCACAAAAGATAAAGAAATGAGCAAGATATAACCCCCAAAGTGAATATAAAACCCATCGCTCAAATCTCGCAACTATGAGTCTCACTAAGTCTCATCACTTATATAATTTACAACTTTTGATTGATGGATGGAGTTAACTAAATACAATAAGAAATATAATAAAAGAGTGGGTACGATACAAATGTCCCACCTACCAATGCAAAACACCCGAATGGAACTGTGTGCCAGCGAAGCCGCTACTGATCCAAGCGGTCAACCTGCAAGAACTGTGGCACAACGGGGGTGAGTTGCCAATCATGAATAGAAAAATATCTACAAATAGAAATCGAATAAACAACGACTCCTAGGTCAACTATATCAAAAGATAATACTATGATATCTAGGGTGACCGGGCCGTATATGTGCCAACAAGGTAGTCATTACCTATATGCATGCGGATAACATCCAACAGTAATAATCAATGCATGTATACGGATATCGTCTAGCCATAATCAAGGTATGCAGATATGTGGATCTCGTCCACCCATAAATCAATGTCTATAAGCATGTGTATAACCTCCAATAGTAAAATCAGTGTATGTATGTATGTGGATCCAGTCCATGCGTCAACCACTGACGCAACAATATCATGCATGTAAATATCATAAAAGAGTGTGCATGAAGGTATGAGGATATATATATCAACGGTGTCCCTCCCGACACATCAAAATCATGGAACCTGGGTGCCTAGCATCGACACTCGAAAACATCATGAAAACTGTCCCCAGCATCGGCACATAAATCCTCATATATCGGGCTCCATTAGTCTGGATCGGCCCACGGGCTCTGTCTGCGGAATCAACCCTCGGCCCCAGCAGTACGGGTCGGCCCGTATCCATCTCGCTACTCCGGTCGGTATCCTCCGGATAACCGCCGAGTCTAAATACTATCACCGGTAGGTAGTGCTCCCCTGCCGGGCTCACCGTCTAACATATACGAGTCTTCTTGCCTCGGGGTACCTCACCGGGTCCACCATGTAATCGCAGACGGTGCCTACCGCTCCTCGAATCGGGTTTCACATGCCACTCTCAGAACCGAGAAAACGCATAGTGGACGCACTGAAATATCATATCAAGAGAAACCGGGTTTTTAAAACAGTACATACTTTCTTTTGAAATAGCCACGGTTCTCAAATCCAGAAATCTCATGAAAACAGTATATCTCAATGCGTAAAAGCGTAGAGCATAATGTATGCGACATATAACAGAAATGTAAGCACATCAATAAATATATCACGCAACCTGGAACAGTGATATGACATATTAAGGGGAAACCGCTCTTTTAAAATGATTCCAGTTTTTTAAAATATAACATGCGGTTCCCAATCTCTATGTATATGCGCAAGTATAAATGTACCAATGTATGTGTGCACAAATATGGATGTACAAGTGTGTATATCCGCAAGTATGAATGTATCAATGTATATGTGCACGAATATGGATATACAAATGTGTATATCCGCAAGTATGAATATATTAATATATATGTGCATGAATATGGATATACAAATGTGTATATCCGCAAGTATGAATGTATCAATATATATGTGCATGAATATGGATATACAAATGTGTATATCCGCAAGTATGAATGTATCAATGTATATGTGCACGAATATGGATATACAAATGTGTATATCTGCAAGTATGAAGGTATCAATGTATATGTGCACGAGTATGAATGTATCAATGTATATGTGCACGAATATGGATATACAAATGTGTATATCCGCAAGTATGAAGGTATCAATGTATATGTGCACGAATATGGATATACAAATGTGTATATTCGCAAGTATGAATGTATCAATGTATATGTGCACGAATATAGATATACAAATGTGTATAAAAGCAAGTATGAATGTACCAATGTATATGTGCATGAATATGGATATACAAATGTGTATATCCGCAAGTATGAATGTATGAATGTATATGTGCACGAATATGGATATACAAATGTGTATATCCGCAAGTATGAATGTATCAATGTATATGTGCACAAGCAGGTTATGCGAAGAGTCACATCATGATGCAGCAATCCTACTGTGTAGTGACATGGCAATTATCGATGATGAAGTGTGTGAGCTTACAATCTGTGTACGTGTAACATATGCATCTTCGATAATGGTGCAAGTGTACTAGCAATGGTATAAGCAATGCGATGGAAATAATATGAATGCATCATAAAGTAAATCATCAGCTAAAAGCTAAAGCTATAAGGTATACGTAACTATCATATGTCCGAGTCGGTGAATCTATCAATAGGTATCTAGCCTCACAACATCACGTACGGTATGATCCATCGTACGGCATCCTCTAGTCAAGGGTAAGGATCAATCATCAAATCAAGCTCATCACGCAGAGAAAATCATCGTACGGCGGCATTAAGCTAAAAGGAATCCTATCATCCTATACGACAAATGAGGGTACGGCCTAATATCACATACGGCCTATTATCCAGGATTCACAACATTCTATATATATATATACACCTATATCCCAGGTCACATCTGCAATAATCTCATATCAGGGGACCGGCAGGATATAAATCATCTCGATCGACTCATATCCGTATACCATCATATCATCATATCATCATCTCATCATATCATCAAATCCATCTTGTATTCTTGCATCGCATTTATGTCTCATATCATGTCGAGTTTACATAAACATGCTATCTCTACTAAGTATAAATATCTAATCTAACAAACACACCCGAACCATACAATCGGATTTTTAAAGAAGTGAATCGTAGTTTTGAAAATAGGGGTTACGGTGTTTTTAAAGAAAAGATATCATTTGAAAATCCGTAACATCCCTCAAGGTATACATTTAAAAGATACATACGATTCTTTGGTTTAGAAAAAGGTATGGTTCGGATGACGCATCTACATCGACTATCTAGTCCTACAGTACCCTAAGCGGTAATATCGCTAGACGCCATCCTATGACAGTAGTAACATATCACTTCTAACTATCCTCTAGTTTCTAATATGGTTTCGTAGCTATCTCATTCTAACCCTAGTTTTCTAATCTAGGTTTCCTAACCATATTCTATAAATTAGTCTTCCATCAAAACTTTGCGGGGATGCTATACGCCATCCACCCGACTTCCCCGGTAGATATAGATCTACTCACCGTGGTCTTCGCTCGCCGAAGTCGATGACGCCACGCTCCATCGCCTCGGAACCCACACAAAGGTACCTACAATAACAACACATATCGTAACGATATTAAAATCAAGTTCTAAAATCCAAAATGGCACGCGCATTGCACCTATAGCATATGCGTACAAAATCAGCCAAACAACCCTTGTTGTTGATGTATGAACATTCAACAACCAAAACGAATCCAAATATCAAAACTCATCATTTAAAATACGGAAACATATCCTAAATCACACACAAGTGTTCCCAGATTTTGACTCAGGTCAAATAAAGCCAAGCAAACAAGTATAGGGTGATGTATATAGTATAGGTGAGCTACTGAACCAACCTAGGCTTCTACATTCACTAAGTGGCTGGCCACTACCTCCTAAAATCCGATCTCGCCGGCCAGGGGGTCTCTGTTAGGGTTCATCAGGTCAGAGAGGTCTCCTAGTAGTATATATAGGCCACTAGTATTGTTTGGTTGCCTCGGTAATTCCCTGGGTTGCTCCAGATACCCCACAGGCACACTATAAGTCACAAAACTGATATGGGTCAATTCTTGAGTTCGTGCAACGGGTTCAGCCCTATGGCTCAGGTCATGAATCGTGTTACCAAGGTCATGTAACACTCCTAACTGCTCCCAGATTTCACCTATGGCCCTTACCTAAAAATCCAGTAAGACCAAACATCACAAAACCACTTCAAACAGCTACCCTAACAATTACGGCCCCCCAGTCCCCTACAGGGCCGACGTCGCCGGATTTGGTCCAATGGTCGCCGGCCAAAACCGGTGGGAAGGGGTTAGGGTTTCAGGTGAACACTCCAGGTCTTGAGCACAACACTAGCACACTGTTTTTTTTTTCCCGGTGAGTGCTCGGGGTTACAGCAGGTCAGCAGCATCACAAAACGACATCTAAAACACGATATCTCACAAAACTAATCTAAAGGGAAGAAATTATACCTCATCTAGTCCACTCTAGGCAACACTAATTTCCCAACGTCGTCAAAATCCTACTTTGCTCGGTTCATCGTGTAGAGGAAGAGATGGTGACTAATTTTTGTGAAGGGAGTGTAGGGTTTTGGGGATTTATTGGAGGTAGATCTAGGGTTTAAGTGGAGGGTTATGGAGTTGAGAAGATGAGGAAGGAGATGAAAAAAATATTGGGGATATGAAATGGCAGCAGCAGCCCCCCTCTCTCTCTCACAATCACACACACACTCTCTCTCCCAAAAGCCCACCTAACATAATCATTATGTCTCCCCTTTGACCTTTTCTTTTTCTCATTTCTTTTTCTCACCAAAAACAACACATACACCCATATAAAACCATAAATGAAATAACATGTAACCAAATGAAATATGTCATAGTGCACTAACCATGAAAACTGTAGAAATACGGATTTGGTTTAATCGCGATTAGCAGTGCACTAATCGGGATTTTATCAAAACTGAATTTAATAAATTTTCAAAATGCCAAATCCTTTAAATATATTTTTAAATGAATAAATCATTTTAATTTCCAATTATTTCGCAATTATTGGTATATATTTATACCCATTTTCGAAAACCCCAATTTCGCAAATCGGGCAGTTTTCGGGAAAAAATATTATTTTAATATTAAATTCCAAAAATAATATTTTATATTTTCTGAAATGTTACAGTCTTTCCCCTTAAATAAATTCGGTCCCCGAGTTTAAATTTAAACCCCTAAAATCTAAAACATTTCAATAATCGGCTCAAAACAACGGGGCTCCGAAATCATGGAAAACGCAGAAATAACACAACGCACCAAGTGCGCATGAAAACGAGTAAAAGACTCAAAATCGAACTCCTTCAAGCGTCACGCAAATCATCAGATTTGCACGCATATCCTCGGAGTTACAATAGAGATGCAGGTCTCGAAATCTGAAATCCAATACACACTAGTCAAATACTATAATACGTGTATAGTACGCATCCTTGAAAACTCCAAAATCTGAATAAAATACATGCAAACATCTTTTCTAAATTGTTGAGTGATGCGTAACTCACGGCTTAACTGACGGACGCTCATTTTAAAATAATTATATATATCCATATATGTTTTCTTAAATACACGTTCCGTCGTTTTCAAAATATCCCAAAAGGTTTTCCCTTATAAACGTTCGTGTCGCTCACGGACACGTAGAAAATAGCGAGACTATAGCTCCTCTTTTCAAAAACCTCTTGGTAAACTTTTAATGCATGCAAAGTACTCGGGTACTGTCCTCGGATCAGTCATGTTTGGCTACTACATAATATAGTGCCCAACATGAAAACAAAGTGCTCAAAAGAAAAATAAGCCTCAAAAGGCGTACCCAATAATCACATGCGTCTGGTGCGCGTGTAAATCAAATCCAAATACAGGTACCACAATACGCACAAGGGAAAACTAAGTGCAACGAATGTGCACAAAAGTATCTGTCCAGTGCAACGGGTGTGCACGACAACAATACCAAGTGCATCTAAAGTACACTAAAATTTCAATCCCATGCATCCGGTGTGCACAGAATCACATCTCATATCATGCGCCCAACATGCGCGAAAATCCAACTCAAGTGCATATGTCCCGCACGAATGAAATCGCATCCAATATGCACGGAAGAAAATCCAAATCAAGAGCATCCCACATGCACGAGTAAAATCTCACTCAAGTGCATCCGGTGCGCACAAAATCCAAAATCAAGCGCCTAATATGCGCAAAAATCCAACCAAAACGCATCGGGTCCGTAAAAGCATATAGTGCAGTAACATGCATGAAAACGAACGGCGAGCGCCAACGCGTACGAAAATTCAAATCTGGTAAAACGAATGCTCAAGGATATAAATCGGGTGCAACCAAGGTACGGGGTATAAATCCAGTGCGACAACGCATAAGTACCCGTCCAGTGCAACAAATGCAAGAATGCAATCTAGTGCAGCAAACGCACGAAATACAAATACAGTGCATCCGGTGCACGAAATACAAATACAGTGCATCCAGTGCACGAAATACAAATACAGTGCATCCAGTGTACGAAATACAAATACGGTGCATCCTGTGCCCAAAATACCGATCAATAACTCAAATGCATAACCAGCAACACCGAGTGTACCAAGGTGTACAAAATCGTAAACGTGTGCAACTGCGTGCACAAAACGCATATCAATGCACTACAGGCACATATCAGCTATACCGAGTGCAAAAATCAACTCGAGTGTGTACCACACGCACAAAATCAAATCACCATATGAAATCCACGAAATCATAGACATGTGCAACCAAGGCACAAAACCGATATCAAGTGTGATAAATATGCACAAATCAAAAACCAATACAATGGTGTATAAAAACATATCTCAAGTGCAATAACTATGCACAAAATGTAAATACCCAGTAGGTGCAGCCATGGTGCACGAAATCAATATCAGGAAACTCGTCATCAAAACTCAAATCCAAGCGATATAAACGTGATACTCCGATCACAAACGCAAATCGCAACAAAGGACATTGAGGTACACCTCCTACAATGTCGAAAAATGAATCGGTGCGCCTAGAACCGGTGGAACAAGAATATCCGCTCACCTCCTACTCACGGTCTGGCGCCTTCTATCTCTCGGTCTTCTTTTTCTCTGTGGATTACTACTCTTGCAATCCATCAGCTCATCGGCCCTGTCAGGTGTGCTAACGGGGACGATTCCATTCTGTCACTTCTCTGGTCATCTCTCGGTCAATCATCACGACCACTTGTAAGGCAGCACATCACTGGCGTCGACCTCTGGCCCTCTGAATACTCGTGACACAACTGATCCTGGGTGCAAATCTCATTACAGCAGTGTCCTGGAAGGAATCCTGCTCAAGGTCTCTTCCGATCTCGCATATGCCGAACTGTACGGAGGCTGGTACTCTTGCATAATCTTCTCTCATTTTCTGGACATCTGCGTGTTCAGTACACCTTCCCTCGGGAAAAGGCCATATCCCAACGCCTCTGTGTACATATCAGATCCCTAATCTCGACGGGGAGTAGCAACAGCTCATCAGCATCGCGCATGAACCTCTGGCTCCACTCACCTTTGTCATCATCCGCTTCGACGTCACGTCATGCTATCTATGTACTGCAACGGTTCTCAGCCACGGTCAATCCGAAATCTCTCACACGGACTCAAAATCACGTACTCTGTATCTTCATCGCTCTGTAGAAGATATCTGGCCGAACGTGTCCTCGGGAACTCGCCCCAATCATCGGAGGAATACTCTATACTCGCCCGCTCTCGATCACTCACAACGCATCTGGGTGAGGTCCTCTATCCGAAGCTGGTCAGCTTGCTGATCTCTTATCACATGGTATCTGGACGACGTCAAACTTTTCGATCGAGTCATCGAGGTCCCAAAATTTCCTGAAAGCTCAACACCTGAGCACAGTCTAAAAATATCTGATACATACCACAGCACCTCTAGACCAGCCGTAGAAGGGCAAACCCAAGCCTCATTGATGGCACCGCTAAACTGCCACAAACCCTAAGGTTCAAAGCGGTTCCATGGTCATCAGGTCGAGTTAGGGTTTCATTCTTCTAGAAGGTCCACAGAATTACCTGCATGTTCCTCCGAACACTTTAAACTTGGGAAAATGGTTTCCTGACACTCGTTCGAACCTTTTAGCCTCGCCTATACAACATGTGAATGTTCTCCACCCGCATGCTAAGCAATGCCTCAATCCTCCAGGAAAGGCGATACATCGGCGGTCATCTCTGGATCGGTCTGCTCTAGATCTGAGTAAGACTCTCCACAATGGAATCTTCAACTCAACTGGGCCTGCGTCGACGCATCAATCTGACGAATCACCTTCGTCTCTCAACTCGGGATAGACTAGCTATCATCTGTCGCACTCTGCCCGGAAGCTCCGACGATCTTAGCTCGTAAGCTCTGGAAGCGACATCTTATCAATCTCAGCAACAGCTGGGTCATCTCTAGCAATGGCCCGATCATCCGGTGTAAAACCAAGCACTCGCCTCCACAAGAGCCACAACGTAACACTACCTCAAGACATTCCCTTGTCACCAGAAAACACAATGGTCGGCCCTCGTACCAGACGAGCTCGCCCTGACCGTAACACTAGCAGCAGCTCAAACCGTGCTCACACATGGTACAGGAGCCTCAATCGAGTATCGAAGCAAGCAGATCAACGGCATGAGAGGAAACGACAGATCCAGAATGGATACATGATCATAAGAAGGAACAACATCAATGGGAGTATGATCATGGAAACAAATAGAATCAAGGATCTCAAATGGATGTATAATCATGGATACGAAGAGAATCACTGATCTCGAAAATATGTACATCCTAAGGTTTCTTAAGTGGAGTATCGTATCGTAAATATGCCACGGAACATACGTACGGTACGTCACTCTACTCAAGCTACCTATTCTATCAATCAGGGTCAGCCTATGAAACGGAAGTTCGGGTCTAATACCCCCCGTCCAAGTCTAAGTTCCGTAAGGTCAAGCCTAGGTTCCGAAATACATACCCGCCCTAGACTCCGTATAGTCAAACATAGACTCGAACAAAGGTTAAACCTAGCGCTCTGATACCAACTTTGTCACGACTCGAAATATTAGCTCGTGACCAGCACTTGAATCACGTCACGTCTAAAGGCGTAACGGAATTCAAGTAAGCTGAAACCCAGAAATCTAAACCTTTTAAGTAAAATAAAGGGGGTGAGGTTTTGAAATAAGGTATAATGAAATCAAGTTTTCTTAATGCATAAAAAAGGAACATGAGTGATGCAAGTGAAATTTACTAGTTTGAAAACATGTTTCGTCTCTTTGAAAATTTTAACAGCACCTCCTTTATATATTTTGATCCAAAACCATAAATACATAATAATGATAAAGGCATCCCCAAGCCGGAGCTAGCTCTTCGCCAAACGGCGGATCACAACCACGCAATATAGTATAAATAGATATACGACGCCCAACGGCGAAGTTCACCACAAAAGATAAAGAAATGAGCAAGATATAACCCCCAAAGTGAATATAAAACTCATCGCTCAAATCTCGCAACTACAAGTCTCACTAAGTCTCATCACTTATACAATTTACAACTTTTGATTGATTGATAGAGTTAACTAGATACAATATGAAATATAATACAAGAGTGGGTACGATACAAATGTCCCACCTACCAATGCAAAACACCCGAATGGAACTGCGTGCCAGCGAAGCCGCTACTGATCCAAGCGGTCAACCTGCAAGAACTGTGGCACAACGGGGGTGAGTTGCCAACTCGTGAAGAGAAAAATATCTACAAGTAGAAATCGAATAAACAATGACTCCTAGGTCAACTATATCCAAAGATAATACTATGATATCTAGGGTGACCGGGTCGTATATGTGACAACAAGGTAGTCGTTACCTATATGCATGCGGATAACATCCAACAGTAATAATCAATACATGTATACGGATATCGTCTAGCCATAATCAAGGTATGCAGATATGTGGATCTCGTCCACCCATAAATCAATGTCTATAAGCATGTGTATAACCTCCAATAGTAAAATCAGTGTATGTATGTATGTGGATCCAGTCCATGCGTCAACCACTGACGCAACAATATCATACATGTAAATATCATAAAAGAGTGTGCATGAAGGTATGAGGATATATATATCAACGGTGTCCCTCCCGACACATCAAAATCATGGAACTTGAGTGCCTAGCATCGACACTCGAAAACATCATGAAAACCGTGCCCAGCATCGGCACGTAAATCCTCATATATCAGGCTCCGTCAGTCTGGATCGGCCCACGGGCTCCGTCTGCGGAATCGGCCCTCGGCCTCAGCAGTACGGGTCGGCCCGTATCCATCTCGCTACTCCGGTCGGTATCCTCCGGATAACCGCCGAGTCTAAATACTATCACCGGTAGGTAGTGCTCCCCTGCCGGGCTCACCGTCTAACATATACGAGTCTTCTTGCCCCAGGGTACCTCACCGGGTCCACCATGTAACCGTAGACGGTGCCTACCGCTCCTCGAATCGGGTTTCACATGCCACTCTCGGAACCGAGAAAACGCATGGTGGACGCACTGAAATATCATATCAAGAGAAACCGGGTTTTTAAAACAGTACATACTTTCTTTTGAAATAGCCACGGTTCTCAAATCCAAAAATCTCATGAAAACAGCATATCTCAATGCGTAAAAGCGTAGAGCATGATGTATGTGACATATAACAGAAATATAAGCACATCAACATATATATCATGCAACCTGGAACAGTGATATGACATATTAAGGGGAAACCTCTCTTTTAAAATGATTCCGTTTTTTTAAAATATAACATGCGGTTCCCAATCTCCCAATAAAATCAGTTATCTATGTAAGTACAATATGTATATGCGCAAGTATAAATGTACCAATGTATGTGTGCACAAATATGGATGTACAAGTGTGTATATCCGCAAGTATGAATGTATCAATGTATATGTGCACAAATATGGATGTATAAGTGTGTATATCCGCAAGTATGAATGTATCAACGTATCTGTGCACGAATATGGATATACAAATGTGTACATCCGCAAGTATGAATGTATCAACGTATATGTGCACGAATATGGATATACAAATGTGTATATCCGCAAGTATGAATGTATCAATATATATGTGCACGAATATGGATATACAAATGTGTATATCCGCAAGTATGAATGTATCAATGTATATGTGCACGAATATGGATATACAAATGTGTATATCCGCAAGTATGAATGTATCAATGTATATGTGCATGAATATGGATATACAAATGTGTATATCCGCAAGTATGAATGTATCAATGTATATGTGCACGAATATGGATATACAAATGTGTATATCCGCAAGTATGAATGTATCAATGTATATGTGCACGAATATGGATATACAAATGTGTATATCCGCAAGTATGAATGTATCAATGTATATGTGCACGAATATGGATGTACAAGTGTGTATAACCGGCACAAGCAGGTTATGCGAAGAGTCACATCATGATGCAGCAATCCTACTGTGTAGTGACATGGCAATTATCGATGATGAAGTGTGTGAGCCTACAATCTGTGTACGTGTAATATACGCATCATCGATAATGGTGCAAGTGTACTAGCACAGGTATAAGCAATGTGATGGAAATAATATGAATGCAGCATAAGGTAAATCATCAGCTAAAAGCTAAAGCTATAAGGTATACGCAACTATCATATGTTCGAGTCGGTGAATCTATCAATAGGTATCTAGCCTCATAGCATCACGTACGGTATGATCCATCGTAAGGCATCCTCTACTCAAGGGTAAGGATCAATCATCAAATCAAGCTCATCACGCACGGAAAATCATCGTACGGCGGCATTAAGCTAAAAGGGATCTTATCATCCTATACGACAAATGAGGGTACGGCCTATTATCCATGATACACAACATTCTATATATATATATATATATAACCCTATATACCTATGTCCCAGGTCACATCTGCAATAATCTCATATCAGGGGACCGGCAGGATATAAATCATCTCGATCGACTCGCATCTGTATACCATCATCTCATCATATCATCAAATCTGTCTTGTATTCTTGCATCACATTTATGTCTCATATCATGTTGAGTTTACATAAACATGCTATCTTTACTAAGTATAAGTATCTAATCTAACAAACACACCCGAACCATACAATCGGATTTTTAAAGAAGTGAATCGTAGTTTTGAAAATAGGGGTTACGGTGTTTTTAAGGAAAAGATATCATTTGAAAATCCGTAACATCCCTCAAGGTATACATTTAAAAGATACATACAATTCTTTGGTTTAGAAAAAGGTATGGTTCGGATGACGCATCTACATCGACTATCTAGTCCTACAGTACCCTAAGCGGTAATATCGCTAAATGGCATCCTATGACAGTAGTAACATATCACTTCTAACTATCCTCTGGTTTCTAATATGGTTTCGTAGCTATCTCATTCTAACCCTAGTTTCCTAATCTAGGTTTCCTAACCATATTCTATAAATCAGTCTTCCATCAAAACTTTGCGGGGGTGCTATACGCCATCCACTCGACTTCCCCGGTAGATATAGATCTACTCACCGTGGTCTTCGCTCGCCGAAGTCGATGACGCCACGCTCCATCGCCTCGGAATCCATGCAAAGGTACCTACAATAACAACACATACGTAACGATATTAAAATCAAGTTCTAAAATCCAAAATGGCACGCGCATTGCTCGTAGGTTAGAACCTATAGCATATGCATACAAAATCAGCCAAACAACCCTTGTTGTTGATATATGAACATTCAACAACCAAAACGAATCCAAATATCAAAACTCATCATTTAAAATACGGAAACATATCCTAAATCACACACAAGTGTTCCCAGATTTTGACTCAGGTCAAATAAAGCCAAGCAAACAAGTATAGGGTGATGTATATAGTATAGGTGAGCTACTGAACCAACCTAGGCACCTACATTCACCAAGTGGCCGGCCACTACCTCCTAAAATCCGATCTCGCCGGCCAGGGGGTCTCTGTTAGGGTTCATCAGGTCAGAGAGGTCTCCTAGTAGTATATCTAGGCCACTAGTATTGTTTGGTTGCCTCGGTAATTCCCTGGGTTGCTCCAGATTCCCCATAGGCACACTATATGTCACAAAACTGATATGGGTCAATTCTTGAGTTCGTGCAACGGGTTCAGCTCTATGGCTCAGGTCATGAATCGTGTTACCAAGGTCATGTAACACTCCTAACTGCTCCCAGATTTCACCTATGGCCCTTACCTAAAAATCCAGTAAGGCCAAACATCACAAAGCCACTTCAAACAGCTACCCTAACAATTACGACCCCCCAGTCCCCTACAGGGCCGAGGTCGCCGGATTTGGTCCAATGGTTGCCGGCCAAAACCGGTGGGAAGGGGTTAGGGTTTCAGTTGAACACTCCAGGTCTTGAGCACAATACTAACACACTGTTTGTTTTCCCAGTGAATGCTCGGGGTTACAGCAGGTCAGCAACATCACAAAACGACATCTAAAACACGATATCTCACAAAACTAATCTGAAGGGAAGAAATTATACCTCATCTAGTCCACTCTAGGCAGTACTAACTTCCCAACGTCGTCAAAATCCTACTTTGTTCGATTCATCGTGTAGAGGAAGATATGGTGACTAATTTTTGTGAAGGGAGTGTAGGGTTTTGGGGATTTATTGGAGGTAGATCTAGGGTTTAAGTGGAGGGTTATAGAGTTGAGAAGATGAGGAGGGAGAAGAAAAAAAGATTGGGGATATGAAATGGCAGCAGCAGTCCCCCCCCCTCTCTCACAATCACACACACACTCTCTCTCCCAAAAGCCCACCTAACCTAATCATTATGTCTCCCCTTTGACCTTTTCTTTTTCTCATTTCTTTTTCTCACCAAAAACAACATATACACCCATATAAAACCATAAATGAAATAACATGTAACCAAATGAAACATGTCATGGTGCACTAACCATGAAAACTGTAGAAATACGGATTTGGCTTAATCGCGATTAGCAGTGCACTAATCGGGTTTTTATCAAAAATGAATTTAATAAATTTTAAAAATGCCAAATCCTTTAAATATATTTTTAAATGAATAAATCATTTTAATTTCCAATTATTTCACAATTATTGGTATATATTTATACCCTTTTTCGAAAACCCCAATTTCGCAAATCGGGCAGTTTTCGGGAAAAAATATTATTTTAATATTAAATTCCAAAAATAATATTTTATATTTTCTGAAATGTTACATTCACCTTGTTGAGCCAGAATTCTCACTTGCTCAGTTTGGCATAGAGTTTCTTCTTCCTAAAAATTTGCAACACTGCGCACGGGTGCTCGGTATGTTCCTCCCGACTCCTGAAGTAGGCTAGTATGTCATCGATAGACACCTCAACTGTGGGTTATGGATCCACCACGCTTCCACTGTGCAACACTGATAAAAACTTAGAGGTATGAAACTTGATAAGACAAATTCGAAGAAACGAAGACGTGAGAATGCATCAGGTTCGGAATTAAACGTAAGCAGGAATAGGATCGTCAAGGAAAAGTACAAGGATGAAGAAATGGAAACAGATTTGAAAACTCGGAAACGATATAAGATAACAAGAGAGATAGAGATTCGACAATCAAAACCAGAATATGCGGTATGGTAATACTCAATCGAGAAGGGAATCAAAAGTAGAATTCAAAGTCACACAAGCAGAGTACCATATTGTAACTATATTGCAGTTCATAGTTACAACCACATTACTCTACTAAGTTACCCAAAACTCTACCAAATATGGTAAAAATATGTGGAAGGAGACACTATATGAATCCTAGTCAAGAATAACAAGTTTACAACCTAAACTGAATGGGCGACTTAAATTTTCAAGCCCAGTCGAAAACTGTAATCTCATTCTAAAGCCGGTGCTCTGATACCAACAAAATCATATCACGCCCTACTTCCCAAAATACGGAATACGAGGTATGACTAGGCCAACAATGCTCTTACGGTCAAGGAATAATCTTGCCGTAGTCACACTTCGGTTTCTAGCATTACATGGTAATCGGTAAACACATCACGAACTAAAGGAAATCACAATCGCTACTTTATTACATTTAATCAAAATGAGTTCACTTGATATAAAGAGTTCAATAATAAGATAAACTACTAACCAAAATAACAAAGTTCTTTATTGAAAGCAAAAGGCGATAGCACGGATGTCACTGTCTAAATCTCCGCAATCTTGTAGGGCAAGTCCTGATCCTGAGCTAGGTCAACTTCATCTTCTGAGTATGCATACTTAGGTCGTTAGGGCGAAACAATATATTAATATGTATAGTTTTGCAATAAAATAAACATGAAATAGCAGGCATGTAAATAACGACAAATGAGCATGAAATAATAGGCACAAGTAAACAGTATAGCATGTGTATCAAACCCGTAATCAATACAATGTCCATGTCACTGAACCTATCAATCTCTAAGTCAATTTGAAATCGATTGGTGAAAAAGAGTTGTCGTGTTTAACAAGGGTCTCATGCATACCTAAGACTACAGTCTACTGTGCCCAGGACATAACCCTGAAGCTATGCCGCTAGGCCCACGACCTAATCGGTGTGTGTATGTGTATGCGTATATCGCTGTTCAAATGATCATCCTCTAAACACTATACCTCGCTGAATACGAGTTCGATTCCACTCTCGATTTCCTTATTTTTTAGGTTACAGTACATGTTCATGTATCGAATTGGTTGTATATAAGTACACGTCACTTTCACGGTTCAATCCCATTTTCACTTATATCACTTTCAATTTCAATCACTATCACTGGCGTATTTGTCACACCCAATCGATACTACTTATCACTCAACAATGCGCTATAGTTACTAGGGTGTCAATGCAAATGATCACTAATCACTGAAGGTATAACAGTCACACAATATAATAGAAATGCAGTAAAATATACTACGAGTAAAACATAGGCAGCCGGTGTCATTCGGTTTAGAAAATTCACAGTAATTTATATGTGCAGAATCAAGCAAAATAATATAAAAGTCATAAATAGTAGACTCAATTATCTAGACAGTAAAATTGGTTTCATACCAATCAAGGTAATAGTTAGGGAGATATGATCGTTTTAAAACAGATGTCCACTGCTGGAATTCCAGTTTCTGAACTTGAAGTCCAACTTCGAACGCATTTTTCTATTAGCTATGTTCGGAATTCAATGAAATACATATTTATCAGTTAATATTCTAACGCAGTATACGAATCGGTAATATCCTTCGTATGCATGGGGTTACGATCTATTTAGTGTCACTATGTATAAACTGTTACTGCAGTAAACAGCCAGACATGTCGACAATATAAATTATGTTATAAATATCAAACTGTGATGGAATTTGGTAAAACTAGTAGCATATGAAAGTTAAATCAATTTTATACGCATCGATATAGGACTCCATACATTTGCATTTTTGAACAAGGATTACATGTGCTTAAAAACAGGTTTTAACAGAGATTACTGCTATGGACTGTAGTCCAGAGCCGTATTTTCATCCAAATTTCATTATCTTAACTGATCAATACTTAGTAACCATATAAAGAGAGTTAAGAGTTATCTAGTTGGATTCGATACGAGTCCTGAAATGTTTCATTTAGAGTTATATTCAATTTAATATGAATTTTATGTCACCAAATGGGGGCATCATTCCATGGTGTAAACGCCAATAATTTTCAACCCAAATTCCAACACGATATTCGTTATCGGTAAAGGGATTTATTGGCCACAACTTCTGTCATTTTAAAATAGGTTTTGGTTTAGGTTTTCGTATCGAACACCTAGCTTATGTATGATATCAAACAAAATATCGGTTTCGTTTAATTGGTCAAGACGAAATTTAATTCATGTAAAGTCTAAACGATTTCACCACAGGATGGTCGACCCGAGTCGGGTCCCAATCACTAAAATTAACGGCGGGGGTTTTCTATTCGCTATTAACTTCACGATATATAATAATAATAATAATAATAATAATAATAATAATAATAATAATAATAATAATAATAATTAACGACTATGATAGCATGATAAACAAGTGAAAGGGTTTCCACTTGTCTAGGGTCGCTGATATAGAAGCGACGGATGTGTAGGGTTCGTTTGGATATACGAGACGGCATGATGCGAGTATGGCTCGAAAGCGACGCTGCTGCGACGAACGTGCGCTGGTGTTGCGACAGCAACTGCGTTGATGACTGTGACCGCTACATAGGCAGAGGCGGTTGCTCAGACGGCGACTGGAACAACGGCAACAACAATGGTTATAGGTGCTCGATGAAATGCTGGAGGGCTTGGCTTGAAGCTTAGGCTCTGTGATGGCGATGACTACTGCGATGGTGAATACGTTGATGACGATTATGGGGCTTGGAAAACATCGATGGAGACAATAGGTGCAACGGCGGCGAGGTGATGATGGCACCAGTGATGGATTCTCGGGTATGGGTTTTGAAGAGGATCTCATTGGAGTTATGAGGGAAGGAGAGAAAGGAGGTGGTGGTGGTGACGGAGGTGGTTCTGATGAGGAGCTCGTCGGCGGCGGTTATATACGGTGGCTCCGGCGGTGATGGTGGTCGACTATGTGTGTTGGGTTCTCGATTGTAGGGTGAGCGGGAGGAGATGAAGGAGGGCTTGGTGTATGGTGGTTGCGGGAAGAAGAGGGTGGTGGTGGCTCGTCGGCGGAGGGTTGCAGCAGGCGGCGACGGCGGTATGGAGCTTGGCGTGAGCTCGATGAAGGTGGTGAAGGAGGAGCTTGGGTCTCGATCGGAGGAGGAAGGTGAGAGGAGCTCATCGTGGTCGATGGTACTGGCAAGGTAGAGGAAGCTGGTAGTGGTGGTTGCCGGTGGTGGTTCGACGGCAGGCAGGTGATTGAGTTGCAGTGAGAAGAGGGAATTTGAGAGAATAATGGAGAGAGATGGAGATAAGGAGAGAGTTAGAGAGAGAGAGAGAGAGAGAGAGCTCATGGGGGAAATAGAATAGGTTTAGGATTAGAAAATAAACATCTCAATTAAACAACATTTAAATATAGTTAATGCCAATAATACAAATTCCTCATCATTAATACCCAAATTGATAACGTGAGGGAATATGAATAGATGAGGACTAGGGTTCTTAGGTTTTGGATTTAAGAAAAAGAAATGGGGTTTGGGCTTAGGCCTAGGAAAAGAAAAGGGAAGAAATAGAAAATGAAATTTATGGCTTTTGGGTTTTAGGAGCTTGGTTGGGGAAAAATAAATAGAGAAGAAAATATAGAAGGGAAGGGGAAAAATGAACGCGAGTAATAGAGAAATTGGGAAATTAATATTTATTCAAATATGGATACAATAAAAATAACCGGGTATTACACATATATTGATATGGAAGGGTTTGCTAGTATTATATACTCTCTCTATTTCTCTTTATTATTATGTATATAAATACATAATATGTATGTGTGTGTACTTACACACTCTCTCTCTCTCTCTCTCTCTCTCACACACTTGTATGAGATCCAAACTATTATTTGTATATGATATAAATTCTCATGTGTCTGTAATGACATGTGAGAGACATATGGAAAGTAAGGCCACTTGAGAAAATATAAAGAAATTTTCTCAAGCCCTCTCTCTACACAAGACAACATATAGAAAAGAGAAAGTAGAAAAAGATGAGAATATTGTTCATCTTCTTCATTTTCCAAATGAGAGGAGAATAAAAGAAATGGGATAAAAACCAAAAAGAGAGAAGAAAAAAGTGAGCTTTATCCTCATCATCTCCTATCTCTACCTATTAGCAATTTGTTAGAGCTGGTTGCTTCACATTAAAAGTGTTCAAGAGTGAAGTGAGGGCTTGTGATAGTTGCTTTCGAGGTAGATCATTTTCGGCGAGGCGGTCATAGTGTTAGTTATATGTATGTCGTAGAGGCCATTACTGTACATACGATATATATTGTAGTGGATGCTTGGACATATATAGGGAGGACTTCCTTGCTCGACATGATAGTACGCTATCTGGTTGCTCTTTATCTTAACATGTACTCTGATTGTCTATATGTTACATGTTGATAAAGCCCTTAGGATATGTACTCGACTACTGGGACTATGATGAGATCATACTAGTGGGGCCACGGTAGTCGACGAGTACATCCTATAACTGTTCCTAGTCGAGGGTATATCGAGACAGGGCATCGATACACCAGACTAGACTAGCGTATACGCATCTTGACCCATATGATGGGCGATGGATGATCCCATATCCATCGGTGTTTGACATCAAGGATGGTGTACGGGTGCTCAGTGGAGACTGGATACACTGGACGGACTCGCCGAGAACTCCCAGATGGTATTATACCTCACGTCAGATGGCAGTTCTCTGGTGACACGGGTACAAGTTAGCCTTTAAACCCGAGATCGTCATAGAGTCTTGTGTGATTCCCACTGTGCTTTGATTTCCATCATACCACGTCCAAGAGGGTGTGCAAAAAGGTGGCTTTTGGGTACAGTCCCGAATCACATGGAGGCAGTGAGCGATAGGAGGGGATTCGTCTCTCCCGGTATAGGGAGTTGATGTTGCGCTGTGTTCGATTGGCTATAACTGAAAATCCCTGGCCAGGGTTGCTGAGATTTACTAATAAGTGTTATCAGTAGTTTCTCGAACTGTTATAGACCTCATATTGACATGACTTATCAAGCTACTAGGGTCTGACATTTACCACCCTAGGCGAGATATGCGACATATCAGACGAAGAGACCGGACTGTACGGGAGCGTTACTGATTGGATTCGCAGGAGAATGTACAGGCTTGCTTGTTGATCTTCTGATCGCTCAATACCTGGGTGGCTGTTACGTTTAGCTGACCGCTTGCAGCTTGTGGGTGTTTGATACGATCATCACCTACTGCCGGCGTATTGACGATTCTTTAGAGTCCTACATAGAGGTTTCTTGGTTTAGGCAAAACGGAGTAGGAGCAATATATGATATGTGCAGGACCGAGAACAATGCGTGTATGTGATACCGTATTAGATTCTCGCGATATGTGATATCGGCCGGGTATATGAGATATAGCCAGGTCATCGGATCAAGTGTTGATTCGATGAACTGATACAGATTATATTAGTCGGTTATTTGTGAAATATCCGGATTATCGGATCCAGTGTTGATTCGATAATTTAATGTATAATTATATATTTGATATATTAAATTATATTAACTGATATAAGCTCACTAAAAGATTCTTTTTCTCACTCGGGTAATACATTGATATATATGCGATATATGTTAAATTGTATTATTTTATTTTGTTACAATAAATATTATATATGTGATATATAATATTGTAACATGATATGGTTATTAATGCAACATGTTTAGTGGAGATTAAACATGGTTAGGGTTTGATTTGGGTTAAGCTTTTTTAGAAGTTTCTAGAAGCTTTGCTTTTTGTTTTTGCAAAGATATTTTGTAAAGATATTTAGTTATGATATTTGTTAACCCAACTCAACCCTTGACCTGTTAGGTCCACGTTACCTCTCCCGGTACTTTCGGGGATGCGGAAACGGCAAAACAAAAAATTTTCTAAACTTTGTAACATGGACCGTAAAAGCCGGATCTTTGATAAACCATACACTAGCATCCTAACTTGAGATGTATCTACTCGGTTAGGGGTTATACCTAACTTGAACTCCTTCTTCTTGAAACCTAGTAGAGGTTGATGGTTCTTTCCTCGTAGCCTTCTTCCGTCAAAGATGGATCCACCTGAGGGTTCAACCTTCGGGCTCTTTCTCGAACTTAGAGTGAACTAGGATCTCCGGCTTGCCAAACCTTGAACCCTAAAGAGAGTAGAGAGTATCTATGGGGTGTTTCTCTTTCAAGGAGAGGGATTCTCAACACATGAGAAGGATTCTCCTTGAGCTTGAGGAAGAAGAAGATGAAGTGAGGAGAGAGAATCAATATGATAGAATGAGCTCATTTTCCTTTTGCAACCATAACAAAAGGAAAAAGAATTATCTAATTAATAATAATAATTCAAAATGAAATAGTTGATGGTTGTTTTTGGAATGAACACTATCATCACTTCATTAAATGAATGTAAGCTAGAATCAAGGAGTATCCTTGCAAAGTAATGATGATGGTCAAACATTCAACCATGGTCAACAAGTCAACCATGGTCAACAAGTCAACAAAACCAACCATGACACAATTTCATTTAATTACTATTATTAATTGATATTTCATAAATCCATTAGGGTTTGGAAAAAGACGACTGTCAACTGTGCATACGCACCCATTCCGAAACCCTAATGAAAGACCTCTTCCTCCGCCTCAAACAACTGTGCATACACACCTGCATTCTCGTTCCGAGGAACAAGAATACTGAGAGATAAAAGCAACCCCAAAACATATACCAGTATCTGGCTCAAACCAGAGCCTGCTAGTATAAACCGTCCGGACTCCAAACGTGCACAAGTGCGCGGATGAGAACGAACCCTGCCGCAAAACCATGCGACCTCTACTCAGTTTTGCCCAGAGGCGAATAGCCCTCTGTGTGGGACTCTAAAGACTCGACACTACGCTGGCAGTGGGTTTAACCACAGACCGCAAGCGCCACTAGCTGTGCGTAACGGTCCCCAGGTAGATGCCGATAAGAAGACTGACGAGGTAAAACCCATCTGAACTCCTACTGAGTCTGAATGTGACATTCTCCGTACAGTCCGGTCTGTTCTTCTGATACATCGCATGTCGGGCCTAGGGGGCGGCAAGCGTCAGACCCCTAATAGCGGTACAAGTCGTGTCGGAGTGAAGCCCAGAACACCCTGAGATAGCACTGGAACCTACCAGTATATCTCGCTTGCCCTGGCCAGGGACTACTTGTGTAATGGCTCTCCTAGACACAGCGCGATGTCAACCCCCAATACCGGGAGAGACGAATCCTGTCTAACCGTCACTGCCTCCAAGTGCTTCGGGACTGCTCCCAACTACTACCTGTTTGCACGACTCAGAAGAGCCGTGGTAGGGTAATAATCAAAGAACAGTGGGAACACACTCGAGGCGGAGTGACAGTGTCAAGTCAGCGGACTAAGCTGTACTCATGTCACCTGGGAACTGATAACTGACGATAGGTATAATACCAACCATCAGTTCCCGACGAGTCCTGTCCAGTGTACTCGTAACCTAACGAGCACCCGCATACTATCTCAAGTACGACGTACCGACGGCTGTGGGACAGACCGTCTCCCGTGCTGGGATGAGAAGCGCATACGCTAGTCTACTCCGGAGCATCGATGCCCTATCTCGATACTCCCACGACCAGGGACGTGTATAAGGATGTGCTTGTAGATTACCCAGCCCCCACGAGTGTGATCGCCATCACAACGCCGGTAATCAAGCAAAGATCCTAAGGGCTCTACTAATGCGTATAGGTGATATAATAAATAAACACACAAGTACACATTAAAGCAGAGACGAACCAAGTAGCATACTACTATATTGAGCAAGATTGTCTGTACAACTGTGAATATCCCAAGCTTCCATCAAGTAATATACATACTAGTATGATACAGTAATGGCCTCTAGGGCATATACACTAACAATCTCCCACTTGCACTAAGGCCATGTACTGGCGTATCGAAGACCTATCATCTCGATCAGCCGCTCGAACTGAGTCTGGGGTAAAGCCTTCGTGAATGGGTCCGCAGTGTTGTTCTTTGTGTCCACTCTCCGCACCTCGATCTCCTGGCGATCAATGATCTCCCTGATCAGGTGATACCGCCTTAAGATGTGCCTGGATTTCTGATGGGACCTTGGTTCCTTCGCTAAAGCTATAGCCCCATTGTTATCGCAATACAAAGGTATTGGGTCAACAATGGACGGAACCACCTGAAGTTCACTAATGAACTTCTTCATCCAGACCGTCTCTTTTGCGGCATCGCTTGCAGCAATGTATTCAGCCTCCATCGTCGAGTCTGCGACGGTATCCTGCTTGGAACTCCTCCAACATACCGCCCCTCCGTTGAGGGTAAACACAAAACCCGAGACAGACTTGCTGTCATCTTTGTCACTCTGGAAGCTTGAATCGGTAAAGGACTCGACCCTGAGGTCTTCATTACCGTAAACCAGGAACATCTCCTTAGTCCTTCTCAGGTACTTGAGAATGTTCTTCACTGCTGTCCAGTGGTCCTCCCCTGGGTCTGACTGATACCGGCTTACCGCGCTCAATGCGTAAGCTACATCTGGTCTTGTACATAGCATCGCATACATTATAGATCCTACCGCCGAAGCGTAGGGTATAGTGCTCATGCGAACCCTCTCCTCGTCAGTCTTAGGAGACATCTTCTTGGAGAGGGTAATTCCGTGCAATGCGGGTATGTTACCGCGCTTGGAACCCTCCATACTAAATCTCTTTAGTACGGTCTCTATGTACCTGGACTGCGAAAGTCCCAATAGTTTCTTGGATCTATCTCTATAGATCTTGATCCCCAGAATGTACGAGGCATCACCCAGGTCCTTCATGGAGAACCTTTGTGACAAAAATAGCTTGACCGATTGTAGCATAGGAATATCATTTCCTATCAAAAGAATGTCGTCCACGTACAAGACTAGGAATACGACAGTTCGTCCTACAATCTTCTTATACACACAGGGTTCATCTTCGTTCTTGATGAAATCAAATTCCTTGATTGCCTCATCAAAACAGATGTTCCAGCTCCGCGATGCCTGCTTTAATCCATAAATGGATTTAAGCAACTTGCACACCTTTCCGCTGCTCCCACTGTCTACGAAACCTTCTGGTTGATCCATGTAAACGCACTCTTCCAAACAACCGTTTAGGAAAGCCGTTTTAACATCCATCTGCCAGATTTCATAGTCATGGAAGGCAGCAATGGCAAGTAGGATCCGAATGGATTTGAGCATAGCCACCGGAGAAAAAGTTTCATCATAGTCCAAACCAGGTCTTTAACGAAAACCTTTTGCAACGAGTCTAGCTTTATAGGTTTCCACCTGCCCATCTACACCAAGTTTTCTTTTGTAGATCCATTTGCATCCAACGGGTTTTACCCCAGGTGGAGCAATATCCAAGGTCCACACTTTATTGGCGTACATGGACTCTATTTCGGATTGCATTGCTTCCTGCCATTTATCAGAGTCCCTACTGATAATGGCCTGCCTGAAACTGGTAGGGTCATCTTCTTCCAAGATGCAATCCTCTCGATCCCCGTCTATGAGAAAACCGTAGTATCTCTCGGGTGGATGAGAAATCCTACCAGATCTGCGGAGTGGCTGAGGTTCGTCTGGGGTTATAGAATCTAGCGGTTCCTCCAAATTTTCAGTTACATTTTGTGGTCGCTGAATTTCTTCCAGTTCTACCGAACTCCCACTAGTTTCTTTTGCAAGAAACTCCCTTTCTAAGAAGGTGGCGTGGCGAGATACAAACACCTTCTGTTCCTCAGTGTGGTAGAACAGATATCCCAGTGAGTTTTTAGGATATCCCACAAATTTACATAGAACTGATCGTGCCTCTAGCTTGTCCGGTTTCTGTGTCTTCACATAGGCCGGACAACCCCATATCTTAATAAACTTCAGACATGGTTTCTTACTGCTCCATATTTCATACGGAGTTTTAGGCACAGATTTGGACGGAACTTGATTCAAAAGGTATGCCGCTGTCTGAAGCGCATGTCCCCAGAATGAAAGAGGTAACTCAGCACTACTCATCATGGAGCGAACCATATCCAATAGGGTACGATTCCTCCGCTCCGATACACCGTTGTGCTGTGGTGTATAAGGAGGTGTAAGCTGAGAGAGAATACCATTCTCTTTTAAGTAATCTAGGAATTCCGTGCTTAAGTACTCCCCTCCCCTGTCAGACCGGAGGATCTTGATATTTTTGCCTGCCTGGTTCTCTACTTCGTTTCTGAATTCCTTGAATTTCTCAAAAGCTTCAGATTTGTGTTTCATCAGATACACATATCCGAACCTAGAGAGATCGTCAGTGAATGTGATGAAGTACGAGAACCCACCCCTTGCATGTATAGACATCGGACCACATACATCACTATGTACGAGTCCCAAGAGCTCTGCTGCTCTTTCTCCATGTCCGGTGAACGGAGATTTGGTCATCTTCCCTTTGAGACAAGACTGACAAGTTTCATAAGATGAAAACTCGAACGTATCCAAGAGTCCATCTTTATGCAACTTACTCAGTCTTTTCTCTCCGATATGACCAAGTCTACAATGCCACAAGTAGGATTCATTCGTATCTGAATTCTTCCTCTTGCGTGTGTTTTGTATATTGAGAACTGTATTCTGATTTAGAACGTAGATACCATTACACAGTGTACCCTCTGCAACGAGTACCTTATGAAGGTAAATGTTCATGATATTCTTTTCAAGAACAAAGTTATATCCATCTTTATCGAGTAAAGAAACTGATATGATGTTGCAAACCATGGAGGGTACATAGTAGCAATCGTTCAAAATCATAGTCTTGCCATTTGGCAATACTAGGTGATATTCACCGACGGCTGCCGCATTAACTTGTGCTCCGTTCGCTACTCTGAGCGACATATCACCCGGTGCAACTTTCCTACTTTTTCTCAATCCCTGTAATAAATTACAGATATGAGATCCTGATCCGGTATCAAGTACCCAGGAGGCAGGGCTGACCGTAAAACAGTTCTCAATTACAAGAACACCTGAAGTAGATGCAAAACCATGCTTCTTCTTCGACTGGGTATCCTGGAAATCCATACAATCCCCTTTCCCATTCTCATACTCATGACTGTTGTCACAAGTTAGAGCTGAACCAACTTTCCCCAGTCCCGAATAAGAATTCGGATCGGTCAAGCGATACATTTTATTATCTTGATTAGGGCGTGAAAAGGTTGCTGCCTGGAGAGAGAGAAAAGAAACACTCAGCGTATGCTCTTGCAAGATTAGATTGGTTTATTAATTTATCTAACCAGGATGTCTCCCACTGTTTACTCAAATTCTTCTTAAAACCTTTTAAAAGAAGAACTAGTCAGGATTTTAATTCATGTCACAATACTTGCTTAACCTTTCAGCCAGGCTAGTGTCGGTACTTCGAGGGAGGTTTTCCAACGCTTTCGCGAAGTTCCTTAATTCAAGAACCTCTTTTCCCTGGGGGCGTAGCCCCGCTAACACCTTTCTAGACACCTACTAGGTTTATAGCATTGATCGTTTAGTGAAATAATCTCCCAAGAGTAATCCAACTCATCAGTGGGATCGGGATCCAACTATCATTGTGTGATGACCTAGATGGAATCCACTCTAGTCACCACACTCCAGAAGGTATGCTAAATCTGCAAGTTTCAGTACTTTTGAAACTCCCGATGTGGTTTTTGCCCCTAGGACCCAAGTGACCTTGACGAATAATCAACAAATCAAAAGGTCCTAGTCAAGTTCAACCCGTCATTATCCAGGATTGCATTAGACCCGCCCGCATGATCCTTGACGAATAATCAACAAAATCATGCGACCGTCCTAACCAATCGCATCTATCAGTGCAACAGAAAATTATTACTCAGCTACCGTTCACTGTGTCTTGACGAATAATCAACAAACGCGGCACGAATACTAGGTATTAATTATCCGAAACGACGGAGGGCTACGGCTGGGCTTTTGGCGAAAAACCCGTTAACGTAATGAATTTGATATCGTTGAAGGAACCTGGTAATCTTTTTGAAAATATAGTGGCGAAAACTTTTGCTAAAGAGGTCACTCCCTGTGAAGGGATCTCGGCTCTTTCCTCGTCGAATGAGGTGCAGGATATTCCAAACTGAATACCTCGATGCAAAGCAAGAATAATCGACTATAGTGAAGTTATTACCCTGACGCAAACTTTTGTCCAAGGGGTCACTCCCGATGAAGGGATCTCAGCCCTTGCCTCGTCGACTGAGGTGCTGGGCATTCACAACCGAATACCGCGATGCAAAACAAAAATTGAACGTCCTTGCAATAACAGCTTTTTTTGAAAAATTGTTCCAACAACGTCTTTTAGGTTTATTTTCTTTCATTAGTTCTTTTAATGCGTCCCATCATTTAAATCCTACCATTGCAGAAAACAACCAAAATATGACGTACGCTTATGCCAATCGCATTCGCCACTGGGCCCCGTCATCACCCGTTAGGTTACTTAACTAACGACAGAGCGGGGGCTGGGCTAGCACGGCTGTAAAACATAAGCAACGCCTAAATAGTTATAAATATAGCAATGATAGACATTACAGATCACAGATGAATACATTGGATATACTAGGAATCCGCAATCCGTTCGAGCCTGCAACGAAAAGCGGATTACACGGTCGCGGTGAATAGCCAAAACCCCACCCAAGACCCCTACGGGTGCGGCAAACTACCCGCCAAGTACCCGGTAGTTTGTGCACCCCTCCATGGGTCTATCCTAGGAGCAAAAACAGTAAAAAGAATTATACAATAACGGCTACAACCCCGACCCGGTTGTGCGGCCATACAAATAATATTATTACATCAATTTACATATTACAAATGAATGAAAGAAAGACAAAAGCTCATCTCACATCCACCCCGGCTATTCACCCGCGACAGTCCAACACATTCATATACACATTCCAATATCAAACACAGATCACAGAGATGTATAACCCCGACTAATCGACTTATAGCGATTAGCCGACGTTCAATACATACAAACATCACAGATATAACCAACATAGTCAAAATGTAGTGAAGTTCGGAAAAAAATACGGAATTATAGACCCCCAAAAACAAATTTCTATTCTGGAAAATCTGGGCACATATAATATATCTCAAAAATCCTAAAACCAATCCAGAGATACACTGCACCAAAATCGAGGCAGAGAGGAGACAAGACGGCCGCGGATCCGCGGCAACATAACTTGCTGTTGCCGCGGAAACGCGGTCGTTTGGTCAGATCTCTGGCTCGTTTTTGGTGGTTATCTTTAAAAAACCCTGAGATGATTTTAGGTGAATAACAAATTTTGTTTTGACCAGAAAAAAATTTAACAGAAACTAGGGTTTTTGAAAAGTTTGGTTTTTGGATTTTTCGGTTCCGAACTTCGTTACACTTCACTACCTAGCTAGTTTATGTTTAGTTAGGCTCTGATACCACTGTTAGGTCCACGTTACCTCTCCCGGTACTTTCGGGGATGCGGAAACGGTAAAACAAAAATTTTTCTAAACTTTGTAACATAGACCGTAAAAGCCGGATCTTTGCTAAACCATACACTGGCATCCTAACTTGAGATGTATCTACTCGGTTAGGGGTTATACCTAACTTGAACTCCTTCTTCTTGAAACCTAGTAGAGGTTGATGGTTCTTTCCTCGTAGCCTTCTTCCGTCAAAGATGGATCCACCTGAGGGTTCAACCTTCGGGCTCTTTCTCGAACTTAGAGTGAACTAGGATCTCCGGCTTGCCAAACCTTGAACCCTAGAGAGAGTAGAGAGTATCTATGGGGTGTTTCTCTTTCAAGGAGAGGGATTCTCAACACATGAGAAGGATTCTCCTTGAGCTTGAGGAAGAAGAAGATGAAGTGAGGAGAGAGAATCAATATGATAGAATGAGCTCATTTTCCTTTTGCAACCATAACAAAAGGAAAAAGAATTATCTAATTAATAATAATAATTCAAAATGAAATAGTTGATGGTTGTTTTTGGAATGACCACTATCATCACTTCATTAAATGAATGTAAGCTAGAATCAAGGAGTATTCTTGCAAAGTAATGATGATGGTCAAATATTCAACCATGGTCAACAAGTCAACCATGGTCAACAAGTCAACAAAACCAACCATGACACAATTTCATTTAATTACTATTATTAATTGATATTTCATAAATCCATTAGGGTTTGGAAAAAGACGACTGTCAACTGTGCATACGCACCCGTTCCGAAACCCTAATGAAAGACCTCTTCCTCCGCCTCAAACAACTGTGCATACACACCTGCATTCTCGTTCCGAGGAACAAGAATACTGAGAGATAAAAGCAACCCCAAAACATATACCAGTATCTGGCTCAAACCAGAGCCTGCTAGTATAAACCGTCCGGACTCCAAACGTGCACAAGTGCGCGGATGAGAACGAACCCTGCCGCAAAACCATGTGACCTCTACTCAGTTTTGCCCAGAGGCGAATAGCCCTCTGTGTGGGACTCTAAAGACTCGACACTACGTTGGCAGTGGGTTTAACCACAGACCGAAAGCGGCACTAGCTGTGCGTAACGGTCCCCAGGTAGATGCCGATAAGAAGACTGACGAGGTAAAACCCATCTGAACTCCTACTGAGTCTGAATGTGACATTCTCCGTACAGTCCGGTCTGTTCTTCTGATACATCGCATGTCGGGCCTAGGGGGCGGCAAGCGTCAGACCCCTAATAGCGGTACAAGTCGTGTCGGAGTGAAGCCCAGAACACCCTGAGATAGCACTGGAACCTACCAGTATATCTCGCTTGCCCTGGCCAGGGACTACTTGTGTAATTGCTCTCCTAGACACAGCGCGATGTCAACCCCCAATACCGGGAGAGACGAATCCTGTCTAACCGTCACTGCCTCCAAGTGCTTCGGGACTGCTCCCAACTACTACCTGTTTGCACGACTCAGAAGAGCCGTGGTAGGGTAGTAATCAAAGAACAGTGGGAACACACTCGAGGCGGAGTGACAGTGTCAAGTCAGCGGACTAAGCTGTACTCATGTCACCTGGGAACTGATAACTGACGATAGGTATAATACCAACCATCAGTTCCCGACGAGTCCTGTCCAGTGTACTCGTAACCTAACGAGCACCCGCATACTATCTCAAGTACGACGTACCGACGGCTGTGGGACAGACCGTCTCCCGTGCTGGGATGAGAAGCGCGTACGCTAGTCTACTCCGGAGCATCGATGCCCTATCTCGATACTCCCACGACCAGGGACGTGTATAAGGATGTGCTTGTAGATTACCCAGCCCCCACGAGTGTGATCGCCATCACAACGCCGGTAATCAAGCAAAGATCCTAAGGGCTCTACTAATGCGTATAGGTGATATAATAAATAAACACACAAGTACACATTAAAGCAGAGACGAACCAAGTAGCATACTACTATATTGAGCAAGATTGTCTGTACAACTGTGAATATCCCAAGCTTCCATCAAGTAATATACATACTAGTATGATACAGTAATGGCCTCTAGGGCATATACACTAACATGACCTTGGTTCATTCTCTATATGGGTTAAGTTATCATACTTAACCCATGGTTGCATTTCTAATCTCACCACAATTCATTATTCATCACAAAAGAAACGGTTCTTCTTCTTCCTTCTCCTTTTCAATGGAAAGGCTTTCTAGTTTTTTCATTAGTGATGATTTTGAGTGAGATTAAGAAAACAAATGAGAGCTAAATTCCTATTTCATCATCCTAATCTATTCTTGCCAATTAGATTAGGGTGTTTACTTCATTAGTAAGTGAGAGCTTGTGTTAAAGAACTTCAAGGTAGATCATCTTTGTTATCGAAGATCAGAAGCAAGCATGCATAGAGTCCGGGAACATGATGATCGCAGTGAAGGGACCTCAACACGGAGCTTATGAAGTGAAGGACCGGACTACAAAGGTTGTAATCCCAAACTCTTAGATGTTAAAGTATTTAACATGCTTTGTTTCGCCTAATCTCTAGTTTAAAGATCTTAGTTAGGGTTGTTCGACACGTCTAAATTTTGAATCGGGCATGGTTGATGCCTTATAGACCCTTGCCAGAGTGCCTAGTAACCCTGCAGTGGTATCAGAGCCAAGCTAGAGCTTTAGGCGAAATTTAGATGAAGTTTAAAGTCCGATCGAACTCCGAATACCCGTAAAACCCTAGTTTCTGGAATTTTTTTCAAAAGTTGATATTTTTCATATTAAAAATGCTCAGAAAATTAAGCAGGGAAATATAGGAATTACTGTAAAGTATGGACCACCAAATCCCTCACGTGATTGATTTTTCCGATAGTTTAAGAACGTTCTAAGCCGTGCAAGTAATGCGGTGGACCCTCTAGAAGACAACAAACCTTAACTCGATTATGTGACCGTCTGAACCGCCTCTAAATTAGGGTTTGTGGCAGTACGGCGTTGCCACATGTGAGGCGTTGGTTTGACCCTTCTACGGTTGGACCATTGGTATTGTGGCATGTGATGGATATTTTAAAACTAATTTCAAGTGTTGAGAATCATTTGGGAAAACTTGGGTGTCTGATTATTCGATCGGAAAGTTTAACATTGTCTATTTATCTGGAATGTTATACAATATTTGGAATCCATAAGTAGTTATGAGATAACTAATTTGAATGTTATAAATCTAGCAGTTCAGTCTCAGATGATCGGTTGCCACGGGATTTTGATGCGATCAAAAATCCGTCGCAATCACGTAGCGTACGCGGATACTCGCCGGGTAAACTTAATAGACAGCCACGCCCCATAGCCCCGACCAAGTGACTGTAGGAGAACCCCGTCGCTAAAAGCATCCGTTCGGATGCTTGCGGCAGCGGTGTTCCGCCTTAGTGCACTTCATCGACGGCATCCGGGGGTGCGGCCGTCTACTAAAGTTTGCGACGAGTATTCAATCAGGATGTCGGGAATCTTGTTGAATTGCCCGACTTGATATTGAAAAGAGTTTTCGATAATGAGACTAAAATGCGGGGTTTATAATTGCTAGGCATGCGATGTCTAAGGAATTCATTTGGTTAGGCATGCGATGTCTAAGGAGGTTGCGGATTCCAACTGTTGTAGTTTTACACTTTTATTTCTGTGACCGTAAGTGTAGTATGTGGTTGTATCGCTGGTTTTCGTTGCTATACATCAACGACAATCGGTGTATGCATACTTACTTACGTTGATGATATGAGATATTATGTGTTGCTGTGATATGTTATATTGGATCGTCGTATTCTGAATAGCCGGGGATTTTATGTGAGATGAGAGTTTTTCTTTTTCATTCATGTAAAATTCATTTGTATATAATATTCTTTTATTGGGGCACTTCCGGGCTGAGGATGATGTCACCATTGTATATTATTTACTTTTCCGCATTAGGATAGACCCAAGGCGGGGAGCATAAGTAACCGGGTTCTAGGGTCCAGTGGGAGACCATCTCGAGGAGTCGAGACTGGGTCTCCTAACTCTAGAACTGGCAGGGTTGCTTGCCGCTCTCGTAGGGGTCTAGGGATGTGGGTTTGGCTATTCATCGCGACCGTGGAATCTGTGTTTTATACAGGCTCGTATTAAAACACGGACGTCCTAGTATATCCAATATTTTATATATGTTCTTCTGCTGCAATGTTCTGTGATGAGATCATATTACTGTCTGAGATGAATGTTTATATTATATATATGATATATATATTATATATTGTTAATTTCGTTTTATATCCGATGCTTGTGAAGCATAATAAAATGGGACTTCATTAATGAGATTAATGAAATAAAAGAAACCTAAAGATGTTTTAGAAACTTGTTTAAAAACTGGTAGCTCTAGTTCTTGCTTTGCATAGCGGTGTTCCTTATAGAACATCCAGCACCTTATTTGATAAGGAAAGAGCCGAGATCCCTTCACCGGGAGTGACCTCTTTAGCGAAACTAGCAGATGCTGCATACTCGGTTTGTCTTTTGATTGCTTCTATAGTTTTTGCTTTGCACAGCGGTATTTGTGAAATATCCTGCACCTTATTCGATGAGAAAAGAGCCGACGATCCCTTCACCGAGAGTGACCTCTTTAGCAAAACTAGAAAAGGCCTAAAAAATACTCCATTTAAAATCACTCGATTCTACAACGATATCAAGTTCATTACGCAAAAGGTTTTCTTAAAAACCTGTCGTAGCCCTCCGTCATTTCAGATAAGTACTACTTAGTATTCGTGTTGCGTTTGTTGACCTTAGCCAAAGCGTAGTGTGCGGTAGCTAATTAGTGCTTATCTGTATAAGCATATGATGCGATTGAGTTAGGGTAGTCGTGCGACTTTGTTGACCTTAGCCAAGGGTCGTGCGGGTGGGTTTAATTCAATCGGGAAATGACGGGTTGAACTTGGCTAGCGCTTATGATTTGTTGACCTTAGCCAAGGTCATAAGTTGCTAGGGGCAAAATATTATTGGGAATTTCAAGTGTTAAAACTTGCAATGAGATTGCATACCTTTTATGAGATAGTTGGATCCCGATACCCGCTGCGAGTAAGAGTTACTCCTGGGAGAGTTTTACACATTACAATTAGCCGATCAAGTAGGTGTCTAGAAAGGTGTCAACGGGATTACGCCCCTGGGAAAACGAGGTTTACTTTAATTAGGTCCGTGCGAAAGCACGAGGAACCTCCCTCAAAGTACCGGCACTGGCCTGGCTGAAAAATTGGCGAACTTGTAGCGTGTAATTAATCCCGACTAGTCTTTCCTTTTAGGGTTTGAAGGAAGATTTGACTAAAACAGTGGGAGACATCCTGATTAGATATATTAGATAACCAATCTAATCTTGCAAGAGCATACGCTGAGTGTTTTCTTCTCTCTCTCCAGGTAGCGACCATATCACGCCTTAATCAAGATAATAATATGGATGTATTGACCAAACCCGCTTGTTATACTGAGCTGGGGAACGTTGGTCCCGCTCCAACTTATAATTGTTATAAGACAGAGTAGGAAATTGGGGATTACCAGAATTCCCGTGCCGCCCAAACGAAGAAAGTGCATGCTGATGCATCTTCTTCGGGTGTGTTCATTACAGAGAATTGTTTCTCAGTATCCTTTACGTCCTGGGTATCTGATACTTGATCAGGATCCCACATATGTAATTTGTTACATGGGCTACAAATAGGTAGAGGATTGAGAATGGGTGATAAGTTTCATGAGATAGAAACGGTGCAAGTATTGCAGCCAAGCCTGTTAGTAGTTATCACCCTGTATTACCAGAATACATTGATTCTGAATGAATGTTATTAGATACTGAACATGATATACAGCATCATATCAGTCTCTTTATTAGTAAAGAAGGATATAATTTTGTATTATTGGATAATGTTTTGAACATTTCCTATATCAAGAGTTGATCGGTTCAGGCACGTTATCTAAAAGCATTGACGTTCTAAATCAAACTACAGTTCTTAGTATATAGAACACACACAAGAGGAAGAGTTCAGAAATAAACAAATCCTACTCGAGGTATTGTAGACTAGGTCATATCAATGCGACCCGACTAGCTGAAGTTACATTTAGATACATATTTAAATTAGTTTAAATTTACATCTTGTGAAACTTGCCGGTTGTGTCATAAAGATAAGATAACCACAGCTCTGTTTATTAGAAACAGAGAAAGAGTTATTGAACTCTTGGGATTGATACATGATGATGTATGTAAGGTCCCCTGTCTACACATGCCAAGACCAGGTTCTTTTTACTTTATTACATTCACTGATTATCTCTCAAGGTTCGGACATATGTTCCTGTTGAAACACAAGTCTGAACCTTTTGAGAAATTCAATGAATATGAGTTAGAAGTAGAGAACCAAAAAGGGTATAAGTATTATGTCTTTTGATGAGATCAGGGAGGAGAATACTTGAGCACGGAATTCCTGGAATATTCTAAAGGAGAATGAGATTCTCTCTCAGCATTACTCCTCCGTATGCACCACAGCACGTAGGTGTATCGGGGCGGAGCAATCACACCCTATTAGATATGGTGCGCTCTATGATGAGTACTACTGAGTTTCCTATTTCCTTTTAGGAGTTATGCATTTGAGAAGTTGCATATCTATTGAATAGGGTTTAAATAAAATCAGTTGCCTACCACTTCATATGTGATATGGAATGAGAAGAGCCCATATCTTAAGTAAGTTAAGATTTGGGGTTGTCCGGCCTATGTCTAAAAGCAAAATCCGGACAAGCTCGAGGAAAAGTCAGTTCTGTGGAACTTTGTTGGATATCCCAAGCATTCGCAAAGGAATATCTTCTACCAAACTGAGAATCAAAAGATGTTTTGTTTCTCAATATGCCACCTTTGTGAAAGGGAATTTCTTGTGGAAAAATTAGTGGTCATGAGGTAGAACTGGAAGGAGTTCCAGCTATACAAACTACAACAGATGATTTGGTAGAACCAAAGGATTCAATAGTAACCAACGAACCTCAGCCTCTTCGCCGATCTAGTAGGGTTCCTCACCTACCTGAGAGATACTTCGGTTTCTCTATGACAGTGGGAGCGAGGATTGCATCATGAGATGATGACCCAACTAGTTTCGAGCAGGCCATCAAGAGTGGGACTCTGTAAGAATGGCTGGATGCTTAGCAATCTGAGATGGAATCCTAATATACCAACAAAGTATGGACTTTGGTTGCTTTATCTGAAGGGTTAAATCCCCATCAGGAGCAAGTATATCTTGAGAAGATTACTTGGTGTACATGGAAAAGTTGAGACTTTCAAAGTTATGCTTAAGTCCATCCAGATCCTACTTGACACTGCTACATACCATGACTACGATATTTGGTGGTTGGGTGTCATGACTGCTTTTTCTAAATGATGTTTTAGAAGAGAGCGTCTATAAGTACACAACCAGAGGGCTTCGTAGATAGTGGGAGCAGCGGAAACGTGTGCAAGTTGTTTTATGCGATAAAACAGGCATCGCGGAGTTAGAACGTCTGTTTTGATGTGGTAGTCAAAGAGTTTGACTTCATCAAAACGGTAGATGAACCTTGTATATACAAAAAGGTAGCAGAGAGTATGGTGGTGATCCTCGTACAGTACGTGGATGACATACTCTTGATAGGAAAGGAGTTTCCTATGCTACGCTCGGTCAATCTCCGCTTATCACAAGGATTTTCCATATAGGTTCAAAATGATACCTCCTAAATCCTGGGTTCTGGATCTATGAGATAGTTCTATTTGGATGTTAGGATTCTCACTAGTTGCAGTGAGATGGTATCAATCGATCCTGGGGAGAATCACTGGAAAAGTTCCATAGTGATAAGGACGACTGAATGTCAGTCGCAGGCATTGTGTTTACCCTCAGTGGAGGGACGGTATGTTGGAAGAGTTCCAAGCTAGATACCGTGACTTACTAGATGATTAAAGGCAAGATACATCGTTACTAAGGATGCTACCAAAGAAGCATTCTAGATATATATAAGTTCATGAGATGAACTTCGTTCCAACCATTGTGTGACAATGGAGTTATGGCTTTTGACCTAGGAAACCCCATCCCATCAGAAATCCAGATATAATTATTAGGCGGTATCACCTGATCATGGAGATGGTTGATCTCCAGGGAGATCGAGGTTAGGAGAGTAGACACAGAGGACAACAGCGCGGATCCAATCACAAAGGCATTTTCCCCAGTAAAGACTTTTATGGGATGGTTGAGTATGAGATACTTCAACCACAGCTAATTGTTGGGTATGCGATACCACAACAGATGGCCCTAGTACAAGTGGGAGATTGTTAGTTATATGTATGCCCTAGAGGCCATTACTGTACATACGATGTATATTGTAGTGGATGCTTGGACATATATAGGGAGGACTTTCTTGCTCGACATAATAGTACGCTATCTGGTTGCTCTTTATCTTAACATGTACTCTGATTGTCTCTATATTACATGTTGATAAAACCCTTAGGATATGTACTCGATTACTGGGACTGTGATGAGATCATACTAGTGGGGCCACGGTAGTCGACGAGTACATCCTATAACTGTTCCTAGTCGAGGGTATATCGAGACAGGGCATCGATACACCAGAGTAGACTAGCGTATACGCATCTTGACCCATATGATGGGCGATGGAGGATCCCATATCCATCGGTGTTTGACATCAAGGATGGTGTACGGGTGCTCAGTGGAGAATGGGTACACTGGACGGACTCGCCGAGAACTCCCAGATAGTATTATACCTCACGTCAGATGGCAGTTCTCTGGTGACACTAGTACAGATTAGTCTGTAGACCCGAGATCATCATAGAGTCTTGTGTGATTCCCACTGTGCTTTGATTTCCATCATACCACGTCCAAGAGGGCGTGCAAAAAGGTGGCTTTTGGGTAAAGTCCCGAATTACATGGAGGCAATGAGCGATAGGAGGGGATTCGTCTCTCCCGGTATAGGGAGTTGATGTTGCGCTGTGTTCGATTGGCTATATCTGGAAATCCCTGGCCAGGGTTGCTGAGATTTACTGATAAGTGTTATCAGTAGTTTCTCGAACTGTTATAGACCTCATATCGACACGACTTATCTAGCTACTATGGTCTGACGTTTACCACCCCTAGGCGAGATATGCGACATATCAGACGAAGAGACCGGACTGTACGGGAGTGTTACTGATTGGATTCACAGGAGAATGTACAGGCTTACTTGTTGATCTTCTGATCGCTCAATACCTGGGTGGCTGTTACGTTTAGCTGACCGCTTGCAGCTTGTGGGTGTTTGATACGATCATCACTTACTGCCGGTGTATTGACGATTCTTTAGAGTCCTACACAGAGGTTTCTTGGCTCAGGCAAAACGGAGTAGGAGCACATATATGATATGTGCGGGACCGAGAACAATGCGTGTATGTGATACCGTATTAGATTCTCGCGATATGTGATATCGGCCGGGTATATGAGATATAGCCGGGTCATCGGATCAAGTGTTGATTCGATGAACTGATACAGATTATATTAGTCGGTTATTTATGAAATAGCCGGATTATCGGATCAAGTGTTGATTCGATAATTTAATGTATAATTATATATTTGATATATTAAATTACATTAACTGATATAAGCTCACTAAAAGATTCTTTTTCTCACTCGGGTAATACATTGATATATATGCGATATATGTTAATTGTATTATTTTATTTTGTTACAATAAATATTATATATATGTGATATATAATATTATAACATGATATGGTTATTAATGCAACATATTTAGTGGAGATTAAACATGGTTAGGGTTTGATTTGGGTTAAGCTTTTCTAGAAGTTTCTAGAAGCTTTGCTTTTATTTTTTGCAAAGATATTTTGTAAAAATATTTAGTTATGATATTTGTTAACCCAACTCAACCCTTGACCATGGTTCATTCTCTACATGGGTTAAGTTATCATACTTAACCCATGGTTGCATTTCTAACCTCACAACAATTCATTATTCATCACAAAAGAAATGGTTCTTCTTCTTCCTTCTCTTTTTCAATGGAAAAGCTTTCTAGCTTTTTCATTAGTGATGATTTTGAGTGAAATTAAGAAAACAAATGAGAGCTAAATTCCTACTTCATCATCCTAATCTATTCTTGCCAATTAGATTAGGGTGTTTACTTCATTAGTAAGTGAGAGCTTGTGTTAAAGAACTTCAAGGTAGATCATCTTTGTTATCGAAGATCGGAAGCAAGCATGCATCCTTCTCTTCGTGGAGCCTCTCTAGAGTCCGGGAACATGATGATCGCAGTGAAGGGACCTCAATACGGAGCTTATGAAGTGAAGGACCGGACTACAAAGGTTGTAATCCCAAACTCTTAGATGTTAAAGTGTTTAACATGTTTTGTTTCGCCTAATCTCTAGTTTAAAGATCTTGGTTAGGGTTGTTCGGCACGTCTAAATTTTGAATCGGGCATGGTTGATGCCTTATAGACCCTTGTGAGAGTGCCTAGTAACCCTGCACGTAGATCATGCTCAATTCCTACACCAAGAAGCTTAATTTGGGTCTTTTACTAGAGAGCGGACACGCTACAAATGTTGTAGCCCTTCAAACCCTTAAAATAACTCGGTTTTGCTCTCTTTTTCTTTTGCGGTTACTAGTATTTGGATGACTCTGGGTTAGTGTTTGATGCTAAGTTATAAAAATTATTGTTTTTGTTTTATGCCACGCTCCGCAAGTGTTGTAACCCTAGCACCGTATGCGTACACTCCCTCCCTCCCCCTCTCTCTCCCCTTTCCTCCCACTACCTCCCTGACCTCCCTTATCCTCGACTCGGCCCCCCGTCTCCCCTATCCTCACTATACCCTGCCCTATCGCCCCCTGCCCATCATCGCCGCCGCCTCCATCATCCATCTTCCTATGACCCATCACTTCCCATCAGCTCAATCATCATCACCACCACCACCTCTTTCTCCTTCTTCTTCTACCTCCCCATGACCCATTACTTCCTCCACCTCGCCCTCCTCCGACCACCCTTCCTCCAAAATCCATCTCATCAAAAATTTAGATATTAATTAATAATTTAATATAAAATTAATATAATTAATTAATAATTTAATTAACTATGTTTATTAGAAGGGTAAAATAGTCATTTTATTGTCTACTTAATACTGTTAACCAGTCACCATTATCTTTGGGGGTTTTCTGCGCCAATCAAACTTTTTGGAGTTTTCTGAGATATGGTTAAACGAATTGGTGGTTTAGTGAACTTTAGCCTTTCTTTATCTTCTTTAATTATAACAAACAAATGATTTATTTTTTTATTTTCAACTCCCAATATTTTTAATATATTGTGAAGTGGAAATCCTTATCGTAGATTAACCAAATATGCATTTGATATGAAATTCTCTAGCATTTTTTGCTTCAAGGAATGTAGGTGCATTCCGGAACATTATTATCCAAAACCCAATCCATCGGATTTTAATCCGGACCATCCAAACATGCACTTAGGATTTTGTTAACTTGTACTACATGTTTGGCTAGCTTAGAATAAAAATATGCATTTAATGCTTACATTTTTTTTTTCCAAGCATGGTTGATTTAAAATATTCTTTTTTTAAGAGAGAGAGAGAGAGAAAGAACAATAAGATTTTCAAAAAGATGGAGAGAGTGCGTTAGCTAAATTTTCTTTATCCCCTTAAATGCATCTATTAGGGATAATGCCTCCCCCCTCAATTTACCCATAAAAATGGTATCCAAATAACCATTTTTAAAGGTTTGCAGTAACGTGGGAAAAAAAATAAAATCTAGCAGTTTTATCCTATGGATTGTATGATAGCTGTGATCTATTTTTAAGTGGAGGTAGAGAATGCAAACTGTGGTTTGCAAGTCTCAAACTCAAAAAAATGGAGTTTTGTAAACTTTGATCAGATTGGAGTTGATATAACTGTAATTATCTCAAGTTTTGGGTGAGATAATCAAAATGGTACCCTAACGAGATTTAGTTAACATTTTGGAGTGGCCATTTTTTTGAACTTTATGAAACTCCAGTTTACGAACCTAAACTGTGTCCTCAAAGAGGACCGGTATGATTTATCAACTTGACGTGCGTAGCAGCACATAACTAGTAATGTAAAATTAAAAATAATTGGAGAAAAAAGAAACGGAGCAAGCAAATCCTTGCTTTCTTCTCCTCATTCATCACTACAAAATCATCTCACTCTAGTTCCTTATTCAATCAATTCTCAACACCCTAGATTTTTCAAATTAAGATCAAGAGACGATGGCAGCTATCTACAGCCTTTTCATCATCAACAAATCTGGTGGCCTCATCTTCTACAAGGTAACCTAATCAATCACTCAAACCCTAGCTCTTTCCAACAATTCCAAGAAACAATATGCATTGAGATATTTACAAAATTTGAAAAATAGGATTATGGATCCGCTGGGAGAATGGACACGAACGATAGCCTGAGGTTGGCGAGCCTGTGGCATTCGATGCACGCCATCTCTCAGCAGCTGTCCCCTGTCCTTGGCTGCAATGGAATCGACCTCCTTCAAGCCGATAACTTCGATCTCCACTGCTTTCAATCTCTCACAGGTTTCCGATATCTCTCATGCATGTTTAATTATGGGTTCTTTTCCCCACTTTAACCATCTGTTAATGGATAGATATAGAATGAGTCCCAACTTGTAAATTAGTCCAATGTTGTAAAACATGTACTCATTCTATATTCCGCTGCATAACTGGGGTGTTATATGGTCACTGGCATGCATATTTCATCTAGGGCCGATTATGCGCTATGCCTCCGTTTTAATTCTATTCAATTCGGTATCTAGCCAAAAACATATAAGCAAAGTGATCGATCGTTCTTGTGAACCTTGCCATTGTTTTCATTATAATCATCTAAGCCTTGTTCTATCATATACCAGGGGACGGTTACAAGTCAAGGCTTAGTGGAAAGATTTGACAAAGTCTTAGCCGTCCATTTAGAGTGAACCCTATCATAGCGAGTTCTCGCCAGATTTGTGGCCGATGAAACTCTGAAAAAGGATAAGGCTTTACTTAATCCTAGACGAGCACATAGCAGGTGAAAAGAAAGGAAAAATGACGATAAATCTATTATTAGGAATTATGTTCGTCGTGTCAGCATAATATGGTTGGCTCTGAAGCAAGACTCTGGAAAACAACCAAGTCTACAACTACAGAAATGACCTCAACCCCCTCTTTGTTAGTGATTGCCTAATTCGTGGTCTAAAGAAAGAGACTTGCTGCAGTCCTCCTAAATAACCAATTGATTGGGAATGGTCTAGAATAATGGGCATGATGATAGATTTAGAAAATCCCTGTCCGGGGAGCTCGGCCGGCGAGTTTATGGAATTATGTTCAACTCGAAGGCACAAGTAAAGCCAAGAGTGATATGATCCCCGTCCTGTTGTCTCTTTAAAAATACCAAGTTAAATTTCAGATTCGGCGAGATTCTTTAATTTCTTTTCTGTTTTTTTTGGAAACTCTGTGTATATTACTTGTTCAAAGATTGAGAAGTTTGTGGATGCATATTTACAAACAAGATGAACATACTAGGATCTAGCCGAGAGTTGGTAAAAACATATGCGTGCACACACATCTTAGGTTTTTCCATGAACATAGAGATGGGTACAAAGTATGGCTCCTTGAAAGTCTATAAAGGAGATTTAGACTACACACTTACTACAGAAGTAAATGAAAGACACAAAAAAAGAACAAAATCGGAGAGAAAAAATATCTTTCATTCACCTTCTCTACAACACCACTCTTACACATTTAGCCACGACACAAAAAAAACTCATGTCTAAACCCTATAAGTGTATATCTCTTCTTAAATTTTATCTAAAAACACAATTACTGAACTACCCTAACCAAAACATCTATGAAGCACTGACACGGACATGGAGACGGGATACGACCAATTTATAAAAAGGAGGACACGAGAACAAAACTATATTATTTTATATTTTTAATTATATATGTATTCAACAATATATAAATAACTATGAGAAAAAATATGTACTAGTATAACATAAAGTACGATGTAAATAAAATTTAAGGTTTCATCTTTCGTTGATAACAATAAGTATTCGTGAGCACAAATGAGTATGTATAATGTATGTATGCATGAAACTAAAATAAATGCACAAGAGTACAATTATTAAAGTTAACAAATAAAATAGTAACCCTTTTTAACTGAGCTAACTTTCATAGGTCTGACTCCATCATTTGCATCAATCTGAATTTTTATTTCTTAATCTAGTCCGAATGATAGATTCAATATATTTAGTATTTTTGCATCCTTAAAGGTATCAAAGTTGTCCACACATGTATGTATTCTTATTTCTCAATACGTTATGTTATGTAGAAATATCGGACACGTCTAATATAGAAGGACACGGCCTAAGCGTGCCAAACACGTTATCAGGCGGAGCGTACGAGTGTTCGATATGTGTCGGACACAGACACGAACACAACGAGCAAATAAAAGTGTTCATGCTTCCTAGCAAAATGCCCATTCAACATACGAGTTTGTCTGTAGTAATACCAAAACAAACCCAAGCCCCATAGATTCCAATATATGCGTAATACAAGTCATAAACTCAACAATGTCCATCTTGACTTGAATTCGACAAAGCTCCACCACGTTTCTCTATTTATCATGCTCAAATCAGCATAGCCAATACCCTCACCCAGGGTACCCATATGACTAACCGCTACACAACAAAATGTGACTCCAACTCTCCAACACGATCAAGAAGATCACCTTCACTTGGCACTGCATATCCTACAAGCTGACACAATTCGACACCATCGGTAGACATAGCACAATCACTCTCCTTTGGATACCCTGATAGTCCACCATGAATTGAGCACCTATAGCCCTTCGAATCCAACATCCCCAGCAGGATCAGATTAGTCCTGAAATCGGCATAGCCCTTGTTTGAAGATGTAAAACCCAATCCGGTTTTCCCTTGTTTGACGATGTGGTCAATAACATGTTGGATTTATCGAATATTACTGTCTTTATCTTCCTTTTCCCTTTTCCGACTCTTTCAACTCGAGACAAAACCTCCATTTATGCCTTATCTTTATTACAGTTACAATATGCAGGTGGTTTTTGATCTCTTTGCTTAAAATGCCCCTTGTGCACATCAATACTCTCTTGCCCTCAAACAGATCATCTCCAGCCAAATCCCTTAGTAACTAAGGCACTGCTTTCTCCTGAACTCATTAATTAACAACGCAACAGTGACATCAATCAAGACACGTTCAAAATCGCTACATTCAATCCATCAATGCATAGAGCATCTTTTCCAAACATTAATGTAGTCTCATGTGATCAAACGATGAAAACAACGATGCCAACAAGACCAATGTCTTTTCCTCCTCATCGATCTTAAATTAACTAAATCATTAATCTATGTGCGACTCAAGATTTGTTCCCTCATACAATTTGAAAGCATATAACTTTTTATGTAGAAGCAATCGCTTCGTTAAAGATTTAGTTTGTATCTACTTTTTAAATTATCTCAAATGTTCGTCATGATCAGACAATGTAATGACCTCATGAAGAGTGTTATCTGCCAAGTACAACTGGATCATACTATTTGTCGTGTATTGCAATCATTGTTTAGAATCTTGGCCATTCCTGTTCCGAGATTGTCGTTTTGGATCCCAAAAAATGACCGTCCTAGTTCCGTTACTGATAACGTCCATTACCGAGTAATATTGAATTTAACAATAGTGGGGATGATTAATGATTTCGTGGGTTTATTTATTTATATGTTATTGGGTTATTACTGTTTGTTTGACATCATTAAAAATACACCAAAAAGTTTATAGTTATTTTTATCAGTAAAACAACCGCTTTACACTTCATTCATTACTCAAGAATTTTTCATATTGTTTATAGTTTGTTTTACTATTAATTTCAATTTTCTTGTAAAAAAATTTCGCACCCCCCATACTTCATTGATCAGCTTCTGGCTCATTTGATTGCGGTCTCTAAGCCTTTACTAATCCTTCTCAAGTAAGAATATTCTTCGCCATTCTTGCCACAAAGTGAAATCATTATGGCCATTAAATGACTCTGTTGAGAAGTTTAATCCCTTTGATACCATCCTATAAATTGAGTGTTTTCCATTGACACACAATCCAGATCACTTCAAACTTTTCCAATCACCTCGATTGATGTCGATTTGTCACTAATTGGAACTACCAAACCACATGTAATCCTTCTGAACGAACAGACCATTGCATCCAGAAAGAGAACCTATGTATAGACTCTTGGATCGCTAATCGAACTTTGATCTGCCATAAATCCTTCAATCAATTTGAGCCTTGATCCATCACCATATTGCGATTCTTTTCTCCTCATAATTTGGGTAAATTTTGAAAAAAATTCCCTTAGAGAAATTCCCCATATCCTATACAATATTGACCACCATTGGTATAATACTATGTGCATTAATTTTAAGTTATCAATGCCTAAAACACATCATATGTTCCTCTGCAAACATATACGAGTATTTTTTTTCCTTCGAGTCCCTTGCATTATTGACCACCATAGGTTTAATACTTTCAATTACATTTCCTTTAATTTTGATCACAGGATATTTAAAGACAGTACTAAATGTAAGATGTGTCCGGCAATATCTATAATGTGGTGTAAATCTTTTAGTACGATATTATCATATAAACCAGGGGGTATAAATTTTGATTTTGATTCTATTTCTAGCTATTTAAATTTTGTTACATTATCATTCTCAATTTCCGCTTCTCACGCATATCAAGAATTTGTGGTAGCTATTTTTGTAGTAGTTTCCTGTGCTTTCTCATTATCTCTTATAAAATACACTCTTTTTTCCCTCGTGCTTTCTCCGAGAATTTGTTTGGAAGACGCTAACTGGGCGTCTAGAATTACAAGTCTCTCCCTTATTCATAATTTCTTTACCTACGGGAATTTGCCGCATGACACTGAGTTTTTGTTTGGCACCATATTGTAAAACTTTGTCTAATCTTTGATGCACTCATGCTTCATAATGGCTCCATTTTAACAGAAAAATTCCACAGGAACGAAATTTTTCGTAGTTTGTGAGCCTGGGATGCAGCAGATGGAAGGCATGCTCAAAGTAACATACGAGCTATATACTGATTATGTTCTGAAGAATCCATTCTATGAAATGGAGATGCCAATCCGATGCGAACTCTTCGATCTCAATCTCTCTCAAGCGATCCAAAAAGACCGTGTTTCATTGCTGGGGAGATGAACATTCAGGGTTAGATTTTCCTCGAAATATTCCAATTTTGGTTTGTCTATTGTATTTGAATTTCGTATTTTGTCATGAGAATGTGGTATCTATCTATCTATCTATCTATCTGCATCTATCATTATTTTATCTATCTATCTATCTATCTACTTATACAAAGCTGGGAAAACTAGAGAATATTCGTTCCCATTTGGAAACTTTGCATATCAAGACAAAAATGCGATTTTCACATTCCTGATTTACCCTCGGATCTGTGCTTATCTTTGGCCTATAATAAGGGGTATTAGTGGAATTGTGCTTCCTAATTTGGTAAGTGCCCAGTTATGAAGGCACTGGTAAATATAACACATTGCATTTGGTCCATTATGTGGGGCCAGTTAGCATTGAAGGGTATTGTTGTGGGTTTGCAGATATTTGTGTGTTTTGAAGTGTTATATCTTAGGCAAGGTTGAAATTATGTAACTTATGGAATTTTGACAAAAAAGTGAATGTGAAAATGAAAATGAAAAAGGAATATATTTCTCTTTGCTTAGAACGGAGTTTCTTGGGCAATGTTTCTCAATCTTTTGTGTTGAGTTCTTTTATTTTCATTCATGCTTTGAACCTCATTTTTCAATTTCGATGTTTTGTCACATCCAGCAATCTTAATTTTCCTTTACAGAGCAAGGACATTAGTTCTTGAATGAACTCAAAGCTAGAATGTGCTTTTGGAATTTTGACAATTTGACCAATGGTTGATATATATATATATATATATATATATATATATATATATATATATATATATATATATATATTAGATTACTATGTTTGCATTTGATTTGTTAAATACAATCAAAGCTAGAATATTATTACATAACAAACTATCACAAATTACAATGTTAATACACATTTCTCTAAAGATAAGGAGTTTGATTCAAATTTAGAATGTTGCTGCTGGAATTATTACAATTTTTTAAGGCTATGATTATTTTTTGTTAATTTTTAACAATAGTTTCAAAGCATTACTTTAATTGAAAAATATTTTGGTCCTTATCCAAATTTGGTCTATTGAGAAAAGCATTTAAGCTTTCATTTTCCATTATGACAAGAAAGGAATGATGCATAAGCAAATCTGAAATTTTCATAGTTTATGTTATAACACAGTCTTTTCTATACTTATTTGTTTATTAAATATTTTTTCTTAACCAATTTTTTGGGTAGGTTTCGAATTTAATTGTTTATTTGATAATTTTTTATGGGCATATAATTTTATACTCTCTTTAGTAAAGCCGTAAAGTATAACTTGAATACCCAGGGAAGTTTTATACATCGAAGTTTATTTATCATTTTATTTCAGAGGAATTTTTGAAATACAAGGGGTGTTTCATGGACCAAGGGTTTGTTAAAAATAGAATTGTTAAGAAGGCCAATTTAGCTAATGGGGTTATGGAATAACCATTTGTTTCAGTACTCACAAGTTTCGATATTTTTTTGATATCATTGTGCTTCTTATGATTAGAGAAATTTGAAAATAAATAGCTTTTGGTAATGGTTTCTGTTTATCCCAATTTAATGATCTGCATCCTGTAGAAATCCCAGAAAAATTAGATATTAACTATCTATATATATTAAGAAACCTTATAAAAGATAACCTGGATATAAATATTTATGAATTTTCTTATCCTCCTGTGTATTTGGTTTTAGAGCAATAATTATTTCATTCCGTATTACTTCTATATCCTGCACGGGTTAGCATCGGTTATCTGCTAGTATATATATTTATTATAAAGTCATCCCACCCTCTTCAAGCTTTTTTTTTCATACTTGAAAAAATAGCTCCACCCCTATTAGCTTAAGCAAATTTGCATCTAGCTCCTTCGTGTGAGAAGTTAATCCTCTGCCCTCTATAATTTAAGTTAACGTGCATTTGACCCTTTCTGAGTTTATTTTCAGATTCACGCAATATATTTTGGGATGAATTATCTGTATTTATTTCAATACGAGTTATCATTATTCAATATTTTCATACAAATTGTCACTATTCAATATAGACTGTAACGTAACATCTATAGAAAGTATGACGCATAGATGGAAAATTAGATGAGTTCTTTGATATTTTTTGAAAATTGCAATCAACCCGTCTACTATTACTTTGTATATGTACGTGTATGGAAAGTTAGAAGAGGCTGGGATGTATTTTGAAAAATTGCAATCAACACTTTTACTATTATTTTGTATGCGTTCTCATCAATCGGATACGTCCGTCCATCCACCGTTACTTTGCACACGCGCATGCATGGAAAATAATATCAGGCACAGATGTCTTTTGAAACATTGCAATCAACACCTTCACAATTATTTTTGAATACGTTCTCATCGATCGGATACGGATCGGTTGTAGATGTTGCCATATTTGTGTTATGTGGTCGTTAGCAGATGCAAATATGGATATCGATAGTTATAAGAAATGAAAATCCGAATATTATAGATCGACTACCAATAAGGCTATGAAATATATATTAAAAGTTATATACACTTCTTACACACACACACACACACACACACATATTAAAAGCAGTTAGTCGAATTATGTGATATAAAAATTATCCGAAAAAAGAATATATGATGATGTGAAGTTAATCATTGTCTGAAGGAGGACGGAGATCGACAAGCAATTAGTGATGATGGCAGAAAAATTCCAGAAAAAAAGTCTTTACAAATTTTAAATGCAATCTGTGATCATAGTAAGAATTTTCGAATGCAATTTGTCATATGTTCAATACAGGCAATATGTAGAAATATGTATGATAAATACTTTTATGGAATTGCTTTCAGAGAAAATGAAGAAATTTTCTATGTTGTTTCCAGAGAATTTAGGTCAAGTTTGAAAATTTTGCTTGCAATAGAATTTAGTTACGACTTGGTCATCAATGCGATAGCATATTTTTTCGGCAACTTACCGGGCCCATGCATGACACGGGGTTACTCACTAGTTTTAAACATAATTCTGTGTGGTATCTAATTGTAAACTTTGTAACAATCTTTTTGCTTGGGTAATAAGTTCATTTCTATTGATGCAAATTGGCCTATGAAATGAAACAGTTTCAAATTTTATATGGTATGATGCATTTTAATTATGTTGTTAAAACTTAATTAACAATTAGCAATCCGATAAAACATTAACTTCTTATGGTACAGTTTTGAAACAAATTGTTTAAACCAATAACAATGCAACATATTAATTCCAGTTTTCTTCCATTAAATATCAAGGCATTTGTTGCAATCACATCAATCACAGAATTTACTGCCTGCAAATTATTTCAAGTACATTTATACGACAAAATGTAAAATTTCAATTTAATAACGTCATGCCGAATATGCTTCGAATTCCAACAATCTCAGATATCTGTTTCTGTTCTTGCCATGTATGAATTTAAAAAAGAAAAAAGAAAGGAAGAGACAAAGGGAAAAAAAAAGAAAAAGGATGGAAAAAAATCACTTCCCTAAATAGCTGGCGAAAGAACATTTATCGGACATTTGGAGAAAATAACAGTCGACTATGACCATCATGAATCAACCCAATATCCCCGTACAAATTTCGCCCTATCTACCCAAAAATATGTAAATAATGTAGACTAAAACGATAATGTAAATCATTATTTTCGGCATGTTTTGTTATTGTTTACTGAGCTTGGAGTACCAGAGCTTCTTCTGGCACACTAGCAGTTTCTCCTTCTCGGCGTTGTATTCAGTTTTGTGTTTCTCGCAACCCCACCTCATGCCTTTAGCGATTGTGGCTATGGCGTCGATAAAGTAGTTTGATTCACGAATAATTGCATAACCATCTGGACGAAGGATCCGATCCATTTCGAGGAGCACGTATTTCATTTCGCATCTGCCACAGTGGTAGCAAGAATGTCAAAATTACACAAATTCATCTTGCTGAATATTTTCAGTTGCAGGCGTGCAGCCTAATGTGCATTCTTAACAGAATAACGGTGTCCAACAAAAATCAAATTGAGATCAGATGCCTTTCAAATAAGATGTGTTGGTCACCGAATGGGGAAAAAATACATTTACCTTTATCGACAAGTATTCTAGACTATATTTATTGACGATTAAAGATGAAGCATTTGCTCATGTTATAAAATATAAATCTGAAGTATAAAACCAACTGAAAAAGATAACTTGTAGGAATATAACTAATAGCAGTGATAAATAAGATTTAGTATATATAATAGATATTTGAAGAACATTATTAACTGTTTCGAAAAACATAGCATTATTCATGAGTCTTACCTGTGACTTTTACTAGACCAACTTATTTATACAGACCGATGACCATAGGTAGATAACCATAGGTAAATTAGGTCGAACTACTTTCTTTTATAATAACTAGCTATTATTAGTACTGAAGGTTTTGAATGCTGGAACTAGTGAATATCAGGTCTATAATACGCATGCAGCTTAAGCATTTTACCTGTGGCTTTCAGCAGTAAAAAAGCCATCCAGATGCAAGAGGTCATATGTACGAGGATATGTTGAAAATGACTCACACCTACAAAAATTAAACAAAAAAGTCATGATTAAAATTCTAACTTATAATTGTAGCGTACAGCAAACATGCGCATCCACAAAAACACACTTTTGAGTATGCAGCCATGAGAAAATACGAGTCACAATGGTGCATGCTTTCATGTGACAAGTGAAGGAATCAAAGCCATATAGATCTATATAATCACACATCTAAGATATATTGCACGAATAAGTAGTGACATGCCATCATGAATAAATGTAGAACGGAAATGGAAATTTGATTTATAAGCATGGATGACGATGACAAACATATAAAATATGGGTTGAACATGATGTGCGTTGTGTGGCCAGAAATTAGAGAGTAAGTCGAATCAAATCTTTTATTACACAGACAAACACAGGATGTCAGCATCCTTTCAGCTCAGTTAACAGCTAGCAAGAAACTCAGTAGTATTTGAAACACATTACAAATTTTCATGATTTTGTCTCACTTGAGTATAAAAATCCGCTTAACAGGTAGTAGTTATTCGAGGTTGGCTCTCAAGAATTAACCATGCACCCTAATAAGTAATTACTAAGGTCAAACCAACAATAAGTTTCTTTTATAAATTCATTGAACTTGACAGTCTAAAAGAAGAAGCAAAGAAAACAATCTAGCATCTTTATTAGTAAATTTTAGAGGGGAAAATTTTATGAAGTTACTGAAAAAAGAGCAGCTTATAGCATAGAGGTTTTTATGGTTCCTTTTTCTTCGCAGTTTACTGAAATCAGAAGATGCAGAATTTTTACGAACCATTTTAAATGTGAAGTTCAACCCCCCCCCCACACACACACCCACACCCCACCCCACCCACCAAAGAAAAAAAAAGAATATGAAGACGAGGCACATATGTATCGTCTACAACAGTGGAGGCATGATCTGATAATCCATGTTTCAAGATGTGAGAGCGAGAGAGGAGAGAGAGAGAGAGAGATGGATGAATGTGCATGCGTGTGTGATAGAGAGAGAGAGAGAGAGGATGTACACGCACACTAAAGAAAACTTGCACATGTAGAACAGGAAAAAGAAACCATCGAAAACATGAATCATGTACGCAGGGGTAGATTTACTCACCAATCATGGTAGGTACCAATTAGACCTCGATCATAGACCACGCCAAGTGAATTCGGCCCATACGATGAAACAACATTCATTACCCACAAAGGGGATTTTATAAAGGACGCTGCAAATCCTCCATATAGTGTATTCATGTCCATCACATTACGAATCTTATCAGTTCCTAAAGCAGGCAGCACCGACTTGTAGTGTTTCGCCCTCACCTTCCATTTATCATTCTCATGCTTGAATCCATTAGGGTTTCCCCCAGGAACCAAAGCGACGCGCTCAGGTGCAACATTAAGCCGCTCAGGCCATTTTGCAGTAGATTTAAGGGCTAGCCTCTTAAAGTTTTGGCTTGGGATTGTCAAACATGGACGAAGTGGAATGTACCATGCCGCGTCTGAATCTGTGCTATCATCGCATTTTGGTGGATATGAAGATGGAGTGAGCTTACTGTAGCATCCGTTGTCTGGGGATTTTTGCCAAACAGCAATGTCGTCTTTTTTGTTGTATAATCTGAAGCACATGCTGGTAAGCAACTTCTTTAATTTGTCGAAATCTGCTTTTTGTTCTTCTATCGTTGTGTTCCATCCACGCCATCTATTCTCGTAATTTACAGGTGGACCGGACAGAACCCAGAAACCACCAGGTCGGAGTATACGATGGATTTCCTGAAGGTATATACCCCCTGAAACATAATGGCTCAAATTTATCGAACTTCAATAAAAATATCCTGTGCTTTGTAAATTTAGAATTGAGAAGTCCATATCCTCAGAATTATAATCAAAATTTTTAAAATATATGAAAAAGGTAAATAATAAATTTGTACACAAATGTGTTTCCAAAAAAATATCTGTATGAGTTCTACAATATATTAGTTGAAAATATTTAATTTTATTACCAATAGAAAAATTTAATGCTCTGTACTAATGCTTTTCACATCAAGGTTTAGCTCTGTACCGATCCTGTTTGGTCGCAGGATTCTTGAAGATTTGGATTGTGGAATCCAAGAATTCCATAATTTTGTGTTTGCTTGGGGGATTTGGATTTGTATGATTCCTTTGTTTTTCATGGGGGGCCCACCACAAAATAAGGATGCTTGAATCCTAAATTTTTTTAAGAATTTGCAAGGATTTGGCACTATTCATTGTACTTTTAGATGGGATCCGTGTACTTAATTTATTTAATAATCCTCTCTCTCTCTCTCTCTCTCTCTCTCTAAAATCCTCAAATCCAAATCCCACTTTTTTTCCACCAACCAAACAAAGATTACAAGAATCTACAAATCCAATACTAGGAATCCAAAACCAACCAAACAACAAATTACCAAATCCAGAAATTTTCAACCGTACTATTTTGAAATCCAAATTTCATAATCTTGCAGCCAAACAGGCCCTAAATCTCTCTACCTTGCATATACTCTAATTCTAGTACCCATTTTGTAGCTTTGCCTTCTAGGATTAGAATATTGTGGTTATTGAAAAAAAAGAAAGAAAGGAACAACGCATCTTTTTTTTTAATCTTCTGGTTCTTTCAACAAATTAGTGATAAAACATGAAAAGAAAATTTACCAAATTCTGTCCAAGGAATGAGACATCTGGAGCAGTGAGCCATATCAAAAGAATTGGCTGGGAAAGGAAGGCGGTGCATTGATATGATGCCCAAAATTGCAGGGATACCACGCTCTAAAGCAAACTGTACCTGAGCCTCATGATTATCTCTAGGTGCAAGAGAAACAGTTAGGATTCCTCTGTCTAACAAATCACCACCCCAACTTGCAACCTGTAAGAACGTTGAATCAGAGCACATAAAATAATAGTATGATCATGGCTTCTTCGGAAATATATCATAAACCTATTTTCTAGATATCTTCCGAATCTGATATCACAAAATTCAACATATAATATTGCTTCAATCAGAACTTTGGAGAAGCTCTACTTTCACAATCCACATGATAGTGAATTAGTGATGTCTCGCATATTAGTGCAACACATGGCGTACGCTGCCAAGTATTACATGAATAAGAAGTTGCATATAAAATTTATTCGCAGCTCGTTTCACCCCAAAACAATAAAAAATTAGATATTAGCCTTGCATAATTTTTTTTCTTTTGGTCCATAAACTTATTAACATGACAGTGCCAAATGATACCTACAGAAGAAATGCTATACAGACATCAGAAGATGAAATCTACATTCGTGTATAAAACCTTCACTTTCTATTGGTTGAGGGAGAATAAGACGACCAACAAAGCTCCGTTTGTGCACCGCTACTTTCTATTGGTGAGTCTGTAGCTTTGTGCATCACTACTCTAGCTACACTATATAATCGGATAAAACCACTGATATGAAGAGCAAGCCATAGGCTAACTGTTCGTTAGGTGATTTTCCTTGTTTAAGAAAAATTCAAGAATATATGCACATGAACACGCATGAGAGTCCTCTAAGAATATATTAGATGGGAAGCACTAACCCCACATCCAGTATCAATGGCGGTTCGGATAGTTCCATCCTTCATTTCCGGAATAAGCGCCACCATCAAGTCAACATAAGCACCAACTCCATGAGGAAACATGGTTCCTCCACCAGGGAATAGGAACTTCTCGCCTTGTTTTCTAAGCCAGTTCTGATTGGATTTTTGACTGTTTATCCAGTTATAGGGTACATTCCTGAACTCATAAATAGGATAAAATTTTAAAATTTCAGTAAAACACATAAAAAAAAAAAGAGGGAAATTTGGTCGGCAAGTTGAAAATTGAGCACCATAGAAGTAAGTAAATTTAGTACCTGTACCAACACTCATCTCTGCTCTTTGGCCATCTGATCGGTGACTTGTAGCCATCGGGAGGAGGCACCAAGCATTCTTTCCTTTCAGACATCGGCGGGCAATGGCGTTCCAAGAAAGTAAGTCTATAGTATCCATACTTCTTCCATCTCTGCCAATTATTTTAAGAATGTAAAATTTTGTTATACAAACAAAGATGCCTATTTTTGAAAAAAGATTTTGAGAACCGTGTAAACAAAATGTTATTTTAGTAATAAATGTCTTTTTCTGGATAGGTGGGTTCTTGAGTATGGGTGCAGCTTTAATAAAAGTTAAGTTTGTTTTTGAAAGAATATGTATATCATGGGCAAAATAAACACTGAACTGATTCTGTTACGATCAGTGTGTTTGAACAAATGACGGTTTCAATTATCCGCAACAATGGTGCTATATCTAAATTCCTGTGACCAGTTCTGCTATTGGTACTGCAATTTATATAGGGTAAAAATGTACGCTAAAGAGCCATAATGCAGCATGTTGGAAAATTTTCTTTCTTTGCTGTTGAAGCCCTTCTTAATCAAAATGGGGTCGCTATAGACAGATCCATACTTTAGGCCAATTAAAGCTTTATATCCCGAGTATCAACTGACTCAGGGTGCCACAGTTTATACATTCAAAGGAAGCTACGGCCAAGAAAGGGGCACGTCGTAACTGAAAGGCCACTAGGAACCATTTAGCAGCAAAGTTCTTGCAACCATAAGTTAACACATAACAATATAACAATCCATCTATTAGTTTATCCACTAATAAAGAGTTACACCTAATAATTATTGTAAATTGGTGGTTTAGTTCAGTGAAATTAGCTTCAGAGTTTTGGATGTCAATCGATAACTAAATTATTGGATTCCATTTTCACATACCGAATAGGAAAAAACAAAGTAACTACCGGTATCTGGACAGTGTTTTGGGTCACGGTTACAAGTTTTGTTCACGGTTGTAGCCGTGACCCAAAACTGGTTTTGTTGAACAAAAACCTAGAGTCCACCAACTAACTGACTTTTTAATTTTTCACGCTAAGAAATGTTCACGGCGCGACATTTCTCATTTTGTTCACGGTCAGAACCGTGACCAAAACTTTGCTTACGCAGGTTTGGGTTGTTCACTCACGGTTTAAACCGTGAACAAAAGCCTGTCATGCAGTAGTGGGTGTTTCAGTGCATGTCTATAAATAACCTTATATACACAGAAATCAAATAAAACCATTTAATACCTTAGGGTCCGTGCATGGTGTATAATCTTGATACTGAATGCCACACTCTGGGAATGCAAGAGGTTTGATTTGAAGAGGAGATACTGCTGTATGTTTACGGGACTGAACTAATGGAGAATCAACTTCCGTGGTAACTTCTTCTTTCTCAGAGCAATACATGCCTCCAAGATAGAATGAAAATCCACACAGAACTGCAAATATTAAAGCCGTGGGGACTGCCCTAGAACTTTTCTTAGGGTAAGCCCCTGCCTTGACATCTTTACTCTTCATGTTTTATAAATATCGTTGAGGCCTGTGAGAACAGCGCACATAGCAAGGCATGTAAGATACCAGAACTGAGGACATGGAAATATATACCGGGTTCAAAGGAAAAAAGAATAATGATAACCAAATTACCAGAGTGACAATGAGCGTATGATGAAGCTAATCTTTTTACGCAAAAGATTATGTACGAAAAAATAGTGAATAATTCAACCAAATCAATAATTCTATATGGTTTAAAATATTCTTTTGTATCAGCAATGAAAATTATGTAAAATATAATGTTCTGGCATTTGGATATCCTGATACGAAATCATAGGAAATAATCAAGACAAAGCAATTTCCATTGATCTAAGATCCTAAACTATATAAATCAATGCTTGATGGAATCCGATGCAACTACGTAGGCATTCAAATATAGGAGGCAAATGTGGCTATTAGAGAATAGCTTGAAAAAAACAACATCCGAATCGATAAAGTTCAAGAATCAAGTAACTACTCTGACTCTGCGACACAAATTCAACAGAAACCAATAAAATAAATATTGTAGCTCATAAGGCAAATCCCAGCTTCTAATGTGAAGCAAGTTGGAAAACACTATAAGCTATCATTATCAAGCTCTGATTTATCAAGTAATTCCAGTTCAATCTACCAAAATAAAAAAAATTAAAAAAAAAATGGGAGCTTCCAATGCTCAAAAAGACACAACCCCGCTTAGATTAGCCTCTTCCCATCACTAAATTTATAGATCTTAGTGATTAGTATCAAATGTTTATCAACTAATTATTATATGCAATTAAGAATAAGATTATATGCCAAAAAATTCAATAATTTGATAGAGCACCAAACCCATGATTGATTCAGAACTTACCAAACAAAATAAAAATCGTGTCTCTTGAGAGAGAGAGTGAGTGAGAGAGAGAAATAGAGTTTATGAAAATGATGAGGTCCCCAATCAAATCATGAGTTTGAGATAACAAGCAACATTTAATCAAATAAGTCAGTTGCGCTAAGCATTGACGAAATCGCATCCAGATCTATTGCAGCAGAACAAATTAAGAAAGGGGGAAAAAATCAAACTCAAAAGTTACAAACAGAATCGATCTAAGATTGAATCTGATTCGAAATCGAACAGATCCAATGAAAACCCTAGAAACAAATAAATCTAGGGACCAGATGAAGCCGCAGTGCAGGAACAAGTACTACAAAAATGATTACGTACCTCTGGCGCCGTTTCTCTCTCTAGAAAATTATTGTTATTGGGCGAGAGAAATGACGAAAGCTCTCCGCTGCTTTCAATTCATTTGCTTTATAATAATTTATAGATAGATGGGGCGTCGATGCTCGAAAGATTCTTATAATTTATTCATGGCTGTTATTATCGTCGGTGGCCTCTTTCTCTCTCTAAAGCCAGTAACAAGAGGAGGAGGAGGTAGAAAGAGAGAACGCTAGTTATATTTATGGACTTTTTCTTCTTATGTGTTTGTCACAATTTTGGAAGACGGAAAAATCTCCTTTAATGTAATTATATCTATATTTTCGTAACCAAAACAGACAAAAGGAATAAGTTGTTAGATAGTAATAATTCTAATCAATTGATGGTAATAAAAAATATATCAATTTTTTGTTTTATTCTGTGTGTTCTATGCTTTTTTTCATAGCAAATCAAATGGAGGAAAATGTAGGAATTAGCTATACCAACTAGGAACCATATCATGTCAGCATGAGTAACTTACAGAACCCTTCGTCCATCAAATTAATTAAGCCGCTGAAATGGACTTATAATTTCCGAAACTTTCTTGATATTTCAAGCCAAACAAACATGCTGCTCATCAGTTTATTTTACTTTTTCTCGTATGAATGTTTTTGCGGATATAGAGTCAAGAAATTGTAAATTCGTAAAAATTTCATTTTTCCGCTCATAGTTTGGACAATTATCTATTTCATGAATGCTGTATTTTCTCAAGCCTAATCAACTGGGTGTATTGTATTCTTTTTTTCCCTTAAAATACTTTATAATTGATAAATAATCTCATGATTTTGGTATTTATTGTCCTTTTCATTAAACAGCTGTAAGAAGATTAGTCACCCTTGATTGAGTGACTGAAGTGGGCTTGGCCCAGTGTCGGTGGAGTGAATTGCGGCGCTATTTATTCTTTTTATTCTTAAATAAGAATCTTTTGATGTTGAATCTAAAGGACAAGCAACAACATGATACCCGTTATGGCAACGGGAGGCCCAGCTCATGACGCGCTTTGTGCTTTATCTCACGTGATTTTTGCTACCGATCATGTGACTTGCTACACATAAAGTTTGTGAAGTTGGTGATAGGCAGCTTTCGATGTTGAATAAATTTAGTGAGGCTTTCTATAATCATCATTCATACAACCTTTATCACATCAACTACATATTGTAGGTTTTCTTATCATTTCATGTTAGGGGCAGGGCCACTTTAGTTTTTTCCTCTATTTATAAAACTTATTTTGGGAAGGTTCATTTGAAAAAAATACGGAATATATATATATATATATATATATATTAAGCTTCTTGGTCAATTAAAAGTTAAATCAAGACGTGACAGCAGTAAATTTTGTTCAAAGTATCATACAAACAAGAATTTTAATACTTCGACAATATTTATATGGGCCTTTTTTCTAAAAAGTCCTCCGAAACTTCATTAATTACTACAAAGTCCCTTATATACTTCATACTTACTTAAATGACCCTCATATATTTAAATTACACTAAAAAACCCTTCCTGGTTTTCCATCTAAAGTTAATGTCCCATTAAGGAGATGGAGCAGAAGCTTGAGCTTAAACCACTCTTACCTTCTAAAAATTTAGATAGACCTTTCTTCCAAACAAAAATCCACATTTTCATTTAAATAAAGATTGGGATTTTGGACAACTGAATAATAACTATCCTTTCAAATGAGATTGCTCACTGTCTCTAAACTTGTAATTGAAAGGACAACGTCGTTAACGGTGAGAGAAACAAATCGGTTTCTATAATCAATTTGAGAGAATTTTTTTATTGAAATCCTAACTCTAAAGCCAATTTAGGAGGAAATTTGGGAATTTGGAAGGAAGAAAAGGGAGGAAATTTGGGAATTTGGAGGGAAGAAAAGGCACGTTTTTTAAATTTAAATCCAACTCCCAATACGCACCATTTGCTTTCTAATAGAGTAATGGAAAATACCAAAGATTATTTTTTTGGCATGTTAAGAAGATTTTTAGTGCAACTTAAATGTACGGGGGTCTTTAAAGTAAATACAAAATATGATAGGGTTTTTAGTAATTAGTGAAGCATTTTAGAACTTTTTAGTAAAAAGCCCTATTTGTATTTAAATTCATAACCTTTGGAGAAAAACCAAATATATATAACAGTAAATTTTGTAAAGCACTATCAAACTTTTAAGGTTTTTAAGAAAATAACGTTGATCTTCAAAAATACCATGAACCCCTTTTGAGTGTAATTCTGTCAAAAGTTTGAAGAGCATTATTGTAAAAAAATACCATATTCGGTTCATTTTGATATTATGTATAGTCCGTACACATTTCTTAGACCAGGTAAGAATACTAGTATTTTAAGGTAACATTGCTGGTTCAATGGGGTTCATGGCATCCTTTAAAAGTTAGGTGGCACTTTTAAATTTTTATGTGGTATAAAAATATGATAAATTATTTTTTACTTTTTTTCCCCATTCCAGTATACTTCCATTCAAAGCATAAAAGATAGGTGGGGTTTAACATAAAAAAGCGGTATTAATCTGGTTTAGTAAGTTTCCTTGATCAATAGTCTGGCCGTGCAAACCGTCCGGTAAAGATGATTGCGATAATCATCGTCAACGTAAGAGCTTTCCATGGCCAATCTAAATTTCCATCAGGTCATATGTATGCACCAGCTAACATCCCCCTACCCACCCACACACACACTCATTCCATCTAAAGAAAATAAATTGCAAGGTACTTGTGTATTCATGTGAACATTTTAGTTTGTTGATACATCAACATTACTGATATAAGGTTGCTGTAATATTTCCTGCAAGAGCAGAGTTCATAGTTTAGTCAAGGTTGAGACAAAGCCAATTAATATGTCATTCCTGGTCTCATGCTCCTCCATGGCATTTTAAAATGAGAACATCAAAAAGAAAACTAGGATAAAAAGACAATAGTTGCAGTCACAGTTATTAGAGAAGGAGCATTATCAAGCCAATGAGACGGGTCCCACCAAAAAAGAGAGGGTAAATTGTCAAAACACCCCAAACACTTTTTCCAATTGTCAAAAACCCCCTGGCTCTGGCCCCGAAGCGACGGTCAAAACCCTCATAAAACGGTTTTCGGTTGTCAAAAAACGCCTTACCTGTGATATCTAGTTTCCTGCGATATCTAGCAGTTGCCTGCTATATCCAGTTTCCTGCGATATCTAGTAGTTGCCTGCTATATCCAGTTTTCTACGATAATTAAACAGTAGCCAGTGATATTTAAGCAGTTGCATGGGATATTCGAACCGTTTCCTGCGATATCTAAACAATTTGTATGAATTGGTTAGATATAGTATGTTACCGTATGTAGATACTACAAGAAATTTTTCCAAGGGGTTTTGACTACTACTTCGTGGCCAGACGGTTTTTGACAACGGAAAAAAGTGCTTGGTTTTTTCTGACAATTTACCCAAAGAAAAGAGGGTTTTTGTTATATACACCTCAAGTTTGAGGTATTTAATGAGCTGCCACCAACGGTCCGAAATTCTCAAATCAATCTAGATTGGTCGTAAATTAAAACAACTTTTGGTTACAGTTAACTACACTGGTTTTCTGCACGTGCATTGTACGTATTAGTTTACTCAGCCATATGGTATTTGTAATTGAAATTGTGAAGCGATATTATCATACTGTTGGTTAAATGAATGGTTTCATGAAAATTCTTTCAGTTAGTTCTTGCAGAAAAAACATAAACTTGAATGTCAATAAAGCCTCATGTTTGAGTTATCAAATATATTGCAAAAAATTATTAAAAGATAATTTTAAAAAATCAAAATAAAAATGCAAGGTTATGGAAACTTCTAGAAATGCAAAACTACATAGTTTAATGGATATGTATTACATAACTTTAAATAAGAAAGACATTCAAGTAAAAATGTAATTTTAAGAAAAATCTTGAGAGTTGAAATATGTTAGGGTAAAACTTTATCTAGAAAGTTCTTTTATCTTATCTTTTTAGGGATTGAATTTTTAGAATTCAAATGTATAATATTTTATTGTTGTATTGTCCTTTCTTGATGACGTGGACATCCTAAGAATAGATAAATTTCCCCTTTTTTTCTTTGTGTGTAAAAAAATGGAGAATGGTGAATCCAACCAAGTCCATTTGCATTATAATATAGAAGATTTTGGATTTCTCACTAAACTGCCTTGAAGTTTTACATGTATCACAATAAACTCCCTTAAACTTTGTTCTTAGCACAATTTTCCAACTAAAATACCACTAAATAAATATAGAGCTTTAAGGGATCAGCTTACTGCAATTAAATAAAAAAAACTTCATGGGAGTTAACCGAAAAACAATATATCGACGGTTGTTGTAACATCTTAGAAAGCGATTAGTGTTAATTAAGTGTTAATGCGGGTTTTTAGTAAAAAGTTTACCAAATCGGATTTCTCACATTTTATATCAATTAATTAATATTTTATTATTATTTGATATATCTTGCATACACACGTGCATGTTAATGTGAGGGTGGGTTAGTGTTAATCTTGTTAAGTGACCAAGACACCTTAATTAATCCATGTCCTAATTAACCTTGCCTAGATATTTTGCTAGATATTTTGTGAGAGATATTTGTTTGTTTGGATTGAGAGAGAGAGAGAGAGATGTGGCTAGTGAGTCATGAGGGTATTAATGAGAGCATTAATGGAGGCAAGGGAGAGAGTAAGATTAAGGTTTTGTTTCACCCTACACTCAACCCTCACCATTATTTCCCCTCACTCTCTCATTTTCCTCTCATTCTCAATTATTACTCATCCTCTCAAACTCTCAACTGAACTCTCACTCCCTCTTCACAAAAACCTTGCTAAACTTCACAAAATCCCCTTTAAACACTTCAAATATCTTGTTTTTGCCTCTAAGATCACTTGGAACTTAAAAAGCTAGGATCTTTTAAGCAAGTGTGGATTGGTATAATCTCTAAACTGTTAAATAGGTGTTTTAATGTTGTGTAGCTTGTTGGTTGCTGTTTAGAACACTTAAAATATCGTTTCGTGCAAATATCGTATTGTTAGTGTCATATTAGAGTCTTTATGATCTGCTATTACCTAGGAATTTTACTGTAAAATCAAACAATGTAGTAGTGTTGTACTAGTGACCATAAGTGTACACCTGAAGCACGAATCCCATCCCATCGGTTTTGGCCGGTGATATGAGGGTCAAATCCGGCGACCTCGGCCGTTAGGGAGAGTTGGGGCTTGGGTTTTGTAGGGTAGTTGTCTGCAGTAGTTTAGGGGTGTTTGGTACTGTTTGATTTTTGAGTTCTGACAGTATGCAAAATCTAGGATCACTTTGCTATAATCTTGCGTTTTGAATACACGTGTTACATTATCCGACACGGGTTGTGATCTTGTGTAGCTGTTGCACCTGGGTTGGTTTTGGGGTGTCGCCACACACGTTAGCCATTAGACGAACACTTGTGAGTTGGATTGGAGTTGGTGCGTTGGTCAAACGTAATGTGTACGTGATATTGATCGATTTCTGAGATTTGCACTTGCTATGTTTTGTGTTAATAGGATAGCAGGCGGGGACTTCTGACGCTGCGAAGAAAGGGAAGCGGGTGATTGGGTTTACCTAGCCCGCGATTGTCGGTGAGTAGATTTAATATCTACAGGGGAATCGCCCGCATGGCGTTATGCGTCAAGGCTAGATATGATATGATAGTAGCCGCATGTTTATATTGCACATATAGAGATGGTGCATAAAACTTCATTGCATATTATTACTTGTTGTGCTTGGACTTGTACGCTTTGGACACTGCACTATTATTGACGGTTCATGTTGCACGGGCACTGATTGTATGCCACCCACACCGTCGATAATTGCCATGACACGCACAACACCTATACATACGTGATATTGTATTGGCTAGGGACTTGAGACATGATCCTTATTTTCATTGTGCATATGAGATATAGCATACCTGTACACTTACATGCTTACACATATATCTTGCTATGCCTACATGATTACACATATGCCTAGAGGGTATTATATCATTATTGACAGGTATAGACACATACCTTGCTACAGCTACATGTACATCATACACACATACTTACATGTACACGCATTTACCTGGCTATAGCTACATGTTCAGCTTTATTTGATATATATCAGTGGTATGGGACGCTGTTATACACACACACACACACATTGGATTTGGATAATTGGGAACCGTGTGATATATTTAATGACTTGATGCAATTAAATAGCGGATTTCCCCTTGATATGCTCATATTGTTGTTCTATGTTGCATATGTCATATTACATGGATTTACGCATTGAAATATGTTTTCATGCGATTTGGGGATTTCAAGTGTCGATATTGGGCACTTATGTTCCGAGAGATATATGGATATTTGGAAACCGATACGTGGAACACAAGTGTCGAGATTGGACACTTAGCTTTCGAGGGACGTATGGATATGAGTATTTATGTGTCGATATTGGACACTAGTTTTCATGATGTTTTCGGGTGTCGATGTTTGACACTCAAGTTACATGAGACTTACAGGTTATGAGGGCCGATCTGAGGAGTTTGGGATTTAGATTGTCTTGATGGACACTGCTCTGCCACGATGAGGATTCCGTAAGGACGACATGTTTTATTCGATATTCCGCATTTATTTGATATGCTTTGCTTTATGTAATAGTAGTACCTGATAGAGTACCTTTCATGACTGTTGCATATATATATTGCCATACTTATGCTATCAGATTACATGTGATAGATTATCGCTGTTAATGCATACTTACGATTACAGTATGATGTTATTTACTATTCACGAGTTGGCAACTCACCCCCGTTATGCCGCGGTGTTTTGCAGGTCTGATCTTCAGAGTAGTCATGGCAGGGTGCCTTATTATCTCTACTTTTGCGGATACCGCTACGGTTGGCTGTGAAGCCGTTTGCTATAGGTGGGTTACGGTTATCCGATGATGTACATTGTATATTTCTTGTATCTTGTACTCTCCATCTACCACCTTCATGTATTGACTTAGAGACGAGTTGTGAGGATCGATGTTGTATATTCGTATGACTCTGGTTGTCGTGCTCGCGTGAGCCGGCCTTTTATATATGTGGATTAGCTCATTTCTTTGCTACGGCGTCGTATATCTGTTGTGATGGTTGTTTCCGCCGTTGGGCAAGATTTTCTCCCGTTTGGGGATGCTTTACTTATATCTTATGTTTGTACCCGTTTCGGGACTAGCTTTTACAAAGGAGGTGCTGCCAGAATTTTTATGAAAACAAACTTAAGCTTAAAGTTTTGCATCGAGATTTTAAAAAGTGTTCTATCTTTTCCTTCTTGTAATGGTTTAGATTGCTGGGTTTTCGGCTTACTGAAATTGCGTTACGCCTGTTGACGTTACGTAGTATAAGTGCCGGTCATGTGCCTAATTTTGGGTCGTGACAAAGTTGGTATCAGAGCGCTAGGTTTTACCTTTCGGAGTGTAGCATGACTTTGGTATGATGGAGTAGGTAACTTGAGCAGAGCGACGTAGCGTGTGTATGTTCCGCGGCATACTTACGACACGGTGCTCCGCCTAAGTGACCTTAGGACTTATTACTTGAAATTCCTTCCGTGATTATTTACATCCTTGTGATTCGATTTCTGTGTCCTTATCGAATTCTGTTTCCATTTCCAGCCTTTATGCTACCGAAGACTACGAGGGCCCACGGAGTGGCCGTGAGGGCCGAGGTCAGAGTTGACTCGTCTGAGATGAGGACTGACCAGGACGGTACGCCCGTTGTACAGGAGAAGATTGTTCCACCTTCGACAGACCATATGGCTATGCTAGGGGCTGATATGCAGGATTTGCGCTAGATGATAGGGTCGTTAGTTGAGGCCATTCGAGCGCAGGGGCAGGCGGTTGCTCCACCCATTACGGGGACCGTGTTGGTTCCTGCTGTTCCGATAGTCGTACCTGCAGCTACGGAGGTGATCACCGTATCGTTATCGGAGTTCATGAGGCTGAGGCCTCCGGTTTTCACTGGCACCGATGCAGCTGAGGATCCGCAGTCGTTTATCGATCGGATGGCCAGGATATGTCGTTCGCTGAGATGCTTCGATGCGAGATGGGTGGAGTTCGCGAGCTTTCGTCTGGAGGGTTTGGCCCAGAAGTAGTGCGAGTCCTTAGAGAAGGGCAGAGCCGCAGGTCTTCCTCCTATGACCTGGGCTGAGTTTGTGACGGTGTTTCTTGCGCATTTTCTTCCGCTGAGCGTCAAGGATGCTCGAGAGCGCAGTTTCGAGTCGTTACGCCAGACTCAGGGTATGACGGTGGCCGAGTATGATGTGATGTTTACCGAGCTGTCTGTGTATGCTCCGTATTTGGTAGCTACGGAGGAGATGCGGGTTAAGAGGTTTTTTCGAGGCCTGCTTACCCAGTTGTTCCTCGCTATCAGCATTCAGCGTTGTGACACGTATGCAACAGTGGTGGACGCAGCCCTATTGGTTGAGGAGCTTCTTTCGGAAGTGTCGGTTGCTCCGGAACCGAAGAGGGTTCGTACTGGTGTATCAGCACAGAGATAGGCGTTTAGACGCCGTGACAATTCCTGTTCAGATACTGGGGGTAGTGGATGTTCGGGACGAGGTCAGCTTTTTAGCTCTTATCCCCAAGAGAGTCAGCAGTTTTCATCTGGATGTTACTGGTGCGGGAGTTTGGGTTATCGGGTTCGAGATTGTACCAAGCCACGTGAGTGCGAGGTAGCTGTACCGCAGGTTACCTTACCACCTTCTCCACCGCAGAGGGCGTTGCCCCTTATGCCTGTTGTTGCTCCGCGTCAGACTCATGTGCAGAGAGGTCGGGGACGCGGTGGTTTTGTGCCGAGAGGGCAGGGTGGTAGAGGCAGAGGTCAGCCAGTCACCGGTAGAGGGCAGGCTCGGGTGTTTGCCTTGACTCATCAGGACGTGCAGGCGTCCAATGCAGTGGTTCGGGTACTCTTTCTGTATGTTCTTTTGAGGCTCATGTTTTGTTTGATCTGTGATCTACGCATTCGTATGTTTCTACACACTTCGTGCCGAGGTTGGGCCGAGAGTCATGTTTGCTAGATCAGCCGCTTGTTGTGATTACACCTGTTGGTGATTCTTTTGTCGTGCGTTATGTGTTTCGGTCGTGTGCCGTTCAGATTGGAGATAGGGATTCGTCCGTCGATTTGATCCTTCTGGATATGTTGGACTTCGACGTTCTCCTTGGCATGGACTGGTTGGCAGCTTGTTATGCGTCGGTGGACTGCCGTGAGAAGACGGTCATTTTCAGTTTTTCGGGCGAGTCTATTCGGGTTGTGCAGGGGGACAGTGGTGCCGCCCCACATAGTTTGGTTTCTGCCCTTTGCGCTGGTCAGCTTTTGAGAAGGGGATGTCGGGAATTCTTGGCTTTCATTTATGATACTGGGGCCACAGTAGGGTCGTTGGACCGGGTTCCTATCGTCTGAGAGTTTTCCGACGTTTTTCCCGATGAGTTACCTGGGTTGCCGCCAGAGCGCGATATTGAGTTTTGCATTGATCTGATTCCTAGCACGGGGCCTATTTCTATACCGCCTTACCGGATGGCTCCGACGGAGCTTAGAGAGCTTAAAGATCAATTGTAAGAGTTGCTTGATAGGGGACTTGTGCGTCCGAGTGTATCTCCTTGGGGAGCTCCTGTGCTGTTCGTCAAGAAGAAGGACGGCAGTTTGAGGTTGTGTATTGATTATCGTCAATTGAACCGAGTTACGGTGCGGAATATGTATCCCTTACCTCGCACTGATGATTTGTTTGATAAGCTCCAGGGTGTGAAATATTTTTCTAAGATTGATTTGCATTCGGGTTATCATCAGTTGCGGGTTCGGAATGATGACATTCCGAAGACTGCTTTTCGTACACACTATGGGCATTATGAGTTTCTGGTGATGTCGTTCGGACTCACCAATTGCCCAGCAGCGTTCATGGATCTGATGAACCGGATTTTTAGGCCGTTCCTCGACCAGTTTATTATTGTGTCTATTGATGACATTCTGGTCTACTCTAGGAGTCGAGAGGAGCATGAGCAGCACTTGAGGATTGCTTCGCAGACATTGAGAGAGCACCAGCTGTATGCTAAATTCTCAAAGTGCGCATTTTGGCTTGATAGAGTTGACTTCCTGGGTCATGTGGTGACGGGAGACGGTATTCTTGTGGACCCGGGGAAGGTCGAGGCTGTACAGCTTTGGCCCATACTTGTATCCGTGACAGAGGTCCGCAGCTTTTTGGGCCTAGCTGGTTATTACCGCCGTTTCATGCAGGATTTTTCGAGTATCGCTGCACCGCTGACCTGACTGACTCGGAAGGGGGTTCCTTTTCTTTGGACTGATGCTTGCGAGCAGAGTTTTCAGCAGTTGAAGACTCGGTTGACGACGACACCAGTTCTATCTATGCCTTCTGGATCGGGTGGCTTTGTTGTTTACTGTGATGCGTCTCCAGTGGGGCTCGGTTGTGTTCTGATGCAGCATGATGGAGTGATTGCTTATGCTTCTAAGCAGCCGAAGAAGCACGAGCAGAATTATCCTACTCACGATCTTGAGATGGCTGTGGTGGTCTTTGCGTTGAAGATTTGGAGACACTACTTGTATGGGGAGTCATGTCAGATTTTCACAGACCACAAAAGCTTGAAGTACATCTTCAAGCAGCGGGATCTGAATCTGAGACAGTGCCGGTGGATGGAGCTTGTGAAAGATTATGATTGTGAGATCCTTTATCACCCAGGCAAGGCGAATGTGGTAGCTGACACTTTGAGTCGTAGGCCCGAGGGTAGCTTGTCCCAGTTGAGCGCAGTTCAGAGCCAGTCTTCTGCAGATTGACAGACCTTGTGTGATGGTAGAGTATAGTTTGAGTTCTCTTCCACTGGGGGACAGCTTTCTCATGTCCGCGCCCGTCCACTTCTACTTGATCGTATCCGTGAGGCGCAGCCTAGTGATGCCCGTTTGTCTGAGATTCTTGAGCTTGTTCGGCAGGGTACAGATTCGGAGTTCTTGATCGATGACCAGGGTGTGCTACGTTGCGGGACTCGCTTATGTGCACCGGATATTGATGGGTTGAGACGCGAGATCCTAGAGCAGGCACATCAGTCAGCCTTTAGCGTTCATCTAGGTTCCACCAAGATGTACCGTGACTTGAGAGACATTTACTGGTGGGAAGGGATGAAGCGTGATGTTTCGGACTTCATGTCGAGGTGCCTGACTTGTCAGCAAGTCAAGGCTGAGCATCAGATACCGGCTGGAGAGTTGCAGCCTTTACCCGTTCCTGAGTGGAAATGGGAGCATATTTCCATGGACTTTGTTGTGGGTCTACCCAGGACCAGTCGGGGGTATGACTCTATTTGGGCGGTTGTAGACCGTTGAAGAAAGCGGCTCACTTCCTTTCAGTGAAGACCACTTTCGGTTATGCTCAGTATGCTCAGTTGTATATAGATGAGATTGTGCGTTTGCATGGTGTTCCCACATGCATTGTATCCGACAGGGGCACCCAGTTTACTAGCCGTCTTTGGCAGAAGCTTCAGGAAGCTTTGGGTACCCGGTTGAGTTTTAGCACCGCTTTCCATCCGCAGACTAATGGTCAGTCAGAGCAGACTATACAGACTCTAGAGGATATGCTTCGGGCGTGTGTGCTTGATTTTGGTGGCAGTTGGGATCGTCACTTACCGTTGATTGAGTTCTCCTACAACAACAGCTTTCAGGAGACTATTCAGATGGCACCTTTTGAGGCTTTATATGGTAGGAAGTGTTGATCGCCAGTCTGTTGGACCGAATTCAGTGAGAGTAGGGTTTTGGGACCCCAGCTAGTTCAGGAGACTATGGAGAAGATCCAGTTGATTCAAGACAGGATGAGAGCGACCCAGTGCAGATAGAAGTCATATGCCGACCGTCATCGTCGCAGACTTGAGTTCGCAGTGGAGGATCATGTATTCCTGCGGATTTCTCCGATGAAGGGCGTTATGAGATTTGGGAGGAAGGGGAAGCTCAGTCCCAGATTTGTAGGTCCTTTCGAGATCCTTGAGCGAGTTGGTACCGTTGCTCATCGTTTGGCGCTCCCACCCAGTTTTCCAGATGTTCACCCTGTGTTCCATGTGTCGATGCTTCGTAGATACCTTCATGATCCTTCTCACATAATTTAGTACCAGACCGTTCAGCTTGAGCGCGATCTTTCGTTCACCGAGCAGCCGATAGTTATATTGGATCGGCAGGTGAAGAAACTTCGATCAAAGGTCTTGCAATCTGTGAAGGTTCTTCGGCGTAGCCCGACTAGTGAGGAGATCACTTGGAAGGCCAAGAGTGAGATGTGGAAGAAATTCCCTCATCTCTTTGAAGATACGCTTGTAAGAATTTTAATTCGGGGACGAATTTTCTTTAAGGGGGAGCTTGTAACACCTTAGAATGCGATTAGTGTTAATTAAGCTTTAATGCGGGTTTTTAGTAAAAAGTTTATCAAATCGGGTTCCTCACATTTTATATCAATTAAGTAATATTTTATTATTATTTGATATGGCTTGCACACACACGTGCATGTTAATATGAGGGTTAGTTAGTGTTAATCTTGTTAAGTGACCAAGACACCTTAATTAATCCATGTCCTAATTAACCTTGCCTAGATATTTTGTGAGAGATATTTGTTTGTTTGGATTGAGAGAGAGAGAGAGAAAGAGGTGGCTAGTGAGTCATGAGGGAATTAATGAGAGCATTAATGGAGACGAGGGAGAGAGTAAGATTAAGGTTTGGTTTCACCCTACACTCACCCTTCACTATTATTTCCCCTCACTCTCTCATTCTCCTCTCATTCTCAATTATTACCCATCCTCTCAAACTCTCAACTGAACTCTCATCCCATCTTCACAAAAACCTTGCTAAACTTCACAAAATCCCATTTAAACACTTCAAATGTCTTGTTTTTGTTGGCTATAGTACCCTCAAGGCAATTATCATAGTCGCGGACAGATAATTATGATGATTGAGTGATGACCTATACCGATAGAACAGTCTTACTTAAGATGATAGTATGCTATCTGGTTTGTCTTTATCATCATGTACATGTTGATAGAGCCCATAGGATTCTTGCTTGACTACCAGCATTATGATGGCGATCATATACGTGGGGGCTGGGGGTCTATAAGCACATCCTTAAATGTCCCTAATCGAGGGAGTATCGAGACTGGGCATCGATACTCCAGTGGAGACTAGTGTATACTGATCGAGACCCCGACGATAGGCGGTGGCCAGGTCTCACAAGTCATTGGTGTTAGTTTGTTCACCTAAGATAGTATACAGGTGCTCATTGGGTTATGAGTACACTGGACGGACTCGCCGGGAACCTGCTAGGTTGTATTATACCTATTGTCAGATAGCAGTTCCCAGGTGACATGTGTACAGGTTAGTCTGTCGACCTGAGATCGTCATTTGTCTCGTGTGAGTTCCCACTGTGCTTTGATTACTACCCTACCAGGCTCAAAGGAGTCGTGCAAACAGGTTTTAGTTGGGTACAGTCCTGAGCCACATGGAGGCAGTGATCGGATCGTCGGGGATTCGTCTCTCCCGCTATTGGGGGTTGATGTCGCGTTGTGCACGGGTAGCCATCACCACAAATCCATGGCCATGGTGGACGAGAATTACCGATCCAGGATTGATAGTTTCTCAGGAGGTGATGGGTTTCATACCGACACTAAATGTCGCGTTGTTAGGGGTCTGACTTTATCCACCCTCTAGACTTGACATGCGATACTCTTAGACGAACAGACCGGACTGTACGAATATTGTCACTGTTAGGCTCAGTAGGGGTTCAGGATAAGTTAGCTCGTCGGCCTCCCTTTCGCTCAATACCTGGGTAGCCGTTACGTACAGCTAGTACCGCTGACGTGCTTTTGGTTACACCCACTGCCAGCGTATTGACGAGTCTTTAGAGTCCCACACAGAGGGTTTCTCTGGTTCTGGCGAAATGATGTAGTAGCTGTATTGGATACGTGCAGGGTTCCGATCGATTGGTGTACTTTATACCTGGACTTTCGATCGGACAGTTGATAATACTAGCCAGCTTGGGTTTGAGCCGGATTATTAAATCAGGTATTGATTTAACAATTTACGTATATGTATTTCGATACGTATATTCTAGAATTATATTCTTTGTGTTATTCTATCTCTTTGGGTATTCGTATTTCGGTACGAATACAGGTATGTATATACCGTAGAATGTAATCCGTATTTTTTACCGGATAACATTCTAGAAGGTGCCACCTCATTTTGGATTTGACCATTTTCATAAAATGGATAATGAGGTGGAAATTGCATAATGGAGGTATGGTGAGAACCATACTTGAATAGTGCACACAAATGAATTGTTAATTCATTTGTGATCACTATTCAAGTATGGGAGGATTTTTTAAAATGGAAAATTGATTTTAACAAAACCATGCATGCTTCTTTTCTTCAAAAGAGAGAGCTCATTTGGGTACATGCTTGTTCTTCTTCACTTAAGTTTTCTCTTGAGCTCCTCCATCACCATTAGCCTCATTTCCTTCTAGCTTTGCAATTTGTGCTTCCACCTTCATGTTATGAGATAACCTAACACTTAGTTCTTATACACTACATCCTAGGCTCTCTAGGGTGGCATCCTAGAGACCTTAGTTGCTCCATTTTCCTCTTGATATGGAGCTAGAGCTGGAAGTACATCTCTCGGGTGGATCATCGAAGATGGAGGAAGACCGGCAACTAAACTTCATCAAGGAATCACTAGGAGCTTGGAATGAAGACTGAAGGACACGGATCAACTCGGTATAACCATTCTAACTTCCTTTTTAGTTTGCTAGTTTAGGGTTTAAGGACGATCCGGGAATCGGGTAATGGTAGCGCCAGTTTAATAAATTTTTGTTCCGCATTTGGCCACGTTTTGATGGCCGGGGCGCTGCCGTAACCCAGCATGGTATCAGAGACATCCTTTAAACCCCTTACTAGCTTGTTTAGACAATGTAAAAGTATCGAAATCGAAACAGCCCGGAAACGATACCCTGCAGTTTTCAGTTTCTGTCGAAATTTCAGAGTCTTCAAAATTTTTTCCAAACAACTGCAGAAGACTACTGATATGACCACTTTACCATACCTCAAATACGAACCCAATCCACTAAAATTTGGCCGAGCATATTACTCAAAAATCCGAGCTCGCCGGTCCAAACCTGGAGTTTTGGCTTGAAATTTTTGGTGTGGTTTAGTCTCTGGAATATTGGTGCAGTGGTATTGTTTGTTTTACCAATTTTGGATATTTTGTTATCTTTTGTTCAGAGCTAATTCGGGGTGTTTCAAAGTTGATAATTTAGCATTGTTTAAATGTTTATCAGTACTTACATTACTATCTGCGACCGTGAATGTCATTCAAGCGGTACAACTCGTCTAATTGCTATAGTTCTTTTAGACGGGTTTGCGAACGTGACATTCACGTTGATGTTCTGTGTTGTGCTGTGATATTGGTTGGATCGTCGTGGTGGATAGCTATGGTGAAATGGTAGTACAATTTAATTTCATTTGTACATTTGATATTGCGAGGCGAGCGTCCGACATATGGACTGCCGTCACTGCCAGTTTGTATATTATTCGTTTGGGGCACGACTGGTTGAGGTCGATGTCACCCTTGTATATTATTTTCTTTTCTGTACTAGGATTACCCTACGGTGGAGTGCACGAATAGCCGGGTTCTAGAGGAAAACGGGTTCGCATCTTATGGCGTTGAGATGGAGGGGACCTTACTCTAGAATTGGCGGGCTATTCGCCGCACTCGTAGGGGGTATAGGTTGACCCACGGAAGGGTGCACAAGTTACCGGATTCCGTGAAGTGCTGGGTGGCCCATTCACGTTGTTGAAGGGGGTTGCCTCGCTTCTAGTTTTGGCGGGTAACTTGCCGCGCTCGTAGGGGTCTAGGTTTTCATTGCACAGGCTATCCACATAACAGGGAACGTCGGGTCTCATTTGCGGCTCAAGTGAAACCCGGGGCTCCAGGATTATCCACCATTTTGTGTTACTTTTGTGCTGTTTCTGTGATGTTACTTTATATCATGCCTGGGACAAATGTTATATATATATATATTTATATATACTAGTAGATGTTGTATATGTTTTGCACCCGCGCTAGCCCAGTCCCCGCTCTGTCGTTAGTTAAGTAACTTAACGGGTGATGACGGGACCCAGTGGCGAATGCGGATGGCATATACGTACATTTTATTTTCGTTCTTTTCTGGTGTGATTAATTGATGGGACTGCATTGATTCTTATCAATGCAAGGATAAAACAAACCTATATATGATGTTGTTGGAACCAAGTTTTTAAAACTGACATTACAGACGTTCTCTTTTGCTTTGCACAGTGGTATTCGGTTATGAATATCCAGCACCTCATTCGACGAGGCAAGGGCCGAGAACCCTTCATCGGGAGTGACCCCTTGAGTAAAAGTTTGCGTCAAAGTAATAACTTCACTATAATCGTTTCCTTTTGCTTTGCATCGTGGTATTCAGTTTGGAATATCCTACACCTTATTCTACGAGGAAAGAGCCGAGATTCCTTCACAGGGAGTGACCTCTTTAGCAAAAGTTTTCGCCACTATATATTTATAAAACCACTTGGATTCGTTCAACGATATAAAGTTCATTACATTAAAGGTTTTTTCGCTGAAAACCAGCCGTAGCCCTCCGTCATTTCAGACGAGTATTGCTTAGTATTCGTGCTACGTATGTTGACCTAGTCAAGGCGTAGTGATCGGTAGCTCTGTAGTACTTTTCAGCTGCATGGATATGCGATTGGTTAGGACAGTCGTACGGTCATGTTGACCTAGTCAAGGGCTTGTATGGGTGGGTCTAATTAATCCAGGATAATGACGGGTTGAACTTGACTTGCGACTTATGATATGTTGACCTAGTCAAGGTCATAAGCCACTTGGGGTAAAAATCACATCGGGAGTTTCAAACATACAGAAAACTTGGCAGGCATGTGCATACCTTCTGGAGTGTGGTAACTTGAGTGGCTTCCATCAAGTTATCATGCGATGAGAGTTGGATCCCGATTCCCACTGATGAGTAGGATTACTTCTCGGGTGATTTTAGATGATCCCGACTGATTCTCCTTTAGGGTTTGGAGGAGAATTCGAGGAAACAGTGGGAGCCATACTGATTACATAAATAAATAACCATTCTGATCTAGGTTAGAGCGCACGCTAGGTGTTTCTTTTTTCTCTCTCTCAGGCAGCGACCATGGCCCGACCTTTGACTAAAACTCATGAACCAAGTTAACCGAACCTTCATAAAAACACTTTTGGCTTTTGGAATGTTACAGTGTTGCATACATCATTGTCGCTTCTATATCACCTTTGCATTTCTCCAGAACACCCCGTATTACTACGAACATCCACTTCCATTGGATAAATCCATTGTATAATTACATACGAACTCGAAGGAACTTATTCCAGATTCGAGGATGGATTCTGGTTCTAGAGAGATTGAATAAGATTATTCGGTTGCCTCTTCTCTTTACCTTCTCTCAGGTTGCGAGGACTCCTAAGATTAGGAGAGTACACCTATTACGCTTATTGGATAGTCTTCTTCCAAACCTTAGGCTGGTGCCGAAGGGTGTGTACAGAAGGTAATAAGTAAAGACAAATAAAGAGATTAGAATAACGGCAAAGAAAATTGCGATTGCTATCATTCAAGACAAAACCGTGTATACCCCTGCCACTCCCACATCCACTTTGGATTTCTCCAGAACACTCCGTATCACTACGGATATCCACTTCCATTGGATATGCCATCGTATAGTTACATACGAACTCGAAGGAATTTGTTCCAGATTCGAGGATGGTTTCCGGTTCAGAAGAAATAGAATAGGATTATTCAGATGTCTTTTTACATTACCTTCTCTTAGGTTACAAGGGCTCCTAGGATTAGGAGAGTACACCTATTACGCTTAATGGATAGTTTTCTTCCAAACCTTAGGCTGGTGCCGAAGGGTAGGGAAGGAAGAAAACCAATTAGCCTAAAGAAGGTGTACAGAAGGTAATAAATAAAGACATAATAAAGGGATTGGAGTAAGGGCAGATAAATATATGGTGTTCACCGCCGGAAGCCGGGAAGACTGACGTCTTGCCTGAATCTGAGGGCAGATGCTAATTGGTGCTATCCGTCCATCTCTCCGAAGATACCAAGTTGATTTATGGTACCATGTATCGAAGGTTTAAATAGATACGGCCGATGTAGCAGACTTCGTCAGATTCCCCCTCGTTTGAGGGGTTTTTGATTGTGGGGACGCTCTTCCCTGCAGGCGCAAGCCCTGCAGTTAATTACGCTACCGTATCGCGGTAACAACTTTCTCCTTCTCCAGATGGTCACTTTGTGTCGTGGGTGTTTGTTTTGTATTTGGTTGCCCGTGGATTGTATACGGAGACTAAGTTATGTTGTCGCCCGTAGGGCGTGGACTAGTCCAAATCCGTATCTTTCTTAGATTTGGGTTTGGGGGGGTTGTGTTTAAGGATACGTTAGCCTTATTTGAGGCTAAGATCAACTTAAACGTTTGTTAAGGATACGTTAGTCTAATTTTAGACTAAGATCAACTTAACGAGATCGTTTAGATCCGACAGGAGAGCAATTGGGCTCTATTGTTTAGTTTAATGACATTGCGGTCGATAATTAGTTTAAGGACATTACGGTCCATTGTTAGTTTTAAGACATCGCGGTCGAGGTTAAGGACATCATAGTCCTTGAGTTTAAGGACTTCACGGTCCGATGTTAGTTTTAAGACATCACGGTCGAGGTTAAGGACATCATAGTCCGTGGATTTGAGGACTCCACAATCCGATGTTAGTTTTAAGACATCACGGTCGAGATTAAGGACATCATAGTCCATGAGTTTAAGGACCTCACAGTCCGTAAAATGTGTGGTCGTTGGGACCCTTCACCTCTTTGAAGACGTTGAGGAATTATAATGACAAATATCAAAGGAGTGAAGAGATGTACCCTTGAACCGGGATGATTTGGTTGAAAGAGCAGATGTGCTCATTTCAAAATAAATTGAGGACTTATAGCCAGAATTGGGCTAAGTCCAATTAAAATGTTTTAACATTTTAGTTTTGTTCTGGCTATTAAGCCTTTACTTGGGCTCGGCCTTTTTTAATAATGCTGAGCATTGGGCTCTGTCATTTTGTCTTGGTATTAAATGCATAGCATTTATCAAGAACAAAGTGGTGTTTTGACTGTGAGCCACGTGGCGCGTCGGGCGCTTTGCGCCAATTAAAGAGCGCATTGCGCTAGCGCACATGAGGGTGACACGTGTCGCGTTTAGCGCTAAACGCGAGTTTGTTAGCACACTGCACTTTTAATTCATGAGCGCGCTGCGCTGGTTCGTGGGTGCGCCAGTGAATGACACGTGGCGTGCTTGGCGCTGAACGCCAACCCAAGAGTGCAGTGCTCTGTTTTCAGGAGCGCAAAGCGCAGATCGTGTCTGTGGTTGACACGTGGCAGGTTTTGGCGCTGTGCGCCGGTCCAATAAGTGCAAGGACGCAGTTCAAGAGTGCAAAGCACTTTCCAGTAGCGCAAAGCGCATCAGATCAAATTTAAGATCAAAGAACAAGTTTTTTGTTCTTCAAAGGAGGCCTTACCTCAAGATCCAAGAACCAAAGTTCTTGTTCTTATCAAAAGGCTCTGCCTTTATAGATCAAGAGATCTGTGAATGAAGTAAAGTACTTCTTTATTTTAAGGATTGGATCTTTTAATCTTTTATGTTTAATCAAAGATCTTGGTCTTTTTTATAGATCTAAGATCTTTTTTAGAAGAGAATTCTTCTTTTTATGAGATGTTTTCATCTCTATTGTTCAAGAATTAATCGTTTTTACCTTTAAAAATGAAGAAAATGATCTTCTTTCTTCAAAGGCTTGCCTTTCTTTCTTTTTAAGTTCTTCTCAAAGTTTACAGAGGGTTTTTTCTATATGAGACTTGAAGTCTTGGAGCCTTTATATAGGGCCAATTGATTTGTTAAATTAGTTGAAGGGATCTTTCTCTGATTGATTTGGGGATGTTTCCCCACCGTTGGATCTTTGATCCTAGGGTTTCTGTTTTGCAGAAGGCAATTTTCTTGTTTTCAACAAGATTGGAAAGATCTTTCCAGAACAGAATTTTAATTCTGATTAATTAATAATTTATTATTATTAGAGCTTTTGATCTAACGGTGGGGAATTCTTTTAATTCAAACGCTGGCGCACTTGGCGCTAGCGTACCTGCGTTTGACACGTGGCGCGCAGCGCAGATCGCAGTGCAACTGCGCTAGCGCACCCGTGCTTGACACGTGGCGCGCAGCACAGAATGCTGGATCTGAAGCGTTGCTTCAACTTTTAAAATTTGAATTTTGGAGCAGAGCTTTGCTCTGATTGGGGTGCGCTGCCTAGGGCGCAGCACTCCTGGCGCTGGCGTGTCTGCTTTTGACACGTGGTGCGCAGCGCGCAGTGCACAGAATCTGAAGTATTGCTTCAATTTAAATTTTGAATTAAAACAGAGCTTTGCTCTGATTGGGTGCGCTGCCTAGGACGCAGCGCTCCTAACGCTGGCGTGTCTGCTTTTGACACGTGGCGCACAGCGCTTAGAATCCGAAGCGTTGCTTCAATTTTTTACTTTAGATTTTTAATATAGAGCTTTGCTCTTATTGGGAAAAGGAAGCGTCGCTTCATTTCAAATCTTGGAATTTGAACAGAGCTTTGCTCTGATTGGGGAAACATATGGTTACTGTCATGAATCAGGATTGTGGTAGAGGCGTTACTAGGAATACCAGTTAACCCCTTTTGAAACATTTTCATGTTTCAGTTTCACTGTGCGATATTAATTGAAAACTGTTTTCCTAATTGGAATTTAACTCCAGGGTATGTATTTACCAAATCATTTTCTCATATTTGTATGCTATTACGGATGGTGAGTGGGAGTAAGATATTGGGAATTGGGTGATTAGATCCTCATTATATCGGAATTTGTTGTAATTGGTGATATTTGAGGAAATCATCTCGGTTTTTGCCGGACGGCAAATATTTGGTTTTGAATATCCGTTATTATGCACCAATTTCAAACTGATATATCTTTACGTTTATTTTATAAAGTGAGATATAAATTTTTGATATTATGTCTGTGACATTTACCTATATCAGTTGGTGATTAGGTAAGGTGTATTCAACAGCGGTGTAATTCTTCTTAACCATAGTACAGTTTTTCAATCTACGACGTACAACGTAAGAGTTATTGAACTCAGGGGAGTTATACAAAATATTGTATGTTTTCCAGTGTACATTAGGACAATGGGGTTGGTACTCGTACTATATCCTGTTTACTCATAATTTCTTTAATTCTAGATAAGTATTTCGTTCAAATACAAGGTTCAGATTTTGAGAAGTTATAGGTATAAGAATAAAGTAGTGAACAATTTGTTGGAAGTATCTGGATTCTTCGAGAAAGTCGAATATGTAGATACTCGTGTTAGGTATTCTGTTGATAGTAATGGTTTTGAGAACTTTCTTATCTTTCAGGTTACTCATATATGGATGCACTCCTAGTTGAGTAATGTTGATTGACCTTTTTCCATTTGGTTGATATGCACCGGAGACAGCTGCATGATTTTGAATCTGGTAAATTAGTGCTTTTGTTTCTATATTAGATATACATAGAATCAATTTATATCTTAACGATGTTAAGGTATAGGGAGTTGTCCGGCTGATGCTTAAAACTAGAATTCGGATAAACTCAAGGCACGTTTCAGTAATGGCTATTTGTGGGTTATCTCGGGCTTTGACGAGGGTTAACTTTTTACCATCAGGAAGATCAATAGTGATATTGTTCCTGACTCGCCACAGTTTTTAGTAAAATGGATTTTTTCAGAAAACAGAAGTGGGAGTATGGTAGAACTGGAAGTGATTTTAGAACCACAAACGATCACTGAAGATTTAATAGAACCTAAGGATTCAATTAGTTTCGACATTCCATTAGCCACTCCGCAGATTTGGTGGATAACCTCCGGCACCCGAGAGGTACTTCGGTCTTCTCAGAGACGGTGACAGGGAGGTTCTTGTTTACCCAGACTTGTCATTGCTGTTGTTCTAGACTGTAAGACTCGACAGGAGGATGAGTATAGCGTCGTTCTAAACTAGCTTTAGAAGTGCATGTGTATATAACTCTGTCATAGGGTTATTGTAGTCAGTGGGAGCAGCGGAAGCATAGTGGGTAAGTAGCTTGTGTCTATTTATAGACTAAAGCAAGTATGGCGGAAATAGATCATCTATTTTTGATGTGACAGTCATAGGTCTTGACCTCATCAGAATAGGAGATGGATCTGCTAAGAAGCTAGTAGAGAGTGATGTCCAGGTAATTGGGATGGCATTCACTTGATAGGAAGAGATATTCCTATACTACGATCAGTTGTACTATGGTTGTCACAAAGTTGTTTCTCCACACAGGATATGGATGTAATATCAGGGTTTCTGGTTACTAGATCTATGGTTTTAGATCTAGATTTGGAAAGTATCCTAATCTTGGTACTTTGACATTATTCTAAAGGAATTTTAGAATGGACGACTCCTGGCATGGTGGTGTACCTGCAGGTGATGGAGTCACCCTCTCTAAAGGTGTCTTACAGATTAAAGGGGAGAGAGATCTGCATGATTAGCATATCACTTGCTTAGGAAATTGAGTTAATCATGAAATATCAAGTACCACACCAGATGTTGTTTTTGAACTAGCTGCAATAAACATATAGTAATCCAATCTTGGAGAAACATTGGGAAGCAGTTATGAACATAAGTGAATGTTCTTGGGATATGGTAACAGTAGCCTCCTTCAGGAGACGGTTATCATTTCAGGCTTCCAAGGTGATCTAGATGACAGCGTGACTGTCAGAGTTATAGTTTTCCCTCTTTTGAGGGACAATATATTGGACAGGTGGTCCAAGGGGATACTGAGGAAGGCATGGCACATGATTTTGATTAGTGGACGATACAGTCTAAGAAGTTTGCTAGATTTGAAGTTCATTTGTGAACTGGGTTCCATTAGATATCCAGACAAATTCTAAGACAGGTATTGCTCATTTCGGGAGATAACTTTCTCTGCGAAGTTGAGATATAGAGAGATACAGAAAGAAACATTGGAGCGAATCCACTCACTGAGGCTATTTCTTGAACGCAATAGTTTCGCAAGCGAGCTTTGCGAAACTGATTAGTAGAGAAGTTGGATGTTCGGTAACACACGGGCTGTGAGTATGCGACATCGTAATAATTGGCCTTAAGTGCAAGTGGGAGATTGTTGGATATAGTGCCCTCAAGGCAATTATCATAGTCGTGGACAGGTGATTATGATGATTGAGTGAGGACCTATACCGATAGAACAGTCTTACTTGAGATGATAGTATGCTATCTGGTTTGTCTTTATCATCATGTACATGTTGATAGAGCCCATAGGATTCTTGCTTGACTACCAGCATTATGATGGCGATCATATACGTGGCAGCTGGGGGTCTATAAGTACATCCTTAAATGTCCCTAGTCGAGGGAGTATCGAGACTGGGCATCTATACTCCAGTATAGACTAGTGTATACTGATTGAGACCCCGACGAAGGGGCGGTGGCCAGGTCTCACAAGCCATTGGTGTTAGTTTGTTCACCTAAGATAGTATACAGGTGCTCATTGGGTTATGAGTACACTGGACGGACTCACCGGGAACCTGCTAGTTGGTATTATACCTATTGTCAGATAGCTGTTCCCAGGTGACATGTGTACAGGTTAGTCTGTCGACCTGAGATCGTCATTTGTCTCGTGTGAGTTCCCACTGTGCTTTGATTACTACCCTACCATGGCTCAAAGAAGTCGTGCAAACAGGTTTTAGTTGGGTACAGTCCCGAGCACATGGAGGCAGTGATCGGATCGTCGGGGATTCATCTCTCCCGGTATTGGGGGTTGATGTTGCGTTGTGCACGGGTGGCCATCACCATAAATCCATGGCCATGGTGGACGAGAATTACCGATCCAGGATCGATAGTTTCTCAGGAGGTGATGGGTTTCATGCCGACACTAAATGCCGCGTTGTTAAGGGTCTGACTTTATCCACCCTCCTAGACTCGACATGTGATACTCTTAGACGAACAGACCGGACTGTACGGATATTGTCACTGTCAGGCTCAGTAGGGGTTCAGGACGAGTTTGCACGTCGGCCTCCCTTTCGCTCAATACCTGGGTAGCCGTTATGTACAGCTAGTGCCGCTGACGTGTTTGTGGTTAAACCCACTACGAGCGTATTGACGAGTCTTTAGAGTCCCACACAGAGGGTTTCCCTGGTTCTGGCGAAATGATGTAGTAACCGTATTGGATACGTGCAGGGTTCCGATCGATTGGTGTACTTTGTACCTGGACTTTCGATCGGACAGTTGATAATACTAGCCAGCTCGGGTTTGAGCCGGATTATTAAATCAGGTATTGATTTAACAATTTACGTGTATGTATTTCGATACGTATATTCTAGTATTATATTCTTTGTGTTATTCTATCTCTTTGGGTATTCGTATTTCGGTACGAATACATGTATGTATATACAGTAGAATGTAATCCGTATTTTTTACCGGATAACATTCTAGAAGGTGCCACTTTATTTTGGATTTGACCATTTTCATAAAATGGATAATGAGGTGGAAATTGCATAATGGAGGTATGGTGAGAACCATACTTGAATAGTGCACACAAATGAATTGTTAAATCATTTGTGATCACTATTCAAGTATGGGAGTGTTCCCCGCCGAATATAGAGACGGAACCGCGTAGGTCCGTCTTGCCTGAATTTGGGGCAGATGCTATTTGGTGCTATCCGTCCACCTCTCCGAAGATGCCAAGTTGATTTATGACACCATTTATCGAAGGTTTTAACGGATGCGGCCGATGTAGCAGACTTCGTCATATTCCCCCTCATTTGAGGGGTTTTTGATTGTGGGGACGCTCTTCCCTGCAGGCGCAAGCCCCTGCAGTTAATTACACTACCGCATCGCGGTAATCACTTTCTCCTTCTCCAGATGGTCACTTCGTGTCGTGGGTGTTTGTTTTGTTTTTGGTTGCCCGTGAATTGTATACGGAGACTAATTTATGTTGTCGCCCGTAGGGCGTGGATTAGTCCAAATCCGTATCTTCTTAGATTTGGGTTTGGGGGTTGGATTTAAGGATACGTTAGCCTCGTTTGAGACTAAGATCAACTTAAACGTATGTTAAGGATACGTTAGTCTCATTTTTAGACTAAGATCAACTTAACGGGATCGTTTAGATCCAACAAAAGAGCAATTGGACTCTATTGTTTAGTTTAGGGATATTGCGGTCGATTAGTTTAAGGACATTACGGTCCATTGTCAGTTTAAGGACATCTCGGTCCAGGTTAAGGACATCGTAGTCCATGGGCTTAAGGACCCCATAGTCCAAGTTAAGGACATCGTAGTCCGTGAGTTTAAGGACCTCACAGTCCGTAGTTTAAAGACGTCATAGTCTATAAACTTTAAGGACATCATAGTCCATGAGTTTAAGGACCCCACAGTTCTTAGAAATGTGTGGTTGTCGGGACCCGTCACCTCTCTGAAGACGTTGAAGGATTACAACGACAGCTATCAGAGGAGTAAAGAGATGTACCCTTGAACCGGTGTGAGTTGGTTGAAGGATCGGTAGTCCAGTTTGGGACTAAGATCTGTTAAATATTCATGAGCAGATGGGCTCAGTTCAATATAAGTTGGGGACTTATGGCCAATCTTGGGCTAAGTCCAATAAATGTTCAATATTTTCTTATTCTGGCTATTGAGCCTTTATTTGGGCTTGGCCTTTCTGACAATATTTTTTTTTTCTTGTATTGAATGCAGAGCATTCATTAGAGCTCTGGCTCATTAAAGAACAATTCATGTTCTGTTGGCGCGACACGTGGTGCGCCAGGCGCTTTGCACCAGTTAAAGAGCGCAGTGCGCTTCTGCCGAGTAGCGCACACAAACAAGACACATGTAGCGCTTGGCGCTAAGCGTCAGATGATGGGCGCATTGCGCCAGTTTATGAGCGCATTGCGCTTTCAATTTATGAGCGCGTTGCGCTAGTTTAGTGGCGCACAAGTGAGTGACACATGGCGCGCTTGGCGCTGAGTGCCAGCCCATGAGCGCAGTGCGCTGTTTCAGAAGCGCAAAGCGCAAGTTGCATACGTGGTTGACACGTGGTGTGTTTTGGCGCTGAGCGCCGGTCCAGAGAGCGCAAAAGCGCAGTTCAAGAGCGCAAGGCACTTTTCAATAGCGCAAAGCGCATTTGATCAAATTTATGATCTGTGAACAAATTTATGTTCTTTTTAAAGGAGGCTTTGCCTCAAGATTCAAGAACAACAGTTCTTATTTTTTTGAAAGGGCTTTGCCTTTGTAGATCAATGATCGGTGGATGAAGTAAATACTTCTTTTGTTTTTATGATGAGATTTTTTGATCACTTTTTATAAAAGACCTTGGTCTTTTGTAGATCTATGATCTTTTAAGAAGATAATTCTTCTGCTTTAATGAGATGATCTCATCTCTTTGTGCAAGAATCATTCTTTTTACCTTGAAAGAATGATCTTCTTTCAAGAGCTTGCTCTCTTTCTTTTGAGTTTTCTCAAAGTTTGTAGGGGGGTTTCTCTCTCTCAGACTTGAAGTCTTGGGGCCTTTATATAGGGCAAATTGATTTGTTAAATCAGTTAAAGAGATCTTTCTCTAATTGATTTGGGGATATTTCCCCACCGTTGGATCTTTGATCCTAAAGCTTCTGTTTTACAGAAGACAATCTTCTTGTTTTTAACAAGATTGGAAAAATCTTTCCATAACAGAATTTTAATTCTGATTAATTAATGATTTATCATTATTATTAGATCTTTTGATCTAACGGTGGGGAATTATTAATTCCAGCGCTAACTCACCCGTGCTTTGCACGTGGTGCGCTGCTCAGAGCGTAGCGCACCTTGCGCTAGCACACCTAGCACAGCGCAGAGCACAGCGCAGCCTGCGCTAGCGCACCCGTGTTTGACACGTGGCGCACAGAACGCCTAGCGTTGGATCTGAAGCGTTGCTTCAATTTTTGAATTTTGAATTTTAAAACAGAGCTTTGCTCTGATTGGGGGTGTGCTGCCTAGGGCGCAGCGCACCTGATGCTAGCGTATCTGTGTTTGACACGTGGCGCGCAGCGTGCCTAGCGCTAACTCTGAAGCGTTGCTTTAATTTTTAAAATTTGAATTTTAAAACAGAGCTTTGCTCTGATTGGGGGAAACAAATGCCCCCCCACCGTTGCGCTCACGTGGTGCACACGTGAGTGCAGCGGTGGCAGCATCTGAGCCTTTGGATCAACTCAGAAGTTGAAGAGGCGGTTCAATGCCTATAAATAGGACCTTTGGTTCCTTAGATGATTTTCATTTTCTTCTTAAGAATTTTCATTCAGAGCATTGCTCTTCAGTTTAAGAACTTTTCAAGAGTCAGAACTCTATCAAAACTTAGGTAAAGGTTTAAATTTTTTTAATTAATCAGGGTTTTACTCATTAACAAAACCTTGCTCTTCATAGATCTTTGATCTAAAGAAAACCCATTTAGGGTTTCATTAACAGAGCCTTGCTCTCATGAACCCATAGATCTAAAGAGATCATTTTTGGGGTTTCTTAGCCCATGAATCAGAGCTCTGCTCTGTAGATTTCTTAATCTTTGATGAAGAACTCTTAAGAGTTTTTTCATGGATCTTGAAGATCCTAGAATTTTTTAATTCATAAAAATTAAATTTAATTAATTCTTTTCTGATGGATTTTTCATCATCATTACAGAGCCAGGCTCTTAAGGAATTTTATTCCTTCATGATCAGAGTTTGACAAGTGTCACTCTGTCATAGAGCATTGCTCTCAAAGGAAAATTTTCTCCTTTTCCTGAGAGATCTCTCATTTAATGAGAATTTTCCTGAGAATTTCCTCATTTAATTAACAGTTTCATCCAATGATGAGGCTGTTTTATTAATTGATGCATTGTCATCTGGATTTTGTGGGTCCCCCTTTGGTCCTCTTTCCACTGCATTGCAGTGTGGTACAAATTTTAAAGTATCGAATGTCAAAATTTAAAATTAAATTATAGCACTGACTGCTGACTTCTGTCCCCCTTTTTTGCAGGCGACATGTCTTTCGATTTTTTTTCCCCTTTGTTCGTTCAGAAGGAGGATTTCCTGGAGCACCTGTAGACCGGGAAGTCCTAGCTTTGATCAAAGATCATGACCCGGAACATAAGAATCTTCACCTCTGAGGGACATGGTATAATCATATTATTAAGGGTCGACAAAGCTTTTCGTGCGCGGTACCCTCGGAGCCCATCATGGCGATTCATTACGCCAACCCACCCCCGGTGAACTATGCCGTGGAGATGGTTAATTGGACTTCAGAAGGTCTTCTTCAGCCCGTTATGGCCGCGATACCCGTTCAGCCTCCCATGGCTTTAGATATCTTGGGACGACGTATTTGTCAAGGTGAGGCGCGGCCGTGGGGGCAACCATATAATATAGGTCTGATTCCTCGTTATCCGACCGGTTATTTGCAATGGGCCCGCTATATTCTGTCAGCGAAGAAGTCGCAGTTGTTGAGGCTTGGGTTGTATCCCGCCGTTTATGCTTCTCTCTTCCAGTATCCTACGTTCCCACCTGGTGGGTTAAGGCATTTCTGGAGCAGTGGAACATTCCTTCCCACACCTTCCTTTTGCTGGACCGAGAAGTATCAATCTCCTTAGAGGAATTTGCAGAAGTTTCCGGCTTACCGGTTATGGGGGAGCACTATGAGGAGCTGCTTCCTACGGATGAATACGTTTTTGGTGCCAAGCCAGTGATAATGGGCCTTACCCCGGAGAACGCTGTTCAACACCAATTTCCTAGTCTGATCAAAGTGTTGAATATTTATGAGGGCATTTTCCTCGAATCTGGGAGCCGCGGGGTTAATTTTGAGGATTTCATCGCTCGTTTCCTTCATCCGGAGGTTCTCTCGAAGGAGGCTGCTAAATTCGCCACGCTTGACGACCCTTTTGGCTTAGGTTTAAACAACCTGCCAATGACGGAGATAGATCAGAAGAATTTCTTTCTTCCCAACACTCCAGTTGTTCCTTTTGCGGAGATCGCAGTCCCTGGGATTGATGAGGAAACATTCTTCTTGGGATTTCTTGGGCTATAGTTGAGCTGGTTCGCGCTCCCAATGCACCTTCGCCGTATGAGGCCGTCTGTCTTCTATCCGGCTCACTGAATGGTTATTGGGGTGAAAGTGGTTGTCGAGGTCGCCGGTTTAGCCTATTTGTATTACGGCCTTAGTCAAGCGGCAGATACTACTGAACCCGGAGTGCAGCATGTGAACTTCTCGATGCATTACTTCATGTCATGGCTCGAGCTACATGCACTTGGCGTTTTTGGTATTTATAAAAGGCCTTCATTTTATGATAGGTGCAACTTCCCCCAGATTATGCGACTAGTCGGCGCATCTATTGTAAATCCGTCACCGCGGGATGCTAGAGGTTTGCTCCTTCGTCCCCGCACGGTTGGAGACGGCATGACCTTCACCGACAAGGTTTTAACCATCGGAAAAGAGTCCGCCACAACGGTGCGGCCATTGCGGGATACTTTTAAAGATGGAGCCTCAGGAGATCCTCCATTTATATTCTATCAGACCGGGCTTCCTAGTGTTTAGGCAAAATGATGCGGCGCTTTTCATGAGATACAATCCGCATCGTTTTGCCCAACAATTGAGCTATAATCAAGGAGTTCCGCTGGAGGCTTTCTTGCTGGAACCCACTGCCACTGAAGAGGGGATGCGAAACGCGCTACATCATTTCATGCGCTTGAACACGGGGTCCAATTTCTTTATCAGCGAACCGAGCTGTGTCCCGAAGGTCCTTAATGTGTACACGGCGTGGTACCAGCATTCGATGGGTGTTGTCATTAAGGAAGAGAGGCGGCTGCTGCTCGATCGCAAAAGTGCACCTCCTGCCAGTGATCGCAACGTCATTTTAAAGCGACAGACCACTGTCCCCCCTCCGCTAAAATAGGTCACTGCAGTTGAGCCCCCTCATGTGCTAAGCCCTACGCGAGGGTTGCCCCCTTCCAGCGTGTCTGAAAAAGAAGTGGCTGCTGCGTCCCCCGAGTCGGATGTAGGAAAAGAAATTGGGACTCGTCGTCCCAAGGTGCCTGCCAAGCGTAAGCTAGTGCTGGCAGCGACCAGAGCTCGCTCACAAAAGAAGAAGAAGAAGTCAATCCTTTCTGTCGACGTTGTACTTGGCCAGGAGCCTCACGCTCCTTACGGCGAGGGCCTGAGTGAGTATGGGACAAATGAGGGCTTATTCATGCCGGTAGATGATACTGATCCGGCGGCTGCCATTGCAGCTTCTGAGCAATTGGCAAGCCATGAAGAGGGGTTGGCTATCCTCGCGCGATCAGGTAATCATTAGCTGTATCTTTCGCCATTGCATCGTATTTCTATTATCGTGTTTTGACTGACGCTTTTCCTTCTTTAACAGGCATTTCTACCGAAGAAGCTCTCGCAGCTTCTCTCAAGACTTTTGAGGAAGAGGAACGACTTCGAGCATCCTTAGGCATCGGTACATTTCGGTTTACCATGTTCCCGCTCCCATTTCTTATGAGTAATCTGACCCCTTTTTTTTTATCACAGGAACTACCTCTACTCATGTTATTCCGGGCGTGGCACCGACTTCACAGGGCGGTGTGGAGACGCTTGCTGGGCCGGCTAGCTCAGTTCCGCCAGTATTGTTGAAAGAAGCATCACTTAAGCAACCGATGACGGATGCCATAATGGCTCCAGAGGTAACCCTTGGCGCGGATGACGACGTCCTATTGATGGAGGCGTTTAGAAGATCCGCTTTGACGGCTCGAGCGGAGAGGAAGCGCAGAATGCGTGCAGCAAGGGAGCGTAGTACTGCCTCGGCCACGGGTGCGGGTTCGAGCACTGCTACCCCTGCCCCTACTCCTTCAGAGGAATCCCCGGCTGCCTTGTCCACTGCCTATAGCCGGGCATCACATGCAGCTCAGGAAGCAGTCGGAAGACCAACTCAAGGTAATGTGACACGGGGTTCCGTTGTCAAAGTTTTAAATACCAGTTCTCATATATCTTATCTTGTAGGGCCGAGTCTTACCGAAGAAGTGGCAGCGACCACTGAACCTGGGATAGCGGTAGAGGAGACGGCTACAACCTTCGAGCCCGAGGCAGCGGTAGGTAAGATAGTCACGATCGCCGAGCCTGAGATGGCGGTAGGTGAGATGGATACAGCCGCCGAGCCTGAGGTGACGATGGGTGAAACGGGTACAGCCGCCGAGCCCGAGGTAGCCACTCTGTCGCAAGAGTCGGGCACTGCCCCGATCATCACTCTTTCCTCCTGCGGCTCTTTGCCATCTCCTGGCGTCGCAAGCGTTACGACGACTCTCGTAGAGTCAAGGGATGAGGCGACGGGAGGTGAGACCATCCCGATGGAAGAGGATGAAGCAGTTGCTGTATCAAGTGACGCCCTCGTCGCGGTTCCGACTGGCGACTCATCAGGTAGATTTTGGGTCATTGCTTTTCTTTTTATTCTGCAGTCCTTTTCAATCTTTCCTGACAGTATTTATCTTGTTTCTAATGCAGGTGTGGCGAGCATTGAGGTTGCGCTACCCGAGGCAGCGCCATCAGCTACCGCTTTGACGGTGACGCCTCCTCTACCCCCTCTCGTACCATCTCAGATGTTGGAAGGTACAGATTCGTGACCCATCAGTCTTATTTTTAGGTTCTATGACTTATGTACTGACGTTGCATTACTGTGTCTTTGCAGGAGTTCTTTTTGATCACCTATATCAGGTGCTGCACCCACACTCTCCTTTCAGTCAGCGATTAGCCCGCCCGCTGGTGTCAGTGAGTATTTTTTTTCTGACCGACGTCCTTCCTTTTAATGGGCAGTCATGTTATTGCTAATTCTTCTTTGCATTGTTTGTAGCCTTACAAATTGAAGGAGGGGACGAGGGTATTGTTGCGCCACCGGAACTCCCAGCTCTGCCCCTGTTGCAGCCGGTATAGTAGACTCTATTGTTCGTGTACTTTTCTTTATTTCTTGAGCTGACATCTGACTATGATTTATTTTGTAGCGGTCACATCAACTCTAGCCCCATTCGAGTTTCGCATCATAATGCCGGCCGGACCCTTTTCCAGACGTGCATCCTCGAAAGGCGCCGCAAATAGTCTGCGCATATTGAGCGACTATATCGAGGAGCTTGACGCGGAGGCTCCTACATCTGCTGAAGATTTTACTTCCGAGGTTAATCCAATGCTGGCGACGCTTATGAATTTCCATAATGAAGGTGTTGTTGAGTCTTGGGTTAATCACTGCAGGAAGATTGAGGTCTGCCTGCATGAGCTTGAGCTTAGGCGTCCTGCTCCGGAGGTGTTGGCTTCGAACTCTCGGCGGGCTGCATGGGTTGAGCAAAGTGTCATTTTCCTTCTCCATTTTGAACAAGAGGCAACCCTCAAGCGAAAGGAACGTGAGGCGACTTTCGCTGAGTCCGTCCAACTGCGTGCCCAGGTTGAAGCGAATGCTGCACAGCTGAAATCCATCTTTGAAAGCCTTCAACGATGTATTTCTGACGGGCTGGTGCTGAGGAAAAAACTTGACTTTACTGAACAGGTCGCGCAGAGTCAGGAGGCTGTTCAGCAAGAAATTGATGAGAAACTTTCATCCTGTCTGCAGCAACGGGCCCGAGTTGAAGCGGAGCTGGCTGCAACGGCTGACCTTGAAAAGGAGTTGAGAGGAGTGCGCGAGCAACTGGCTGACTTATTGAAAACGCTTCTTTCTCAGTAGCCGCCTTTGTATCAATTAAACACTTGTAATTTTTTTGAATAACATGTATCCATTTTTTTATTCTTTCATATGATGTATTTTGTACCCAATTGAATTCATGAATAAAAGATACATTTCTTTTCGCAATGTCTTGTGTCATCTCTCTGCTTTCTTCTTTCTTTTGTTATCAGCATGTCACCTTAGCAAAAATAGCCGACAGATGATAGGGTGAGCATCTTGTTTTGGCTTCTTCGAGGGGTAGTGATGGCTTAGGAAGCAGGTTCAGATCTGCTGCCTAAGACTTTTCAACTTTATGAGCCGTGAGGGTCTCGTAAAGACTTTTCTCTCTACGAGTCGTGAGGATCTCGTGGTATATTTTCTCCTTAGGAATCGTGAGGATTCCTAAGTGTGTTTTTCTTTATAAGTCGTAAGGATCTTATAAGAGAGTTTTCTTCCTTACGAATCGAGAAGACTCCTAAGTGTTTAATGAGATTGACGTTATCCGCATTTCATGGCATCATTGGGTGACGTATTTCCGAGGCGGGGTCATGTGGATGACTTATTTCCGCGACGGGGTCATATGGATGACGTATTTCCGAGACGGGGTCATGTGGATGACGTATTTCAGCGACGGGGTCATGTGGATGACGTAGTTCCGAAACGGGGTCATGTGGATGATGTATTTCCGATACGGGGTCGTGTGGATGACGTATTTCCGCGACGGGGTTATGTGGATGACGTATTTCCGAGACGGGGTCATATGGATGACGTATTTCCGAGACGGGGTCATGTGGATGACGTATTTCCGTGACGGGGTCATGTGGATGACGTATTTCCATGACTGTAGCGTTTTGAAAATCGTTTCGGTGAAATTTCGGAAAATCGGTAAAATGAGGGGGTTTTCTGTAAAAAGTCAAAATACAAATATCTTATTATAAAAATTAAATATACATATTCTAGCTATGTAATTGCTATTATTTGGTGTTTATTGAGCCGCTGGTGAAATTTCAAATTTTCTGAAAAAAATATTATTTTATTATTATTTTAAGCCGTCACTAATACATTTAATTAGGGAAAATTACAAATTGGAATGAGATGAAACAAATTTTGTGCATCATAAAACATTAAATAAAAATTTGTCATGTGGTTTTTGGAACGAAATCATTTGTCAAAACGGTTTAGAAATTATTGAAGAAAAAAGGCTTTTTTTAGCGTAAATGGATGTTTGGGGTATTGTATTTATCATTTTTCATCACCCCACACCCGTGCCCACACCCACACACCCCCACTTACCCCTCCCCTTAGCCAAATTCAGCAGCCCTCACTTTTTCCCCACTTGGTTTGCAAAGGAAAAAGAAATGAAAAGAAATAAAAGAAAAGATTAGAAAATAGATAAAGTAGTTAGACTTTGACCTTACCTTGACCTTGACTTTCCTCCCTTGCATTTTCCTCACCTCCCTCTCTCTCCCCTCACCCACTTCTGGCCGAAAATGATCCCCACAACAGCAGCCCTTTCCCCCCCCAAAATCCACACTATTTTGCTTCAAAAATCCAAAAAAAAAGCTTCAAAATCCATACAATTTCAAAGCTTTTTTCCAAATCCAACACTTACCCATTATTCCTTAGCATTTCAAGCATGGATCCTTGTGAAAAGAGAGCATTTTGGAGTGCCATGGATGCTTGTGGATCTTCATATGCTTTTGGGTATATTTCTAAACTTTTTTGTTGCTTAAATTATTACTAATTTCTTAAGCTAATTTATTTAAGTGTTATTTGGATATGTGAGTTTAATTGCACGTTTTGGAATTCAAGAAAAGGGTTTGAATGCAAGTTAGGTTATTGTGAATTGGTGTATGGTTGTGATGGGTAGCTTACCATCTTAGAATTTGTAGAAAGTAATTTAGTGGTTAAATTTCATATTGTTGCATGGAAATGTCTAAATTAAGTTTTGTTTTTGCTAACTAGAGTTTTTGAAAAATTATCAAATGCTTAGATTAAAATATAATTAAGTGTTCATGTCATTATAACTATTATAATGAGTGGTTTAATGACTTTGGTTCATGCAAAACGAAGCTTAATTGATGAATTGTGAATTTTGCTTTAAAGGGTATTAAATTTGATATTTTGCAAACTAGGATTTTGGAAATTATGCAAATTTATGAGTTTAAATTATGGAAATGGTTTTTATGACTTATTTAAGATAGTTAATAAATATATTGGCCGCTACATTCATTTAAATATCGTGTTTTGCACAAAAACGGCGAATTGTGTTTGCTAGATTTTCGGAAAAATGACTTTTTGAGTGAAATTGGCGGTTTTGTGAGTTTCAACCTAGTTTATATTAAAATTAGTGTTCGTGAATGTGCAAATGAGTGTATTTGGGTTTTCTCGATGGTTTGGCGTTTGTACGCCGACGTCGAGGGTTTTTGGGTTGATTTGTGAAAGCAACCATAGGTTTTGACCTATGTGGGATTCGTGCGTCGTTTTGATCATGAGTCGGATTTTAATGAGATATGGTGCGTTATGATATGTAGGTACCCCCATGTGGACTTCGAGACGACAAGCAAGCGCGTGGCGACGTCGGCACCGGCTAGCGAGGACCAGGTGAGTAGATTTATATCTACGGGGAGAAGTCGGGTGGGTGGCGTATAGCACCCCCGCAGTCCGTGGTGGTGTATACGGATGCGTATACACACCAACAATTTTTATACGTTATTTGGGATTAATAACGATGCTTAGGATGGATATTGGTGTGTTGGATTACTTTAGTGTTGCGAACCCTAGGGTAGTGTTACACACACATACACACATACATACTTGCATACATTCCTATTGATATGTGCTCATGGGCTTCTTTATAGTTATGTGTTCACATGGGTAGGGGACTATGTGTTCACATACGGATTGAGGATGATACTTGGGGTTGAGCTGAGTCGATGAGATTGGATCGAGGCCGTGAGATCGGTGATATAGCAGGGTTCGTATCTTAGATACGACATGACGTTGTAGCGGGTCCTTGACGTAGTATTTCACACACGTCCATGCATACGTAGGCGGTATCAGTATGGTACTAGACGTAGATCAGTACCCCGATCATGATGTTTGATAAAGAGGATACCAGGTGAATAGTATGATGAATGTGATATTGACCCGTACCCAGATTGGGATGCCGTACGACGGATTTACGTACGAGCTATATTGATGATTGATCCGCACTCTTGACTTGGGATACCTGATTATAGATATGGTATCGGATATGATATTATTGAGGCGGGATCACCGACTATACATATACAGGTATGTATATGTATCGACTCAGATGATAGGCGGTTTCCTTACCTGTAGTTCAGCTTGTTAGTTCAGCCGTATAGTTTAGTGTAGTTGTTAGATTAGATTAGACTTCTTACCTATTTCAAAAACTAACGAATCGTGGGCATTTTTAAAGACAGCTCAAGGGAATCTACGGATATTTCAAAAAAACGACGTATCTTTTCATAAAAACACCGTAGCCCCTATTTTCAAAACCCCATGATTCGTGTTATTTCAAAAGGCACCATTCGTAGGACTTATATTAGATTATTGCAGATTAGTTATCGTTGTGTCTAGTATTCAGCTCCCGCACATTATTGCTGTTCGCTCTGCCTCGCATATTTATTTTGCTGCATATTCCATTATTGATATCATGCTGTTAGGACACCAACACTATTACCGATGATGCGTATGTACCACGTACACCTACTTGCCGGCTCACACACATCTTCATCGGTAATTGCCATGTCACGTACACTTTAGAGAATATAATTGCTTGACTTAGATTGTTAGCTGGTAGTTTTGACATGATATTAGTGTACTTCCTTTATATGCCATATTAGACATTGCAGTTATTACCTACCACTTCATGCATACTGTTATTCAGTTGTTCATGCCTAGTTCATTATCATTGACATATGCACTTGTGATGATTTCTTGAGATTTATGATATTTCTGGATTTCGGGGAAAGCCGCAAAATTTACAACTTATGATCTTTTAAAATATAAAATGTTGCGGTTTTCTAGTGATGTAAAGTGTCGTCCACCATGAGTTTGCTGTGGTTTTGGAGATCCGTGTCGAGGAGTGGAGGAACCGTCACGGGTACATGGTGGGCCCGGTATGGTACCCCGGGGCAAGAGGAATGTGGTGTTGACGTTGAGCCTGGCTGGGGAGCACTACCTACCGGTGATATTACCCGACGCGTCGGATATCCGGAGGATACCGTCGTGGTCTTGAGATGGATGGTAGGGGCCGGTCCGGACTGACGGCGCCCTAGATATTGAGCTTGAGACATTGATATTTCGAGACAGTGAGATTTATGTTTTGTGTCGATGCTAGACACTGTTGATACTGATTTCATTATGATACCTCAGTTTAAAAATACGAAGGAAATCTCACTAATTTATGAAAACAGTTTCTTCATTTACATGTATTCTGTTTCATGCATTCATACCTCATTCATATGATATATTGCTACCTGAGGCACTGACACGGGCACATGAAATTATACTCGGGTTAGATATTACCCTAGACATTGTCATAGGCTGCCCGTTATACATATATTTGAGGATATATTATGATCATTGACCTAGGTTGCGTTATTTATGCGATTTCTGTGCGTAGATGTTTTTCTATTCACGAGTTGGCAACTCACCCCCGTTGTGCTCCAGTTTCTTGCAGATTTGCCGTACAGGTTTCTTTACGGCTTGCGGGCTCAGTTTCATTCGGGTGATTTGCTAGTAGGTGGGTTTACTTGTATCATACCCCCATTATATATCTTGTATATCATTATTCTGTTGTATCTAGAAGTTCCATCAACCAAACATGTATCTATTGAGATAGAGACCAGTGTTGTTTATTCTTTCGACCTTAGAGTCGCTCGTTATATTTCTGGTGGTTTTGAGTTCCCTTTTGAGTTTTTGATCCTCGCCGTTGGTGTTGTATATTTATTGCTTGTGTGGTTGTGACCGTCGATTGACGAAGAGCTAGTTCCCGCTTGGGGATGCCTTTTTTCTTGATTTCGTATACTATTCATGTTGTATCCCGTTTAGGGGCCAGTATTTACAAAGGAGACTCTGCCGAAATTTTCAGTAAATTTTTGATGTTTTAAAAACCGCATAATTCGGCTTATGCTATTGAAAATTACTTGCTTTAAGTTGGTTTTTCCTGCACTCTACTACTTTTCTTGGTTTGGATTTCTGGGTTTTCGGTTTACTTAGATTACGTACGCCTCGAGACGTTCATAGTTTAAGTGCCGGTCATGTTCCGTACTTTCGGGTCGTGACAAAGTTGGTATCAGAGCGTTAGGTTTTAACCTTCGGAGCGTAGGATGACCCTTGGTTGATGGAATAGGTGACTAAAGTAGAGTGACGTACCGTTGGTATGTTCCGCGGCATATTTACGACACGCCACTCCACTTATGAAGCCTTAGGATGTACATTTCCTTGTTCAGTATTATATTCCTTCCTGATCTAGCCTCATCGGTACCAGTTTGGTTTTGCTGCTACGGTTACCGGCAGGGAGAGCTACGGCTAGAGTTGCGGTCAGCACAAGCTCGTCACGAACGAGGACCGACCAAGGCGAAATTCCGGCGACACACGATTGCAGAGATGTGTCTTTTTACTGTGTTTCCGCGCCGCGAGCGTTTGGCGGATCGCCTTTATGAGGTTACTCAGATGTGCCGATCGACACTAGAGGATTGAGCCACTGACAGAGGCCAGCCAGGTTTTGATGACCGTTGGTGTGTTGCTTACTCCTGATGATTGAGGCACTGTTCAGCGTGCAGACGAGCGAGCCAGTTGTTGCTGCGAGCGACGAGATATCGCCCCATATGTTGGAACTATGGCGGGGCGAGTTGTACGAATAGATGATAGAAGGTCGCTAGTCACCCGATGATGAATGACTAGGACAGGTGGTTCGTTCGCTTACCCCGATGCGAGGTCATCAGATAGATTGATTCCAGCTAGAGACGACTTCACGCGGAGGCGTTGGGAGTCGACAGAGACGATCGAATGTCAGAAACCTATTTATCCAAGTTTAAAGTAGTCGGAAAGACATGCAGGCAATTCTATGGTCCCTCTAGAAGAATGAAACCCTAACTCGACTTAATGACCGTGTGAAAGCCTTTGAACCTTCGGGTTTGCGGCAGTTCTACGGCGCCATTAGTGAGGCTTGGGTTTGCCCTTCTACGGCTGGACCACCGATACTGTGGTATGTATTCGATACTATTAAACTGTGCCCAAGAGGTTGAGCTCTTAGGGGATTATGAGGTTTTGACGAATCGATCGAATGGTTCGACTTCAATCGGATGCTAGGTGGTGAGACGCATTCTTGGGAGACTCCAGATACGAGGATAGTCGTTGGAGCTCAGTCCATGCAGCCGCGACGAGACGAGTCCAAAGCAGACGACATTAGAGAAAAGTGGGGTAAGAGGTTCGCACCAGATCTAGATGAGATGATGTTCCACTCCGCCGACATCAGAGAGGCGATGCGCATGCCGAGGCATGGTACTTGGACTTACCTTCCAGAAGGAGTCGCGATGAGTATGCAGTCGTTCCAGAGCAAAATGCAGATATAGGAAAGGTCAATGACTTCCGGACAGTTGGCAGAGACGAGACATGGAAGAGACCGTGAGCAGGATTCCTTCCAGGACACTGCTGCAATGATACTTGCACCCAGGATCAGATGTGTCACGTACATTCAGAGAGCCAGAGGCCGACGCCAGTGATATGCTGTCTTACGAGTGGTCGCGATGATTGACCAAGAGATGACCAGAGGAGTGCCAGAACGGAATCGTCCCCGTTAGCACACCTGACAGGGCCGATGAGCCGATGGACCGAAAGATTGGTAATTCACAGTGAAGACCTTGACCCAGGAGTGGTCATGGTTACGCACGCCAGCAGGACAGAGTTCATGATCATCGACGAGACGTCCCACTAGTGACCGCGACAGTTGCCGAGATTCTTAGAGGATGCGCTTGAGCAGTACTATTCCGCCATTATTGATTACGATGTTTTGGGTGATTTATTCGTATGATTTGATTTTGATGATTGAGGATTTACGATCTTTGCACAGTGTTGCACTTGATATCGTTTTCGTTCTTTAGTTTCACATGTTTGTGATTTTACGGTTTTAAACAGTTGAGTTGGTTTTGTGCATATGCACGCACACGATTTGGTTCCTGCACTCTGTATAGTTTATATATGCTTGCAGTGCAGTGATACGCCTTTTGTGCACTTAGATGCACTGGACTTCGATTTTGATTGTGATACTCGATATTTGTTTTGTGCACCTTGTGCACCTGAGTGATTTTGCGCACGTTCGGCGCTTGATATTGGATTTCATGATTTCGTGCACGATGGATGCACCTGATTTAGATTTTCGCGCATGTTGAGCGCATGTCTTGAGATGCGATTTTGGTGCACACCAGATGCACTAAATCGAGATTTTTCGTGCATGTCAGATGCACCTGATTTTGCTGTCAGGCACACATGTTGCCTACGACAGATGTTTCGTGCACACCCGATGCACTTAGATGTTGTTTCTGTGCGCATGGATTTTGATTTCCGTGCGCACCAGACGCACGTAGTATTCATGTGCATATTTTGGGATTGATTTCTTATAGAGCAGTACGTTTTTATGATATTGCTATGTGTTTTCGTACTGAGCAGGACTAGTCAGAGGACAGTACCTGAATACATTTTGCATGCATTGATAGTTATTGAAGGGATTTCCAAAAAGCGAGCTATAGCCTCAGTATTTACCTACGTGTCTGATATGACACGAAATGTTTAAAACAAGGAGACCCTTCTAAATTGTTTCCAAAACGGCGGAACGTACATTTCAAACAAAAGTATATATGTATATAGTTATTTTCTTATGGTAGACGTCCGCCACTGTGCAGTGTTATACGCGTTGCACAGCGACTTAAAGAGATTTGGCATGCATTTCTTTCAGATACTTACAGATATAGATTCGATATTTACATTTATAGTTTCGAGTTATATCATATTGGTTTTGATTTGGATTTGGCATTGATGTCTTCTCCACGACTCCGATGATCGCGGGATGCTTGGAGGAGTTTTGATTTGAGTTATATACTCATTTTTCAAGCGCATGCGCTGCGCTACGATTTGTTTTATGTATTTACAATTTCGGAGCCCCGACGACTTGATGGTTTTTCTTAGATGTTTTAGTAATTGGGGGAGTTTAAATTTAAATTCGGGGACCGAATTTCTTTAAGGGGGGAAGATTGTAGCGTTTTGAAAATCGTTTCGGTGAAATTTCGGAAAATCGGTAAAATGAGGGGGTTTTCTGTAAAAAGTCAAAATACAAATATCTTATTATAAAAATTAAATATACATATTCTAGCTATGTAATTGCTATTATTTGGTGTTTATTGAGCCGCTGGTGAAATTTCAAATTTTCTGAAAAAAATATTATTTTATTATTATTTTAAGCCGTCACTAATACATTTAATTAGGGAAAATTACAAATTGGAATGAGTTGAAACAAATTTTGTACATCATAAAACATTAAATAAAAATTTGTCATGTGGTTTTTTGAATGAAATCATTTGCCAAAACGGTTTAGAAATTATTGAAGAAAAAAGGCTTTTTTTAGCGTAAATGGATGTTTGGGGTATTGTATTTATCATTTTTCATCACCCCACACCCGTGCCCACACCCACACACCCCCACTTACCCCTCCCCTTAGCCAAATTCAGCAGCCCTCACTTTTTCCCCACTTGGTTTGCAAAGGAAAAAGAAATGAAAAGAAATAAAAGAAAAGATTAGAAAATAGATAAAGTAGTTAGACTTTGACCTTACCTTGACCTTGACTTTCCTCCCTTGCATTTTCCTCACCTCCCTCTCTCTCCCCTCACCCACTTCTGGCCGAAAATGATCCCCACAACAGCAGCCCTTTCCCCCCCCAAAATCCACACTATTTTGCTTCAAAAATCCAAAAAAAAGCTTCAAAATCCATACAATTTCAAAGCTTTTTTCCAAATCCAACACTTACCCATTATTCCTTAGCATTTCAAGCATGGATCCTTGTGAAAAGAGAGCATTTTGGAGTGCCATGGATGCTTGTGGATCTTCATATGCTTTTGGGTATATTTCTAAACTTTTTTGTTGCTTAAATTGTTACTAATTTCTTAAGCTAATTTATTTAAGTGTTATTTGGATATGTGAGTTTAATTGCACGTTTTGGAATTCAAGAAAAGGGTTTGAATGCAAGTTAGGTTATTGTGAATTGGTGTATGGTTGTGATGGGTAGCTTACCATCTTAGAATTTGTAGAAAGTAATTTAGTGGTTAAATTTCATATTGTTGCATGGAAATGTCTAAATTAAGTTTTGTTTTTGCTAACTAGAGTTTTTGAAAAATTATCAAATGCTTAGATTAAAATATAATTAAGTGTTCATGTCATTATAACTATTATAATGAGTGGTTTAATGACTTTGGTTCATGCAAAACGAAGCTTAATTGATGAATTGTGAATTTTGCTTTAAAGGGTGTTAAATTTGATATTTTGCAAACTAGGATTTTGGAAATTATGCAAATTTATGAGTTTAAATTATGGAAATGGTTTTTATGACTTATTTAAGATAGTTAATAAATATATTGGCCGCTACATTCATTTAAATATCGTGTTTTGCACAAAAACGGCGAATTGTGTTTGCTAGATTTTCGGAAAAATGACTTTTTGAGTGAAATTGGCGGTTTTGTGAGTTTCAACCTAGTTTATATTAAAATTAGTGTTCGTGAATATGCAAATGAGTGTATTTGGGTTTTCTCGATGGTTTGGCGTTTGTACGCCGACGTCGAGGGTTTTTGGGTTGATTTGTGAAAGCAACCATAGGTTTTGACCTATGTGGGATTCGTGCGTCGTTTTGATCATGAGTCGGATTTTAATGAGATATGGTGCGTTATGATATGTAGGTACCCCCATGTGGACTTCGAGACGACAAGCAAGCGCGTGGCGACGTCGGCACCGGCTAGCGAGGACCAGGTGAGTAGATTTATATCTACGGGGAGAAGTCGGGTGGGTGGCGTATAGCACCCCCGCAGTCCGTGGTGGTGTATACGGATGCGTATACACACCAACAATTTTTATACGTTATTTGGGATTAATAACGATGCTTAGGATGGATATTGGTGTGTTGGATTACTTTAGTGTTGCGAACCCTAGGGTAGTGTTACACACACATACACACATACATACTTGCATACATTCCTATTGATATGTGCTCATGGGCTTCTTTATAGTTATGTGTTCACATGGGTAGGGGACTATGTGTTCACATACGGATTGAGGATGATACTTGGGGTTGAGCTGAGTCGATGAGATTGGATCGAGGCCGTGAGATCGGTGATATAGCAGGGTTCGTATCTTAGATACGACATGACGTTGTAGCGGGTCCTTGATGTAGTATTTCACACACGTCCATGCATACGTAGGCGGTATCAGTATGGTACTAGACGTAGATCAGTACCCCGATCATGATGTTTGATAAAGAGGATACCAGGTGAATAGTATGATGAATGTGATATTGACCCGTACCCAGATTGGGATGCCGTACGACGGATTTACGTACGAGCTATATTGATGATTGATCCGCACTCTTGACTTGGGATACCTGATTATAGATATGGTATCGGATATGATATTATTGAGGCGGGATCACCGACTATACATATACAGGTATGTATATGTATCGACTCAGATGATAGGCGGTTTCCTTACCTGTAGTTCAGCTTGTTAGTTCAGCCGTATAGTTTAGTGTAGTTGTTAGATTAGATTAGACTTCTTACCTATTTCAAAAACTAACGAATCGTGGGCATTTTTAAAGACAGCTCAAGGGAATCTACGGATATTTCAAAAAAACGACGTATCTTTTCATAAAAACACCGTAGCCCCTATTTTCAAAACCCCATGATTCGTGTTATTTCAAAAGGCACCATTCGTAGGACTTATATTAGATTATTGCAGATTAGTTATCGTTGTGTCTAGTATTCAGCTCCCGCACATTATTGCTGTTCGCTCTGCCTCGCATATTTATTTTGCTGCATATTCCATTATTGATATCATGCTGTTAGGACACCAACACTATTACCGATGATGCGTATGTACCACGTACACCTACTTGCCGGCTCACACACATCTTCATCGGTAATTGCCATGTCACGTACACTTTAGAGAATATAATTGCTTGACTTAGATTGTTAGCTGGTAGTTTTGACATGATATTAGTGTACTTCCTTTATATGCCATATTAGACATTGCAGTTATTACCTACCACTTCATGCATACTGTTATTCAGTTGTTCATGCCTAGTTCATTATCATTGACATATGCACTTGTGATGATTTCTTGAGATTTATGATATTTCTGGATTTCGGGGAAAGCCGCAAAATTTACAACTTATGATCTTTTAAAATATAAAATGTTGCGGTTTTCTAGTGATGTAAAGTGTCGTCCACCATGAGTTTGCTGTGGTTTTGGAGATCCGTGTCGAGGAGTGGAGGAACCGTCACGGGTACATGGTGGGCCCGGTATGGTACCCCGGGGCAAGAGGAATGTGGTGTTGACGTTGAGCCTGGCTGGGGAGCACTACCTACCGGTGATATTACCCGACGCGTCGGATATCCGGAGGATACCGTCGTGGTCTTGAGATGGATGGTAGGGGCCGGTCCGGACTGACGGCGCCCTAGATATTGAGCTTGAGACATTGATATTTCGAGACAGTGAGATTTATGTTTTGTGTCGATGCTAGACACTGTTGATACTGATTTCATTATGATACCTCAGTTTAAAAATACGAAGGAAATCTCACTAATTTATGAAAACAGTTTCTTCATTTACATGTATTCTGTTTCATGCATTCATACCTCATTCATATGATATATTGCTACCTGAGGCACTGACACGGGCACATGAAATTATACTCGGGTTAGATATTACCCTAGACATTGTCATAGGCTGCCCGTTATACATATATTTGAGGATATATTATGATCATTGACCTAGGTTGCGTTATTTATGCGATTTCTGTGCGTAGATGTTTTTCTATTCACGAGTTGGCAACTCACCCCCGTTGTGCCCCAGTTTCTTGCAGATTTGCCGTACAGGTTTCTTTACGGCTTGCGGGCTCAGTTTCATTCGGGTGATTTGCTAGTAGGTGGGTTTACTTGTATCATACCCCCATTATATATCTTGTATATCATTATTCTGTTGTATCTAGAAGTTCCATCAACCAAACATGTATCTATTGAGATAGAGACCAGTGTTGTTTATTCTTTCGACCTTAGAGTCGCTCGTTATATTTCTGGTGGTTTTGAGTTCCCTTTTGAGTTTTTGATCCTCGCCGTTGGCGTTGTATATTTATTGCTTGTGTGGTTGTGACCGTCGATTGACGAAGAGCTAGTTCCCGCTTGGGGATGCCTTTTTTCTTGATTTCGTATACTATTCATGTTGTATCCCGTTTAGGGGCCAGTATTTACAAAGGAGACTCTGCCGAAATTTTCAGTAAATTTTTGATGTTTTAAAAACCGCATAATTCGGCTTATGCTATTGAAAATTACTTGCTTTAAGTTGGTTTTTCCTGCACTCTACTACTTTTCTTGGTTTGGATTTCTGGGTTTTCGGTTTACTTAGATTACGTACGCCTCGAGACGTTCGTAGTTTAAGTGCCGGTCATGTTGCGTACTTTCGGGTCGTGACAATGACGGGGTCATGTGGATGACGTATTTCCGAGGCGGGGTTATGTATATTACGTATTTCCGTGACGGGGTCATATGGATGACGTATTTCCGAGACGGGGTCATGTGGGTGACGTATTTCTGAGACGGGATCATGTAGATGATGTATTTCCGCGACGGGGTCATGTAGATGATGTATTTCCGCGACGGGGTCATGTAGATGATGTATTTCCGCGACGGGGTCATGTGGATGACGTATTTCCGCGACGGGGTCATTTGGATGACGTATTTCCGAGACGGGGTCATATGGATGACGTATTTCCGAGATGGGGTCATGTGGATGACGTATTTCCGCGACGGGGTCATGTGGATGACTTATTTCCGAGACGGGGTCATGTGGATGACGTATTTCCGAGACGGGGTCATGTGGATGATGTATTTCCACGACGGGGTCATTTGGATGACGTATTTCCGTGACGGGTCATGTGGATGACATATTTCCGTGACGGGGTCATGTGGATGAGGTATTTCCAAGACGGGGTCATTTGGATGACGTATTTCTGCGACGGGGTCATGTGGATGACGTATTTCCGCGACGGGGTCATTTGGATGAAGTATTTCCTAGACGAGGTCATTTGGATGACGTATTTCCGAGACGGGGTCATGTGGATGACGTATTTCCGAGACGGGGTCATTTGGATGATGTATTTCCGAGACGGGGTCATTTGGATAACGTATTTCCGAGACGGGGTCATGTTGATGACGTATTTCCGAGACGGGGTCATTTGGATGACGTATTTCCACGACGGGGTCATATGGATGACGTACTTCCGAGACAGGGTCATGTGGATGACGAATTTCCGCGACAGAGTCATGTAAATGACGTAGTGTCTGTTGTAATGAGACGAATATCGAAATGGTCTCTAGGGTGTCTGTGAACCGTCGAGATTTGGAACAGGGGCTCTGCCATGGCTCCAAGGTTGATTGTCGCGTCTGAATCCTGCTAGAATGAGGAGGAATGCTGTTGATGATCTCTAGGTTGTCTGCGAACCATCGAGATTTGGCTTCGTTTCGATGAAGCCTGGTGGGAAGGTATGGCTCCCCTCTTTGTTTGTGCCCCTGGATTGTATACAGGGATCGATGTGATTTCACCTGTAGGGAAAATGTTTCATTTTATATATTTTTCTTTCCGCGATGCTCTATCATTTCAGCTTCTATATCACGAAAGTTGCGATTGCCCAATCATTTCGGCTATTTTTCGCGGTGCCCAATCATTTCGGCTATTTTGTATGCATATATTTTCACTTGCTGATTTTGTTGCAAATTGCTCTATCATTTCGGCTATTTCATATGCATTTTTGGCTCGCTGACTTTTCGCCGTGAGTTTGGGATTTGACACTGATTTAGGCATCGGCATCGCTACAACTGGGATATTGCCAGGAGCGAATCATCATTTGCCTCTGTCGATGTCGAACAAAGGTGGCTTAGTAAACAGGGTTAAGATCCCGTCGACTAAGGCTTTTGACTTTATGAGCTGTAAGGGTCTCGTAAAGGTATTTCTCTTTGCGAGTCGTGAGGATATCGTAGGTGCGTTTTCTCCTTAGGAATCATGAGGACTCCTAAGTGCATGGTCTCTTATAAGTCGTAAGGATCTTACAAGAGTGTTTTCTCCTTATAAGTCGAGAGGACTTACAAGGGTTGTTCACCGTGTAAACATATCCCTAGTCGCGGGTGGGACTTTGTTAGGAAAATGTTTATTCGCGCCCGTGGATTGTATACAAGGATCAATACTGAACCGCTTGTAGGGCAGCATAGGAGGTTGTGATGGCTGCTTAAGAACAGGTTCAAATCCCTGTAGCTTAAATCTTTTGAATCCCATGAGCAGTGAGGGTCTCAAAGGAGGGTTCTCCTTACGAATCGTGAGGATCTCGCAAGTGTAATTTCCCTTTAGGAATCATGGGGACCCCTAAGTGTGTTGTTACCTTATGAGTCGTAAGGATCTCACGCAGGTGGTTTCTCCTCACAAGGTCGAGTGGACCTTACAAGTGTCTTTTAACGAGCTTGCGCCCTTTCGGGTTTTCACAAAACTCGCCGGTAGCCCTGCCGTTTTTACTCACGGAGCCCTTTCGGGTTTTCATCCATGCCCATTTTGCTTATGGACATACCGTTTTCCTTTTTCTTTCTTTTTTTTTATTCTTTTTTTTTGTGTCAGCCTTGGGATGCTGCAGTCTACAACAGTTTATTGACGTCTCGGTCAGCAGCTAGTTTTAGGACATAGTGGTCCATTGTTAGTTTAAGAACGTTTCGGTCCGTTGTTAGTTTAAGGTCGTTTCGGTCCGTTGTTAGTTTAAGGATGTTTCGTTCCGTTGTTGGTTACTACTTATAGAGTTTGGGCTTAGGAAGATAGCGAGCGGACATAGGCGTCGTCATCTATCGTTGACCTAGGCTGTGACTCGTTAAGCGTAGTATTTTTTCAGGAAGCGGCCGTTTATTGGCCTGAAAGGTCTTTTACCATGCATGTCAATGAGTAGATAGACTCCACCTTGGTAGACTTTGTCTATGATATACGGGCCTTCATAGTTTGGCTCGAATTTCCCACGTTTAGCACGATTGGGGATCATAGGTCTTTTGACCACTAGCATGAGTTCGCCTTGGTGGAATGTTCTCGGCTTAATCAATCTTTCATATGAGCGCGTCATCTTTGCTTTATAAGCTTACAGATTTTGTTGCGCCAGGAGGCGGGTTTCATCAAGGGCGTCGAGCTCCTCAAGCCGAAGGTGAGCATTTTCTTCGTCTGTTAGCTCGTAGTGAACGACCACTCATAGAGAGGGTAACTCTATCTCAAGGGGGAGTACCGCTTCAGTGCTGAATACCAATGCATATGGCATTGTGTTTGTGGCCATTTTGAACGTAGTTCGATACGCCCAGAGAGTTTCATGCAGTCTCTCATACCAGTCCTTTTTATTTCGAGACACTGTCTTTTTCACGATCTTCGTCAAGGTCTTGTTGAAAGCCTCAGCTAGAACGTTAGCTCGGGGATTATAGACCGAAGAGTATCTCCAGTCTATGTTATGCTGTTGTGCGAAGCGGCTGATCTTGTGGCTTCTGTAGGCTGGCCCGTTATCGGAGATAATCCGTCGCGGAGTGCCAAACCGATAAATGACGCGCGTCTTGAAGAAATGGAGGATATTCTCCTTCTTCATTTCCCACAACGGTACTGCTTCTGCCCACTTGGAGAAGTAATCGGTTGTTGCCAGTATGAACCGATGTCCTCTGGATGATGCTGGTTCGATGGGGCCGATTATGTCAGTTCCCCACATTTCGAACGGCCAACTAGCCACCACTGGGTGTAGCGGATTTGGATGCTGGTGGATGAAGTCCCCGTGAATTTGGCATGAGTGGCACTGCTTCGCGTATTCGAGGCAGTCTTGGATCATTGTGTGCCAATAGTAGCCCATCTTTTTGATCTTCAGTTTCATCTTCAGCCCAGCTTGATGAGAGCTGCAGAGTCCGTCGTGAGTTTCTTGGATGACTCTCCTTGTCTCTTCAGGTCCCGGGCATCTTAGCCATAAAGAATCAAACGATCTCTTATACAGAGTATCATTGACGAAGGCGAAATAAAGAGCTCATTCATGAGCTGATGTCTCGAGGATGCATCTTCAGGTGTTCGACGGGATTTGAAGTAGTCTATAAAGACTTCCCTCCAATCCATAGCATCTTCCTGGTCTTTTATTTGTAAAGCCGTTTGCCCGATCGCTCCTTTTTCTTTGGATGACTCCGGAGGTATTTCTGCCGGCACAAGAACTCGACGGCTCTGCATAATGATCCTTACGTCATCGAGGTTCTCATCGGCTAATTCTTTAGCGAGCTTGGCTAATGCATCCGCTTTGCTGTTTTCCGCACGCGGTATACTTTCCATCATGTAGGAGGGAATTTGAGTCAGTAATTGCTGTACCCTCTCGCCATACTTCACTGACTCTGGCTTGCATATTTGATAGTCGCCGTTTACTCGGCTGACGACCAGCTGGGAGTCTCCATATATAAGGAGGTTTTCAATTCCCATGTCGACAGCAATCTCAAAACCTGCTATCAAAGCTTCATATTCGGTTTCATTGTTCGTCCTCGGTTTTGTTAAGGAGAAGGCAAAGCGCATTATCCCTCCTTATGGAGTCACAAAGATGAGGCCTACCCCGGATTTGATTATGGGGGTACTTTGTTTGCGTTTCTTCATGGAAGACGCTCCGTCGAAGTAGAGTTCCCATCGGGTATCACTCCCTCCTTTCTCCCTATCAATTGTGTCAAACGCGTGCTCGTCTGGCAGTTCGCAATTTAGGGGTGAGTCGGCGGCTATCGGATGCTCCGCGAGGAAGTCCCCAATGGCCTGGCCTTTCACTGCCTTGAGGGGACGATAAGTTATCGAGAACTCCATCAAGAGCAGGGCCCATTTGGCGAGCCGCCCTGTTAATATAGCCTTTGACATCAAATATTTGAGAGGATCCACCTTCGATATAAGATGGACCTCATGTGCCAATGCGTAGTGTCTGAGCTTCGTTATTGCGAATATCAACGCCAAGCAGTGTTTTTCAATAGGGAAGTAATTGCTTTCTGCCTCCAGTAGGACTCGACTCTAGTAGTAGAGGGCTCTCTCTTTCCCTTGGTCATTTTCTTGTGCCCACACCACGCCTAAAGAACCTTCGAGGGCAGTTTTATACAGAATAAGGGGTTTTCCCTTGACTGGAGCGGTTAATACCGGAGGATTCTGTAGGTATTGCTTGATTTCGTCTAGTGCGCCTTGGCATTTGCGATCCCAGACGAACGGGGTTCCCTTCTTCATCAAGTGACTGTAGGGATGGCACTTGCCGGAGAGATTGGCTATGAATCCCCGGATATACGCGAGCTTTCCTTGGAGAGACCGCGGCTGCTTGAGAGTTCTTGGCGAAGGCATTTCCATAATCGTCTTGATCTTTGACAGGTCTATTTCGATGCCTCGGTGTCGTACGATGAATCCTAGGAATTTGCCCGAGGAAACTCCGAATGCGCATTTGAGAGGGTTCATCTTCAAGTTGTATTTCCGAAGGCGCTGAAACATGATCTTCAGATGCTCTAAATGTTCCTCGTATGATTTACTTTTAACTACGAGGTCGTCGATATGGCATTCGACGACTTCATGTATGAGGTCATCGAAAATCTTCGTCATGGCCCTCTGATAGGTGGCACCAGCGTTCTTTAGACCGAAAGGCATCACCTTGTAGCAGAATATACCCAAAGGGGTCCGGAAAGCGGTGTGCTTCTGGTCTTCGGGATGCATCTTTATCTGATTGTATCCTGATGAGCCGTCCATGAAGGAGAAAACTTCGTGAGTGGACGTATTATCTATCATCAGCTCAGTGACCGACACTGGGAAGTCGTCCTTCGGGCAAGTTTTGTTGAGATCCCGAAAGTCCACGCAGATACGCACCGTCCCATTTTTCTTCATCACTGGGAAGTTGTTGGCAATCCAGTTAGGATATTGAACCTCTTGGATGAAGCTGGAGTCAATCAGCTTCTTGACCTCGGCGTTGATGCCGATCTCAAGCTCGAGCCGCATCCTTCTCGGTGCTTGTTTGACCGGCTTGACGTCCGGAGATATCGCCAATTTGTGCACGGCAATCTCTGGATCTAGTCCCGGCATTTCGGAATAGTTCTATGCGAAGCAATCTTTATGCTGCATGAGTACGTCCTTTAGCGCAGCTACCCTTTCTTCAGATAATAGCTTACTGACGAACGTCGGCCGCGTGTCACTTGCCGTCCCCAAATCAATTTTTCTGAGGTTGTCTGCAGTAGTATATATCCCATCTTCCAGCTCTTTTGGTGCCGGTGGAAATTCTGAGATTACCTCGTCCTCATCGTTTTCGAAACACCAGGGGAGGTCATCTGTATCCTCAGGCTCTTCTTCTGATAGCGTTATCACATGACAGGTATGAGCTCGCTTCCAAGACCGATGTTGATCCGGCTCTACTCTTGTGGCTTTGGGTTCATGCTTCTGCGGCGGGGTTACTTTCCAGCTGCTGGATAGAGCGAACCTTCCTTGCTGATACTGGTCTTCTACCCAGTCTTTAAATGTGAAGCGGTCTTCGAGAAGATGACCTATTGCCCTGTGATAGGAGCAATAGTCCGGGTGAGAGACTTTGTCTGCTTGCTCGGGGTGCTTGGACTCCGGGAGTGTCATCATCTGATGTTTCATGACAAGATCGAATATCTTCTTTGTCTTGCCTTGAGGAAAAGAATATTCTCGACCCATCTTCTTTAAAAGAGACGAATCTGAATTGTTTGATTCCCAATCGCATGGCTTCTTGGATCCGCTTTGTCGCTGTCGAACGCCTTTCCCGTTCTTTGATTTATTTCTGCCTCTGCGTCGGGCCTTTTGTACAACGGGTTGACAAAGAGGAGCATTTTCATTTTTCACAGCCTGCTGAAAGAGGCGTTGCGTCCTGGCTTTCTCGTAGATGGCTATTTCGCGATTATGGTCGTCTCGAACCTTTTGACCTGATCCGTTATAAGCTTGTCCATTTGTTCTTCGAACGACGGACTGGGCATTTTCATGGCGGGAGCTCTTTCTGGTTTAGGGTTAGCATCTTCCCACATAGCATCTCCTTCTTCATCAAAGTCATGTATGACGTAGCAGCCGCGGAATCGCTCCCGTTTCTTGGATTCCAAGTCCGATCGTTTCCATTCTCCCATTGGGCAGTTTTCGTTGAGTTCCGGGGACATCCCAGATCCTGTTGTAGAACTGGGCTTGTCGAGCAGTTTGCTTAAGGGGTACGCCTTGGCGCCTCAATAGTCTTTTTAATTCGTCTGTGTAGTATCTGGGCAAACGGATGGGCTGGAGTCTGTCAAGTGTAGAATCCGCACCATGCCAAATTTCTTTCTCCACTTTGGTTTCCCCGGATCGGTAGAATAGGATCGCCTTTTCACCCTTTCGCCTGGGAGGGACATAGAATGTCTGCAGTTCTTGCACACAATAAGTTTCAAGCGCATCAAGCTCTTTATAATGCTCTTGCGGAACCATTGCAACTTGCAAACCTTGATCTTCATCAGCAAAGGCTTGTATTGATGGCCGAGCAGAGAATATGGCATTGACTTCATCTTCCGAGTCGCTGCCGTAGACCAGAATAGGGATGGACGGTCCCGGCCTGTTGCATTGGGGCGGTCCCGAATAAACTATCTCTTCTTCCTCTTTGGTATCGCTCCCAAAGACCGGAATAGTGGTAATAGCTTTGTTCTTCGGTTTGTGACATCTTTCCGTGTCTTCGAAATCTGGTAAGAAGTATTTTGCGTCTTCGGGATTTTCCTTAGACGATGGATTAGCGAGTGATGCTGCCTGTGCAAGCATCTCCTGCATATTTTTACGTTGCAGTTGAACTTTTGTCAAGGACTGAGTTTGAGGTCGGTGACTAGTTGAAGCTCGAACTTCGTCTTTGGAATTCACCACATAGACTATGTGAACTACCATGCCCCCAGGCTTGGGATGTTTGGAGTTTTGGCCTTTGGAGTTTGCTTCGGGCATTTGAGCTTTATTAGGCCTCTTGTTGTGAAAAGCCACTTTGGTTTTAGGAGGAACCGCTGTATCAGGATCTGTCTTGGAGTGAGTCCCCTTCACCTGCTTCCACACATTATATATAGATGAGGAAAGTTGTCTCTGGGAGCGAACTGGTTTCTGCTTTCGTGGGATCTCCATGGGCTGCGGAGATTTCTTCAATATTGCGGTAGGAGAATTTTGTCTAACCCTTCACAATCAATTTGAAGCTGTTCTCAGTTGGAACAACAAAATTCACCACTGGGGTTGAAACAGGACCATATGGAGAACTGCCCCCAGCTCATTTTGTATGACGCTGATATCGATGTCGACCGTTTCTTACGACCGGGATTTGATTAGCTTCAGGATTTTTCCGAGCCTGCCCCCTGCGTATTTTGAGAGCTTGAATATTCTGCCCCCTGCGTCGACCTTGGTCCTTGGCCTGTGCCAGTTGTTTGAGGACTGATTCCGTCGGCAAAGCCGCTGCTTGGGGAGCCAGCCTGTAGAAGACAGACTTCTTCTGGGCTTTCTCCTTCGGCGTTGAGGCACCGAGGGTGGGAGGTGGGAGTATCGACCCAAAAAGAAGCCCGTTGATTTCTTGAAGAGCCAGATTGCAGAGATTTGAGGTTGCAAGTGGCCCATACTTGACTCCACCGGATATGACAGAGCCTGAGTTGCTAGGGTGGGAGCAAACACCATTCTTTATAGAGATGAAACGCCGGCTTCAGTATCCACTCCCCTAAGGGAAACCACAAACACATATATACCGCGATTATTTGATCGCGGAAAAATACGACACACGAAGTGTGGAGTGGAAAGAGGAAAAGGTCCCACCGGGCGTGCCAGAATCTGTTCCCTGCCGAATACAGAGACGGAACCGCGTAGGTCCGTCTTGCCTGAATTTGGGGCAGATGCTATTTAGTGCTATCCGTCCACCTCTCCGAAAATACCAAGTTGATTTATGGCACCATTTATTGAAGGTTTTAACGGATGCGGCCGATGTAGCAGACTTCGTCAGATTCCCCCTCATTTGAGGGGTTTTTGATTGTGGGGACGCTCTTCCCTACAGGCGTAAGCCCCTGCAGTTAATTACGCTACCGCATCGCGGTAACCACTTTCTCCTTCTCCAGATGGTCACTTCGTGTCGTGAGTGTTTGTTTTGTTTTTGGTTTCCCGTGGATTGTATACGGAGACTAATTTATGTTGTCGCCCGTAGGGCATGGATTAGTCCAAATCCGTATCTTCTTAGATTTGGGTTTGGGGGTTTGATTTAAGGATACGTTAGCCTCGTTTGAGACTAAGATGAACTTAAACGTATGTTAAGGATACGTTAGTCTCATTTTTAGACTAAGATCAACTTAACGGGATCGTTTAGATCCAACAAAAGAGCAATTGGACTATATTGTTTAGTTTAGGGACATTGCGGTCGATTAGTTTAAGGACATTACGGTCCATTGTTAGGTTAAGGACATCTCGGTCCAGGTTAAGGACATCGTAGTCCATGTGCTTAAGGACCCCACAGTCCAGGTTAAGGACATCGTAGTCTGTGAGTTTAAGAACCCCACAGTCCGTAGTTTAAAGACGTCATAGTCTATAAAGTTTAAGGACATCATAGTCCATGAGTTTAAGGACCCCACAGTCCTTAGAAATGTGTAGTTGTTGGGACCCGTCACTTCTCTGAAGACGTTGAAGGATTACAACGACAGATATCAGAGGAGTAAAGAGATGTACCCTTGAACCGGTGTGAGTTGGTTGAAGGATCTGTAGTCCAGTTTGGGACTAAGATCTGTTAAATATTCGTGAGCAGATGGGCTCAGTTCAATATAAGTTGGGGACTTATGGCCAATCTTGGGCTAAGTCCAATAAATGTTAAACATTTTCTTATTCTGGCTATTGAGCCTTTATTTGGGCTTAGCCCTTCTGATAATATTTTTTTTGTCTTGTATTGAATGCAGAGCATTCATTAGAGCTCTGGCTCATTAAAGAACAATTCATGTTCTGTTGGCGTGACACGTGGCGCGCCAGGCGCTTTGCGCCAGTTAAAGAGCGCAGTGCGCTTCTGCCAAGTAGCGCACACAAACAGGACACGTGTAGCGCTTGGCGCTAAGCGCCAGATGATGGGCGCATTGCGCCAGTTTATGAGCGCATTGCGCTTTCAATTTATGAGCGCGTTGCGCTAGTTTAGTGGTGCACAAGTGAGTGACACGTGGCGCGCTTGGTGCTGAGCGCCACCCCATGAGCGCAGTGCGCTGTTTCAGAAGCGCAAAGCGCAAATTACATACGTGGTTGACACGTGGCGTGTTTTGGCGCTGAGCGCCGGTCCATGGAGCACAAAAGTGCAGTTCAAGAGTGCAAGGCACTTTTCAATAGCGCAAAGCGCATTTGATCAAATTTATGATCTGTGAACAAATTTATGTTCTTTTTAAAGGAGGCTTTGCCTCAAGATTTAAGAACAACAGTTCTTATTTTTTTGAAAGGGCTTTGCCTTTATAGATCAATGATCTGTGGATGAAGTAAATACTTCTTTTGTTTTTATGATGAGATCTTTTGATCTTTTTTTATAGAAGACCTTGGTCTTTTGTAGATCTATGATCTTTTAAGAAGATAATTCTTCTGCTTTAATAAGATGATCTCATCTCTTTGTGCAAGAATCATTCTTTTTACCTTGAAGGAATGATCTTCTTTCAAGAGCTTGCTCTCTTTCTTTTGAGTTTTCTCAAAGTTTGTAGGGAGGTTTCTCTCTCTCAGACTTGAAGTTTTGGGGCCTTTATATAGGGCAAATTGATTTGTTAAATCAGTTAAAGAGATCTTTCTCTAATTGATTTGGGGATATTTCCCCACCGTTGGATCTTTGATCCTAGGGCTTCTGTTTTACAGAAGACAATCTTCTTGTTTTTAACAAGATTGGAAAAATCTTTCCATAACAGAATTTTAATTCTGATTAATTAATGATTTATCATTATTTTTAGATCTTTTGATCTAACGGTGGGGAATTTTTAATTCCAGCGCTAGCGCACCCGTGCTTTGCACGTGGTGCGATGCTCAGAGCGCAGTGCACCTTGCGCTAGCGCACCTACGTTTGACATGTGGCGCGCAGCGCAGCGCAGCCTGCGCTAGCACACCCGTGTTTGACACGTGGCGCACAGCGCGCCTAGCGCTGGATCTGAAGCGTTGCTTCAATTTTTGAATTTTGAATTTTAAAACAGAGCTTTGCTCTGATTGGGGGTGCGCTGCTTAGGGCGCAGCGCACCTGACGCTAGCGCATCTGTGTTTGATACGTGGCGCGCAGCGCGCCTAGCGCTGAATCTGAAGCATTGCTTCAATTTTTAAATTTTGAATTTTAAAACAGAGCTTTACTCTGATTGGGGGAAATAGGGAGGATTTTTTAAAATGGAAAATTGATTTTAACAAAACCATGCATGCTTCTTTTCTTCAAAAGAGAGAGCTCATTTGGTTGCATGCTTGTTCTTCTTCACTTGAGTTTTCTCTTGAGCTCCTCCATCACTATTAGCCTCATTTCCTTCTAGCTTTGCAATTTGTGCTTTCACCTTCATGTTATGAGATAACCTAACACTTAGTTCTTATACACTACATCCTAGGCTCTCTAGGGTGGCATCCTAGAGACCCTAGTTGCTCCATTTGCTTCTTGATATGGAGCTAGAGCCAGAACTACATCCTTCGAGTGGATCATCGGAGATGGAGGAAGACCGGCAACCAAACTTCATCAAGGAATCACTAGGAGCTTGGAATGAAGACCGAAGGACACGGATCAACTCGGTATAACCATTCTAACTTCCTTTTTAGTTTGCTAGTTTAGGGTTTAAGGACGATCCGGGAATCGGGTAATGGTAGCGCCAGTTTAATAAATTTTTGTTCCGCATTTGGCCACATTTTGATGGCCGGGGCACTGCCGTAACCCAGCAGTTTTTGCCTCTAAGATCACTTGGAGCTTTGAAAGTTAGGATCTTTTGAGCAAGTGTGGATTGGTATATTCTCTAAATTGTTAAATAGGTGTTTTAATGTTGTGTAGCTTGTTGGTTGCTGTTTAGAACACTTAAAGTATCGTTTCGTGCAAATATCGTATTTTTAGTGGCATATTAGAGTCTCTGTGATCTGTTATGACCTGGGAATTTTATTGTAAAATCAAACAATGTAATAGTGTTGTACTAGTGACCATAAGTGTACACCTGAAGCACGAACCCCATCCCATCGGTTTTGGCCGGCGACATGAGGGTCAAATCCGGCGACCTCGGCCGTTAGGGGGAGTTGGAGCTTAGGTTTTGTAGGGTAGCTGTCTACAGTGGTTTAGGGTGTTTGGTACTGTTTGATTTTTGAGTTCTGATAGCATGCAAAATCTGGGATCACTTTGCTATAATCTTGCGTTTTGAATACGCGCGTTACGTTATTCGACACGGGTTGTGATCTTGTGTAGCTGTTGCACCAGGGTTGGTTTTTGGGTGTCGCCACACACGTTAGACATTAGAAGAACACTTGTGAGTTGGATTGGAGTTGATGCGTTGGTCAAACGTAGTGTGTACATGATATTGATTGATTTCTGAGATTTGCACTTGCTATGTTTTGTGTTAATAGGATCACAGGCGGGGACTTCGGACGCTGCGAAGAAAGGGAAGCAGGTGATTGGGTTTACCTAACCAGCGATTGTCGGTGAGTAGATTTAACATCTACAGGGGAATCGCCCGCATGGCGTTATGCGTCCGGGATAGATATGATATGATATTAGCCGCATGTTTATATTACACATATAAAGATGGTTCATAAAACTTCATTGCATATTATTACTTGTTGTGCTTGGACTTGTACCCTTTGGACACTGCACTATTATTGACGGTTCATGTTGCACGAGCACTGATTGTATGCCACCCACACCGTCGATAATTGCCATGACACGCACAACACCAATACATACGTGATATTGTATTGGCTAGGGAGTTGAGACATGATCCTTATTTTCATTGTGCATATGAGATATAGCATACCTGTACACCTACATGCTTACACATATGCCTTGCTATGCCTATATGATTACACATATACCTAGAGGGTATTATATCATTATTGACAGGTATAGATACATACTTTGCTACATCTACATGTACATCATGCACACATACTTACATGTACATCCATTTACCTGGCTATAGCTACATGTTCAGCTTTATATGATATATATCAGTGGCATGGGACGCTGTTATATGTGTGTGTGTGTGTGTGTGTGTGTGTATATCTATATATATATATAATATTGGATTTGGATAATTAGGAACCACGTGATATATTTAATGACTTGATTCAATTAAATAGCGGATTTCCCCTTGATATGCTCATATTGTTGTTCTATGTTGCATATGTCATATTACATGAATTTACGCATTGAGATATGTTTTTCATGCGATTTGGAGATTTCAAGTGTCGATGTTGGGCACTTATGTTCTGAGAGATATATGGATATTTGGAAACCGATACGTGGAACACGAGTGTCGAGGTTGGACACTTAGGTTTCGAGGAATGTATGGATATTAGAAAACCGATACGTGGAATACGAGTGTCGAGATTGGACACTTAGGTTTCGAGGAACGTATGGATATTAGAAAACCGATACGTGGAACACGAGTGTCGAGGTTGGACACTTAGGTTTCGAGGAACGTATGAATATGAGTATTTATGTGTCGATGCTAGACACTAGTTTTCATGATATTTTCGGGTGTCGATGTTTGACATTCAGGTTCTATGAGACTTACAGGTTATGAAGGACGATTTGAGGGCCGATCTGAAGAGTTTGGGATTTAGATTGTCTTGATGGACACTGGTCCACCACGATGAGGATTCCGTAAGGATGACATGTTTTATTCCATACTTCGCATTTATTTGATATGCTTTGCTTCATGTATTAGTAGTACCTGATAGAGTACCTTTCATGACTGTTGCATATACATATTTCCATACTTATGCTATCAGATTAATGTGATAGATTATCGTTGTTAGTGCATACTTGCGATTATAGTATGCTATTATTTACTATTCACGAGTTGGTAACTCACCCCCGTTGTGCCGCAGTGTTTTGCAGGTCTGATCTTCAGAGTAGTCGCGACAGGGCGCCTTATTATCTCTACTTTTACTGATACCGCTACGGTTGGCTGTGAAACCGTTTGCTATAGGTGGGTTGCGGTTATCCGATGATGTACATTGTATATTTCTTGTATCTAGTACTCTCCATCCACCACCTTCATGTATTGACTTAGAGACGAGTTGTGAGGATCGATATTGTATATTCTTATGACTCTGGTTGTCGTGCTCGTGTGAACCGTCCTTTTATATATGTGGATTAGCTCATTTCTTTGCTACGGCGTCATATATCTGTTGTGGTGGTTGTTTCCACCGTTGGGTGAGATTTGCTCCCATTTGGGGATGCTTTACTTATATCTTATGTTTGTACCCATTTCGGGGCTAGCTTTTACAAAGGAGGTGCTGGCGGAATTTTTATGAAAACAAACTTAAGCTTACAGTTTTGCATCGAGATTTTAAAAAGTGTTCTATCTTTTCCTTCATGTAATGGTTTAGATTGCTGGGTTTTCGGATTACTTAAATTGCGTTACGCCTGTTGACGTTACGTAGTATAAGTGCCGGTCATGTGCCTAATTTTGGGTCGTGACAGTTGCTCGGTTTCGATCTTTCTTCTGAGTAACCAATAAAAACTTCCTTCTTCAATCTAAATACATCTTACTCTCTCTGTTCAATGGCATGCGAGACTTAATTAGCATCAGTTGGGGGATGTTAATAAGGGGAAAAGAGTGGCTGCTATGTGCCAAATAATAGCATGAGTGCTCTGAAACAATCCCAGCCACACATCCTACGTGCAAAACACGTAGGATCCACCAATACCAAAGGACTCCTGTTTTACACAAATCTCAACCGTTTATTTCATTCTTGAATGAATCTAGACCGTTGAATCTAATAGTATGGGTGTTATTATGCCTCTAATAGCAGCTACTCCGGATCCGTGTGGTGGCAATGAATATATAAGGAGATAGACATTTGATCTTTAGGCATTTGATCTTTTTCCTTTCCTTCTCATTTAATGGTTACCCACAATTGGCTTCATGTGCTCTACTCTACATGTGAGTTTAGGGCCATTCCTCATCTAATGCTGTCACCATAATGACAGCTGAGCACTAACTCTTTACTATTGCTGAGATCTGAGGCCAAAATCTCCCTCAGATGTTATCTTCCGTCGATCTTCCGGCCAGCGGGGCTGAATGGTTGAGATTGGGTATGAGAATTAAATGTGTGGATCTTAATGGGTCGTAGGATGTTGTTGATACCGAGCTACCTGCAGGGAAATTCCCGGGATGGGAAACCACCATAGGACCTTCCAACGATCAAGTAAGTACCGAGAAATATTGAGGCAGAATAGCGGCGTATTGGATTGAGTTCGACGTACCTGAGTCGTCTGGAAGAGGGGTTTATATAGCGGTCGCATGGAGTAAGCCGATGAAAGATTCTCGCCGTCTGTTATGTCCCTGCATCACGTTTGCGTTGATGGCGGGATGCGCCTATTAATGGTGCGATGCGCCTATTAATTGCGAGATATGATAGCGTGGGATGCGGGACGTGGAGTGGTGGAGATCTCATCGTGGAGAGATACACGGAGCTGTTACGAAGGCGCTCGGGCACCATGCTCCCGGCCAAAAAAGGATGCTGAGAAATCTCGGATATAGGATACCTCGGAGACGAGCAAATGAGCTTAGGAGTCTCAGCTATCAGATAGCTCAGGGACGAGCTAATGGCCGGTGGTTAGCCAAAGGGGGAACGTACTCTGGGAAGGTCTTCTAAAAGGTCGGGTGCCACCTTAGAGGAGAGACACCGAGGAATGTCCCCAATGCATCATATTTATTCCAGCTCTGTAGCCCCCAGGAATCTAGCGAGCTTACGTGGATGACACGTCATCCGCTACGTGTCGTGATCTGAAGAATTCCCACTCATGAGTATCATCATTAGCCCCCCACTCTCATTCCGACCTATTTATGGGTCCGGTCGAGAGTGGCTTGCTCGGTTTTCAATAATTCAGTCTCGGCGCCAAGAATTCTTCGTAATGGGTTGTCCGAGGAGGACGTGACGTTTGGCGGCTACGCCTATTGGATTCTTGAATCCAGGTAGAGACGCACGAGGCGTCCCGATTCCCGCGCATATCTTTGGTAACGTCAGTGGATCGATGAAATGATTGCACTTTAAAGTGGACGCCGTTTCGCTCGCTCGGTCTGTTGGCCTTCGTGCCATGTGCCCGCCGCAGGGTGACGGGAAGCGAAGGGTTGTCATTTGAATCCAAGTGAGGGGGAGGTGTCCTATGGTCGATCGCCACGTGGAGTCCTTATGGCCGTTGGGTGTGACGCTTCATTTCGGCGGGAACGGATTTGGGCCGTTGGATGTTTTCTTGCCGAGTGTATAAATAGAGGATGCCATTCCTTGGCAGATATTTTGCCCTAGTTGTTTCGTGCCGTCTGAAGATTGCCCAGCGCACCTTTGCTTAGGTCGGAACTTCAGCCAAAAACCCTTCTTCGGCTAATCCTTTCTTAAATCAGGCTAGATGTTTTCTTCCGAAATATCCGTAAATGTAGTTAGGGTCGAGTCGGGCAATAAGGCTTCAGCTTCTGAAGCCGAATCCAGTGGGTCTTCTTCCTCCCCGGCTTCCGATAGCTGAGAAAGCTCTTTTTCCTCTTCATCTTTATTTTCTGTGTCGGGCTCGCCCTCCACGGGGCGATGCCCTCGTTCTTTGTCGTCAGGGGACACATAGGGCCCCCAAGGTGCGCATAAAAAATACTCACGATGCACCTTCGAATTTGAATCGCTTGGATAAGCATTCCGATATCCGGGTTTGATTCCACATTCCCCCTGGCTATTCACTGCGTCTGGCCAGGGAGGGTGAGCGGGCAGACCAGGTGCAGGGCAATGAAATTGACCTGTACCTGGAAGCGTTCCGGGCAGGGATGCGTTTGCCCTTCTCACCTAAAGTTTATTCCGTACTCTATTGCTTCAGTCTTGCTCCGGGCCAGCTAGCGCCGAATTCGTGGAGAATCCTCCTCGAGTTTCTGGTCCGGTTGAAAATTGATCGGATCCCTTTTGATTTGAGTCTTCTCCTCTCCTTTCTTTGTTATAAGAATCATGCCTGGTACCAGTAAGGACGGACCGAGCTGAATGTACCTTTCTTTTAAAAAACATAAGGGCAGGACGGCCGAATCTGGGGTAGTGGTCGTCCATTCTTCCATTCATGAATGGAAGGATAAGTTTGTCATGCCCTGCTTCCCAGAGTACGCTAAGATCGGTACGTGACAGAACCAACCATGCTACCTGTGGCTAGGAAACATCCATCTACAGTCACATTACGGATGTCTAGAAGATATCAAGAACAGGAAAATAAAAATAAACTATCTAGTACATGTCCATATGCCAGAATAAACGAGTCACGAAATAATATGCGGAAGCAATAAATCCAAATAACAATAACAATCTGGAAAGTATGTCCCAAATACGGGCTCACATTAGGAAATGAAAATGCTGAAAGAAAACTAAACTAAGCTAAACACTAACATGCCAAATTGCTTCTCACTGTTCGGCCTGTCGACTGAAGTACTCCTGGTCGGCCTGCGAAAGAGATAAAGGATCTGGGCCATGCAAAACCCAGACGTCAGTGCGTCATAGTATCAATAATAAGCAACCAGGATGTAACGAGATATGCAGCCATGAACTATAAATAGTAGCATGAATGTAATAAGTAAACACGGATATAGAACAGTGAAGAGTATCATTATATGTGACGTGCAGTGATAAAACTAAACTGTGCTACTGGGTTATCTATTCTAAAGTTTGTTTGAAATCAGTTAGTGTACTCCTCCATGTAACTCAAAGAATATGTCCCGTTATCCCCCCGGGACCACGGATCAGGTAGTGGGAGTCACGAATGACTCTGTCCCGTTATCCCCCGGGATCACGGATCAAGTAAGAATCACGAATGATTCTGTCCCATTATCCCCTGGGACCACGGATCAAGTAATACCCTTTTAAGCTACACTTCAGTTACACTTTTGATTTTCCCATGCCCCCAAGGTTGTGTTCAAGTCAGGTATTGATAATCTGGAACTAATGCCAACATAGGATCAAGCAGGTACAGGTTTTTCTATGTAGACAACAGGATACGTCCGTCAGGACGACAAGTCAGGATTGTCAGCATTAGGAACAGGATCAGGTATCAAGTCAAGCAGTGGTATATCAAGTCATGTCAGGTAGTGCACATGTATCAAACGGATGCCCATAATAAAACTGTAGCAAGTATCGAATCACGGTAAAAGTACGGATGTACGGTAAAAGCATGGATGCACAAATATTTATCAGGGATTACATCTACAGCTCCATGACTATGTAGGATGCACATTATCAAGCATGGGGTACTAATTTAACAGTAATATGAATTAATATGACATGGCATAGAACTAGATGTATAATAAATGATACGGATGCACACGGGTATCCGAAAACAGTAAAACATTAATATGAATGTACAATGCAATCAACATGTGATATTTTTATTCATATGGATGCAAAATATGTATCATAGCATGTAGCAAGATAAACTTGCATGCGACTAGATATGTAAATAACGGTATGGATGCATACGGGTATCTAAAAACTGTAAAATTGTAATATGGATGCACAATGAAATAAACATGTAATATTTTTATTCATATGGATGCAACATATGTATCATATCATATAGTAAGATAAACTTGCATGCGACTAGATATGTAAATAACGGTATGGATGCATACGGGTATCGAAAAACTGTAAAATTGTAATATGGATGCACAATGAAATAAACATGTAATATTTTTATTCATATGGATGCAACATATGTATCATAGCATGTAGCAAGATAAACTTGCCTGAACGGAGTGTATACGCAGCGTCTGATGTTGGTAAATGTCGCTACGCACACACGGGAGTACAAAACTGAACCAAGTAAATCAAGAAGGTGACTATGCTGGCTGGGGATGTCCACTGGGTCGTCCGGATCGTCGGCGACGAGCACGGCTCCAGCGATGGCCGGAAAACCAGAGCAAGAAAAGAAAAGAGAAGGAAAGAAGAAGGAGAAGAAAGAAGAGAAGAAGGAGGTTGGGGTTTGGTGTTCTGGGTTTGGGAGAAGGCGAGGAGGTTGTTGTGATGAAGAGGAGGCGACGGGAAGGTCGGAGCTCCGGTGACGAGGGTTCAGGCGAGGGTTGCAGGCAAGGCTGCGGGTGTTAGGGTTCTTGGTGTGCAGGGAAATGAGTTGAGGAAGAGGAGGAGAGGGTGATGAGGTGAACGGTGAGGTCGGGTGATGGGGACGGTGAAGTTTGCCGAGGAGGTGAGGGTTAGTCGCGCGCGCGCGTGCGCGCGCGCGAGAGAGAGAGAATTCTGTTTTGATTTCAAAAAAATATTTTTAGTTATATAAAAACTTTAAACAGTTATAAATATTTAAAGATATAATATTAGTTAATTTTGAGTTTTTGGCTAATACAAAAATAATCCAAAACACGCCCAGACCGGGTCTAAAAATCTAGTTTTAAAATACGGATAATATACGTGTCAACCAACATCAAAACATGATATCAGGGTAACGAAAAAGCATACCCCCAAGAACGGATCCACGTAGCGTGCACGTAGCCATCCAAACGAGTCTGTTTTACTGAAAGAGACGAGAACACGAGTTGCGGATGCTACCACAGGGTCAGGGGTATGATGCAAGCCATGCTAAATATTTTTAAAATATTTTATTCGACTTTAAATGCTATATTAAAAAAAATGCAGATGCCAGATATAATGCCAGTATGCAGTATATACAAAAAAAATGAAAGTGCATGGATCCTCATAAATAGCCGGGATAAAAAATAAAATATAAACAGGAATCAAGACGGGTTTCCAGTAAGCGGGTCGGGTCGGATGCAAATACAGATGTCAAATACACTATTCGCACCCAAAACACAGTAAATCAAGAAAAGACCATAAATAAATAAATACTCAAAATAGAACTGGTATAAATGAACTAGGGTGTTACATTATACCCAACTACAAAAAAATTTCATCCTCGAAATTCCCGGAACAAGAAAAGATAAACAAATATGAATCTACACGAATAGGTATAGAAACTGCTGTCGAATCTCGTCTTCTCGTTCCCAATTCGATTCTCCGTGCGAGCGATTCCCCCATGAAATAAGTACGAGAGGGATAACCTTGTTCTTGAGGACTTTTTCTCTTCGATCAACAATCGACAACGGTCGTTCCTCATAGGTCAAATCCTCCCTTACAGTTAGCTGCGAATGATCAAGCACGTGTGTTTCATCTCGAACATACTTATGGAGTTGAGATACATGAAACACGTCATGCACACTCGCCAAAGATGGTGGTAAAGCCAATCGATAAGCCACTTCTCCAACACGCTCAATAATCTCGAAAGGCCTCACGAATCGAGGACTAATCTTGCCTCGACTCCCAAAACGAATCACTTCTCTAGTCGGTGATATCTTCAAGAATACCAGATCACCAACAACGAACTCTAGAGGTCTTCTCGATGTTTCGGCCCAACTCTTCTGCCGATCTTGTGCTGCCTTCATGTGATTCCGGATAGTATTAACCTTCTTTACTGTTTGCACGATCAAATCTGGTCCCAACAATCTTCGTTCTCCAACATCGTCCCAACAAATGGGTGAGCGACACTTGCGACCATACAATGTTTTGAATGGAGCCATCTGAATAGTCGCCTGAAAGCTATTATTATACGAGAACTCCACCAAGTGCAAATGATCCTCCCACGAACCCTTGAAGTCTAACATGCAAGCTTTCAACATGTCTTCAAGAGTTTGGATCGTTCTCTCCGACTGGCCATCTATCTGAGGATGATAAGCAATGCTAAACTTCAATCGCGTCCCTAAACTTTCTTGTAAACTCCTCCAGAAGTGCGATAAGAATCGGGTATCACGATCAGAAACGATGCTCACAGGTTCTCTATGCAATCTCACAATCTCCTGCAAGTACCGCTTTGCCAACGCTTCCGTCGACTGACCAACTCGAAACGGTATGAAATGAGCTGCCTTGGTCAATCGATCAACAATCACCCAAACTGCATTGTTTCCCTTTGGACTCCACGGTAAAGCTGTCACGAAATCCATGGTTATATGTTTCCACTTCCATTGAGGAATCGGAAGTGGTTGTAATAAACCAGCTACCCTTTGATGTTCAGCCTTAACTTGCTGACACACCAAGCACTTTGCTATAAAGTGGGCAATCTCCCTTTTCATGCCTTCCCACCAGAAATGCTGTCTTAGATCACGGTACATCTTCGTGCCTCCTGGATGTACGGAATATGCTGAACTGTGTGCCTCTTTCATAACTTCTTCACGTATGTCTCCTTTCGGCACACACAAACGGCTACCATATCACAACGAACCATCTTCATGAATCAACAAGTCCGATCGAAGTCCCGCTTCAACCTGTTCTTGAAACTTCTGCAATCTTAGATCCTGTGACGGCGCTGCTTTAATAGTATCGATTAACGACGACTGTACTTGCAGCTGCATCAACTGTCCCGAAGAATGCGGTAGCACAACCTCCAACTCGAATCTCCGAAAATCATCGATAAGCTCCTTCTGTGCAGTCAACATCCGAATTGCTGGCAACCGACTAAGCGCATCTGGTACTACATTAACTTTCCCCGGATGGTATTTGAGATCAAGATCATAGTCAGCCATCAGCTCCAACCATCTACGCTGTCTCATATTAAGCTCTTTCTGCGTGAACATATACATTAGGCTTTTGTGATCGGTGAATACTTCGACCCTTTCGCCCAATAAGTAGTGTCTCCAAATCTTCAAAGAGAAAATAATTGCTGCAAGCTCCAAATCATGAGTTGGGTAATTCTTCTCATGGGTCATCAACTGCCGCGATGCGTAAGCTATAACTTTCCCATGCTGCATCAAAACACATCCCAAACCTTTCCCAGATGCGTCGCATTGAATCACCAATCCTCCGTAACCATCTGGTACGGTCAAAATATGAGCGGTTATCAACTTTTGCTTCAATGCCTCAAAAGCCGACGCAAAACTATCCGTCCATACGAACGGTACTTCCTTTCGCGTAAGCTTGGTTAAAGGCTCAGCTAACGAGCAAAATTCTCCATGAACCTTCTTTAATATCCGGCAAGTCTAAGAAAACGTCTGATCTCCGCTACGTTCTTCGGAATCGGCCAATCTTGAACTGCTACAATCTTCTCAGGATCAACGACGATTCTATCTCTGGATATGACATGCCCCAAAAACTTCACTTCTTCAAGCTAAAACTCACACTTGCTCATCTTTGCATATAATCTTTCTTGCCTCAATGTCTGCAGTGCGATCTTTAAGTGTTCTGCATGCTCTTCTAGACTCCTCGAATACATCATAATATCATCAATAAACACCACAATAAACTGGTCCAAGAACGGTGAAAAGATTTGGTTCATCAAGTCCATAAATATCGCCGGTGCATTCGTGACTCCGAATGGAATCACTAGATACTCGTAATGTCCATATCGAGTTCGGAACGCAGTCTTCCAAATATCATCTGATTTAACTCGAACTTGATGATGTCTTGACGGCAAATCCAGCTTCGAGAATACCCTCGTGCCACTGAGTTGCTCGAACAATTCGCCAATGCGAGGGATCGGGTACTTGTTCTTAATAGTCACCCGGTTTAATTCTCGATAATCAATGCACATCCTCCGCGTGCCATCTTTCTTCTTAACTAGAAGAACTGGAGCTTCCTAAGGTGAATTGCTGCTGCGAATCCAACCCTTCTCTAGCGATTCGGTAACCTACTTCTTTACTTCTTCCAACTCCACTGGTGCCATCGGATAGTACGCCTTTGACATTGGCGCTGCACTAGGAACAAGATCGACCGCGAACTCCACATCTCGTTTTGGCGGTAAACCCGAGATGTCCTCGAACACATCCATGAACTCTCGAACTACAACTGGCGCTTCCTCCTTATCAACTTCCATTGACGAAAGAACACTGCTTGTGAGCCTAGCCCTAAACTCGACTGGCCCAACAAAACTGCTACCTCCAGCAAAAACAAATTCCGGATCTCCGGGAATCTGGAAAATCACTTTCTTTGCTCTACAATCAATGTGAGCGTGTGTTCAGTCGAAAATATTACATTCTGTAACACATCAATTTCTTCATTATTCTAATCATTTAAAGGTGTTTATTGTAAATATAACACGGATTACAAATTCATCTGCAAAATACCAAATACCACGTGTTATAGTTATAATCAACACTCTGGAGGGAAATTGTGTGTTTATTATTACACGCATGATATTGTATATCTCAACACATTTTATCGAGATTGTGTGCAGAAAATTCTTCAGGTCAAAGAATCGGAATCACAAAAGTGCCGATAAATTACAGCAAGTCAAAGAATTCAAATATGGCAGAGATTCAGAAGAGATAAAAAGATTCCAGATATCAGAAGAAGACCCAAACATCAACAGAAGAAGAGCACAGAAAAATGATGCAGAGATCTCATTAAATGGCCGCGCATCCACGGCCGAGTTGGCCGAGTTGCCACGGTTCCGCGGCCGAGTTGAGGGATTAGGGTGACGTGTCTCTCCAGAAACTTCATTCTAACAATCTCGCTTACCTTAGATGCTCCAGTGTAACAGACTTCTTCTGGAAACGTCTCTACATAACAACCTTCTTCTAGAAGGCTCCTTATAACAACCTTCTTCTAGAAGGCTCCTTGTAACAACCTTATTCTAGAAGGCTCTCTCCAACAATCTTATTCTAGAAGGTTCTTTCTAACAACCTAGCTTTTGGAGGGAAATTTGAATTTGAATTTATAAAAGGAGATCTATGTAAGTCCGTGTTGCCCATCCCGGTGCTTACGGGAGGCGGAAAACATAATAAAAATCGGATTTTTAATGACTTAGGCAACATGGACTATGCTTGTGAGGATCTTTGCTAAACTAAAACTAGCTAAAGTAAACTAACAACTAACAAAGTTGTAGAAAGGTTATACCTTTGGTCTTTAGTCCTTCTCTCCTTGCTCCTAGGTATGGTAGAAAAGGATCACCTTGCTTGTCTTCTCCCGTCAAAGAAGGATCCACCCGAAAGCCACCACCTTTAGCTTCAACTCCAAGCTAGGAGTAACTAGAGTGCAAGAAATGCTAAGACTTGAACCCTAGAAGTGAGTAGAGAAGATCAAGAGAGGGTTTTTCTCAAGCTATTTGTTTCTCAACACATGAGAGGGAGAGAGCTTGAGGGAGAGGATGAGCAAGAGAGAGAAAAGGAATGAGAGAATGAATTATTTGTGAGCCTTTCTCACTAATATGTGTGTATATTTTTAATTGAATAATTAGCTAGATAATTATCATGGTAAATCATGACATGACCATTATCATTTCAAATTGCAAAGATCAAAAAGCATCTTCCAAAAGAAATTATGATGGTCAAAGTGTCAACCTTGGTCAACAAGTCAAATAAGTCAAAAGGTCAACAACCACAACCATGGATAATTATTAAACTAATTACTAATTAACAATAACACACACATAAATATTAGGGTTAATAAAATGACAACAACCATTAACCCTAATCAAGGTCCTCTCCCTCAATCTCAAGCAACTGTGCATACGCACCCGCATTCGTGATCCGAGGAACACGAACACAATGAGAAAAACCAATCTCAAATCATATACTAGGATCCGGCTTAAACCAAAGCCCGCTAGTATAGACTGTCCGGACAGCAAACGTGCACAAGTGCGCGGATGCGAACGAACCCTGTCGCAAAACCATGCGACCTCTACTCGTTTTGCCTAAAGGCGAATAGCTCTCTGTGTGGGACTCTAAAGACTCGACACTACGCTGGCAGTGGGTTTAACCACAGACCGCAAGCGGCACTAGCTGTACGTAACGGTCCCCAGGTAGATGTCGATAAGAAGACTGACGAGGTGAACCCCATCTGCACTCCTACTGAGCCTGTATGTGACAGTCTCCGTACAGTCCGGTCTGTTCGTCTGATACATCGCATGGCGGGCCTAGGGGGGCGGTGAACGTCAGTCCCCTAATAGCGGTACAAGTCGTGTCGGAGTGTAGCCCAGAACACCCTGAGATAACACTGGAAACCTACCAGTATATCTCGCTTGCCCTGGCCAGGGACTACTCGTGTAATGGCTCTCCTAGACACAGCGCGATGTCAACCCCCAATACCGGGAGAGACGAATCCTGTCTAACCGTCACTGCCTCCAAGTGCTTCGGGACTGCACCCAAAAACTACCTGTTTGCACAGCTCCTTTGAGCCGTGGTAGGGTAGTAATCAAAGTGCAGTGGGAACACACTCGAGGCGAAGTGACAGTGTCAAGTCAGCGGACTAAGCTGTACTCATGTCACCTGGGAACTGATAACTGACGATAGGTATATTACCAACCAACAGTTCCCGACGAGTCCTGTCCAGTGTACTCGTAACCTAACGAGCACCCGCATACTATCCCAAGTACGACGTACTAACGGCTGTGGGACAGACCGTCTCCCACACTGGGATGAGAAGCGCATACGCTAGTCTACTCCGGAGTATCGATGCCCTGTCTCGATAGTCCAACGACCAGGGACCTGTATAAGGATGTGCTTATAGATTACCCAGCTCCCACGAGTGCGAGCGCCATCACAACGCTGGTAATCAAGCAAAGATCCTAAGGGCTCTACTAATATGTATACCAGCAATATGCTAAAAGAAACACATGCACATATTAAAGCAGAGACAAACCAAGTAGCATACTACCATTTCGAGCAAGATTGTATATACAACTGTGAATATCCCAAGCTTCCATTAAGTAATATACAAACTAGTATGATACAGTAATGGCCTCTAGGGCATATACACTAACAATCTCCCACTTGCACTAAGGCCATGTACTGGCGTATCGAAGACCTATCATCTCGATCAGCCGCTCGAACTGAGTCTGGGGTAGGGCCTTTGTGAGTGGATCTGCAGTGTTATCCTCTGATGCAACTCTCCGGACCTCGATCTCCTGGCGATCCACGATCTCCCTGATCAGGTGATACCGCCTTAAGATGTGTCTGGATTTCTGATGGGACCTGGGTTCCTTCGCTAAAGCTATAGCCCCGTTGTTGTCGCAATACAGAGGTATTGGGTCAACAATGGACGGAACCACCTGAAGTTCTTTCAAGAACTTCCTCATCCAGACAGCTTCTTTTGCGGCATCAGATGCAGCGATGTATTCCGCTTCCATAGTCGAGTCAGCAACGGTTTCCTGTTTGGAGCTCTTCCAACACACCGCCCCTCCATTGAGGGTAAAGACAAAACCCGACATGGACTTGGAATCATCCTTGTCACTCTGGAAGCTGGAGTCAGCAAAGGCCTCAACCTGCAGGTCTTTTCCGCCATACACCAAGAACATCTCCTTAGTCCTTCTCAGGTACTTGAGAATGTTCTTTACTGCTATCCAATGTTTCTCCCCTGGGTTTGACTGATACCTGCTTACCACACTCAGTGCATAAGCCACATCTGGTCTGGTACATAACATCGCATACATTATAGAGCCTACCGCAGAAGCGTAGGGTATAATAGACATGCGATCCCTCTCCAAATCAGTCTTGGGAGACATCTCTTTGGAGAGGGTGATCCCGTGACAAGCCGGTAGATTACCGCGCTTGGAATCTTCCATACTGAATCTCTTCAGTATGGTGTCGATGTACCTGGACTGCGAGAGTCCTAATATCCTCTTGGATCTGTCACGGTAGATCCGGATACCCAGAATGTAGGAGGCATCACCCAGGTCTTTCATGGAGAACCTGTGTGACAAGAACCCCTTGACAGATTGTAGCATAGGAATGTCATTTCCTATTAAGAGAATGTCATCCACGTATAAAACGAGGAATACTACAGTTCTCGCTACAAATCTACAATAGATGCATGGTTCATCTGGATTTTTGATAAAGCCAAATTCTTTGACCGTCTCATCAAAACAGATGTTCCAACTCCGCGATGCCTGCTTGAGTCCATAAATGGACTTGAGCAACTTGCACACCTTTCCGCTGCTCCCACCCTGAATGAAACCCTCTGGCTGGTCCATATAGACACACTCCTCTAAATGACCATTTAGAAAAGCTGTCTTTACGTCCATCTGCCAAATCTCATAATCGTGGAAAGCAGCGATGGCAAGAAGGATCCGAATGGATTTCAGCATAGCTACTGGAGAAAAGGTTTCGTCATAGTCCAAACCAGGTCGCTGACGAAAACCCTTTGCTACCAGTCTAGCTTTATAGGTCTCAACCTGTCCATCTACACCAATCTTCCTTTTGAAGATCCACTTGCATCCTACGGGTTTTACCCCGTCTGGAGCAATGTCCAACGTCCATACTTTGTTGGTGTACATGGACTCCATCTCGGTCCGCATTGCATCCAGCCATTTTACCGAGTCGACGCTCTGAATGGCTTGCTGGAAGCTAGTAGGCTCATCACAATCTAGGATGCAGTCTTCTCTATCCCCGTCAATGAGAAAACCGTAGTATCTCTCGGGCGGATGAGACTGCCTACTACTCCTGCGGAGTGGCATAGGAATGTCCTGTTCTTTTGAACCTTCTGGTTCCACTAAACTTTCAGTAATAGTTTGTGGTTCTGGAATTTCTTCCAGTTCTATTGCGCTCCCACTTATTTCTTTTTCTATGAACTGATGTTCTAGAAAGTGGGCATGGCGAGAAACAAGGACTTTTTGTTCCTCTTCGTAATAGAAGTAATATCCCTTGGAGTTCTTTGGATATCCCACAAACTTGCACTGTACTGAGCGTGCCTCGAGCTTGTCCGCATGCTGCTTTTTTACAAAAGCTGGACATCCCCATGTCTTAATGTGATTAAGATAGGGTTTCTTCCCACTCCATAACTCATATGGTGTGGTAGGCACAGTCTTAGTGGGAACACGGTTCAAAAGATATGCAGCTGTTTCTAGCGCATACCCCCAGAACGATCGCGGTAACTCAGCGTTACTCATCATGGACCGTACCATATCCAATAGGGTTCGGTTCCGTCTCTCCGATACACCGTTATGTTGCGGAGTGTATGGAGGAGTAAGCTGAGAGAGAATTCCATTCTCTTTTAAATAGTTCAGGAATTCGGCACTTAAGTATTCTCCTCCTCGATCCGATCTTAGGATCTTGATACTTTTGCCTGTTTGTTTTTCTACTTCATTCTTATATTCCTGGAATTTTTCAAAAGCCTCGGATTTATGTTTCATTAAGAAGACATAACCGTACCTTGAAAAATCATCCGTAAAGGTAATGAAGTAAGAATAACCGCTTCGCGCATGTGTAGACATTGGACCGCACACGTCGCTGTGTACGAGTCCCAAGAGCTCGCTTGCTCTTTCTCCGTGTCCAGAAAACGGAGCCTTTGTCATCTTTCCTTTGAGACAGGATTGACAAGTTGCATACGATTGATATTCGAACGAATCTAAGTATCCTTCAGTATGTAACTTAGTCAATCTTCTCTCATTGATGTGACCCAGTCTACAATGCCATAAGAAAGTTTTATTAATTTCTGGAGACTTTCTTTTGTGTGTATTCTGGATATTGAAAACCTGTGGTTGGTTTAAAACGTAAATACCGTTGTTCAATGTACCTGACCCAATCAACACTTGATTAAGGTGAATGTTCACTACATTACTTACAAATGCAAATTCATAACCTTCTTTAGATAATAAAGATACAGAAATGATATTACAGGTTGCATTTGGTACATAATAACAACTACGCAAAACCAAAAAGTGTCCATCTGATAATCCCAGGTGATAGTCCCCCACGGCCTCAGCATCCATGCTAGCACCGTTCGCAACTCTGAGGGTCATGTCACCTGCCTTCAAAACTCTACGCTTTCTCAACGCCTGCAAAGAATTACAGATATGAGATCCTGATCCGGTATCCAATACCCAGGAATTAGAGTTTATTGATAGACAATTTTCAATAACATACACACCTGAAGCTGAAGCTGCAACTCGCTTCAAATCCTGTGTTCTGGCTTTCCAAGCCTTGCAATCTTGTTTCCAGTGGCCACTTTTGTGACAATAGAAGCATTCTTCCTTCCCCACCAGCTTCCCCGCTACCTTTGTTGCTTTACCCTTTCCCTTCGTATCCACTTTACCGACACCGCCTCTTGGTTTGGCGGGGGCTTTCTTCTTCTTGCCCTTGGCTTTCGCCCTGGACCTAGAAGAGGAAGATCCTCCTACAAACAAAGTGGATGTCTCCCTACCCTTCTGTAGGGTGCCCTCAGCAGTCCTCAACATGTTCAGAAGTTCGGCCAGTTCGACCTCCTTTCCTTGCATGTTGAAGTTGAGAATGAACTGGGCGTAAGTGGAAGGAAGGGACTGGAGAATCAGATCAGTATAGAGTTCATTCTCCAACGTGGTCCCAAGGTCCGCGAGCTCCTCTATATAGCCGATCATCTTAAGCACGTGGTCCGCTACCGATGATCCGACGGCCAACCTTGCCGAAAAGAGCTTCTTCGACACTTCGTATCTTGCGATACGAGACTGCTCTCCATACAGTTCTTTTGTATGGAGAAATATGGACTCTAGGTCCATATTCTCGTGCCTCCTCTGATGGTCATTGTCCATCGAGGCTAGTACGAGGCATTTGGCCCTCGCGCAATCTATCTCCCATGTCTTACGGATTTCTACATCCGCGACGCTGGAGGTGGGACCTGGGACGGGGGGAGCTTTGGTGGTAAGTATATACCCCAGCTTGTCATAAGTAATAGCCATCTTGACATTCCTGAGCCAATCTTTGTAGTTTGGCCCTGTCAATATGTTTTTATCTAACAGTAACTTAAGTCCGGTCATCTTGAATGGTCGCTGCAATTAGGAGAGAGAAAAGAAACACTTTAGCATGATGCTCTTGCAAGTTTAGAGTGGTTTTTAGTTTGTCTAAACTGGATGGCTCCCACTGTCTCTCGAATCCCTTCTCAAACCATAAAGAAAAGGATTAGCCGGGATCATTCTCACCGTACAATACTTGCTTAACCGTTCAGCCAGGCCAGTGTCGGTACTTCGAGGGAGGTTTTCCAACGCTTTCGCGAAGTTCCTTAATTAAGTAACCTCTTTTCCCTGTGGGCGTAGCCCCGCTAACACCTTTCTAGGCACCTACTAGGTTTATAGCATTGATCGTTAAGTGAGAGTTTTCCCGAGGAGTAGCATATACTCACAGTAGGATCGGGATCCAAATATCATCGCGTGATAAAACCGAAGGAATCCTACCAGAATTATCACACTCCAAATGGTATGCAACGCTAGCAAGTTTCAGTACTTATGAAACTCCCGATGTGGATTTTTGCCCCATGCTCTTATGACCTTGACTTTGGCCAAAATATCATAAGTCACATGTCAAGTTCTACCCGTCATTCTCCTGGTTAATTTGGACCCACCCGTACCTACCCTTGGCTTTGGCCAAAATGGCAGTATGACTGTCCCAAACCAACGCATCTATCTATGCTGCACATGAATACCCAAACGCTACCAATCACTATGCCTTGACTTTGGCCAAAATACATAGCTTGAATACTTTTGACCATTCATGTGGAATGACGGAGGGCTACGGATGGTTTTGGCGAAACCGTGAACGTAGTGAACTTGATATAATCGATGGAACGAGATAGCTTTTAAAAGGAGTGGTTCAAGCTCCGCGTTTAAAAGTTTTAGTTTTGAAAAGAACCGAGTGGTTTTCAAAGTGTTCCAATCGACTTTTACTTGGTTTATTTCTTGCATTAGTTCTTTTAATGCGTCCCATCATTTAATCCTACCATTGCAGAAAACAACCAAAATATGACGTACGCTTATGCCATTCGCATTCGCCACGGGGCCCCGTCATCACCCGTTAGGTTACTTAACTAACGACAGAGCGGGGGCTGGGCTAGCGCGGCTGTAAAACATAAGCAACGCCTAAATAGTTATTATATATAAATATATAGCAATGATAGACATTACAGATCACAGATGAATACATTGGATATACTAGGAATCCGCAATGCGTTCGAGCCTGCAACGCAAAGCGGATTACACGGTCGCGGTGAATAGCCAATACCCCACCCAAGACCCCTACGGGTGCGGCAAACTACCCGCCAAGCACCCGAAGCGAAGCAACCTCCCTCACCACCGTGAGTAGGCCACTCGGCGCTTCGAGATACCCGGTAGTTTGTGCACCCCCTCCATGGGTCTATCCTAGGAGCAAAAACAGTAAAAAAGAATTATACAATGACGGCTACAACCCCGACCCGGTTGTGCGGCCATACAAAGAATATTATTACATCAATTTACATGTTACAAATGAATGAAAGAAAAACAACGCTCATCTCACATCCAACCCGGCTATTCACCCGCGACAATCCAATCCATTCATATCCACAAACCAAAAACAAACACAGATCATGTATAACCCCGACTAATCGTCTTATAGCGATTAGCCGACGTTCAATACATGCAAGCATTACAGATATAACCGATGTAGTTAAAGCTTAGTGAAGTTCCGGAAAAATACGGATTTATAGGCCCGCAAAAGCAAATTTTAGTTCTGGAAAATCTGGGCATATAATATATATCCTAAAAATCCCAAAAACAATACAGAAAGACACTGCACGAAAAACTATGCAGTGAAGACATCAAACCGCGGCGCTTCCGCGGCACGAGCCTACCTCGTGCGGCGGAAGCGCGGCGGTTTGGATGATTCTCTGTCTCGTTTTTCGTGGGTGTTTTTAAAAAACCCTGAGATGAATTTACAAATATAAAGTTTTCTATTTTGAGCAGAAAAAAAAACAACAGAAACTAGGGTTTTTCAAAGTTCGGTTTTTGGATTTTTCGGTTTCGAAACTTCGCTATACTTTACTACCTAGCTAGTTTGAGTTTAGTTAGGCTCTGATACCACTGTAAGTCCGTGTTGCCCATCCCGGTGCTTACGGGAGGCGGAAAACATAATAAAAATCGGATTTTTAATGACTTAGGCAACATGGACTATGCTTGTGAGGATCTTTGCTAAACTAAAACTAGCTAAAGTAAACTAACAACTAACAAAGTTGTAGAAAGGTTATACCTTTGGTCTTTAGTCCTTCTCTCCTTGCTCCTAGGTATGGTAGAAAAGGATCACCTTGCTTGTCTTCTCCCGTCAAAGAAGGATCCACCCGAAAGCCACCACCTTTAGCTTCAACTCCAAGCTAGGAGTAACTAGAGTGCAAGAAATGCTAAGACTTGAACCCTAGAAGTGAGTAGAGAAGATCAAGAGAGGGTTTTTCTCAAGCTATTTGTTTCTCAACACATGAGAGGGAGAGAGCTTGAGGGAGAGGATGAGCAAGAGAGAGAAAAGGAATGAGAGAATGAATTATTTGTGAGCCTTTCTCACTAATATGTGTGTATATTTTTAATTGAATAATTAGCTAGATAATTATCATGGTAAATCATGACATGACCATTATCATTTCAAATTGCAAAGATCAAAAAGCATCTTCCAAAAGAAATTATGATGGTCAAAGTGTCAACCTTGGTCAACAAGTCAAATAAGTCAAAAGGTCAACAACCACAACCATGGATAATTATTAAACTAATTACTAATTAACAATAACACACACATAAATATTAGGGTTAATAAAATGACAACAACCATTAACCCTAATCAAGGTCCTCTCCCTCAATCTCAAGCAACTGTGCATACGCACCCGCATTCGTGATCCGAGGAACACGAACACAATGAGAAAAACCAATCTCAAATCATATACTAGGATCCGGCTTAAACCAAAGCCCGCTAGTATAGACTGTCCGGACAGCAAACGTGCACAAGTGCGCGGATGCGAACGAACCCTGTCGCAAAACCATGCGACCTCTACTCGTTTTGCCTAAAGGCGAATAGCTCTCTGTGTGGGACTCTAAAGACTCGACACTACGCTGGCAGTGGGTTTAACCACAGACCGCAAGCGGCACTAGCTGTACGTAACGGTCCCCAGGTAGATGTCGATAAGAAGACTGACGAGGTGAACCCCATCTGCACTCCTACTGAGCCTGTATGTGACAGTCTCCGTACAGTCCGGTCTGTTCGTCTGATACATCGCATGGCGGGCCTAGGGGGGCGGTGAACGTCAGTCCCCTAATAGCGGTACAAGTCGTGTCGGAGTATAGCCCAGAACACCCTGAGATAACACTGGAAACCTACCAGTATATCTCGCTTGCCCTGGCCAGGGACTACTCGTGTAATGGCTCTCCTAGACACAGCGCGATGTCAACCCCCAATACCGGGAGAGACGAATCCTGTCTAACCGTCACTGCCTCCAAGTGCTTCGGGACTGCACCCAAAAACTACCTGTTTGCACAGCTCCTTTGAGCCGTGGTAGGGTAGTAATCAAAGTGCAGTGGGAACACACTCGAGGCGAAGTGACAGTGTCAAGTCAGCGGACTAAGCTGTACTCATGTCACCTGGGAACTGATAACTGACGATAGGTATATTACCAACCAACAGTTCCCGACGAGTCCTGTCCAGTGTACTCGTAACCTAACGAGCACCCGCATACTATCCCAAGTACGACGTACTAACGGCTGTGGGACAGACCGTCTCCCACACTGGGATGAGAAGCGCATACGCTAGTCTACTCCGGAGTATCGATGCCCTGTCTCGATAGTCCAACGACCAGGGACCTGTATAAGGATGTGCTTATAGATTACCCAGCTCCCACGAGTGCGAGCGCCATCACAACGCTGGTAATCAAGCAAAGATCCTAAGGGCTCTACTAATATGTATACCAGCAATATGCTAAAAGAAACACATGCACATATTAAAGCAGAGACAAACCAAGTAGCATACTACCATTTCGAGCAAGATTGTATATACAACTGTGAATATCCCAAGCTTCCATTAAGTAATATACAAACTAGTATGATACAGTAATGGCCTCTAGGGCATATACACTAACAATCTAGATCTAGGGTTGAGGTTGTTCATTAATTGGGGGTTCAATAATTTCACATACAAGTTGAGTGACACAACTTGTGATCCAATCCAAACCCTAACCCAAATCAAATCCTAAAGCCAAATCAAGATCCATTGAGAAGCAAATCAAGCGAGCAATCAACGATCCTTCATCGTAACGCCGTTCGTCATCCGAGTAAGAGATCCACGACGATCCGCGACTCACGGCGATCGAGCTTCGCAAAGATCAACGACAAATTCATCTCTTCAAAAGAGCGATCGAGAGCTTAATCTTGTACCTCAAATTGAGGAGTTGTGTAAATTTGAAGAAGATTTAATGAAGGTGATAAATTGTTAATTCTCGTTTTCATTACATTCTTGCATTATGAAATTCTTCATTCTTGATTCTTTAATTTTCATGATGTGTGAGTGAAATCTCCGCTTGTGGAGGATTCGAGAGAATCGGTAGATCTAGTGATGATAAGATCTTTTTACTAATCTTAAGTCTTATGAGATTTGTGAACTTTAGGAAAAAGAATCATCAATGACCTAATTTGAAGCGAGATCACATTCTTGATAATTTCGTTGCAAACTAGGGATTAAACGATTGATGATTCTCTTTGCTAAAGGCTAGATCCAAATGATGATCAATGAAAAAACAAGGGATCGAGAAGGAGAAACCCTAGTTTCTTCAATAGATCCCTAATCTTCATTCGTCACCATCGTTCTAGCTACAAATTATCAATAGATAAGATTAGTCATCTCTAGATTCATCACTACTACTAATTTGATCAATCCTACAAGCTATTCTACAAATCTTGATAACTAAATTGGTTTGGACATCTTCTTGATTCTTGATTCTAGATCTATTTTCTTTATGTTTCTTGAAATGAAATCTCACAAATCTTGAATCAAATTTCTTAAATTTTCTTTTATATTTTCTTTTCGACTCAACTAAAACAAGATCGAGCAAATACACGCATCTCAGTGGACGATCCGTATTCATTAACGCGCTACATCGACACCGTTAATTGATTGCGGTTACAAATTTCTTTGATTATGAAACATTTTACTCAAACACAATAAAGATGATCAATCAAATGACGCCGTTGTCGGGGATGCGTGCGTAATTTGTTCTTTTTTGCTATTTGAGTTAAAAAATTATTATTCCATCAGATTTTAATTCAAGAATCGCTTCTAGTGCTTAACGATTAGTGTTTGAATTTTTGCGAGGGAATCTGGAATCATTTTAGCAGTGAGATCAAGATTCAGATAAGATCTACAAATTCCAGAGGAGTACAAGAAGTTACAGGAAAATTTTGAAACCCTAATTCCTCTGTTCCACCGCGGATCCGCGGCATTTTACAGGTTTTTGCGGCGGTTCCGCTGCCGTTTAGGTGTTTCAGTGTTCCAATCTTCTGTGGTATATTCTCCGTTCTCTCCTATTCTCTTTGATCTTGTCCAATAACAACTTTCTTGCAGGATTCTTTGCAAAAACAGCGCCGCTAAATAAAAAAATCTGTTGCGTTTCTTGAAATTGGTTGTTTGCATATTTTAATACGGAAATTAAGAGGCAATGACCAAATTCAGATTAGGTAGGGATTTCATTACCCTTCCTAAGCCCCAAAAATCACAAAACTAGCTTCCGCATCACCCTCATTAACTAAAAAATATCTAGATAAGACTTTAAGGACCGCCGCGCTCATTTAGGACAGAAGGAGGTCGTGGCTAATCTATTGCTTATCCGCATTTCTTTTATGGTGTCTAAAGCAAGTGTGTCTAAGGCAAGTGGTTACTTAATTAGGCCCACTACTTACGTAGTGGAGAACCTCCCACTTATCTGGCCACAGAAGGGGTAAAGAGGCAGTAGATGATTTATCCTGCGATTTGTCTTCTGGAAGTCTAGGAGCGGTCTAGTGACTTAACCTAGGTGACCATTAGATCTAGGGTGGTGTGTGCATTTTTTGTGATTTGATTTTTCAAAATCCGTCTTATTTCAAAAACAAACACCAAACCAACATTTTTCTCTAATTATCACCAATGCTGCCACTTGTGCTACAACCGTTTAGCACATGTTAGGCTGGACACGGGATTCTATTTCCCATCGTGTCCGCGTTTCTTTTATCGACCCCAGAGTCGGTAATTCTTCGTCTTCTTTCCCACTACCCACCACAACCGCGATGGACGGATTTCCATCAAACTTTAACACCACTCTGCCATCGCCCGCAGGTGCGCAGAATCCTCCACGCATTTCTCTCCAAGAGAGATGCTATCCTACACGTGTTCCCCTTCCCACCTGTCTTTCTATTCCGCCAGCCAATGGAGACAATTTCGAAATTAAACCTCATTTCAACAAACTTTTACCCAAATTTCATGGGCTCGAGTCTGAAGACGCATACGTTTTTATCACCAAATTCGAAAACGTATGTGCTTTGATGGGTAATTCACAACTATCTGTGGATGCTATACGTTTACGTCTTCTCCCATTCACTTTGTGCGATTTAGCCGAGAAGTGGCTTTACAACACAACCGCACATTCTATTTCAACATGGGACGAGTTCGTTGCAGCATTCCTTAAGAAATTTTATCCCAATCATAAGACCTCCCGTGTTCGGAGCGAAATCTTCAAATTTACCCAACTTTCCAATGAACCATTTTGGAAATGCCTTGAACGGTTCAAGAATCTTCTTTTACAATGCCCTCATCACGGAATCCCTAGATGAGATCTGTGTCGAATTCTCAATGAGGGTATTGATCTCACGACAAAACAGATACTTGAAACCATGTGTCATTATCAATTCGTGTCTAAAGATGATGGTGAAGCTTGGAAATATCTAGAAGATCTTGCTCAAAACACTTTACAATGGGAAAGTGTTAGTCAACCATTGTCTGGGAAAGGTATCAATCAACTCGATGTTTCCGTCACAATGAGAGCCGAAATGGCCGCAATACAAAGGAAGCTCGACGCTATAGAAAACAAAATCTCTTCAGCCTCCCTAAACCAATACACACTTCCCAAAACCGTGTGTGGTCATTGTTCAAATCCATCACATTTGATGAAAGAATTTCCTTTTAATTCTCCGTTTCAAGGTCACACTAATGCTGCATTTCAGCAATGACCTGGAAACGATCCTTCTTCTTCTTCCACATATAATCAAGGTTGGAGGAATCACCCTGATTTTGCTTGGAACCAATACCAAACTCAAAACACAGTTCCAAATGTTAGTTATGTATATACCCTAGAGGCCATTGTTGTACATATGATGTATATTATAATGGACGCTTGGATATATATAGAGAGGACTTTCTTGCTCGACATGATAGTATGCTATCTGGTTTCACTTTGTCTTAACATATTGACTTGTATTAGTTTACTGTCTTGCTCTCACATGTTGATAAAGCCCTTAGGATCTGTACTCGACTACTAGGACTATGATAAGATCATACTAGTGGGCCAGGGTAGTCTACAAGTACATCCTATAACTGTTCCTAGTCGAGGGTGTATCGAGATAGGGCATCGATACTCCAGAGTAGACTAGCGTACACGCATCTTGACCCATATGATGGGTGATGGATGATCCCATATCCATTGGTGTTGGACATCAAAGATGGTGTACGGGTGCTCAGTGTAGACTGGGTACACTGAACGGACTCGCTGAGAACTCCTAGATGATATTATACCTATCGTCAGATAGCAGTTCTCCGGTGACACTGGTACAGGTTAGTCTATAGACCCGAGAACGTCATAGAGTCTTGTGTGATTCCCACTGTGCTTTAATTTCCACCTTACCGCGTCTAAGAGGGCATGCAAAACGGTGGCTTTTGGGTACAGTCCCGAATCACATGGAGGCAATGAGCGATAGGAGGGGTTTCGTCTCTCCCGGTATAGGGAGTTGATATTGTGCTGTGTTCGATTGGCTATAACTGGAAGTCCCTGGCCAGGGCTGATTTGGAGTGCTACTGGTAAGTGTTATCAGTAGTTTCTCGACCTGTTATGAGCCTTACATCGACACGACTTATCGGTTACTGGGGTCTGACGTTTACCACCCCTAGACTAGATATGCAACATATCAGACGAAGAGACCGGACTGTATGGTAGTGTTACTGACTGGATTCACAGGAGTATATACATGCTTGCTTGTTGATCTTCTGGTCGCTCAATACCCGGGTGGCTGTTACGATTAACTGATCGCTTGCAGCTTGTAGGTGTTTGATATGATCATCACCTACTGCCGGCGTATTGACGAGTCTTTAGAGTCCTACACAGAGGTTTCCTGGCTCAGGCGAAACGGAGTAGGAGCACATATGTGATATGTGCGGGGACCGAGATTAATACGATATGTGATACCGTATTCTATTCTCGCGATATATGATATCGGCCGGTTACATGTGATATAGCCGGGTTATTGGATCAAGTGTTGATTCGATAAAATGATAAAATGATATATATATATATATATTTATATATATCATATGCTCACTTAAATATTTATTATTCTCACTTGTGATACATTTAACATATATGTGATATATGTTTATTGTATTGTTTTCTTTTGTTACATAAATATTATATATGTGATATATAATATTGTAGCATGTTAGGCTATACATGCAACATGTATGTATGAGAATTATACCATGCTATATGTAATGTTTTGGTTTAAATATCTAAGTAATTCAAATTGTGGAAATGAGTCATGGATGAAGCTTCATGAAGCTTGTAGATTACCATTGACCAAGTCCACCCTTTTTGTTTTGCCCTAGATATTTCTAACCCAACCATGACACATAGCCATGGTTAACTCTCTACAATGGTTAAGAATGATATACTTGACCCATGGTTGCATTTCTAATCTCAATCTCATTCATTCTTCTTCTTCTTCCTCATTCTCATTTTGCTTTCTAGCTTTTGAGATCAAGAAGAAAATAGTAAGAAATTAAATAATAAAGTGAGCAAAATTCCTACTTCATCATCTTCTTCTATACTAGCCATATAGATTAGTGTGTTAGCTTCACTAATTCATAATTAGTGAAGTCATAGCTTGAGTTCGTGTTTCCTCGAAGTAGATCATCTTGGATTTCGAAGTTTTCAAGCAAGCATGGATCATTCGACTTGTGGAGCCCCTCTAGAGTCCAGGAGTTCATGGATCGCGGAGAAGGGACTACTACTCGGAGCTTATGAAGTGAAGGAACGGACTATAAAGGTTGTAATTCCTCTCTCTTAGATGTAAAGTTGTTTACATGCAAAATTAACCCTAATTCTCTAGTTCGATTACTTGGTTGGTTTGTTTAGCACCCCAAAAATTTTAATATAGCATGTTTGATGCTTGCCAAAACCTTGCTAAGGTGCTAAGATAACCCTATAGTGGTATCAGAGCCAAGCTAGAGCATTAGGCGAAGTCTTGGCGAAGTTTAAAGTCCGATCGAACCCCGAAAACCCAAACGAGACCCCCTTTCTGGAAATTTTTTCAAAAGTTGAAAATTTTCATATTAAAAATACTCAGAAAATCATGCAGGGAATTCTATGAACCCACCTGAAGAACGTGTCCCTAACTCGCTACAGTGACCGCGCAACTGCGGCCAAAACCTGGTTTTGGCGGCGGTTCCGCGACGCCACTGTGGAGGCTTGGGACGGGCCCTGCAGCGACGGTCCATGGGTGATAAGGCATGCTTCTGGGAATTTTTATTTTTCTGCTCAAGTGTTGAGCTCACTAGAGTATTTTGGGAATTCGTTGAATCGATCGAATTGTGTAACTTCGCCTAGATTTCTGTGTTGTGATACAATATGTGGAATTCATTTAGTTAGGCATGAAATCCGTAATATGTGATATTTCGGGTTTACGATATCTAAAGAGATTATGGATTCCAAATATTGTAGTTTTACATTTTCTTTTCTGCGACCGTAAGTGTAATATATGGTATATCGCCGTTTTCGTCGCTATAGATCGACGACAATTATGATAGGCATATTTACTTACGTTGATGACATGTGTTGTTATGTGTTGCTGTGATATGTTATATTGGATCGTCGTGTATTGAATAGCCGGGGGTTTTATGTGAGATGAGGATTTTTATTTTCATTCATGTAAAATTCATTTGTATGTAATATTCTTTTATTGGGGCACTTCCGGGTTGAGGTTGATGTCACCATTGTATATTATTTACCTTTCCGCATTAGGATAGACCCAAGCTGGGGAGCACAAGTAACCGGGTTCTAGGGTCCAGTGGGAGACCATCTCGAGGAGTCGAGACCGGGTCTCCTAACCCTAGAATTGGGAGGGTTACTTGCCGCTCTCATAGGGGTCTAGGGACATGAGTTTGGCTATTCATCGCGACTGTGGAATCCGTGTTTTATACAGGCTCAAAATAAAACACGGACGTCCTAGTATATCCAATATTTCATATGTTGACTTCTGCTGCAATGTTCTGTGATGAGATCATATTACTGCCTGAGACGAATGTTTATACTATATATATGATATATAAATATTACAGTTTTCGTTTCTTCTTTGATACTTAGGAAGTATAAATGATGGGATTTATTAATGAGATTAATAAAAGAAAAGAAACCTAAAAGATGTTGTAGAATCAAATTTTCAAAAAAAGGGTAGCTACAGTTTTTGCTTTGCATAGTGGTATTCCTTATAGAATATCCAGCACCTTATTCGATAAGGAAAGAGCCGAGATCCTTTCACCGGGAGTGACCTCTTTAGCAAAACTGGCAGATGCAACAAACTCACGGTTTAGTTTTTGATTACCTCTATAGTTCTTGCTTTGCACTGCGATATTTATGAAATATCCTGCACCTTATTCGATGAGGAAAGAGCCGAGATCCCTTCACCGGGAGTGACCTCTTTAGCAAAACTAGAAAAGCCTCAAAAACACTCCTTTTCAAAATCACTTGTTTCTACAACAATATCAAGTTCATTACACTCATGGTTTTCAGAAAAACCTGCGTTGCCCTCCGTCATTTCAGATAAAGACTATTTAGTATTCGTGTTGCGTTTGTTGGCCTTTGTCAAGGCGTATTGTGCGGTAGCTGACTAGTACTTATCTGCTTAAGCATGTGATGCGACTGGATTAGGGTAGTCGTACGACCTTGTTGGCCTTTGTCAAGGGTCGTGCGGATAGGTTTATTTCAATCAAGATATGACGGGTTGAACTTGACTAGCTTCCTATGGTTTGTTGGCCTTTATCAAGCTCATAGGGGTTAGGGGTAAAAGCATTATCGGGAATTTCAAATGTTGAAATTTGCAATGAGATTGCATACCTTCTATGAGATAGATGGATCCCGATACCCACTGCGAGTAAGAGTTACTCCTGAGAGAATTTTACACAGGACAATTAGCCAATCAAGTAGGTGTCTAGAAAGGTGTTAACGGGGTTATGCCTCTGGGAAAACGAGCTTTATTCTAATTAGGTCCGTGGGAAAGCACGGGGAACCTCCCTCAAACTACCAACACTGATTTGGCTGAAAGATTGACGAACTTGTAAGGTGTAAATTAATCCCGGCTAATCTTACCTTTTAGGGTTTGAAGGAAGATTTGATTAAAACAGTAGGAGCCATCCTGATTAGATAAGATAATAACCAATCTAATCTTGCAAGAGCGCACGCTAAAGTGTTTTCTTTTCTCTCTCTCCAGGTAGCGACCATGTTAGGCCTTAATCAAGATAATAATATTGATGTATTGACTGAACCCGCTTGTTATACTGAGTAGGGGAACGATGGTCCTGCTCCCATTTATAATTGTTATAAGTCTGAGCAGGGAATAGGAGAATATCTGGATTCTCACGCCACCCAAATGAAGAATAAGCATGTTGATGCATCTTCTTCAGGTGTGTAAGTTACCGAGAACTATTTCACAGTTCACTCTACGTCCTGGGCATTAGATACCGGATCAGGATCCCACATATGCAATATATTGCATGGGCTAAAGAAATGTAGAGAACTGAGAATGGGTGATCATTCCGTAAGAATAGGAAATGGTGCAAATGTTGCAGCCAAAGCAGTTGGCGAATATCACCTTATATTACCAAGTGGTAATACATTGATTCTGAACGAATACTATTATATATCGAACATGATATGCAACATTATATCAGTTTCTTTATTAAGTAAAGAAGGATATAATTTTGTAATACAGGATAATGTTATGAACATCTTCCTAAATTAAAATTTGATTGGATCAGGCTCATTACATAATGGCATATACGTTCTAAATCAAAACACAGTTCTTAATATACAGAACACACACAAGAGGAAGAGTTCAGAAATGAACGAATCCTTCTTGTGGCATTGTAGATTAGGTCATATCAATGCGACACGGCTAGCTAAGTTACATAAGGATGGATATTTGAATCCGTTCGAATTTTCATCTTATGATACTTGGCAGTCATGTCTCAAAGGCAAGATGACCAAAACTCCGTTTAGTGGACACGGAGAAAGAGTTACAGAACTCTTGGGACTGATACATAGTGATGTATGTGGTCCCATGTCTACACATGCCAGGAACGGTTCTTCCTACCTCATTACATTCACTGACGATCTCTCAAGATACGGACATGTATTCCTGATGAAACACAAGTATGAAACTTTTGAGAAATTCAGGGAATATAAGCACGAAGTAGAGAACCAAACGGGCAAAAGTATTAAGATCCTTCGATCTGATCGAGGAGGATAATACTTGAAAATGAGTTCGTGGATTATCTAAAAGAGAATGGGATTCTCTCTCAGCTTACTCCTCCTTATACACCACAGCACAACGATGTATCGGAGCGGAGGAATCGCACCCTATTAGATATGGTGCGCTCTATGATGAGTACTGCTGAGTTACCTATTTCCTTTTGGGATCATACGCTTGAGACAGCAGTATACCTATTGAATCAAGTTCCGTCTAAATCTATACCTACCACACCATATGAGATATGGAGTAGGAAGAGACTATGTCTTAAACGTGTTAAGATATGGGGTTGTCCGGCCTATGTTAAAACACAAAATCCGGACAAACTCGAGGCATGGTCAGTTCTTTGTAAGTTTGTGGGATATCCTAAACATTCACATGGATATCTTTTCTACCACGGCGAGGAACAAAAGGTAATTGTTTCTCGACATGCCACCTATTTAGAAAAGGAATTTCTTGTAAAAGAAATTAGTGGTGAAGCGATAGAGCTGGAAGAAGTTCCAGCACCACAAACTACAACTGAAGATTTAATGGAACCAGATGATTTAGTAGTTCCCAACGAACCCCAGCCTCTCCGCCGATCTAGTAGGGTTCCTCATCCACTTGAGAATACTACGGTTTTCTCATAGACGGTGGGAGCGAGGATTGCATCATGGAAGATGATGACCCAGCTAGCTTCGAGTAGGCCATCACGAGTGGGGACTCTGTGAAATGGCTGGATGCAATGCGATCTGAGATGGAATCCATGTACACCAACAAAGTATGGACTTTGGAAGTTGCTCCTGAAGGGGTAAAACCCATTGGGAGCAAATGGATCTTTAAGAAGAAACTTGGTGTGGATGGAAAAATTGAGACTTTCAAAGCTAGACTTGTTGCAAAGGGTTTTCGTCAACGACCAGGTGTGGATTATGACGAAACCTTTTTTCCAGTGGCTATGCTTAAGTCCATCCGGATCTTGCCATTGCTGTATACCATGACTACGAAATATGGCAAATGGATGTTAAGACCGCCTTTCTAAATGGTGATTTAGAAGAGAGCGTGTACATGACTCAGCCAGAGGGCTTCGTGGACAGTGGGAGCAGCGGAAAGGTGTGCAACCTGCTTAAATCCATCTATGGGTTAAAGCAGGCATCGCGGAGTTGGAACATCTGTTTTGATGTTGTAGTCAAAGAGTTTGACTTCATCAAAAACATAGATGAACCTTGTATATACAAGAAGGTGGCAGAGAGTAAGGTTGTCTTCCTCGTATTGTATGAGGATGGCATACTCTTGATAGGAAATGATGTTCCTATGCTGCACTCGGTCAAGCTCTTCTTATCACAAAGATTCTCAATGAAAGATCTAGGTGATGCCTCCTGCATTTTGGGGATTAAGATCTATATAGATAGATCTAGACGGATACTGGGATTGTCCCAATCCAAGTACATTGACACCATACTAAAGAGGTTTAGTATGGAAGAATCCAAGCGTGGGAACTTACCAACGATCTCTGGTCTCACTCTCTCCAAAGAGATGTCTTCTAAGACTGATTTGGAAAGAACTCGCATGCAAGGGATACCCTATGCTTCGGCAGTAGGCTCTATCATGTACACGATGGTATGTACCAGACCCGATGTAGAATACTCACTAAGTGTAGTGAGTAGGTATCAAGCAGATCCAGGAGAGGATCACTGGACAGCTGTGAAGAACATTCTCAAGTACTTGAGAAGGACTAAGGCGATGTTCTTGGTGTATGGTAACGGAGAACTCCAGTTGGAGTCCTTTACCGATTCGAGCTTCCAGAGTGATAAGGACGACTCTAAGTCGCACTCAGGTTTTGTCTTTACCCTTAATGGAGGGGCGGTATGTTGGAAGAGTTCCAAACAGGAAACCGTGGCAGACTCGATGATGGAGGCTGAATACATCGCTGCCAACGATGCAGCCAAAGAGGCTGTCTGGATAAAGAAGTTCATCACTGAACTTGGTGTGGTTCTGTCCATTGAACATCTAATACCTCTGTATTGTGATAACAATGGAGCTATGGCTTTGGCCAAGGAACCCAGGTCCCATCAGCGATCCAGGCATATTCTGAGGCGGTATCACCTGATCCGAGAGATAGTTGATCGCCGGGAGATCGAGGTCAGGAGAGTTGATACGAAGGACAACACTGCGGATCCACTCACGAAGGCCATACCCCAGATACATTTTGAGAGACTCTTCGGTTTGTTGGGTATGAGATACTATAACAGCTGGCCTTAGTACAAGTGGGAGATTGTTAGTTATGTATATGCCCTAGATGCCATTGTTGTACATATGATATATATTATAATGGATGCTTAGATATATATAGAGAGAACTTTCTTGCTCGACATGATAGTCTGCTATCTGGTTTCACTTTGCCTTAACATGTTGACTTGTATTAGTTTATTGTCTTGCTCTCACATGTTGATAAAGCCCTTAGGATCTGTACTCGACTACTAGGACTATGATGAGATCATACTAATGGGGCCAGGGTAGTCTATGAGTACATCCTATAACTGTTCCTAGTCGAGGGTGTATCGAGATAGGGCATCGATACTCTAGAGTAGACTAGCGTACACGCATCTTAACCCATATGATGGGCGATGGATGATCCCATATCCATTGGTGTTGGACATCAAAGATGGTGTACGGGTGCTCAGTGTAGACTGGGTACACTGAACGGACTCACTGAGAACTCCTAGATGGTATTATACCTATCGTCAGATAGCAGTTCTCCGGTGATACTGGTACAGGTTAGTCTGTAGACCCGAGATCGTCATAAAGTCTTGTGTGATTCCCACTGTGCTTTGATTTCCACCTTACCACGTCTAAGAGGGCGTGCAAAACGGTGGCTTTTGGGTACAGTCCCAAATCACATGGAGGCAATGAGCGATAGGAGGGGTTTCGTCTTTCCCGGTTTGGGGAGTTGATGTTGTGCTGTGTTCGATTGGCTATAACTGGAAGTCCCTGGCCAGGGCTGATTTGGATTGCTACTGGTAAGTGTTATCAGTAGTTTCTCGACTTGTTATGAGCCTTATATCGACACGACTTATCGGTTACTGGGGTCTGACATTTACCACCCCTAGATTAGATATGAAACATATCAGACAAAGAGACCGGATTGTATGGTAGTGTTACTGACTGGATTCGCAGGAGTATGTACAGGCTTGCTTGTTGATCTTCTGGTCGCTTAATACTGGGTGTTTGTTACGTTTAGCTGACCACTGGCAACTTGTAGGTGTTTGATATGATCATCACCTACTGCCGGCGTAATGATGAGTCTTTAGAGTCCTACACAGAGGTTTCCTGGCTCAGGCGAAACGGAGTAGGAGCACATATGTGATATGTGCGGGGACCGAGATTAATACGATATGCGATACTGTATTCTATTCTCGCGATATATGATATCGACCGGTTACATGTGATATAGCCAGGTTATTGGATCAAGTGTTGATTCGATAAAATGATAAAATGATATATATATATATATATATATATATATATATATATATCATATGCTCACTTAAATATTTATTATTCTCACTTGTGATACATTTAACATATATGTGATATATTTTTATTGTATTGTTTTCTTTTGTTACATAAATATTATATATGCGATATATAATATTGTAGCATGTTAGCTTATGCATGCAACATGTATGTATGAGAATTATACCATGCTATATGTAATGTTTGGGTTTAAATATCTAAGTAATTCAAATTGTGGAAATGAGTCATGGATGAAGCTTCATGAAGCTTGTAGATTACCATTGACCAAGTCTACCCTTTTTGTTTTGCCCTAGATATTTCTAACTCAACCATGACACATAGCCATGGTTAACTCTCTACAATGGTTAAGAATGATATACTTGACCCATGGTTGGATTTCTAATCTCAATCTCATTCATTCTTCTTCTTCTTCTTTCTCATTCTCATTTTGCTTTCTAGCTTTTGAGATCAAGAAGAAAATAGTAAGAAATTAAATAATAAAGTGAGCAAAATTCCTACTTCATCATCCTCTTCTATACTAGCCATATAGATTAGTGTGTTAGCTTCACTAATTCAGAATTAGTGAAGTCATAGCTTGAGTTCGTGTTTCCTCGAAGTAGATCATCTTGGATTTCGAAGTCTTCAAGCAAGCATGGATCATTCGACTTGTGGAGCCTCTCTAGAGTCCGGGAGTTCATGGATCGCGGTGAAGGGACTACTACTCGGAGCTTATGAAGCGAAGGAACGGACTACAAAGGTTGTAATACCTTTCTCTTAGATGTAAAGTGTCACGACCCGAAAAGTACGGAACATGACCGGCACTTAAATTACGAAACGAGTCGAGGCGTACGTAATCTAAGTAAGCCAAAACCCAGAAATCCAAACCAAGTAAAGCAGTAGGGTGAAGGAAAAACCAATTTTTTTAAAGCAAAAAGTTTAACAACATAAGCCGAAGTATGCATTTTTAAAATCTCAAGTATTTTCTAAAAATTTCGGTAGAGTTTCCTTTGTAAATACTGACCCCGAACGGGATACAACATGATAAATATATGCATCAATGATAAAAGGCATCCCTAAGCGGGAGCTAGCTCTTCGTCAATCGACGGCCACAACAACGCAAGCAATATAATATACAACGCCGAAGGGCGAGGATCAAAATTGAAAGGAAAACTCAAAAACAACATGAAATCCATCATAATACAACGCGCGACTCTAAGGTCGAAAGAATACACACTGGTCTTCTATATCTATCAAATAATACAAGTCTGGTTGATGGAGTTTTACTAAATACAACTGAATATAAATATACAGTGGTGGTCCTGATATAAAAGAACCCACCTATCAAAGCAACCACCAGAAGGAACAGTGTGCCCGCATAGCCGCAACGAAACATGTACGACAAAACCTGCAAGGAACTATGGCACAACGGGGGTGAGTTGCCAACTCGTGAGTAGAAAACATCTACAAGCAGAAATTGCATGCATAACGCAATTCTAGGTCATATCAGGTAATATCCTCAAATAAAAATCCTGGTCCATCTATGTATAAGTGTAATACTACATGCTCGAATCAGTACCTCAGATAGCAACATATAAAATATATGATGTATGAATGCATGACGAATGGAAACATAATACATCAGGAAATCAATAGAGAAGTCAGTGTCAAGCATCGACACAAAACATAAATCTGTGCCTAGCATCGGCACGTAAATCCTCATATATCTCAGGCTCCATATCATCTACGGGATCGGCCCTTGGGCTTCGGCAGTCGGGTCGGCCTATATACATCTCGTGACTCTGGTAGGTATCCTCTGGTTAACCGCCAGGTCCAAATGCAATCACCGGTAGGCAGTTTGCCCCTGCCAGGCTCATCATCCACCATGAATAAACAATCTCGCCCCGGGGTACCATACCGGGTCCATCACGTACCCGAGACGGTTCCTGCACCTCCTCGAATCGGGTATCGAAATCCATCTCATAACCGAGAAAACATCATATCAAGGATAACCGCATTTTTCTCTTTAAAATAACACATCAGTTTGTAAAACTTTCACATACGGTTTCCAAATCCAGAAAATCTCATGGAAATCCGAAATCCAATCATCAATAGCAAGTAAACAGTGAATAATAATATGCATGCGGAAGCAAGTGATAACTGCAACGTCTAATCTAGCATATAAAGACGGGTACGCTAATACCATGTCGAACTATCAGTTAACAAGCTATGTCAATGAGTAATATTCTCTAAAGTGTTCGTGACATGGCAATTACCGATGATGATGTGTGTGAGCCGGCAAGTAAGTGTATGTGGAACATACGCATCATCGGTAATGGTGCTGGTGACCTGACAGCATAGTTTCATAATAATTACAGATAACATGTGTATAAGCATGCAATGCGATGAAACATCATGAATATACAGAAAGCGATATGATAACAACAACACTGAAGAAATAATCCTACCCAATGTACGAGTCACACAATTTGGTATTTAAACTCCTCACGATTCACTGCATTTGAAAACAGGTATGACTCGAGCCCAGTCAAAAAGATAAGGAAATCCACCTAAATCTGAGTCCATCTGTATATATCTAGTAGTCGGTGATCTCGCCTCAATAGTATCATGTACGATACAATATATCATATGACATCCTCGAGTCAAGAGTGCGGATCTAACATCATAAATATATCTCGTACGGTAAATCTATCGTACTGCATCCCAAATCTGGGTACGGGTCAAATATCACATTTAACTTATTATCCATCTGATATCCTTATCATCACATATCGTGAACAGGGGGTACCGATCTAAGTCTAGTACACTACTAATATCATCAACAATATCATGATCTGGCTACTGATCTAAAGTCTTACACAATCCGATGTTATCAACACAAATCATCATATAGAAGTATACATCTCCCAAACGATCCATTATAATATCATAACATATCTCATCTCATATCTCGATCATGTGTCAACTATCATATATATCATCATCAACATGATATTGTTGTCCAACGATCCGCTATAATATCATGACATATCTCGATCACATACTAAATATCTCACGGTATCATTCCCGATCATATCGACTCATTCTCAAGTATCATATAACATCCTCATCGTCCAAGCATATGAATACCGATAAATATATATGTCCCCAATACGCATAAGGAAGTAAATGTATGCGAGTATGTATATGTGCGGTATGCAAATCTTTACTTTAGGGTTTCATGACTAAGAAATCCACTAAAGTCCTTTCTTCAATTCTCGCTAACATTAAACCCATGATCACCTAAAGCTTCTCTTTCTAAGTGTTCCTATCTCTCAACAACATATAATGGTATATATATATATATATCACATCACATCAATCCTCACAACTTTGTGGGGGTGCTATACGCCATCCACTCGACTTCCCCTGTAGATATAATCTACTCACCTGATCTTCGCTCGTTGATGCCGATGTCGCCACGCGCTTACTTGTTGTCTCGAAGTCCTCTTGAGGGTACCTACACAGCATAACGTATCGTATCGTGTTATAATCCAATTCAAAACCAAAACGACACACGAAAACCAAAATGTCGCACGAATCACCCATAGGTCAAAACCTAGGGTCTACACCTCACAATTCAACCAAATAACCCTCGATATAGACGTACAAACGCCAAATGATCGAAGCAAAACACAAATACTAAAACTTAAATCCATTAACATCATGACAAACATGGCAGCAACCTATAAAAGTAGCCCCAGATTTCTGTTTAGGTCAAAACTAGGTGCACAAACAGGTCTAGGGTGATGTATAGGGTCTATATGAGCTATGGGGGCGACCTGGGCACCTATCTTCTCAGAGGGGCCGGCCACACTAAGATAAATTCTGGCCAGGCCGGTTTTCCAGGTGAGTTGGGGTCTCGTACTTCTACAGTGGGTGCTTAGTGATCCTATTGGGTCTCTAGAGTTGTTTGTTTATCTCAGAATTTCCCCGGGTCATCCCAGATTTCCCTGCACACTCAATTTCCTCACAAACCGACACGGAAGTTTTTCTGTTTTGGGTTTCAGGTGTTTGTTTCAGTATAGTCTGGGTTTTCTAAGATCATAGGGGGGTTTAAGGTCACCACTAATGCCTACTAGCACTAACCTAACTCAAATTAAACCCTAATCCTTTCTTGAGATTTTCAAAGCTCGCAAAACCGCATCAAAACACCTTTAAACTTGTATGGTTGATAATGAAATGGAAATACAATGCTAATGGTGCAGAAATTAGCTCAATTGGTAACTTAAGAATTTTCTTGAGTTGCCCAAAGTCCTCAAAATTTGATTTTTTCTTGGCCCACTGTGCTTCCCTTGAGCTTGTGCATGCTTTTTTGTGAAATGGAGATGTGGTTTTAGGTTTGTTTTGGGGGTGTTTTGAGGCATGAAGTGGAGGAGGGAGATGGGGCTGCCATGGGTGAAGAGGGAGAGAAAAAGAGATGAAGAAAATGAGGGGAACAAATGGGTATGGCTTTCTCTCTTGACCCCTCACACTCTCTCTCTCAAGCATGCCTCATATCATGATTGTGTCCCCTCTCTCATCATGATACCTTTTCTTTTCTTTTCTAAAATCAACAACCATGCATGATAAATGAAGAAAAGACCATGATAAAATGTAACAAGTGTAAAAATGATATGGTGCATATTATGTGCACAAAACACGCTTAATACGCGATTAGCGATATTTAATTGCGATTAGCACTAAAAGTGAATATAAAAATCATAAAAATTCATAATTCGCCTAAATCATATAAAACACCCTCTTTTCAGTAATTTCCATAATTTTCCAAATTTTTCCCAATTTATCGGTATTTAATTATACCGCCTTATTAAAATATTCATTATATTTATTATTTAATTATAAAAATTCCCAAAAACAATATTTTATTTTTCTGAAATGTTACAATTTTCCCCCCTTAAAGAAATTCGGTCCCCGAATTTAAATTTAAACCGCTCAAATACTAAAACATTTCAGTAAAAGACTAAGCCGTCGGGGTCCCGAAACCATCAATACCTAAAACACATCGTAGCGCAATGCGTGCGCACGAACAATGAGCAGATAACTCCAAATCAAAACTCCGTCAAGCATCCCGCAATCATCGGAGTCATGGGGAAGACATCAATGTATAAATCCAAAGCGAAACCAATATGATATACATCAAAACTATGCATGTAAACATCTGAAGGAAATGTATGCCAAACCCTTATAAGTCGCTGTGCAATGCGCATATCACTGTACAGTGGCGGACGTCTAATATAAGAAAATAACTATACACATATATATATCTTTTGTTTAATATGAACGTACCGCCGTTTTGAAAATAATTTAGAAGGGTTTCCTTGTTTTAAACGTTTCGTGTCATCTCAGACACGTAGGTAAATACTGAGACTATAGCTCCTTTTTAGAAATCCCTTCGATATCTCTCAATGTATACAAAATATATGCAGGTACTGTCCTTTGACTAGTCCTGCTTAGTACGAAAACAAGTAGTAAATATCATGAAAACGTACTGCCCCATAAGAAATCAATCCCAAAATGTGCATATGAATGCTACGTGTGTTTGGTGCGCATGGAAATCAAAATCCATGAATGTGCCATACATGTACGCAGAAGCAACATCTAAGTGCAACGGGTGTGCACGAAACACCTGTTAGAGGCAACGGTGTGCCTGACAGCAATATCAGGTCCATCTAATATGCACAAAGAATCCCGATTTAGTGCATCTGGTGTGCACCAAAATCGCATCTCATATCATGCGCCCAATATGCGCAAAATCCAAATCAGGTGCACAAGGTGCACAAAACAAATATCGAGTATCACAATCGAAATCAACGGTATACAGCACATCTCAAATCCAAATCCAGTATACCTTGGTATATAATCTCATAACCATGTGCAGCCGCATGCACAAAATCTAATCAAAACACTAAAAGTGCACGAAATCTATGCCGAAAGCATAGGTCAAATCATATGCATGCCCTAGGCATGAAATCAAAATCAATACCTCCAACAACATCTAATCGAAGTCCTGTGCAACTGTAGTGCACAAAATACGTATCACTGCACTGCAAGCATATGTGAACTATACCGAGTGCAAAAACCAAATCGTGTGCGTATATATGCACAAAATCAACTCAACCGTATGAAACCCATGAAATCATAAACATGTGCAACCAAGGCACGAAAATGATATCAAGTGCAATAACTGTGCAAAAATCGGAAATACTCAGTAGGTGCAACCATGGTGCACGAAAACAAATATCATGAAACTCGGTCATCAAAACTCAATCATGCAATTAATCGCCCAAAATACCGAAATCCAAAGTGACTGATACGTGATAGTCAACTCGCGAAATCACAAATCGTAAATACTGTCGTCGATATACCCTCCCTTCAAGGTCGAGAAGGTGTCGGTGCATCCAATGCTAGCAGAGCAAGATATCTACTTGCCTCCTGATCATGGCCTGTCATCTGGTGCCCTTAGGCTCTCATCTCTCACTGCGAATTGCTAAGTACATAGCTCCCCGGCTCAATGGTCCAATATGGAAATGATAATGGAAGTAGTCTGCTCTGGCACATCCTTTAAAGATCTCTGGCCAACTCTTATGGTCACTCATAACATGTCCCGTCGACGATGCTGAACTCTGGCCTGCTGGGCGTGTGCAATATGACTGATCCTGGATCCAAGTCTTCTCGTATAGTATTTCCAGAAAGGTCCTGCTAAGGTCTCTCCCAAATCTCGTCTCTGCCGAATTGCCTGGAACTCATCACCTTTACTATATCTATTTCTTGTTCCGGAATGGCTGCATACTCATCGCGACTCCTTCTAGAAGATATATCCATATACAACGCCTCTGCATGCGTATCACACTTCTGATGTCAGCGGAGTGGAACGTCATCTCGTCAAGATCTCGTTTGAACCTCTTACTCCACTTTTCTCTAATGTTGACTGCTTCAGACTCGTCTCTTCGTGGCTGCATAGACTGCGCTCCAACGGCTATACACGTATCTAGAGTCTCCTAAGCAATGTATCCCATCATATGATATCCGAATGATGTCGAACTTTTCGATCGATTCGTTAAGGTCCAATAATCCCCCAAGAGCTCAACATCTTGAGTACAGTTTAATAGTATCGAGTACATGCCACAGCACCTGCGGACCAACCGTAGAAGGGCAAACCCAAGCCTCACTAATGGCACCGCAGAACTGCCGCAAACCCTAAGGTTCAAAGGCTTTCACACGGTCATTATGTCGAGTTAGGATTTCATTCTTCTAGAGGGTCCATAGCATTACTTGCATTTGTCTCTGACTACTTTAAACTTGGAAAATGGGCTCCTGACATTCGACCGTCTCTATTGACCACCAACGTATCTGTGTGAAGTCTCCTCAGGCTGGAATCAATCTATCTGATGACCTCACATCGGGGTAAGCGAACGAACCATATGTCCTAGTCATTCATCCTCGAGTGACTAGCGATCTTCTATCATATCTCTATATATGATCTCGTGCTGCAACAGCTCCAACAACTAGGGCGATATCTCGTCATTCGCAGCAACAACTGAATCTATTGTCCGCATGCTAAACAGTGCCATCAATCATCCTGAATAGTCGGTGCATCAACGGTCATCACATTCTGGCTGGCCTCTATCAGTGGCCCAATCCTCTGGCGCTGATCTGCACGTCCGAGTAATCTCGTAGAAGCGATCCGTCAAACGCTCATGGCGCAAAAACACAACTAAACGACGCCTCTCGATGCAATCGTATGTCCCTGGAATCACGCCCTGGTCAGTCCTCGTCCGTGACGAGCTCGTGCTGACGCAGCTCTAGCTGTAGCTCTCTCTGCCCGTGTAATCGTGGTAGCAAAACCATAAACTAGCACTGATGAGGCTAGATCATAGGAATGAATATAATGCTGTGTAAAGAAATGTACATCCTAAGGCTTCTTAAGTGGAGTATCGTATCGTAAATATGCCGCGGAACATATGTACGGTACGTCACTCTACTCAAGCTACCTACTCCATCAACCAAGAGTCATCCTACACTCAGAAGGTAAAACATAACGCTCTAATACTAACTTTTTCACGACCCGAAAAGTACGGAACATGACCGGCACTTAAATTACGAAACGTCTCGAGGCGTACGTAATCTAAGTAAGCCAAAACCCAGAAATCCAAACCAAGTAAAGCAGTAGGGTGAAGGAAAAACCAATTTTTTTAAAGCAAGAAGTTTAACAACATAAGCCGAAATATGCATTTTTAAAATCTCAAGTCTTTTCTAAAAATTTCGGCAGAGTTTCCTTTGTAAATACTGGTCTCGAACGGGGTACAACATGATAAATATATGCATCAATGATAAAAGGCATCCCCAAGCGGGAGCTAGCTCTTCGTCAATCGACGGCCACAACTACGCAAGCAATAGAATATACAACGCCGAAGGGCGAGGATCAAAACTGAAAGGAAAACTCAAAAACAACTTGAAATCCATCATAATACAACGCGCGACTCTAAGGTCGAAAGAATACACACTGGTCTTCTATATCTATCAAATAATACAAGTCTGGTTGATAGAGTTTTACTAGATACAACTGAATATAAATATACAATGGTAGTCCTGATACAAAAGAACCGACCTACCAAAGCAACAACCGGAAGGAACAGTGTGCCCGCAAAGCCGCAACGAAACATGTACGGCAAAACCTGTAAGGAACAGTGGCACAACGGGGGTGAGTTGCCAAATCGTGAGTAGAAAACATCTACAAGCAGAAATCGTATGCATAACGCAATCCTAGGTCATATCAGGTAATATCCTCAAATAAAAATCCTGGTCCATCTATGTATAAGTGTAATACTACATGCTCGAGTCCTTACCTCAGATAGCAACATATCAGATATATGATGTATGAATGCATGACGAATGGAAACAGAATACATCATGAAATCAATAGAGAAGTCAGTGTCAAGCATCGACACAAAACATAAATCTGTGCCCAGCATCGGCATGTAAATCCTTATATATCTCAGGCTCCGTATCATCTGCGGGATCGGCCCTCGGGCTCCGACAGTATGGGTCGGCCTATATGCATCTCGTGACTCTGGTCGGTATCCTCCGGATAACCGCCAGGTCCAAATGCAATCACCGGTAGGCAGTCTACCCCTGCCAGGCTCATCATCCACCATGAATAAACAATCTCGCCCCGGGGTACCATACCGGGTCCATCACGTACCCGAGACGGTTCCTACACCTCCTCGAATCGGGTATCGAAATCCAACTCATAACCGAGAAAACATCATATCAAGGATAACCGCAATTTTCTCTTTAAATAACACATCAGTTTATAAAACTTTCACATGTGGTTTCCAAATCCAAAAAATCTCATGGAAATCCGAAATCCAATCATCAATAGCAAGTAAACAGTGAATAATAATATGCATGCAGTAGCAAGTGATAACTGCAACGTCTAATCTAGCATATAAAGACGGGTATGCTAATACCATGTCGAATTATCAGTTAACAAGCTATGTCAATAAGTAATATTCTCTAAAGTGTTCGTGACATGGCAATTACCGACGATGATATGTGTGAGCCGGCAAGTAAGTGTATGTGGAACATACGCATCATCGGTAATGGTGCTGGTGTCCTGACAGCATAGTTTCATAATAATTACAGATAACATGTGTATAAGCATGCAATGCGATGAAATATCATGAATATACAGAAAGCGATATGATAACAGCAACACTGAAGAAATAATCCTACCCAATGTACGAGTCACACAATTTGGTATTTAAACTACTCACAATTCACTGCATTTGAAAACAGGTATGACTCGAGCCCAGTCAAAAAGGTAAGGAAATCCACCTAAATCTGAGTCGATCTGTATATATCTAGTAGTCGGTGATCTCGCCTCAATAGTATCATGTACGATACAATATATCATATGACATCCTTGAGTCAAGAGTGCGGATCTAACATCATAAATATATCTCGTACGGTAAATCTATCGTACGACATCCCAAATCTGGGTATGGGTCAAATATCACATTTATCTTATTATCCATCTGATATCTGTAAGTTACGGTAGCGCCCCGGCCGTCTGTCCGAGGCCCAAATGCGGAAACAAAAACTTTTTCTTAACTTGAAACTGGCGCTATCGTATACTTTTTCCGGGATCGAACCATTAACCTACAACTAGTTATCTTGAGAAGGGATAGAAAGGCTATACCGATCGATCCATGTCCTTCGGTCTTTGGCCACCATCCCAAGCTCCTCGCGGCATCTCCGGTCTCGATCTCCTCATCGAAAAGGGCACCACATCATCGATTCCTTGTACGGGCTCCTGCTTCATCCGAAGCAACTCGGGCACGAAGTGTGCTAGCCGACATGTCTAAGGTGATGTAGAGAATGTTTATGATCACTTTGTCTCTTGCATCCATGAGATGGATGGAGGCTGAAGGTGTTGCCATTGATGGAGATTATGAGCTAGAGAAGAAAGAGGAGGAAGAAGAAGTTTTTCTCTTTCTTTTCTTTTGTGATGGAATGATAAAATGAGAGCAAGTATAAACTGAGAATACAAGAGCTCACCCACAACCTAATGGCTGCCCTTTCTCTTTCTTCCTCTCATATCAACTCACAAATCAATCTCAAATGTGACACATGCACAGTAAAAGAGACCATGAGTCACTAGGTTGCATGTGCCACATTTAATGCATCAAATGATGATTTCTAGCTCATAATTTCCATATGTAAGTATTAACCCAAATGTTTACAACCATAAAAAGATACGGCAACATCTAAAGTAAACTCCTGACGGATCACAAGGATACCCCTCACCTGTAAATACATACCTGCATCCGCATTTTGACCGAATGCGAATGCGATGAGACTAAAGTAATCCAACAAATCTAATACTAGGATCCGGCTTAAACCAAAGCCCACTAGTATGATCTGCCCGATCATGATCCGTGCTCTACTGCACGTATATGATCGGACCCTTCCATATATCATATGGCCTCAACATCGTTTCGCCCGAAACTTGAGAAGCTGTCTGTGGGGGACTCTAAAGACTCGTCAATACATTGGATGTGGATTTAACCACTAGCACGTCAGAGGTACTAGCCGTACGTAACGGGCTACCAGGTATAGACCAAAAGGGAGGTCGATGAGCGAACTCATCCTGACACCCTACTGAGCCTGTCAATGACAATATCCGTACAGTCCGGTCCGTTCGTCTATGAGCATCGCATGGCGGGCCTAGGGGGTTGGTAAAAGTCAGACCCCCAAAAGCGGTACAAGTCGTGTCGGAGTGTAGCATAGAACACCCTGAGATACTACTGGAATATTTACCAGTAAATCTTCTGCCTTGGCCAAGAACTTCATGTAATGGCTCTCCTAGACACAGCGCGATCTCACCCCCAATACCGGAAGAGACGAAACCCCTGTCGATCCGCTCACTGCCTCCATGTGGCTCGGGAATGTACCCAACTAAAACCTGTTTGCACGACTCCTTTGAGCCGTGGTAGGGTAGTAATCAAAGCACAGTGGGAACTCACACGAGACAAATTACGATCTCAGGTCGATGAACTAACTTGTACACATGTCACCAGGGAACTACTATCTGACGTCACGTATAATACCAACTAGCATGTTCCCGGCGAGTCCTGTCCGGTGTACTCATAACCCAATGAGCACCTGTATATATCTTAGGTGAACCAACTGACACCAATGGCTTGTGAGACCGGCCACCGCCCCTCGTCGGGGTCTCGACTGCATACACCAGTCTACTAATGGAGTATCGATACCCAGTCTCGAAACTCCCACGACTAGAGACCTTTTAAGGATGTGCTTATAGACCCCAGCTCCCACGTATATGATCGCCATCATACTGCTGGTAGTCAAGCAAGAATCCTAAGGGCTCTATCAATGTGTAATAGCGACCTATAAGGTCACCTAAACCAGTACACGATGATAAAGATAAACCAGATAGCATACTATCATCTTGAGTAAGACTGTCCTACTGGTATAGGTCCTCCCTCAATCACTGCAATCACGTGCCTGTAATCCAATAATTGACTCCGAGGGCACTATATCCAACTTAATTTGAACCCACCCGTACCTACCCTTGACTTTGGCCAACAAGGCAGTATGACTGTCCCAAACCAACGCATCTATCTATACAATAGAAAAGTAACAAATAGCTACCATACACTATGCCTTGACTTTGGCCAACAAACATAGCATGAATACTAAGTGCTACCCGTCTGAAATGACGGAGGGCTACGAATGGTTTTTGGCGAATAACCTTTAACGTAATGAACTTGATATCTTTGAAGGAACCAGATAGCTTTTTATAAAAATATAGTGGCGAAAACCTTTACTAAAGAGCCCACTCCCGGTGAAGGGATCTCGGCTCTTTCCCCGTAGAATGAGGTGCAAGATATTCCAACTGAATACCACGATGCAAAGCAAAAAGTAATCGGCTATGGTGAAGTTATTACCCTGACGCAAACTTCTGTCCAAGGGGTGTAAGTCGATGTAGTACACCCCAGTACTTGTGGGGAGGCGGAATTTTCAAAAACGATCAAGTTTAAAGAACGAACATCGACTAACCGCTTAAATCGAAGCTAAACAACTAATAACCAAACACATAGTTATACTAAACTAAAGTGTTAAGGGATTATACCTATCGATACTAGTCCTTCGTCTTTACGATCTCCTTGTTCTCCTCGGCCTTCTCTAGGTAGTAGACGATCCACCCGAGAGCAAAACTCCAAGCTAAACCTCTCACTTGAGGTAACTAATCAACTTTGATTGCTAATCAAAGATGAAAGGATGATGTAGAGTGTAGGTTATGGATGCTTAAGTCTAACTAAACCTTTGTTCTCAACACATGAGGATTAAGGTTAGTATCTTGAAGATGAGAGCTTGAGGAGAGAGAATATGAGATAAGATAATGAGAGAAGAGAGAGAGTGTATCATAATATTATGAAGCATTCTTATTTTCAACAAATGAATAAAAGAAATGAATAAGCATGCTTCATAAAATATCTTGTGATGATTCATTAGCATGAGTCATTAAGCAATAAATGTGCATTAATGAAGTGAATGAATCACCACCATGACTCACTCTCTTATCCAAAAAGAAACCTCCTTAGTCACATCTTCTAGAAGCTTCTCGAGTAATTACGAGAACGCCCCTCCGATCCGTAAAAATACGGAAAAACTTTAGACTGTAAAAATCCAATAACCGGATACCAGTAACTGGCTTAAACCAAAGCCGACTGGTAAAAACTGTCCGAAAGTCGTACGTGCGTAAACGCACGTATGCGTCCGAACCCTTTGTCGCAAAACCATGCAACCTCTATATCGTTTCGCCTGGAGTAGGAAACTCTCTGTGTGGGACTCTAGAGACTCGACTACTACGCTGGCAGTGGGTTTAACCACAGACCGCAAGCGGCACTAGCTGTACGTAACGGTCCCCAGGTAGTTGTCGATAAGAAGGCCGATGAGAAAACCCATCCGAACTCCTACTGAGTCTGATGTGACAATCTCCATACAGTCCGGTCCGTTCGTCCAAGACTATCGCATATCGGGCCTAGGGGGGTGGCAAGCGTCAGTCCCCTAATAGCGGTATAAGTCGTGTCGGAGTGAAGCCCATTACACCCTGAGAAACTACTGGAACCTACCAGCAAATCTCGCTTGCCCTGGCCAGGGACTTTGCGTAATGGCTCTCTGACACAGCACGATATCTACTCCCAATACCGGGAGGGACGAATCCTGTCTAACCGCCACTGCCTCCAAGTGCTCGGGACTGCACCCAACTGCTACCTGTTTGCACGACTCCTTTGAGCCGTGGTAGGGTAGCAATCTAAGAACAGTGGGACACACTCGGGGCGAAGTAGCAGTGTCAAGTCTGCGGACTACGCTGTACTCATGTCACCTGGGAACTGTTCACTGACGACTGGTATCAAACCAACCAACAGTTCCCTGTGAGTCCTGTCCGGTGTACCCGTAACCTAACGAGCACCTGCATACTATCTCCAGTACGACGTACTGACGGCTGTGGGACAGACCATCTCCCCAACTGGGATGAGAAGCGTACACACCAGTCTACTCCGGAGTATCGATGCTCTGTCTCGATAATCCAACGACCAGGGACCTGAATAAGGATGTGCTTGTAGACTACCCAGCCCCCACTAGTGTGACTGCCATCACAACGCTGGTAGACAAGCAAGATCCTAAGAGCTCTATCAATACGTACACTCACATATTAAGATAGAAAAACCAAGTAGCATACTACCATGTTTAGCAAGACTGTTATATACATGTGAATATCCCAAGCTTCCATTAAGTAATATACAAGCTAGTATGATACAGTAATGGCCTTCTAGGGCATAAACACTAACAATCTCCCACTTGCACTAGGGCCATGTACTGGCATATCGTAGACCAATGATCTCGAGCAGCCTCTCGAACTGAATCTGAGGAAGGGCCTTCGTGAATGGATCAGCAATGTTCTCTTCTGAAGCAACTCTCCGAACCTCGATCTCCTGACGATCAATGATCTCCCTGATCAGGTGATACCGCCTTAAGATGTGTCTGGACTTCTGATGGGACCTTGGTTCCTTCGCTAAAGCTATAGCTCCGTTGTTGTCGCAATACAGAGGTATTGGATCAACTATGGTAGGAACAACCTGAAGTTCTGTTAGGAACTTCTTCATCCAGACTGCTTCTTTAGCGGCATCGCAAGCAGCTATATACTCCGCTTCCATCGTCGAGTCAGCAACGGTGTCCTGCTTGGAGCTCCTCCAGCACACCGCCCCTCCATTGAGGGTAAAGACATAACCCGACATGGACTTGGAATCGTCCTTATCACTCTGGAAGCCGGAATCAGCAAAGGCCTCCAACCTGAGGTCTTTAGCGCCGTAAACCAAGAACATCTCCTTAGTCCTCCTCAGGTACTTGAGAATGTTCTTTACTGCTATCCAGTGTTTCTCCCCTGGGTCTGACTGATACCGGCTTACCACGCTCAGTGCGTAAGCTACATCTGGTCTGGTACACAACATCGCATACATTATAGAGCCTACCGCAGAAGCGTAGGGTATAATAGACATGCGTTCCCTTTCCAAATCAGTCTTGGGAGACATCTCTTTGGAGAGGGTGATTCCGTGACAAGCCGGTAGATTACCGCGCTTAGAATCTTCCATACTGAATCTTTTCAGTATAGTGTCGATATACCTGGACTGTGAAAGTCCCAACATCCTCTTGGATCTATCACGATAGATCCGGATCCCCAGAATGTACGAGGCATCACCCAGGTCTTTCATGGAGAACCTGTGTGATAAGAATCCTTTGACAGATTGTAGCATAGGAATGTCATTTCCTATCAATAGAATGTCATCCACGTACAAGACGAGGAATACGACACTTCTGGCTACAGCTTTACTATATATGCACGGTTCATCTGGATTTTTGATAAAGTCATATTCTTTGACTGTCTCATCAAAACAGATGTTCCAACTCCGCGATGCCTGCTTTAGTCCATAAATAGACTTAAGCAGCTTGCATACTTTCCCGCTGCTCCCACTCTGATTGAAACCCTCTGGCTGATCCATATAGACGCTCTCTTCTAAATTTCCATTCAGAAAAGCCGTCTTTACGTCCATCTGCCAGATTTCATAATCATGGAAGGCAGCAATAGCAAGAAGGACCCGAATGGATTTGAGCATAGCCACTGGAGAAAAAGTTTCGTCATAGTCCAAACCAGGTCTTTGACGAAAACCCTTTGCAACAAGTCTAGCCTTATAGGTTTCCACCTGTCCATCTACACCAATCTTTTTCTTGAAGATCCATTTGCATCCTATGGGTTTTACCCCATCTGGAGCAAAGTCCAAAGTCCATACTTTGTTGGTGTACATGGACTCCATCTCGGTCCGCATTGCATCTAGCCATCGTACCGAGTCGCCGCTCTGGATGGCCTGCTGGAAGTCAGTAGGTTCATCATCATCTATGATGCAATCCTCTCTATCCCCATCTATGAGAAAACCGTAGTATCTCTCAGGCGGATGAGACGGCCTACTACTCCTGCGGAGGGGTGCGGGAATGTTCTGTTCTTCTTGAACCTCTGGTTCTACCAAACTTTCAGTAACAGCTTGTGGTTCTGGAATTTCTTCCAGTTCTACTTCGCTCCCACTCTTCTGATTTTCCAAAAATTCAGTTTCTAAGAAGCGGGCATGACGAGAAACAAAAACCTTTTGTTCCTCTGCGTAATAGAAATAATATCCCATAGAGTTCTTTGGATATCCCACAAACTTACACTCTACTGAGCGTGCCTCGAGCTTGTCCACATGCTGCTTTTTAACAAAAGCTGGACATCCCCATGTCTTCAGGTACTGAAGACAGGGTTTCTTCCCACTCCATAATTGATATGGTGTGGTAGGCACAGTTTTGGTTGGAACTTTGTTCAAAAGATATGCCGCCGATTCTAGCGCATAGCCCCAGAAAGATCGCGGTAACTCAGCATTACTCATCATGGATCGTACCATATCCAATAGGGTTCGATTCCGTCTCTCCGATACACCGTTATGCTGTGGAGTGTACGGAGGAGTAAGCTGAGAGAGAATTCCTTTCTCTTTTAGGTAACCTAGGAACTCGGCACTTAAGTATTCTCCACCTCGATCAGATCTTAGTGTCTTAATACTTTTGCCTGTTTGGTTTTCCACTTCACTCTTGTATTCCTTGAATTTCTCAAAGGCCTCGGATTTATGCTTCATTAAGAAAACATGTCCATACCTAGAGAAATCATCTGTAAAAGTAATGAAGTAGGAATAACCACCTCTTGCATGTGTAGACATTGGACCACATACATCACTGTGTATGAGTCCTAAGAGCTCGCTCGCTCTTACTCCTTGTCCAGTAAACGGAGTCTTTGTCATCTTTCCTTTGAGACAGGATTGACAAGTGTCATAAGATTGATATTCGAACGTGTCTAAATATCCTTCTCTATGCAACTTAGTCAATCTTCTCTCATTGATGTGACCCAGTCTACAATGCCATAAGAAAGCTTTATTTAAATCTGGAGACTTTCTTTTTAGTGTGTTCTGGACATTGAAAATTTGGAGTTGGTTTAACACATATATGCCGTTATTTAGAGTACCGGACCCAATCAAACCATGATTAAGGTGGATGTTGACAACATCTCTTACAAACGTGAAATCATAACCTTTATTTGATAACAAGGAAACTGATATGATATTACACGTTAAGCTGGGTACAAAATAACAGTTATGCAAAACCAAAATATGTCCACTCGTCAATCCTAGGTGATAATCCCCGACGGACGCAGCTCCCACGCTAGCTCCGTTAGCAACCCTGAGGATCATATCACCTTCCTTCAGCACTCTACGGTTTCTCAGTGCCTGCAATGAATTGCAAATATGAGATCCTGATCCGGTATCCAATACCCAGGAAGTAGAGTTGATCGACAGACAATTCTCAATTACAAACACACCTGAAGTCGAAGCCACAGCTTGCTTCGGTTCCTGGTTCTTGGCGTTCCACGCCTTGCAATCCTTCTTCCAGTGCCCTTTCCTGTGACAATGAAAGCACTCATCCTGACCAACTATCGGTACTGCTTTCTTTATCTTTCCCTTCCCTCTCACCTTACTAACACCTCCTCTAGGTTTGGGTGCGGCATTCTTCTTCCTTCCTTTGGCCCTAGCCTTGGACCCTGAAGAAGATGAACCGCCAACAAACATAGCGGGTGTTTCCCTTACCTTCTGTAAGGTGCCCTCTGCACTCCTTAACATGTTCAGGAGCTCCGCAAGTTCAACTTCTTTTCCTTGAAGGTTGAAGTTGAGGATAAACTGGGCGTAGGTGGGAGGAAGGGACTGGAGAATAAGGTCTGTATAGAGCTCATTATCCAAAGTCGTCCCAAGGTCTGCGAGCTCCTCAATATAGCCGATCATCTGTAGGACATGTTCACCTACTGATGACCCGACAGCCAACCTCGCTCGAAATAATTTCTTCGAGGTCTCGTATCTTGCAATACGAGATTGCTCTCCATAAAGTTCCTTTGTATGGAGAAATATGCCATCTAGGGACATATCCTCGTGCCTCCTCTGATGTTCATTGTTCATCGAGGCAAGCACGATGCACTTGGCTCTCGCGCAATCTAAATCCCAGGTTTTGCGGATTTCCTTATCCGCATTGCTGGATTTGGGACCAGGGACAGCAGGTGCCGTAGCGGTGAGGACGTACCCCAATTTGTCATAGGTCAAGGCCATCTTGACATTCCGCAGCCAATCTTTATAGTTTGGCCCCGTCAGTATATTCTTTTCTAAAAGTAACTTAAGTCCAGTCATTTTCAGGGTCGCTGCAATTAGGAGAGAGAGAAGAAAACTCTTTAGCATGATGCTCTTGCAAGTTTAGAGTGGTTTTTAGTTTATCTAAACTGGATGGCTCCCACTGTTTCTCGAATCCTTCCTCAAACCATAAAAGAAGAATTAGCCAAGACTATTCTCACCGTACAATACTTGCTTAACCGTTCAGCCAGGCCGGTGTCGATACTTCGAGGGAGGTTTTCCAACGCTTTCGCGAAGTTCCTTAATTAAATAACCTCTTTTCTCTGGGGGCGTAACCCCGCTGACACTTTTCTGGACACCTACTAGGTTTATGGCATTGATCGTTAAGTGACGAATATCCTGATAAGTAGCATATACTCACAGTAGGATCGGGATCCAAATATCATCGTCTGATAATGTTGTAGGAATGCTACCAACATTCATCAAACTCAAAATGGTATGCATCTCTTTGCAAATTTCAGTTTCTTTTGAAATTCCCGATATAAGTTTTTGCCCCATGCTCTTATGACCTTGACGAAAGCCAACAAATCATAAGTCACATGTCAAGTTCTGCCCATCATTATCTTGTTAATTTGAACCCACCCGTATATACCCTTGACGAAAGCCAACAAGGTAATGCGACTGTCCCAAACCAACACATCTATCTATGTAACAAATGAATACCCCAGCAGCTACCAAACACTATGTCTTGACGAAAGCCAACAAACATAGCTTGAATACTACTGACTATCCATAAGAAATGACGGAGGGCTACGACTGGTTTTGGCGAAACCGTGAACGTAGTGAACTTGATATAATCAAAGGAACCTTGATAGCTTTTTAAAAGGAGTGGTTAAGTCTCCGCATTTAAAAATATCTGTTTTAAAAATAACCGAGTGGTTTCTTTTAAATTGTTCCAACGATTTAAACTTTGGTTTGTTTTCTTTGCATTACAGATAATGCGTCCCATCATTAACCTATCATTGCAGAAAACAACGAAAATACAACGTCCTCTTATGCCATCCGCATTCGCCACGGGGTCCCGTCATCACCCGTTAGGTTACTTAACTAACGACAGAGCGGGGGCTGGGCTAGCGCGGGTGTAAAACATAAGTGACGTCTAAATAGCTACAATAAATATAGATATTTTACATTCGTCTGACGCAATGATATTCATTCCAGAACACAGATAAACAATATTGGATATGCAAGCAATCTGTATTTCTTTTGAGCCTACAAGAAAAGACAGATTACACAGTTGTGATGAATAGCCGTTACCCCACCCTCGACCCCTACGGGTACGGCAAACTACCCACCCGGCAGTCTGTGTACCCCACCTTGGGTCAGTCCTAGGAGCAAAAACAGTAAAATGAAATAATACAACGGTGGCTACGACCGCAACCTGGAAGTGCCCCGCAAAAATAATATTACAACAAATTACATTTACAACAAATGAATTAAACAATAACCCATTGCAAACCCCGGCTATACACCACAACAGTCCAATACAGTTTATATGCACAAACAGATATAACCATTTCAGAAATGTGCAACCCCCTGCCAACCGACATACTAGCAGTTGGGGGAGGTTTACGAACACATCAACCATTCACAGATATAATCCAATACGCAAATACTGTACAATTCGATCGAATAAACAACTTCAATATTGCTCCAAAATCTGCTCTGTTAAACAGTAACCTGAGCAATAATTAAACATTCCAGAAAACCCCAAATATTATACAGAGACAACACAAGAAAAATCGGCCGCTAACTCGTTGACTCGGCCGCGGAAGCGCCGCGCCTCAGTAGGATGAGGCCGCGGTTCCGCGCCGAGTTGAATGATTCAGCTGACTGTTTTTCTTGTGTAGTCTACTGGTGTCATTCTAAGCTCTCTGAACTCACCTGAAAAATTTTCTGACTTCATTTTAAGTTCGACAGAAACTGAACAGAATTAGGGTTTTCCGGCTTTGTTTTTCCGTTCGAAATTCGTACAAATTTGCAATTAAGTTATTTAGTGTTTAGCGAGGCTCTGATACCACTGTAAGTCGATGTAGTACACCCCAGTACTTGTGGGGAGGCGGAATTTTCAAAAACGATCAAGTTTAAAGAACGAACATCGACTAACCGCTTAAATCGAAGCTAAACAACTAATAACCAAACACATAGTTATACTAAACTAAAGTGTTAAGGGATTATACCTATCGATACTAGTCCTTCGTCTTTACGATCTCCTTGTTCTCCTCGGCCTTCTCTAGGTAGTAGACGATCCACCCGAGAGCAAAACTCCAAGCTAAACCTCTCACTTGAGGTAACTAATCAACTTTGATTGCTAATCAAAGATGAAAGGATGATGTAGAGTGTAGGTTATGGATGCTTAAGTCTAACTAAACCTTTGTTCTCAACACATGAGGATTAAGGTTAGTATCTTGAAGATGAGAGCTTGAGGAGAGAGAATATGAGATAAGATAATGAGAGAAGAGAGAGAGTGTATCATAATATTATGAAGCATTCTTATTTTCAACAAATGAATAAAAGAAATGAATAAGCATGCTTCATAAAATATCTTGTGATGATTCATTAGCATGAGTCATTAAGCAATAAATGTGCATTAATGAAGTGAATGAATCACCACCATGACTCACTCTCTTATCCAAAAAGAAACCTCCTTAGTCACATCTTCTAGAAGCTTCTCGAGTAATTACGAGAACGCCCCTCCGATCCGTAAAAATACGGAAAAACTTTAGACTGTAAAAATCCAATAACCGGATACCAGTAACTGGCTTAAACCAAAGCCGACTGGTAAAAACTGTCCGAAAGTCGTACGTGCGTAAACGCACGTATGCGTCCGAACCCTTTGTCGCAAAACCATGCAACCTCTATATCGTTTCGCCTGGAGTAGGAAACTCTCTGTGTGGGACTCTAGAGACTCGACTACTACGCTGGCAGTGGGTTTAACCACAGACCGCAAGCGGCACTAGCTGTACGTAACGGTCCCCAGGTAGTTGTCGATAAGAAGGCCGATGAGAAAACCCATCCGAACTCCTACTGAGTCTGATGTGACAATCTCCATACAGTCCGGTCCGTTCGTCCAAGACTATCGCATATCGGGCCTAGGGGGGCGGCAAGCGTCAGTCCCCTAATAGCGGTATAAGTCGTGTCGGAGTGAAGCCCATTACACCCTGAGAAACTACTGGAACCTACCAGCAAATCTCGCTTGCCCTGGCCAGGGACTTTGCGTAATGGCTCTCTGACACAGCACGATATCTACTCCCAATACCGGGAGGGACGAATCCTGTCTAACCGCCACTGCCTCCAAGTGCTCGGGACTGCACCCAACTGCTACCTGTTTGCACGACTCCTTTGAGCCGTGGTAGGGTAGCAATCTAAGAACAGTGGGACACACTCGGGGCGAAGTAGCAGTGTCAAGTCTGCGGACTACGCTGTACTCATGTCACCTGGGAACTGTTCACTGACGACTGGTATCAAACCAACCAACAGTTCCCTGTGAGTCCTGTCCGGTGTACCCGTAACCTAACGAGCACCTGCATACTATCTCCAGTACGACGTACTGACGGCTGTGGGACAGACCATCTCCCCAACTGGGATGAGAAGCGTACACACCAGTCTACTCCGGAGTATCGATGCTCTGTCTCGATAATCCAACGACCAGGGACCTGAATAAGGATGTGCTTGTAGACTACCCAGCCCCCACTAGTGTGACTGCCATCACAACGCTGGTAGACAAGCAAGATCCTAAGAGCTCTATCAATACGTACACTCACATATTAAGATAGAAAAACCAAGTAGCATACTACCATGTTTAGCAAGACTGTTATATACATGTGAATATCCCAAGCTTCCATTAAGTAATATACAAGCTAGTATGATACAGTAATGGCCTTCTAGGGCATAAACACTAACAAGGGGTCACTCTCGGTGAAGGGATCTCGGCCCTTGCCTCGTCGACTGAGGTGCTGGATATTCATAACTGAATACCACTGTGCAAAACAAAAGAGAACGTCCTTGCAATAACAGCTTTTTGAAAAATATTCCAACAACATCAGAATAGGTTTGTTTAACTTGCATTGATCCGAATCAATGCAGTCCTATCAATTAATCACACCACAAAAGAACGAAAATATGATGTTCGTATATGACATCCGCATTCGCCACTGGGTCCCGTCATCACCCGTTAGGTTACTTAACTAACGACAGAGCGGGGACTGGACTAGCGCGGGTGTAAAACATATACAACATCTACTAGTATATATATCAATATATAATATTTGCTCAAGGTGTGATAAAATGCAACATCACAGAGAGTAATAAGCTTCACAGAACAATACAGATAATCTGGGATCCCCGGGTTTCATAGAGCCGCTACTGAAACCTGACGTTCCCCTGGTCGTGTGGATAGCCTGTGCAATGAAATCCTAGACCCCTACGGGCGCGATAAGTTACCCGCCAAAACCTGAAGCGAGGCAGCCCCCTTCAACAACGTGAATGGACCACCCAGCACTTCACGGAATCCGGTAACTTGAGCACCCCTCCTTGGGTCAACATGTACCTCCTACGTGTGGGGCGAATAGCTCGCCAATTCTAGAGTGAAGCCCCCTCCGTCTCAAAGCCTTGAGATGCGGGCCCATTGCCCTCTAGAACCCGGCTATCCGTGCACCCCACCGCGGGGTAATCCTAGTACAGAAAGTAAAATATACACAACGGGTACATCGACCTCAGCCCGGTCGTGCTCCAAAAGAATAATATACAAACAGGCAGTGACGGCAGTCCACATGTCGGACGCTCGCCCCGTAATATCAAATGTACAAATACAACCAAACTTTACTACCATTGCATCCAGGCTATCCACCACGACAAATCCGCAACATCACAGCACAACACAGAATATCAACGTGAATGTCACGTTCGCAAATCCGTCTAAAAGGGTTGTAGCAATTAGACAAGATTTACTGATCAAATGACATTCACGGTCGCAGATATAATGTAAATACTGTGAACCAACATATTTAAATTTTCGATCGACAAAATTTCCCGAAGCGGGCCCCAAGCACAATATCCAGTACTCAAACAAATTTGGGCCCAAAATAAAAAATACCAGAAACCCCAATTCTATGTCAGAGAGCACTGTAGAAAAAATGGTGCAGTGCAGCTACAGTGCAGCGGCGGAACCGCGGCCAAAACGGGGTTACGGCCGCGTTTCCGTGGCGCTACAGTGCTGTCATGCCACCAATTTTCTGCAGTGTTCTTAAAAAACCCTGCCTGTTTTTCTGCAGCACACTAAATAATTTTTTGACCACAGGAAAAATTCGACAGAAACTGTGACTTGGAAATGCATTTTTTAGAAAATTCGTTTGATCGATGTTTTAAATACGTTGGAACAAGCTAGTATAGCTTAATGGCATGGCTCTGATACCATGTAAGTCTATGGTAGCGCCCCGGCCGTCTGTCCGATGCCAAAATGCGGAAACAAAAACTTTTTCTTAACTTGAAACTGGCGCTATCGTATACTTTTTCCCGGATCGAACCATTAACCTACAACTAGCTATCTTGAGAAGGGATAGAAAGGCTATACCGATCGATTCGTGTCCTTCGGTCTTTGGCCACCATCCCAAGCTCCTCGCGGTATCTCCGGTCTCGATCTCCTCGTCGGAAAGGGCACCACATCATCGATTCCTTTTACGGGCTCTCGCTTCATCCGAAGCAACTCGGGCACGAAGTGTGCTAGCCGACGTGTCCAAGGTGATGTAGAGAATGTTTGTGATCACTTTGTCTCTTGCATCCATGAGATGGATGGAGGTTGAAGGTGTTGCCATTGATGGAGATTATGAGCTAGAGAAGAAAGAGGAGGAAGAAGAAGTTTTTCTCTTTCTTTTCTTTTGTGATGGAATGATAAAATGAGAGCAAGAATAATCAGAGAATACAAGAGCTCACCCACAACCTAATGGCTGCCCTTTCTCTTTCTTCCTTTCATATCAACTCACAAATCAATCTTAAATGTGACACATACACAATAAAAGAGACCATGAGTCACTAGGTTGCATGTGCCACATTTAATGCATAAAATGATGAATTCTAGCTCATAATTTCCATATGTAAACATTAACCCAAATGTTTACAACCACAAAATGATACGGCAACATCTAAAGTAAACTCGTGACGGATCACAAGGATACCCCTCACCAGTAAATACATACCTGCATCCGCATTCCGACCGAATGCGAATGCGATGAGACTAAAGTAATCCAACAAATATAGTACTAGGATCCGGCTTAAACCAAAGCCCACTAGTATGATCCGCCCGATCATGATCCGTGCACTACTGCACGTATATGATCGGACCCTGCCATATATCATATGGCCTCTACATCGTTTCGCCCGAAACTTGAGAAACTGTCTGTGGGGGACTTTAATGACCCGTCAATACATTGGCTGTGGATTTAACCACTAGCATGTCAGAGGTACTAGCCGTACGTAACGGGCTACCAGGTATTGACCAAAAGGGAGGTCGATGAGCGAACTCATCCTGACACCCTACTGAGCCTGTTAGTGACAATATCCGTACAGTCCGGTCCGTTCGTCTATGAGCATCGCATGGTGGGCCTAGGGGGTTGGTAAAAGTCAGACCCCCAAAAGTGGTACAAGTCGTGTCGGAGTGTAGCCCAGAACACCCTGAGACACTACTGGAATACCTACCAGTAAATCTCCTGCCTTGGCCAAGGACTTCGTGTAATGGCTCTGCTAGACAGCGCGATCTCACCCCCAATACCGGGAGAGACGAAACCCCTGCCGATCCGCTCACTGCCTCCATGTGGCTTGGGACTGTACCCAACTAAAACCTGTTTGCATGACTCTTTTGAGCCGTGGTAGGGTAGTAATCAAAGCACAGTAGGAACTCACACGAGACAAATTACGATCTCAGGTCGATAAACTAACCTGTACACATGTGACCAGGGAACTGCTATTTTTCGTTAGGTATAATACCAACTAGCATGTTCCCGGCGAGTCCTGTCCGGTGTACTCATAAATGAGCACCTGTATACATCTTAGGTGAACCAACTGACACCAATGGCTTGTGAGACCGGCCACCACCTTTCATCGGGGTCTCGACTGCATTCAATAGTCTACTAGTAGAGTATCGATGCCCAGTCTCGAAACTCCCACGACTAGGGACCTTTTAAGGATGTGCTTATAGACCCCAGCTCCCACGTATATGATCGCCATCATACTGCTGGTAGTCAAGCAAGAATCCTAAGGGCTCTATCAATGTGTAATAGCGACCTATAAGGTCACCTAAAGCAGTACACGATGATAAAGATAAACCTGATAGTATACTATCATCTTGAGTAAGATTGTCCTACCGGTATAGGTCCTCCCTTAATCATTGCAATCACGTGCCTGTGATCCAATAATTGACTCTTAGGGCACTATATCCAGCAATATCCTTATCATCACATATCGTGAACAGGGGGTACTGATCTAAGTCTAGTACACTGCTAATATCAACAACAATATCATGATCTGGCTACTGATCTAAAGTCTCATACAATCCGATGTCATCAACACAAATCATCATATAGAAGTATTCATCGCCCAAACGATCCATTATAATATCATAACATATCTCATCTCATATCTCGATCATATGTCAACTATCCTATATATATCATCATCCACATGGTATTGTTGTCCAACGATCCACTATAATATCATGACATATCTCGATCGCATACTAAATATCTCACGGCATCATTCCCGATCATATCGACTCATTCTTAAGTATAATATAAGATCCTCATCGTCCAAGCATATGAATACCAATAAATATATATGTCCCCAATATGCACAAGGAAGTAAATGTATGCGAGTATGTGTATGTGCGTGTATGCAAATCTTTACTCTAGGGTTTCGTGACTAAGAAATCCACTAAAGTCCTTTCTTCAATTCTCGTTGACACTAAACCCATGATCACCTAAAGCTTCTCTTGCTAAGTGTTCCTATCTCTCAACAACATATAATGGTGTGTGTATATATATATATATATATCACATCACATCAATCCTCACAACTTTATAGGGGTGCTATACACCATCCACCCGACTTCCCCCGTAGATATAATCTACTCACCTGATCTTCGCTCGTCGTTGCCGATGTCGCCACGCGCTTGCTTTTCGTCTCGAAGTCCTCGTGAGGGTACCTACACATCATAACGTATCGTATCGTATTATAATCCAATTCAAAACCAAAACAACACACGGAAACCAAAATGTCGCACGAATCACCCATAGGTCAAAACCTAGGGTCTACACCTCACAATTCAACCAAATAACCCTTGATATAGACGTACAAACGCCAAATGATCGAAGCAAAACACAAATACTAAAACTTGAATCCATAAACATCATGAAAAACATGGCAGCAACCCATAAAAGTGGCCCCAGATTTCTGTTTAGGTCAAAACTAGGTGCACAAACAGGTCTAGGGTGATGGATAGGGTCTATATGAGCTATGGGGGCAACCTGGGCACTTATCTTCTCAGAGGGGCCGGCTACACTAAGATAAATTCTGGCCAGGCCGGTTTTCCAGGTGAGTTGGGGTCTCGTACTTCTACAGTGGGTGCTTAGTGGTCCTATTGGGTCTCTAGAGTTGTTTGTTTGTCTCAGAATTTCCCCGGGTCATCCCAGATTTCCCTGCACACTCAATTTCCTCACAAACCGACACGGAAGTTTTTCTGTTTTGGGTTTCTGGTGTTTGTTTCAGTCTAGTCTGGGTTTTCTAAGATCATAGGGGGGTTTAAGGTCACCACTAAGGCCTACTAGCACTAACCCAACTCAAATTAAACCCTAATCCTTTCTTGAGATTTTCAAAGCTCGCAAAACCGCATCAAAACACCTCTAAACTTGAATGGTTGATAATGAAATGGAAATACAATGCTAATGGTGTAGAAATTACCTCAATTGGCAACTTAAGAATTTTCTTGAGTTGCCCAAAGTCCTCAAAATTTGATTTTTCTTGGTCCAATGTGCTTTCCTTAAGCTTGTGCATGCTTTTTGTGAAATGGAGATTAAGTTTTGGGTTTGTTTTGGGGGTGTTTGGAGGCTTGAAGTGGAGGAGGGAGATGGGGCTGCCATAGGTGAAGAGGGAGAGAAAAAGAGATGAAGAAAATGAGGGGAACAAATGGGTATGGCTCTCTCTCTTGACCCCTCACACACTCTCGCTCTCTCAAGCATGTCTCATATCATGATTGTGTCCCCTCTCTCATCATGATACCTTTTTCTTTCTTTTCTTTTCTTTTCTTTTCTAAAGTCAACAACCATGCATGATAAATGAAGAAAAGACCATGATAAAATGTAATAAGTGTAAAAATGATATGGTGCATGTCATGTGCACAAAACACGCTTAATACGCGATTAACGATATTTAATCGCGATTAGCACTAAAAGTGAATATAAAAATCATAAAAATTCATAATTCGCCTAAATCACATAAAACAGCCTCTTTTCAGTAATTTCCATAATTTTCCAAATTTTTCCTAATTTATCGGTATTTAATTATATCGCCCTATTAAAATATTCATTATATTTATTATTTAATTATAAAAATTCCCAAAAATAATATTTTATTTTTCTGAAATGTTACATAAAGTTGTTTACATGCAAAATTAACCCTAATTCTCTAGTTCGATTACTTGGTTGGTTTGTTTAGCACCCCAAAAATTTTATTATAGCATGTTTGATGCTTACCAAAACCTTGCTAAGGTGCTAAGCTAACCCTACACCAAACCAGAATGAATTTCAAATGGTCCCTCCACAACCGCAACCACCACAACTGAGTCAGCACCCATTTCAACCACAAAATTTTCAAAACCCGGCCAACAACTTTGATCCATCTTCTGCCGTTACTGCTACACCCTCTGCACTCGACATGTTCATTACACAGTCCATGCAAACAAATGACATTTTAACATCTTCCATCCAGACGTTAGTGCAAAACACTGTCTCCTACGGTGAGAGTATCAAATTGATAGAAGCACAAATTGCACAATTGACTGCAGCAATGAGTGCTAGAGAGAATGGGAATCTTCCAGCTCAACCCCCACCTGATCCTGAACCCTCGCATTATAATGATGTGAGTGCTATTACTGTTGGAGATAGTGCCCTCAGAGTCAATTATTGGATCATAGGCACGTGATTGCAATGATTGATGGAGGACCTATCCCGATAGGACAGTCTTGCTCAAGATGATAGTATGCTATCTGGTTTATCTTTATTATCGTGTACTGCTTTAGGTGACCTTACAGGACACTATTGTGCATTGATAGAGCCCCTAGGATTCTTGCTTGACTGCTAGCAGTATGAGGGCGATCATATACGTGGGAGCTGGTAGTCTATAAGCACATCCTTAAAAGGTCCCTAGTCGTGGGAGTTTCGAGACAGGGCATCGATACTCCACAGTAGACTAGTGTATACAGTCGAGACCCCAACGAGGGGCGGTGGCCGGTCTCACAAGCCACTGGTGTCAGTTGGTTCACCTAAGATGTATACAGGTGCTCATTGGGTTATGAGTACACCGGACAGGACTCGCCGGGAACATGCTAGTTGGTCTTATACCTGACGTTAGATAGCAGTTCCCTGGTGACATGTGTACAGGTTAGTTCTTCGACCTGAGATCGTCATTTGTCTCGTGTGAGTTCCCACTGTACTTTGATTACTACCCTACCACGCTCAAAGGAGACATGCAAACAGGTTTTAGTTGGGTATAGTCCCGAGCCACATGGAGGCAGTGAGCGGATCTGCAGGGGTTCGTCTCTCCCGGTATTGGGGGTGAGGTCGCGCTGTGTCTAGGAGAGCCATTACACGAAGTCCTTGGCCAAGGCAGGAGATTTACTGGTAGGTATTTCAGTAGTATCTCAGGGTGTTCTGGGCTACACTCCGACAGAGATCTCATTAAATGGCCGCGGATCCGCGGCCGAGTAGGCCAAGTTGCTGCGGTTCCGCGGCCGAGTTGAGGGATTAGGGTGACGTGTCTCTCCAGAAGCTTCATTCTAACAACCTCGCTTACCTTAGATGCTCCAGTGTAACAGACTTCTTCTGGAAACTTCTCTACATAACAACCTTCTTCTAGAAGGCTCCTTGTAACAACCTTATTCTAAAAGGCTCTCTCCAACAACCTTCTCCTAGAAGGTTCTCTCTAACAACCTTGCTTTTGGAGGGAAATTTGAATTTGAATTTATAAAAGGAGATCTAGATCTAGGGTTGAGGTTGTTCATTAATTCGGGGTTCAATAATTTCACACACAAGTTGAGTGACACAACTTGTGATCCAATCCAAACCCTAACCCAAATCAAATCCCAAAGCCAAATCAAGATCCATTGAGAAGCAAATCAAGCGAGCAATCAACGATCCTTCATCGCAATGCCGTTCGTCATCCGAGCAAGAGATCCACGATGATCCGCGACTCACGGCGATCGAGCTTTGCAAAGATCGACGACAAATTCACCTCTTCAAAGGAGCGATCGAGAGCTTAATCTTGTACCTCGAATTGAGGAGTTGTGTAAATTTGAAGAAGATTTAATGAAGGTGATAAATTGTTAATTCTCATTTTCATTACATTCTTGCATTATAAAATTCTTCATTCTTGATTCTTTAATTTTCATGATGTGTAAGTGAAATCTCCGCTTGTGGAGAATTCGAGAGAATCGGTAGATCTAGTGATGATAAGATCCTATTACTAATCTTAAGTCTTATGAGATTTGTGAACTTTAGGAAAAAGAATCATCAATGACCTAATTTGGAGAGACATCACATTCTTGATAATTTCGTTGCAAACTAGGGATTAAACGATTGATGATTCTCTTTGCTAAAGGCTAGATCCAAATGATGATCAATGAAAAGACAAGGGATAGAGAAGGAGAAACCCTAGTTTTTTCAATAGATCCCTAATCTTCATTCGTCACCATCGTTCTAGCTATAAATTATCAATAGATAAGATTAGTCATCTCTAGATTCATCACTACTACTAATTTGATCGAATTCTACAAGCTATTCTACAAATCTTGATAATTAAATTGGTTTGGACATCTTCTTGATTCTTGATTCTAGATCTATTTTCTTTATGTTTCTTGAAATGAAATCTCAAAAATCTTGAATCAACTTTCTTAAATTTTCTTTTATATTTTCTTTTCGACTCAACTAAAACAAGATCGAGCAAATACACGCATCTCAGTGGACGATCCGTATTCATTAACGCTACATCGACACCGTTAATTGATTGCGGTTACAAATTTCTTTGATTGTGAAACATTTTACTCAAACACAATAAAGATGATCAATCAGCGTGGAAAGTGCCGAGAAAGTCCATTCCCAAGACAACATCATAACTGCTGGTATCGATCACCAAGAAATCTACAAATAACTCCCGTCCGCAGATAACAACTGAACAATCTTTGCATTCACTACAAGATATAATCTTCTCATTCCCAGTGTGTATGTCCCAACAACAAGACAGGGCTGTGCAAGCAATCAAGTGTGTAGCAATAAATTTGGATGACATAAAGCATTGGGATGCACCAGAATAAAATAATGCTAATGCGGGAAAATCATGAACAAGTAAGATACCTGAAACAACTTCATCTGAAGCCTTGGCCTCTTCAGCCGTCAGAGTAAAGGCTCGAGCTTGATTATGTCCCTGAGTTATCAGCTTCTGCCCCTGAATCTGCCTCTGCGGTGGTTTCTGAACATCCTCCTTCAAACGTAGCTTCGACGGGCAAATACTAACAGTATGATCAGCTGATCCGCAAACCAAACAAAGTCCAAGTTTCCTTCGACAATCTTTCTGCAGGTGTCCAGTTAGATAGCAGAATTCATAAAAAATCCTTCCCTTCTGCTCGGGTACGACGGGCTTCTTCATAGGCACCACACCACGTCGGTTTACCGGAATACCTCTGCGTATAGGAGCTCGGTTCGGCGTAAACGCCGGATTTTGCACTACTACCACCTACTACTGTGTACCCCTTGTCTTCACTGATAAGCTCTGCTGCTCTCTGGCTGCTTTAAGAACTTGCGAGAAAGTGGTCAATCCCAGAGATATAATGTGCCTATGGATTTCCACGTCCAAACTGCGCATGAACCTTCGTGCCCTATCAGCATCGTTGGCAACCAAAGGTCCAGCGAATCGACTGAGCCGTGTCCACTCAGCCGCATGATCATCCACGGATCCGCCATTCTGCTTCAAACTGATAAACCTTTCCTCCATTTCTTCCCGTGCAGTCTGCGGAAAGAACTTCTCCAAGAAACTCTGCCAGAAAGTTGCCCAACTGATCGGCTTGGGCAAACGGGTCTCTTCCACGAGCCACCACTCACGGGCATAGTCCACCAATTGGATGCGTACAATATCCACTCTCTTATCCTCCGGAATCTGTGCTGCAACGAGCAGATTCTCCGTGTATACTAGCCACTGCTCCGCTGGCAACGGCTCCTCCAAACCAGTGAAAGTGGACAGACCAAGTCTCCTGAAATCCACCACAGTACCCACACGCTGTACTGGTTTGGCCGCAACAGAAACAACACTAAATTCCCTGTACAACTTTCTGTGCAAATTTTTCAAAATTTAAAGAAAGGTGTACTTTTGCCTGAGCATAAGTTAAATATTTGTTTAGCTCTTTAATTACAAGAAGGAGCTTGTAGCTCATTGGTAATACCTTGCACTGCTGAACTAAGCCACCAGAGTTCAAATCCCATACCCCACATTATTTTTAATATTGTTTTATTTTGAACCTTTAGAATACCAAGGGGTTACACGTGCATATCTCACAAAAACCCCACTACACACTGAAAGGTAACTGTACCAGAGGATAGACCAGCCATCAGGGGAGGATTCCGGCGGCCTAACTCGGCCGGAATCGGTCAACTCGGTCGGCGAACCGGCCGACTCAGGCCGCCGGCCGAGTCACGGCCGAGTCGGCCGATTCCGGCGACGACCCCAACACAAAAAATGTGTCTTTTGGTCTTCCCTGTACACCTGCAAAATTTTTTCCTCTGACCATTTCCAGAGCTCTTTTAAAATCCCAATTACTCCACTTTTAATACATTTTATTATATTTATCATATTTTTTTTCATTTTAACCTTTCACCTACCCTAACTCTAGCCTAACCCTATAAATATAACCCTTAAACACTACCCCCACACCCCAAAATTCTGAGCACTCTCTCAAGAAATTCCTAGAAACCCTAGTGTGCATTTGAAGTGAGCAAAGAGGCGAAGCACCGGCGAATTTTCCGGCGACAACCCTAGGAGTTCCCGGCGACGAAACGACGCACCGAAAACTACGTCCACTCCCTCTCCCTCTCCTCTTTAAGATAAACCCATAAGTCCCACCTTCCCCTTCTCTACTCTTTTCTAAAAATGCGAAATTCTAAAACCCGACGGAATCGAAGCAAAATCCGATTTCCGATTCGGTTTCTTTCTAAAACTCTCACATTTCTTTAATACAATCAAGTTAAACCATTACATGTTGACTATTAAACATAAACAAATATGTTGAACAAGTTTCATAACAATATATTCCATTTTGTGGCTTTTACCGCTCTTTTTCATTAAAATACCATGTAGTTTTATTTCGACATTGAAACATCACAAACTTCCTATACCTTTAAGTAGATCACGAGATAATGACCTATCTCCTCACAACACTCATATGCAACATAGCACAATACCTTTTGGGAACCTAGAATACGGGAAAACGAAACATTTCAAATAAATACCATGAATTAATAAAACCATTTTCTAAAAGATCAAGTATTTTACACAAATCTTTGCAAAGAGCCGCTATAACCCATTTTGGGGAACCCGACTGGGATGGTGCGGATTATCGCACATCCTTGGGCTTAGTAGTGTGAGATGTAGACCTCCGCGAGGAGCATCGGTCTCGAGAGATTTAAAATACAACATCTTAAGAAAAATAAGATTTCTAGAAATATAAAATATATATTAAAATTATTTTTATATAAATATATGTATAAGTAACATTAAAATATCTATTTTGTAATAATATAAATATTCCAACTCTTTTCAAAATCACAAGAATCACTTTACATTAAAATACCATGAATTCCATACAAGATCAATATTACAATGTAATACCATATATTATGAAAATAGGTTTATTCACTAGAAATGTCACAAACATAAAAGATACAATTATTACAATTCTAAAGACGATAATTAAACACTTGGGGTGTATACAAAAGTATTTTTACATAAAACCCTCTCAAGTTCTATAAATTATCCTAAGGACCCTATTAAATATAGGTTTAAGCGGGACCAATCTCTTGAGTCTCAGGAAGCCGGAGAAGTGGGTGCTTGCCTATTTAAGGTTGACAATTAACAACGGTGTTATCAATACGGTAATCGCCTTTGAAAAAGACACAAATCCTGCCGTCCATGTGCAGCGGTTACCGATTGTTAGTTATATGTATGCCCTAGAGGCCATTACTATACATAAGATGTATATTGTAGTGGATGCTTGGACATATATAGGGAGGACTTTCTTGCTCGACATGATAGTATGCTATCTGCTTGCTCTTTACCTTAACGTGTATACTGATTGTCTCTCTGTTACATGTTGGTAAAGCCCTTAGGATGTGTACTTGACTACCTGGACTATGATGCGGATCATACTAGTGGGGACATGGTAGTCCATAAGTACATCCTTCAAAGTCCCTAGTCGTGGGTGTATCGAGACGGGGGCATCGATATACCAGAGTAGACTGGCGTGTACCTTCTCGACCCATACAGATGGGTGATGGATGATCCCATATCCATTGGTGTTTGACATCAGAGATGATATACGGGGTGCTCAGTGGAGTCTGGGTACACTGGACGGACTCGCCGAGAACTCCCAGATGGTATTATATCTTACGTCAGATGACAGTTCTCTGGTGACACTGGTACAGAGTAGTCTGTTGACCCGAGATCGTCATAGAGTCTTGTGTGGTTCCCACTGTGCTTTGATTTCCACCTTACCACGTCCAAGAGGGCGTGCAAAACGGTGGTTTTTGGGTACAGTCCCGAATCACATGGAGGCAATGAGCGATAGAGGGGATTCGTTTCTCCCGGTATAGGGAGTTGATGTTGCGCTGTGTTCGATTGGCTATAACCGGAAATCCCTAGCCAGGGTTGCTGAGATTTACTGGTAAGTGTTACCAGTAGTTTTTCGAACTGTTATAGACCTCATATCGACACGACTTATCGAGCTATTGGGGTCTGACGTTTACCACCCCTAGGCGAGATATGCGACATATCAGACGACGAGACCGGACTGTACGGTAAGTGTTGCTAGTTGGATTCACAGGAGTATGAGCGGGCTTGCTCGTCGATCTTCTGATCGCTCAATACCAGGGTGGCCGTTACATTTAGCAGACCGCTTGCGTCTTGTGGGTGTTTGATATGATCATCATCTGCCGCCGGCGTATTGACGAGTCTTTAGAGTCCTACACAGAGGTTTCCTGGCTCAAGCGAAACGAAATAGGAGCACATATGAGATATGTGCGGGACCGAGAATAATGCGTGTATGTGATACCGTATTCTATTCTCGCGATGAATGTATCGAATGGTTGTATGTGATATAACCTAGTTATCGAATCAAGGATTGATTCGGTAAGCCGATACATTGGATATTAGTCGGTTATATGCGATATGACCGGATCGTTAAATCAAGTGTTGATTTAATGATTTAATGTATAATTATATATTTGATATATTACTTTGCATTAACTAGTATTGGTTCACTTAAGATGGATTTTCTCACTTGATGTACACAAGTTGTATATGTGATATATTTTTGTGCACTTGATTGTATCATGTTTGATGATACATGTAAATTTGGGTGTATGTTTGCTTTAAACTATGATTAGGTTAATGGTTAGGGTTTGAATTATTTATTTATTTCATTTATTTATTTTTGGCAAGAATCAAAATGGTGGCTAACTTTGTTTTGTTCTTGAAGCTTCATGAAGCTTTGATAAGCTTTGACCATTTTGTTTCTTACCTTAACCTAACCATTACCTAAACACTAGTTTATTCTCTACATGAGTTAAACTAACCCATGGTTGCTATATGATAAGATCACTTGTTTTATTATAATTCCTTAATTGATTTTCTTTTTCTTCTTCTTCTTCTTCTTCATGAAGAAAAGAAGAAAAAGCTTGCTTGAAAATTAACAAGTGATCAATCCAAGTGAGAAATCCGAATCCAAAGTGAACCCACTTCCTATTTCTTCATCCTCTACCACTTGCCATATAGTATAGGGTGTTTTCTTCACAAGTTTCATGACTTGGTGAAGTTGGAGCTTGATCTTGAGTTGCCTCGACGTAGATCATCTTCGGCATCGAAGTCGACGACCTAGCCCGATCATTTCTTCGAAGAAACCATAGCTAGAGTCCGGGATCCGATGATCGCAGCGGAGGGACATCATCACGGAGCTAAGGAAGTGGAGGACCGGATCTATAAACGTTGTATTTCCATTCACTTAGTAGTTAAGTTGTTAACTTGCTTGCATGTTTCGCCTAATCTCTAGTTAACGATCGCATTAGGGTTTCTCGGCACCGGAAATTTTTGAAATTGGCATGGTTGATGCCTTGTGAGACCTCATTAGTGTGCCTAGGAACCCTACAGTGGTATCAGAGCCTAGCTAGAGCCTTAGGCGATGTGTTAACGAAGTTAAAACCCCGATCGAACCCGTAATCGACAAAATAAAACCCTCTCTGTACATTTTTTAAAATCTGGGATTTTTCCAAATTAAAAATGCTTAAAAAATTCAGCAGGGTATTCTAAGAATTACCATGAAAAATGAGCCCCTAACTCCTCTACATGGCCGCGGAACCGCGGCAATGACCCCCATTTGGCGGCGGTTCCGCGGCAGTGTAATGGAATTAGCGACGGATCTTTTCACAGTAATTCATACCTCTGTTTTTTATATTTTCTGGGCATTTTTAACACTGACTCAAGAGTTGAGTATTTTGGGGTTTATTTTGTAGTCGTTGTTTCGATCGGAATTTTTAATTTCGTTGGGTTTTCCGGATATTTAGAATATGTTAAAAAGTTCGACCGGATATAAATACCCAATTTTTCCCCTGTCGGGAAATTTCCAAGTGTTGGATTTTCCGTGATTTAAAGACGTTCTAAGTAGTGCAAGTAACGCGATGGACCCTCTAGAAGACAACAAACCTTAACTCGATTATGTGACCGTCTTGAACTGCCCTTTGAACCTTAGGGTTTGGGGCAGTACGGCGTGCCACATGTGAGGCGTTGGCTTGACCCTTCTACGACTGGACCGTTGGTACTGAGGCATGAAGTGGATGTTTTTAAACTTATTTCATGTGTTGATCTGTTTCGGGAAAACTTGGGTGTTTGCTTGTTCGATTGGAAAGTTTAACATTTTCTATTTATCTGGAATGTGATACAATATTTGGAATCCACATGTTGTTATGAGATAACTGAATGAATATTATAAACATAGCAGTTTAGTCTCACTTGATCGGTTGCCATAGAATTTTGATGTGATCAAAAGTCCGTCGCAATCACGTAGCGTACGCGGATACTCGCCGGGTAAACTTAATAGACGGCCACGCCCCATAGCCCCGACCAAGTGACTGTAGGAGAACCCCGTCGCCGAAAGCATCCGTTCGGGTGCTCGCGGCAGCGGTGTTCCGCCTTGGTGCACTTCGTCGACGGCGTCGGAGGTGCGGCCGCTTACTAAAGTTTACGACGAGCATTCGATCAGGATGTCGGGAATCTTGTTGAATTGCCCGACTTGATATTGAAAAGTGTTTTCGATAATGAGACTAAAATGCGGGGTTTATAATTGTTAGGCATGCGATGTCTAAGGAATTCATTTGATTAGGCATGCGATGTCTATGCAGGTTGCGGATTCCAACTGTTGTAGTTTTACACTTTCTTTTCTGTGACCGTAAGTGTAATATGTGATATCGCCGGTTTCGTTGCTATATGTCAACGACAATTGGGATGCGCATATTTACTTACGTTGATGACATGTGATGTTATGTGTTGCTGGATATGTTATATTGGATCGTCGTGTTTGAATAGCCGGGTTTTTTTTATGTGATATGAGTGTTTTTCATTTTCATTCATGTAAAAACTTGTATGTAATGTTCTTTTATTGGGGCACTTCCAGGTTGCGGAAGTTGTCACCGTTGATGTATATTATTTACTTTTCCGCACTAAGATAGACCCATGTAGGGGAGCACAAGTAACCGGGTTCTAGGGTCCAGTGGGAGACCATCTCGAGGAGTCGAGTCCGGGTCTCCTAACCCTAGAATTGGTAGGGTTGCTTGCCGCTCTCGTAGGGGTCTAGGGGTGTGGGTTTTGGTTATTCATCACGACCGTGGAATCCGTGTTTTAAACTGGCTCGTATTGAAAACACGGACGCCCTAGTATATCCAATGTTTCATATGATTCTTCTGCTGCGATATCTGTGATGTGATCATTTGATATGTTATGATAGATACTGTATATAGTATATATGATATATTATATAGACGTTACTTATGTTTTGCACTCGTGCTAGTCCTGCCCCGCTCTGTCGTTAGTTACCTAACCTAACGGTGCACGAGGGGACATCGAGGCGAATGCGGATGGCATAAGTGTACGTCGTATTTATCTGTGATGTTTAGGTGACTTAAATGATGGGACTTCATTAAAATGATTAATGAAAGTGTAAGTCGATGTACAACACCCCACGACTTGCGGGGAGGCGGAAATATGAAAAATGATCTTGTTCTTGGCTTAAACATTGACTAACCGCACGAATCGAAGCTAAACGATAACTAACAAGAAACATAGAAGTTCTATACTACTATGTTTAGGGATTATACCTAACGAATCGTGTCCTTCGTCTTTGCGAACTCCTCCTCCTCCTCGGCCTTCTCGAAGTAGTAGACGATCCACCCGAGAGCTTTACTCCAAGCTTAGCCTCTAAACTTGAGGCAACTAACCTTCTTTAAGTGCTAATCAAAGAAGCTAGGTGATATAGAGTGAGGGTTATGGTTTAATTAGTCTAACTAATCCTTGTACTCAACACATGAGAGGAGAGGATTAGGGTTTGAAGAGGGAGAGCTTAAGGAGAGAGAAGGTGAAGATAATAATGAAGTGAGAAGAATGAGTTATGATAATATATATCAAGCATTTCTTTTATCAAGAAAAGAAAAGAAATGAATTTAACAACCATGCTTGATAATATCTAGTGATGATTCACATCCATGAGTCATTAAGCATTTATTATGCATTAATGACATGGATGAATCATCCATATGACTCACCAATCACATTCATTGTATATGCCACCTAAACCTCCTTAGTCACCATCTTCTAGAAACTTCTCGCGCAATTACGAGAACGCCCCTCCTTTCCGCAAAAATACGGAAAAACTTTAGACTGTATAAATCCAATAACCGGATACCAGTAACTGGCTTAAACCAAAGCCGACTGGTAAAAACTGTCCGAAAGTCGTACGTGTGTAAATACACGTATGCGTCCGAACCCTTGTCGTAAAACCATACGACCTCTATATCGTTTCGCCTGGAGTAGGGAAACTCTCTGTGTGGGACTCTAGAGACTCGACTACTATGCTGGCAGTGGGTTTAACCACAGACCGCAAGCGGCACTAGCTGTACGTAACGGTCCCCATGTAGATGTCGATAAGAAGGCCGATGAGGAAACCCATCCGAACTCCTACTGAGTCTGATGTGACAATCTCCGTACAGTCCGGTCCGTTCGTCTAAGACTATCGCATATCGGGCCTAGGGGGCGGCAAGCGTCAGTCCCCTAATAGCGGTATAAGTCGTGTCGGAGCGTAGCCCATTACACCCTGAGAAACTACTGGAACCTACCAGCAAATCTCGCTTGCCCTGGCCAGGGACTTTGCGTAATGGCTCTCTGACACAGCGCGATATCAACCCCCAATACCGGGAGAGACGAATCCTGTCTAACCGCCACTGCCTCCAAGTGCTCGGGACTGCACCCAACTGCTACCTGTTTGCACGACTCCTTTGAGCCGTGGTAGGGTAGCAATCTAAGAACAGTGGGACACACTCGAGGCGAAGTAGCAGTGTCAAGTCTGCGGACTATGCTGTACTCATGTCACCTGGGAACTGTTCACTAACGACTGGTATAAAACCAACCAACAGTTCCCTGTGAGTCCTGTCCGGTGTACCCGTAACCTAATGAGCACCTGCATACTATCTCCAGTACGACGTACTGACGGCTGTGGGACAGACCATCTCCCCAACTAGGATGAGAAGCGTACACACTAGTCTACTCCGGAGTATCGATGCCCTGTCTCGATAATCCAACGACTAGGGACCTGAATAAGGATGTGCTTGTAGACTACCCAGCCCCCACTAGTGTGACTGCCATCACAACGCTTGTAGTCAAGCAAGATCCTAAGAGCTCTATCAATACGTATACTCACATATTAAGATAGAAAAACCAAGTAGCATACTACCATGTTTAGCAAGACTGTTATATACATGTGAATATCCCAAGCTTCCATTAAGTAATATACAAACTAGTATGATACAGTAATGGCCTTCTAGGGTATAAACACTAACAATCTCCTACTTGCACTAGGGCCATGTACTGGCGTATCGTAGACCGATGATCTCGAGTAGCCTCTCGAACTGAATCTGAGGTAGGGCCTTCGTGAATGGATCAGCAATGTTCTCTTCAGAAGCAACTCTTCGAACCTCGATCTCCTGACGATCAATGATCTCCCTGATCAGGTGATACCGCCTTAAGATGTGTCTGGATTTCTGATGGGACCTTGGTTCCTTTGCTAAAGCTATAGCTCCGTTGTTGTCGCAATACAGAGGTATTGGATCAACTATGGTAGGAACCACCTGAAGTTCTGTTAGGAACTTCTTCATCCAGACTGCTTCTTTTGCGGCATCGCAAGCAGCTATATACTCCGCTTCCATCGTCGAGTCAGCAACGGTGTCCTGCTTGGAGCTCTTCCAGCACACCGCTCCTCCATTGAGGGTAAAGACATATCCCGACATGGACTTGGAATCGTCCTTATCACTCTGGAAGACGGAATCAGCAAAGGCCTCCAACCTGAGGTCTTTTCCGCCGTAAACCAAGAACATCTCCTTAGTCCTTCTCAGGTACTTGAGAATGTTCTTTACTGCTATCCAGTGCTTCTCCCCTGGGTCTGACTGATACCGGCTTACCACGCTCAGTGCGTAAGCTACATCTGGTCTGGTACACAACATCGCATACATTATAGAGCCTACCGCAGAAGCGTAGGGTATAATAGACATGCGTTCCCTTTCCAAATCAGTCTTGGGAGACATCTCTTTGGAGAGGGTGATTCCGTGACAAGCCGGTAGATTACCGCGCTTAGAATCTTCCATACTGAATCTTTTCAGTACAGTGTCGATATACCTGGACTGCGAAAGTCCCAACATCCTCTTGGATCTATCACGATAGATCCGGATCCCCAGAATGTAAGAGGCATCACCCAGGTCTTTCATGGAGAACCTGTGTGACAAGAATCCTTTGACAGATTGTAGCATAGGAATGTCATTTCCTATCAATAGAATGTCATCCACGTACAAGACGAGGAATACGACACTTCTGGCTACAACTTTACTATATATGCACGGTTCATCTGGATTTTTGATAAACTCATATTCTTTGACTGTCTCGTCAAAACAGATGTTCCAACTCCGCGATGCCTGCTTTAGTCCATAAATGGACTTAAGCAGCTTGCATACTTTCCCGCTGCTCCCACTCTGATTGAAACCCTCTGGCTGATCCATATAGACGCACTCTTCTAAATTTCCATTCAGAAAAGCCGTCTTTACGTCCATCTGCCAGATTTCATAATCATGGAAGGAAGCAATAGCAAGAAGGACCCGAATGGATTTGAGCATAGCCACTAGAGAAAAAGTTTCGTCATAGTCCAAACCAGGTCTTTGACGAAAACCCTTTGCAACAAGTCTAGCCTTATAGGTTTCCACCTGTCCATCTACACCAATCTTTTTCTTGTAGATCCATTTGCATCCTATGGGTTTTACCCCATCCGGAGCAAAGTCCAAAGTCCATACTTTGTTGGTGTACATGGACTCCATTTCGGTCCGCATTGCATCTAGCCATCGTACCGAGTCGCCGCTCTGGATGGCCTGCTGGAAGTCAGTAGGTTCATCATCATCTATGATGCAATCCTCTCTATCCCCATCTATGAGAAAACCGTAGTATCTCTCAGGCGGATGAGACGGCCTACTACTCCTGCGGAGGGGTGCGGGAATGTCCTGTTCTTCTTGAACTCCTGGTTCTACCAAACTTTCAGTAGCAGTTTGTGGTTCTGGAATTTCTTCCAGTTCTATTTCGCTCCCACTTATTTCCTTTTCTAAAAACTGATGTTCCAGAAAATGGGCATTACGAGAAACAAAAACCTTTTGTTCCTCTGCGTAATAGAAATAATATCCCTTGGAGTTCTTTGGATATCCCACAAACATACATTTTACTGATCGTGCCTCGAGCTTGTCCACATGCTGCTTTTTAACAAAAGCTGGACATCCCCAAATCTTCATATGTTGAAGATGGGGTTTCTTCCCAGTCCACATCTGATATGGAGTGGTAGGCACAGTCTTGGTAGGAGCCCTGTTCAAAAGATATGCCGCTGATTCTAGCGCATAACCCCAGAAAGATCGCGGTAACTCAGCATTACTCATCATGGATCGTACCATATCCAATAGGGTTCGATTCCGTCTCTCCGATACACCGTTGTGCTGTGGAGTGTATGGAGGAGTAAGCTGAGAGAGAATTCCTTTCTCTTCTAGGTAACCTAGGAACTCGGCACTTAAGTATTCTCCACCTCGATCAGATCTGAGTGTCTTAATACTTTTGCCGGTTTGGTTTTCTACTTCATTCTTATACTCTTGGAATTTCTCAAAAGCCTCGGATTTATGTTTCATCAGATAAATGAATCCGTACCTTGAGTAATCATCCGTGAAAGTAATGAAATAGGAAAAACCACCTCTTGCATGTGTAGACATTGGACCGCATACATCACTGTGTATGAGTCCTAAGAGCTCGCTCGCTCTTACTCCTTGTCCAGTAAATGGAGTCTTTGTCATCTTTCCTTTGAGACAAGATTGACAAGTGTCATAAGTTTGATATTCGAACGAGTCCAAATATCCTTCTCTATGCAACTTAGTCAACCTTCTCTCATTGATGTGACCCAGTCTACAATGCCATAAGAAAGCTTTATTTAAATCTGGAGACTTTCTTTTTAGTGTGTTCTGGACGTTGAAAATTTGGAGTTGGTTTAAAACATATATACCGTTATTTAGTGTACCTGACCCAATCAAACCATGATTAAGGTGGATGTTAACAACATCTCTTACAAACGTGAAATCATAACCTTTATTTGATAACAAGGAAACTGATATGATATTACACGTTAAGCTTGGTACAAAATAACAGTTATGTAAAACCAAAATGTGTCCACTCGTCAATCCTAGGTGATAATCCCCGACGGATGCAGCTCCCACGCTAGCTCCGTTAGCAACTTTAGGGTCATATCACTTTCCTTCAGTACTCTACGGTTTCTCAGTGCCTGCAATGAATTGCAAATATGAGATCCTGATCCGGTATCCAATACCCAGGAAGTAGAGTTGATCGACGGACAATTCTCAATTACAAACACACCTGAAGTCGAAGCCACAGCTTGCTTCGGTTCCTGGTTCTTGGCGTTCCACGCCTTGCAATCCTTCTTCCAGTGCCCTTTCCTGTGACAATGGAAGCACTCATCCTGGCCAACTACCGGTACCGCAAACTTTTTCTTTCCCTTCCCTCCCACCTTACTAACACCTCCTCTAGGTTTGGTGGCGGCCTTCTTCTTCCTTCCTTTGGCCCTAGCCTTGGACCCGGAAGAAGATGCACCGCTAACAAACATAGCGGGTGTTTCCCTTGCTTTCTGCAAGGTGCCCTCTGCACTCCTTAACATGTTCAGGAGTTCCGGAAGTTCAACTTCTTTTCTTTGAAGGTTGAAGTTCAGGATAAACTGGGCGTAGGTGGGAGGAAGGGACTGGAGAATAAGGTCTGTATAGAGCTCATTGTCCAAAGTCGTCCCAAGGTCTGCGAGCTCTTCAATATAGCCGATCATCTTTAGGACATGTTCTCTTACTGATGACCCGACAGCCAACCTCGCTCGAAACAAGTTCTTAGAGGTCTCGTATCTTGCTATACGAGATTGCTCTCCATAAAGTTCCTTTGTATGGAGAAATATGCCATCTAGGTTCATATCCTCGTGCCTCCTCTGATGTCCATTGTTCATTGAGGCAAGCACGATGCACTTGGCTTTCGCGCAATCTAAATCCCAGGTTTTGCGGATTTCCTTATCCGCATTGCTGGATTTGGGACCAGGGACAGCAGGTGCCGTAGCGGTGAGGACGTACCCCAGTTTGTCATAGGTCAAAGCCATTTTGACATTCCGCAGCCAATCTTTATAGTTTGGCCCTGTCAGTATATTTTTCTCTAAAAGTAACTTAAGTCCAGTCATTTTCAGGGTCGCTGCAATTAGGAGAGAGAGAAGAAAACTCTTTAGCATGATGCTCTTGCAAGTTTAGAGTGGTTTTTAGTTTATCTAAACTGGATGGCTCCCACTGTTTCTCGAATTCTTCCTCAAACCATAAAAGAAGAATTAGCCAGGACTATTCTCACTGTACAATACTTGCTTAACCGTTCAGCCAGGCTAGTGTCGATACTTCGAGGGAGGTTTTCCAACGCTTTCGCGAAGTTCCTTAATTAAATAACCTCTTTTCTCTGGGGGCGTAACCCCGCTGACACCTTTCTTGACACCTACTTGGTTTATAGCATTGATCGTTAAGTGACGAATCTCCTGATAAGTAGCATATACTCACAGTAGGATCGGGATCCAAATATCATCGTATGATAATGTTGAAGGAATCCTACCAACATTCATCAAACTCCAAATGGTATGCATTTCTTTGCAAATTTCAGCTTCTTTAGAAATTCCCGATATAAGTTTTTGCCCCATGCTCTTATGACCTTGGCTTTGGTCAAAATGTCATAAGTCACATGTCAAGTTCTACCCGTCATTATCTTGTCAAATTTGAACCCATCCATATATACCCCTGACTTTGGTCAAATGATAATACGACTGTCCCAAACCAACTCATCTATCTTATGCAACAAATGAAAACCCAGCAGCTACCAAACACTATGCCTTGACTTTGGCCAAAATGCATAGCTTGAATACTACTGAATACTCATATGAAATGACGGAGGGCTACGAATGGTTTTGGCGAAACCGTGAATGTAGTGAACTTGATATAACCGAAGGAACCTGATAGCTTTTAAAAAGAGTGGTTAAAGCTCCGCATTTAAAATAATCTGTTTTTAAAATTAACCGAGTGGTTTCTTTTAAATTGTTCCAACGATTAAACTTTTTGGTTTATTTTCTTTGCATTATAAATAATGCGTCCCATCATTAACCTATCATTGCAGAAAACAACGAAAATACAACGTCCTCTTATGCCATCCGCATTCGCCACGGGGTCCCGTCATCACCCGTTAGGTTACTTAACTAACGACAGAGCGGGGGCTGGGCTAGCGCGGGTGTAAAACATAAGTGACGTCTAAATAGCTATCATATATAGATATTGTACATTCGTCAGACGCAATAATAGGCATTCCAGATCACAGACGAACTTTATTGGATTTGCAAGTAATCCGTGTTTGTTTTGAGCCTACAACAAAAGACGGATTACACAGTTGTGATGAACAGCCATTACCCCACCCAAGACCCCAACGGGTACGGCAAGCTACCCGCCCGGCAGTTTGTGCACCCCACCTTGGGTCTGTCCTAGGAGTAAAAACAGTAAAATGAAATAATACAATGGTGGCTACAACCGCAACCTGGATGTGCCCCGCAAAATAATATTACAACAAATTACATTTACATCAAATGAATTAAATAATAACCCATCACATAACCCCGGCTATACATCACAACAGTCCAACACAGTTCATATCCACAAACAGTAAAAACCATTACAGAAATGTGCAACCCCCTGCCAACCGACATAGTAGCAGTTAGGGGAGGTTTACGAACACATTATACAAACACAGATATAATCCATCAAGCAAATACTGTATAATTTCGATCGATTAAACACTTTTAATTTTGCTCCAATACTTCTCTGTAAATCTGAAACCTGAGCAAAAATAAAAACTTCCAGAAAATACCAAATATCACAGAGAAGCAACACAGGAAATTTGGGTTCCTGAATCGCCAACTCGGCGGCGGAAGCGCGGCGGATCGGTGCGATCCGCCGCGGTTCCGCGGCGCTTTAGGCGATTCAGGGGCCCAAATTTCTTGGGTGTTCTTCTACTGTCTTTTTAAGCTTTCTGAACCTCCCTGAAAATTTTTGGACTTCATTTAAAAATCGACAGAAACTTGTGATTTCGGGTTTTTCCGGTTTCGTTTTTTCCGTTCGAAATTCATACAAATTTGCAAGTAAGTTATTTATTGTTTAGCGAGGCTCTGATACCACTGTAAGTCGATGTACAACACCCCACGACTTGCGGGGAGGCGGAAATATGAAAAACGATCTTGTTCTTGGCTTAAACATCGACTAACCGCACGAATCGAAGCTAAATGATAACTAACAAGAAACATAGAAGTTCTATACTACTATGTTTAGGGATTATACCTAACGAATCATGTCCTTCGTCTTTGCGAACTCCTCCTCCTCCTCGGCCTTCTCGAAATAGTAGACGATCCACCCGAGAGCTTTACTTCAAGCTTAGCCTCTAAACTTGAGGCAACTAACCTTCTTTAAGTGCTAATCAAAGAAGCTAGGTGATATAGAGTGAGGGTTATGGTTTAATTAGTATAACTAATCCTTGTACTCAACACATGAGAGAGGAGGATTATGGCTTGAAGAGGGAGAGCTTGAGGAGAGAGAAGGTGAAGATAATAATGAAGTGAGAAGAATGAGTTATGATAATATATATCAAGCATTTCTTTTATCAAGAAAAGAAAAGAAATGAATTTAACAACCATGCTTGATAATATCTAGTGATGATTCACATCCATGAGTCATTAAGCATTTATGATGTATTAATGACATGGATGAATCATCCATATGACTCACTAATCACATTCATTGTATATGCCACCTAAACCTCCTTAGTCACCATCTTCTAGAAGCTTCTCGCGCAATTACGAGAACGCCCCTCCTTTCCGCAAAAATACGGAAAAACTTTAGACTGTATAAATCCAATAACCGGATACCAGTAACTGGCTTAAACCAAAGCCGACTGGTAAAAACTGTCCGAAAGTCGTACGTGTGTAAATACACGTATGCGTCCGAACCCTTATCGTAAAACCATACGACCTCTATATCGTTTCGCCTGGAGTAGGGAAACTCTCTGTGTGGGACTCTAGAGACTCGACTACTACGCTGGCAGTGGGTTTAACCACAGACCGCAAGCGGCACTAGCTGTACATAACGGTCCACAGGTAGATGTCGATAAGAAGGCCGATGAGGAAACCCATTCGAACTCCTACTGAGTCTGATGTGACAATCTCCGTACAGTCCGGTCCGTTCGTCTAAGACTATCGCATATCGGGCCTAGGGGGCGGTAAGCGTCAGTCCCCTAATAGCGGTATAAGTCGTGTCGGAGCGTAGCCCATTACACCCTGAGAAACTACTGGAACCTACCAGCAAATCTCGCTTGCCCTGGCCAGGGACTTTGCGTAATGGCTCTCTGACACAGCGCGATATCAACCCCCAATACCGGGAGAGACGAATCCTGTCTAACCGCCACTGCCTCCAAGTGCTCGGGACTGCACCCAACTGCTACCTGTTTGCACGACTCCTTTGAGCCGTGGTAGGGTAGCAATCTAAGAACAGTGGGACACACTCGAGGCGAAGTAGCAGTGTCAAGTCTGCGGACTATGCTGTACTCATGTCACCTGGGAACTGTTCACTGACGACTGGTATAAAACCAACCAACAGTTCCCTGTGAGTCCTGTCCGGTGTACCCGTAACCTAACGAGCACCTGCATACTATCTCCAGTACGACGTACTGACGGCTGTGGGACAGACCATCTCCCCAACTGGGATGAGAAGCGTACACACTAGTCTACTCCGGAGTATCGATGCCCTGTCTCGATAATCCAACGACTAGGGACCTGAATAAGGATGTGCTTGTAGACTACCCAGCCCCTACTAGTGTGACTGCCATCACAACGCTGGTAGTCAAGCAAGATCCTAAGAGCTCTATCAATACGTATACTCACATATTAAGATAGAAAAACCAAGTAGCATACTACCATGTTTAGCAAGACTGTTATATACATGTGAATATCCCAAGCTTCCATTAAGTAATATACAAACTAGTATGATACAGTAATGGCCTTCTAGGGCATAAACACTAACAATCTCCCACTTGCACTAGGGCCATGTACTGGCGTATCGAAGACCTGCTTTATCCTATAAAGCATAAACACTAACAATCTACCATTTTGATGATGTCAAACTCTTTGACTAAGACATCAAAACAGATGTTCCAACTCCGCGATACCTGCTTTATCCTAAAAAGCATCTTGTACACGTTTCCGCTGCTCCCACTGTCTACGAAGCCCTCTGGCTGTGTTCTTATAGACGTTCTCTTCTAAATCATTATTTAGAAAAGTAGTCATGGCACCCAACCGCCAGATATCGCAGTCATGGTATGTAGCCGTGGCAAGTAGGATCTGGATGGACTTAAGCATAGCTACTTAGAAAAAGTTTCATCATGATCCATAACTGGTCAATGATGCAAACCTTTACCAAGTCTAGCTTTGAAAGTCTCAACTTTTCCATGTACACCAAGTAATCTTCTCAAGATATACTTGCTCCTGATGGGGATTTAACCCTTCAGATATAGCAACCAAAGTCCATACTTTGTTGGTGTATAAGGATTCCATCTCAGATCGATAAACATCCAGCCATTCTTACAGAGTCCCACTCCAGATAGCCAGCTCGAAACTAGTTGGGTCATCATCTCATGATGCAATCCTCGCTCCCACTGTCATAGAGAAACCAAAATATCTCTCAGGTGGGTGAGGAACCCTACTAGATCGACGGAGAGGCTGAGGTTCGTTGGAATCTACTGAATCCTTTGGTTCTACCAAATCATCTACTGTAGTTTGTATAGCTGGAACCTTTCTAGTTCTACATTACAGACTTTGCCTCGAGCTTGTCCGGATTTTGCTTTCAGACATAGGCCGGACAGCCCCAAATCTTAACTAACTTAAGATATGGGCTCTTCCCTTTCCATATCACATATGAAGTGGTAGGCAACTGATTTGATTTGAACCCTATTCAATAGGTATGCAGCTTCTCAAGTGCATAACTCCCAAAAAGGAAATAGGTAACTCAGTAGTACTCATCATAGAGCACACCTTATCATATAGGGTGTGTTTGCTCCGCCCCGATATACCATCGTGCTATGGTGTATTCGGAGGAGTAATGCTGAGAGAGAATCTCATTCTCCTTTAGAATAGTCCAGGAATTCCGTGCTCAAGTATTCTCCTCCTCGATCTCATCAAAGGACATAATACTTATACCCGTATTTGGTTCTCTACTTCTAACTTATATTCTGTGAATATCTCAAAAGGTTCGGACTTGCGTTTCAACAGGAACATAGGTCTGAATCTTGAAAGATCATCAGAGAATGTAATGAAGTACAAAGAACCGGTCTTGGCATGTGTAGACAGGGGACCTTACATACATCAACATGTATCATCCCAAGAGTTCACTAACTCTTTCTCTGTTTCCAATAAACAGAGCTAGTGTCATTATATCTTTGTGACATGACTGGCAAGTTTCACAAGATGTAGATTCAAACTGATTTAAATATGCATCTACATGTAACTTCAGCTAGTCGGGTCACATTGATCTGACCTAGTCTACAATACCTTAAGAAGGATCCGTTCATTTCTGAACTCTTCCTCTTATGTGTGTTCCATATACTAAGAACTGTAGTTTGATTTAGAACATTAATGCTTTCAGATAACGTGCCTGAACCGATCAACTTTTGATATAGGAAATGTTCAAAACATTATCCAACAATACAGAATTTTATCATTTCTTTACTAATAAAGAGACTGATATGATTTTGTATATCAGGTTCGGTATCTAATAACATTCATTCAGAATCAATGTATCGGTAATACAGGGTGACAGTGACCAACAGACTTGGCTGCAACACTTGCCCTGTTTTCTGCCTCATGAAACTTATCACCCGTTCTCAGTTCTCTACCTTTCTGTAGCCCTATGTAACAGATTACATATTTGGGATCCTGATCTGGCATCACATACCCAGGACGTAAAGGACACTGAGAAACAGTTCTATATAATGAACACACCCGAAGATGATGCATCATATGCACTTTCTTCGTTTGGGCGGCACGGGAATTCTGGTAATCCCCAATTTCCTGCTCTGTCTTATAACAATTATAAGTTGGAGCGGGACCAACGTTCCCCAGCTCAGTATAACAAGCGGGTTCGGTCAATATTCCGTATTTTTATCTTGATTAAGGCGTGATATGGTCTCTACCTGGAGAGACAGAGAAGAAAACACTCAGCGTGCGCTCTTGCAAGAATAGATTGGTTATTATTTTATCTAATCAGGATGGCTCCCACTGCTTTTTATCAAATCTTCCTTCAAACCCTAAAAGGAAAGACTAGCCGGGATTAATTACACACTACAAGTTCGCTAATTTTTTAGCCAGGCCAGTGTCGGTACTTTGAGGGAGGTCCCCCGTGCATTCGCACGAACCTAATTAATGTAAACCTCGTTTTCCCAGAGGCGTAACCCCGTTGACACCTTTCTAGACACCTACTTGATCGGCTAATTGTACTGTATAAAACTCTCCCAGGAGTAACTCTTACTAGCAGCGGGTATCGGGATCCAACTATCTCATAGAAGGTATGCAATCTCATTGCAAATTTCAACACTTGAAATTCCCGATAATATTTTGCCCCTAGCTCGCTATGACCTTGACGCATGCCAAACAACCCATAGTCTGCTAGTCAAGTTCAACCCGTACATTTCTTGATTGAATTAAACCCACCCGCACGACCTTTGACGCATGCCAAACAACGCCGTACGAATACCCTAATCCAATCGCATCGTATGCTAGCAGATAAGCACTAGTTAGCTACCGTACACTACGCCTTGACGCATGCCAAACAACCGCAGCACGAATACTAACTAGTACTTATCTGAAATGACGGAGGGCTACGACAGGTTTTTCAGAAAACCTATTGCGTAATGAACTTGATATCGTTGTAGAATCAAATGATTTTGAAATGGAGTGGTTTTGAGGCTTTTCTAGTTTTGCTAAAGGAGTCACTCCCGGTGAAGGGATCGTCGGTCCTTTCCTCGTCGAATGAGGTGCGGGATATATCATATATATCACTGTGCAAAGCAAAAACTCTTAAAAGCAATCAAAAGACAAACCGAGTGTGTAGCATCTGCCAGTTATTGCTAAAGGAGTCACTCCCGGTGAAGGGATCTCGGTCCTTTCCTCATCGAATAAGGTGCAGGATATATCACATATACCGCTGTGCAAAGCAAAAACTGTAGCTACCTGTTTTATTTTGAAATTCGATTCTACAACATCTTAGGTTTCTTTTATTTCATTAATCACATTAATGAAGTCCCACCATTTAAGTACCTAAACATCACAGATAAATACGACGTACACTTATGCCATCCGCATTCGCCTCGATGTCCCCTCGTGCACCGTTAGGTTAGGTAACTAACGGCAGAGCGGGGCAGGGCTAGCGCGGGTGTAAAACATAAGTAACGCCTATATAATATATCATATATACTATATACTGTATCTATCACAGAACATCAAATGATCACATCACAGATATCGCAGCAGAAGAAACATATGAAATATTGGATATACTAGGACGTCCGTGTTTTCAATATGAGCCAGTATAAAACACGGATTCCACGGTCGTGATGAATAGCCAAACCCACACCCCTAGACCCCTACGAGAGCAGCAAGCAACCCTACCAATTCTGGAGTTAGGAGACCCGGACTCGACTCCTCGAGTTGGTCTCCCACTGGACTCCAGTACCCGGTTACTTGTGCTCCCCTCCTTGGGTCTATCCTAGTGTGGAAAAGTAAATAATATACAAACAGTGACAACTTCCGCAACCTGGAAGTGCCCCAATAAAAGAATATTACATACAGGTTTTTATGTGAGATGAGTGTTTTTCATTTTCATATACAATGTGCACAATCCAAGTGAGAAAATCCATTTAAAGTGAACCAATACTAGTTAATGCAAAGTAATATATCAAATATATAATTATGCATTAAATCATTAAATCAACACTTGATTCAATGACCCGGTCATGTCGCACACAACCGACTAGTATTCAATGTATCGGCTTATCGATTCAACGCTTGAATCGATAACTAGGTTATATCGCATACAACCATTCGATACATTCATCGCGAGAATAGAATACGGTATCACATACACGCATTATTCTCGGTCCCGCACATATCTCATATGCGCTCCTATTTCGTTTCGCTTGAGCCAGGAAACCTCTGTGTAGGACTCTAAAGACTCGTCAATACGCCGGCAGCAGGCGATGATCATATCAAACACCCACAAGCCGCAAGCGGTCTGCTAAACGTAACGGCCACCCGGGTATTGAGCGATCTGAAGATCGACGAGCAAGCCCGCTCACACTCCAGTGAATCCAACCAGTAACACTACCGTACAGTCCGGTCTGATCGTCTGATATGTCGCATATCTCGCCTAGGGGTGGTAAACGTCAGACCCCAATAGCTTGATAAGTCGTGTCGATATGAGGTCTATAACTATTCGAGAAACTACTGGTAACACTTACCAGTAAATCTCAGCAACCCTGGCCAGGGATTTCCTGTTATAGCCAATCGAACACAGCGCAACATCAACTCCCTATACCGGGAGAGACGAATCCCTTCCTATCGCTCATTGCCTCCATGTGATTCGGGACTGTACCCAAAAACCACCGTTTTGCACGCCCTCTTGGACGTGGTAAGATGGAAATCAAAGCACAGTGGGAACCACACAAGACTCTATGACGATCTCGGGTCAACAGACTACTCTGTACCAGTGTCACCAGAGAACTGCCATCTGACGTGAGGTATTGTACCATCTGGGAGTTCTCGGCGAGTCCGTCCAGTGTACCCAGTCTCTACTGAGCACCCGTATATCATCTCTGATGTCAAACACCAATGGATATGGGATCATCCATCGCCCATCTGTATGGGTCGAGAAGGTATACGCTAGTCTACTCTGGTATATCGATGCCCCGTCTCGATACACCCACGACTAGGGACTGTGAATGATGTACTTATGGACTACCATGTCCCCACTAGTATGATCCGCATCATAGTCCAGGTAGTCAAGTACACATCCTAAGGGCTTTACCAACATGTAACAGAGAGACAATCAGTATACACGTTAAGGTAAAGAGTAACCAGATAGCATACTATCATGTCGAGCAAGAAAGTCCTCCCTATATATGTCCCAGCATCCACTACAATATACATCCTATGTACAGTAATGGCCTCTAGGGCATACATATAACTAACACCTTGAAGGAATGCTGAAGCCGCGCCTGACTCCAAGAATTGGTAGCGATAATCAAAACACTCAGGCCCAGCCGTCAAAGTCTTCGAAGAAGAAGAAGAAGACCAAAAAGCCCGTGAAGCCTGATGACAAGCGCACGGACCTGCAAAAACATATTGACGCGCTGGAGGAATATAACCAGAAGACGCGAACCCCGGTCACACTCCAAGAGTTTCTCAATCACATCCTTGAAGATAGAGATGGCGATGAAGATGAAGGAGAAGACTCGTTAGACAAACCTGAAGATTATGTGGTAAGCTGCCACGTGATCTCTCACTCGTCAGTAGATGGTGAAGAAGCTCCTGATACAGAGAAACTGCGGGCAGATCCCGAACCGAAATTCCTAGGACCGTCAGACGAGATGATTGACGTATTCCTGAACGAAGCTCTTCTGAAAAGCAAAGCTGATCAGGAGCGTGAAATCGCCGTATACGAAAAAGCCAAACGTCGGCGACTGAACGAAAGGATTGAAATACCCCAATCGGATAGGAGCACTTCGGCCACCAGCAAAAGCAGGTTCAAGACAAGAAAAGGGTTCGCCAAAGCCATATCGACGGGAATGAAGCTGCCACCCTCCGAAGGAAACACTCCTGATAGGATACACCTTAACGAAGAGGATGCATATCCAAACTACTACTTGTACCATCGGAGGACCACACACCCTACTGAAGAATGCAACGCCTTTAAAAATTGGTGGCAGGGATACGTTGCTCACCGGCATCATTTCAAGCGGATGAAGCGCAAAACTCGTCGGGAACAAAGAAGCATGACAGATGAGCATAAAAGAACTGCCGGTGAATGTCACATGGTTAATTCTGGGGATCGCCAGTTCTCACCTTCGGGAGTGATTCTGATGAAGAAATAGCCCTCGGCCCTCTCTTCAAGGAATCCATCTCTGAAGCAGAAGAGACGAAGACCTGCGAGAACATTCAGCTGCGCAATCGCACGTTACCCGAAAAGAATCTCGGACCCGCAAACAAGGGATCGAACAAAAAGGATAAGGGGAAAGAAAAGGTCCCTGAGGATATCACCCTCGATGACCGAGTCGTTGAAGAGCTGGCAGCCAAGGACCTGCCCCAAAAAAACAAGGTAGATTACAACGTTCTGGCACACCTGAGGAAGATACTCTCGCAGCTAAGCATTCTCGATGCCCTCCTACTATCTAAAGAGGCAAGAGATTCTTTGATCAAGGCACTACAAGAGCCCGAGCAATTCCAAGCTTTCCTTACCGAAGAAAAGATGAAGGACGAGATGGAAGAAGTGCACACAGCTGACATCACTTTCAGCGATGAAGATCTCCTCCTCGGAACGTGTGAGGATAACCATCCCCTATATGCCTCCCGGTATTTCCATGACATTAAGATAGGGAAGATCTTAGTTGACAATGGGTCCTCTGTCAATCTCCTAAATGTTAGGGTGCTAAAAGAAATCTGTATGAGTGTTCAACATCTCGCTCGGGATAAAATCACTATCTCCGGGTTCGACTCCCAGTTATCACGGACACTCGGGTCTGTGATACTGACGCTACGTTTTGGGCTGCTCGCTCTAAAATCACTATCCTCTGGTGCTAACCACTCCGGTCAAGGGAAAGCCTCTCATTCTGTATACAACCGCCCTTGAGGGTTCCTTAGGCGCGCTATGGGCACAAGAAAACAACCAAGGGAAGGAGAGAGCCCTCTAGTATTTGAGTCGAGTTCTCCTGGGGGCAGAAAACAATTACTCCCCCATTGAAAAACACTGCCTGGCGTTGATCTTCGCGATAACGAAGTTCAGGCACTATGCGTTGGCGCATGAAGTCCATCTCATATCAAAGGTGGATCCTCTCAAATATTTGATGTCAAGAGCCATACTAACAGGGCGGCTCGCTAAATGGGCCCTACTCTTAATGGAATTCTCGATAACTTATCAACCTCTCAAGGTAGTGAAAGGCCAGGCCATCACCGACTTCCTCGCTGAGCATCCGATACCTACCGACTCACCTTTAAATTGTGAATTGCCAGACGAGCACGCGTTTGACACAATCGACGGGGAGAAAGGAGAGAGTAACACCCGGTGGGAACTCTACTTCGACGGGGCATCTTCCATGAAGAAGCGAAAGCACAGCTCCCCCATAATCAAGTCTGGGGTAGGCCTCATCTTCGTGACTCCACAAGGAGGGATAATGCGCTTTGCCTTTTCCCTAACAGAGCCGAGGACAAACAATGAAGCCAAATATGAAGCTTTGATAGCAGGACTTGAGATCGCTATCGACATGGGGATCGAAAACCTCCTCATATACGGAGACTCCCAGCTGGTCGTTAGCCAAGTAAACGGCGATTATCAAACGTGCAAACCAGAGTTAGTGAAGTACGGCGAGAGAGTGCAACAATTGCTGATTCAAATCCCTGCCTACACCCTGGAAAGCATACCGCATGCGGAAAATAGCAAAGCAGATGCGTTAGCCAAACTTTCTAAAGAACTGGCTGACAAAAATCTCGATGACGTGAGGATCGTTGTGCAAAGTCGTCGGGTTCTCGCACCGGCAGAAATATATCCGGAGTCGTTTGAAGGAAATGAAGCAACCAAGCAAGCGGCCCTACAGATAGAGGACCAGGAAAATGTCAAGGATTGGAGAGAAGTCTTTATAGACTACTTCAAATCCTGTCATACACCTGAAGATGCGTCCTCAAGACATCAGCTCATGAAAAGAGCTCTTTCTTTTGCCTTTGTCAATGATACACTGTATAAGAGATCGTTCGACTCTCTGTGGCTAAGATGACTGGGACCAGAAGAAGCGAGGAAAGTCGTCCAAGAAACTCACGACGGACTCTGCGGATCTCATCAAGCCGGGCCAAAGATGAAGCTGAAGATCAAAAGAATGGGCTACTATTGGCCCACGATGATTCAGGACTGCCTTGAATACGCGAAGCAATGCCATTCGTGCCATATTCATGGAGAGTTCATCCACCAGCATCCAAATCCGCTACATCCAATGGTGGCTAGCTGGCCATTCGAAATGTGGGGAACTGACATAATCGGGCCCATTGAACCAGCATCGTCCAGAGGACATCGATTCATATTGGCGACAAATGATTACTTCTACAAATCGGTAGAAGCAATACCGCTAAGAGAAGTTAAGGCGAAGAATATTTTTCATTTCTTCAAGACACATGTCATCTATCGGTTCGGCACTCCGCGACGGATTATCTCCGATAACGGGCTTGGCTGGAGGAACTTTCTTCCGAGTATCATCGTCAATGTTTTCTTAACCCACTTCCCCCTTTGTTGTAATAATTTGGAGATTATGTGCTTTTTCTTTTGCTCTGTAAGGTTGAGGAGCCGAGAATACCTCTGAATAAATTCTTAATAAATTTTCTTTGGCTTAAAGATCTCTCATTGTTCGTGATTACGAAACATCGAACATCATTGCTCGTGGGCACCCCGAGGAAGAGTTAGACTCAGGTCGGCTGCTCTTTGAGCATGCCTGGGTACTTGTCCGGAGAAAGCCCGTGGCCGGATGCTATAAATTCCGTGTTTTGTCGGGCGGAGGAGTGCTCGTATTGAGGGAGTGCGGCGGGTAGGGACTACCCTCCAGCACTAAGGCAGAGCAGGAATCTACTCGCATGAGAACTCAGCTTAGAAATTTTAGTTGACACAAAAGTGAATTTTATTATTTGAAAGGGTACAATTTCTTCTGTACAATTTAAGCTTTTCGACATTATATGGCCGAGGAAAATCATGCCCTCCGGAGTCTTGGAGACAGTAGGCTCCGCCGGGTAATATCTCCGTCATGAGGAATGGCCCGTCCTATTTCGGGGAGAACTTATGCAGCTTCCCTTGATCCATGAATTCGTTTCGCCGTAAGACCAAGTCTCCTATCTTGAAGGCTCGATTTGGTCTGGTGTTGATAAGTGGCCATCCTGATTTGTGCCCAATCTCTTTTTTCCATTAAGATGTCTAGGTTGCTTCGTAGAGCCAAGGTGTTAGTTTCGTCGTCGAAGTGCTCGACTCGATAACTAGGCAATCCAATTTCCGCGGGGACCATTGCCTTGGTGCTGTAATAGAGGCTAAACAGGGTTTCCCCTGTAGGTGTTTTTCTTGACGTTCGCAACGCCCATAGTACCCGGGGCGGTTCCTCGACACAGCTGCCCTGTCTTCCCTCCAGGAGGGCTCTGAGTCCACGGATGATGCCTCGGTTCGCTATTTCGGCTTGCTCGTTGTATTGGGGATGTCCGACCACGGAGAACTTCATCACTATGTGATAGTCATTGCAAAATTCTCTAACTTTGTTATTTTCGAAGTTGGTTCCATGGTCGGTGACGATGCACCTTGGGATTCCGAATCGGGAGATTATATTATTTTGTAGGAATTTTATCGTAGAGGCAGCGTCCGGTTTTCTGATCGGCACGGCTTTTATCTATTTTGTAAAGTAGTCTACAGCGACAAGGATGTATTTATGGCCGCCCGTGCCGGTGGGGAGTTGGCCCACCATATCCATCCCCCACTGCGCAAACGGCCAAGGGGAACTTCGTGGCGTTAGTTCGGTGGCGGGGAGCCGAGGGACGCTACCAAAGAGCCCACAGTTCTTGCATCTTCTGACCAGCTTTCCTGCATCTCGATGTATTGTCGACCAGTAATACCCTTGCAACAATGTCTTTTGAACTAGGTTGCGGGCCCCTTGGTGTGCCCCTTCGACCCTTTCGTGTATTTCTCGTAGGACGTATTCTTCTTCGTCAGGAACGACGCATCGGAGTAGAGATTGTGTGCACGACTTCTTGTATAGGTTTCCTTTGCTCTACACGAAGTGGCGAGATTTCGTTCAAAGACGGCAAGCCTTGACCCGGTCCTCAGGGAGTACTCCGTCCTTTAGAAATTCTACTATGGGTTTTCTCCAATCCGCGGCATCCCCTCGAGTTATGTAGACCTGGAGTGTTACATCTTCCTCTTCCACGCTGGGTTATGGCAGGAACTCAAAGAGGATGTTTCTTTTGTGATTGGCCGAATAGGAAAAGGCGAGTTTGCTCAGAGCGCCAACCTTGGCGTTCAAGTTTCTGGGAATTTGTTCCACTTGGACCTCGTCAAAATTTTTCCGAAATCTTTTTACCTCCGCCAGGTACTTTATCATTAGTGGTTCTCGGATTTCGAAACGCCCGGTCACTTGGCCGACGACTAGCGCAGAGTCGCTGCGTATCCTCATCGTCTTTAGCCCCACGCCAGAGGCGATTCATAGCCTTGCCAAAAAAGCCTCATATTCTACTGCGTTGTTTGACGTCTTAAAGCCAAGACTCAGAGAATATTTTATCTTTGCCTCATTCGGGCCGCAGATGATTAAACCGGCTCTACTCCCGTCCTCTGTGGAGGATCCGTCCACGTAGAGTACCCAATCCGGGATCGGATCGAGCGTCTCCTTGACTGAGGGTTGCGGGTTAGGGCTCCGTGCTGATGCTCCTTCCTTATTGGGAATAGTTCATTCGGCCATGAAATCGGCTAAGGCTTGTGCTTTGATAGCTTGTCTTGGTCGGTACTTGATGTCGAATTGGGACAAATCCCACCTCCATTTCTATAAGCGGCCCGACGATTCGGGAGAGCTGAGGATATTCCCCAAGGGTCGTTCCGTGAGGACGGGGATCGTGTGTGCCTGGAAATAGTGCCGCAGTTTCCTGGAGGTGACGACGAGTGCAAGTACTATTTTTTTATGGCCGGGTATCTGGTCTCTGCGTCCTTGAAAACATGGCTGACGTAGTAGATCGGTCTCTGTATACCTTCAGATTCTTTGATGAGTACTGTGCCTGCAGCCATATCGGAGATGGCTAGATATAGTAACAACTCATCCCTCTCAACCGGTCGGGTGAGAAGCTGCGGGTCGCCAGGTGTGCTTTGATTTGCTCGAAAGCGTTTTGGCATTCCTCGGACCATTCGAACTTGGAGATCTTCCTTAAGGCTTTGAAGAAAGGCAGTCACCTTTCTTTGGATCTGAACATAAAGCGACTCAAAGCAGCTACCATACCGGTGAGTCGCATGATATCAACATTGCTCTTGGGTGTCGCCATGTTGATGATGGCCCCGATTTTCTCCGGGTTCGCCTCGATTCCTCTGTGGGTAACTAAGAATCTAAGGAATTTCCCGCTTGTGACGCCGAACGCACATTTGGTTGGATTCAGCTTCATCTTGTACTTCCGCAGGACGTCGAATGTTTCGCCGAGGTCTGTAGTGTGCCCGGCTGATGAGGTGGACTTTACGAGTATGTCATTGATGTAGACTTCTATGTTTCTCCAAATTTGGGGTTTGAATAGTTTGTTGACCAACCGCTTGTATGTGGCTTCGGTATTCTTGAGGCCAAAGGGCATTACCCTGTAGCAGTAGACCCCCCCGATCAGTGGTGAAGGCGGTTAGCTCTTCGTCGGCCGGATTCATCCGGATCTGATTATAACCAGAGAAGGCATCTATGAAGCTTAGTAATTCATGTTCCGCCGAGCTATTTACTAGCTGATCAATTCTTGGGAGTGGGTAGTTGTCTTTGGAGCATGCCTTGTTTGGATCAGTGAAATCGACACACTTGCACCATTTCCCGTTCGCTTTCTTGACCATGACCACGTTTGCCAGCCAATCCGAGTAGTCCAGGTTCTTGATGAAGTCGGCCGCGAGCAGTTGGTCCACTTCCTCCTCTACCGCTTTTTGCTTCATTGGCGCGAAACTTCTTTTATTTTGTCGGATTAGCCGGGCTTTCGGGTCGATCCCGAGCTTATGGGAGATCGCCTTAGGGTCGATCCCGGGCATGTCCGTTGGGGTCCAAGCGAACACATCGGAGTTGTTCCGTAGGAACTGGATCATGTCGTCGTGAGCGCCTCCTGTCAAGAGAGAGCTGATCTGGACAGTCCGGCCGTCAACTCCCTCCTTGAGAGGAATTCATACTAAAGCTTCCACCGGGGCGACTCGAATTTCTTTTTGGTCGTCGCATGTGTCCAGGGACCCCTGAGAATCGTGCACATTTTCAAAATCGTCAACCTCTTCCTTAGTGGGAGATGTTGAGGTGAGACAGAACCTGGCGGTTCGCTGGTGTCTATAGGCCCGGCCTACCTCCCGTTGTCCAAAGGAAACTTGAGCGCGAGGTGATAGGTTGAGATCTGAGCCCAGAGGGCGTTTAGGGTTGGGCGTCCCAGGAAGATGTTATAGGACGACGGGATCTTAGTAATGAGAAAGTTCACTGGTATGGTTCGCGTTCGGCCTGCTTCCCCGATGCTGAGAGGGAAGGTGATCGATCCCTCGGCCAAGACGGAATGGTTCGTGAACCCGGAAAGGATGTGGGAGGTCAGTTGGAGTTCGGCTTTAATCACATACACTGGAAACAATCGTAAAATTGGTTATCCGCCGAGTTCCCCGAGTTGATCAACATTCTCCGAATCTCGTATCGGTTAACCCGGGCTGTTATTACAAGGGGATCATTGTGCGGGAGTGATATGCCGCGGAAGTCTTCGTCGGTGAAGGTGATCGAATCGTCCTTCTTGTATTTCTTCTGGGGCGGATCACTCAAGGCTATGACCGGCCGGAGGCGGCTGGGGCCTCCGTTGCCCGGAGCCGAACCTACTAAGACAACCATGATCTCTTCGATTGTGAACTCCCCAGGAGGGGGTTGGTCTGTTTGCTCCCGATATTCCTGCCGCTTGTCTTACAGGTATTTCGCCAGGTGACCGGAGCGAATCAGTTCTTCAATATAGTCACGGAGTTGTTTGCAGCTCTCGGTCGGGTGTCCCTGCGACCTATGGAAGGCGAAGTACGGGCCACCGCTTTCCTGGCCTCTGAGTAGCTGGTGGGAGTTTAAAGAACCTTTCGCCCTTAATCTCCTTTAGTAGCTCGGTCTGGGAGACGTTCATGGGAGTGTACACATGAAACTTAGGAGAATAAGGTTTTGGACGGTCGGTTTTCTTTATCTCTTCTCTGTCCCGCCTTTTTCGGTCCTTTTGGTTGCCGCGGGTATGTTGGCGTTCACCTCCTACTCAAGTTGGATTTATCGCTCAGTCCAGGCTTTTACTTCGGCTATGGTCTTAAGTTGCGCTAATGTAAAAGAGTGGAGCCACTTTTTGTGCCTAAGACCCGACCTCAAGACGGTGATAACCGTTTCGTCGCGGTGCTTGGGGACTTCTAGGAAGGCATTGTAGAAGCGGGTGACGTAACCCTTGGAGGATTCCTTGTCCTCGCTCTTAATGGTGAACAAGAAGTTGGCCGTCTTTTTCCACCGTCGGTTACCGATGAAGTGACCGAGGAATTGAGTGGCCAGCTCATCAAAGGTTGAGATCGAGCATGGCGCAAGCCCAGGGAACCAATCCCGGCCGCCTGTATGAGGGTGGTGGGGAAGGCTCGGCACTGAGCTGCATTTGAGTTGTCTTGGAAGCTCATGTCCGCCGTAAACGTGTCCAAGTGGTCCTTCGGGTCGGACTTCCCGTCGAAGAGGGCCACTTTGGGCGGTTTGTTCATGGACGAGACCTGCTCACCTAGTCGCTGCACTCTAAAGGGTCTCGTGAGCGAATCAGCAGAGTACTCCACCACTCCTCCGACCGAACGGGTATCATGTCACATGTCTTCAATTTTTTTGAGGGCCTCGATTCGCTGTTGGTACCCCAAGAATTCTCTACAGTCGGAGTGCCTTCTATCTTTGCTCCGGGCTTGTGCGATGGAGCGGTTTCGGCTTCACTCTATCACGTTCCATAAATCTTTGGGGTGGAACTTTCGAGGCTGGCCCCAATGAGTGTGTTGACGTCGGTCTTTCCTGGAATCATGCAATCTGACCGATGTCTCTTCGGGGGGCGAGAGAGCGCAGCGGGCGTTGAAGCGATTGCCCGGTCTCCCCTGAGATCTCGGTGTCGAACTGTCCGGTGTCCAATGGGTCATGGAATCATTCATCGTTTGTAGGCTGTGACTGCCGGAATCGGCAAGCTGATGTCCGGTGTCATCAAGATAGGCATGAGCGAGGTCGAAGGCCCGAACGTGCCCTTTCGCCGTCTCACGCACGACATCATTCCGGGAGGTAGGGACGGTGGTTTGGCAGGCGTGGCTGGCCGTATGAACAAAAGTGAGCGCGTCCACCATCGCCATAAGCCTGTCGATCCGCACTGATAAGACGCCATCGATGTTGGGAGGTGGAGTGGAATCGCCCCCGCCTCCGTTGTGGAGGACGGGACGGCTCGTGCCGGGATCGTTGCGGTTATCGCTGGTCAACGAATCGAAGGTGGAGGATCAACTTTTTGGGTGGAAAAGCTAGAACTCTTCCCACAGACGGGGCCACCTGATGGAGGTTGAAATCTCTCAGATGTGGACCTCCGTCGATCTTGCGGTCAGCGGGGCTGAACGGTTGAGATTGGGTATGAGAATTGAATATGTGGATCTCAATGGGTCGTAGGATATTGTTGATGCCGAGCTACCTGCAAGGGAAGTCCCGGGATGGGAAACCATCATAGGACCCTCCGACGATCAAGTACCGAGGAATATTGAGGCATAATAGCGGCGTATTGGATTGAGTTCGACGTACCCGAGTCGTCTAGGGGTTTATATAGTGGTCGCATGGAGCGATCCGATGTGTGATTCTCGCCGTCCGTTACGTCCCCGCTTCACGTTCGCGTTGATGGCAGGAAGCGTTCATTAATGGCGAGATACGCTAGCGTGGGATGCGAGACGTGGAGCGATGGAGACCTCGTCGTGGCGAGATACACGGAACCGTTATGGAGGTGCTCGGACTCCGTGCTCTTGGCAAAACAGGGATGCCGAGGAATCTCGGACATAGGATAGTTCGGAGATGAACAAGTGAGTTGAGAAGTCTCAGCTATCGGATACCTTGGGGATGAGATATTGGCTGGCGTTCAGACGAAGGGGGAACGTACTCTGGGAAGGTCTTCTGAAAGGTCGGGTGCCATCTCGGAGGCGAGGCACCGAGGAATGTCCCCAATGCATCATATTTATTCCAGTTCCATAGCCCTCAGGAATCTAGCGAGCTTACGTGGATGACACGTCATCCGTTACATGTCGTGATCCGGGGAATTCCCACTTATGACTATCATCAAATCTTAACCTAAATTAAAAAGATGAAAAGAATGAAGTAGCCCCATCTAAATAGCTTTGGCTTTGGAGCTGACAAATATAACCGAGCATCCAATAGTTTGGGATCGGCTCACAGAGATCTAACTATAATTTATGCTTATTGTCAACCGCCTAATGCAGACCATCTTCATATATCCTGGTTTGGGACAGACACTAAGAAAGCAAAATGATAACATAGAGTTTTAAAATCCACTCAAGCCTTACTTTATCGTTCTTTTTATTCAAGCTTACATTTCTCTAAATCTTAATGATAACTCCCACAAAGCATGTGTGTTTGGCATGTTTCCAATTAGAATGATAGAACGCTGTCATATTTTTTTGGTGTGCTACCACAAATCCAAAGCAAGAATTTAAAATTTGGCCAGGCTCTATATCCTATTACAGCTCCTAAATTTCATTGCTACCGACAATGCAAAGCATAGATTTCTCTATAAGACACATGATTCAATACACCAAGTAAACACGTTTTTCTTGAATCCCTAAATATATTGCAAAATTGAAAGTGGAAAATTGTTTTGGTTTAAGCTACATGAATGCTTTCCATCATTAGAAAATCCTTTCAAAGGGAGGGTTAGCAAATGGTCCAATCGGCCCATACCTGTCCAAATAAGTGGGCTGATGGGTTGGTTTCGGTTCATTCATTAATTAGACCGAGCCCTATTTGCATGCATTAGGACTTTGGGGTCTTTCCTTATATATACATGAGATGTCTTCTAGGGTTTGCTAATCAATTAATTAATCTAGAGAGATGAGCAAAAGAAAACCTAGGATTTCTTAGCTACCATATTCTTAGCTCTCCATCATAAAGGTTCATCCTCTTAAGCTAGTCTCGGGAGAATACGAAGAAGCTTCTCGCCATCATTGGTATGGTCGCTCTTAGATTTGAGGTAATAGTTCTTATGATGGCGATTATAATCCTTAAATGAGGTAATAGTTCACATGCATGCGATTATAATGATTGAGGGAGGGCCTATATGAGTAGAACAGTCTTACTTGAGATGATGGTATGCTATCTTGTTTGACTTTATCATCATGTACATGTATTATGTTGTATTACAGATCACTATTATATGTTGATAGAGCTTATAGGATTCTTACTTGATTATCAGTATTATGATGGCGATCATATACGTGGGAGCTGGATGGACCACATGCACATCCTTAAATGTTTCTAGTTGAGGGAGTATCAAGACTGGGTATCGATACTTCGGAGTAGACTAGGGTATACTTTTCGAGACTCTGACGAGGGGCAGTGGCCGGTCTCACAAGCCATTGGTGTCAGTTGGTCACCTAATATAGTATACAGGTACTCACTGGAGGTGAGTATACTGGACGGACTCGCCGGGAACATGCTAGATGGTATTATACCTATTGTCAGATAGCAGTTCTCAGGTGATATGAGTACAGATTAGTCTGTCGACTTGAAATCGTCATCTGTCTCATGTGAGTTCCCACTGTGCTTTGATTACTACCTTTCCACGACTCAAAGGAGTCATGTAAATAGGTTTTAATTGGGTACAGTCCCGAACCACATGGAGGCAGTGAGCGGATCATCGATGATTCGTCTCTTCTGGTATTGGGGGTAGATATTACGCTGTGAACGGGTGGCTATCATCATAAATTCTTAGCCAAGGTGGATAAGATTTATTGATTTGGATTAGTTGTTTCTCAGCGGGTGATGGGCTTCACACCGACACAAAATATCGTATTATTAGGGGTCTGATTTTATCCACCCCCTAGACTCAATATGCGATACTCTTAGATGAACAGACCGGACTATATAGAGATTGTCACAGACAGGTGCAGTAAGGGTACAAATGAGTTTGCTCGTCGGCATTCCTTTCGTTTAATATCTGGATAGCCGTTACGTACAGCTAGTGTCGCTGACGTGCTTGTGGTTAAACAAACTGCCAGTGTATTGACGAGTCCTTAAATTCCCACACAGAGAGTTTTCCCGGTTCAGACGATATGATATAGATGATGCATATTGGTACATACAGGAGTTCGATTAAATATGTGTATAGGCTACACGGACTTTAATCGGATGGTTGATAATACTAGCGGTTTAGGATTAAACCGGATTATTAAATCAAGTTTTGATTTAATAATTTATATATATATATATACATACATATATATATATATATATAATATATGTATTCTAGTATAATTGTTCACTATTCATTTTCTCTCTTGGCTATTCGTATTTTTATACGGATACGTGTATATGTATTTCGATATGTATACCGGGTTGTATTCCATATTTATATAGAATTTGTTCTAGAAGATAGACATCTCATTTGTGAATATTCATTTATGAATATTCCTAAAATGAGGTGGAGGGTGAGGTGGCATTGAGCATGGTTGAAAACATGTAGAGAGGAATGAGCTTCATTATTTTATTGCTAAATGTTATGATATTTTGTATGGTTGCAAAATAATTGAAAAGCCATTCTATTCTTTTCTATTCTTCATTCTATCATTCTCTCATATCTTCTTGAATTGTTCATGGCTAGTTTTTCTCACCTCCTCCTCCATTTTCTACTCTTGCTCTCTTGAGATTAGTTTTGAGAGAAAAAAATAGTGGAAAATTTCTGCATCCCCACTCTCCATTCTTAACGAGCTTGGAGCGTCGTTTGCTTCATTAGGTGAAGCCAAATCTTAGATCGGTTCTCTCGGGTGGATCATCTTCGACGGAAGAGGACCAACTTGCAAATACGATCCTGAGTTCTTGAGAGCATGCTAGAGTCCAATCCAATTGGAGCTCTTGAAGAAAGTTTGCGGATGTGAGTATTGCTAACATAGTAGATTAGCATAGCTCACTAGTTTTTGTTAGGAAGTTCTAACTCTTTACTTTGATTCATGGTTTTGGAAATTTAGCAAACTAGAAATTTTTGAAATCCATGTTGCCATTTTCTAAAATTAGCTCGCTGGTATACTTCAGTTCTCAACAGTGGTATCAGAGCCAGGTTAAAGGCTAGACTTGTTTATATTAATTTAGAATTTCGATCGACGAAATTTTCCAAATCACATTTTCAAAACTTTGCTTGCCGTTCGAATTTCAAAGTTGGTCAATTTTTTTTTGAGACCTTTAAAAATATGTTCAGGCAAAATTAGAGCTAGGAAAAAAATTTGGGCACCTAAGGCCAAAATTCGACCGCTAAACAGCCGCCAAATATGCTCATTGGCCGCTGATCCATTACCAAATTTTGGCTACAGTGCCTCAAATTTTTTCTGAGACTCTAATACATGGAAATATGATTTTTGGAATATTTGGTTTTGGTCCAGATTTGTTTGTGTACTGGTTTGTACTTGAGGCCAATGCGGAAAGTTTTAATCGATCAAAATTTTAAATTCGTATTTTCAGTGCATTTGTTTCTGCGACCATGGATATCATAGCACGGTATAATCCGACTGGTTGCTATATGTATAATCAGACGGGTTTACGAACATGATATTCACCTTGATATTCTGTGTTGCTCTGTGCTTATGGTTGTGTTGGATTTGTCGCGATGGATAGCCCAGAGTATGTAGTATTAGATTTTATTCTCTGTTTTGTAATGTAAATTCATATTGCGTGGCGAGCGTCCGACATGTGGACTACCGTCATTGCGGCTTATATATTATTCTTTGGGATGCGTCCTGATTGCGGACGTAATCACCGTTGTATATTCAGATTTTCATTACATGCACAATGATTACCCTGCGACGGAGTGCTCGAGTAGCCAGGTTCTAGAGGGAAACGTGCCTCCATCTCATGGCGTTGAGATCGGGGTGTTTTACTCTAGAATTGGTAGGCTATTCGCCGCATTCGTAGGGGGTATAGGATTGACCCGCGGAGGGATGCCCAAGTCACCAGATTTCGGAAGTGCTGGATGGCCTACTCACTTCGTTGATTGTGGTTGCCTCGCTTCTGGGATTGGCGGGTGGCTTGCCGCACTCATAGGGCTCTAGGGTCTGATACTACAGGCTATCAACAAGATCGGGGAAATTACATTTCATATTTGGCTCCATTGAAATATACTTTTCCTAGATTATCCACATTTCCATACTGTGTTTGCTTCTGTGCTTTTGCTGTGATGTTATTTGATATCATGCGTGAGACGAATGTTGATATATATATTATATAATTAGTAGACGCTATATATATTTTGGATCCGCGCTAGTCCTGTTCCCGCCCTGCCGTAAGTTAAGTAACCTTTGTAGGGATTCCTTAGCACCATGCCTAGGATTTGGGTTGCATCACACATGCTATAATAAAAATTTAGAGGGTGCTAAACAATATCAACCATGAATCGAACCGGAAAATTAGGGTAACAATAACTAGTATCACATACTAACAAGTGTCTAACACTAAGAGGTGATTAATACAACCTTTGTAGACCTCCTCTTGTGACTCCTTGGATCAACTAGGGTTTGAACCAGTTCGCTTGAATCCTTCCAAGTCCACGACGATCCACCACTGAGTCCCTTAGCTCAAGCTCCTAGATTCACTTGATCTTTGAAGAAGTGGAGCAAACAACCTACACTAGTGGGCTAGACTAATACAGATTGGTGATGTGGGTTTGGATCTCACTAAAAATCCTTTTCTTTTTATGTTCTTCACTCACTTTCAAAAACCTAGAGAGCTTGAAGGAGAAGAAGAAGGAGAATGGCTAAACTTGACTCATGAGAGAATAATGAGCATAATCAAGAGAGAGAGAGAGTGGGGGTAATCTCATCCCTAACCATGGTTACAAAATATCTAGATATTTTGAGACTTGAGTTTAAGCAAAACCATGGGCTACAAAAACCATGGGCAATGAAACCATGGTTTTGACTTTAGTCAACACAAGAGAAGAGTGTAGAATAGTCAACCGTGATTTTATTCCCATTTTACTTTTCTCAATAATCAAAATATATAAATATGTTACCATGTGAGTCTTGAATTGTTATCACCAATGTATCATCAACCATGACACATGTATGCTTGCATGTGTGCATTCATATCAACATATACATACACTCATGCATGCATCATAAAGAAATATGTTTAAATAAATGAGCTAATGGACTTAATATTAAATCAACACTTGATTTAATAATCCGGTCATATTACATGCGACCCGTCCAATAGTAAACACCCGATTAAAATACGGTATCAAATACACGCATTTAATCGAGCTCCCGCGCATATCCTATATGCACCCCACATCTTTTCGCCTGAGCCAGGAAACCCCTTTGTGGGACTCTAAGACTCATCAATTCGCTAGCAGTAGGCAGTGATCATATCACATACCCACAAACCGTCAGTGGAACAAGCTGTACGTAACGGCTCTCAGGTATTGAGCGATCAAAAGAAATACAAGCGAACCCGTCAAAACTCTCGTCGAGCCAACTGGCAACACTTACCTTACAGTCCGGTCTCTTTGTCAGATATGCTGCATATCGAGTCTAGGGATGGTATCGTCGACCCCAATAACTCAATAAGTCATGCCGGTATATGGCTCATAACAGATCGAGAAACTACTGATAACACTTATCAGTAAATCTCATCAGCCCTGGCCAGGAACTTCCTGTTATAACCAATCGAGCATAGCGCAACATCAACCCCCAATACCGCGAGAGACGAAACCCCTCCTATCTCTCATTGCCTCCATGTGCCTCGGGACTTTACCCAAAATCCACCTGTTTGCACGACTCAGTAGAGCCGTGGTAGGGTGGAGATCAAAGTACAGTGGGAGGACACACAAGACTCTATGACGATCTCGGGTCTACAGACTAACCTGTACCAGTGTCACCTAATAACCGCTATCCGACGATAGATATAATACCACATAGGAGTTCTCAGTGAGTCCGTTCAGTGTACCCAGTCTCACTGAGCACCCGTATACAGTTTTTGGTGTCACAACACCAATGGATATGGGATCATCTATCGCCCATTATATGGGTTAAGTAATGTATATGCTAGTTTACTCTGGAATATCGATACCCCGTCTCGATACACCCACGACTAGGAACAATTCAAGGATATGCTTATAAATTACACATGTCCTACTAGTATGATCCACATCATAATCCCAGTAGTCAAGCAAATATCCTAAGGGTTTTATCAACATGTACTAAATGAGTAATATGAATGATCAAGTGAACATGTTAAGGTAAAGAACAACCAGATAGCATACCATCATGTCGAGCAAGAATTTCCTTTGAATATATATACACACACATACCGATACATTCACTATCATATAATGGCCTCCAGGGCATACATATATCCAACAACCTTACGGTGAAGACCCGAGACCATGTGGTGAATACGGATGGCATATATGTGCGTGCCTATTTTCATTTCTTTATGGCATGATATGATTAATAGATGGGATTGCATTAATTCTGATTAATGCAAAGAAAACAAATCTAAATAATATTGTTGGAATCAATTTTTGAAAACTGTAGGCGTTTTCTTTTGCTTTGCGTTGAGGTATTCAGTTAGGAAAACCCTGCACCTCATTCGATGAGGAAAGAGCCTAGATCTCTTCATAGGGAGTGATCTCTTTGGCAAAATTTTACGTGACTATAAACTACTCGGTTTTTTTTAAAACCATCGGTTTTCTACAAAACCGCTCATTTTAAAAATGCGGAGCCAAACCACTCATTTTCAAAACTGCTTGAGTTCCGTCAACGATATCGAATTCATTACGTTAAAGGTTTTTCGCCAAAAACCAGCTGTAACACTCCGTCATTTCCTATGAGTAGTGATTAGTATTCATGCTGCGTTTGTTGACTTTATCAAGACGTAGTGTATGGTAGCTAAGTGGTGTTTGTTTGTAGTATACGATGTGATTGGTTAGGACAGTCGTGCGGCCTTGTTGACTTCATCAAGGGCTTATGCTGATGGGTTTAATACAATCAAGATAATGATGGGTTGAACTTGACTAGGACTCTTTGATTTGTTGATTCCGTTAAGCTCACTAGAGTCCTACAGGTAAAAACCATATCAGGAATTTCAAATACAAACGAAACTTGCCAAGCCTGCGCATACCTTCTGGAGTGTGGTGACTTGAGTGGCTTCTATCAAGTTGTCACGCGATGATAGTTGGGTCCCGATTTCCACTGATGAGTATGTGTTACTCTTCGGATGATTTTCAGACGATCCCGACTAATTCTCCTTTTAGGATTTGAAGGAGAATTCGAGGAAACAGTGGGAACCATCTTGATTAGATAAAGTGATTAACCAATCTAATTTAGGTTAGAGTGCACGCTGAGTGTTTCTTTTCTCTCAATCTCACTCTCTCTCTCTTTGGCAGCGATCATGACCCGATCTTAAACTAAAACTCATGAACCAAGTTAACTGAATCTTCTTACACACTCTTTCTTTGAATTGTCATGATTCATGACAAAATCGCATATATCCCTGCCACTTCTACTTCCGCTTTCCATTTCTCCAGAACACTCCGTATCACTACGAAGATCCATATTGCTTGGGTATTCCATCGTATAGTTACATATGAACTCGAAGAAACTTGTTTCAGTTCGAGAAAGGATTCCGGTTCTGAAGATATTGAATAGGATTATTCGGTTGTCTTTTCTCTTTACCTTCTCTCAGGTTGTGAGGGCTCCTAGTATTAGGAGAGTACACCTATTACACTTATTGGATAGTTTTCTTTTAAACCTTAGGAAGGAGCCGAAAGGTAGGGAAGGAAGAAAACTAATTAGCCTAAGTGTGGTGTACAGAAGGTAAGAAATAAAGACATATAAAGGGATTGCAGTGAAGGTACGGAAATTTATGAGTATTGTCATGAATCTGGATAGTGGAAGATGCATTATTAGGAATACCCGGCTATCCCCTCGAAACATTTTCATGTTTCAGTTTTACTATGCGGTGTTAATTGAAAACTGCTTTCCCAATTAGTTTCATGACTCCACTGTATGTATTTACCAGACATAATTCTCACATCTGTATGGCGTTACAGATGCTGAGTGGGAGTAGAATATTGGGAATTGGGTGATTAGATCCTCAATATAAGAATTCTTTGTAATTGGTGATATTTAAAGAAGTCACCTGGGTTTTGCCTAACAACAAATATTTGGTTTTGAATATTCGTTGTTATGCACCAATTTCAAATTGATATATCTGTACGTTTATAAAGTGAGATATAACTTTTTGAAATTATGTTTATGACATTTACCTATATCAGTTGATGATTATGTAAGGTGCATTCAATAACGGTGTAACTCTTTTTAACCATAATACAGTTTCAACCTACGACGTACAGGGTTTGAGTTATTAAACTCATAGGACTTATACAAAATATTGTATGTTGTCCATTGTCCTTTAGGATAAGGGGTTGGTACTCGTACTATATTCCATATATTTATGACTTCTCTGGTTTTAGACATGCATTTCGTTGAAATACAATGTCCAAATTTTGATAAGTTATAGGTATAAGAATAAAGTAAAGAACCATATGTTGGAAGTATTAGGATTCTTCAAGCTGATCAAAAATGTAGATACTTATGTTAGGTACTCCGTCATAAGTAATATTATTGAGAACTTGATTCTCACTCAGGTTACTTATCCGTGGGTGCGCTCCTTGATGAGTAATACTGCATGGCCTTCTTCCATTTAGTTGATATGCACAGGAAACAGCTGCCTGATTTTTTGAATCTGGTTCCAATTAAATTAGTGCCTTTGTTTCTATATTAGATATAGAATGGATTCATGTCTTAACGATGTTAAGGTATATGGAGTTATCCGGCTTATACTTAAAAACAGAATTCGGATAAACTCAAGACACGTTTTAGTAATGGCAATTTGTGGGTTATCCCGGGTTTTGACGAAGGTTAACATTCTACCATTTGCAGGATCAATAGTTATATTGTTCTTGACTCACTACCCGGTTTAGTAAAATGAATTCTTTTCAGAAAACATTAGTGTGAGTATGGTATAACTAGAAGTGATTACAGAACCACAAACGGTTACTGAAAATTGGTAGAACCTAAAGATTGAATTAGATTCGATAATCCATTAGCCACTCTGCAGATTTGGAGGGTAATCTCAGCCACCCGAGAAATACTTCAGTCTCCTCAAAGATGGTTACAGGAAGGTTTTGATGAACCAAGCTTGCCATTACTGCGGTCCTAGACTATGAAATATGTCAGGTGGATGATTATAACGTTATTCTAAATTAGTTTTTGAAGTACACGTGTATATGACTCTGCCAGAGGATTGTTGTAATCGGTGGGAGTAGCGGAAGCGTAGTGGGCCAGTTGCTTATGTCTATAGACTAAAACAAGTATAGCGGAGAAAGATCATCTATTTTTGATATGACAGTCATAGAGTTTGACTTCATCAAAATAACAGATGGACCTGGTAAGAAGGTAGTAGGGAGTGATATCCTAGTATTTGGATGACGTGCTCCTTGATAGGAAGTGATGTTTCTATACTACGATCAGTTATACTGTGGTTGTCACAAGGTGTTTTCTCCACATAGGATCTAGACAAAATATCAGGGATTCTAGCGACTAGATCTATAGTTTTAGATCTAGATTTGGGAAGTGTCCTAATTCAGGTACTTTGACACTATTCTAAAAGAATGGACGACTCCTGGCATGGTGGTGTACACCCTCTCTAAAGAGATGTCTTTTAGACTGATAAGGAGAGGGATTTGCATGATTGACATATCACTTGCTTAGGAAATTAAGTCAATCATGAGATGTCAAGTACCACACCAGATATTGCTTTTTGCACTAGCTGCAATAAGCATATATTAATCCAATCCTAGAGAAACATTGGGAAGCAGTTATGAACATAAGAGGATGTTCTTGGTATATGGTAACAGCAGCCTCCTTCAGGAGGTGGTTATCATTTCAGGCTTCCAAGATGACCTAAATGACAGAGTGGCTGTGAGTGTTAATAGTTCTCCCTCTTCTGAGGTGCAGTATGTTGGACAGGGGGTCCAAGCGGATACTGAGGAAGTTATGACGAAGGATACTGATTAAATTCAGTGGAAGATACGGTCTAAGAAGTTTGTTTGATTTGGAGTTCATTTATGAACTTGGTCCCATCAGATATCTGACAAATTCTAAGATAGGTATTGCTCATTTCGGGTGATAGTATTTCTCCATGAAGTTGAGATATAGAGAGATAAAGATAGAAACATTGGAGCGGATCAACTCACTGAGGCTATTTCTCGAACGCGAATGTCTCGCTAACATGATTTGCGAAACTGATTAGTAGAGAAATTGGATGTCCGGTAGCACACGGGCTGTGAGTTTGTGACACCACAATAATTAGTCTTAAGTGCAAGTGGGAGATTGTTGGATATAGCGTCCTCTAGTCAATTATTGTAATCACAGGCAGGTGATTATGATGATTGAGGGAGAACCTATACGGGTAGAATAGTCTTACTCGAGATGATAGTATGCTATCTAGTTTGACTTTACCATCATATACATGGATTATGTGGTATTACAGATCACTATTACATGTTGATAGAGCCCATATGATTCTTACTTGACTACCAGCATTATGATGGCGATCATATATATGGGAGTTGGGTGGTCCACAAGCACATCGTTAAATGTCCTTAGTCGAGGGAGTATTGTGACTAGGCATCGATACTCCGGAGTAGACCAGTGCATACTTTTCGAGACCCCGATGAGGGGCAGTGGCCGGTCTCACAGTCTATTGGTGTCAGTTGGTCACCTAAGATAGTATATAGGTGCTCACTGGAGGTGAGTACACTGGACACTCACCGGGAACATACTAGATGTTATTATACCTATTGTCAGATAGCAGTTCTCAGGTGATATGAGTACATGTTAGTTTATCGACCTGAGATCATTATTTGTCTCATGTGAGTTCCTACCGTGCTTTGATTACTACCCTACCACGGCTCAAAATAGTCGTGCAAACAGATTTTAGTTGGGTACAGTCCCGAGCCACATAGAGGTAGTGAGCGGATCGTCGGGGATTCATCTCTCCTACTATTTGGGGTAGATGTCGCGTTGTGCATGGGTGGCCATCACCAGAAATCATTGGCCAAGATGGATGAGATTTACTAATTTGGATCAGTAGTTTCTCAGTGGGTGATGGGCTTCACACCGACACAAAATATCGCGTTATTAGGGGTCTGCTTTTATCTACCCCCTAGACCCGATATGCAATACTCTTATACGAACAGACCAGACTGTATGAAGATTGTGATAGAGAGGCTCAGTAGGGGTACGGATGGGTTTGCTCGTCGGCTTTCCTTTCAGTCAATACCTGGATAGCTGTTACGTACAGCTAGTGCCGCTGATATGCTTGTGGATAAACCCACCGCTAGCGTATTGACGAGTCTTTAGAGTCCCACATATAGGGTTTTCCCAGTTCAGACGATATGATGTAGATGCTGTATGTTGGTACATACATGTGTTCAATTAAATATGTGTATAGGCTATACGGACTTTAATCGGACGGTTGATAATACTAGCGGCTTAGGATTAAGCCGGATTATTAAATCAAGTTTTGATTTAATAATTTATATATATATTTTTAATATATGTATTCTAGTATTATTGTTCACTATTCATTTTCTTTCTTGGCTATTCGTATTTTTATACGGATACGAGTATATGTATTTCGATATGTATACCGGATTGTATTCCATATTTAAATGATTTTTTTTCTAAAAGATGGACACCTCATTTGTGAATATTCATTTATGAATATTCATAAAATGAGGTGGAGGGTGAGGTGGCATTGAGCATGGTTGAAGACATGTAGAGATGAACGGGTTTCATTATTTTATTGCAAAATGTTATGATATTTTGTATGGTTGCAAAATAATTGAAAAGCCATTCTATTCTTTTCTATTCTTCATTCTATCATTCTTTCATGTCTTCTTGAGTTGCTCAGGGTTATTTTTCCTCATCTCCTCCTCCTTCTACACTTGCTCTCTTGAGCTTACTTTTGAGAGAAAAATATAGTGGAAAATTCCTATATCCTTACTCTCCATTCTTAGTGAGCTTGGAGTATCGGTTTCTTCATTAGGTGAAATCGGAGATTGGATCGGTTCTCTCGGATGGATCATTTTCGTTAAAGGAGGACCGACTTGTAAACACGATATGGAGCTCTTTCGAGCATGCTAGAGTCCAATCCAATTGGAGCTCTTGAAGAAAGTTTGAGAATGTGAGTATTGCTAACATAGTAGATTAGCATAGCTCACTAGTTTTTGTTAGTAACTTCTAGCTCTTTAGTTCGATTCATGGTTTTGGAACTTTAACAAACTAGAATTTTTTAAAATCCATTTTTCCATCTTCTAAAATTTGCTCGCTAGTGTGCTTCAATTCCCAGCAAATGTTACTGTTAACCGTAATAAATTCTATAATAATATATTTTTGGTCTCTAACTAGATGGCTAGCAAGTGCATCATCGTTGATCTTATTAAAGGAGAGAAGTTGAATGGTGACAATTTCTTCGATTGACATCGTAAGATACAATTCCTCCTATATGAGTAGGAACAGTTGGACTGGATTGAGACCGTGATGACTGAGCCGGAACAGGGTTCGACTCAACAGAATCGCAGAGAAGCTGAGTTGTACAAGACTTGAAAGTAGAAGGATCGTTCTGTGCGGTTCATAATGTTGTCCGCGATGAAGAACGACATCATTGGCGAATTTGAGAGCTATACAACTGACAAGAGCCTATGAGAAGCTCTTGATGAGAGGTTTGGACATGTTTTTCCCATGAGAATACGTACTCTTACTATCAAGCTAGATTCTTAAAAGATGATTGCTGGGCGGGACATAAAGTTTCACCTTCGTATGATAGCCTCAATGATCAGGGATCTTGAGATTGCTAGAGCTGCCTTGAGTCAAGAGCAGTAGATCCAGGTTGTCACTCGGGATTTTCCCGATTCTTGGGATGACATGAGACTCGTTTTAGATAATGCTGAGAACGAGAGAATGGGAAAATGTTCAAGGAAGTGAGATCTAAAGTTGAGCTTGAGGTAGAGTGCCAGGATATGCTCAAGCCTAAGAAGTCGTTGTCCACTGCTTTGGCAGCCAATGGTCCTATGCGTAAGGCAAAAAGGCCAAAACGTAAAGGGACTGTTTCGCCCAATCAGAGCAAAGCTCTGTTGAAATTCAAAATTCAAAATTTTGAAGCAACGCTTTAAATCTCGGGCGCAACACGCCACATGTCAGGCGCTGATACGTCAGCGCAGCGCCCAAGAAGGCGCGCCCAATCAGAGCAAAGCTCTATTTTAAGCAAAATTAAAGGAAGTAACGCTTCAGTTGCGCAGGCACTGCGCTGCGCGACACGTGTCAGCGCAGATGCGCTTGCTCAGTTGCGCAGGCACTGCGCTGCGCGACACGTGTGAGCGCAGATGCGCTAGCGCAGTTGCGCTGCGCTTTGCGCTGCGCGACACGTGTCAGCGCAGTTGCGCTGCGCTGTGCGCTGCGCGACACGTGTCACGCGCTGGGGCATTTGCGCCAAACGGAAGTAAGATTTTAAAGAAATCTTTCTGTTCTTGTTAAAACAAGAAGATTTTCTTCTGTAAAACAGAAGCCCTTGGATCAAAGATCCAACGGTGGGGAAAATTCCCCAAATCACTCAGAGAAAGATCTCTTCAACAAAATTAACTAATTTATGGGCACTATAAAAGAGACTCCAGACCTCAATTCAAAGGAATCAACATTTTCTTGAAAAAAGTCAAGAGTTTCAAACAGAGAGAGAATTCTGAGAAAATTTCAAAGAAAAAGGTAAAAACCTTCACGAGAGAGAGAAGAAATCTCTTTTAATAAATCATTGATCTAAAAACCAGATCAATGTTCTTCACATAATAAACAGTGCTTTGCACTTCTTATGAACCACTGGTTCTTTAAAATCAAGAAAGCAACAAAAAAAAAAAATAGTGATTTGCACTTTTATGAACCTCTGGTTCTTGAAACAAAAAGAAAAACTTATTTTTCTTTGATCTAAATTAGATCAAGAAATTAAATAGTGCTCTGCACTTCTGTTCTTGAATCTAAAAGATTCTTAGTGCTTTGCGCTTCCAAACTGCGCTGTTGCGCTCTTGAGAGAGCGCCACGTGTCAGCTACAGAACAACTTGCGCTACGCGCTCTTGAAATAGAGCTTTGCTCTCTGGAATTGGCGCAACTCATCAGAGCGCGCCACGTGTCAGCAGCGCAACAGTGCAGCGCACTAGCGCAGCGCACTGCGCCGTTGCGCTTACGCTCACCAGAGCATGACACGTGTCCTCACCACAAGCGCTTGCGCTCAGTAATTGGCGCAAAGCACCTGACAAATGCAATGCATTTCTTTTACTGAAGGGCCAGGCCCAATTAAAAGACCAAACAGGCCTAATTAAATTGATGCTCTGCATCATTTATAAATGGGCAAAGCCCAAACAAAATAATAAAAATGCTATGCAGATGCCTTGGAGAGCCCAAAATAAATTGATGCTCTGCATCTTTTATGGGCAGAGCCCAAACAAAAAAAAAAAGAAAATAATGCAATGCATTATTTAAAAATGGGCCAAGCCCTAACACAGGCCTAACAGACCAAAAACAAATAAAAGGCGTTGAATACTTTGGACTTAGCCCAATCATGGCCGTAAGACCTCAAATTAAATTGACTGAGCGATATTGCTCCCTTAAATCAATTTATATCCGGTTCGAGGGTACATCTCCTAGCTCCTCCGACACCTCTCGTTGTAATCCTTCAACGACGTCAGAGAGGCGACGGGTCCCAACAACCACATATGAATATGGACTGCGGGGTCCTTAAACTCGTGGACCGAAACGTCCCTAAACTAATATTGGACCGAAACGTCCCTAAACTGGAATATGGACCATCACGTCCCTAAACTGGAGCAACTGAGCCTCCAAATGCTCTTTTGCCGGATCTAAACGATCCCGTTTAAGTTGATCTTAGCCCCCAAACACGGCTAACGTATCCTTAAACATTTAAATAGATTATAAGACTTCAAATCGATTTTGGTTCAAGGGTACATCTCTGAACTCCTCTGACACCTATCGTTGTAATCCTTCAACGACGTCAGAGAGGTGATGAGTCCTGACGACCATATAATTAAATGGGCCACCACGTTAAGTTGATCTTAGTCTCAAAACAGGACTAACGTATCCTTAACGAATGTTTAAGTTGATCTTAGCCTCAATACGGCTAACGTATCCTTAAACTAAAAACACCAAACCCAAATCTAAATAAATACGGATTTGGACTAATCCACGTCCTACGGGCGACGGCATTATTCAGTCTCCGTATACAATCCACGGGCAACCACAAACAAAACAAACACACACGACACGAAGTGAAATTCTGGAGAAGGAAAAAGTTGTTACCGCTATGCGGTAGCGTAATTAACTGCAGGGGCTTGCGCCTGCAGGGAAGAGCGTCCCCACAATCAAAAACCCCTCAAGCGAGGGGGAATCTGACAAAGTCTGCTACATCGGCCGCATCCGTCTAAACCTCCAATAAACGGTGCCATAAATCAACATGGCATCTTCGGAGAGGTGGACGGATAAAACCAAATAGCATCTGCCCCGAATCTCAGCGTCAGGACATCGCGGTCCTGTGCGTCGTCTTTCGGAGGGGAACAGATTCTGGCACGCCCGGTGGGACCTTTTCCTCTTTCCACTCCACACTTCTTGTGTCGTCTTCGCGAACCAATCGCGGTTTGTTAAATGGTTGCCTTCGGATTTCAAGTTACTAAGATTTGGTTTCTTGCCTGGCGCAGAACTCAAGATTCAATGGCCTCTAACTGCACCAACTGCTCGAAGTGCCACTGCAATGGACGCTCCACCTCCCCCGGAGGTGTAGCATATGGGCCCCAAGCGGCTTCCTTCCTCACTCTGCCAGTAGACCAGGTGACCCAAGCCACCACTGGCCTGTTCTTCGGGACCATGATCCCACCTACAAGCTCTCCTACGCCAATACCCGCACCGGAAGTGAACAAAAAGTCGGTCTTCGACTGGATCACTGCTACGACGGCCCCTGTCAACGGGTCACCCGCTACCAAACCGACAGCCTCTGTTTTCACCAGGCTAAATCTGAACTCTAAAATGGCTGTCCAAAGGAAGGCAACGACTGCTGCTTCAGAAGTCGTCAAGGCGGCTCCCCCTGTCAAAGAGTCAGTCTTTTCAAGACTGACGATTCCTGCTCCTGTCCCCGTTCGAGGATCCGTCTTCGACAGGTTGAATATCACCCCTCAAAAGACAACCTCAGTCTTTAAGAGGTTAACACCGGCGGCGCCTCATTCAGACAGGGGGCAAAAAGAAGATGTCTCAATCTCCGAGCCAGTCCCAACGGCTCGTCATGCTCGACGTCGCCATTGGCGACGAGTGAGGAAGGCAGGGGGCAATTCCCCCTCAGGGCTAACTCCACCGGCTCCAGTGGTGGAAGTCAACGCTGCTGTTCCAACTGGGAACAGCTTTGAACTGCTGAGGAGGGTACAGAAGAATTCTCCAACCGCTACACTGAAAAGATCTCCTCCGCCTGCGGAGAGAGTTCCGGAAACAAAACAAGAACAGCCCCCTCAACGGCTGTCCTCAAGAATTTATAAAGTTTGGCGGAGGGTTCAAGACTCCGTGATCGACACGGATCACTCCCGTCAACGAAAGAAGATGAAGGTGCAAAAAGAAAAGGACCGTCCTATTAAGCAGCAGAGGACAACGATCAACAAGATGCCCACTGCAACGGCCCCTTCAACTTCAACGGCCCACAAAAGAAGAAGGCCGGAGAAAACCTCCGCGCCCGCGGCAAATGCCAAAGGTGGTGAGCCTAAACGCCCTAAGTCCGGGGGCATGATTGTTCATACAGTTTATGTGGCATCGGGAAAGGAGGATAGCCGCATATCAACAGGTCATAGACCGCACACGAGGTCAGTGACCAAGGCTCAGGAGCAGCAACAAAAGCTCCAAGAAATGATGAACGCTATGGCCGCACTTACAGGACCAAAAGAAAACCTTGAAACGTCCTCAAACGAACGTCAAGAGGAAGAAACCGACGCCGAATTCCTTCGTCGGATTTTGGAGAAGAAGGACAAAGAGGCTGCTGAACAAGCAGCCAACATACAGCGTATGGGCCTCCTCTTCCAAGACATGATTGGGATGATGATACAACAAGATCCTCCGGCTGAAGAGCCCCCGATTGTCCTTCGAGGTGATAGGGGAGAGACATCAAATCCTCCGCCAGCCCTATCAACAGCTAAGGAGGATACAATCTCTAAAGCTGATTTGGATGAGTACATCGCCCAACAAATACGGGTTCATCATGCGACCGAAGCAGCCGGCCAGGTCGTAAAAACAGGACGGCCATATCCAAGTTGGTACGATCAAATCAAGTACCCACCCGGTTACACAATTCCCAAGTTCCATGTCTACAAGGGGACGGGCAATCCTCATCAACATGTTGCCCAGTTCAGGGCACTCTGTGGCAACACCGGCGGTGATGACAAGCTGTTGCTTCACCAGTTTGTTGGAATCTTATCAGATACGGCGTTCGAATGATACTCTGAACTCCCGAACGACTCTATTAAAACCTTCGTGGAGATGGAGCTGCTGTTTACTCAGCGTTTTGCAAGCGCCAGTGAACGTACCCCGATGACGGCACTGATTAACGCCAGGATAAAACCCGGCGAGACGTGGGTTCAGTACGCTATACGATGGCGGAACTTATGGTCGAAGTGTGAGCAGCACATTGAAGAAGCTCCCGCGGTGGGTATGTTTGTGGGAACCCTTGATCCGCAAGCAACCATCTCACAATTCATGATGTTTTTCAAGCCAACTACCTTCCAGGCCTTGATTGACAAACTAGCGCAAATGGATCAAATAGGCCATAAACCCCCTCTTCCAAGGCTGGACTCCCGAAATGACAAAGGGAAGGGAAAAGCGATCGTCGTCGCTAATGCTCAACAACAACCGAGCGACTCGAAGACGGTTGCTCGTCAAAATAATATGCGCCCGTACGTACCCCTTGAGGATAGGATGAGACGTCCTTATTCTTTTCCCCGCGATAAAACGAGGAGGTTATTCGAGCTGGCGTTGCGCAACAGACTCATAAATCTGCCGGATCCAAAACGTCCGTTACAACCAAGTGACGTCAACGAGCCCAACTACTGTCCTTATCATCGAGTACTAGGCCATCCGATCAAAAATTGCTACGTTTTCAAGAATTGGCTTGAAAACCAGTACCGACAGGGCAAGTTCGCGTTATCTGACAAATGGAAGGTGAATCCCCCGCAGCCCCACACCTCTAAGGGGACGAATACGCCAGGGGCAACATGCTCCGTCGTTGAAGAAGCTCCTTGGGAGGTTGTATTATCAACCAAGACAAAGAGGGTGCTAAACGACCTCCAGACATGTCCAGCGATCGAGTGGAAGAACCCGTTGGAACCGCAGGTCATTGAAGGGATGTTGAAACCACGTCTAACTCCAAAGACCGATGGTGGTGGCTCAAGCACTCGCAACCAGTCGTCAAAATCTTTGAAAAAGAAGAAAAAGAAGTCAAAGAAGCCCGTGAAGCCTGGCGACAAGCGCACGGACCTGCAAAAACAAATTGATGCGCTGGAGGAATACAACCAGAAAGCACGGACTCCTATTACGCTCCAAGAATTCCTCAATCACGTTTTTCAAGAAGAAGATGAGGAAGGAAGTTCATCGGATGAATCCGAGGAATATGTGGCGAGCTGTCATATGATTTCCCATTCGGTCACAAACAAGGAGGAGACTCCTTGCACTGAAAAACTGGGGGCAGATCCTGAACCAAAAGTTCTGGGGCCATCAGATGAGGAAATTGACGCATTCCTCAACGAAGCTCGATTGAAAAGTAAAGCTGATCGAGAACGCGAGATGGATATATTGGAAAGGGCCAAGCGCCAGCGACTTGATGAAAGAGCTGAGACGATCCCGCTGGAGCTAAACACTTCCGCTACCGACAAAAGCCAATTCAAGATGAGGAAAAAGTTTGCTAAGGCCATATCAATAGGCATGAAGCTACCATCCTCTGAAGGAAACATCACTGGTGAAATGGAAACGCACCCCTCCTACTGCTTATATCATCAAAAGATTTCGCACCCCACTCAGGAGTGCAAAGCTTTCGATAGATGGTGGCAAGGATATGTTGCTCATCGACAATGCTTTAAGCGGGAAAAGCGTAAAACTCGTCGAGAGCAAAGAAATACGACCGAAGGGATTAAAAGAACTACCGGCGATTGTCGCGTAGTTAACACCGGCGGGTCACAGGTGCCTACATTCGGGAGTGATTCTGATGAAGAACTAGAACTTTCCCCTCTCTTTAAAGAGTCTGCCTCGAGAAAAGAAGAAGAACCGAAGGTTTGCGAAAATATCTGGCTACGTAATCGCACGCTGCCCGAAAAGAACCTCGGACCCTCGAAAGAAAAAGATAAAGGGAAAGAAAAGGCCACTGAAGATATCGTCTTAGATGACCAAGTGGTGGAAGAGCTAGCTGCCAAAGACCCACCAAAAAAGAATAAGGTGGATTACAACGTCTTAGCACATATGAGGAAGCTGCCCTCACAGCTCAGCATTCTTGACGCCCTTTTGCTATCAAAAGAGGCGAGAGATTCGTTAATTAAGGCGCTCCAAGACCCAGAACAATTCCAAGCATGCCTGGCCGAAGAAAAGATGAAGGATGAACTGGAAGAAGTGCACACGGCCGATGTCACTTTTGGCGATGAAGACCTTCTCCTTGGGATGTGCGAACATAATCGCCCCCTCTATGTCTCAGGATACTGCTATGATATAAAGATAGGCAAAATCCTGATCGATAACGGGTCGTCTGTTAACCTACTCAACGTGCCGGTGTTGAAGGAAATCTGCATGAGCGTCCAGCACCTTGCTCGGGACAAGATCACCATCTCCGGGTTCGATTCCCAATCGTCAAAGACTCTTGGATATGTGATACTGACGCTACGCTTCGGGCTACTCGTCACGGACATTAAGTTCCACGTCATAGACGCCAAGACATGCTACAACGCTTTGCTCGGCCGACCATGGTTACACGAGTACAACATCATCCCTTCTACACAGCATCAGTATATGAAATATTTTAAGGATGGTTTCGAGTATACCGTGACGGGAGAACTGAACCCGTTCTCTGTGAACGAGGTCCGCAAATATGAAGACGCCAAATACTTCCTACCGGATTTCGAAGACACAGAGAAGTGTCACAAGCCGGAGAATAGAACTAACGCTACCATCCCTGTCTTCGACAGTGATACTGAGGAGGAAGAGGAGATAGTTTATCCGGGTCCACCCCAACACAACAAGCCGGGACCATCGGCTCCTACATTGATCTTTGGCAGCGACTCGGAAGATGAAGTCCATGCTGTATTCTCTGCTCGACCTTCAATACAAGCGTCCGTTGACGAAGAGCAAAGTCTACAAGTCGCCATAGTGCCGCTTAAACACCATAAAGAACTGGATGCACTTAATATCTACAGTGTAGAAGAGTTGCGGACATTCTATATCCCTCCGAAGCGAGAGAGCGAGAAAGAAATTCTGTTTTACCGCTCTGAAGAAACCAAGGTAGAAAAAGAAATCTGGCATGGCGCGGATTCTACGCTCGACAGGCTTCAGCCTATCCGTCTCCCCAGATATTATACAGAAGGTTTGAAAAAGCTGCTGAAACGCCAGGGGATACCCTTCAAACAGACCGTTAGAAAGGCCAAATTCTATGACAGGGTCTGGAACGTCCCCGGGACTCAACGCAAACTGCCTAGCGGGAGAATGGAAGCAAAAGGGCTTGGATACAACCGGTCAAAGAAATGAGAGTTACTACCCGGCTGCTACGTCGTGTATGACCTTGATGAAGAAGCGGATACTCAATGGGAGGACGCTAATCCTAAGCCAGTGAAAGTTCCAGATGCAAAGGAGCCCAGTCCGTCGTTCGAGGAACAAATGGACAAACTTATAAAGAAAGCTGGTCAAAAAGTCCGAGATGATCACAACCGTGAGACGACCATCTACGAGAAAGCCAAGATGCAACGCCTTCTCCAACAGGCCGTAAAGGATGAAAATGCCGCTCCTTGTCAACCTGTTATAAAGAAGGCTCGGCGCAAAAGCAGAAATAAGTCGAAAGGCCAAAAAGGCGCTCAACAGCAACAAAGCAGGGCTAAGAAGTCACGCAAACGGGAGGCGAGCGTTATTGATCTATCCCTCATGAAGAAAATGAGTCGAGCATACTCTTTTCCTTGGGATAAGACGAGGAGGATACTTGAGCTTGCTCTAAAACATCAGATGCTCACACTGCCGGAGTCTAAGCACCCCGAACAAGCAAGCGAAGTCTCTGACCCAAACTATTGCTTTTACCATCGAGTAATAGGGCACCCGCTCGAAGACTGCTTCACCTTTAAGAATTGGGTCGAAGATCAGTACCAGCTCGACAAGTTCGCTCTGTCTGACAACTGGAAGGTAACGCCGCCACAGAAGCACGAGCCCAAGGCCACGAAAGAAGAACCGGTTCCACATTGGGATTGGAAGCGAATTCGCACCCGTCACATGATTACAATATTAAAAGAAAAGCCCGAGGATATGGATGACCTTCCCTGGTGCTTCGAAAACAGCAACGACGAGGTAAGCTCAGAATTTCCACCAGCGCCAAAAGAACTGGAGGATGGCATACATACTACTGCAGATAACCTCAAGAAGATTGAGTTGGGATCGGCAGACGATCCGCGACCGACATTCATCAGCGAGCTGCTATCTGAAGAAAGGGTGGCTGCGTTAAAGGACGTGCTTCTGCAGCATAGAGATTGCTTCGCGTGGAACTATTCCGAAATGCCGGGACTAGATCCAGAAATTGCTGTACACAGATTGGTGATATCCCCGGACATCAAGCCAGTCAAACAGGCGTCGAGGAGAATGCGGCTCGAGCTTGAGATGAGCATCAACGCCGAGGTCAAAAAGCTGATCGACTCTGGCTTCATCCAGGAAGTTCAATACCCTGAATGGATCGCCAACATCGTCCCAGTGATGAAGAAAAATGGGACAGTGCGCATATGCGTAGACTTCCGGGATCTTAATAAAGCTTGCCCGAAGGACGATTTTCCAGTGCCAGTCACCGAACTGATGATAGACAATACGTCCACTCATGAGGTTTTCTCCTTCATGGATGGCTCGTCAGGTTATAATCAGATAAAAATGCATCCCGAAGACCAGAAGCACACAGCCTTCAGGACTCCTTTGGGAATATTCTGTTATAAAGTGATGCCCTTCGGATTAAAGAACGCCGGTGCCACTTACCAAAGGGCCATGACGAAGATCTTCAATGACCTTATACACGAAATCATCGAATGCTATATCGACGATCTCGTGGTTAAAAGCAAATCATACGAGGAACATCTCGAGCATTTGAAGACTGTATTTCAATGCCTTCGACAATACAACTAGAAAATGAACCCGCTCAAGTGTGCATTCGGAGTTTCCTCAGGCAAATTCCTGGGATTCATCGTTCGACACCGAGGTATTGAAATAGATCCGTCTAAGATCAAGGCGATCATGGAATGCCTCCGCCAAGGAATCTCAAACAGCTGCGATCTCTCCAAGGGAAGCTCGCATACATACGGCGATTTATAGCCAACCTTTCAGGAAAGTGCCGTCCCTATAGCCACCTGATGAAGAAGGGAACCCCATTTGTCTGGGATCACAAATGCCAAGGTGCACTGGACGAGATCAAGCAGTACCTGCAGAACCCTGCAGTATTGGCTGCTCCAGTTAAGGAAAAGCCTCTCATTCTTTACACGACCGCCCTCGAAGGTTCCTTAGGCGCATTATGGGCATAAGAGAACGATCAAGGGAAGGAAAGAGCACTCTATTACTTAAGTCGAGTTCTACTGGGAGCAGAAAGCAACTACTCCCCATTGAAAAACATTGCCTGGCGTTGATCTTCGCGATAACAAAGCTCAGACATTACGCATTAGCACATGAAGTCCGTCTCATTTCGAAGGTAGGCCCTCTCAAATATCTAATGTCAAAAGCCATACCGATAGGTCGACTCGCTAAATGGGCTCTGCTCTTGATGGAGTTCTCGATAACGTATCAACCTCTCAAGGCAGTGAAAGGCCAGGCCATCGCCGACTTCCTTGCTGAGCATCCGATACCCGCCGATTCTCCTCTGAGCTGTGATCTACCAGACGAGCATGCGTTCGACGCAATCGACGGTGGTGATACTCGATGGGAGCTCTTTTTCGATGGAGCGTCTTCCATGAAGAAGCGCAAACAAAGTATCCCTATAATCAAATCGGGGGTAGGCCACATCTTCGTGACTCCACAAGGAGGGATAATGCGTTTCGCTTTCTCCTTAACAGAGCCGAGGACAAACAATAAAGCCGAATATGAAGCTCCGATAGCAGGATTCGAGATCGCCATCGACATGGGAATTGAAAACCTCCTCATATACGGAGACTCCCAGCTGGTCGTTAGTCAAGTAAACGGCGACTACCAAACGTGCAAACCGGAGTTGGTGAGGTACGGCGAAAAGGTGCAACAATTGTTGACCCAAATTCCCTCTTATACTTTAGAGAACATACCGCGCACGGAAAACAGCAAAGCAGACGCATTGGCCAAACTTGCTAAAGAACTGGCTGACGAGAATCTCGATGACGTTAGAATCATGGTACAAAGCCGTCAAGTGCTTGCCCCAGCAGAAATATCTCCGGAATGATCCGAAGAGAAGGGAGCGACTGAGCAAACGACCCTGCAAGTAAAAGACCGGGAAAAGGCTGAGGATTGGAGAGAAGTCTTCATAGACTACTTTAGGTCTCACCGAATGCCTGAAGAAGCGTCCACAAGACATCGGCTTATGAAACGAGCTCTGTCTTTCGCCTTTGTCAATGATACTCTGTACAAGAGGTCGTTTGATTCTTTGTGGCTGAGATGTTTAGGACCTGACGAAGCGAAAAGAGTCGTCCAGGAGGTCCACGACGGACTCTGCGGTTCTCACCAAGCGGGACCAAAGATGAAGTTGAAGATCAAACGGATGGGCTACTACTGGCCCACGATGATTCAGGACTGCCTCGAATATGCGAAGCAGTGTCACTCATGTCAAATTCATGGGGATTTCATCCATCAGCATCCAAATCCATTACATCCAACGGTGGCTAGCTGGCCGTTCGAGATGTGGAGAACTGATATAGTCGGCCCTATCGAACTAGCATCATCTAGGGGACATCGTTTCATCCTGGCAATGACTGACTACTTCTCTAAATGGGCAGAAGCAGTACCGTTAAGAGAAGTTAAGACGGAGAATATCCTCCATTTCTTCAAGACGCATGTCATATATCGGTTTGGAACTCCACGACGGATCATCTCCGATAACGGGCCAGCCTACAGAAGCCACAAGATCAGTCGCTTCACGCAGCAGCACAATATAGACTAGAGATATTCCTCAGTCTACAATCCGCGAGCTAATGGTTTAGCTGAAGCCTTCAACAAGACCTTGACGAAGATCATGAAGAAAACAGTGTCACAAAATAAGAAGGACTGGCACGAAAGGATGCAAGAAGCTCTGTGGGCGTATCGAACTACGTTTAAAACGGCCACAAACACAATGCCGTACGCGTTGGTATTTGGGACGGAAGCAGTACTCCCCCTCGAGATACAGTTACCCTCTCTACGAGTGGCAGTCCACTACGAGTTGACAGACGAAGAAAATGCTAACCTTCGGCTTGAGGAGCTTGACGCCCTTGAAGAAACACGGCTCATAGCGCAACAAAATCTGGAAGCTTATAAAGCAAAGATGACGCGCTCATACGAAAGATTGACCCGACCAAGGACATTCCGCCAAGGCGAACTCGTGCTAGTGGTCAAAAGGCCTATGATCCCCAATCGCGCCAAACGGGAAAAATTCGAGCCGAACTATGAAGGCCCGTACATCATAGATAAGGTCTACCAGGGTGGGGCCTATCTACTCATGGATATGCACGGTGAAAGGCCTTTCAGGCCGATAAACGGTCGCTTCCTAAAGAAATACTACGCTTAATAAGCCACAGCCTAGGTCAATGATAGGTGACGACGATCATGCCCGCTCGCTATCTTCCTAAGCTCAAGTTTTATAAGCAGTAGCCAGCCTTCTCAAAGTCGGACCGAAATGTCCTTAAACTAATAGCAGACCGAAACGTCTTTAAACTACTACCGCAGCATCTTTTAGGCTGACGAGATATAAAAAAAAACATATGAAAATAAAATATAAAAAAACGGTATGTCCATAAGCAAAAAGGGCACGGATGAAAACCCGAGAGGGCTCCGTGAGTAAAAACAGCAGGGCTACCGGCGAGTGTTCGTGAAAACCTGAAAGGGCGCGACCTCGTAAAAAAATATATAAAAAATAAAAAAAAACGGTACGTCCATGAGCAAAATGGGCACGGATGAAAAACCCGAAAGGGCTCCGTGAGTAAAAACAGCAGGGCTACCAGCGAGTGTTTGTGAAAACCCGAAAGGGCGCAACCTCGTTAAAAGACACTTATAGGGTCCTCTCGACCTTGTAAGGAGAAACCACCCACGTGAGATCCTTACGACTCAAAAGGGAGCAACACACTTAGGGATCCTCACGATTCCTAGGGAGAAAATACACTCGCGAGATCCTCACGACTCGTGAGGAGAACTCTCTTATGGGACCCTCACGGCTCATAAGATTTGAAAGTCTTAAGTTGCAGAGACCTAAACCTGTGCTTAAGCAAACCCCCACAAACTTCCAATATTGCCCTATAAGTGGCTTAATACTGACCCTTGTATACAATCCACGGGCGCGAATAAACATTTCCCTAACCAAGTCTCATCCGTGACTGGGGATATGTTCGCGTGGTAAACAACCCTTGTAAATCCTCTCGATTTATGAGGAGAAAACCCTCCTGTAGGATCCTTACGACTTACAGAGGAAACGAACACTTAGGAATCCTCACGATTCCTAAGGAGAAAATACACCTACAAGATCCTCATGACTTGTAGGAAGAAACACCTTTGTGGGACCCTTACGGCTCATGAAGTCAAAAGCCTTAGTCAGCGGGACCTTAACCCTGTTCGCTAAGCCACCTTTGTTCGACACCGATGGAGGCAAATGATGATTCGCTCCTGGCAATATCCCAGTTGTAGCGGTGCTGATGCCGAAATCGGTTTACAGCGAAAAGCCAATAGGCCGAACATGTATACGAAATAGCCGAAATGATAGGGCAACTTGCAATAAAAAGCAGCAAGTAAAAATGTATGCATGCAAGATAGCCGAAATGATTGGGCAACTCGCAATAAAAAGCAGCGAGTAAAAATAAAATAAATGGCCGAAATGATTGGGCACCGCGAAAAATAGTCGAAATGATTGGGCAATCGCGACCTTCGCGATATAAAAGCTGAAATGATAGAGCATCGCGGAGGTAAAACAAAAAAAAATGATGATAAAACTTTGGCCCTACAGATAAGATCACATCGATCCCTGTATACAATCCAAGGGCGTGAACAAAGAGAGAACCATACTTTCCCAACAGGCTCCGCCAGAAGACGAAGCCAAATCTCAACGGTTCAGTCCAACTCCGAAGAAACCAGTGTCTTCAGCAGATACCTCGACTCACGGATACAAACACTCCTTGACGAGAGCCTCCTGATCCGCGTCGACTCGCAGAGCCACCAGTGCCTCCGTGGAAAATTCTCGACTCGTTTCAAACCCCAAGGAAACAAATAATCCTTGGCGCTTGGGAAATAAATAATCCCTAGCAAACTCCTCGACTCACGGATACAAACACTCCTTGATGAGAGCCTCCTGATCCGCGTCGACTCGCAGAGCCACCAGTGCCTCCGTGGGAAATTCTCGACTCATTTCAAACCCCAAGGAAACAAATAAATCCTTGGCGCTTGGGAAACAAATAATCCCTAGCAAACTCCTCGACTCACGGATACAAACACTCCTTGATGAGAGCCTCCTGATCCGCGTCGACTCGCAGAGCCACCAGTGCCTCCGTGGGAAATTCTCGACTCGTTTCAAACCCCAAGGAAACAAATAAATCCTTGGCGCTTGGGAAACAAATAATCCCTAGCAAACTCCTCGACTCACGGATACAAACACTCCTTGATGAGAGCCTCCTGATCCGCGTCGACTCGCAGAGCCACCAGTGCCTCCGTGGGAAATTCTCGACTCGTTTCAAACCCCAAGGAAACAAATAATCCTTGGCGCTTGGGAAACAAATAATCCCTAGCAAACTCCTCGACTCACAGATACAAACACTCCTTGATGAGAGCCTCCTGATCCGCGTCGACTCGCAGAGCCACCAGTGCCTCCGTGGGAAATTCTCGACTCGTTTCAAATCCCAAGGAAACAAATAATCCTTGGCTCGGGAAACAAATAATCCCTAGCAAACTCCTCGACTCACGGATACAAACACTCCATGACGAGAGCCTCCTGATTCGCGTCGGCTCGCAGAGAAACCAGTGTCTCCGCGGGAAATTCCCGATTCGTCTCAACTTGCAAATGAAGCCTCAGGCAGCAGGGACTAAAAAAGCTTGCTTCCCGAACAATGGGACCCTGCAAGTCGATCCAAAAAGATTTCTTGCATACTATTCACGGGTCTCACTCTCCAAAGTCGAATCTCGACAAGGAGGGAAACAACTGCTTACGGGCCCTCTCGACTCGTAAGAGGGAAAAATTCTCTTATAGGATCCTTACGACTTGTAAGAGAAAACACACTTAGGAATCCTCACGATTCCTAAGGAGAAAATCCACCTATGAGATCCTCTCGATCCGTAGGGAGAAAAGTCTATATGAGACCCTCACGGCTCATAGAGTTGAAAAGTCTTAGGCAGCAGATCTGAACCTGCGGCCTAAGCCATCGCTATCTCTTAGAAAAAACTAAGTTATCTGCCAATTATGTTTATCAAAGACAACATGCTGATAATAAGAGAAGGCAGAAAGCAAAAGAGCATACAAGACATTGCAAAAGAAAATGTGTATCTTTATTCATTGACTTCAATCAAATACAAGATGAATCGTACAAAAGAATAAAGAATGGATACATATTATTTAAAAGGAAAATTTTACAAATACATTGATACAAAGGCAGCTATTGGGAAGGAAGCGTCTTAAGTAGCTTTATCAGTTGTTCGTACACTTCCTTCCATGCCTTTTCCTGATTGGCCACCACTGCCAACTCCGCCTCCACTTGGGCCCGTTGCTGTGCGACAGATGCAAGCTGATCCCTGACGGCCTGATGAGCAGCTTCACGGCCTGGAGTGTCATGCTCGGCGACATCAAGTGCCCGCTTCAGTCTCAGCCCATTTGAGATGCGCTCCAGAAGGCCCTCGAAGACGGCCTTTACCTCAGCGGCGTTTGCCTCAACTTCAGCACGCAGGCGAGCAGTTTCGCTTGAAGATTCTTGGCACTCCTTCAGCCTCAAAGCTGCTTCTTGTTCCAAATGACGGAAATGAGAAGTGCTTTGCTCGAGCCATGCTCCCCGTTGAGTGCTCACGGTCAAAGTCTCGGGGGATAGGCGCATCGACTCTAGCTGATGAAGGCGAGCATCAATCTCCCGACAATGGTTAACCCAAGAGGCGACAATGCCCTCGTCATGGAAGGTGGCAAATATCACCAACATCGGGTTAACCGTCGTAGAGAAGTCCTTAGCAGATGTAGGAGCCTCGACGTCGAGTTCCTCGATGTAGTCTCTCAACATGCGCAGACTATTCGTCGCACCTTTTGAGGACGGACGTCTCTGGGAAGGGCCGCCCGGTATTGTAATACGAGACTCAAAAGGCACCGAGGCTGGAACGACAGCTGAAAAGGACAAAATGTGATTAGATGATGATTCAATAGATACGGAGAAGGTCATTGATAAGATAGTTTACTATACCGGTTGAAGCAGGTGGCAAGGCCGGAAGGGCCGGTGGCGCATCCGATCTTTCTTCTCCCCCTTCGATTTGTAACACTGCGGTCAGGACAAGAGAGAGTTAGAAATAATTCTACCACTGAAAAACAAAGATATCAATTGGGAACGGTACTCACCAGCGCCACCAGAGGGGGAGGCGAATTCAGATGGGAAGGAGAAGTGTGGGAGCAACACTTGATAGAGATGGTCAAAAAGCACTCCTGAAAGACACAACAGTATAACTTTAGTACACAAATTATGCGTCTGGAAGATAAGATTAATAAATTGCAAACCCATACCTTCCAACATCTTCGAGGGTATGAGAGAGGGTTGAGAGGTGACCACCGCCAAGGCAGTCGTTGAAGGCGCTCCCTCGAGCAGTGGGACATCGGCACTGACTGCACCTGCGCTACAAAAAAAGGTAAATTTGTCAGAAAAATTGTGAGGTAAAGAAAGAACACTAACTTGGGATTTACCTGACGAGCTGCCGGCTGAAACGGAGGCGTTTCCCTCCTCCATGGACATGAGGCCACCGCCCGTGGCCTCATCACCCGACTCGATAGGGACCGTTGTCGTGCTTGCAAGACCTGGAGACGGCGGAAGATCGTACATGGGGAGGGCAATGATTGGAGCGTTGCCGGACTCTTGGGAGAGAGTGGCTAACTCTTCCCCAAGAGTCGTACCCATCTCACCCGCTGCTTCTTCGGGCTCCGCCGTCTCCATCGGCTCATCCACCGTCACCACGAGGTCGCCGGCCTCAAGCGCCTCGTCCGCCACCACCCTCGGTTCAGTTGTAATGATCATTTCATCTGCCGCCACTTCAGGCTGGGCATCAATGACCCTCTCAGATGCAGACCCCTCAACCTCCATCTCGGGCCCCGAAGCCTCGGCGACGTTGCCCACCGTCGGCTCAGGCTCGGTAGGAGCTGCCTCCTCTGTCTCCTTGGGATCAACGGTTTCCGCCTCCCCCTCGATCGGACTTGGCCCTTCAAGATAAAAGATATAAGGACCAATGGCATTAAAATCCTTATAACAAAAACTCTGAGAGAAATATTACCTGAAGCGGATTTACCATTTGCGCTCCGAACTGCGCGCGCCACCTCTCTGCGGGCAGTGGATAGGGCGATAGGGGCCTCTTCGGATGGAGTATCAGCGCGAGGGACGGTGCTGGGGCCCGCTCCCACAGCCAAGGCAGCCCTGCGCGCCTTCGCTTTACGCCTTAGCCGCTTTCTTTCCCCCCGAGCTGTCACAATGGACCTATGTGACGCCTCTTTCACCGCGGCGTCGTCATCTGTAAACAAAGACACCTCCAGAGCCTTTAAGGTGTCTCTCATCGGCTCCTCAAGACGGACTTCTTGCGGTAACCCTGAGGAAGCAGGAACGTCGGCAGCCGGTAGGACATCTGCATCACTTGGCGGGAGCGGCATTAAGGTTCCTGTGATTAAAAGGGAAATGTTAGATTGACCATAACACAAGGGAAATGAAAACTTAATGAATCAAAACTTACTAAGGCCCATGGATGCTCTAAGACGTTCCTCCTCCTGGAAAGTCTTCAGAGAAGCGGCAATGGCTTCTTCATCAGTGATGCCTGTTGAAAGAAAAGAAAGAAACGCGTTAGTCAAAGGCAATGAAGAGGATATGTTGCAATAAAGAAAAGGCGACTAGTAGTTACCTGATTGCGCAAGCTTAGCTAGCCACACGTCACGCCTCGCCAACCACGCTGAAGCTTCGAGAGCAGCCTCCAAGTCTGTATCGTCCAGCGGCGGCATCACTAATCCTTCGTTAGTCCCGTATTCGATCAGGCCCTCGGCATAGGGAGCATGGGGTTCCTGACCGAACACGACGTCCGCAGCGAAGAGCGACTTCTTTTTCTTTTGCCCTCCGACCCTAGGCTCACGTGGGATCGACTTCCGCTTAGCAGCCACTTTGGGACGACGGGTCCCGATGTCCGCACCCACGCCAGACTCCGGCGAGGATACAACCACTGTCTCCACTGGAGCACAGGGTGCGGGAGGTGCATCTGTGATTTCAGGGAGCGGCAACTCACGTGGAGGACTTTGCGCACGCGATGGTCTGCCCCCGGCATCTTTTAGAGGAGGAACCACCGGGGTCCTTGGCTCTAAGGGAGCGTTACGGTCGGTGCCGGGAGGTGCACCTTTACGGTCGATCAATACTCGCCTCTCTTCCTTTATAACGGCCCCCGTCGCATGATTGTACCACTCTTTATATACATTAAGGAGTCGTGGAGCGCAGGCCGGCGCGCTGATGAAAAAACGAGAACCCGTGTTCAGGCGCATGAAGTGATGTAACGCGTTCTCCATCCCTTCTTCATTGGCAGCAGGTTCCAGTAAGAAAGCTTCCAAGGGTACCCCTTGATCGTAGCCCAGTTGTTGGGCAAAACGATGCGGGTTATATCTCATGAAGATTGCCGCACCGCCGTGCCTGAAGACTAGGAAGCCCGGTCTAATAGAATACAAGTGGAGGGTCTCCTGGGCCGTCAACACTGAAGCTCCATCCTTAAAGGAGTCCTGTAATGGTCGCACCGCGGTGGTGAACGCTTTTCCAATGGTTAATACCTTGTCAATGAAGGACATCCCGACTCCAACGGTGTGAGGGTGAAGCAGTAAACCTCTGGCGTTCCGTGGTGAAGGGGTCATGATTGATGCGCCAATTAACTGAATGATGTGAGGGAAAGCACACTTGTCAAAAACGAGGGCCTTTTATGCATGCCGAAGATCACCCGCCGTATGTAGCTCGAGCCACGACATAAAGTAGTGCATCGGGAAGACCACGTGCAATACCCCAGGCTCGTTAGCATCCGCTGCTCGGCTGAGACCATGATATAGGTGCGCCAAGCCAGCGATCCCAACAGCCACCTTTACCCCGATGGCCATCCGGTGGGCTGGGTAAAAGACAGAGGGCCGCATACGATGAGAGTGCATTGGGATCGCAAACCAGCTCAGCCACAATCCAAGAAATCCTAAGAAAAAGGCCTCCTCATCCATTCCAGGGGCCGCAATTTCTGCAAATGACATGGTAGGGAAGTCCGGAAGAAAAAAACCCTTTTGATCTATCTCCTTCTCCGGTAGGTTGTCCACACCTAGACCGAAAGGGTCATCCAGAGTGGCAAACTTGGCAGCCTCTGATGAGAGGACGCTTGGGCGAAGGAACCGAGCGATGAAATCTTCAAAGTTAACCCCCCGACTCCCATGTTCGATAAAAAGAGATTCATAGATGTTCAACACCTTAATCAAGCTTGGAAATTGATGTTGAACGGCATTCTCCGGTGTGACCCCCCTTACTACTGGCCTAGCACCAAAGATGTACACATCTGTCGGGAGCAGCTCCTCATAATGTTCTCCCATGACTGGTAGACCGGATACCTCCATAAACTCCTCCAAAGAGATGGACACTTCCCGATCCATGGCAAGGAAAGTGTGGGTGGGAATGTTCCACTGCTCCAGAAAAGCCTTAAACCACCAGGTGGGGAGCGTGGGATACTGAAAGAGAGAGACGTAGACCGCGGTGTACAATCCTAATCTTATCAACTGCGACTTCTTCGTCGACAGGATGTACCGGGCCCACGGCAGGTAGCTAATCGGATGGCGGGGGATCAGACCAATGTTATATGATTGCCCCCAGGGTCTCGCCTCGCCCTGACAGATACGACGTCCTAGGATATCCAAGACCATAGGACGTTGGACCGGAACCGCATCCATAGCGGGATGAAGAAAGCTGTTCGCGGTCCAATCCACCATCTCCACGGCATACTGCACCGAGGGTGGGGTAGCATAATGAATCGCCGTGATGGGCTCGGACGGCACTGCGCATGTGAAGCTGTGTCGACCCATAATGATCTGGTTATACCAACACCCCCAAAGGTGGAGATTCTTGTACTCCGGGTCGTATTCTCTAATCATGGTCAGGACTTCACGGTCCAAGGGCGTCTCGGGAAATCCCTCCTCCGAGCGGACGAACGGGAATGAAGTGTCTAGAGACATGATCGCTGCAAAAGAACAATTTAGCCGTTAGTGTTGTAATTCCAACGTTTGGCGTCTAAAAAAGAAAATGCATTAATTAAATTAAAATTAATTAATTACACCATACAGCAGTGCAGTGAGTAGGAGACCAAAGGGGGACCCACAAAATCTGGATGACAATACGTCAGTTAATAAGACAACCTCATCATTGGACGAGATTGTCAGTTGGTCCCCAGGAAAACATTCCCATTTATAAAAAAAGGGGGGAAGAATCCCTAGAGACAAGGAGAAAATCTTCTCTTTCAGAGCAAAGCTCTGTCACAGAGTGACACTTGTCAAACTCTAGTCCCAGGGAAATAAGATTCCTTAAAGGAGCATGGCTCTGTGGTAATAATGGAAAAGGTCCATCAGAAATTTTTTTTTACACTTAAGAGAATTAAAAATTTTGGAATCTTGAAAGATTCATGAAAAACTTATAAAAGATTCTTCATTTTTCAAATCTAAAAGAGCTATTTTTGGATCTATGAGCAAAGCTCTGTTCACGGGTTAAAACCCATGAACAAGATCCCTGTAGATCTATAAGTTTTTGAGAGCAAAGCTCTGTTTATGAAACCCCAATGGGGATCTCTTTAGATCAAAAGATCTGTGAGAGCAAAGCTTTTTGGTTGAGATTAAGTTAAATTAATTTGATTTAAATTAATTTTTACCTAAAGTTTCTGACTTTAGAAATGAGCAAAGCTCTGAAGTTCTTGAGTGAGAGCAAAGCTCTGGAAAATAAAAATCTTAAAACGGTAAGATTTTTCTAAGGGCCAGAGGTCCTATTTATAAGGCGCTTGCGCCCCTTGAGCACACCCCTTGATCCAACGATCAGGAGTTTGCCACCGCTGCACTCACGTGTGCGCCACGTGAGCGCAACGGTGGGGGGGCATTTGTTTCGCCTAATCAGAGCAAGGCTCTGTTGAAATTCAAAATTCAAAATTTTGAAGCAACGCTTCAAATCTCGGGCGCAACGCGCCACATGTCAGGCGCTGATACGTCAGCGCAGCGCCCAAGAAGGCGCGCCCAATCAGAGCAAAGCTCTATTTTAACCAAAATTAAAGGAAACAACGCTTCAGTTGCGCAGGCACTGCACTGCGTGACACGTGTCAGCGCAGATGCGCTAGCGCAGTTGCGCAGGCACTGCGCTGGGCGACACGTGTCAGCGCAGATGCGCTAGCGCAGTTGCGTTGCGCTTTGCGTTGCGCGACACGTGTCAGCGCAGATGCGCTAGCGCAGTTGCGCTGCGCGACACGTGTCACGCGCTGGGGCATTTGCGCCAAACGGAAGTAAGATTTTAAAGAAATCTTTCTGTTCTTGTTAAAACAAGAAGATTTTCTTCTGTAAAACAGAAGCCCTTGGATCAAAGATCCAACGGTGGGGAAAATTCCCCAAATCACTCAGAGAAAGATATCTTCAACAAAATTAACTAATTTATGGGCACTATAAAAGTGACCCTAGACCTCAATTCAAAGGAATCAACATTTTCTTGAAAAAAGTCAAGAGCTTCAAACAGAGAGAGAATTCTGAGAAAATTTCAAGGAAAAAGGTAAAAACCTTCACGGGAGAGAGAAGAAATCTCTTTTAATAAATCATTGATCTAAAAACCAGATCAATGTTCTTCACATAATAAACAGTGCTTTGCACTTCTTATGAACCACTGGTTCTTTAAAAACAAGAAAGCAACAAAAATAAAAAATAGTGATTTGCACTTTTATGAACCTCTAGTTCTTGAAACAAAAAGAAAAACTTATTTTTCTTTGATCTAAATTAGATCAAGAAATCAAATAGTGCTCTGCACTTCTGTTCTTGAATCTAAAAGATTCTTAGTGCTTTGCGCTTCCAAACTGCGCTGTTGCGCTCTTGAGAGAGCGCCATGTGTCAGCTACAGAACAACTTGCGCTACACGCTCTTGAAATAGAGCTTTGCTCTCTGGAATTGGCGCAACTCACCAGAGCGCGCTACTGTTAGTTATGTATATGCCCTAGAGGCCATTGTTGTACATATGATGTATATTATAATGGATGCTTGGTTATATATAGAGATGACTTTCTTGCTCGTCATGATAGTATGCTATTTGGTTTCACTTTATCTTAACATGTTGACTTGTATTGGTTTACTGTTTTACTCTCACATGTTGATAAAGCCCTTAGGGTTTGTACTCGACTACTGGGACTATGAAGAGATCATACTAGTGGGGCCGTGGTAGTCGATGAGTACATCCTATAACTGTTCCTAGTCGAGGGTATATCGAGACAGGGCATCGATACACCAGAGTAGACTAGCGTATACGCATCTTGACCCATATGATGGGCGATGGATGATCCCATATCCATCGGTGTTAGACATCAGAGATGGTGTACGGGTGCTCAGTGGAGACTGGGTACACTGGACGGACTCGCCGAGAACTCCCAGATGGTGTTATACCACACGTCAGATGGCAGTTCTCCGGTGACACTGGTACAGGGTAGTCTGTAGACCCGAGATCGTCATAGAGTCTTGTGTGATTCCCACTGTGCTTTGATTTCCACCTTACCACGTCCAAGAGGGCGTGCAAAACGGTGGCTTTTGGGTACAGTCCCGAATCACATGGAGGCAATGAGCGATAGGTGGGGATTCGTCTCTCCCGGTATAGGGAGTTGATGTTGTGCTGTGTTCGATTGGCTATAACTGGAAGTCCCTGGCCAGGGCTGATATGGAGATTTACTGGTAAGTGTTACTAGTAGTTTCTCGACCCGTTATGAGCCATACATCGACACGACTTATCGGTTACTGGGGTCTGACGTATACCACCCCTAGACTTGATATGCGACATATCAGATGAACAGACCGGACTGTACGGGAGTGTTACTGATCGGATTCACAGGAGAACGCATAGGCTAGCTTGTTGATCTTCTGATCGCTCAATACCTGGGTGGCTGTTACGTTTAGCTGACCGCTTGCAGCTTGTGGGTGTTTGATATGATCATCACCTGCTACCGGCGTATTGACGATTCTTTAGAGTCCTACACAGAAGTTTCTTGGCTCAGGCGAAACAGAGTAGTGGCACATATGTGATATGCGCAGGAGCGAGAATAATGCGATATGGGATACCGTATTATATTCTCGCGATATATGGATATGAATCGGGTCATCGGATCAAGTGTTGATTCGATGAATCGGTACATGATATATTAGCCGGTTATATTCGATATAGCCGGATCGTCGGATCAAGTGTTGATTCGATGATTTAATATATAATAATATATATGATATATTATTATATTAACTAATATTGGCTTACTTTATTATTTCATTTTCTCAGTGGATGATACATTGATATATATGCGATATATGTTAATTGTATTATTTTATTTTGTTGCAAATATATAATATATATGTGATATATATTATTGTGACATGATATGATTAATTGTTAAACATGTTTAAGGATGATTAATTGAGGTTAGGGTTTGATTAGGTTTAGATGCTTCAAGTTCCTTCTAGAAGCAATTTTCTTTTGTCATTTGTAAAGATATTTTGTGATGACACATTATTAACTTAACCAAACCCTAACTCTAGTTGTTTCTCTACACATTCTCATCCATTCATCCTTGACCATGGTTATATATCAATCATATGATTTATAATTCTATTCATCACAAAAGGAAAATGATATGATCATTATTCTTTTTCTATCATCATCTTCTTCTTCTCTCTTGAAGAAGCTCTCTTGAAAATTCTTATGTGATGAAAGATTATGAGAAAATGATATAAAAAAAAAGCTAAATTACTACTCTCTCATCCTCATCTCATCTAGCCCATGTGATTAGGGTGTTCTTCTCTTTTGAGTGAGAAAGCTTGAGTCGAAGCAACTTCAAGGTAGATCATCGGAGATTTGGAATACGACAAGCTAGAATGGATCGTTCGAGTCGTGGAGCCTCTCATGAGTCCGGGAGATCGTGGATCGCGGCAAAGGGACTTCTACTCGGAGCTTGTGAAGTGAAGGAGCGGACTACAAAGGTTGTAATCCCTCACACTTAGATAAAAGTTATCTTATTGCATGTTTAACCCTAATTATCTAGCAAAGATCCCAGCTTTGGGTTGTTCGGCACGTCTAAAATTTTATCCGGGCATGTATGATGCCTTTAGAACCTTCACAAGAGTGCCTAGGAACCCTACAGCTACGTGTCAGCAGCGCAACAGCGCAGGGCACTAGCGCAGCGCACTGCGCCGTTGCGCTTGCGCTCACCAGAGCATGACACGTGTCCTCACCACAAGCGCTTGCGATCAGTGATTGGCGCAAAGCGTCTGACAAATGCAATGCATTTCTTTTACTGAAGGACCAGGCCCAATTAAAAGACCAAACAGGCCTAATTAAATTGATGCTCTGCATCATTAATAAATGGGCAAAGCCCAAACAAAATAATAAAAATGCTACGCAGATGCCTTGCAGAGCCCAAAATAAATTGATGCTCTGCATCTTTTATGGGAAGAGCCCAAACAAAAAAAGAAAAGAAAATAATGCAATGCATTATTTAAAAATGGGCCAAGCCCTAACACAGGCCTAACAGACCAAAAACAAATAAAAGGCGTTGGATACTTTGGACTTAGCCCAATCATGGCCGTAAGACCTCAAATTAAATTGACTGAGCGATATTGCTCCCTTAAATCAATTTATATCCGGTTCGAGGGTACATCTCCGAGCTCCTCCGACACCTCTCATTGTAATCCTTCAACGACGTCAGAGAGGCGACGGGTCCCAACAACCACACATGAATATGGACTGCGGGGTCCTTAAACTCGTGGATCGAAACGTCCCTAAACTAATATTGGACCGAAACATCCCTAAACTAATATTGGACCATCACGTCCTTAAACTGGAATATGGACCATCACTTCCCTAAACTGGAGCAATTGAGCCTCCAAATGCTCTTTTGCCGGATCTAAACGATCCCGTTTAAGTTGATCTTAGCCCCCAAACACGGCTAACGTATCCTTAAACATTTAAATAGATTATAAAACTTCAAATCGATTTTGGTTCAAGGGTACATCTCTGAACTCCTCTGACACCTATCGTTGTAATCCTTCAACGACGTCAGAGATGTGATGAGTCCTGACGACCATATAATTAAATGGGTCACCACGTTAAGTTGATCTTAATCTCAAAACAGGACTAACGTTTCCTTAACGAATGTTTAAGTTGATCTTAGCCTCAATACGGCTAACGTATCCTTAAACTAAAAACACGAAACCCAAATCTAAATAAATACGGATTTGGACTAATCCACGTCCTACGGGCGACGGCATTATTCAGTCTCCGTATACAATCCACGGGCAACCATAAACAAAACAAACACACACGAGACGAAGTGAAATTCTGAAGAAGGAGAAAGTTGTTACCGCGATGCGGTAGCGTAATTAACTGCAGGGGCTTGCGCCTACAGGGAAGAGCGTCTCCACAATCAAAAACCCCTCAAGCGAGGGGGAATCTGACAAAGTCTGCTACATCGGCCGCATCCGTCTAAATCTCCGATACACGGTGCCATAAATCAACTTGGCATCTTCGGAGAGGTGGACGGATAAAACCAAATAGCATCTGCCCCGAATCTCAGCGTCAGGACATCGCGGTCCTGTGCGCCGTCTTTCGGAGGGGAACAGGGACCTTCCAAGAATCTTGGGTACAGACTCCGAAGGCCCAAAAGCCTGCGAACCATAGGAAGCCGAAGGACAAGAATAAGTGTGCATGATTCAACTGTGGAAAGATTGGACACTTTGCAAGAGATCGTGTAGAACCTCAAAAGGTATGCTCTCACTCTTTCCCTTTGGCATTTGTTGCTAGTTTTGTGTTTGTTGCTGACTCTATAAACTTATGGGTTGTAGAATCGGGAGCAACGGACAACATTTCGAAAGACAGTGAAGGGTTTGTTTAGACCAGAATATTGCATTTTAATACCGCTCATTCATTATCTATTTTTTGTATACATCGGTACTATTAACCGGCGTTTGCTCAATTATACAAATTACAGGTATCCGTGATAAAATACTGGAAATACACTCAAAATCATGGATATATCATTTGTGAGCTGACACTGCAACCACAACCGCAAACCAACCGATATCCCAAGAGTTATTTTGCAAACAAGTGTGTGCACAATATTTTGGTCCAACACATAACATATGTACACACTAACTCTTGGGGCTTGGACCATGGACCTAGGGGGCAGCTATAGCATGATGGCTATAAGCAAGGGGGCTGCCCAAGACACAAGTGGGCATGAGTGTGACATGCATTAAATGCTACAAGTGTGTGTTGACTTTAAGCTACTAGTTTCCCTCCAATTCCTGGTGCACCACAGGTTCAAAACAGAGTAAATAAACTGCACCAAAATGATGTGAGGGGACACACAAACCCACACTACAAGTACGGGCATCATCCATCAGATTTGGGCCGGCCATATGCCCAGAAAATCCGGTGTGGCCGGCCCCACCTCTTCCTCTGGCCTCCAGCTTGCTATGGGCCCCTCCTTGCTGCCACGTAGCCCTATTTTTATTGTTTATTTTCTTTTCTTTTGTGCCTATATATAGCAGGCAGTGGGCAAAGGTTCATTGTTATTCTTTAGTCTTGGATTGTGATTCTTTGTTCAAGCTTTTGTTTCTCTTTTTCTTTCTCTTGTACATAGCTAACCCCTATGAGCTCTTTACCTTAACTTGATCTTGCAAGTTTAAGTTTTGGTCATTGATCTCAAGGGGTTGTATCATTCTTGAAGTTTAATAAAGTCTTCTCTTTTGTGCCTTCATTTGCCTTGAGTTCTTAGCTCTTTCTTGATCTTACAACCTCTTAATTATGCTTGCAAGTTTAAGATTGGGTTATTGAACCCATGGTGTGTAACTTGTTCCATGGTTCCTAGTTCTTTATTTATTGCTTATTTCTTTCTTGCATTTTTCTTACCTTCTTTACATTCATGCAATTTCTTACCATGCTTTACTTTCTTGCACTTTAAATTCCATGCCCTTTACTTACTTGTAATGCTTTTTACTTTCTTCTCTTTTCTATTTTCTTTTGCTCTTTTTGTTGTTGTTAATATGGTGTTGTTAATACGATGTTTGTGAATTTGTGTTGTTAGGAAAAGTGAAAGATATTGTAAGTTAACGTTTTGTTTCTCATTTCCTTTTCCCGTCTTTTCCATTTGAAACTCCGTCCAAACCTTATGCAAGCGCTCCGTTAGGCACCCTACCCTACCACGGTATCGGTGATTCCTAACCGCGACCGGTTGCGTTCGGATTGGACGGAGGCGAAAGCAAGCGACAAGAACAGACGGACAAGGGTCAATAAGCCGAATTCCACGAATACCGTGCTTAAGCACCCTAATTCACGTTGTTGCCGATTGCTCTAGCTTCATTGGTTGAGTTCGGCTCAAAGGACTTGAATACGGATTTCCTTAACTTACTCCATCCTATCTAATCCTAACAAACGGTTACTTTGCATATAACACATAGGTTAGATAACATACAATTCCGCCTCACGCATTAACTCGTTACGACAAGAAAGTAAAACGCTCCGTCTCCCTGTGGATCAACCCGTGCTCAACCGGCTAGCTGCAAAGCGACACCGTCTTGATTGCGGTTAACTTAAAACTCTTTCAATGAAATGGCGCCGTTGTCGGAGAGACGGTAACATTTTAATTCTTGCTATTTCGGGTTAATCATTGTACATCTCATTTATACTTCTAACACTATTTTTCAAAACAACATAAAAATTTCAAAAAAACCAAAACCAAAACAAATACACTAACTTTTCTAACTTGATTTTGCTCTCTGGATTTCTTACTTGCTTACACTCTGTAACTAAACTGAAAAACCAAACAATACCAGTATGACATTAGTATAACAGGGAGACCACAGAAGAAGTTTGGAGCCTCAACTCCAAGGAAAATCCGGCGACATACCCTCATTTTCCGGCGTCGCCGGCCAAAGCATCTCCTTCTGCCTCCAAATTGTTCTCTGTACTACGGTGTTCTATTTTTATTGTTTGGTTTTTATAATTTTTAGTGTGCAGATATTTGGGCATTCGTATTGCTTTTCCACACTAATATCCGTTTTTTCCGACATTTGTAGATTTTGCGGATTTGCGAACAGCAAGCGTGGGGAGCAAAGTGCACATTCAAACTTAAGGTGGTTACGAAGTACAGTGCCAAAGATCCGGTTAGTTTGACCCGCGCAAGCGAATTTTTTAAGCTTACCGGATTTGATTCAACGGGGGTTTTCTAACCCAAAAACTTAACGGTACGTGCTTTACTAACACCTTCTTCTCAAATCCGACGCATCCAATATACTATTCTTTGCAGGATTCTTTGCAAGTTCGCTACCAAACGCAAAACAATTGACTAACCCGTATTTGTTGCAGTGCCGTGCTTAACATAAAAAATGATTGTTTGATTTTTTATAGAATTTTTATTGAATTGCGCATTGCATACATTAATACAGACTTAAGGCCATGCGAACCCTACAACATACGGTAAAGGATTTCATCACCTTTTCCGTGGCCCACCAATCACGAACTTGAGCATAACGATTACCTGCACAAATTTTTAAAGAAACTAGACTTTAAGCCTTAAGGACTTCGCGCTCATAGGAGATGTTAACTGTGTTTAGAACACCGCTTAACGGTATATTGTTTATGGGGTGTCTAGGAAAGTGTTAACAGCGAAACCACCAAAAGAGAAAGGGTTATTTAATTAAGGACCTTCATGAAAGCGTCGGAAAACCTCCCCTTATCTCTGCACTTACCTGGCTTCGTGATTAGTATATCTTGAGCCTGTTTCTCGACATAGTTTTACTTCGCCAATCAAGTTCTTGAGCAGGTCTAGTTGACTTAGGTGAACCCTAGATCGATTAGGTGCATGGTATTTTTGTGTCGTGATTGTTTTTGTCCAGATTCTTTTTGTGTGTACATTTCATTTTTTTGTTAATAACTAACTAAAAAAAACTATTAAAAAAATCACATTTTTTCCCCCTCCTTTTCTCTTCCTTTCTTTCTTTCTTTCTTCATATCATGGGTACCCCACCTCGAAAAACTCTTGCCGAACTTTGGTACCCACAACCAGACATCACTTCCTACGGTTCTTGCTTTGGTCGAATTTCGAACGACCCCTCCATGCCCAAAATTTCATTGAAAGATCGCATAGACGCGTCTAGGACAAACACTTGCACTCCGCAATCCACTTTGTATCAACCTTTTCAAGCTCCCCCATCCTCTTATGTTGATACCCCTTTTGCAAGTCGTCCTTTGTCCATCACTGAACATATTGAACTATCCCGTAGCCGATCTTTCACTCTTTTCACCACTTTAAATTCTTTGGATCAACAATTCCATTCACCGTCTTATTCGTATGTTGATCCTACCCCTGTCCAGCCATTCAATTCCTACCAGTCCTACTCTACTTTTACACCTTCCCTAGACATTGCTTCTGAACAGCCTCTTGGGAGTTTTCAGTATCCAAACAACTTTGAATCTTTTACTGAAACCCCTTCACAACCCATGTCTAGTCTAGAATAGTCGTTGGAAGACTTTAGGGTAGCATCGTACCAGATGATGGATTTGAATGCGTCCATGGCCGCCCTCATGTTGGCTATAGTGCCCTCAGGGCAATTATCATAGTCGCGGACAGATGATTATGATGATTGAGGCAGGACCTATACCGATAAAACAGTCTTACTTGAGATGATAGTGGCTATCTAGTTTGTCTTTATCATCATGTACATGTTGATAGAGCCCTTAGGATTCTTGCTTGACTGCCAGTATTATGATGGCGATCATATATGTGGGAGCTGGGGTCTATAAGCACATCCTTAAATGTCCCTAGTCGTAAGAGTATCGAGACCGGGCATCGATACTCCAGTGTAGGCTAGTGTATACTCATCAAGACCCCGACGAGGGGCGGTGGCCAGGTCTCACAAGCCATTGGTGTTAGTTTGTTCACCTAAGATAGTATACAGGTGCTCATTGGGTTATGAGTACATTGGACGGACTCGCCGGGAACCTGCTAGTTGGTATTATACTTATTGTCAGATAGCAGTTCCCAGGTGACATGTGTACAGGTTACTCTGTCGACCTGAGATCGTCATTTGTCTCGTGTGAGTTCCCACTGTGCTTTGATTACTACCCTACCACGGCTCAAAGGAGTCGTGTAAACAGGTTTTAGTTGGGTACAGTCCCGAGCCACATGGAGGCAGTGATCGGATCGTCGGTGATTCGTCTCTCCCGGTATTGGGGGTTGATGTCGCGTTGTGTACAGATGGCCATCACCATAAATCCGTGGCCACGGTGGACGAGAACTACCGATCCAGGATCGATAGTTTCTCAGGTGGTGATGGGTTTCATACCAACACTAAATGTCGCGTTGTTAGAGGTCTGACTTTATCCACCCCCTTAGACTCGATATGCGATACTCTTAGACGAACAGACCGGACTGTACAGATATTGTCACTGTCAGGCTCAGTAGGGGTTCAGGATGAGTTTGCTCGTCGGCCTCCCTTTCGCTCAATACCTGGGTAGCCATTACGTACAGCTAGTGCCGCTGACGTGCTTATGGTTAAACTCACTGCCAGCATATTGACGAGTCTTTAGAGTCCCACACAGAGGGTTTTCACGGTTCAGGCGATATGGTGTACATGGCGTATGTTGATACATACTGGTGTCCGATTAAATATGTGCATGTGCGGCACAGACTTTAATTGGACGGTTGATAATACTAGCGGCTTAGGATTAAGCCAGATTATTAAATCAGGTTTTGATTTAATAATTTACATATGTATTTATATATATGTAATCTAGTATTATTGTTCACTATTCATTTTCTCTCTTGGCTATTCGTATTTTTGTACGAATACGCGTATATGTATTTCGATATATATACCGAGAAGTATTCCGTACTTTATACGGAATAGCTTCTAGAAGATGGCACCTCATTATTGATTTTCTTTATTGAAAATCTTTTGGGAAATGAGGTGGAGGGGTGACATGGCATGAACATGGTCAAAGCATGGTTTTGTGCATGTTGTGAGGTATGTAGCAAAGCATGGTTTGCATTGTTTATTTGATTAATTGGTAAGACTTTTTTTGGATGGGAGAGGGGGGCGGCCATTACATTGATAGAGGGGCTCATTTCATTTGGATGATGATGACATTACACACTTGCTCTCTCTCACTCTCTCATTCTTCAAAAAGGCTTAGCCAAAATTTCCTTTGTTCATGCCAAAGCTTTCCTCGCTCCATTAATCTTCCATAGTTGCTCCATGAGCATTTTTGTTGAGAGAAAATTATGGTGACATTTTCATACACCCCCACTCTCCATCGCTAGCAAATTTGGAGCGTCGGTTGCCTCGTTTGTCGAAGCTGGAGCTTACGCCGTTTCCCTCGGGTGGATCATCGAAGATAAAGGAAGACCGGCAATCAAACCTCGTCAAAGAACCGCTAGGAGCTTGGAATGAAGACCGAAGGACTCGGATCAACTCGGTATAACGATTCTAACTCTTAGTTAGTTTGCTAGTTTAGGATTTAAGGTCGATCCGTAAATCGGGTAGCGGTAGCGCCTGTTTAGAAAATTTTTGTTCCGCATTTTGGCCGTGTTTCGATGACCGGGGCGCTGCCAGAACCCAACACCTCATACAACCTACTGACCCGGTAGCTAGTTTCCAACTAGCTCCACATTTTCCAATGCATGAAGCGGCGGTAGGACATGCTGAGAATTTGAGTGGAGAAAGTGAGCAGTACCCCCTTCCAAATCAAACCTGCCTATTCCAAATTGCATCCCACAACTCCGGTTTTGAACTTCTATCTAGTGTTCCAAACGATTTATCGATTGAAGATAGAACAGATAATGAGTTGTGCGGCTTTGTAGTGTTTGATTTGCCCGATTGTGAAGGGTCCCTTCCAAGTGAAACCAATCCTAAACCTTTGAACTCTACACCTCCATCTTAGAACCTGAATTGATTGAAATCCATGCTTTTAATGAGGTGTCGGAGAAATTAGATTTTCACTTGATCGAGGATATTGATGCTGGGGATATTTCGGATAATGAACCCGCAGTTTTGGATGAGTTTTTCTCTCCAATTCATCATACCGAGTCTTTAACTGTTTTTCCCGAACTTCATATGCGTCTTGATTTTGATGAAATTTGCATGGATAAGCTGAATTTTGAGGAGAATTTTGAGGATATTTTTGAGAATGAACTAGTCTTATTTGATGAGTCGTATTTTCCAATTCATCCTGCTCCTTTCATTGACTGTGCACACCCTCCCGAACCCTTAACCGATACCCTTCCTCAATCACTTCCTTCCATCCTTTCCGTCGTTCCGACCTTGCAAGAAACTGTATCACTTTCATTTCCTATGTCTGGTTTACCAAGTTCGGCGTACCCATGTTTTCTCATGAATCTTGAGGGATTTGACCCCATTGCTCGACGGGTTAATAGATTAGCACAAACGCTTCTTACACATCGATCATCACAAATTGTGCTAATCAATTCACTCCATTTTCACCCTCAAGTTTGTATTCCATTTCTTTTTCCTTTCCTCCATTCTTCTTCTCATATATCGAGACCGTATCCCGCTTCTATCTCCATACGGTCTCGTGTATTCTCCATTTCTTTCCTCTTCACCTTCTTTCACCAACCAGCACACTACAGAGATAGAATTTTTGAATGGTTGGTGTTAACTTTTGGCCTGTGTAAGGCTTTGTATAGATTGATACTGTTCTTCCCCCCTAATCCTGAACTTCAATGCTTAAACAGTGGAAACACTGGATCCTTTTGGTGTATATATTTTTTTCTTTCTTTTTTGTTTTGTATATAATTTGTTTTTGGGAGAGCCGGCAATTTTGACCCTCTTGGTGTAGCCTGACAGTGAGGGCACTGTCAAGTTTAAGTTTGGGAGTGTGCTCGGTAAGGTTTCTTCCTTCGCATTCATTTGTATATTCTGCATTTGCATACCTATTTAAAAACCTACAAAAATCGAAAATTTTTCCTAAAATATAAAAACTTTGTCGTCAAGTTAGCTAATAGGGTAACTTAGATTTTTATTCTGAAAGTTTAGTTGATACGTTAGAAATGACTAAATTCTAGGCTTAGGAATTGAAAACCCTAAAAATAACCCTCCTTCTGTTTAAACTTGGTTGAAGGTTTACTAAAAGATAAGTCTGAAAAATAGTTTCTATTCTTGAGTTCAAATTTAGAAAGTATATACCCTACAAACTGCACATACATGTACCTTGAAACTTGGGATAGTAGAGGATACCTAGAAATACTCTTGCCTGAAAACCTAGTATGAAAGAAAAAACGGTAATTAAAGCTAAACACCTAAAGAGCATCATTGAAAAAATATATCCGGTCTTGAAAAAGAAAAATAAAAGAAAAAAAAATTAAAAAAATAAAGTCAAGACCTGGAAACTGCTATTTACGCTTTAAAGCTCACGCATTCAGTAATCGGCCGTTAGTGTCTCAAGAAGCATTAATAGTCGTATGAAAGGTGTGTGAGCAACACCGTCCATCATTTAATGAAAAGAAGTAGTATTAGGTATTAGGGCAGGGGTACTATAGCTTGAATTGAATTCTTAAGTGTAGGGGTGCAAATTTATACACACGTAGGGGTATACAATCGATTTTTGGAGGAGAGATAAAAATGAAGAATAAGACTTATGTTTTCTGTAAAGTTGATAAAAATCCCTGATTTAAGACCGCATTTTCAGAAGGAAAACTCAGAAAATACCAACATCTTTCTAAACTTTGTTGGAACGTATAGGATCTGAGGTTAAATAGATAGGAGGTGTGAAACATAAAGGTTGGATATTTCTAACTTAGGATAATAGAATTTCTAACGTAGATACTAAACTGTAGGGGTAGAATCGATGTTAACTTATGAAACTAACTTGACGGGATTTTGTGGGTAGTATCCGCTGAAAACCGTCAGGAGACAACACTCCTCCTACTGGGGACACCTAGAGGTTTAACGGCTTGTTGCACACGCTCAGTGCAATCGCGTTCCCTGCGAAAGTGAGGATAGCATTTTGTTTTGCTCGGGACGACCAAAAGATAAGTTTGGGGGTATTTGTTTAGACCAGAATATTGCATTTTAATACCACTCATTCATTATCTATTTTTTGTATATATCGGTACTATTAACCGATGTTTGCTCAGTAATACAGATTACAGGTATCCATGACAAAATACTGGAAATACTCTCAAAATCACGAATATATCATTTGTGAGCTGACACTGCAACCATAACCGCAAACCGACCGATATCCCAAGAGTTATTTTGCAAACAAGTGTGTGCACAATATTTTGGTCTAACACATAACATGTGTACACACTAACTCTTGGGGCTTGGACCATGGACCTAGGGGGCAGCTACGGCATGATGGTTATAAGCAAGGGGGCTGCCCAAGACATAAGTAGGCATGAGTGTGACATGCATTAAATGCTACAAGTGTGTGTTGAGTTTAAGCTACTAGTTTCCCTCCAATTCCTGGTGCACCACAAGTTCAAAACAGAGTAAATAAACTGCACCAAAATGATGTGAGGGGACACACAAACCCACACTACAAGTACGAGCATCATCCATCGGATTTGGGCCGGCCACATGCCTAGAAAATCCGGTGTGGCCGCCCTACCTCCTCCTCTGGCCTCCAGCTTGCTGTGGGCCCCTCCTTGCTGCCACGTAGCCCTATTTTTATTGTTTATTTTCTTTTCTTTTGTGCCTATATATAGCAGGCAGTGGGCAAGGGTTCATGGTTATTCTTTAGTCTTGGATTGTGATTCTTTGTTCAAGCTTTTGTTTCTCTTTTTCTTTCTCTTGTACATAGCTAATCTCCCTTGAGCTCTCTACCTTAACTTGATCTTGCAACCTCTTCATTGAGCTTGCAAATTTAATCTTTGGTCATTGATCTCAAGGGGTTGTATCATTCTTGAAGTTTAATAAAGCCTTCTCTTTTGTGCCTTCATTTGCCTTGAGTTCTTAGCTCTTTCTTGATCTTGCAACCTCTTAATTGAGCTTGCAAGTTTAAGATTGGGTTATTGAACCCATGGCGTGTAACTTGTTCTATGGTTCCTAGTTCTTTCTTTCTTGCTTATTTCTTTCTTGCATTTTTCTTACTTGCTTTACATTCATGCAATTTCTTACCATGCTTTACTTTCTTGCACTTTAAATTCCATGCCCTTTACTTACTTTTAATGCTTTTTACTTTCTTCTCTTTTCTCTTTTCTTTTGCTCTTTTTGTTGTTGTTAATATGGTGTTGTTAATATGATGTTTGTGAATTTGTGTTGTTAGGAAAAGAGAAAGATATTGTAAGTTAACGTTTCGTTTCTCATTTCCTTTTCCCGTCTTTTCCATTTGAAACTCCGTCCAAACCTTACGCAAGCGCTCCGTTAGGCACCCTACCCTACCACGGTATCGGTGATTCCTAACCGCGATCGGTTGCGTTCGGATTGGCCGGAGGCAAAAGCAAGCGACAAGAACGGACGGACAAGGGTCAATAAGCCGGATTCCACGAATACCGTGCTTAAGCACCCTAATCCACGTTGTTGCCGATTGCTCTAGCTTCATTGGTTGAGTTCAGCTCAAAGGACTTGAATACAGATTTCCTTAACTTACTATATCCTATCTAATCCTAACAAACGGTTACTTTGCATATAACACATAGGTTAGATAACATACAATTCCGCCTCGCGCATTAACTCGTTACGACAAGAACGTAAAACGCTCCGTCTCCCTTTGGATTGATCCATGCTCAACCGGCTAGCTGCAAAGCGACACCGTCTTGATTGCGGTTAACTTAAAACTCTATCAATCAGGGTTCATAGAGTTTTAAAATTTTGCCCGCTAGGAGCTGGAAGATCTACATGGGGAACCAATCTTATGTTCAGGTGTAGGGCATCGGCACATATCGATTACGACTACATTCCGGGAAAGAGTGGCTACTCCATGACGTTCTATATGCTCCAGAAATGCGGGGAAATCTTCTATCCGTTACAAAGCTCATTAGTTTAGGATTTAGCATTTTATTTGAGAACAATTCTGTTAACTTTATTTTGAATAATTCTCTGTTGTGTACTGGAAGCCTGGTTGATGGCCTTATTATTTTGGATCGTAACTCAGTTATTAGTAACAATGGTTTATTATCTTCTTATTCCTATGCTATAAATAATCTATTGGTGAATCTATGTTATGGCATAAAAGATTAGGTCATATAGGGCATGACAAGATGACAAGGTTAGCCAGGGGTGGGCTTCTTGGCATACTTTCTAAGGTAGAACTTTCCACTTGAGACCACTGTCTCGTAGGAAAGGCCACGAGAAAACCATTTGGCACGGCGAAGAGAGAAACAACTCCTTTGCAATTTATACACTCTAACATTTACGGACCAGTCAACATGAAGGCACGTGGTGGTGCGCCCTATTCCATCACCTTCATAGATGATTGCTCTGGATACAGGCACGTATATCTGATTTCGCACCGACTAAAGCATTGGATTGCTTCAAGCGCTACTTAAGCAAGGTCGAAAATTAGTTAAGTGTAAGCATTAAGGATTTGTGCACGGACCGTGGTAGAGAATATCTATCGGATCAGTTCAGGAAACTATGTGAAGAGAAAGGGATAGTCAGGAAGTCGATAATGCCCAACACTCCATAACAAAATGGTGTTGTAGAGACACGAAATAGGACGCTGCTAGATATGGTTAAGAGCATGATGGCTCAGGGCAATCTTCCCATATCATTTTAGGGAGATGCGGTATTGACGGCGGCTTATGTTCTAAACCGAGTGCCTTCTAAAGTGTTGGATCACTTTCATCCTTGAGGGATGTGCTGCCTATGTACACACTACTTCTCATCGGTATGGGAAGTTGGGTCCTAAAGGGAAGAAGTGTATATTTAGACGCTATTCAAAGTACTCAAAATGATACGTATTTTTAGGTAAGCAAGACAATGGTACTGTGACTAAGATTGAGTCATGAGATGCAGAGTTCCTCGAGGAGGAATTCCCACAGAAGAGAGAAGTAGGTCAGGATTTGGGTTTGTATAAGATCGAGGAAGCAACCAATCAGCCAATGATGGAAGAGAAATCAGATCCTTTACCGGTTGAGGATAGTGGGAGTGAGGTACCTGTAGATGAATCGGAGTCATTAACGGAATCTCAACCGTCTCGAATATTGTCCCATGTACTAATACCTCATCGACGTTTTGAGATTGACGAAAAGCATCCAAGGTAGCTCCGCATGATATTACGGAACCAAAATCATTTGAGGACACTATTTCATGATCTACGGCGGAAGAGTGGAAAGCGACAATGGATGAGGATCTTGAATTGATGAAGAAGAATCGGATCTGGGACTCGGTAGATCTTCTATCAGGATGCAAGACCATTGAGAACAAATAGGTTTTCAAGGTCAACCGAAAGGCAGATGGGTCTATCGAGAGGTGAAAGGCATGCTTGGTGGAAAAAGGGTACACCCAGAGGAGTGAGGGGGATTATGAGGTGACATTTTCTATGGTGGTGAAAATTACCTCTATTCGTCTTATCTTAGCTTTAGACGCACAGATGAATCTTGAACTAGTCCAAATGGATGTCAAGACAGCTTTTTTCTATGGAGAACTAGAAGAGGAGATTTATATGGATCAACCTACTGGTTTCAAAGCTAAGGAACTTGAATACAGGGTGTGCAAATTGAGAAAGTCTATCTATGGCTTGAAACAATCTTCAAGAGTTTAGTATTTTTGATTTCATCGAACTATATTGGGATATGGTTTTAGAATGATCAATCAGGACAATTGTGTACCTAAAGCAAGCTGGTAATAAGTTTGAGATCTTATCATTGTATGTCGACGACATCTTGCTAGCAGGGAATAGCAAAGAGTCTATAAATTCCACTGGAAGGTGGCTGTCCTCCACTTTTGAGATGAAGGAAATGGGTGATGCATGATTCGTTCTTGGGATTCAAATCCTGAGAAACCGTTCTAAGACGACTTTAGGTTTTTCCCAGGAGACTTACATAAAGAAAGTCTTAGAACAGTTCGGCATGAGTGGATGCAAACCTATTGGGACTCCGGTTGCGTAGAATCATATGTTAAGACTTACACAGTGTCCCAAAATAGAAGCAAAGAAGAAATCAATGCAAAATGTTCCCTATAGAAGTACTATCAGTTGTCTCATGTATACTATGATATGTACGGGACCCAATATATCATTTGCAGTAGGACTATTGAGCAGGTATCAGTCCAACCACGGAGTAGCTCATTAGAAAGGAGTGAAGCGGATCTTACGATGTTTGAGTGGGTCATCTCACTTAAATTTAAGCTACGGTGGCTCGGACACTCATCTGCGAGGATATTCAGATGCCAACTGGCCCGGCGATCTGGATGAACGAGTGCCTACTTCAAGCCATGTCTTCTTACTCAATGGTGGTGCTATTTCATGGTGTAGTAAGAAGCAGGACTGCATTGCACTTTCCTCAATGGAAGCGGAATATGTTGTTGCCCGTGCTGGTGCACAAGAGGTGGTTTGGTTATGTAGATTCTTGAATAGCTTGATCATAGTGCCGGAAGAAAGGGACAGGGTTGCCTTTTATTGCGATAGTAGTCGGCCATAGCTTACTCCAAGGACCCGAAATATCATTGAAGTCGAAGCATATTGAGATCAGATATCATTTCATAAAGAAGCAAGAGAAGAAAGAAGGATAGTTGCAGTATGTCCCTACAGGTCAAATGATCGCGGATCCATTGACGAAGGGAATAGTTGAGGCAGCATTTGCACTGCACACCAGAGCTTTTGGGCTTCTTCCTTGGTGATGTCCCATGCATTAAGACTTTTTTCTTGATTTCTTGTATTATGACATTATTATTATAGACTGAGTTTTTTTTATTAGTGAATAAATTTTATGATATTGGCATTCATTCAAATTTGTTCACATTTGGAAGGTTACATTGGCATGTGTGTGTGTGTGTAAGTGTACATGGTACACGATGTATACAGGGTGTACAACTTGTTAAAGATATATCAGCAAGTTAGAACTCTGCCTCACACGAGAGATCCCCTTCGAAGTTGTAGCAACAAGCGTAGGTGAGACTAAGTGCTTTATGTTTGCTATGAGCAATGAGCACATTGCTATGTCACTGGATGCAAAGACAGTGGGAGGACTTAATAAAGTCTTCTTGACCGGGTCAAGATGCGGTTGTTGCGCATTTATGTGCTGAGCGACCGAAGTGGAAATTCCCACAAGCACACTTTACTTGTTTAACAAGTGCATGGCCAGGGATTTGATTTGTCGTACAGGGTGCGAGCTTGTCAGAAAATTCCAGGCATATCGCGAGGCGATATATCTGCCGAACAAGTTCATTGTGGGAGGGTTGGAACTTGGGCTTGTACGATATATAAAATGACATATGCTCTCAATGAGAGAAGAATATACCATAGCACGTAACCATACAACGTGCGCTAGAGACCTAAAATAAGGAGGTTGAGGGATGGATCCCATCTCCCTCGACGTGTGAGTCCTTATAAAAGACCACCGGAATTGTGGACAATCAACAGTACCCTTAGAGACACTTGGTTGTCTAAGAAGGCATGTTATGAGCATCTTCTATTTTGGCTAACGTTTCCTGCTGTGATGAGATTATACCGCACATATGGGACAGCATCAGGAAAGTAGGTGAATATTAGACCTAACTATTCAGAGCCGGAGGAAGATCGATTGGCATGTCTCCTGATTGCATCGCATAGCCAACTCTTATCTATGAAAAGGGGCAAGGATTAAGAGTGCGATGAATCGAGAGCTGCCATAGTGCTCACATACGATTCTGAGAGGGATCAAAGGTATTTGAGTAGACATATCCAAATCTGATATAGGGTATGAGATACCATTACGCTAACACTATTGGCGTGTTTCTTTTGGGAGATCCTTGTATCGATCCTACCGGATCTGGCTGCAAGACTACCCGATTGCAGGTACTCAACGGTCCACACCGCATTAACACGTATGGGAGGAGATGGAATCCTTGTAAGATTAAAGGAAATGAATTGACTCGAGGTGTTAATAGCTCAGGGAGCTATTGGTGGTACCCACTCATTTGTACGAGTGGGAGTATATTAGAAAATGGGTAAACTGGCCTATACCCGCCTAAATATGTAGGCTGATAGGTCGGGTTCGGTTCATTCATTAATTAGACCAAACCCTATTTGGATTAGGACTTTGGGGTCTTTCCCTATATATACATGAGATGTCTTCTATGGTTTGCTAATCAATTAATTAATCTAGGGAGAGAAGAAAAAGAAAACCTAGGGTTTCTTAGCCACCATATTCTTAGTTCTCCATCAAAAAGGTTCATCCTATTAAGTTAGTTGCAGGGTGAATATGAAGAGCTTCTCGCCATCGTTGGTGTGGTCGCTCTTCGATTATTGCTTGAAGAAGGAGATAAACAAGAAGAACGTGACATGGGCTATTCAAATTTACTCTACAAGGTTTGAGGTAACAGTTCTTATGCTTCCGCATTAGAATAAATTACATCTACATATTAGGTGTTAAATCTATTGTTCATATAGCATATATAAACTAAGGTAGTTTAATGAAACATGGAGAAATTATTCGATGTGATTTATATAATCTATAAATAATAAAATAAACATTGACTAGCATACAACCCTTACAGAGCAAAGTTCTAATGGAAAAACATCTTTATTAAGAAACCGGATTTTGGTACAAAGTGTAAGATATGTATGTCCTAGAGGCCATTATTTATTATGGATGCTATGGATATATATATGTAAGTGACAATCTTGCTCGAAATGATAATATGCTATCTAGTTTGCATTTATCTTAACATATACGTATATTTTACTAGTTATTACATATTGCTTATACATGTTGATAAAGCCCGTAGGATTATTGCTTGACTACCAGCGTTGCGATAGTGATCATACTTGTGGGGGCTGGGTAGTCTATAAGCACATCCTTAAAATGTCCCTAGTCGTAGGAATATCGAGACAGGGTATCGATATTCCAGAGTAGACTGGTGTATACGTTTCTTGACCCTGACGAGGGGCGATGGTTAGTCCCAAAGCCATTACTTAAGATTGTATACAGATGCTCACAGGAGTAGGTACACTGGACAGACTTGCCGAGAACTGCTAAATGGTATTATACCTAGCGTTAGATGACAGTTCTCATGTGGCATGTGTACAGGTAGTCTGTCGACCTGAGATCATCATTTTTCTCGTGTGAGTTCCCACTGTGCTTTGATTACTACCCTACCATGGCTCTACTGAGTCATGCAAACAGGTTTTAGTTGGGTACAGTCCTGAGCCACATGGATGCAGTGAGTGATTGTTAGGGATTCGTCTCTCCCGATATAGGGAGTCGATGTTGCACCGTGTTTGGTTGGTCAACACCATAAGCCCCTGGCCAGGAAAGTTTAGAATTACTGATAGATAGAGCAGTAGTTTCTCGGATGGTCTGGAGCCACACCAGCACGACTTATCGGGTTAGTAGGGATCTGACGATAACCACCCACAGACCCGGTATGCGATACTCTCAGACGAACAGACCGAACTGTACAGATATTATCACAGTTAGGCTCAGCAGGGGTTCAGATGAGTTTGCTCATTGGCCTGCTTTACGACAGGTACCTGGGTAGCCGTTACGTATAGCTAGTGCCACTGACGCGCTTGTGGTTAAACCCATTGCCAGCGTACAGTCGAGTCTTTAGAGTCCCACACAGTAGGTTTCCTTGGTTCAGGCAAAACGATGTAGATGCCATATGTTTATACGTGCAGGGTTTCGATTAATTACGTTTACTAATTGCGCGAAATTTAATCGGACGGATTATAATACTAGCGAGCTTAGGATTAAGCCGGTTTGTTAAATTAGATATTGATTTAATACTAGTATTATATTAATATTATTATTCTATTTCTAGGGTATTCATATTTTGGTACAAATACGGATATGTATATACGGTAGAAAGTATTTTGTATTTATACAAAATATATTCTAGAAGAAGGATACCTAATTCATGTATTAACCATTTATCTTTATATTTGGAAATGAGGTGGAGGGTTATGTGGCAAATAAGAATGGTGTGAGGCATGGCCAAATGAATTTTTAAATCATTTGGATTTACTATTCAAGTATGGTTCCCATTTTTAATTGTGGAAAAGATTTCACAAAAGAAATAGGGATGAGATTTTTTACACAACCTTACTTCATTTTCTTTAGCTCTTTCTCTCTCCTCTCTTCTTCCTCAACTCTAAAATTTTTTCATGTGTTGAGATACATAGGGTTTAGAAATAGAAAAACACTACTAACAAACTCTAAGTCTCCTAAACAAACTAGATTAGTAAACTTGTTTGTTTAGTGGCTTCTTTTTGAAGTGGAAGCTTGAATTAAGAACCTTTGGTTGGATCATCTAGGATCGAGGAGGTCGACGACCAAGCTTGATCAAGGAATTCAAAGGAGATTAAGAAGAGGATCAAGAAGACCCGAAGAATACATATCCATTGGTATAAACTTCTATCATAGTAGATTAGCATCTATGAAGTTTTTACTAATTAGGGCTTATGGTAGTTCTTGGTTTAGTTGTCTTTGTTGCATGCTTCAAAATCGTTTTTTGAATATTTCGCCTCTCTACAAACCCTGTAGAGTGTTTAACATAGACTTACATGGTATCAGAGCTACTCTATAAGCTTTAGATAGCTTGTAGCGACGTTAGAAATCAGCCGTTTTTGTCGCGTACGAACTGCCGACAAAAACAGTCCCTAGAATTGATGTTTTAACATATTTGTACACCGCGCGGGCTCACGATTTGAACTGAGAACCCGTGGGGTGAAGCTTGGGTACCTGGGGTAATCTCAGGGGGACCAAAGTTTGGGTCCATCCCCCGAGACCACTAAGTGGTGCCTTGGGGGTGGGGACCCGAGAACACCCCATATGGGTGCTCTCGGGTCTGTCCAGCCGTAGGGGCCACCTCATGGTGGCCCCAGGGGGTGGGTACCCCTATAGCCCCCCTAGACAGATATTAATTTTTTGTTCTTCACCTCCATGAAGATTCGGGCGGGTTTCGAGTTCATTTCGACTCCCGGATTAGTTTAAAACGGATGTTTTTGGGACTTTAGTGGATTGAATTTTCAAGTTTTGGAAAATTGGGATTGTTTGCAAATTGTGCGTGGAATTCTAACATCGTGGTTTTCTTTACTTGCTTTTGTGATGCGAATATGTGTTCTTAAATGTCTTGTAATCTCTATACGTCGATTAGAAGGGTTGCACATATCTTGTGATATTCTGTGATGGTAATGTTTCGATAGATCGTCGTGTGAATGGCCCGGTGTGAATTTAGATGTGAGATGCGAGTGGTTTTTGTAATTCATGTAATAATTGATGTATATTCTTTTATTGGGGCACATCTAGGTTAAGGATGATGTCACCAGCTGTATATTATTTTTCATTTCTGTATCTAGGATTGACCTACGGAAGAGTGCATAAGCTACCGGGTTCTAGAATATAGTGGGTGGCCATCTCGAGGAGTCAAGACCCAGGTCACCCAATTCTAGGATTGGCGGGTAGCTTACCGCACTCGTAGGGGTCTAGGATAGTTAACACTCGGCTATTCACATGACCGTGGAGGATTGTATTTCATAGGTGGTTCGATGAAATGCAAAGTTCTTAGTTGATCTATTTTTCCATTCTCTGTGATGTTGATATCTGCTTGTGATGCTTATCATTCTTGTGACGAATGGTTATATATATAAATGTTGTATATATTTTGCATTCGCGCTAGCTCTTCCCCCGCTCTGCTGGTAGTTAAGTAACCTAACGGTGCATGATGGGGCCCCATGGTGAATGCGGATGACATATACATATATTCTATTTTCGTTATTTTCTGGTGTGATAGGATTTAAATTGATGGGAAAATTAATCTTCGTTAATGCAAGATAATAAACCTAAAAACATGTTGTTGGAACAATTTGAAAAACCACTCGGTTCTTTTCAAAACACTCGTTTAAAAAGCGGAGCTTGAACCACTTCTTTTTAAAGTTATCGTTCCTTTAACGATATCAAGTTCATTACATTCAAGGTTTTCACAAAAACCAGCCGTAGCCCTCCGTCATTTGAAATGAGTAGCACATCGTATTCATGCTATGTTTGTTGGCCTTCGTCAAGGCATAGTGAATGGTAGCGGTGTGTTACTTGTTTGTAGCATAAATAGATGCATTGGTTTAAGACAGTCGTACAGCCTTATTGACCTTCGTCAAGGGCGAGTACGGGTGGGTCTAAATTAATCAGGACAATGACAAGAAGAACTTAACTTGCGTCTTATGATTTTTTGTCCTTTGTCAAGGTCATAAGAGCTTGGGGGCAAAAACCATTTCAGGAGTTTCAAACATAAAGGAAACTTGCAGATTGAGCATACCTTCCGGAGTATGGTGACTAGAGTGGCTTCCATCTAGGTCATCACATGATGATAGTAAGATCCCGATCCCACTGATGAGTAGGATTACTCTTAGGAGATATTTTTCACTTCACAATTAGCAAACCGTGTCTAGAAAGAGTTAACGGGGCTACGCCTATGCGGAAACGAGCTTTATTTTAATTAGGTCCGTGCGAGAGCACGGGGAACCTCCCTCGGAGTACCAACACTCACCTAGATGAACGGTTAGCGAACTTGTAAAGTGTAAATGATCCCGACTAATTCTCTTTTTAAGGTTTGATGGAGAAATTGAGGAAACAGTGGGAGTCATCCTGGTTAGATAAGATAATAAACCAATCTAATCCTGCAAGAGCATACGCTGAGTGTTTCTCTCTCTCTCTCTCTCTGGCGGCAACCATGATGGGACTTAAACTACTACTCGAAAAAAATACATTGACTGTGCCAAACTATAAAGATTGGCTAAGGAACGTCAATATTGCATTCACTTATGACAAAGTGGCATATGTCCTCACCAGTACCGCTCTCAGATCCCAGGGCCGGATTCCACGGTTGCAGACATTGAGGTTCGCAAAACTTGGGACCTAGATTGCGAAAAAGCTACGTGCATTGTGCTGGTTTCAATGAACAATGAACTTCAAAAGCAGCACGAGAAAATGGACATACAATCCATTTTTCTCCATTGCAAGGATTTGTATGGAGAGCACTCTCGTATCGCAAGGTACGAGACCTCAAAGAAATTATTCCAAACGATGTTAGCTGTCGGATCACTTGTAGGAGAACACGTCCTAAAGATGATCGGTCTCATTGAAGAGCTCACAAACCTGGGATGCGTGTTAGAGAATGGGTTTACATCGACTTGATTCTACAGTCCCTTCCTTACACCTTCTCTCAGTTCGTGCTGAATTTCAACATGCATAGGATGAAAGCTGATCTTCTAAAGCTCCTCAATATGTTGAGGGTAGCTGAGAGCTCCTTGAAAAAGGAGAAGACACATGTTCTTCTTGTTGGGGAATTTTCTTCGTCTAAATCTAATGCTAAAGCTAAGGGGAAGAAGAAGAACCCCACCAAACCGAAAGGAGGTGTCAAAAAGGTGTAATGAACGAACAATTCGGGGAGAGTGAAAACTAGAAATGATGAGTGTTACTATTGTCACAAGAAGGGTCATTGGAAGAAAAATTGCAAGGCTTTTAAAGCCAAAGGCAAGGACACGAAACAAGCTGATGCTTCGGCTTGAGGTGTGTTCGTGATTGAAAACTGTTTTTCAATTAACTCTACATCATGGGTACTAAATATTGGTTATGATTCTCATATCTGTAATTCTTTGCAGGCACTGAGAAACTGTAGAGTACTGAAGGCAGATGATATGACCTTCAGGGTTGGCAATAGAGTAAACATAGTTGCTGTTGCAATAGGAGATTATCACCTGGGTTTGATGAGTGGAAATATTTTGGTGTTATATAACTGTTTTTGTGTACCAAGTATGCTATGTAATATTATATCAGTATCTTTATTGTTTAATGAAAGATATAATTTTGCACTTGAAAGAAATGCCATGAACATTCACCTAAATCAAGAACTGATTAGGTGAGGCACACTGGATAACGGTATATACATACTCAATCAACATCAAGTTTTCAACGTCCAAAACACAGTAAAAAAGGCTCCAGATTCAAACCAAGCTTTTTATGGTATTGTAGACTTGGTCATATTAATGAAATAAGGTTGACTAAGTTATATAAAGATGGATATTTGGATCCGTTCGAATATATATCATATGCAACTTATTAATCATGTATCAAAGAAAAGATGACCAAATCTCCGTTCACAGGACACGGAGAAAGAGCCACTGAGCTCTTAGGACTCATACACAACAATGTATGTGGTTCGAGGTCTACACATGCACGAAACGGTTACTCCTACTTCATCACTTTTACTGATGATTTTTCAAGGTATGGACATGTATTCTTAATGAAACATAAATTTAAAGACTTTAAGAAATTCAAGGAGTATAAGAATGAAGTAGAGAAACAAACAGGTAAAAGTATCAAGATACTTCGATCTGATCGAGGTGGAGAATACTTAAGTACCAGTTTTCTTGAATACTTAAAAGAGAATGGAATTCTCTTTCAGCTTACTTCTCCATATACACCTCAGCATAATGGTATATCAGAGAGGAGGAATCACACACTACTTGATATGATGCGTTCTATGATGAGTAGTGCTGAGTTGCCACTTTTCTTTTGTGGTTTTGCACTGGAGTCAGCTGCATACCTATTGAATAAGGTTCCAAATAAGTCTGTGCCTACCACTCCATAGGAAATATGGAGTGAGAAGAGACCATGTCTTATGTATCTTAAGATATGGAGGTGTCCAGCTTTTGTCAAAAAGCAGAATCCGGACAAGCTCGATGCACGATTAGTTTTATGTAAGTTTGTGGGATACCCCATGAATTCATGGGATTATCATGTCTACCACACTGAAGAACAAAAGGTGTTTGTCACTCGCCACATAATTTTTTTAGAGAACGAATATCTTTCAAAATAAATTAGTGGGAGCGCGGTAGAACTGGAGGAAATTCCAGAACTATAAACTTGTTGGGATACATTAACACCCTAGCCATCAACCGTGGCGGTTTGCGGAACAATTTTTTTTCCACGAGTTTAAAAATGGCGCTAGAATAACCGAATAAACCGGATCTTACCATAAACTTAACTAGCTAACAAAGAGGAGCTATCTACTATGATGAAGAGTCTCACCAAAAGATCTAAGTCTTTCGGTCTTCCTTCCTCATCGTTCGCTCCAAGTGGCCACCATGATCGCGCTTGATCTTCTTTATTGGCTCCATCGGTTTTCCGGAATCGATCTTGCTCGTCGGTCCTCCTTTGTCGTAGATGATCCACCTGAGGGATGTGATCCATGGCTCTAGCTCCTAGCTAAGTATCAAAAGGAGAAACTAGAGAACTTGGGATGCTAATCCAAGAACTCTAGGATGTAGTGTGAGGTTCTAAGTATTTTACTATCTCTATCCTACCTCCTCTCTTGTTTCTCAACACATGCGAGTGTAGAGAGGAGGAAGATGATGAAGGTGGTGAATCTCAAGAGAAGGAGAGGAGGGTGAAGCAAAATGGCGAGAGCCAGAAAATAATGAGCAACCATGAGAGAGAAAACCCCCCACAATGGTTTTGTATAATAATATCTAATAATATAAAATATCAACCATGCTTCAATAGTTGCCACAAATGAATTAAAAATTCATTTGTCAACTATTGAAGCCATGGTTCTCACCATACCCCCTCTCCTTCAATTTACATTTCATTTCCACTTATGAATAAATGGAAAAGTCCATGATGAGGTGTCCACCTTCTAGAATGTTATCCGTAATAAAATACAGATTATAGTCTACAGTATATACATACCTGCATTCGGATAAAAACACGAATGCCCAAAGAGATAATGATGATGCTCGATATCGGTGACTCCCCAGATCATAACACGTGGCAGATGAGGTGTCCCAGAGCTTACAAGAAAGGATCAAGAACGTTACGTTGGAAGCACACCCCGGGCCTCCTACCCGAGGATGTCCCCGACCTTCGGTGGCCATCCAGACCACCCCCAGCTCGCCTCTGAGCAATCACAGAACCAAGATGCCTCGGCCTCGCGCTCGTTCCTGAGTCTCCCGCTGAGCTCATCTTCCTCGGTCTCACCGACCGACCCACAACATCGATCACAGGCGCCTCCGCCATGGCTCCGCGAATCCCGCCAGGCACGAGATATCCGTCGCCCATGATCCCGCGTTCTACGCTATCACGATCCCCCATTAACGAGCATATCTCGTCATTAATGGGGGATCCCTCCTATTACGCGGGCGTAACGCCAGGGGCTTAACGGCCGGTGTGAATCTCGCGCCCGCCTGCCCATGGCTGCCGCTATATAAACCCCTCTCTCAGACGACTCAGGTAAGCCAATTTTATACTAATAGGCCGTTACTCTGCCAAAATACCCCGTCTAACTTGATCGTCGGAGGGTCCTCGGTGGCACAACCACCCTGAGACTTCTTTGCAGGTAGCTCGGCCTCAACCATATAAAACCCATTGAGATCCACACGCTCCAGGAGGCAACCCTCCAACTCAATCTCAGCAGTCCATCAGTGCTCGTTGCAGATCAACGGAAGATAACATCTGAAGGAGATCCAGAAAACCATTAGTTGGCGCCGTCTGTGGGAAACGCTACCATTCAACAAAAGTTCTTCTTCCAATCTCTACTTCATGGCGAGTGGTCACCACGATAATCCAAGCACCAGCCGTCGGCCTCCCCGTAGTGGAGACGAGGGAGAATCCCCTCCTCCCTCGAACGCCATTTATGCCTTATCCGCTTAGATAGATCGACTCGCGTCTGTCATGGACACGCTCGTCCGTGTCCAAACGGCCGGGAAAGCTCCCCAAGTCACCGCTCCCCCACCTCGGGACTGGGACCCCTACAAAGGGAGAGAAGACTTTGCCCGCGTTGGCACGACCCAACACCGCCTCGCTGTCTCCGGCGGCCACAGATCCCCGGGCCAACATATTCAGTGACCCGCTTGGTGCCGCACAACCTAACACCGAGATCTCTCGCCAGAGCACTGTTCCCCTCCGAAAGACGGCGCGACGCATGGACGTCTTGCCTGAGATTCGGGGCAGATGCTAATTGGTGCTATCCGTCCACCTCTCCGAAGATGCCAAGTTGATTTATGGTACCGTGTATCGAAGGTTTAAACGGATGCGTCCGATGTAGCAGACTTCGTCAAATTTCCCCTCGCTTGAGGGGTTTTTTGATTGTGGGGATGCTCTTCCCTGCAGGCGCAAGCCCCTGCAGTTAATTACGCTATCGCATTGCGGTAACAACTTTCTCCTTCTCCAGATGATCACTTCGTGTCGTGTGTGTTTGTTTCGTGTTCGGTTGCCCGTGGATTGTATACGGAGACTGAGTTATGTCGTCGCCCGTAGGGCGTGGACTAGTCCAAATCCGTATTATCTTAGATTTGGGTTTGGGGTTTGTGTTTAAGGATACGTTAGTCTCGCTTGAGACTTAGATTGACTTAAACGTTTGTTAAGGATACGTTAGTCTATTTTTAGACTAATATCAACTTAACGGGATCATTTAGATCCGACAAAAGAGCGATTAAGGGAGCTCTGTTGTTTAGTTTAGTGGCATTGCAGTGAATAGGTAGTTTAAGGACATTGCGGTCCAATGTTAGTTTTAAGACGTTGCGGTCAAGGTTAAGGACATCATAGTCCATGGATTTAAGGACTCCACAGTCCGATGTTAGTTTTAAGACATCACGGTCAAGGTTAAGGACTTCATAGTCCGTTGTTAGTTTTAAGACATTCCGGTCAAGGTTAAGGACCTCATAGTCCATGGGTTTAAGGACCCCACAGTCCGACGTTAGTTTTAAGACATCACGGTCAAGGTTAAGGACCTCATAGTCCATGAGTTTAAGGACCTCACAGTCTGTATCAATGTGTGGTCATCGGGACTCGTCACCTCTTTGAAGACGTTGAGGAATTACAACGCCAAGTATCAAAGGAGTGAAGAGATGTACCCTTAAACTAAGGTGGATTAAGTTATCTGTAGTCCAATTTGGAAACTAAGATCAGTTATTACATCATGAGCCCATTGGCCCAATTAAGTTTGAATTGAGGACTTATGGCCAGCTTGGGCTAAGTCGAATCATGTTTGGGACATTGGCCCTCTGTTGGTTCATTGAAGGAGAGGCTTTGCCTCTGGAAACTTAGCCAATTGGGCTAAAGCTAGTGTCAAACACTAGAGACCTACAATGTTGAACACTGGGAATAAGATTAACAAGTTAATGTTAGACACTAAAAGATAATCAGCGTTGAACAATGGGAACAGAGTTTTCAAATTAGTGTTAAACACTAAGCAAATCAGTGTTAAACACTGGGGACAAAATCTCCAGACTAGTGTTAAACACTAAGGAGAGAGGGGTCACGTGGTAGCACATGAGAGCGCCCTGCTTCCCTCTATTTTGCTCTACAGATAAGTGTTTAACACTTTTAATTCTGAAAGCCATCACGTGTGGGCACGTGATGGGGGCTCACGCTTTGATCTGTTAGAATGTTCATTAGGGGTCACGTGTTGACACGTGAGGGCACCCTAGAGCTTTTTTCTGTTTCTTTTGCCTTTTTCTCTGTGTGCTTTAGAGATCACGTGGGGCACGTGAGGCATTGCCTAAAGTTCTCTTTTATAGATCTTTGCAGGAGTCACGTGGTAACACATGAGGTGTTGCTTCAAAGTTCTTTTCTGTGGATCTTTGCAGGGGTCACGTGGTAGCACGTGACTCTGGTTCTTTGCATGTTTTAAAGATCTGTTCATCTTTTAAGAATTAAATTCTTCATAGGATTAAACCCTAACAACAAACTTTAGAGGAATTAAATTCCTGTTTTCTTTTGAAGAATTATATTCTTAAATAGGGTTAAACCCTAATTTCTTTTCTTAAGGGAATTAAGTTCCTGTGATTTTGAGAGAATTATGTTCTCAATTAGGGTTAAACCCTAGTTCTGTTCATTTTGAAGGAATTAAATTCCTATAACATAGGGTTAAACCCTAATTTTATCTCAAAGGAATTGAATTCCTATCATTTTGTGAGAATTAAATTCTCAAAACTCAGTTCCTCCTCCGTGTTTTAGATCTGCATGGCAGGATCTCAACCCAATGAGAATTAAATTCTCAATTCATGGGGAGATGTGCACTTTGCAAATCCTCCACCAGAGGAAGAACTAAGTTCTTTTCTTTATATAAGAGTTAAACTCTTTTGAGAATTAAATTCTCTTTTGAAGCCTCCCTTTTCTTTTCTTACCTAAGTTTTTCCTTTCGCAGAGAATCAAAGGCTCTATATCTCTCTATCTCTCTGTGTATCAAAAGAAAAGGTCCAAAGGTCTAAAAAAAGGTCCCTTTCTTCTTTTCTTGGCTCCTATTTATATGAGAAGGAAAAGAATCAATCTTTCTAGTAAATCTCTCATTGAGAGTTTTGATTTGTGTATTGAGAGATTTGATTTATATTTATCATTAATCTGGGCCTTTAGATTGTTAGGTGAATTTTATTCACCATTGGATTTTAAATCCAAAGATATCTCTTTGTTATTCCGGTTGGATTTAGGGGGAAATCTTTCCAAGTCCAAGATTTTACCATAAATTGGTGATATTTAATCACCTTTAAATTTTTAATCCAACGGTTTTAGATAATCCTTCTTTATTTTGGACAGATTTGAAGGATTTATCCTCGGAATTTAATTCTGTTAAAGAATAAGGCGCTTAAAGCCGGTCACGTGTGGCCACGTGACCCCTGGTCACGTATAGGCACGTGACCCCTGGAATGGGCTTCTCTTCTTCTGCGCTCTGTTTTCTGGCCGCTGCTTAACTATCACGTGCCAACACGTGACCACCGGTCACGTGTGAGCACGTGATACCTGTTCTGGAGCTTTTTCTTGATTTTTAATCAGGGAATGAATGTGCCTTTTGCCGCTGCATTAAGCGTCAAGTGCCAACACGTGACAACTGGTCACGTGTGAGCACGTGATGCCTCTTCTGAAGCTTCTCCTGATTTTTAATCAGGGAACAAATGCCCCCACAGCGTTGTTCTCACGTGTCTTCACGTGAGTGCAACGTTGTCACTTTTGTGACCGTCGGATCTGCTTTGGGAGTAGGGTAGATAAAACGTTTTTCATCCCATCCTATAAATGCCCATGTCTTTTCAGAAGAGCCTCCACTTTGCTCATCTTCCTCCTTGCATACTTTTCATTCTGAGAATTTAATTCTCCTTTCCAGAGCTTGGTTCTCTGTTCCAAAAATCTTCCAGAGTTTAACTCTGTTGACTGATTCCTCTTCCTCAGGTAATCATCTTGAGCGACAAAGAACTTTTATACATAATTCTCTGGATTTTAAATCCACCTCAAGGGTTTCACCCCTTTTAACATGAATCCATTTTTTCTTCAAGTTCATCAACAAGAGCAGAGACCCATCTAATTTTCAAACTGTAGATCTCTTAGGGCTTTTCTAATTTTTAAGGAAGATGATAATGTCGGTTGTTTTCCATGGAATTTAATTCCATCCCAAGGAGCTCTGGCTCTGGAGCAAAACCTTCTGAGAATTTAATTCCCTTTTTCAAAAAGGAATTTAATTCCTATGAAGAACTAAGTTGTTCTCAAAGAACTTCATGGGTTTAACTGCCCTGCGTCATCTTCTTCACAACTCGGAAGAAAAGGTTTGTAATAGATTCTCATGATCTTTATTTCAGGTATCATGGATGCCCATATGCACGATCTTGACGAAATCATTTCTTACGGGAATATTCGTGCACTGGGCCGTAGCCAGAACCAGGAGTTCACCAATGCCCAATGTGCTGAGATCATGAGCCGCTTCGATGAGTACAACGGTCGGCTACTCCCTCGTCGCTCTTCTCTTCTGAGACTCATCGTGCTAGCGATCTGGGAGGCGCTCCCTCTCTTTTGCACCGGCGTGCCGCTCAGGGCATTGGACACCGCCGAGGATAAGGTACATTTGGTGTACCTGATGAGCCTAATCTCGAAAAGGAGGCGATACAACCTCATTGATCTCTTGCACCAGGCTTTTCAGCAGTCGGCCATACTTGCTGCCTATCGGAGAGTAGAAGGCATTCGTGAGGACCCCGACGCTTGTGACCGCGAGAGAAAACATACTCGGATGGTTCGAAATGCTTGGAGGATCTTAGACAAAGCCAAGTTTGAGTTTCTCAATCCGTGCCCCGTGTCTGAGGTCTTGCCGTTGTAATCGTTTTTCTCCCTTTTTTATTTCGTATGAACTTTTTAAAGTATTAGTGATAAGTTTTATCGTGCCCTTCTGGTTTGCATGCCCTTTTGTGGGATTTTGTCATTTTTCTATTGTTGCTGTTGATGTTTTTAACGTGCAGGGCACTATTCCACTTTTCAGTACACACCAAGCATGGTGCTCACGTGCTCCACACGTGGGGCCCTTTTAAGGGATTATTTAATTTTTCACGCCATATTTTATGTGTATGGCATTAGATGCAGGAAAGGAGCCTTGGAAATAGTCCCATCTCCTTGATTTCCAATGCCTTCCCTTTTTTGGGCCTTGGAAATAGTTCCACCATGCAGCATTCTTCGTGCCCAGCATTTAATGCTCCTCTTTATAACCTGAGGTTATGGCCTTCTTTTTCTCTTCACAGAGAAATTTATTCTCAACCTAGTGTGATTTATTTTGAGGATATGACTGAGTGCCATGGCCTGCAACCGCTCCCATGCTCGTCGACAGCCATGGGAAGTACCTATCAAGGAGATGATATCTCGCTTTGCTGCACGGTTGGTGGATCCCCTCCTCACTGACGACGAATGCGACTCAGCGACATATGAACTCTCGATCCGTAGGGGGTCCCCCTTCCAATGGGCTCCATCTGGCTTCGGATGATTCTTGCTGCCGTGCTTTCCGACATCCCTCCTCACCCGGCAGAGATGACCCTGGCGATGCTTGACGCGGCTGAAGAAAAGCTCGAGGGTTTTCACGAAGCGTGCCTGATTACTCAGGCTTTGAAGGATTGCTCGATTCACCTGTTGAGCCAAATAAGAGCCCGACGGGCTATCATGTCTGCTTTTGCGGACGAACATGGTGCCAATCGATGGGGAGCGACTCCTCGTGAGAACCGTCGCTTCGATGTGTTGGAGAAAACAGAGAGAGAGATGGAGAATTTTGTTCTTTGTTTTGTTAACCCTTGTGCCACTGATCCCATGTTCGGTGACCTTTTCCCGCCAGCGTAGTATATTCACATTAGTTTTCGCATGCTTTATGTTGAATTTTTATATGTGCTGGGTACTCGTATGTATGTCTCGCTCGCATAAATGAGCTTTGTATTTCTCCATGCAAATTTTCTTTAATTGCGAGCACTATCGTTATGTTGCATGCACATCAGAGCTTTGGGTATCATTTCCTTTCGAATATTCATATAGTTATAAATGCATGCCCGGTAGGATATGCATCGGAGATTTTCCTTGTTGCCTCCCATATCGGGTGATTTGTGCTTGTTCTAGATCGAGTATCGCTGTCGAATGGAGGCTTGTTTATACCGTGCTCGAGTGTACCCGTCTTTCCTCGGAGGCCGTGGCTGCAAAGGCGGACTTGTGGGGGCTGATAGCGCGGTGCGCGGCAAACATGGCATCACGCGAGAAGAGGCTCGGCCGCAAATTCTCGAAGAGGGAGCTGGCTTCTAAGGCGCTGAGCGAGCTTCAAGCTAATCTTACCACCAAGGCCAATAAAGCGTATGAACTCTGGCGAGTGCTTCAAGAGGCCATCAAGGAGGTAGTGGCCCTTGATAAAGCTGTCGTGTTCACTCGCGAAAGGGTCGAGGCTCACAAGGTCACTGAGAAAGAGCTCGAAGGCCGGCTCACCTCGTAGCAGGCCCAGCAGGCTCAAGCGGAGGCTCGTCTTCTAGCGATTCTAAATCATGAAGCTATGGCCCAGCAAAAGCAGGATGAGCTAGCAAAATTGCTAAATCGTCCGCCGGCTTGAAAAACTTGTATCTTTTCCTTTCTTTTTGTACACACTCCTGAATGAGAGTATCTTCTTTTTGTTCTTTCCTGAATTGTCCTTTTTACCCATTTTGGTTTATGAATAAAGACATATTTTTCTTCTCAATGGTGTGTCTCCTTTTTATTGAATGCGTTCCGCGGACAATTTATCTAGGTCTCCTTTGCAGGGCAGTGATGGCTTAGGATTCAGGGTTAAGATCTGCCTCCTAAGACTTTTGAGCTTTATGAGCCGTGAGGGTCTCATAAAGAGTCTTTCTCCCTACAGGTCGAGAGGATCCCGTAGGTGTGAGTTCTTCTTAAGAATCGTGAGGATTCTTAATTTGGTTTTCCCTTGGGAATCGTAAGGATCTCACAAGGGAGTTTTCTTCCTTGCAGGTTGTGAGGACCAGTAAGTGCTGGGTGCGGTCACCCTTATCCGTATTTCACGGGGTCAGGGGTTGCTTTGGGATGTTCTCCAGGGTATCGTAGTTTAAAGACACCGCAGTCAAGGTTAAGGACCTCATAGTCCGTGGGTTTAAGGACTCCACAGTCCGATGTTAGTTTTAAGACATCACGGTCATGGTTAAGGACGTCATAGTCCGTGAATTTAAGGACTCCACAGTCCAACGTTAGTTTTAAGACATCACGGTCAAGGTTAAGGACCTCATAGTCCGTGGATTTAAGGACTCTACAGTCCAGTGTTAGTTTTAAGACATCACAGTCAAGGTTAAGGACCTCATAGTCCGTGGATTTAAGGACTCCACAGTCCAACGTTAGTTTTAAGACATCACGGTCAAGGTTAAGGACCTCATAGTCCGTGGATTTAAGGACTCCACAGTCCAACGTTAGTTTTAAGACATCACGGTCAAGGTTAAGGACCTCATAGTCCGTGGATTTAAGGACTCCACAGTCCAACGTTAGTTTTAAGACATCACGGTCAAGGTTAAGGACCTCATAGTCCGTGGATTTAAGGACTCCACAGTCCATGAAATGCGTGGTTACTGGGACCCGTCACCTCTTTGAAGACGTTGAGGAATTACAACGCCAAATATCAAAGGAGTGAAGAGATATACCCTTTAACCAAGGTAAAATCAGTCTAGAATCATCATGGTTGGTCGTTAGTTTTAAGACATTACGGTCGAGGTTAAGGACATCATAGTCCATGGAATTTAAGGACTCCACAGTCCGATGTTTGCTCTGGATGCCTCACACGGGTTCACTGCCGTGTTCGGCGAGGACCGGGCTTCGCTCTGGGCGTTTTCCGCGGGGTCAAAGAGTGACGTTATCCGCGTTCCACGTAACCAGGAATTTTGCTCTGGATGCTTCCCACGGGTTCACTGCCGTGTTCGGCGAGGACCATGCTCCGCTCTGGATGCTTCACACGGGTTCACTGCCGTACTCTGCGAGGACCAGGATCCGCTCTTGACGTTTCCCACGGGGTCAAAGAGTGACATTATCTGCGTTCCACGTGACCAGGAATTTTGCTCTAGATGCTTCACACGGGTTCACTGCCGTGCTCGGAGAGGACTAGGCTCTGCTCTGGATGCTTCACACGGGTTCACTGCCGTGCTCTGCGAGGACCAGGATCCGCTCTGGACGTTTCCCACGGGGTTAAAGAGTGACGTTATCCGCGTTCCACGTGACCAGGAATTTTGCTCTAGATGCTTCACATGGGTTCACTACCGTGCTCGGCGAGGACTAGGCTCCGCTCTGGATGCTTCACACGGGTTCACTGCCGTGCTCTGCGAGGACCAGGATCCGCTCTGGACGTTTCCCACGGGGTCAAAGAGTGACGTTATCCGCGTTCCACATGACCAGGAATTTTTCTCTGGATGCTTTCCACGGGTTCACTGCCGTGTTCTGCGAGGACCATGCTCCACTCTGGACGTTTTCTACGGGGTCAAAGAGTGACGTTGTCCGCGTTCCATATGACCAGGAATTTTGTTGATTATATCCGCATTTCACGGAGTGGGGGTTTGACACTTGATGATCTGTATATCGCCGATCCATGGAACTGGGAGTTGCCGCTGTTCCGCTTCGCTTGAAGTTGTGTCCGTTGTTACGAGACGAGTGTTGAGACGATCTCCAGGTCACTTGCGGCTCGTCGAGATTTGGCTTCTTCTTCTGATGAAACCTGGGGAGGAGGAGGAGTATAATCCCTTCTTTGCTTACGCCCCTGGATTGTATACATGGGTTGATGTAACCTCACCTGTAGGGCATAAATTTCATTTTTATTTTATTTCTTTTTCCGCGATGCTCTATCATTTCAGCTTTTATATCGCGAAGGTCGCGATTGCCCCATCATTTCAGCTATTTTTCGCGGTGCCCAATCATTTCGGCTATTTATTTTATTTTCTACTCGCTGCTTTTTATTGCGAGTTGCCCAATCATTTCGGCTATTTTTCATGCATACATTTTTACTTGCTGTTTTTTATTGCAAGTTGCCCCATCATTTCGGCTATTTCGTATGCATGTGTGGCTTGCTGGCTTTTCGCTGCAAGCTTGGATTTAGACACCGATTTCGGCATTAGCACCGCTACAACTGGGATATTGCCAGGAGCAAATCATCATTTGCCTCTGTCGATGTCGAACAAAGGTGGCTTAGTAAACAGGGTTAAGGGTCCTGTCGACTAAGGCTTTTGACTTCATGAGCCGTAAGGGTCTCACAAAGGTATTTCTCCCTACAAGTCGTGAGGATCTCGTAGGTGTGTTTTCTCCTTGGGAATCGTGAGGATTCCTAAGTGCATGTCCTCCCGTAAGTCGTAAGGATCTTACAAAAGGGTTTTCTTCTTATAAGTCTAGAGGACTCACAAGGGTTGTTCACCGTACGACCATATCCCTAGTCACGGATGGGACTTGGTTAGGGAAATGTTTATTCACGCCTGTGGATTGTATACAGGGGTCAGTATTGAACCGCTTGTAGGGCAACATCGAAGGTTGTGGGGGGTTTGCTTAAGAACAGGTTCAGGTTTCTGTAACTTAAGACTTTCAAATCTTATGAGCCGTGAGGGTCCCATAAGAGAGTTCTCCTTAAGAGTCGTGAGGATCTCGCAAGTGTGATTTCTCCTTAGGAATCGTGAGGACTCCTAAGTGTGTTGCTTCCTTGTGAGTCGTAAGGATCTCGCGCGGGTGGTTTCTCCTTACAAGGTCGTGAGGACCCTGCAAGTGTCCTTTAACGAGGTTGCGCCCTTTCAGGTTTTCACAAACACTCGCCGGTAGCCTTGCTGTTTTTACTCACGGAGCCCTTTCGGGTTTTCATCCGTGCCCACTTTGCTTATGGACATACCGTCTTTATTCTTTTTTTTTTCTATTTTTTTTTATTCTATTTTTTTTATTGGCTTTGAGATGCTGCAATCCACCGTAGTTTATCGACATCTCGGTCAACAGCCAGTTTTAGGACATAGTGGTCCGTCGTTAGTTTAAGGACGTTTCGGTCCGTTGTTAGTTTAAGGATGTTTCGGTCCGTTGTTAGTTTAAGGACGTTTCGGTCCGTCGTTGAAGAAGGCCGGTTACTACTTATAGAGTTCGGGCTTAGGAAGATAGCGAGCGTACATGGTCGTCGTCATCTATCATTAACCTAAGCCTTAACCCGTTAAGCGTAGTATTTCTTCAGGAGGCGACCGTTTATTGGTCTGAAAGGTCTCTCACCGTGCATATCCATGAGCAGATACACTCCACCCTGGTAGACCTTGTCTATTATGTACGGGCCTTCATAGTTCGGCTCGAATTTTCCCCGCTTGGCGTGATTGGGGATCATAGGTCTTTTGACCACTAGCACGAGTTCGCCTTGGCGGAACGTCCTCGGCCTGGTCAATATTTCGTATGAGCGCGTCATCTTTGCTTTGTAAGCCTCCAGATTTTGTTGCACTATGAGCCGGGTTTCATCAAGGGCATCAAGTTCCTCAAGCCGAAGGTGAGCATTTTCTTCGTCCGTCAGCTCGTAGTGGACTGCCATTCGTAGAGAGGGTAACTCTATCTCGAGGGGGAGTACTGCTTCCGTACCGAATACCAACGCGTATGGCGTTGTGTTCGTGGCCGTCTTGAACGTAGTTCGATACGCCCAGAGAGCTTCTTGTAATCTCTCATGCCAGTCCTTCTTATTTCGGGACACCGTTTTCTTCACGATCTTTGTCAAGGTTTTGTTGAAAGCCTCAGCTAGACCGTTAGCTCGGGGATTATAAACTGAGGAGTATCTCCAGTCTATGTTGCGAAGCGACTAATCTTGTGGCTTCTGTAGGCTGGCCCGTTATCGGAAATGATCCGTCGCGGAGTTCCAAACCGATAAATGACGTGCGTCTTGAAGAAATGGAGAATATTTTCCGTCTTCACTTCCCTTAACGGCACTGCTTCTGCCCATTTGGAGAAGTAATCAGTCGTCGCCAGGATGAAACGATGTCCCCTGGATGATGCTGGTTCGATGGGGACGATTATGTCAGTTCCCCACATTTCGAACGGCCAGCTAGCCACCGTTGGATGTAGTGGATTTGGATGCTGATAGATGAAGTCCCCATGGATCTGGCACAAGTGGCATTGTTTCGCATATTCAAGGCAGTCCTGAATCATCGTTGACCAGTAGTAGCCCATCCGTTTAATTTTCAATTTCATCTTCGGGCCTGCTTGGTGAGAACCACAGTGTCCGTCGTGAACTTCCCGAACGACCCTTTTCGCTTCGTCAGGTCCCAGGCATCTCAACCACAAAGAATCAAATGACCTCTTATACAGAGTATCATTGACGAAGGCGAAAGATAGGGGTCGTTTCATGAGCTGATGTCTTGAGGACGCATTTTCAGGCGTTCGACGGGATTTGAAGTAGTCTATGAAGATTTCTCTCCAATCTCCAACCTTCTCTTGGTCATTTATTTGCAGGGCCGTCTGCTCAATTTCTCCCCTTTCTTCGGGTGATTCCGGAAATATTTCTGCAGGGGCAAGTACTCGACGGCTTTGTACCACGATCCTGACGTCATCGAGGTTCTCATCAGCCAGTTCTTTAGCGAGCTTGGCTAATGCATCCGCTTTGCTATTTTCGGCACGCGGTATGCTTTCCAAGGTGTAGGAGGGGATTTGAGTCAGTAGTCGCTGTACTCTCTCGCCATACTTTACCAGCTCTGGCTTGTATGTTTGGTAATCGCCGTTTACTTGATTGATGACCAGTTGGGAATCTCCGTATATAAGGAGGTTTTCAATTCCCATGTCGATGGAGATCTCGAAGCCTGCTATCAAAGCTTCGTATTCAGCCTCGTTGTTCGTCCTCGGCTCTGTCAAGGAGAAAGCAAAGTGCATTATCCCTCCCTGTGGAGTTACGAAGATGAGACCCACCCCTGATTTGATTATAGGGGTGCTTTGTTTGTGCTTCTTTACGGAAGATGCTCCATCGAAATAAAGCTCCCATCGGATATTACCACCGTCGATCGCATCAAACGCGTGTTCGTCTGGCAGTTCGCAATTCAGAGGGGAATCGGCCGGTATCGGATGTTCAGCGAGGAATTCAGCGATGGCCTGGCCTTTCACTGCTTTAAGAGGTTGATAAGTTATCGAGAACTCCATCAAGAGTAAGGCCCATTTAGCGAGTCGACCAGTCAGTATGTCCTTCGACATTAAATACTTAAGGGGGTCCACCTTCGAAATGAGACGAACTTCATGCGCCAACGCGTAGTGCCGGAGTTTCGTTATCGCGAAGATCAACGCCAGGCAGTGTTTTTCAATGGGGGAGTAGTTGCTTTCTGCCCCCAGTAGAACTCGACTTAAGTAGTAGAGTGCTCTTTCTTTCCCTTGATCGTTCTCTTGCGCCCATAATGCGCCTAAGGAACCTTCAAGGGCGGTTATATAAAGAATGAGGGGCTTTCCCTTGACCGGAGCAGCCAACACTGGCGGGTTCTGCAGGTATTGCTTGATCTCGTCTAGCGCGCTTTGGCATTTTTGGTCCCAGACGAACGGGGTTCCCTTCTTCATCAGGTGACTGTAAGGGCGGCAATTGCCTGAAAGGTTGGCTATAAATCACCGGATGTATGCGAGCTTTCCCTGGAGAGACCGCAATTGTTTGAGAGTCCTTAGCGGTCGCATTTCCATGATCGCCTTGATCTTCGACGGATCTATCTCGATACCCCGGTGCCGGACAATGAACCCTAAGAACTTGCCTGAGGATACCCCGAACGCGCATTTGAGGGGGTTCATCTTCAAGTTGTATTGCCGAAGGCGTTGAAATACGGTCTTCAGATGCTCGAGATGTTCCTTGTATGATTTGCTTTTCACGACGAGGTCGTCGATATAGCATTCGACGATTTCATATATGAGGTCATCGAAGATCTTCGTCATGGCCCTTTGATAGGTGGCACCGGCGTTCTTTAGACCGAAGGGCATCACCTTGTAGCAGAATATTCCCAGAGGGGTCCGAAAAGCGGTATGCTTCTGGTCTTCGGGATGCATCTTTATCTGATTATACCCTGATGAGCCATCCATGAAAGAGAAAACCTCATGAGTGGACGTGTTATCTATCATCAGCTCGGTTACCGGTACTGGGAAATCGTTCTTCGGGCAAGCTTTATTGAGATCCCGGAAGTCCACGCATATGCGCACTGTCCCATTTTTCTTCATTACCGGGACAATGTTGGCGATCCAGTCAGGATATTGAACTTCTTGGATAAACCCAGAATCGATCAGCTTCTTGACTTCGGCGTTAATGCTCATCTCAAGCTCGAGCCGCATTCTTCTCGGCGCCTGTTTGACTGGCTTGACGTCCGGGGATATAGCCAATTTATGTACAACAATTTCTGGATCTAGCCCTGGCATTTTGGAATAGTTCCATGCAAAGAAATCCCTATGCTGCATAAGCACGTCTTTTAATGCAGCCACCCTTTCTTCAGATAGCAGCTCGCTGACGAATGTCGGTCGCGGGTCGTTTGACGTCCCCAACTCAATCTTCTTGAGGTTATCTGCAGTAGTAAGTATGCCATCTTCCAGCTCTTTCGGCGCTGGTAGAAATTCTGAGATTAGCTCGTCATCGCTGTTTTCGAAGCAACAGGGAAGGTCATCCATGTTCTCGGGCTCTCCTTTTGATATGGTTATCATACGACAAGTACGAGCTCTCTTCCAAGACCGACGTGGATCTGGTTCAGCTCTTGCGGCTTTGGGTTCATGCTTTTGTGGCGGCATTATCCTCCAGCTGCTGGATAGAGCAAACCTGCCTTGCTGGTACTGGTCTTCGACCCAGTTCTTGAAGGTAAAGCAGTCTTCGCTAGGGTGTCCTATGGCTTGGTGATAAGAGCAATAACCCGAATGAGAGACCTTGTTAGCTTGCTCAGGGTGCTTAGACTCCGGAAGTGTAATCATTCGATGTTTTAAAGTGAGGTCAAGTATCTTCTTCATCTTGTCTTGAGGGAAAGAATACGCTCGACTCATCTTCTTCATGAGGGACAAATACGGACCGCGCAATACCCGATCACATGACTCTTTGATCCTGCGTTGTCGTTGTCGACCCCCTTTTCCGCTTTTTGATTTACTTCTGCCTCTGCGTCGGGCCTTTTGCGCAACGGGTTGACAGGGAGGAGCATCTTTATCTTTGGCAGCCTGTTGAAGAAGGCATTGCATCCTAGCTTTCTCGTAGATGGCCATCTCGCGGTTATGGTCGTCTCGAGCCTTTTGACCCACTCTCCTGATAAGCTTGTCCATTCGCTCTTCAAATGACGGACTCGGCACTTTGATTGCGGGATCTAGTTTTGATAAGGGGTCGGCGTTTCCCGACAGGGCGTTCTCTTCTTCATCGAAGTTATATATGGCGTAGCTACCGTGGACTCGTTCCCGTTTCTCGGCTCTCACGCATCCAAGCCCAAGCGTTTCCATTCTCCCGTTGGGCAATTTGCGCTGAGTCTCAGGGACATCCCAAATCCTGTTATAGAATCGAGCTTGTCGAGTAGTCTGTTTTAAAGGTACCCCTTGGCGCTTCAATAGCCTTTTCAATCCGTTTGTGTAATATCTGGGCAGACGGATGGGTTGGAGCCTGTCGAGGGTAGAATCCGTGCCGTGTCAGATTTCTTTCTCGACTCTTGTTTCCGTGGACCGGTAGAATAGGATCGCCTTTTCTCCTTTTCGCCTCGGAGGGACGTAAAACGTTTGCAGGTCTTGCACATTGTAAGCTTCAAGCGTGTCAAGATCTTTGTAGTGCTCCCGTGGAATTATGGTGATTTGCAAACTCTGATCATCACTAGGGGATGTTTGTATTGACGGCCGACTGGAGAACACAGCATTAACCTCGTCTTCCGAGTAGCTTCCGAAGATCAATATGGGGGCGGACGGTCTCGAGTTGCTGCGCCGAGACGGCCCAGCGTAAACTATCTCTTCTTCTTCTTCGGTATCGCTCCCGAAAACAGGGATGGTGGCGGCTTTGTTCTCCTGTTTGCGACACCTTTCTGTATCCTTGAAATCTGGCAAAAAGTACTTTGCATCTTCGTACTTGCGGACTTCGTTCACGGAGAATGGGTTCAGCTCGCCTGTCACGGTATACTCGAGACCATCCTTGAAATACTTCATACACTGATGTTGTGTAGACGGGATGATGTTGTACTCGTGCAACCAAGGACGATTGAGCAGAGCATTGTAGCAAGTCTTGGCGTCTATGACATGGAACTTAATGTCCGTGACGAGCAGCCCAAAGCGTAATGTTAGTATTATAGATCCTAGAGTCAGTGACGACTGGGAGTCAAAACCGGAGATGGTAATTTTGTCACGAGCGAGGTGCTGGACGCCGATGCAGATTTCCTTCAACACCCGCACGTTGAGGAGATTAACGGAAGACCCATTATCAACCAGGATTTTGCCTATCTTGATGTCGTGGCAGTATCCGGAGACATATAGGGGGCGGTTGTGGTCGCACGTCCCAAGGAGAAGGTCTTCATTACCGAACGTGACATCGGCTGTGTGCACTTCTTCCAGTTCATCCTTCATCCTTTCTTCAGCGAGGAAGGCTTGGAATTGTTCGGGCTCTTGCAGCGCCTTGATTAATGAATCTCTCGCTTCCTTTGATAATAGGAGGGCGTCGAGAATGCTGAACTGAGAGGGTAGCTTTCTCAGGTGCGCTAGGATGTTGTAGTCCACTTTACTCTTCTTAGACAGGTCCTTGGCAGTCAGCTCTTTCATGACTTGGTCATCTAAGGCGATATCCTCAAAGACCTTTTCCTTTCCCTTATCTTTTCTAGTTGCGGGTCCGAGATTCTTTTCCGGAAGCGTGCGATTGCGCAGCTGAATGTTTTCGCAGGCCTCTGGTTCCTCTTCTTTCCCTAAGACGGATTCTTTAAAGAGTGGGACCAGAGCCATTTCCTCATCGGAGTCGCTCCCAAAGGTGAGAACTTGTGATCCTCCGGCGTTGACCATGTAACAGTTGCCGGTAGTTCTTTTGTGTCCTTCGGTCGTACTTCTCTGCTCCCGACGAGTTCTGCGTTTCATCTGCTTAAAATGTTGCCGATGAGCAACATATCCCTGCCACTATATCTTAAAAGCGTCGCACTCCTCAGTGGGGTGTGAAATCTTCCGATGATATGAGCAGTAATTAGGGTGCCTTTACGCCCCATTGAGCGTGTTTTCTTCCGAGGGTGGTAGCTTCATTCCTATTGACATGGCTTTGGCAAACCTTTTCCTCATCTTGAATATGTTTTTATCCACGTCGGGTGCCTTTCGATCTGGCGGGAGTGCTCCGACTCTTTCATTTAATCGCCTGCGTTTGGCTCTTTCTAATGCGGCTATCTCATGCTCCTGGTCGGCTTTACTTTTCAGACGAATTTCGTCTAGAAAGGCGTCGATCATTTCGTCTGTCGGCCACACAAGCTCTGGTTCAGGCTTTGCCCCCGGTTTCTTAGTGCCAGGAGTTTTTTCATCGTCCGTAAACGAGTGGGAGATCATATTACAACTCGCCATGTATCCCTCGGATTCATCCGACCAACTCTCCCCCTCATCTTCCTCTTGAAAGACGTGGTTGAGGAACTCTTGGAGTGTAATGGGAGTCCGTGCCTTTTGATTGTACTCTTCCAGTGCATCGATCTGCTTCTGTAAGTCCGTGCGCTTGTCACCAGGCTTCACGGGCTTCTTAGATTTCTTCTTCTTCTTCTTTGAAGATTTCGACGGCTGGTTGTAAGTGCTCGGGCCATCACTACTGATCTTCAGAGTTGGGCGCGGCTTCCGCATCCCATCAATGATCTGGGGCTCCAGCGGGTTCTTCCACCTGATCGCCGGGCATGTTTTAAGATCGTTCAGCATTTCTTGGTTTTTGCTGAAAGCACGATTTCCCATGGAGCTTCTTCAATGAAAGAACAAGTTGCCCCCGGTGTGTCCGTCTTCTTGGCAATATGAGGTTGTGGCGGGTTCACCTTCCACTTCTCGGATAGCGCAAACTTGCCCTGTAGGTATTGATCTTCAATCCATCCTTTGAAGACGAAGCAATCCTCAATCGGATAGCTTACCGTTTGATGGTAAGGGCAGTAGTTGGGGTTATTCACCTCACTGGGTTGCGGCGGTCGCCTTGGGTTTGGCAAGTTGATAAGCCTGTTGCGTATTGCCAGCTCGAATAGCCTCTTCGTCTTATCCCGCGGGAATGAGTAGGGGCGCTTCATTTTCTCATTATAATACCGCCGTCTTTCTTCCAGTTGATCCGCCAGCTTTGGGGCACTGGGTTGCTGCTGAGCGTTGGCAACGAAGGTTGCCTTCCCTTTACCCCTGTCATTCCGAGGTTCTGGCTTCAGGGGAGACGGTCTGTGACCCATCTGGTCCATCTGGGCCAACTTGTCGATCAAAGCCTGGAACGTGGTCGGCTTGAAGAACATCATGAACTGTGAGATAGTTGCATGGGGATCCAGGGTACCCACGAACATGCCTACCGCGGGTGCTTCCTCAATGCGTTGTTCGCATTTCGACCACAAGTTTTGCCAGCGTATAGCGTACTAGACCCACGTCTCGCCTGGTTTCACCCTAGCATTAATCAACGCCGTTATCGGGGTGCGTTCGCTGGCGCTCGCGAATCGCTAAGTGAATAGAAACACCATTTCAGCGAACGTCTTGACGGAATCGTTCGGGAGTTTAGAGTACCATTCGAACGCCGTCTCCGACAAGCTACCGACGAACTAGCGGAGCAGGAGCTTATCATCGCCACCGGTGTTGCCGCAAAGCGCCCTGAACTGGGCAACATGCTGGTGGGGATTGCCCGTCCCCTTATAGACATGAAATTTTGGTATTGTATAGCCCGGCGGGTACTTGATCTGGTCATACCAGCTCGGATATGGTCGCTCTGTTCTGACAACTTGACCAGCTGCCTTAGTCGCCTGGTGAACCTGTATCTGCTGAGCTATATATTCGTCTAGGTCAGCTTTGGAGATTGTCTCCTCCTTGGCTGTTGATAGAGCGGGTGGAGGATTTGACGTTTCTCCCCTGTCGTCTTCAAGGACGATTGGAGGACCTTCAGCAGGAGAATCTTGTTGGATCATCATTCCCACCATGTCCTGGAATAGGAGGGCCATTCGCTGTATATTGGCTGCTTGTTCGGCAGCCTCTTTATCCTTCTTCTCTAATATCCTGCGAAGGAATTCAGCGTCAGTTTCTAGCTCCTGGCGTTGATCAGATGACGCTTCGGGGCTTTCTTTCGGCCCAGTGAGTGCAGCCATCGCGTTCATCATTTCTTGGAGCTTCTGCTGTTGCTCCTGAGCTTTGGTCACTGACCGTGTAAGCGGTCTATGACCCGTGGATGCATGGATGTCCTCTTTTCCCAGCGCCATGTATACCGTAAGCACCCTCATGCCCCCAGACTTAGGGCGTTTAGGCTTATTGTCCTTGACATTTGCTGCAGGAGTGGGGACTCTACCCGGCCTTCTTCTCTTTTGAGTAGTCGACATGGAGGGAGCCGTTACAGCAGGCACCCAAGTGGCTGTCATCCTTTATTGTTTGACACGACGGTTCTTTTCTTCCTGCACCTTCGCCCTTTTCTGTTGACGAAAGTGATCTTGGTCAATTACCGAGTCTTGAACCTTCCGCCAGAGTTTATAAATTTTGGAGGACAGCCGTTGAGGAGGCTGCTCCGGCTTTGTTTCTATAACATTCTCCGCAGGCGGAGGGGATCTTTTGAGAACTGCAGTTGGCGAATTTCTGCGTACCCTGTTTAGCAGCTCGAAGCTGTTCCCGGTTGGAACAGCAGCCTTAATTTCCACCGATGGAGCTGGTGGAGTTAGTCCGGAGGGGGAGTTGCCCCCAGTCTTCCTTATCCGGCGCCAGTGGAGACGTCGGGCGTGACGAGTTGTCGGTATTGGTTCAGTGACGGGAGTGTCTTGCCCCCTGTTCAGGTGAGGGGCTATTGCCGGTGTCAGCCTCTCGAAGACTGACGCCCGTTGAGAAGTTGTGTCCAACCGGTCAAAAACGGATTTCTGAGCGGGAGCAGGAGCAGGCACAGTCAGTCTCGCAAAGACCGACCCTCTGGGAGGAGAAGCCGCCTTGACGACTTCAGGGGCAGCTGTCTTCTTCGGGATGGCCTTCTCAGGTACTATGGGCTTTTTGGCGGGACCTTTGGAGTTCAGGCTCAGTCTGGTGAAGACCGAGGAGTTGGGCGACTCGTTGAGAGGGGCCGTAGGAGTAGCAAGTCGATCGAAGACCGACTTCTTTGAAGCTTCCGGTACGGGCACTGGGATGTTAGCGTTCACCGGCGGGAGCATGGTCCCAAAGAACAGACCGGTGGTAGCCTGAGTTACTTGTTCTACTGGCATAGCAAAGATGGACGCTGCTCGAGGCCCGTAAGCTACGCCTCCGGGTGAGGCGGAGCGTTGGTTGCAGTTGCACTTGGAGCAGTTTGAGCAATTGGACGCCATTGCTGTTTGATTTCTAAGTCAAGCAAGAGACCAAATCTTAGTAACTAGAAACCCGAGGGCAACCATTAACAAACCGCGATTCGTTCGCGAAGACGACACCCGAAGTGTGGAGTGGAAAGAGGAAAAGGTCCCACCGGGCGTGCCAGAATCGGTTCCCCTCCGAAAGACGGCGCGACGCAGGGACGTTTTGCCTGAGATTCGGTGCAGATGCTAATTGGTGCTATCCGTCTACCTCTCCGAAGATGCCAAGTTGATTTATGGCACCGTGTATCAAAGGTTTAAACGGATGCGTCCGATGTAGCAGACTTCGTCAGATTCCCCCACGCTTGAGGGGTTTTTTGATTGTGGGGACGCTCTTCCCTGCAGGCGCAAGCCCCTGCAGTTAATTACGCAACCGCATTGCGGTAACAACTTTCTCCTTCTCCAGATGATCACTTTGTGTCGTGTGTGTTTGTTTCGTGTTCGGTTGCCCGTGGATTGTATACGGAGACTGAGTTATGTCGTCTCCCGTAGGGCGTGGACTAGTCCAAATCCGTATTATCTTAGATTTGGGTTTGGGGTTTGTGTTTAAGGATACGTTAGTCTCGCTTGAGACTAAGATTGACTTAAACGTTTGTTAAGGATACGTTAGTCTAGTTTTAGACTAAGATCAACTTAACGGGATCATTTAGATCCGACAAAAGAGCGATTAAGGGAGCTCTATTGTTTAGTTTAGTGACATTGCGGTCAATAGGTAGTTTAAGGACATTGCGGTCCAATGTTAGTTTTAAGACGTTGCGGTCAAGGTTAAGGACATCATAGTCCGTGGATTTAAGAACTCCACAATCCGATATTAGTTTTAAGACATCACGGTCAAGGTTAAGGACGTCATAGTCCGTTGTTAGTTTTAAGACATTCCGGTCAAGGTTAAGGACCTCATAATCCATGGGTTTAAGGACCCCACAGTCCGACGTTAGTTTTAAGAAATTATGGTCAAGGTTAAGGACCTCATAGTCTATGAGTTTAAGGACCCCACAGTCCGTATCAATGTGTGGTCATCGGGACCCGTCACCTCTTTGAAGACGTTGAGGAATTACAACGCCAAGTATCAAAGGAGTGAAGAGATGTACCCTTAAACCAAGGTGGATTAAGTGATCTGTAGTCCAATTTGGAAACTAAGATCAGTTATTACATCATGAGCCCATTGGCCCAATTAAGTTTGAATTGAGGACTTATGGCCAGCTTGGGCTAATTCCAATCATGTTTGGGGCATTGGCCCTCTGTTGGTTCATTGAAGGAGAGGCTTTGTCTCTGGAAACTTAGCCAATTGGGCTAAAGCTAGTGTCAAACACTAGAGACCAACAATGTTGAACACTGGGAATAAGATTAACAAGTTAGTGTTAGACACTAAAAGATAATCAGTGTTGAACACTGGGAACAGAGTTTTCAAATTAGTGTTAAACACTAAGCAAATCGGTGTTAAACACTGGTGACAAAATCTCCAGATTAGTGTTAAACACTAAGGAGAGAGGGGTCACGTGGTAGCACGTGAGAGCGCCCTGCTTCCCTCTATTTTGCTCTACAGATAAGTGTTTAACACTTTTAATTCTGAAAGCCATCACGTGTGGGCACGTGATGGGGGCTCACGTTTTGATCTGTTAGAATGTTCATTAGGGGTCACGTGTTGACACGTGAGGGCGCCCCAGAGCTCTTTTCTGTTTCTTTTGCCTTTTTCTCTGTGTGCTTTAGAGATCACGTGGGGCACGTGAGGCATTGCCTCAAAGTTCTCATTTATAGATCTTTGCAGGAGTCACGTGGTAACACGTGAGGTGTTGCTTCAAAGTTCTTTTATGTGGATCTTTGTAGGGGTCACGTGGTAGCACGTGACTCTGGTTCTTTGCATGTTTTAAAGATCTGTTCATCTTTTAAGAATTAAATTCTTCATAGGGTTAAACCCTAACAACAAACTTTAGAGAAATTAAATTCCTGTTTTCTTTTGAAGAATTATATTCTTAAATAGGGTTAAACCCTAATTTCTTTTCTTAAGGGAATTAAGTTCCTGTGATTTTAAAAGAATTATGTTCTCAATTAGGGTTAAACCCTAGTTCTGTTCATTTTGAAGGAATTAAATTCCTATAACATAGGGTTAAACCCTAATTTTATCTCAAAGGAATTGAATTCCTATCATTTTGTGAGAATTAAATTCTCAAAACTCAGTTCCTCCTCTGTGTTTTAGATCTGCATGGCAGGATCTCAATCCAATGAGAGTTAAATTCTCAATTCATGGGGAGATGTGCACTTTGCAGATCCTCCACCAGCGGAAGAACTAAGTTCTTTTCTTTATATAAGAGTTAAACTCTTTTGAGAATTAAATTCTTTTTTGAAGCCTCCCTTTTCTTTTCTTACCTAAGTTTTTCCTTTTGCAGAGAATCAAAGGCTCTATATCTCTCTCTGTGTGTATCAAAAGAAAAGGTCCAAAGGTCTAAAAAAAGGTCCCTTTCTTCTTTTCTTGGCTCCTATTTATAGGAAAAGGAAAAGAATCAATCTGTTTAGTAAATCTCTCATTGAGAGATTTGATTTGTGTATTGAGAGATTTGATTTATATTTATCATTATTCTGGGCCTTTAGATTGTTAGGTGAATTTTATTCACCATTGGATTTTAAATCCAAAAATATCTCTTTGTTATTCCGGTTGGATTTAGGGGGAAATCTTTCCAAGTCCAAGATTTTACCATAAATTGGTGATATTTAATCACCTTTAGATTTTTAATCCAACGGTTTTAGATAATCCTTCTTTATTTTGGACAGATTTGAAGGATTTATCTTCAGAATTTAATTCTGTTAAAGAATAAGGCGCTTAAAGCCGGTCACGTGTGGCCACGTGACCCCTGGTCACGTGTAGGCACGTGACCCCTGGAATAGGCTTCTCTTCTTCTGCGCTCTGTTCTCTGGCCGCTGCTTAACCATCATGTGCCAACACGTGACCACCGGTCACATGTGAGCACGTGATACCTGTTCTGGAGCTTTTTCTTGATTTTTAATCAGGGAATGAATGTTCCTTTTACCGCTGCTTTAGGCGTCACGTGCCAACACGTGACAACTGGTCACGTATGAGCACGTGATGCCTCTTCTGAAGCTTCTCCTGATTTTTAATCAGGGAACAAGCACCTTGTCCCGAGGCCCATCTTGCCCCTGTCCTTCCAGAGGAGGTGTCGGTCAGCTTGCCTACGCCCACGCATGACCGGCACCCCTTCCCTTGACGGGGTCGCACGAACGGGACCCACCACGGTAGCTCGAAGACGACCTCGCCAGAGGACCTAAGGAACCTCATCAAACAGAACCGAGGCTGTGGCCAGGCGCAGGTCTCCGGCAGCAGAGGCCAAAGATCAGAGTATGCCGAATCGTCGGGATACCACGGCCAACTCGACGCCTTCGAAAAGCAGATCGAAAGAATGCATCGGGAGAATCGTCCTTCGAGCGACGGGGCTAAGTATGCCGCCGACTCGCTCATGAAGCCCTTCACCAAAGAACTACTCGCTATCCACGTCTCCTCCTGGAACAAGCCCCCAAAGGTCTCCCTCTTCGACGGGAAGTCGCACCCGAAGGACCATTTGGATGCGTTCACGGCCAGGATGAGTTTCCAGGACTATTTCGACGCCGCACAATGCCGCGCTTTCCCTGCCATTCTCATCCGCTCCGGACGAGACTGGTTCCGAGGACTCGCGCCGCGCTCGATCTCTACCTTCGATGAGCTGGCTACCCAATTCCTCGGCCACTTCGTCGGGAACATACGGCAGAAGCGGACCGTCGACCATCTCTTCACCATAAAGAGCGGTGACAAAGAATCCTTCAAAGGATACGTTACCCGCTTCCACAACGCTCTCCTTGAGGACCCAGAACACCGGGACGAGATGGTCATTACGGCCCTTAGGTCGGGTCTTAGGCACAAGGAGTGGCTATGCTCCTTTGCATTAGCGCAACCTAAGACCATGGCCGAGGTAAAGGCCTGGACCGAATGTGAGATCCAGCTCGAGTCCGAGGTGAACGCCAAACTGCCCCGGGAAGAACAAGATGACCAAAAGAAAAGGACCTGGGAGGAGAAAAAGAAGATTGAACGGCCAAAGCCCTACTCCCCGAAGTTCCAGGAGTAAACCCTGCTCAACGTGTCCCAGATGGTACTGTTGGAGGAGTCTAAGGGCGAAAGGTTCTTCAAACTCCCCCAAGTCTCGGATAAGGCGGCAAAGCACACCCGGGGTCACTACTGCGGTTTCCACAGGTCGCAGGGCCACTCCACTGAGAACTGCAAGCAGCTCCGAGACTACAACGAGGAGCTAATACGCTCGGGGCACCTGGTAACGTACTTACGAGACAAGCGGCAAGCCGACCATGAGCAAGAGCAACGTCCCCCTCCCGGTGAATTGACAATCGGCCAAATCATGGCCATATTAGCGGGGGGTACGACGGAGACCGACGAGACTCGGTGTCCCTCACCGACCGAGGGGACTGGCAGCCACCCGAGGAAGAAGGCCAAAGCAGCCGAGTCGATCATATTTACCGACGATGACCTCCACGGTATATCCCTGCATAATAACGACTCGCTGGTGATCACAGCTTGGGTCCACCGCTACGAAGTGTAGAGGATACTGGTCGACTCAGGAAGCTCGGCAGACATTCTCTTTTATGACTGCTTTCTGCGTATGGGACTCACCCCGTCGGACCTAATGCCGACCGCCCACGTCTTGTCAGGGTTCACTAACAACTCCATCCCGGCGGAAGGGGTAATCACTCTCCAATTTAACATCGGGGAGGCGGGCCGTATGCGCACCGTGCCTGTGGAGTTTATCATCGCGAGAATCCCATCGGCCTACAACGTCCTCCTCGGTCGCCCGACACTGAACTTCTTCCGGGCCCAGATATCGACTTACCACATAGCGATGAAATTCTCGCTCGACCAAGGCGGGATAGGTCGGGCCTATGGGGACCAACGAACAGCAAAGGTTTGCTTCACCGCAACATCTACGTCTGAGAGGCCAAACAACGATGTTGGGGGTGAGGGTGACATCAGGGGTTCTCTAGACACTCGAGACGAGAAAAAAAAAGGTCCGAGGGACCCCGGTGGAGCCACTAACAGAGGTTCCCCTCGTGGAAGGGGACGACGAACGAACCGTTCAGATCGGGTCACTTTTGATGGGGACTCGGCGAGACGACCTGGTTCACTTCCTTAGAAACAACTCTGACGTGTTCGCCTGAACGCCTGCCGACATGCCCAGGATCGACCCAAAAATCATATCTCACAAGCTCGGGGTGGACCCTACGGTCCGACCCGTCCGGCAGAAAAAATGAAGCTTCGCCCCGATCAAGCAAAAGGCGATCGAGGACGAGGTAGATAGGCTTCTCGCCGCCAACTTCATTCAGAACGTCCCTTACTCGGAATGGTTGGCGAACGTAGTCATGCTTAGAAAATCAACCGGGAAGTGGCGTATGTGTGTCGACTTCACCGACCTCAACAAAGCCAGCCCGAAATACAACTATCCCCTCCCTCAGATAGATCAGCTCGTCGACAGCTCGGCACGCCACGAGCTACTTAGCTTCATGGATGCTTTCCCCGGTTACAACCAGATCCGTATGAATCCGGCAGACGAGGATCTCACCGCATTCACAACGGACCGGGGAGTATACTGCTACAAGGTGATGCCTTTCGGCTTCAAAAACGCCGGAGCTACGTACCAACGCTTAGTCAATCGCATGTTCAAGATGCAGATCGGCAGGAACATGGAAGTTTACGTCGACGACATGCTCGTCAAATCGGTCTCATCGGACGAACACGCCAAGGGTCTGGGTGAGGCCTTCGACATCCTCCATAAATACAAGATGAAACTGAACCCCACCAAGTGCTCATTCGGGGTCACCGGTAGAAAGTTCCTCAGTTTCATGGTCACCCACCGTGGGATCGAAGTTAACTCGGAGAAAATCAACGCCATCCTCAACATGGCCGCGCCCAAGACTAACGTCGAAATCATGTGGCTGACAGGGCGGGTAGCCGCTCTGAGTCGTTTCATGTCGAGGTCTGGGGAGAAGAGCCTCCCGTTCTTCAAAGCTTTAAGGAAGATACCAAGATTCGAGTGGTCGGAGGAGTGCCAGACCGCCTTTGAGCAATTAAAGAGGCACCTTGTGACTCCCCCGCTGCTCACCCGGCCAGTTGAAGGGGACGAGCTATCGCTATATCTGGCGGTATCCGACCAAGCTGCAGGCTCGGTGCTTGTCCGAGAGGTCGTGGGAGTCCAGAAGCCGGTATACTATGTGAGCCACGTCTTCAAGGACGGAGAAACGAGGTACCCAGCCATAGAGAAGATCGTCTTGACACTCATCGTGGCCTCAAGAAAACTATGACACTATTTCAAGGCGCACACCATCCTCGTTCTTACCGGCCGGCCTTTGGGGGCTAACCTCGCCTCCCCCGAGTCCTCTAGCCGCTTGGAGAAATGGAGGTGGGAGTTTTCCCAGTTCGACATAAAATACCGCCCGAGGTAGGCTATCAAAGCACAAGCCCTGGTCGATTTTATTATCGAGTGCACCATCCCCAGCAAAGAGCAAGAGTCCACGCCGGCCCCCGCAGCTCAACCCTCAGTCGATGGGAATGCGGACTCCGTCCCTAATTGGATCCTCTACGTCGACGGGTCCTCGACCGAGGAACTGTGGTGCCGGCCTCATCATTCGGGGCCCGAACGAGGCAGAAATGGAGTATTCTCTGAACCTCAGGTTCAAAGCCTCAAATAACGCGGCGGAATGTGAGGCCTTGCTGGCCGGACTGCGCATAGCCTTCGGACTGAGGCTGAAAACGATTCGGATCCGTAGTGACTCCGCCCTAGTCGTTGGCCAAGTGACTGGCCGATTCGAGGCACGTGAGCCTTTGATGGTGAAGTATCTGGCCGAGGTAAGAAGACTGCGGAAGGACTTCCACAAAGTCCAGATGGAGAAGATCCCCAGACAGCTAAACGCCTAGGCTGACGCCTTGAGTAAGATGGCTTCATCTTATACGGCCAACAACAAGAGGAACATCCTCTTCGAGGTCTTGCCACGGCCCAGCGTGGAAGACGGGGCAACGCCACTTCAAGTGTACACAGCCCGGGAAGTGTAGGGTTAGCTTAGCACCTTAGCAAGGTTTAGGAAGGCATCACACATGCCATATAGAAATTTTTGGGGTGCTAAACAAACCTTTACCAAGATCTTAACTAGAGAATTAGGGTTAACATGCATGTAAACAACTTTACATCTAAGAAAGAGGGATTACAACCTTTATAGTCCGTTCCTTCGCTTCATAAGCTCCGAGTAGTAGTCCCTTCGCCACGATCCATGAACTTCCGGACTCTAGAGAGGCTCCACAAGTCGAATGATCTATGCTTGCTAGAAGTCTTCCTTTTCGATGATGATCTACCTTGAAGAATCTCAAACTCAAGCTCTCACTTCTCTAATCAAGTATTAGTGAAGTGAACACCATAATCTAAGTGGCTAGAATAGATGAGATGATGAAGTAGGAATTTTGCTCTCTTTTGTTTTCAATTTCTCACTTTTAATCATCACAACACAAAAGGCTAGAAAGCTTTTTCAAAGAGGAGGAAGAAGAAGAAAGCTTTTGTGATGAATAATGAATTATTGTTGTGGTTACAATTTCAACCATGAGTTAATAAAATGAAGTCTTTAACTCATGTAGAGAATAAACTAGAGTTAAGGGTTTGGGTTAGGTTAACAAATATCTAGACAAAATATCAAAGCAAAAGACAAAAGGAAAGCTTCATGAAAAAGCTAACCCAAAAGCTAACCCAAATCCAAACCCAAACTTTGTTTAAACTTTACAGCCATGTTGCATTTGTTACCCTAACTTGTTACAATATTATATATCACATATACAATATATTTTGTAACAAAAGAAAATAATACAATTAACATATATCGCATATATATCAATGTATCATCCAGTGAGAAAATGAATCAATAAAGCGAGCTTATATTAGTTAACATAATGTAATATATCACATATATAATTATACATTAAATTATCGAATCAACTCTTGATCTGACAATCCGGCTATATTGCATATAACCGACTAATATAACATGTACCAATTCATCGAATCAATACTTGATCCGATGACCCGGCTATATCACATATACCCGGCCGATATCTCATATCGCGAGAATAGAATACGGTATCTCATATCGTATTATTCTCGGTCTCGCACATATCACATATGCGCTCCTACTCCGTTTTTCCTGAGCCAGGAAACCTCTGTGTAGGACTCTAAAGAATCGTCAATACGCCGGCAGTAGGTGATGATCATATCAAACACCCACAAGCTACAAGCGGTCAGCTAAATGTAACAGCCACCCTTGTATTGAGCAATCAAAAGATCAACAAGCAAGCCTGTACATTCTCCTGTGAATCCAATCAGTAAACACTATCGTACAGTCCGGTCTCTTCGTCTGATATGTTGCATATCTAGTCTAGGGGTGGTAAACGTCAGACCCCAGTAACCGATAAGTCGTGTCGATGTAAGGCTCATAATGGGTTAAGAAACTACCGATAACTCTTACCAGTAAATCTCCATATCAGCCCTGGCCAGGGATTTCCAGTTATAGCCAATCGAACACAGCACAGCATCAACTCCCTATACCGGGAGAGACGAAACCCCTCCTATCGCTCATTGCCTCCATGTGATTCGGGACTATACCCAAAAGCCACCGTTTTGCACGCCCTTTTGAACGTGGTAAGGTGGAAATCAAAGCACAGTGGGAATCACACAAGACTCTATGACGATCTCGGGTCTACAGACTAACCTGTACCAGTGTCACCGGAGAACTGCTATCTGACGATAGGTATAATACCATCCAGGAGTTCTCGGCGAGTCCGTTCAGTGTACCCGGTCTCCACCGAGCACCCGTACACCATCTTTGATGTCCAACACCAATGGATATGGGATCATCCATCGCCCATCATATGGGTCAAGATGCGTATACGCTAGTCTACTCTGGAGTAACGATGCCTTGTCTCGATACACCCTCGACTAGGAACTGTTATAGGATGTACTCGTAGACTACCTTGGCCCCACTAGTATGATCTGAATCATAGTCCTAGTAGTCGAGTACATTTCCTAAGGGCTTTATCAACACGTGATCACAAAACAGTATTTGTTCACATGTTAAGATAAAGTGAAACCAGATAGCATACTATCATATCGAGCAAGAAAGTCCTCTTTCTATATATCTAAGCATCCACTATAATATACATCATATGTACAACAATGGCCTCTAGGGTATACATATAACTAACAGGAAGAAGACCAGGATTGGAGAAAGCCCCTCGTGGAATTCCTGAGGGAAGGTATGCTCCCAGAAGATCGCGGAGAAGCCTTCCGTCTCTGAGCCAAAGCTCGCCATTTCGTTTGGAGCAATGAGAACCTCTACAAGAAGTCCTTCACTCAGCCCCTGCTCCAGTGCGTCGACCCCCATGAAGCCGACTACGTCCTCCGTGAGATCCACGAAGGGGTCTGCGGCGCACACCAAGGGCCCACACCTTAATCCAGAAGGCATTGCTCCAGGAGTACTACTGGCCGATAATTCATCAGGACGCCCAGAAGCTCATCAGGAGATGCAAGAGCTGCCGGCCTCATCATTCGGGTCCCGAACGAGGCAAAAATGGAGTATTCTCTGAAGCTCGGGTTCAAAGCCTCAAATAACACGGGGGAATACGAGGCCTTGCTGGCCAGACTGCGCATAGCCTTCGGACCGGGGCTGAAAATTATTCGGATCCACATTGACTCCGCCCTAGTCGTTGGCCAAGTGACCGGCCGATTCGAGGCATGGGAGCCTTTGATGGTGAAGTATCTAGCCGAGGTATGAAGACTGTGGAAGGACTTCTACGAAGTCCAGGTGGAGCAGATCCCCAGACAGCTAAATGCCCAGGCCGACGCCTTGAGTAAGCTGGCTTCATCTTATACGGCCAACAACAAGAGGAATATTCTCTTCGAGGTCTTGCCATGGCCCAGCGTGGAAGACGGGGCAACGCCACTTCAAGTGTACACAGCCCGGGAAGAAGACCGAGATTGGAGAAAACCCCTCGTGGAATTCCTAAGGGAAGGTACGCTCCCAGAAGATCGGGGAGAAGCTGGCCGTCTCTGAGCCAAAGCTCGCCATTTTGTCTGGAGCAATAGGAACCTCTATAAGAAGTCCTTCACTCAGCCCCTGCTCCAGTGCGTCGATCCCCACGAAGCCGACTACATCCTCCGTGAGATCCACGAAGGGGTCGGCGGTACGCACCAAGGGTCCCGCACCTTAATCTAGAAGGCATTGCTCCACGGGTACTACTGGCAGATAATTCATCAGGACGCCCAGAAGCTCGTCAAGAGATGCAAGAGCTGCCAACTCCATAGAAGCATATCTCGCCTTTCGGCTACCGAGCTAACCGCCCTAACCTCCCTGTGGTCGTTTGCCCAGTGGGGAATGGACAAGATAGGCCAGTTCCTTACAGGTACGGGCGGGAACAAGTACGTCCTCGTCGCAGTGGACTACTTCACGAAGTGGATTGAGGCCATTCACATCAGGAAACCGGACGCCACCACGACTATCAAGTTCTTGCAGAACAATATGATACTCCGGTTCGACATCCCGAGGTGTATCATCACCGACCATGGGAAAAATTTTGAAAATGAAAAAGTTAAGGAATTCTGCAGCGAATATCATATCCTCATGAAGTTTGTCATGGTCGCACATCCCCAATGCAACGGGCAAGCCGAGGTCGCTAATCGGGACACCCTCCGAGGTCTGCAGACACACCTAGAAGGACGCCAAGGCAGTTGGGTCGAGGAATTACCCCGGGTCATTTGGGCCCTGCGCATGTCGAAGAAAACCCCCACCGGGGAGACCCCTTTCATCCTCTGCTATGGTACCGAGGCAATGATCCCAGTGGAGATCGGGCTCCCCAGTCACCGGTTCGAGCATTTCGACGACGAAGCGAACACCTCAGCCCTCCGAACTAACCTGGACATCTTGTTAGAGAAACGGGACCGGGCTCAGATCAGAGCTGCCGCCTATCAACAGCAAACCGTCCGTAACTACAACGCACGAGTCAAGCGTCGCTTCTTCAAGACCAGAGATTTAGTACTAAGGCGGAACGAGTTCGTCGATCAAGGAAAGCTATATAAGTTTTCCCCAAAATGGGACGGTCCCTTCCTCATCTCCGAGGTCCTGCCTGGTGGAGCCTGTCGTTTACAAGACGCGAATGGTCGCAAATTTCCACGACCTTACAATGCTGAGAAGCTCAAGCTGTACCTCTGAAAAGGATATCTACGCATGTATATTTCTTCTTTCACAAAAGCGATGTAAACCTTTCTAAAGTTCTTTCTATTTAAATAATAAAAAGGAATAATGGAGCATCGAAAAAAGGATAATTCTATTTATTCAAAAGGTATTACGGGCTCCTCAGCCTTACAGAAAAATAAAAAGGAAAAATTTACCGCAGAGGGGGAACGGGATCGAGGAAGTACTCCTGGTGATACTCAGAGTAGATTTCCGCTAGCCGGGCCCTAGCCTTTGCAGCCCGCTCCCGCCGATGCTGCACGCGAACCCGGGATGCCACGGAAGCACTCGGTGCTCCGCCCTCTGCACCTTGGCTCATGATGTACCTCTTTTTGAAGCACTCCAGAATGAGGGCCAAGGATCGGTCGAGCCTGGCCTTCGAAATGAGGCCGAGCTGGAAGATCGAGCGCACCTTGTCGAGCGCCTTGTCCAGCAGCTCCTCGGAGAAGGGGTTATACAACCCCGGAGACCTCCTCCAAATTGCGTACATCAGCAGCTGAAGGAAGGACGATCGCCGAGGGAGAAGTCGGCCGACGTGACCCTCGACCCGCTGAACCACCCCCGGTACCCATCTTCAGCCAGGGATTGGTCATACACAAAGACGTCGTCGAAGGTAATGATCTCTTTGATCGAATACATGCGCGCAGTCATCTCAAAAAGCGATGCCGAAGAAGTTGCCGTCTCCTTCTCTGTTTATAACCTCAAACAGAATCCTTAAGGACCTAGATTCACGTGCGCATGGGCGCGATTCCTGGGATCCACCAAGATTACTCCAATACCGCGCCGCCACGTGGCAGAACTGACACGGCTCCCCGAAATGTTACGCCTCCCCCAAGCTTTCCTGACACATGCCATCTGCGATGGTCGCTCCTCCCAATGTTCACGAACCAAGGGAGGTTAGACTGAACCTCGCAAATCCACCGAGCAGCTACCCTGCTCGGTCCATCCTTGGCAGGCCACTACTTGGTTTCTTTAACATAGCGATGTAAATTCTTCTAAGTTCTTTTTACTTAAATAATAAGAAGGACACAAAAGACATTGCAAATGGAAGAATTTTATTCATTCAAAGGTATTATAGGTTCCTCAGCCGTACATTGCTTAAAAGAAAAAAAAAGATTACAGTAGCGGGGGAAGGGGGTGCAAGAAGCATTCCTCGTGATACTCCGAGGAAATTTTCGCCAATCGAGCCCTTACCGCCTCGGACCTCTGCCTTTGATTCTGTCCGCGAACCCTCATGGCCACGGACGGGCCAGGAAGCTCCACGGGCGGGCACCCATCGGCGAGATGCCTTAATTAGTAACACTCGAGGACGAGTGCCACCGAGCGATCTCGCTGACTATTCGAGATTAGGCCGAGACGACATAACGACCTCAGCTTGCCAACCACCTCGTCCTTCAGTTATTCAGACAAGGGGTTATGCAGCCCCAGCGATGCCCTCCAGATCGAGTACATCAGCAGCTGGAGAAGGGGTGATCGCCGAGGGAGCAGGCGGCAGATATGATCCTCAACCCGCTGGATCACTACCTGCATCGTCTCCTCGGAGCACAGCTAGTCGTACAGATATACGTCCTCGAAATTTATGATCTCGGGGATAGAGAAAGGCATCTCGTCCATTCTTGCGTTTTGGGGATGGAGAAATGAGTGATCAACATGCCCTCCATTTTATAGCCCCATAGTGCCCCCAAGAGTCCAACAGTCGCTCGTTTCTTCTACTACTGTACCGCCATGCGGCGAATATCCCGTCTTTCTCGGCGAACCAAAATTGGAACGACGCGGCTCTTACGCTTCGCCTCCCCCCACGTGTTTATAACATGTGTCACCCACGACGGTCGCTCTTCCCAATGCTCACAAACCAGGGAAGGTCAGAGAGAACCTCACAAAACCGAGCAGCTACCCTGCTCGGTCCATCCTTGGCTGGTAATCTCTTACCCCACGATGCCAAGGATCAAAGCCCTCATCAAGAGGCCACCGAGCAGCTACCCTGCTCGGCCCATCCTTGGCTGGTAATCTCTTACCCCACGACCGCAAGGATCAATGCCCTCATCAAGAAACCACCGAGCAGCTACCCTGCTCGGCCCATCCTTGGCTGGTAATCTCTTACCCCACGATGCCAAGGATCCAAAGTCCTCATCAAGAGACCACCGAGCAGCTACCCTGCTTGGCCCATCCTTGGCTGGTAATTTCTTACCCCACGACGCCAAGGATCCAAAGCCCTCATCAAGAGGCCACCGAGCAGCTACCCTGCTTGGTTCATCCTTAGCAGGTCTGCCATTGCCTTCCCGCGCTAAGGATCGAAGCCCTCATCAAGAGGCCACCGGGCAGCAACCCTGCTCGGTCCATCTATGGCTGGTAGTTCACTACCCACCGACGCCACATATCAAAGCCCTCATCGAGTGGCCACCGAGCAGCTACCCTGCTCGGTCCATCCTTAGCTGGTTATTTCTTACCCCACGACGCCAAGGATCGAAGCCCTCATCAAGAGGCCACCGGGCAGCAACCCTGCTCGGTCCATCCATGGCTGGTAGTTCACTACCCACCGACGCTACAGATCAAAGCCCTCATCAAGAGGCCACCGAGCAGCTACCCTGCTCGGTCCATCCTTGGCTGGTAATTTCTTACCCCACGACGCCAAGGATCAAAGCCGTCATCAAGAGGCCATCGGGCAGCAACCCTGCTCGGTCCATCTATGGCTGGTAGTTCACTACCCACCGACGCCACAGATCAAAGCCCTCATCAAAAGGCCACCGCGCAGCTACCCTGCTCGGTCCATCCTTGGCTGGTAATTTCTTACCCCACAACACCAAGGATCAAAGTCCTCATAAAGAGGCCACCGGAAAGCAACCCTGCTCGGTCCATCCATGGTTGGTAGTTCACTACCCACCGATGCCACGGATCAAAGCCCTCATCAAGAGGCCACCGAGAAGCTATCCTGCTCGGTCCATCCTTGGCTGGTAATTTCTTACCCTACGACGCCAAGGATCAAAGCCCTCATCATGAGGACTCCGAGCAACTTCCCTGCTCAATTTACTAAGCGATCTCCACCTCGATTTTGGGGCCATGGAGATACCGACCTTTCAACGGTCTTCGCACACTTGGAAAATGGTCGAATCCAACTCGACGTGCGATCGCCAGATGAAAAACTGACCTAACATGAAAGCAGTACCGTGCGAATAAAAATGTTTATCACGAACAAAGGGAAAACGCGCACGTAAAGAACACTGCAAAAAGATTTTTTTCATAAAGTCAAAAGTCTTTACAGAGGTATTGTGGGCTCCCTAGACTTACAAAAACGCCCGGAGGCTTACAAAACTTTAGCGCAAAGAAAATAAGGAGGCAAGGAAGTTCAGGCCTCGGGGCCGGGGAGAACATCGATGAGCCACGCTTCCACTACGACAACCGGGGTGGCATCTTGAAGGTCGGCACCCACAGTAGGAGCCTCGGCGTCGGTGGCCCGGGCGACCGACTTGTCCCCAACGCTCCCGCCGGGGGCCTCTCCCCCTGCAGCGTTTCCGGGGGCGTTCCCCTGCGCCTCATCCCCGAGGGGGTACTTACCCCAGAGCTCGCCGTCAGGGAACTCCGGCATCAGGGCCTTGATGGCGTCGAGGGCGTTGTGCCAAACGACGACAGCAGATCCAGCAAGGTCGGTGTAGTACTGATCCAACTTCTTATAGCTCTCCACCGCCTTCGAAGCTCGGAGCTCGGCACGCCTCATTCCTTCCTTTGCCGCCTCGTTCTCCCTCTGGAGGGTGTTCGCTGTATTCTTCAGGGTGGCAACAAGCACCCTGGAATCTTCTAACTTAGCCTCGGAGGCTCGGGCGGCCTCTCGGTACTTGGCGATCTCCCGATCCCCGGCCGCCACCCGGTCTTCGAGGGCAGCGACCCTTTACAACGCCACCTTCAGCTCCAGCCTTGAGCTCTCCTCCCGCGAGGAGAACTCGCCCGCGGCCAGCATTGCCGGGGCAATTTCCTCGTCCTCTATGTTGACGACGAGGGCGACGTGCTGGAGGACCTGAAGAAAATAGAGAAGGGTTAAAAAGAAAATGGGGGCACCCAATCTCGCGAGCAAAAATACAGAATGAAGAACCGAGTGGGGTGCGAACACTAACCTGCACGGCCTCTTGAGATATGGCCGCTATTTGAGCCCGTAGGGTCCTCCGAGGGATTTTGCCCCCGGCCGACCTTTCCATCTCCGAGAGCAGGCTGTCGGCAACGGAAAGCCCCGAGGGCACCTTGAACGAAGCTCCCCATCGTCTACGAGGATCGGGGAAGCCGGGGAACGGGGCGCCGTCCTATGAAACCTCTTGAGGAGCGACGCAGGGGAACCGGTCTCACCCCCCACCTCTGGAGCCCGGGGCTCTTGCTCCTGAGCACGTTTTCGGCTCGGCGCTTGGCTGGACTCCGGGGCCCGAGGTATGCTTGAGCGCCTTGATGGAGCGGTTGTCGGTGGAGCCGGAGCCGACGACGGGCGAGAAGGGCCGACGCCTCCGACCCTCTTCTGTTTGACCAGGGCTGCCCGAAATTTGCCTAGGTCCATGGGTTCCGCATAAGAGAAAAATACAGAGGAGTCAGCAATGCCATAAAAGTGAAAGAATGCACAAGTCTAAACAGGTCGCCTGAAAACTCCTAACTTACCTGCAAACTGGGCGGGGCTAAGCCCGGCACAACTGAGGGCCCACTCAGACAGTAGCACATCAGCCCGGGGGAGGGGCTCCCACTCTGACACCGCCACCGCGTCGGGATCATTCAACCGACTCAACCGCGGGCAGCTGTCCCTGTGCCACTGGATGGGCACAGGCCAATCCTCACTCTCGGACGGCCCAAACTTCTTCTTTCAATCGTGAATAGAAGATGGTACTACGACGACCCCCGACCCGGCAGCATCCCCCCATTGTTTCCTAAAAGAGATGTATACCCATCTCGGCTCGCCCCTGCGAGCGCCAGGATGGTTTTTGTAGCAAAGAGAAGAAACGAGAAGGCTCCGGCTAAAAGGGATCAGATGCAATTTCAACCGGACCAGGAACCCAAGGAGAATCCTCCAAGAGTTCGACACTAACTGGTCCGGGGCTAACACAAAACAATTCAACTCCGCACTCACCTCGGGGGAGAAGGGCAGGCGCATCCCTGCCTAAAAGGCTTCCAGGTACAAGGTAATCTCCTTGCCCCATACCTGGTCTGCCCTCTCCCCCTCCTCGGCCAGACGAAGCGAGTAGCCGGCAGGAATATGGAAACGAGTTCGGATGGTGGCGAGCTCATCCGTGTGCCTCAGCACGGATGACGCGCCAAGAGCATTCATAACCTGCGCTCTGGGGACTGCCCCCGTCGCATGACCCCGGGGAGCATAACTAAGCCTAACTTCCCGGGGGGACTTCGACTCAGTAGAAGCATAAGAAGAAGAAGAAGAAAAGGAAGCTACAGAGGACTCCTCAGACTCTACCCGGACTATTTCTACAGACTCCTCGGTAGAAGACATCTAACCTGATCAAAGGGATGAGTCCTCGGAAGAGAAGACGCAAGGAATCTGACCTGAGGAGAAGAGCGCCGAGCTAACACGACTAGGGACGAGGAAATTATGGTGAGGTATGGGCCTTAACGGGGATCCCACCACTATTTATAGCTACCGGCGTACACATCCTACGGCTCCGATCGCCTCCCGCTAAAACGACGCTTCGCAACCAACGGCCGAAAACATTCCGCCTGTCGCATTCACATTGGGCGCGTCCCATCAGGCGTGGGAACACCTGCGGCCCGTCTCGTCAGCCAACCAGCGGCAGACACGTGGGCTAGCGCTTCGGCGAACGTACGCACGAACCGGCGTTTCTTCTTTAATGCGAGATCTCTTCCCTGATCCGCTGACGTCATCAAGAAAATACGACTAATTTCCTGGGAATACGCACCGACGATATCTTCAAGTAAGAGCTCACCCCGGGTGACCGGTCAGACCACTCTCGACCCGACCCAGGAACAGGTTGAGACAAGAGTGGGGGGCTAATGATGATGCTCGATATCGGTGAATCCCCAGATCATGACACGTGGCAGATGACGTGTCCCAAAGCTTACAAAAAAGGATCAAGAATGTTATGTTGGAAGCACACCCCGGGCCTCCTACCCGAAGATGTCTCCGACCTTCGGTGGCCTTCCAGACCACCCCTCAGCTCGCCTCCGAGCTATCACAGAACCAAGATGCCCCAGCCTCCCGCTCATTCCTGAGCATCCCGCCGAACTCATCTTCCTCGGTCTCACCGACCGACCCACAACATCGATTACAGGCGCCTCCGCCATGGCTCCATGAATCTCGCCATGCACGAGATATCCACCGCCCATGATCCTGCGTTCCACGCCATCACGATCCCCCATTAACGAGCATATCTCGTCATTAATGTAGGATCCAACCTATCACGCGAGCGTGACGCCAGGGGCCTAACGGCCGGCGTGAATCTCGCGCCCACTTGCCCATGGCTGCCGCTAGATAAACCCCTCTCTCAGATGACTCAGATAAGCTAATTTTACACCAATAGACCGTTACTCTGCCAAAATACCCCATCTAACTTAATCATCGGAGGGTCCTCGGTGGCACAACCACCCCGGGACTTCTTTGCAGGTAGCTCGGCCTCAACCACATAAAACCCATTGAGATCTACACGCTACAGGAGGCAACCTTCCAACTCAATCTCAGCCGTCCATCGGCGCTCATTGCAGATCAACGGAAGATAACATCTGAAGGAGATCCAGAGATCTATCAGATAGAATAACACGAAGAACATAATACTAGAATATACATATCGAAATACATATATGTAAATTATTAAATCAATACCTGATTTAATAATCCGTCTCAAACCCGAGCCGACTAGTATTATCAACTGTCCGATCGAAAGTCCGGGTACACAGTACATCTATCGATCGGAACTCTGCACATATCCAATACGGCTACTACATCATTTCGCCTGAAACATGGAAACCATCTGTGTGGGACTCTAAAGACTCGACGGTACGCCAGCAGTGAGTTACTAGATAAATCCATAATCATAACCACGTCAGCAACACTAGCTGTATGTAACGGCTACCCGGGTACCTGTCGAAAAGTAAGGCCGACGAGTAAACTCATCCGGATCCCTACTGAACCTATCTGTGACAATCTCCAAACAGTCTGGTCTCTTCGTCTGAGAGTATTGTATACCGGGTCTAGGGGGTGGTAAACGTCAGACCCTAATAACCTGATAATTCGTGTTGATGCGGCTCAGGACCAATCCGGGAAACTACTGATCAACCTATTAGTAAATCCTAACTGCCTTGGCCATGGTCTTATGGTCCTGACCAATCAAACAAAGTGCGATATCAACTCCCTATACCGAGAGAAACGAATCCTCAACAATCGCTCACTGCCTCCATGTGGCTCGGGACTGTACCCAACCAAAACCTGTTTGCACGACTCAGTTGAGCCGTGGTAGGGTAGTGATCAAAGCACAGTAGGAACTCACACGAGACAAATGACGATCTCAGGTCTAAAGACTAACCTGTACTCATGTCACCTGAGAAATTCCACCTGACGATAGGTATAGTACCATCTAGAAGTTCTCGGCGAGTCCGTCCAGTGTACTCACACCCAGTGAGCACCTGTATACAATCTTAGGTGTGAAAGACCAATGGTTGCGGGACCGTACCATCGCCCCTCGTCGGGGTCTAAAAACGTATACACTAGTCTACTCCGGAATATCGATGCCCAATCTCGATACTCCCATGATTAGGGACCTTTAAGGATGTGCGTACCGACTACCCAACTCCCACAAGTATGATCGCCATCACAACGCAGGTAGTCTAGCAATGATCTTATGGGCTTTATCAACATGTATAAATGATATGCAATAGCAAGTAAAACATACACGCATGTTAAGATAAATACAAACCAGATAGCATACTATCATATCGAGCAAGACTTTCCCGTACATATATATGTCCAAGCATCCACATGTATACATATACAATAATGGCCTCTAGGGCATACATATCCAACAAAACTACTGCTGAAGACTTAGTAGAACCTGAGGTTTCAATAGAGTCCGACGAACTGACGCCACTCCACAGATCTAGTAGGCATTCTCATCCGGCTGAGAGATACTATGGGTGTTTCATAGACTAGGATCGAGAGGATAGCATAATCGACGATGATAAGCCTACTAGTTTTCAGCAGGCTATCATGAGTAAAGACTCGGTGAAGTGGCTGGATGCTATGATATTTGAGATGGAATCCATGTACACCAACAATGTATGGACTTTGGAAGTTGCTCCTCCCGTGGTAAAACCCGTTGGATGCAAATGGATCTTCAAAAAGAAGATTGGTGCAGATGGACAGGTGGAAACCTATAAAGCCAGACTTGTTGCAAAAGGCTTTCGTCAAAGACCAAGATTGGACTATGATGAAACATTTTCTCTAGTGGCTATGCTTAAATCCATTCGGATCCTACTTGCCATTGCTGCATTCTATGACTATGATATTTATCAAATGGACATGAAAGACGCTTTTCTAAATAGAAATTTAGAAGAGTGCGTTTATATGGATCAGCTAAAGGGTTTTTTAGACAGTGGGAGCAGCGAAAAGGTGTGAAAGTTGCTTAAATCCATTTATAGATTAAAACAGGTATCACGGAGTTGGAACACCTGCTTTGATGAGATGGTCAAAGAATTTGACTTTATCAAAAATGTAGATGAACCATGCATTTATAGGAAGATTGTATGAGGAGCAGTTGTCTTCTTCGTATTATATGTGGATGACATACTCCTGAAAGGGAATGAAATCCCTATACTACAATTGGTCAAGCTCTTCTTGTCACAGAAGTTCTCTATGAAAGATTTGGGTGATGCCTCCTACATTCTGGAGATCAAGATCTATCATGATAGGTCTAAAAAAATGTTGGGATTTTCACAGTCTAGATACATTGAAACCAAACTAAAGAGGTTTAGTATGGAAGATTTCAAGCGTGGTAATTCACCCGCTTGTCACGGGGTCACCCTCTCCAAAGAGATGTCTCTAAAGACTGATGAAGAGAAGGATCGCATAGCATTGTACCCTACACTTTGGTGGTAGGATCTATAATGTATGCGATGTTATGTACCAGACCAGATGTAGTTTACGCACTTAGTGTGGTAAGCAGGTAACAGTCAAACCTAGGTTAGAAGCATTGGATAGCAGTAAAGAACATTCTTAAGTACCTGAGAAGGACTAAGGAGATGTTTTCAGTGTACGGTAATGGGGACCTCCAGATGGAGGACTTTACCAACTCTAGCTTCCAAAGAGACAAGGATGACTCTAAATCCGTCTCGGGTTATGTGTTTACCCTCAATGGAGGGGTGGTGTGTTGGAAGAGTTCCAAACAGGACACTGTAGCAAACTCAATGATCGAAGATGAGTACGTAGTTGCTAAGGATGCCGTAAAAGAGGCGGTTTGGATGAGAAAGTTCATTTTTGAACTTCAGGTGGTTCCGTCCATTGCCAATCCAATACCTTTGTATTGTGATAACAGTGGGGATATGGCTTTAGCGAAGGAACCAAAGTCCCATCAGAAATCCATACACATCTTGAGGCAGTATCACCTGATCATAGAGACCGTGGATCGCAAAGAGATCAAGGTTCAGAGAGTGGACACAAAAGACAACACAGCGGATCTATCCACGATGGCCTTATGTCAAGCACAGTTCGAGCGGCTGTTTGAGATGTTGGGGATGCATTATGCAAATAACTGGCCCTAGTGCAAGTGGGAGATTGTAGGATATGTATTCCATAAAAGCCGTTATTTGTAATGGATGCTGTGGATATATATGTACGTGACAATCTTGCTCGAAATTATAATATGCTATATGGATATATATGTGCATATGTTTTACTAGTTATTATGTATTGCATATACATGTTGATAAAGCCCGTAGGATTATTTCTTGACTACCAGCGTTGTGATGACGATCATACTTATGGGGGCTGGGTAGTCTATAAGAAGATCCTTAAAATATCCCTAGTCATAGGAATATTGAGACAGGGAATCGATATTCCAGAGTAGACTGGTGTATACGTTTCTAGACCCTGATGAGGGGCGATGGTTAGTCCCATAGCCATTGGTGTGTTTCACCTAAGATTGTATACAGGTGCTCACTGGGGTGGGTACACTGGACGGACTCGACGAGAACTGCTAAATGGTATTATACATAGCGTCAGATGACAGTTCTCATGTGGCATGTGTACAGATAGTCTGTTGACTTGAGATCAACATTTGTCTCGTGTGAGTTCCCACTTGCTTTGATTACTACCCTACCACGGCTCTACTGAGTGTGCAAACAGGTTTTAGTTGGGTACAGTCCCGAGCTACATGGAGGCAATGAGCGATTGTTAGGGATTCGTCTCTCCCGGTATAGGGAATCGATGTCGCATTGTGTTTGGTTGGTCAACACCATAAGCCCCCGGCCAGGGCAGTTGAAAATTACTAATAGATAGATCAATAGTTTCTCGGATGGTCTTGAGCCACATCAGCATGACTTATCCGGTTAGTAGGGGTCTGATGATAACCACCCCCAGACCTGGTATGCGATACTCCCTGACGAACAGAACGAACTGTACGGATGTTGTCACAGTTAGACTCAGTAGGGGGTTAGATGAGTATGCTCGTCGGCCTTCTTTTTGACAGGTACCTGGGTAGCTGTTACGTATAGCTAGTGCCGCTGATGTGCTTATAGTTAAACCAACTACAAGCGTACTGTCGAATCTTTAGAGTCCTACATAGAGGGTTTCCCTGGTTCAGACGAAACGATGTAGAGGCTGTAAGTTTATACGTGCAAGGTTCCGATTAATTACGTGTACTGGTTGCGTGAAATTTAATCGGACGGATTATAATACTAGTGGGCTTAGGATTAAGCTGGTTTGTTAAATCAGATATTGATTTAATGCTAGTATTATATTAGTAGTATTATTCTATCTCTAGGGTATTCATATTTTGGTACGAATACGGGTATGTATATACAGTAGAAAGTATTTTGTATTTATACAAAATACATTTTAGAAGGAGGTCACCTCATTCATTTATTAACCATTTATCTTTATATTTGGAAATGAGGTGGAGGGTTATGTGGCAAATAAGAATGGTGTGAGCTAAGGCCAAATGAATTTTTAATTCATTTGGATTTACTATTCAAGTATGGTTCCTATTTTTAATTGTGGAAATGATTTCACAAAAGAAATGGGGATGGGATTTTTTACACAACCTCACTTCATTTTTCTTTAGCTCCTTCTCTCTCCTCTCTTCTTCTTCAACCTTAAACCTTTCTCATGTGTTGAGATAAATAGGGTTTAGAGATAGAAAAACACTACCAACAATCTCTACATCTCCTAAACAAACTAAATTAGCAAACTAGTTTGTTTAATTGCTTCGTTTTGAAATGGAAGCCTGAATCAAGAACCTTTGGGTGGGTCATCTAGCATCGAGGAGGCTGACGACCAAGCTTGATCAAGGACTTCAAAGGATCTTAAGAAGAAGATCAAGAAGACCCGAAGGATATATATCCATTGGTATAAACTTCTATCATAGTAGATTAGCATCAATGAAGTTTTTGCTAATTAGGGCTTATGGTAGTTCTTGGTTTAGCTATCTTTGTTGCATGCTTCAAAATCATTTTTTGAAAATTCTGCCTCTCTACAAACCCCGTAGAGTGTGCAACATAGATATACACAAAGCAGCCAAAAAAATTTGTTGGATGTGCCGGTATAGAAAGATTTGTTGGTACAGAACCCTTCCACGAGGACTTAGGACCAAGTACAGATCAGAAGGCGGCTTGGGATCTAGTTCCGGGCTGGGCACAGGAAGTGAATGGTAGAATAAGAAGCACCGAGGAGAGTCGGGAGTGCTGAAGTTCAGACCTCAGCCTGTTGATCCGGAGAATTGACCGATTTTCCAAACTTTCTGTATGTTAAACATAGAAAGAACTTAATATGAATTAAATTAAGAAAAGGTGCAGCCTGAATGTAAGTACATGCTCGTGCTCGTGCCGCTAACTAGCGACTAAAGCAGAATACAAAACAAAAATTTCTAATCAAAGAGCACGAACTCCTATGACCTAGAATCGAATCCAAACACTAAACTAGCAAACTAGAGAAGGTGAACTACTCGGATAGACAATAGCTACTTTTGTAGTCGTGTCCTTCGTATTCTTTCCACTTCATGTGCTCCTAGGAACTCTGGGAATGTGCTTGGATGTCGACCTTCATTGTCGAAGAAGACCCACCCGAGAGAATCCTAGCTAAGACAATATCTTCATACTATATACCGAGTGAAGAAACTAGTGATCAAGTCTTACTAGGAATTGGTCACTAGATGATATAGTAGTGGCAATCTCTAAGTGTTTTTCTCTTTATCTTTTTCTTTTCTCAAAAACTAAAACTCAAGAGAGAGAGGAAGAAGAAGATAATAGTGATGGTGATGATAAACTCAAGTATGGCTACTAAAGATAAAAATCTACTCTTATTTCTTTTTCTCTCTTTTCTTTAATGTAAGAATGAGTAGGATTGTGATTCACCATGATGAGTCACAAGCCTACACCATTCCATCACATACAAAAGAGTTGAGAAGAGAAGAGAGAGCCACTTCATTATACACACACACACACTAATACAAGTATATGTTACAAATACATACACCCGTATTCATATCAAAACACATATACCCGTATTCGTATAAAATACGAATACCCGTATTTTTATTAAGATACAAATACATGTATTTATATCAAGACACAAATACACGTATTTATACAAATATCCGTATTCGTATAAATACCGTATTCTGTTAAAATACGAATACAAAAAAGAGAGATACTAAAAAGAGATATATAATACTAGCTCACATTTCATCCAAATGTGATAACCTGGTTATCTTTCAAACCTGCTAGTATTAACAAAATGTCCGATTAAAAGTATGTGTACAAAAACATATATTTAATCGAACCCATGTACGTATCAAAATACGTACACTACATCGTTTCGCCTAAGCTGGGAAACGCTCTGTGTGAGACTTTAAAGACTCGACAATACGCTGGCAGTCAGTTTAACCACAAGCACATCAACAGCACTAGCTACATGTAACGGCTATCCAGGTATTGAACGAAAGGAAGGCTGTTCATTGATCCAAATTCTCGATGTTGTTTAGTAAAATGTAAAGTGTTCACAGTCAAAGAAATTTATATCGCAATCAATTAACGGTGTCGATGTAGCGCGTTAATGAATACGAATCATCCACTGAGATGCGAGTACTTGTTCGATTTTTCTTTAGATGAGTCGAATTGAAAATATAAAAGAAAATTCAAGAAAGTTGATTCAAGATTTGTGAGATTTGATTTTAAGAAACATAAAGAAACAGATCTAGAATCAAGAATCAAGAAGATGTCCAAACCAATTTAGTTATCAAGATTTGTAGAATAGCTTGTAGGATTCGATCAAATTAGTAGTAGTGATGAATCTAGAGATGACTAATCTTATCTATTGATAATTTGTAGCTAGAACGATGGCGACAAATGAAGATTAGGGATCAATTGAAGAAACTGGGGTTTCTCCTTCTCTATCCCTTGTCTTTTCATTGATCATCATTTGGATCTAGCCTTTAGCGAAAAGAATCATCAATCGTTTAATCCCTAGTTTGCAACGAAATTATCAAGAATGTGATCTCGCTCCATATTAGGTCATTGATGATTCTTTTTCTTAAAGTTCATAAATCTCATAAGACTTAAGATTAGTAAAAGGATCTTATCATCACTAGATCTACCGATTCTCTCGAATCCTCCACAAGCGGAGATTTCACTCACACATCATTAAAACTAAAGAATCAAGAATGAAGAATTTCATAATGCAAGAATGTAATGAAAACGAGAATTAACAATTTAGCACCTTCATTAAATCTTCTTCAAATTTACACAACTCCTCAATTCGAGGTACAAGATTAAGCTCTCGATCGCTCCTTTGAAGAGGTGAATTTGTTTTCGATCTTTGCGAAGCTCGATTGCCGTGAGTCGTGGATCGTTGTGGATCTCTTGCTCGGATGACGAACGGCGTTGCGATGAAGGATCGTTGATTGCCCGCTGGATTTGCTTCTCAATGGATCTTGATTTTTCTTTTGAATTTGATTTGGGCTAGGGTTTTGAAGTGCAAGTTGTGTCACTCAACTTGTGTGGATTTGATGTATAATGATCAGCAACCCAACTAATGAATCCATAGATGCCCTTTTATAGTTTTCCGTTTTGCTTCCCCTAGAAGCTAGGTCAATCTTCCCTTGGAAGCTAGATAGTTGTAGAGAAGTTTCTAAATTAAGGTAGTTAGCTAGCTTGCATGAGAAGCCTTTCTGTTGGAGGAAAACTTCTGGAGATTTGAAGCGTCTTGAAGAAGTTTGGCCGTTGATAGGGTGCCACGTCTGAAACTTTCTGCCGCCGATGAGTCAGAACGGCCGCGGATCCGCGGCCATCTGGTGGAGTTGCCGCATGAAATTTCCAGTGCTGATTTGTGTTGGCTTTATGGCACTTTCCTGATGTCTGGAATATTTTTATACTTTCTTGTTTACTGCCAGATCACAATTCTTGGACTTGATGTATTTTATCAGCACTTTAGAAGTTCCGGCTCTTTTACCTAGAGAATTTCCTGCACATAATCTCGAGAAAAGTGTTGAGATATACAGATCATGCGAATAGTAATAAACACTTAATTTCACTTTAGAATGTCGATTATAACTATAACACAGTGTATTTGGTATTTTCCAAATGAATTCGTAATCTGTGTTACAATTACAATAAACACCTATATATGAATGATAAGAGTAGGGAAATTGACGTGTTGAGCACTATTTTCGACTGATCAAATTCTCCCAAACATAATTTTGGTCGTCTCGAGCAAACGTCCTTTATTTTTATTTAAGAGAAGGAGAAAATATAAGAAAGAGAAAAACTAACTAGCACACTTTCATAGGCAACACGATTGCACTGAGCACGTGCAACAGGCCTTTAAACCTCTAGGTGTCCCTAGTAGGAGGAGTGTTGTCTCCTGAGGGTTTTCAGCGGATTGCACCCATAAAATCCCATAATAAAAGGAAGACTGCGAAAGTTACATTTAAAGATAAGAATTGTAAAAGAAAGACTTTGAAAATTAGAGTTTCCAACTAATACTAGCTTTTCAGTTGCTATGAGTCATATCTTAATAGTCATGAAAAAATGTTAGAAATCACGTCATCCCTCAATAAAACATCGTATTTATTCTTCATCCTATCTTTCTTCCAAACATTGATTATATACCCCTATGTGTGTGTAAAAGACATCCCTACACTCTGAAATTCAATTCAAGCTATCATACTCTTGTCCATCTACCTCGGTATTTTTTAATCGATGAATATTTATATGGAATTGCTCACACATTTTTCATGTGACCGTTAATACTTCTTGAGATACTAACCGACCGATTACTCATGTGCTTACTTATTAGGTGTAAATAGTATTTTCCTCGTCTTGCAACACCTAAGGCTTAGCAGTGACTCTCAAACCAGTTGGTCTAATGCACTAGGTGATGAAGCACCCTTGCTATATTTTTTTATTGCTGCCTCGATGATAACAAAACCAGTGTTCATTTTTCTCACCATTTTATCTTTTATTTTCCATTTATAATTTCCTTCATACTTTGGCTTCTAGACAAGAGCATTTCAAGGTATCCTCTACTATCCTGAGTTTCAAGACGTGTGTAAGTGCGTATAGTTGGGTATCAACATTCAAATGTTTGGCTTCTAGAATAGGAACTATTTTTCAGACTTATTTTTATCCTCAGATTAGATACTTCTTTCATCTTACTAACCCTTGGGACAACGGCTCATAACTAGTTATTACTAGTTTCGTTTAAGAAAACTTCTAACTTTCTTGGTTTTCTTAAATTATTCTAATCTTTTGGATGTAATTTTTCACTATATAATCTTTTATTATAAAATTAAATATTGGATTTTTTTTAATTTTTTATATGTGTGTTTTGTGCTTATGCAAAGTATGATGCAAATGATGCGCAAATAAACACAAACCTCCCCCAAACTTGCTTTCAACAGTGTCCTCACTGTTGCTATCTGTTAAAGCTCAAAAGCCTGTAAACTTGGGAGGCAAAAATTGTTAAAGGGAATATGAAATATGATCGTGAAAATCTCTCCCAAACTTATTCTATTATTTACGTACAAAATTTTATTATTATTATTTTATATATATATATATATTATAAAATGTATGTAAAAGTTGACTCACTTCCATTCTAAAGATGTGACAAAATTACCAAGTCATGGAGGTGAGGTGGAGGAAAATCAATCATTATAATGCGGCTCCTGTAAAAACAGGATCTCCTCCGAGGGGTCAGTGGAAAAATACGGTTTTAGTCTATGTCCATTTACTTTAAAAATTGTACCGTTTTCAACATTTCCTACCTCAACTGCCCCATGCGGGTATACATACCGCACAACAAAAGGTCCTTTCCACCGAGATTTTAGCTTACCCGCATGAAGATGGAGACGTGAATCATAAAGAAGGACTTGTTGACCTGATGTAAAAGTTTTTCTCAAAATGTTTTTATCGTGAAATACCTTAGTCCGATTCTTTACAATTACAGTATTATCATAAGCTTCATCGCGGAGTTCGCTTAGCTCGTTTAATTGCAGCTTCCGAAAGTTGCAGGCTTGATTTAAGTCAAAATTAAGTTCTCTAATGGCCCACATTGCTTTGTGCTCAATCTCGACCGGAAGGTGACAACCCTTTCCAAACACTAGTCTGTAAGGAGACATACCTAGATCGGTTTTATACGCAGTACGGAATGCCCAAAGAGCATCCGTCAATTTGGTTGACCAATCTTTTTGATTTTTAGAAACAGTTTTCTCCAAAATTTGTATGATTTGTCTGTTTGAAACCTCAACCTGCCCGCTCGTTTGGGGATGATAGGGTGTAGAAAGTTTGTGGTTGATTGCATATTTCCGCATCAAAGTCTCGAAAGACCGATTACAGAAATGCGTCCCGTTATCGCTAATGATAGCACGAGGGTTTCCAAATCGCGAAAAGATATTATCTTTAAGGAACTTAATGACAACCTTTTTGTCATTAGTGCGACAAGGAACAGCTTCCACCCATTTTGAGATGTAATCAACTGCAAGCAATATGTACAGATTCCCAAAGGAGTTGGGAAAAGGACCCATAAAGTCTATACCCCAAAAGTCAAAAATTTCAACTACTAAGATCGGTTGAAGTGGCATATCATTTCTCCGAGAAATCCTACCCGTTTGTTGACACTGTGTACAGGTTTTGCAATGATCAAATGAGCCTTTGAACAAAGTCGGCCAATAAAAGCTGCATTGCAAAACTTTCTCCACCGTCTTTCAAGGACCAAAGTGACCCCTACATGCCTGATCATGACAAAAAGATAGAACACTCTTGAATTCATCATTAGGGACACATCTGCGAATGATCTGGTCAGGACAATACTTAAACAGATACGGTTCATCCCAGTAAAAATGTTTTACTTGGGATAGAAATCGATGTTTGTTCTGTTTCGACCATTCACAGGGAATAAGTCCCGTAGCAAGATAATTGACAATATCCCCGAACCAAGGTTCGTTAGATACATTCAAGAGTTGCTCGTCTGGAAAAGAATCATTGATCGGCAGGGTCACAGGTGAAGAAGAAATGCGCGGCAGATGGTCGGTTACAACGTTTTCACATCCTTTCTTATCTTTAATAACAAGATTAAATTCTTGTAATAGAAGGATCCAACGTATTATGTCAACACATTTTACAATAATTCCTCAGGTCAAAGATCCTTTTACTGCACACATTTTATCGATAATTATTGTATATCTCAACACATTTTACGATAACTTGTAAATCCAACGTATTATGGTCGGCTACAATTTTCTGCACACATTTTACGATAATTCTGGAAGGAAATTGTGTGTTTATTATTATACGCATAATATTGTATATCTCAAACACATTTTATCGAGATTGTGTGCAGAAAATTCTTCAGGTCAAAGAACCGGAATCACAAAAGTGCCGATAAATTACAGCAAGTCAAAGAATTCAAATCTGGCAAAGATTCAGAAGAGATAAAAAGATTCCAGATATCAGAAGAAGACCCAAACATCAACAGAAGAAGAGCCCAGAAAAATGATGCAGAGATCTCATTAAATGGCCATGGATCCGCGGCCGAGTCGGCCGAGTTGCCGCGGTTCCGTGGTCGAGTTGAGGGATTAGGGTGACGTGTCTCTCCAGAAACTTCATTCTGATAACCTCGCTTACCTTAGATGCTCTAGTATAACAGACTTCTTCTGGAAACTTCTCTGCATAACAACCTTCTTCTAGAAGGCTCCTTGTAACAACATTATTCTAGAAGGCTATCTCCAACAAACTTATTCTAGAAGGTTCTCTCTAACAACCTAGCCTCTGGAGGGAAATTTGAATTTGAATTTATAAAAGGAGATCTAGATCTAGGGTTGAGGTTGTTCATTAATTTGGGGGTTCAATAATTTCACACACAAGTTGAGTGACACAACATGTGATCCAATAAAAACCCTAACCCAAATCAAATCCCAAAGCCAAATCAAGATCCATTGAGAAGCAAATCAAGCGAGCAATCAACGATCCTTCATCGCAACGTCGTTCGTCATCCGAGCAAGAGATCCACGACAATCCGCGACTCACGGTGATCGAGCTTCGCAAAGATCGACGACAAATTCACCTCTTCAAAGGAGCGATCGAGAGCTTAATCTTGTATCTCGAATTGAGGAGTTGTGTAAATTTGAAGAAGATTTAATAAAGGTGATAAGTTGTTAATTCTCGTTTTCATTACATTCTTGCATTATGAAATTCTTCATTCTTGATTCTTTAATTTTCATGATGTGTGAGTGAAATCTCCGCTTGTGGAGAATTCGAGAGAATCGGTAGATCTAGTGATGATAAGATCGTTTTACTAATTTTAAGTCTTATGAGATTTGTGAACTTTAGGAAAAAGAATCATCAATGACCTAATTTGGAGCGAGATCACATTCTTGATAATTTCGTTGCAAACTAGGGATTAAACGATTGATGATTCTCTTTGCTAAAGGCTAGATCCAAATGATGATCAATGAAAAGACAAGGGATACAGAAGGAGAAACCCTAGTTTCTTCAATAGATCCCTAATCTTCATTCGTCACCATCGTTCTAGTTACAAATTATCAATAGATAAGATTAGTCATCTCTAGATTCATCACTACTACTAATTTGATCGAATCCTACAAGCTATTCTACAAATCTTGATAACTAAATTGGTTTGGACATCTTCTTGATTCTTGATTCTTGATTCTAGATCTATTTTCTTTATTTTTCTTGAAATGAAATCTCATAAATCTTGAATCAACTTTCTTAAATTTTCTTTTATATTTTCTTTTCGACTCAACTAAAACAAGATCGAGCAAATACACGCATCTCGGTGGACGATCCGTATTCATTAACGCGCTACATCGACACCGTTAATTGATTGCGGTATAAATTTCTTTGGTTGTGAAACATTTTACCATACACACAAAAAGAAGATCAATCAAATGGCTCCGTTGCCGGGGATGTGTGCGTAATTTGTTCGTTTTTGCAATTTGAGTTGATAAATTATCATTCCATCAAATTTTAATTCAAGAATCGCTTCAAGTGCTTAACGATTAGTGTTTGAATTTTTGCGAGGGAATCTGGAATCATTTTAGCAGTGAGATCAAGATTCAGAGAAGATCTACAAATTCCAGAGGAGTACAAGAAGCTACAGGAAAATTTTGAAATCCTAATTCCTCTGTTCCATCGCGGATCCGCGGCGTACTGCAGGTTTTTGCGGCGGTTCTGCCGCCGTTTAGGCGTTTCAGTGTTCCAGACTTCTGTGGTATATTCTATGTTCTCTTCTCTTCTCTCTGATCTTGTCCAATAACAACTTTTCTGCAGGATTCTTTGCAAAATTCGCAGCGCTGCTAAAAGAAAAAAATTCTTGTTGCTTTTCTTGATATTGGTTGTTTGCATATTTTAACATGGAAATCAAGGGGCAAAGACCAAATTCAGATTAGGTAGGGATTTCATTAACTAAAAAAATCACAAAACTAGCATCCGCATCACCCTCATTAACTAAAAAATATCTAGACAAGACTCTAAGGACTGTCGCGCTCATTTAGGACAGAAAGAGGTCGTGGGTAATCTATTGCTTATCCGTGTTTCTTTTGTGGTGTCTAAGGCGAGTGTGTCTAAGGCAAGTGGTTACTTAATTAGGCCCGCTACTTACGTAGCGGAGAACCTCCCACTTACCTGGCACTTACCTGGCCACAGAAGGGATAAAGAGGCAGTAGAGCATTTATCCCGCGGTTTGTCTTCTGGAAGTCTAGGAGTGGTCTAGTGACTTGACCTAGGTGACCATTAGATTTAGGGTTGCTTGTGCATTTTTTGTGATTTGATTTTTCAAAATCCATCTTATTTTAAAAACAAACACCAAACCAACATTTTTCTCTAATTATCACCAACGCTGCCACTTGTGCTACAACCGTTTAGCACATGTTAGGCTGGACACGAGATTCTATTTCCCGTCTTGTCCGCGTTTCTTTTATCGACCCCAGAGTCGGTAATTCTTCGTCTTCTTTCGCACCACCCACCACGACAGCGATGGATGGATTTCCATCAAACTTTAATACCACTCTGTCACCACCCGCAGGTGTGCAGAATCCTCCTTGCATTTCTCTTCAAGAGAGATGCTACCCTACACATGTTCCCCTTCCCACCTGTCTTTCTATTCTGCCAGCCAATGGGGAAAATTTCGAAATTAAACCTCATTTCATCAAACTTTTACCCAAATTTCACGGGCTCGAGTCTGAAGACGCATGCGTTTTTATCACCAAATTCGAAAACATATGTGCTTTGATGGGTAATTCACAACTGTCTGTGGATGCTATGCGTTTACGTCTTCTCCCATTCACTTTGTGCAATTTAGCCGAGAAGTGGCTTTACAACACAACCGCACATTCTATTTCAATATGGGATGAGTTCGTTGCAGCATTCCTTAAGAAATTTTATCCCAATCATAAGACCGCCCGTGTTCGGAGCGAAATCTTCAAATTTACCCAACTTTCCAATGAACCATTTTGGAAATGCTTTGAACGGTTCAAGAATCTTCTTTTACAATGCCCTCATCACGGAATCCCTAGATGGGATCTGTGTCAAATTCTCTATGAGGGTATTGATCTCACGACAAAACAGATGCTTGAAACCATGTGTCATTGTCAATTCTTGTCTAAAGATGATGGTGATGCTTGGAAATATCTAGAAGATCTTGCTCAAAACACTTTACAATGGGAAAGTGTTAGTCAACCATTGTCTGGGGAAGGTATCAATCAGCTCGATATTTCCGTCACAATGAGAGCCGAAATGGCCATAATACAAAGGAAGCTCGACGCTATAGAAAACAAAATCTTTTCAGCCTCCCTAAACTAATACATACTTCCCAAAACCGTGTGTGGATACTGTTCTGATCCATCACATTTGACGGAAGAATGTCCTTTAAATGTACCGTTTCAAGGTCACTCCAATGCTGCATTTCAACAACAACCTAGAAACGATCCTTCTTCTTCCACAGATAATCTTGGAGGAATTATCCTGATTTTGCTTGGAACCAACATCAAACTCAAAACACGGTTCCAAACCAGAATGACTTTCAATGGGTCCCTCCACAGCAACAGCAACCACCACAACTGAGTCAGCACCCCTTTCAGCCACAAAATTTTCAAAACCCGGTCAACAACATTGATCCTTCTTTTGCCGGTACTAATAAACTCTCTGCACTCGACTTGTTCATTGCACAGTCCATGCAAACGAATGACATTTTAATATCTTCTATCCAAACGTTAGTGCAAAACACTGTCTCCCACGGTGAGAGTATCAAATTGATAGATTCACAAATTGCACAACTGACTGCAGCAATGAGTGCTAGAGAGACAGGGAAACATCCAGCTCAACCCCCACCTGATCCTGGACCCTCGCATTATAATGATGTGAGTGCTATTACCATGTTGAGATCTGGAAGAGTGCTAGACAACCATATGGGTGAACAAATTGAAACTGATAATGAGGAACCAATTGAAACCCCGGCTTCCACTTCCACTTCCACTCCCACTTCTACTTCTTACCCTATTTCGTTCAGTTTACCTTCTTCTTCCGAGCCTATTCTTCGTTTTCCCTAAGGATCGAACCCTCCACCCACTTCATCTTTTCCACCCCCACAAACTTCTCCACAAATGTTGGACCCAACACTTATTGATAAAACTCCATTTCCAAACAGGTTGAGGGCCAACAAACCCAATGCACAAATGGAGAAAATTGTGGATATGTTTAAGCAAGTCAACATCAATATCCCTCTCCTAGATGCTATCCAACAAGTTCTGGCTTATGCGAAAATCCTTAACAACTTGTGCACTAGGAAGAGAAAAACTCAAGTACCGAAAAAAGTTTTCATGTCGAGTACTCTAAACACAGCTTTTCCCCAACAATTACCAAGGAAACGTAAGGACCCTGGCTGTCCTAAAATTTCTATTTCTATTGGGGGTAAAAATATCAATCGTGCTTTACTCGATTTGGGCACTAGTGTTAACTTGCTTCCATATTCTGTGTATGAGCAATTGGGTATCGGAGAGTTAAAACCATCGCAATGCACTTTACAGATGGCAAATCGATCTATCACCCGCCTAAGGGGTATGTTAGAGGATATGTTGATAAATGTCAGGGAATTTATATTCCCTGTGGACTTTATTGTTCTAGATACACAACCTGTAGCAAACCCACGGAACCAAATTCCGGTGATTCTAGGTCGACCTTTTCTTGCGACTTCCAATGCGGTAATCAATTGTCGAAACGGTTCTATGACCCTATCCTTCGGGAATAGGTCAATTGAACTTAACATTTACAAGTTGGGAAGTGAAACCTCCGAACCTCATGCTCGAGTGTGTTCTGTCGAATTAATGGATGTCGACAGCAGCGAATTTAAACAGCTTCACGATACTGATCTAGACTCTTTTCATATGTTGTTGTTTGACCCAGCGATGTATTATACACATACGGACCCTTCTTTTGAGTTGTCTAGGTCAACATCTAACGCTTATTCTGAACCTTTCATGGAGTCTGAGTATCATCCCGTTCTTTTCAATGGCATTATTCTTCGGGATATCGATGAAAGCTTCGCTGATGAACTCGCATTTTTAGCAAACACGGGTGTTGAGATGAATCAACTCCACAAAGAAAGTGAACCTCCACCCCTTCTACTTGACAGTCATGAGAATGCGAGTAATCCATCATCACAATCACTGTGTCGTCTCTCCAAATTGAGACGCAAACCCTTTCTTTTACACCACTTATCTCTTTCCCACTTCTTCCTGGCTCCATACAACATGTTCTTCCACCAACCGGTGCACTACACTGATAAAATCTTTGAATGGTTGGTGTTGACTTTTGGTCTTTGCAAAGCTTGGCATTGACTAATAACTTGGACCCCCTCTTATGATTTTAAAAGATTAACATTGTTTAACTCAAGTTCGGGGGGTATATTTTTGGCTCTTGAAAATAAATGTTGTCCTCAAAATTGTGAGCCAATAATAAGTTTGGGGAGGATTTTCATGATTTATATATCATTGTCCCTGCTTATAAATTTTCCTCCCAAGCCTATAGGTTTTTGAGACTTAACAGATGACAACAGTGAGAACACTGTTCTAAACAAGTTTGGGGGATGTTTGTTCTTATTTACGCATCACTTTGCATCATACTTTGCATAAGCACAAAACATATAACAAAAATTTGTAAATAGATAAGATAATAAAATATTAGATAGTGAAAAATTACATCCAAAAGATTAGAAAAATTTAAGAAAATCTAGAAAGTTAGAAGTTTTCTAAACGAAACTAGTAATAAGTAGTTATGAGCCGTTGTCCCAAGGGTTAGTAAGATGAAAGAAGTCACTAATCTGAGGATAAAAATAAGTCTGAAAAATAGTTCCTATTCTGGAAGCCAAACATTTGAATGTTGATACCCTACTATACGCACTTACACACGTCTTGAAACTCGGGATAGTAGAGGATACCTTAAAATGCTCTTGTCTAAAAGCCAAAGTATGAAGGAAATAATAAATGGAAAATAAAAGATAAAATGTTGAAAATAAAAATGAACACTGGTTTTGTAATCACTAAGGCAACAATAAAAAAATATAGCATGGGTGCTTCATCACCTAGTGCCTTAGACCAACTGGTTTGGGAGTCATTGCTAAGCCTTAGGTGTTGCAAGACGAGGAAAATACTAAATACGTCTAATAAGCAAGCACATGAGTAATCGGTCGGTTAGTACCTCAAGAAGTATTAACGGTCGCATGAAAAATGTGAGCAATCACATCTAAATATTCACCGATCCATTAAAAAGTACTGAGATAGATAGACAAGAGTATGATAGCTGGAATTGAATTCTCCGCGTGTAGGGATGTTCTTTACACACACGTAGGGGTATATGATCGATGTTTGGAAGAAAGATAGGAATGAAGAATAAAAACGATATTTTATTGAGGGATGATGTGATTTCTAATATTTTTTCATTACTATTAAGATAGGGCTCATGACAACCGAAAAGCTAGTATTAATTGGAAACTCTAATTTTCAAAGTCTTTCTTTTACAATTCTTATCTTTATATGTAACTTTCATGGTCTTCCTTTTATTATGGGATTTTGTGGGTGCAATCCGCTGAAAACCCTCAGGAGACAACACTCCTCCTACTAGGGACACCTAGAGGTTTAAAGGCTTGTTGCACGTGCTCAGTGCAATCGTGTTTGCCTACGAAAGTGTGCTAGTTAGTTTTTCTCTTTCTTTCTATTTTCTCCTTCTCTTGAATAAAAGATGTTTGCTCGAGACGATTAAAATTAAGTTTGGGGGAATTTGTTCAGTCGAAAATATTGCATTCTGTAACACATCAATTTCCTCATTATTCTAATCATCTAAAGGTGTTTATTGTAAATATAACACAGATTATAAATTCATCTACAAAATACCAAAAACCACGTGTTATAGTTATAATCAACACTCTGGAGGGAAATTGTGTGTTTATTATTATACGCATGATATTGTATATCTCAACACATTTTATCGAGATTGTGTGCAGAAAATTCTTCAGGTCAAAGAACCGGAATCACAAAAGTGTTGATAAATTACAGCAAGTCAAAGAATTCAAATCTGGCAGAGATTCAGAAGAGATAAAAAGATTCCAGATATCAGAAGAAGACCCAAACATCAACAGAAGAAGAGCCCAGAAAAATGATGCAGAGATCTCATTAAATGGCCGCGGATCCGCGGCCGAGTCGACCGAGTTGCCGCGGTTCCGCGGCCGAGTTGAGGGATCAGGGCGACGTGTCTCTCCAGAAGCTTCATTCTAACAACCTCGCTTACCTTAGATGCTCCAGTGTAACAGACTTCTTCTGGAAACTTCTCTGCATAACAACCTTCTTCTAGAAGGCTCCTTGTAACAACCTTATTCTAGAAGGCTCCTTCCAACAACCTTATTCTAGAAGGTTCTCTCTAACAACCTAGCCTCTGGAGGGAAATTTGAATTTGAATTTATAAAAGGAGATCTAGATCTAGGGTTGAGGTTGTTCATTAATTGGGGGTTCAATAATTTCACACACAAGCTGAGTGACACAACTTATGATCCAATAAAAACCCTAACTCAAATCAAATCCCAAAGCCAAATCAAGATCTATTGAGAAGCAAATCAAGTGAGCAATCAACGATCCTTCATCGCAACGCCGTTCGTCATCTGAGAAAGAGATCCACGATGATCCACGACTCACGGCGATCGAGCTTCGCAAAGATCGACGACAAATTCACCTTTTCAAGGAGCGATCGAGAGCTTAATCTTGTACCTCGAATTGAGAAGTTGTGTAAATTTGAAGAAGATTTAATGAAGGTGATAAATTTTTAATTCTTGTTTTCATTACATTCTTACATTATGAAGTTCTTCATTCTTGATTATTTAATTTTCATGATGTGTGAGTGAAATCTCCGCTTGTGGAGGATTCGAGAGAATCGGTAGATCTAGTGATGATAAGATCCTTTTACTAATCTTAAGTCTTATGAGATTTGTGAACTTTAGGAAAAAGAATCATCAATGACTTAATTTGGAGAGAGATCACATTTCTTGATAATTTCGTTGCAAACTAGGGATTAAACAATTGATGATTCTCTTTGCTAAATGCTAGATCCAAATGATGATCAATGAAAAGACAAGGGATAGAGAAGGAGAAACCTTAGTTTCTTCAATAGATCCCTAATCTTCATTCGTCACCATCGTTCTAGCTACAAATTATCAATAGATAAGATTAGTCATCTCTAGATTCATCACTACTACTAATTTGATCGAATTCTACAAGTTATTCTACAAATCTTGATAACTAAATTGGTTTGGACATCTTCTTGATTCTTGATTCTAGATCTATTTTCTTTATATTTCTTGAAATGAAATCTCACAAATCTTGAATCAACTTTCTTAAATTTTCTCTTATATTTTCTTTTCGACTCAACTAAAACAAGATCGAGCAAATACACGCATCTCAGTGGACGATCCGTATTCATTAACGGGCATATCGACACCGCTAATTGATTGCGGTATAAATTTCTTTGGTTGTGAAACATTTTACCATACACACAAAACGAAGATCAATTAAAGGCCGACAAGCAAACTTGTCCATATCCCTACCGAGCCTGAAAGTGGCAATCTTAGTACAGTCCGGTCTCTTCGTCTTAGAGTATCACATACTGGGTCTAGGGTGTGGAAAATGTCAGAACCCTAATAACCCAATAAGTCGTGTCGATATGGCCCAAAACCATCCCGAGAAACTACTGATCTCATAATCAGTAAATCCTAACTGCCTTGGCCAAGATTTTATAGTGATAACCAATCAAACACAGCGCGGTATCATCTCCCTATATCGGGAGAGACGAATCCCTCCTATCGCTCACTGCCCCTAAATTCTTCGGGACTGTACCCAACTAAAACTTGTTTGCATGACTCTTTAAAGCTGTGGTTGGGTGGTAATTTAAGTACAGTGGGTACACACTCGGGACGAATGACGATGTCTGTTCTAAAGCCTAACCTGTACCTATGTCACCAGAGAACTACTATTTAACGATAGGTATATTATCATCTAGAAGTTCTCAGTGAGTCCGTCCAGTGTAACTCATAACCTAATGAGCACCTATATACTATCTTTTATACCGAACACCAATGGCTGTGGGACAGGCCACCTTTCCTCACAGGAATAAGAAATGTATACATTAGTCTACTCCAGAGTATCGATGCCCTATCTCAAAACTCCAACGACTATGGACAATTTTAGGATGTGCTTTTGACTACCTAGACCCCACGAGTATGATTTCCATCACAACTCTAGTAGTCAAGCAAAAATCCTACGGGCTTTACCAACATGTAATCAAAATCCATAATATAAAATAGAACATATACACATGTTTTGGTAAAGACAAACCAAATAGAATACTATCATATCGAGAAATATTGTCCTGTACATATGTATATCCCAAGCATCCATATGTAATATACAATCCTGTACTATACAATAATTGTCTTTAGGACATATACATCCAACAATCTCCCACTTGCATTGAGACCATGTATTGGCGTATCAAAGACTAATCATCTCCAATAGCCGCTCGAGCCGAGTCTTAGGAAGTGCCTTCGTGAGTGGGTCCGCCGTGTTTTCCTTTGTGTCGACTCTCCTGACCTCGATCTCCCGGTGATCAATGATCTCCATGATCAGGTGATACCTCCTTAAGATGTGTTTAGATTTCTGATGGGACCGTGGTTCCTTCGCTAATGCTGTAGCCCCATTGTTGTTACAATATAAAGGTTTTAGATCAACAATAGACGTAACCACCTCAATTTCATGAATGAACTTTCTCATCCAGACAACCTCTTTTGCGGCATCGCTGGCAGTAATGTATTCAATCTCTATCGCCGAGTTTGCTTCAGTGTCCTGTTTGGAACTCTTCCAACAGATCTCCTCTCCATTGAGGGTAAACATATAACCCGAGATATACTTTCTGTCTTCCTTGTCTCTTCGGAAGATTGAATCGGTAAAGAATTCCATATGGAGATCTCCATTACCATATACTAAGAACATTTCCTTAGTCTTTCTCAGGTACTTTAGAATGTTCTTCACAGCTGTCCAATACTTCTCCCCTGGGTTTGATTGATACCAGCTTACTATGTTAAGTGTGTAAATGATTGTTAGCGGAACGCGATACGTTTTATGATATGCGTTCTACTCTGCTCTCTACTTACCGAAATCAAGATGGTGTCACTTTGCAGTGAGCCGGTTGAGCACGGGTCGTTCGCAGGGAGATGGTAGTATGTTCGTTCTTATCTTAGATGAGTCAATTAAGAATGTATATTTGTTATGTTCAATTCTATCCTAAGTGTTCGTATTTATATTCAAGTAAGCTTGTTAGGGTTAAGGTTGGTTAGTAGAGTTATGATTAGTCTTATACTTGTCTTTTGCCATTCCTAAAACGACGTTAGGATAATCAAACGTAGCGGGGATTAGGAGGACATAGGAATAGGATTTGAGAGTTTAAGTAAGCTTTCCAACGCTAAATCCATTCCTAGTGCCCCTTGTCCTTCAGCTACGTGCGCTTATTTCCAACCCTCGGCCAAACACCCGCAACCATGTATCCAATTAAGTCACAACTACATGTCACGTTGTAGTGCACCCAAAGGACTTCTCGACTTAGGTCGCAGCTATATGTCACGTATAGCGCGCCTAAGTGAGGAGGTTGTGTTTGTTTGGTCGAGGTTCGTTTCAAGGTGTTTGGCGAAGAGAAGCACAAGGGATTTTTCCATCCCTCATACTAACCTTCCTTAGCCCCTAACAAGTGTGGAAATTATTCACACATTTAAATGGAAAACAAAACAAGAAAAGACGAAAAGAAAGAATGGAAAAAATACGGTTTTACAAAATGGTAGCAAGCTAACTACTTGGGCCCTCACCTTAGTAAGGGACTCCGTCGAGTATCATGGCTTGAAAATACGGTTATGAAAGAAAGAAAAAGAGCAAGAAATAACAACAACTACTTAACAACAAGAAATAAAATTACACTAGGAATTAAAATTACAAGACAAGAAATGAAATTATAATATAAGAAAATTAAAGATACAAGATAATAAAAGTAACCCTCATCTTCATTTCACTTCCACCCAAGAGCTCTCACTACACTTTCATGGAGGAAAGATGAAGAAGAAGAACAAATACAAACTAACCTACACTAAAATCTAACTAAAAGAAGCATCCTCACTTGGGCACAAAACTGGAGTATTTATAGGCAGATATCTGAAACCGTAGGGCCATATTCTGAGCCCATACAAAGTTACAAAAATAACCTCAAACTCCTATCTGACGCCGAGTTGACTCGGCCGCGGAACGGCCGCATAAGTGGCCAATTGGCCGCGGTTCCGCAACGTTATGGAGGAATTGGGATGTTGTTTTTCTAGGGTTATCTCGTGTTGCATTCTTCTTCAGTTCTACAAGTCCAAAATGGTTCCAATATTTCTTTAGATTTTCAACAATCCAAATTGGCTTCACTTTTAATTTTTTTGACCTTTATCTCCCTCGAGCTCCGCACACCCATTGAATCTTGTGCTGCCCCTCTCGTGCTCTGTGCTTGTCCAAGACATGAATGACCACTGTTATTTATCTCGTTTCTTGAACTGGTAAGCAGCACTGGACGGATATAGATGACCGGAACCCGGATTTTATCTGATTGTGACAGATGTTCTGGATTTTGGCATAACCGTAGAGATTTTGTATGATTTGCATTATTTTGGACTGGGAACATGTAACCTGTAAATATATAGCAAACACGGAATAAAAGCACCTGCCTATAAACAAACGAGCAGAAAAATGGGCGGTATTAAATGCAATATTTTGGTATGAACAAATAGCCCCAAACTTAACTTTTGCTCGTACCGAGCAAAACCAATTATTCACAAAAAGTCCTAACCTCACTTTCGCAGGGAACGCGATTGCACTGAGCTCATGCAACTAGCCGTTAAATCTCTAGGTGTCCCTAGTAGGAGGAGTGTTGTCTCCTGAGGGTTTTCAGCGGATACTACCCACAAAATCATGTCAAGCTCGTTTCATACGTTAACGTCGACTCTACTCCTATGGTTTAGCATCTAAGTTAGAAATTCTATCATCCTAAGTTAGAAATTCTATCATCCTAAATTAGAAATATTCAACCCTTATGTTTCACGCCTCCTATTTATTCAACCCAAGATCCTATACGTTTTGACAGTTTAGAAAGATCTCAGTTTCTCTTGAGTTTTCCTTCTAAAGCGCGGTCTCCAATCAGGAATTTTTATCAACTTTATGGAAAACATAAGTCTTATTCTTTATCCCTATCTTTCCTCCAAACATCGATCATATACCCCTACGTGTGTGTAAATTTTTGATCCCTACACTTAAGAGTTCAATTCAATAGTACTCTTACCTTAATACCTAATACTACTTCTTTTCGTTAATGATGGACGGATTTGCTCACACACTTTTCATGCGACTATTAATGCTTCTTGAGGCACTAACCATCCGATTACTGAATGTGTGAGCTTAAAACGTAAATAGCAGTTTCCAGGTCTTATAATTTATTCTTTTTTTCTTTATTTTTCTTTTTCAAGATCGGATATATTTTTCAATGATGCTCTTTTGGTGGTTAGGTTTAAATACCATTTTTTCTTTCATACTAGGTTTTCAAGCAAGAGTGTTTCTAGGTATCCTCTACTATCCCAAGTTTCAAGGTGCGTGTATGTGCAGTTTGTAGGGTATATACTTTCTAAATTTGAACTTAAGAATAAGAACTATTTTTCAGACTTATCCTTCAATAAAGCTTTCAATACTTTCCCTTCTTTTCGACTTAACTCAAGAACTGAACTCAAGATAACCTACTTCTAAAAAAACTGTAAGGACGTATAATTACCAAGGTTAAACAAAAGGAGGGTTATATTTAGGGTTTTCAATTGCTAAGCCTAAGATTTAGTTATTTCTAACGTATTAACTAAATTTTAGTAATAAAAATCTCAGTTACCTTATTAGCTAACTTGACGACAAAGTTTTTATATTTTTGTAAATTTTTTCGATTTTTATGGGTTTTTAAATAAGTATGAAAATGCAAAATATACACATGAATGCGAAGTTAGAAAGCTTATCGAGCACACCCCCAAACCTAAACTTGACAGTGCCCTCACTGTCAGGCTACACCAAAAGGGTTAAAATTGTCGGCGCTCCCATGTGTGTGTGTGTGTGTGAGTGTGTATTACAAAAGAAAAAGCAAACAAAATATATATATACAAAAAGGTTCCCCCAAATTTAAATAAAACAGTGTTTCCACTATTTAAATGTTAAAGTTCAGAGTTAGGGGGAAGAGAACAGTATTAGTCTATACAAGGCCTTACATAGGCCGAAAGTTAATACCAACCATTCAAAAATTTTATCGTGATAATGCAGCGGTTGGTGAAAGAATGCGGAGAGAAAAGAAATGGAAAATACGTGAGACCGTGTGGGGATGGAAGCGGCGGACGGTCTCGGTTGAGAAGAAGGATGGCGGAGGGGAAAAAGAAATGGAATACGAACTTGAGGGTGGAAATGGAGTGAATAAATTAGTACAATTTGTATTGATCGATGTGTAAATAGCGATTGTACTAATCTATCAACCCGGGTAGACCGAACTTGGTGAACCAGACATAAGAAATGAAGGTGATACGGTGTCTTGCAAAGTGGGAACGATGGAAAGGATGGAGGGAAGTGATTAAGGAATGGTATCGGTTAAAGATTCAGGTGGGTGTACACAGTCAATGAAAGGGATAGGATGAATTGGAAAATCCGACTCATCTAGTAAAACTGTTTCATCCTCAACACTATCCTCAAAATTCTTCTCAAAATTTGGCTCATCCATGCATTCATCATCAATCTCCAGATGCATATAGGGTTTGGGAAAAACAGTTAATGGTTCGGGATGATGTCTACACGGAAGTGAAAGGACTTGATGAATTGGTGAGAAAAACTCATCCAAAACTGCGGGTTCATCATCCAAAATATTCCCAGCATCGATATCCTCGATCAAGTGAAAATCAAATTTCTCAGACACCTCATCAAAAGCATGGATTTCAATCAATTGTGGTTCTAGGATGGAGGTGTATAGGTCAAAGGGTTTGGGATTGTTAGTTATATGTATGCCCTAGAGGCCATTACTGTACATAGGATGTATATTGTAGTGGATGCTGGGACATATATAGGGAGGACTTTCTTGCTCGACATGATAGTATGCTATCTGGTTGATCTTTACCTTAACGTGTATACTGTTTGTCTCTCTGTTACATGTTGGTAAAGCCCTTAGGATGTGTACTTGGCTACCTGGACTATGATGCGGATCATACTAGTGGGGACATGGTAATCTATAAGTACATCCTTCAAAGTCCCTAGTCGTGGGTATATCGAGACGGGGCATCGATATACCAGAGTAGACTAGCGTGTACCTTCTCGACCCATACAGATGGGCGATGGATGATCCCATATCCATTGGTGTTTGACATCAGAGATGATATACGGGTACTCAGTAGAGACTGGGTACACTGGACGGACTCGCCGAGAACTCCCAGATGGTATTATACCTCACGTCAGATGGCAGTTCTCTGGTGACACAGGAACAGAGTAGTCTGTTGACCCGAGATCGTCATAGAGTCTTGTGTGGTTCCCACTGTGCTTTGATTTCCATCTTACCACGTCCAAGAGGGCGTGCAAAACGGTGGTTTTTGGGTACAGTCCCGAGTCACATGGAGGCAATGAGCGATAGGAGGGGATTCGTCTCTCCCGGTATAGGGAGTTGATGTTGCGCTGTGTTCGATTGGCTATAACCGGAAATCCCTAGCCATGGTTGCTGAGATTTACTGGTAAGTGTTACCAGTAGTTTCTCGAACTGTTATAGACCTCATATCGACATGACTTATCGAGCTATTGGGGTCTGACGTTTACCACCCCTAGGCGAGATATGCGACATATCAGACGATCAGACCGGACTGTACGGTAGTGTTACTGGTCGGATTCACTGGAGTGTGAGCGGGCTTGCTCGTCGATCTTCAGATCGCTCAATACCCGGGTGGCCGTTACGTTTAGCAGACCGCTTGCGGCTTGTGGGTGTTTGATATGATCATCATCTGCTGCCGGCGTATTGACGAGTCTTTAGAGTCCTACACAGAGGTTTACTGGCTCAAGCGAAACGAAATAGGAGCGCATATGAGATATGTGCGGGACCGAGAATAATGCGTGTATGTGATACCGTATTCTATTCTCGCGATGTATGTTTCGATTGGTTACATTCGATATGACCTAGTTATCGAATCATTGATTCGATAAATCGATACATTGGATTCTAGTCGGTTATGTGCGACATGACCGGATCATTGAATCAAATGTTGATTTAATGATTTAATGCATAATTATATATTTGATATATTGCATTGCATTAACTAGTATTGGTTTACTTTAAATGGATTTTCTCACTTGATGTGCAAGAAATATATGTGATATACTTTTTGTGCACATATTTGTATCATGTTTGATGATACATGATCTTGTTGTTAAGTAAAAAGAATTAAACCATGGTTAAGTGTTGATTAGGGTTTTGCATTTTCATTTATTTATTTATTTATTTATTTGAAAAGGATTAAGATAAGAATGGTGGCCTTTTTTGTTTTAAGTTGAAGCTTCATGAAGCTTTGACTTTAGTAACCATTCTTGTCATCATGCTTAACCCTAACCCATCCAAGTGACCATGGTTTATTCTATACACTTAACCTAGGTTAGAACATGATAAGTATTTGATTTTATTATTCTTTTTAAAATATACTTATCATATTCTATTTGCTTCTTCATCTTCTTCAAGTTGAAGAAAACCTTCACTTCATCAATGGTGATTGATGAATATGAGTGAGAAATCCAAATCTAAAGTCTACCCACTTCCTATTTCTTCATCCTCTACCTCTTGCCAAGTAGTAGAGTGTGTTTTCTTCACAAGTTTCTTGACTTGGTGAAGTCGGAGCTTGATTTAGCAATGCCTCGACGTAGATCATCTTCGGCATGGACATCGATGACCTAGCCCGTCCATTCTCCGATGAAGCCGACGCTAGAGCCCGGGACTTGTTATGGACAGCGAGGAGACTTCATTGCGGAGCTATGGAGGTGGAGAACCGGATCTACAAAGGTTGTATTTCCGTATCTCTTAGTTAAGTGTTAACTAGTTTACTTTTTCGCCTAGAATTCTAGCCGACGATCCGTAGTCGGGTTTCTCGGCACCTAGATTTTTTGAAATTGGCATGGTTGATGCCTTGTGAGACCTCATTAGGGTGCCTAGGAACCCTACAGTGGTATCAGAGCCTAGCTAGAGTCTTAGGCGAAGTCTAGACGGAATTTGAAGTCCGAACGAACCCGAAACCCGATCACAAAATTGCTCTCTGTCCTTTTTTCAAAAACTGGGATTTTTCCAAATTAAAAATTGCTAAAAAAATCAGCAGAGAAATCTAAGAGATACGGTGAATTTTGATGACGTAATTCCATAATTAAGGCGCGTATCCGCGGCACGAGCATGGCTCGTGCGGCGGATCAGCGGCGCTTTTGTCGTATTGTTCATCAAAATTTGCACCATACTCAATAATAGTCAGTGCTGGTTTTTCTGGGAATTTTTAATATTTAATCCAGAGTTGAATTTTCAGGGGTTGGTTTGGGGATTCGGTGTTTCGATCGGAGTATCAGATTTTGTCTATGTGGCTTTCCGGATAAATTTTAGAATATGTTAAAAAGTTCGACCGGATATAAATACCCAATTTTTCCCCTGTCGGGAAATTTCCAAGTGTTGGATTTTTCCGTAGTTTAACGACGTTCTAAGTAGTGCAAGTAACGCGATGGACCCTCTAGAAGACAACAAACCTTAACTCGATTATATGACCGTCTTGAACTGCCCTTTGAACCTTAGGGTTTGGGGCAGTACGGCGTGCCACATGTGAGGCGTTGGCTTGACCCTTCTACGGCTAGACCGTTGGTACTGAGGCACGAACGGAATGTTGTTAGACTTATTTCATGTGTTGAGCTGTATCGGGAAAACTTGAGTGTTCGATTGTTCGATCGGAAAGTTTGACATTTTCTATTTATCTGGAATGGGATACAATAATTGGAATTCACAATAAGTTATGAGATAACTGAATGAATGTTATAAACATAGCAGTTTAGTCTCACTTGATCGGTTGCCACGGAATTTTGATGTGATCAAAAGTCCGTCGCAATCACGTAGCGTACGCGGATACTCGCCGGGTAAACTTAATAGACAGCTACACCCCATAGCCCCGACCAAGTGACTGTAGGAGAACCCCGTTGCCGAAAGCATCCGTCCGGGTGCTCGCGGTAGCGGTGTTCCGCCTTGGTGCACTTCGTCGACGGTATCGGGGGTGCGGCCGCCTACTAAAGTTTGCGACGAGTATTCGATCAGGATGTCGGGAATCTTGTTGAATTACCCGACTTGATATTGAAAAGAGTTTTCGATAATGAGACTAAAATACGGCGTTTATAATTGTTAGGCATGCGATGTCTAAAGAATTCATTTGGTCAGGCATGCGATGTCTAAGGAGGTTGCAGATTCCAACTGTTGTAGTTTTACACTTTCTTTTCTGTGACCGTAAGTGTAATATGTGATATCGCCGGTTTCGTTGCTATATGTCAACGACAATTGGGATGGACATATTTACTTACGTTGATGACATGTGATGTTATGTGTTGCTGGATATGTTATATTGGATCGTCGTGTTTGAATAGCCGGGGTTTTTATGTGAGATGAGTGTTTTTCATTTTCATTCATGTAAAAACTTGTATGTAATATTCTTTTATTGGGACGCTTCCAGGTTGCGGAAGTTGTCACCGTTGATGTATATTATTTACTTTTCCGCACTAGGATAGACCCAAGGAGGGGAGCACAAGTAACCGGGTTCTGGAGTCCAGTAGGAGACCAACTCGAGGAGTCGAGTCCGGGTCTCCTAACTCCAGAATTGGTAGGGTTACTTGCCGCTCTCGTAGGGGTCTAGGGGTGTGGGTTTGGCTATTCATCACGACCGTGGAATCCGTGTTTTATACTGGCTCGTATTGAAAACACGGACGTCCTAGTATATCCAATATTTCATATGTTTCTTCTGCTGCGATTTCTGTGATGTGATCATGTGATGTTCTGTGATAGATACAGTATACAGTATATATGATATATTATATAGGCGTTACTTATGTTTTACACCCGCGCTAGCCCTGCCCCACTCTGCCGTTAGTTACCTAACCTAACGATGCACGAGGGGACATAGAGGCGAATGCGGATGGCATAAGTGTACGTCGTATTTATCTGTGATGTTTAGGTACTTAAATGATGGGACTTCATTAATGTGATTAATGAAATAAAAGAAACCTAAGATGTTGTAGAATCGAATTTCAAAATAAAACAGGTAGCTACAGTTCTTGCTTTGCACAGCGGTATATATGATATATCCTGCACCTTATTCGATGAGGAAAGGACCGAGATCCCTTCACCGGGAGTGACTCCTTTAGCAATAACTGGCAGATGCTACACACTCGGTTTGTCTTTTGATTGCTTTTAAGTGTTTTTGCTTTGCACAGTGATATATATGATATATCCCGCACCTCATTCGACGAGGAAAGGACCGACGATCCTTTCACCGGGAGTGACTCCTTTAGCAAAACTAGAAAAGCCTTAAAAACACTCCATTTTAAAATTCATTTGATTCTACAACGATATCAAGTTCATTACGCAATAGGTTTTCAGAAAAACCTGTCGTAGCCCTCCGTCATTTCAGATAAGTACTAGTTAGTATTCGTGCTGCGGTTGTTTGGCATGCGTCAAGGCGTAGTGTACGGTAGCTAACTAGTGCTTATCTGCTAGCATACGATGCGATTGGATTAGGGTATTCGTACGGCGTTGTTTGGCATGCGTCAAGGGTCGTGCGGGTGGGTTTAATTCAATCAAGAAATGAATGGGTTGAACTTGACTAGCAGACTATGGGTTGTTTGGCATGCGTCAAGGTCATAGCGAGCTAGGGGCAAAATATTATCGGGAATTTCAAGTGTTGAAATTTGCAATGAGATTGCATACCTTCTATGAGATAGTTGGATCCCGATACCCGCTGCGAGTAATTGTTACTCCTGGGAGAGTTTTATACATTACAATTAGCCGATCAAGTAGGTGTCTAGAAAGGTGTCAACGAGGTTACGCCTCTGGGAAAACGAGGTTTACATTAATTAGGTTCGTGCGAAAGCACGGGGGACCTCCCTCAAAGTGCCGACACTGGCCTGGCTGAAAGATTGGCGAACTTGTAGTGTGTAATTAATCCCGGCTAGTCTTTCCTTTTAGGGTTTGAAGGAAGATTTGATAAAAAGCAGTGGGAGCCATCCTGATTAGATAAAATAATAACCAATCTATTCTTGCAAGAGCGCACGCTGAGTGTTTTCTTCTCTCTCTCTCCAGGTAGCGACCATATCACGCCTTAATCAAGATAATAATACGGAATATTGACCGAACCCGCTTGTTATACTGAGCTGGGGAACGTTGGTCCCGCTCCAACTTATAATTGTTATAAGACAGAGCAGGAAATAGGGGAATACCAGATTTCCCGTGCCGCCCAAACGAAGAGAGTGCATGCTGATGCATCATCTTCGGGTGTGTTCATTACAAAGAACTGTTTCTCCGTATCCTCTACGTCCTGGGTATGTGATACCAGATCAGGATCTCAGATATGTAATCTGTTACATAGGGCTACAGAAAGGTAGAGAACTGAGAACGGGTGATAAGTTTCATGAGGCAGAAAACGGGGCAAGTGTTGCAGCCAAGTCTGTTGGTCACTGTCACCCTGTATTACCAATACATTGATTCTGAACGAATGTTATTAGATACCGAACCTGATATACAAAATCATATCTGTCTCTTTATTAGTAAAGAAACGATAACTTTTTGTATTGTTGGATAATGTTTTGAACATTTCCTGTATCAAAAGTTGATCGGTTCAGGCACGTTATCTAAAAGCATTAATATTCTAAATCAAACTACAGTTCTTTGTATACGGAACACACAGAAGAGGAAGAGTTCAGAAATGAACGGATCCTTCTTCAGGCATTGTAGACTAGGTCATATCAATGCGATCCGACTGGCTGAAGTTACATATTAGATGCATATTTAAATCAGTTTGAATTTACATCTTATGAAACTTGCCAGTCATGTCACAGAGATAAGATGACCATAGCTCCGTTTATTGGAAACAGAGAAAGAGTTAGTGAACTCTTGGGATGATACATGTTGATGTATGTAGGTCCCCTGTCTACACATGCCAAGACGAGTTCTTTGTACTTCATTACATTCTCTGATAATCTCTCGAGATTCAGATCTATGTTCTTGTTGAAACACAAGTCCGAACCTTTTGAGATATTCACGGAATATAAGTTAGAAGTAGAGAACCAAAATACGGGTATAAGTATTATGTCCTATGATGAGATCAGGGAGGAGAATACTTCAGCATGGAATTTCTGGACAATTCTAAAGGAGAATGAGATTCTCTCTCGGCATTACTCCTCCGAATACACCATAGCACGATGGTATATCGGGGCGGAGCAATCACACCCTATATGATAAGGTGTGCTCTATGATGAGTACTACTGAGTTTCCTATTTTCCTTTTAAGGGGTTATGCACTTGAGAAGCTGCATACCTATTGAATAGGTTCGAATCAAATCAGTTGCCTACCGCTTCATATGTGATATGGAAAGGGAAGAGCCCATATCTTAAGTTGGTTAAGATTTGGGGTTGTCCGGGCTATGTCTAAAAGCAAAATCCGGACAAGCTCAAGGCAAGGTCTGTAATGTAGAACTGGAAATGTTCCAGCTATACAAACTGCAGCTGATGATTTGAAAGAACCAAAGGATTCAATAGTTACCAATGAACCTCAGCCTCTCCGCCGATCTAGTAGGGTTCCTCACCCACCTGAGAGATACTTCGGTTACTCTATGACAGTGGGAGCGAGGATTGCATCATGAGATGATGACCCAACTAGTTTCGAGCTGACCATCAGGAATGAGACTCTGTGAGAATGGCTGGATGTTTATCGATCTGAGATGGAATCCTTATACACCAACAAAGTATGGACTTTAGTTGCTATATCTGAAGGGTTAAATCCCCATCAGGAGCAAGTATATCTTGAGAAGATTACTTGGTGTACATGGAAAAGTTGAGACTTTCAAACCTAGAATTGTTAAAGGTTTTCGTCATCGACCAGGCGTGGATAATGATGAAACCTTTTCCAGTAGCTATGCTTAAGTCTATCCAGATCCTACTTGTCACGGCTACATACCATGACTACGATATCTGGCGGTTGGGTGCCATGACTGCTTTTCTAAATGATGTTTTAGAAGAGAGAGTCTATAAGTACACAGCCAGAGGGCCTCGTAGACAGTGGGAGCAGCGGAAACGTGTGCAAGATGCTTTATAGAATAAAGCAGGCATCGCGGAGTTGGAACATCTGTTTTGATGGATTAGTCAAAGAAGTTGACATCATCAAAATAGTAGATGAACCTTGTATAAACAAAAAGGTAGTAGGGAGTATGGTGGTGATCCTCGTAGAGTACGTGGATGACATACTCTTGATAGGGAAAGAGTTTCCTATGCTACGCTCGGTCAATCTCCGTTTATCACTATGATTCTCCATATAGGATCAAAATGATACCTTCTAAAATCCAGAGTTTTGGATCTATGAGATAGATTTAATTGGATGTTAGGATTCCCACTAGTTGTAGTGAGATGGTATCAATCGACCCTGGGGAGAATCACTGGAATGGTTCCAGGGTGATAATGATGACTGAGTATCAGTCACAGGCATTGTCTTTACCCTCAGTAAAGGGACGGTATGTTGGAAGAGTTCCAAGCTAGATACCGTGGCATACTAGACGATAAAGGCTGAATACATCGCTACTTAAGATGCTACCATAGAGGCAGTCTGGGTGTATAATAGTTCATGAGATGAACTTCGTTCCAACCATTGTGAGACAATGGAGTTGTGGCTTATGCCAAGGAACGTCCGTCCCATCAGTGATCCAGACATATTCTAAGGCAGTATCGCCTGATCATGGAGATAGTTGATCTCCAAGGTGATCGCGGTTAGGAGAGTAGATTCAGAGGACAACACAGCGGATCCACTCACAAAGGCATGTTCCCAGAGAGAGATTTTTATGGGATGGTTGAGTATGAGATACTACAACCACTGCTACAGATGGCCCTAGTGCAAGTGGGAGATTGTTAGTTATATGTATGCCCTAGAGGCCATTACTGTACATAGGATGTATATTGTAGTGGATGCTGGGACATATATAGGGAGGACTTTCTTGCTCGACATGATAGTATGCTATCTGGTTGATCTTTACCTTAACGTGTATACTGTTTGTCTCTCTGTTACATGTTGGTAAAGCCCTTAGGATGTGTACTTGACTACCTGGACTATGATGCGGATCATACTAGTGGGGACATGGTAGTCTATAAGTACATCCTTCAAAGTCCCTAGTCGTGGGTATATCGAGACGGGGCATCGATATACCAGAGTAGACTAGCGTGTACCTTCTCGACCCATACAGATGGGCGATGGATGATCCCATATCCATTGGTGTTTGACATCAGAGATGATATACGGGTGCTCAGTAGAGACTGGGTACACTGGACGGACTCGCTGAGAACTCCCAGATGGTATTATACCTCACGTCAGATGGCAGTTCTCTGGTGACACTGGTACAGAGTAGTCTGTTGACCCGAGATCGTCATAGAGTCTTGTGTGGTTCCCACTGTGCTTTGATTTTCATCTTACCACGTCCAAGAGGGCGTGCAAAACGGTGGTTTTTGGGTACAGTCCCGAGTCACATGGAGGCAATGAGCGATAGGAGGGGATTCGTCTCTCCCGGTATAGGGAGTTGATGTTGCGCTGTGTTCGATTGGCTATAACCGGAAATCCCTGGCCAGGGTTGCTGAGATTTACTGGTAAGTGTTACCAGTAGTTTCTCGAACTGTTATAGACCTCATATCGACACGACTTATCGAGCTATTGGGGTCTGACGTTTACCACCCCTAGGCGAGATATGCGACATATCAGACGATCAGACCGGACTGTACGGTAGTGTTACTGGTCGGATTCACTGGAGTGTGAGCGGGCTTGCTCGTCGATCTTCAGATCGCTCAATACCCGGGTGGCCGTTACGTTTAGCAGACCGCTTGCGGCTTATGGGTGTTTGATATGATCATCATCTGCTGCCGGCGTATTGACGAGTCTTTAGAGTCCTACACAGAGGTTTCCTGGCTCAAGCGAAACGAAATAGGAGCGCATATGAGATATGTGCGGGACCGAGAATAATGCGTGTATGTGATACCGTATTCTATTCTCGCGATGTATGTTTCGATTGGTTACATTCGATATGACCTAGTTATCGAATCATTGATTCGATAAATCGATACATTGGATTCTAGTCGGTTATGTGCGACATGACCGGATCATTGAATCAAATGTTGATTTAATGATTTAATGCATAATTATATATTTGATATATTGCATTGCATTAACTAGTATTGGTTCACTTTAAATGGATTTTCTCACTTGATGTGCAAGAAATATATGTGATATACTTTTTGTGCACATATTTGTATCATGTTTGATGATACATGATCTTGTTGTTAAGTATAAAGAATTAAACCATGGTTAAGTGTTGATTAGGGTTTTGCATTTTCATTTATTTATTTATTTATTTATTTGAAAAGGATTAAGATAAGAATGGTGGCCTTTTTTGTTTTAAGTTGAAGCTTCATGAAGCTTTGACTTTAGTAACCATTCTTGTCATCATGCTTAACCCTAACCCATCCAAGTGACCATGGTTTATTCTCTACACTTAACCTAGGTTAGAACATGATAAGTATTTGATTTTATTATTCTTTTTAAAATATACTTATCATATTCTATTTGCTTCTTCATCTTCTTCAAGTTGAAGAAAACCTTCACTTCATCAATGGTGATTGATGAATATGAGTGAGAAATCCAAATCTAAAGTCTACCCACTTCCTATTTCTTCATCCTCTACCTCTTGCCAAGTAGTAGAGTGTGTTTTCTTCACAAGTTTCTTGACTTGGTGAAGTCGGAGCTTGATTTAGCGATGCCTCGACCTAGATCATCTTCGGCATGGACATCGATGACCTAGCCCGTCCATTCTCCGATGAAGCCGACGCTAGAGCCCGGGACTTGTTATGGACAGCGAGGAGACTTCATTGCGGAGCTATGGAGGTGGAGAACCGGATCTACAAAGGTTGTATTTCCGTATCTCTTAGTTAAGTGTTAACTAGTTTACTTTTTCGCCTAGAATTCTAGCCGACGATCCGTAGTCGGGTTTCTCGGCACCTAGATTTTTTGAAATTGGCATGGTTGATGCCTTGTGAGACCTCATTAGGGTGCCTAGGAACCCTACAGGTTGTGGTTTCATTTGACAGGGTCCCTTCACAATCCGGTAAATCAAACACTACAAAGTCGCACAACTCATCAACCGTTCTATCTTCAATTTGTGATTCATTTGGGATACTCGATAGACTTTCGAAACTGGAGTTGTGGAATTCGATTTGAAATGGGTAGGTTTTATTTGGAAGGGTGGAATGCCCACTCTCACGACTCAAATTCTCAAACTGTCCAATCGCCTCATCATACATTGGAAAATTCGGAGCTAATTGGAAACTAGCTGTCGGTTTGTTAGGTTGTATGAGGGCGGCCATGGACGCATTCAAATCCACCATCTGTTGGCATGATACTACCCGAAATTATTCCAACGACTGTTCAAGACTAGACATGGGTTGTGAGGGGGTTTCTGTAAAAGATTCAAACTCGTTTGGATACATGAAACTCCCAAAAGGTTGTTCAGAAGCAATGCTTAAGGAAGGTGTAAAAGTCGGGTAGGAGTGATAGAAATCGAATAGATGTGAAAAATGGACATGATTAGGATCAACATTCTGATATGAAGATGATTGGAATTGTTTTCCTACGGAATTTGGATTGGTGAAAGGAGTGAAAGATCGGCTACGAGATTGTTCAATTTGGTCAGCGATGGACATGGGTTTCGGAGTTGTAACATGACTCTCAAAAGAGGTATCAACGCAAGAAGGCGGGGGAGGTTGAAACGGTTGATACGAAGAGGAATACGGAGTCCAATTGTTTGTCCTAGATGCGTCTATCCAATCTCTCAAAAAAAATTTGGGCATGGATGGATCGTTCGAAGTTCGGCCAAAGCAAGAACCATATGAATAAATATCTAGTTGTGGATACCAAAGTTCAGCAAGAGTTAGTCTTTTGGGGTACCCATGTTATGAAAAGGTAGAGAGGGGGGAAAGTGGGTGAATTTTTAAAAAATTTTGTATTTTTTTATTTTTGGAGTTTTTGAAATTGTTTGTTTGTTTTTGAAAAAAATACGGAATTATGGGACTAAACTTTACACAAGCACAATCACAATCACAATATGCACAAACACACCTGGACCAAGGGTCTTCAAAGTCCAACTAGACCGCTCCTAGATTTCCAAGCGACAAGTTGCAGGATAACCCTCGAATCGCCTCTTCACTGCCAATTGTAGCCAGGTAAGCACAAGTGAGGTAAGGAGGGTTCCGCTCATGAATCACCGTGAGACGGGCCTTTAAAAATTACCTCCTCACTTGTCTAGCCTAGGCACCACAAAGTCAAGTTTAGATAAACGACCGATTTCCCGCAACCTTCACCTGTCCTAATTGAGCGCGACAAGTCCTTATAGGTTTGGTCTAGATATTTTTTATTAACTCAAGGTGATGCGTATGCCATTAGTGATTTGTGGGGTCTTAGGAAGGGTGATGAAATCCCCACCCAATCTTAATTGGTGTTCAAACCCCTTAATGTCCATATTATTATATGCAAAGCGTATAAACAAACAAAATCTAAAACAACAAAAATTTTATTGAGCGGCAGCGCAAATTTGTGCAAAGAAACCCAGAAAAATACAGTTCAGTGGAGTTCACAGACGGGTTTAGAGTAAAGAGAAGGGAAGTAAAAAAAATTGGGCTCAGAAGCCACAATAGGATTGTGGAACCGCCGCGAATTCCACCCTTTTACCGCGGTTCCACGATCAAATTGTTGAGTTGGGGCTTGATCTTTTGGTCCTGCACTACACTTGTTCAGTACACTAGAATAAAAACCTCTTTTTCTTGATTCGATTACTGTACTTTCTCCAGATAGCTTGCACACTTGCACACAAAAAATATTTAAAATAACAAAATGGTTTTTTATATTTATTTTATTATATATATACAAAAAAATATTAACCTGAATAACAATAAAAAAAATACGTTACCGTCTCCCCGGCAACGGCGCCATTTGACTGATAGAAGAATTATGCGTCCTACCTTGTCCTATTTGTTCTACTTACCGCAATCAAGACGGTGTCGCTTTTGTTGGATATGTATATCCTAGAGGCTATTATTGTATTGTACTAGTTTGTATATTACATTTTGGAAGCTTGAGATATATACACGGATTGACGACAGTCTTGCTCGATATAGTAGTATGCTACTTAGTTTGTATCTATCTTAATATGTGTGTTTCTTTTAACATATCGCTAATACATAATGATGGAGCCCTTAGGATCTTTGCTTGACTACCAGCGTTGTGTTGGCAATCACACTAGTGGGGGCTGGGTAGTCTATAAGAATATCCTTAGACAGGTCCCTAGTCATAGGATTATCGAGACAAGGCATCGATACTCCAGAGTAGACTAGTGTATACGCTTCTCATCCCAGCAGGGGAGATGGTCTGTCCCACAGCCATCAGTACGTCGTACTGGAGATAGTATGGGGATGCTCATTGGGTTATGAGTTATACTGGACGGACTCGTTGGGAAATGATGGTTGGTACTATATCTATCGTCAGGTAGTAGTTCCCAGGTGACATGAGTACAACTTAGTCCGTTGACTTGACATTGCCACTTCGCCTCAAGTGTGTTCCCACTGTTCTTAGATTGCTACCCTACCACGGCTCTATTGAGTCGTGCAAACAGGTAGTAGTTGGGTGCAGTCCTGAAGCACTTGGAGGCAGTGTCGGTTAGACAGGATTCGTCTCTCCCGGTACTGGGGGTTGATATCGCGCTGTGTTTGGAGAGCCATTACACAAAGTCCCTGGCTAGGGCAAGTGAGATTTACTGGTAGGTGTTCCAGTAGTTTCTCAAGGTGTTCTGGGCTACACTCCAACACGACTTATACCGCTATTAGGGGTCTGACGTTTACCACCCCTAGGCCCGATATGCGATACTCTTAGACAAACAGACCAGACTGTACGGAGATTTTCACAGATAGGCTCAGTAGGAGTTTGGATGAGCTTGCTCGTCGACCTTCTTATCGACAAATACCTGGGTAGCTGTTACGTACAGCTAGTGCCGCTGACGTGCTTGTGGTTAAACCCACTGCCAGAATACTGTCGAGTCTTTAGAGTCCCACACAGAGGGTTTCCAGCTTCGGGGAAAACGATGTAGAGGTCGTATGGTTTTACGACAGGGTTCGTTCATATACGCGTACTTGTGCGCGTATGGTGTTCGGGCAGTTGATACTAGTGGGCTTTAGTTTAAGCCGGATCCTAGTATTAGATTTTAGGTTGGTTTAGTCTCATTGTATTCGTGTTTCTTGGAACACGGATGCGGGTATGTATATACGGTTGAGAGGGGTATAGGAGGAGACAGCTCATTAGGGTTTTGACCATAGACTTGATTAAAACCATTATGAGGTGGAGGAAATTGTTTACTAATTTTTATAATAATAATTATGTCATGGCTAATTGGTTTGACCATTTGACTTTGTTGACTTTAGTTGACTTAGATATTTTATTTGGACACTAGATATTTTTTCTTAGCATTAATTGTGACATGCTTATGGTCAAATCAAAGTAGCCGTCACAATTATCATAATAAAAACTAAGGTTTCTCTTTCCTCAAAAGAGAACTCTCTTCATTTTTCATTCTCACTCTCTTTCATGGTTCTCTCCTTCTTCCTTTCTCAAACCCTATTGTCTCATGTGTTGAGAATCAAGGGCTTGTACGACTAAGCTACTCAAAATCACACTCTACACACTCTAGGTTACTTAGTTTAGCACACCAAGTGATCTAATTGCCTTAACTTGGAGGTTTTGCTCAAGGTTGGAACTCTCGGATGGATCTTCTACTACTTCGAGAAGCCGACGAGGAGGTGCTTTCCATTTCCACTCCAAGGAGCTTGCAAGGAGAAGAAGGACAGCGGAAAGAAGAGAAGGACTTGTGTCACGACCCGGAAATGGCACGTGACTGACACTTAAATCATATGAAGTCTATAGGACCCCATCTAATTCAAGTAAGCCAAAATCCCAAAAATCTAAACCATTTTAAAGAAGAAGTGAAGAAAAATTAATTCAAAACAAGTGGGTTTAATAACATAAGCCGAAGTATTACATTTTTAAAATCTCAAGTCTTTTCTGAAAATTTCGGCAGAGTTTTCTTTGTAAATACTGACCCCAAAAGGGTACAACATGCATAATATGAATAAAAGCATCCCCAAACGGGAGCTAGCTCTTCGTCAATTGACGGTCACAACCACGCAAGCAATATAATATACAACGCCAAGGACGAGGATCAAAACTCAAAAGAAACTCAGAATTATCATGAAAACCATAATAATACAACGCACGACTCTAAGGTCGAAATAATATACAACAGGTCTTCTAAGGTTATAAAATATACAAGTCTGGTTGATAGAGTTTACTAGATACGACTGAATATAAAATAAAGTACAATGGTGGTCACGATGCGAGTGAACCCACCTACCAAGCAATCACCCGAAATGGATGCAGTGCCAGCAAAGCCGCAAAGGAAGCCTGTACGGCAAAACCTGTAAGAAACTGTAGCACAACGGGGGTGAGTTGCCAACTCGTGAGTAGAAAACATCACAGAGCAGAAATCGTATGTATGACTCAATTCTAGGTCAATACGATCATAAATATATATCCTCAATATAATAAAATCTGAAGCATGATAAGGTGGCAAAGGTAAACATCTATACATAAGTGTAATACCAAGTGCTCGTGTCAGTGCCTCAGGTAGCAGCATATCATAATATGAGGTATGAATGCGGTATAATGAAAACAGAATACATCATGAATGAGAAAACTGTTTTCTTAATATAGTGATATTTCTGTATAAACATTTAAGTATCATCAATGAAATCATCAGAAAATCAGTTTCAAGCATCGACATAAAATATATATCTCAATATCCCAATATCTCAATATCTCAGGCTCCGGCTATCCGGACTGGCCTGTATCCTCAAATCTCAATATCTCAAGCTCCGGCTATCCGGACTGGCTTGTATTATAAATCTCAATAAAATCACCGGTCAGCAATGCTCCCTTGTCACAGGCTCAAACGTCATCCTCTGCGATCTTCTCGCCCCGGGATACCGTACCGGGTCCACCATGCACCCACAGACGGTTCATCTCCTCCTCGAGTCGGGTGTATGATATCGCTTAAGAACCGAGAAAACTCATAGTAGACATATCATAATCATAACATGAGAAAACCACACTTTTATCTTTTAAAATGATAATTGAGTTTATTAAATCTTGCGGTTTCTCCAAATCCAGAAATCTCATGGAAAATCTGAAATCCAAAATGAAAAGTCAATAATAATGAATACTGGGCTCCGGCAATCCAGACTGGCCCTTATAATATTGCATGACTAATGAATATAAAAATATGCACGAAATATCAAGCAATGAATGCAATAATGAACTAACATTGAAAACAATAACATATAGGAACTATCAGCTAGAAAGCTATGTTAAAGAAATAATATTCTCTAAAGTGTACGTGACATGGCAATTACCGATGATGATGTGTGTGAACCGGCAAGCAAGTGTATGTGGAGCATACGCATCATCGGTAATGGTGCTGGTGTCCTGACAGCATGGTTTCATAATCACTAAAGTACACTATAAACATGCAATGCGATGATAACAACATAATAAATGGCAAATGAATAGTAAATGCAACAATAATATGCGGAACATGAATAATAACGTAACAATAAAGAATCTACATTTCTATATATGTGTCATACCGTTTTGCCATTTGAAATAATATGAATCGTGGTGTTTTGAAAATAAGGGCTACGGTATTTTTAAGAAAAGGTACATCCTTTGAAATATCCGTAGAATCCCTTGGTCTGTTTTTAAAATACTCACGAATCGTTAGTTTTGAAATAGGTATGACTCGAGTCTAGTCTAACATCTACAAGTAAACTACAGGACTAAACTAACAGACTAATCGAAAGGGTAAGGAAAACCACATAAGTTTGAATCGATATATATATATATAATAGTCGGTGATCCCGCCTCAATAGTATCACATACGATACACTATATAATATGACATTCTCGAGTCAAGAGTGCGGATCTATCATCAATAAATAGCTCGTACGGTAAATCCGTCGTACGGCATCCCAAATATGGGTACGGGTCAAATATCACATTTATCTCATTATTCATCTGGTATCCTTCTCATCACATATCGTGAACCGGGTACTGATCTACGTCTAGTACAATACCGATACCATCTACATAAATATATGCGTGTGTATGAAACACATCGCCCAAGGACCTGCTATAATATCGTGTCGTGTCTCATAATACGAACCACGTCATATCACCGATCTCATGGCACCAAGCCCCAATCTCATCGACTCCTCTCCAAATATCATATACTATCCTCATCATCCAAGTGTATATATATATATATAGACACACACACATAGTCCCAAACCTATGCGTTTATACACACACACACACACATATCCCCATATACGCATAAGTAAATAAAATGCATGCGAGTGTGTGTGTGCGTGCGTGTATGCATATCACCAATCTAGGGTTTCGCGACTAAGAAGCTAAACTAAGTTACTTCTAATTACACTAAACTAACCCTATCAAGATAATCATGGTCTCACGATAAACATATATATAAATATATAAATAGGTATACGTATTCGTATACAGCACTACGAAACTGCGGGGGTGCTATACGCCATCCACCCGACTTCCCCCGTAGATATATATCTACTCACCTTGATCTTGCTTGCTGGAGTCGATGACGCCACACTCATCCTCGTCGTCTCGAAGTCCATATGGGGGTACCTACATATACACATATAGCATCGTAAACGGAAATCACGCACGAAAACCAAAATATCGCACGAATTACACATAGGTCAAAACCTATAGTCTCACATGCAAAACACGACCAATAACCCTAGTCGTTGACGTTCAAACGCCACACGACGGAATACAAAATATCAAATACCAAAACTCAAGTCAAAACGAAGTCGCAAAACAAAGCAGCAACTCAAGAAAATGGTCCCGGATTTTACCTTAAGTGAAATTAGCCAATTTTTCATATAAGGTAGGTCTAATTTACTGATATAGGAGCTACAGACGAAGCACGAACCCAAAATGAGGTAGCCAGGACGTAAATTGTGGCCCGGAGGATTAAATTTGCGGCCAAGATAAAGGGTTAGGGGCTCGGGTCTTCAGGGTAGCTTCTAGGTTGCCTGCTTGTGTCACAGTCTTTGCTAAATAATTTTCAGGTCACCCGGGTTATAGCAAATCACCAAAACACATCACAATTTCCAGAAATTCAAATGTCGGGGTTTCTAAATTCTGGGGTTTGGGGTTCTAGTCTCTGTTTGGTCCAGTATTCTAGCACTAGGCGCTTTTGTAGTCACTACTAATCCTCAATTACACTGTCTCAAATCAAGACTTCCTCAAAACCCTAACTTAGAATTTTCAAAGTTCACTAAATCAAACTTAAACACTTCTAAACATGCATAGACACTAAAGTGAATGAAATTCAATACTAATGGCAAAGGAATTAGCTCATTTGGCAACTCAAGAAAATTCTTGAGTTGCCCCAAGTGTCCAAAATCCGATTTTTCTTGGTCCAAAATGCTTGTGAGAAGCTTGTGCATGTTTCTTGTGAAAGGGGGATGATGTTTAGATTTTTTTTGGGTGTGTTGTGAGGGTTGTAGTGGAGGAGGGAGATGGGGCTGCCATGAGTGAAGGGGAGGAGAAAAATGATGGAGGGATAATGAAAGAGGAACAAGCCATGGTCAAGGTTGACCCCCCACCCTCTCTCTTCTCTTCCCTCTCTTGCCCATCCCTCTTTTCTTTATTCATTTTCATTTTCTTTTTCTTTTCTTTTCTTCTCTCTTAAAACAAAACCATGCATAAATAAAAATAATGAAAAGCCATGGTAGAATGTAACAAATAGGTAATATTGTTGGATATATATGTCTCAGAGGCCTTCATTGTATAGGATGCTAGGGATATGTATGTACATGACAATCTTGCTTGATATGATAGTACGCTATTTGGTTTGTCTTTATCTTAACGTATGATATATTTTACTTTGTATTTATATATACATGTTGATAAAGCCCATAGGGTGTTTGCCTGACTACCGGCATTGTGATGGCAGTCATATTTGTGGGAGCCGGATAGTCAATAGGCACATCCTTAAATGTCCCTGGTCGCAGGAGTATCGAGACTGGGCATCGATGCTCCAGAGTAGACTAGTGTATACATATCTAGACCCTGACGAGGGGCGATGGATTGGTCCCACAGCCATTGGTGATGTGCACCTAAGATTGTATACAGATGCTCACTGAGTGTGAGTACACCGGACAGGACTCGCCGAGAACTGACTGGATGGTATTATACCTAACGTCAGATAGCAGTTCTCAGGTGACATGTGTGCAGATAGTCTGTTGACTTAAGGTCGTCATTTGTCTCTTGTGAGTTCCCACTGTGCTTTGATTACTACCCTACCACGGCTCAAAGGAGTCGTGCAAACAGGTTTTAGTTGGGTACAGTCCCGAGCCACATGGAGGCAGTGAGCGACTGTTAGGGATTCGTCTCTCCCGGTATAGGGAGTCGATATCGCACTGTGATCGGTTGGTCATTACCATAAGTCCCTGGCCAGGGCTGATTGAGAATTACTGGTGGACTGATCAGTAGATTCTCGGATGGTCTTGAGCCACACCGGCACGACTTGTACGGTTATTAGGGGTCTGACGTTCACCACCTCCCTAGACCATACATGCGATACTCTCAGACGAACAGACCGGACTGCGCGGATATTGTCACGGACAGGCTCAGTAGGGGTTACGGACGAGTTCGCTCGTCAGCCTCCTTTTCGATACGTACCTGGGTTGCCGTTACGTACAGCTAGTGCCACTGACGGACTTGTGGTTAAACCCACTGCCAGCGTACTGTCGAGTCTTTAGAGTCCCACACAGAGGGTTTCCCTGAATCAGGCGAGACGATGTAGATGTCGTATGGTCTTACGGCAGGGTTTCGATTGCATTCGTGTACTGGCTACTCGAATGACGATCGGACGGATAATACTGGTATGCTTTGGTTTAAGCCAGATACTAGTATTGTAGTATTGGATTATACTGATCTCAGTGTATCCGTATTTTTCGGAATACGGATACGTGTATGAAAATACGGAAAAGGGCATTCTTGTAAATTCACAAGTTTGACCTTCTAGAAGGAGACACCTCATTATAGTTTTATTCTTTTTCATTAAAGGATTAATGAGGTGGAATTAGGAGAGTTATGAAGCATGGGTTGAAAGCATGGCTATGGATTTATTTATTCACTTTGGAATTACTATTCAAGTAAGGTTGCATTTTATTTGATTAAATAATTCCATGGTTGAATTATTGTGAAAATACTTAGCCATTCTCTTAGCTCATTTTATCATCATTCTCACAAATGCTTTCTCTCTCCTAGGTTTTTCTTCTCTCCTTCATGAAACTCATACACTTGCATGTGTTGCAAATCAATGAGTTTTGAGATCAACTAGTTCAATACACACTCTCTCTACATCCCCTTAGTTATCTCTCTTAGGAAGTAAGATCACTAAGGTATCTCATGGAGGTTGGAGCTTGATCGTGGGCCCCTCGGGTGGATCCATCTTTGACGCAAAGAAGACCGGCAACCGAACTCTTCCAAATCCTAGAAGAAGCCAAAGAAAGGAGATCAAGAATAAGGAGCTTGAACCAAGGAGCAAGGAGCAACTTGAAGACCCGAAGGACTAGGAACGAGGGTATAACTCCTTTACATAGTAGTTAACTCTCCTCTTAGATTAATTTTGTTAGATAAAGCTTAATAAAGATCCTAAAGTGGGAAAAAGTTCATGATGCTAAGCAAAAACTAGTTTCTTTTGAGATGAGAAAACCGTTTTTAAAGTATTCCGCTTCCCCATGACCCGTGGGGTGTGCATCATGGACTTACACTGGTATCAGAGCCATATTAAACCTTATCTAACTTATTAGCAAAGTGTTGGAAATTCGATCGCCGGAAAAACCCGAAAATCACATCCAAAAATATCAGTTTCTGTCGATTTTGAAATCTGGTCCTAAAATTTTTTCAGAAGGCTTACAAATACAGGCAGGGTTTTCTAAGAATACTGATGAAATTTGGGACCCTGAATCGATCAACTCACCGCGGATCCGCGGCCGAACCAAGAGTTCGGCCGCGGATCCGCCGCCGAGTTGACTCAGATTCAGCCCAAATTTCTCTGTTATTCTTAGTTTTTGGATTTGTGATTTTTGGGATATTTTGATTCTGCCCAGATATTTTGTGTACTGTGTTGACCTGAGGATAGATTCAAAATTGCTTTATCGATCGAAATTGTAATTACTTTAGCTAATCGGCTCTTCTGTAATGTTTTATGTGTTTTGAAACGTCCGCTAATCGCTATACGACGATTAGTGGGGGTTGCACATATCTGTAATGGTATGTTTGTGTATATGAATGTTATTGGACTGTCGATGATGAATAGCCGGGGGATGTGAGACGAGTGTTTTCTTTTCTTTCATTCAATGTAATTTCTGAAATTGATGTAATATTATTTTTGCGGGGCACATTCGGGATGAGGTTGTAGCCACCGTTGTATTATTTCTTTTTACTGTTTTTGCTCCTAGGATAGACCCAAGGAGGGGTGCACAAACTACCGGGTATTTTGAAGTGCTTAGTGGCCTACTCATGTTGTTGAGGGAGACTGCTTCACTTCTGGTACTTGGCGGGTAGTTTGCCGCACCCGTAGGGGTCTCGGGTGGGGTTTTGGCTATTCATCACGACCGTGGAACCCGTCCTTCGTTATGGGCTTAAACGAAGTGCGGTATTCCTAGTATATCCAATATCTTCATCTGTGATCTGGAATGCTTATTATTGCGTGCGACGAATGGATATATCTATATATGATATTTATTAGGCGTTGCTTATGTTTTTCACCCGCGCTAGTCCAGCCCCCGCTCTGTCGTTAGTTAAGTAACCTAACGAGTGATGACGGAGCCCCGTGTCGAATGCGGATGGCATAAGCGTACGTTGTATTTTCGTTGTTTTCTGCAATGGTAGGATTAAATGATGGGATAGCATTAATTCATTAATGCAAAGAAAATAAACCTAAACTAAATCATTGGAACAATTTCAAAACCACTCGGTTTTCTTCAAAAAGCAAATTTTAAATGCGGAGCTTAAACCACTCCTTTTAAAAAGCTATCTTGGTTCCTTCGATCATATTAAGTTCACTACGTTAACGGTTTTTGCCAAAAACCAGCCGTAACCCTCCGTCGTTTCAAATAAACAACACATCGTATTCATGCTATGTTTGTTGGCCTGCGTCAAGGCATAGTGTATGGTAGCAATGTGTTGCTTATTTGTTGCATAGATAGATGTATTAGTTTAGGACAGTCGTACAGCCTTGTTGGCCTACGTCAAGGGCGAGTATGGATGGATCTAAATTAATCAGGACAACGACGGGTAGAACTTGACTTGCATCTTATGATTTGTTGGCCTACGTCAAGGTCATAAGAGCTTGGGGTAAAAATCACATCGGGAGTTTCAAACATAAAGGAAACTTGCAGATTTAGCATACCTTCTGGAGTGTGGTGACTAGAGTGGCTTCCATCTAGGGCATCATGCAATGATAGTTGGATCCCGATCCCACTGATGAGTAGGATTACTCTCGGGAAATTTTCTCACTTAACAATCAATGCTATAAACCAAGTAGGTGTCTAGAAAGGTGTTAGAGGGGCTACGCCTCCAGGGAAAAGAGGTTCTTTAATTAAGGAACTTCGCGAAAGCGTTGGAAAACCTCCCTCGAAGTACCAACACTGGCCTGGCTGAAAAGTTAAGCAAGTATTGTGACGTGTGATTAAATCCTGACTAATTCTTCTTTTAGGGTTTGAAGAAGGATTTGAGGAAACGGTGGGAGCCATCCTGTTTAGATAAACTAATAAACCAATCTAAACTTGCAAGAGCATATGCTGAGTGTTTCTTTTCTCTCTCTCTCTCTGGCAGCTACCATGACAGGACTAAAACTATTACTTGAAAAAAATACACTGACCGGGCCAAACTATAAAGATTGGCTAAGGAACGTCAACATTGCACTGACTTATGACAAAGTGGCATATGTTACCACCGCTATTCCTCCCCCTATCCCAGGACCAAATTCCTCAGTTGCGGACAAGGAGGTTCGCAAAACCTGGGATCTAGACTGTGAGAGAGCTAAGTGTATCGTGCTGGCGTCCATGAACAATGAACTCCAAAAACAGCACGAGGGTATGGATATTATATCCATCTTTCTCCATTGTAAGGAATTGTATGGGGAGCACTCCCGTATCGCGAGGTACGAAACCTCAAGGAAACTCTTCCAGATGAGGTTAGCTCCAGGATCACCTGTAGGAGAGCACGTCCTGAAAATGATCAGCCTCATTGAGGAACTCGCAAACCTAGGATGCATGCTAGAGAACGAGTTGTACATCGACTTGATTTTGCAGTCCCTTCCCCACACCTTCTCTCAGTTCATGCTGATCTTCAACATGCACAAAATGGAAGCTGATCTTCCAAAGCTCCTCAACATGTTGAGGGTAGCAGAGACCTCCTTGAAAAAGGAGAAGACCCCCGTTCTGTATGTTGGCCAATCATCTTCTTCTAAATCTAAAGCGAAAGATAAAGGGAAGAAGAAGATGAAAGCCACCAAACCGAAAGGCGGGGTCAAGAAGATGCAAGGAACGAACAAGGCAGGAAGGGTGAAGGCGGATAAGAACGAATGTGTAACGTTTTGAAAATCGTTTCGGTGAAATTTCGAAAAAACGGTAAAATAAGGGGGTTTTCTGTAAAAAGTCAAAATACAAATATGTTTATTCTAAAATTAAATATACATATTCTAGCTATGTAATTGCTAGTATTTGGTGTTTATTGACCCACTGGTGAAATTTCAAATTTTCTGAAAAATTTTCCGAAATTAATTATTTTAATATTATTTTAAGCCGTCACTAATATATTTAATTAGGGAAAATTACAAATTGGAATGAGTTGAAACAAATTTTATGCATCTTAACACATTAAATAAAATTTTATCATGTGGGTTCTGAATTGAAATGAATTTGTCAAAACGGGTTAGAAATTTAAAAGAAAAGAAAAGGCTTAATTTGTGAATTTAGTGTTAATGGAGAATGGGGTATAACATTTATCTTTTTTTTCTCACCCAAACTCACCCCTCACACACACTCTCTCTCTCCTCACATTTTTGGCCGACCAAGAGAGGGGGGGCTGCCCATTTCTTTGCCTCTTCCAAAGGTCAATGATATGAAAAGAAAACAATAATTAATGAAGCATGGGCTTGTGCATGTGATGTATGGTGTTCTTTGACTTATGTTTTTCTCTCCCCCCTCCCCCCACACACACCCCTCTTCCTCCCTCATCAGGCCGAAATTCTGCTGCTGCCCTCCCTATTTCCTCACCTCTTTGCCACTTCAAAAAAATCTCAAAAATTGCATTAAAAATTAATTCAAGTCTCATTAATCCCTAGTTTAAACTTTAACCATTTTTCCTTGGCCAAATCAAGCTTGGATCTTGGAGCAAGATGGGTTGTTAGGGGCTAAGTTTTCTATGAGATCTACAAGATTTGTGAGGTATAATCTTACTCAATTTGTTACCTTGTTAGCATTGTTGCAATCTAAGCTATTTAAGTGTTTAAGTATGGGTTTAATTTTAACATTATATTTCAAGAAAAGGGTTTGAACTAAGGTTTTTGGTTCTTATATAAATCAAGTTTGTAAGTGTAGATTAATATTTCTAGTCATGTAAAAACCTAGTCTAGTTGCTAATTGTTAGTTTATCATTTTGCTAATTATGCTAATTTTGTTAACTAGGTTTTGGGAAAAATTATTAATTAATTGAGAGAAAAATCTAATTAGGGTATTCGTGATATCATTAACATTTTAAAGTGTAGTTTAATACTTTAGTTCATGAAAATCCAAGCTAGATTGTAGTTTGTGCATTTTTGCTATAAAATTGTTAAAATTGGTTAATATTGCAAACTAGGTTTTTGAAATCGAATTAAATTGTGGGTTTAAAATTTACGTAATGGTTTCCATGGCATAATTAAGATATTAAGTTATCATCTTGGTCACTAGAATTATTAAAACATCATGTTTTGTACAAAAACGGTAATTTGTGCTTGCTATATTTTCGGAAAAAGGACTTTTTAAGTGAAATTGGGGTTTTTATGATTTTTAAGCTATTTTATATTATAATTAGTGCTTGTAATTGTACAAATGAGTGTGTTAGGAGTTTTCTCGATTGTTTGGCGTTTGTACGCCGACGTCGAGGGTTTTTGGGTTGATTTGTGAAAGCAACCATAGGTTTTGACCTATGTGGGATTCGTGTGTCGTTTTAGTCCTGAGTCGGATTTTAATGCGATACGGTGCGTTATGATATGTAGGTACCCCATGTGGACTTCGAGACGACAAGCAAGCGCGTGGCGACGTCGGCACCGGCGAGCGAGGACCAGGTGAGTAGATTTATATCTACGGGGAGAAGTCGGGTGGATGGCGTATAGCACCCCTGCAGTCCGTGGTAGTGTATACGGATGCGTATACACACCAACAATTATTATATGTTATTTGGAATTAATAACGATGTTTAGGATGGATATTGGTGTGTTGGATTATTTTAATGTTGCGAACCCTAGGGTAGTGTTGCACTACACATACACACATACATACTTGCATACATTCCTATTTATATGTGCTCATGGGATTCTTTATAGTTATGTGTTCACATGGGTATGGGACTATGTGTTCACATACGGATTTGAGGATGATACTTGGGATTGAGATGAGTCGATGAGATTGAGTCGAGGCCGTGAGATCGGTGATATGGCAGGGTTCGTATTTGATATACAACCTGATGTTTTAGCGGGTCCTTTGATGTAGTTTTCACACACGTGCATACATACTTAGATGGTATCAGTATTATACTAGACAAAGATCAGTACCTGGATTAGGATCTTTGATAAAGAAGATACCAGATGAGTAATGTGATGAACATGATATTGACCCGTACCCAGATTTAGGGATGCCGTACGACGGATTTACGTACGAGCTATATATTGATGATTGATCCACACTCTTGACTTGGGATGTCTGATTATAGATATGGTATCGGATATGATATTAGTGAGGCGGGATCACCGACTATATATATACAGGTATGTATACGTATCGACTCAGATGTTAGGCGGTTTCCTTACCTGTAGTTCAGCTTGTTAGTTCAACCGTATAGTTTAGTGTAGTTGTTAGATTAGATTAGACTCCTACCTATTTCAAAACTAACGAAGTATTTTAAAAGACAGGTCAAGGGATTCTACGGATATTTCAAAAGGCGTATCTTTTCTTAAAAACACCGTAGCCCTTATTTTCAAAACACCGCGATTCGTGTTATTTCAAAAGGCACTATTGTAGGACTTATAGTAGGGTAATGCAGTTTAGTTATCGTTGTGTCTAGTATTCAGCTCCCGCATATTATTGCTATTGCTCCGCATTGCATACTTTTTGAAATTCATATTTCATTATTGATATCATGCTGTTAGGACACCATCACCATTACCGATGATGCATATGTACCACGTATACTTACTTGCCGGCTCACACACATCTTCATCGGTAATTGCCATGTCACGCACACCTTAGAAAATATTATTGCCTAATGTAGCTGGTTAAATAGTAGTTTTAACATGATGATTAGTTGCTTGCCATATATGCTAGTTTAGACATTGTAGTTGTTACTTGTCACTTCATGCATACTGTTATTCATTATATGCCGCATTCATGGATGCTCATGCTTATATTCATGGTTTTACATGCTATTGATGATTCGAATTTCCATGATAATTTCTGGATTTGGAGGAAAACCGCAAAACATATATAAACTGTTTTCTCTCTTTTTAAATAAAAATGCGGTTTTCCCATGATGTATGAGTCGTCCACCATGAGTTTTGCTGATGGATTTCGAGACCCGATTCGAGGAGGCGGATGAACCATTTCGGGTACATGGTGGGCCCGGTAAGGTACCCCGGGGCAAGAAGCTCATGGTGATGACGATGAGCCTGGCAGGGGGAGACTACCTACCGGTGATTTTACCCGACGCGTCGGATATCCGGAGGATACCGTCGTGGTCTTGAGATGGATGGTAGGGGCCGGTCTGGACTGACGACGCCCTTGATATTGAGATTGAGACATTGAGATTTCGAGATATTGAGGTACTGAGATTTGATGATACAGGCCAGTCCGGATAGCCGGAGCCTGAGGTTTTGAGACATTGAGATTTATGTTTTGTGTCGATGCTAGACACTGTTGATGCTGATTTCATTTATGATACCTCATTTTAAAAATACAAAGGAAATCTCACTAATTTATGAAAACAGTTCCTTCATTTACATGTATTCTGTTTTCATGCATTCAGACCTCATTCATATGATATATTGCTACCTGAGGCACTGACACGGGCACATGAGATCACACTCGGGTTCGATATTACCCTAGCCATTGTTATAGGCTGCATGTTATTCATATATTTGAGGATATATTATGATCATTGACCTAGGATTGCGTTATTTATGCGATTTCTTTTCGTAGATGTTTTTTCTATTCACGAGTTGGCAACTCACCCCCGTTGTGCCTCAGTTTCTTGCAGGTTTGCCGTGCTGGTTTCATTACGGCTTTGCGGGCATAGTTTCTTTCCGGTGATTTGCTAGTAGGTGGGTTTACTTGTATCGTACCCCCATTATATATCTTGTATATCATTATTCTGTTGTATCTAGAAGTTCCATCAACCAAACATGTATTTATTTCAGAGATAGAGACCAGGGATGTTATTCTTTCGACCTTAGAGTCGCGCGTTTGATTTCTGTGGTTTTCTTGTGGTTTTGAGTTTTGATCCTCGCCGTTGGCGTTGTATATTATATTGCTTGTGTGGTTGTGACCGTCGATTGACGAAGAGCTAGCTCCCGCTTGGGGATGCCTTTTTTTGATTTCGTATACTATTCATGTTGTATCCCGTTTTGGGGGCCAGTATTTACAAAGGAGACTCTGCCGAAATTTTCGGGAAATATTGATGTTTTTTTTAAAACCGCATAATTCGGCTTATGCTATTAAAACTACTTGTTTAAATTGGTTTTCCTTCACTCTACTACTTTTCCTGGTTTGGATTTCTGGGTTTTTGGCTTACTTAGATTACGTACGCCTCGAGACGTTTCGTAGTTTAAGTGCCGGTCATGTTCCGTACTTTCGGGTCGTGACAGAATGCTATTATTGTCACAAGAAAGGGCACTGGAAGAAGGATTGCATGGCTTTCAAAGCCAAGGACACGAACCAAGCTGCTGCTGCTGCTTCTGGTGTGTTTGTAATCGAAAATTGTCTTTCAGTAAACTCTACATCATGGGTACTTGATACCGGTTCAGGTTATCACATCTGTAATTCTTTGCAGGCTCTAAGAAACCGTAGAGCACTGAAGACAGGTGATATGACTCTCCGGATGGGCAATGGAATGCACGTAGATGCTATTGCCATAGGGGAATATCACCTGGGGTTGACTAGTGGGCACATTTTAGTGTTGTACAGCTGTTTTTGTATTCCCAGTATGCTGTGTAATATTATATCAGTATCTTTGTTATCTAATGAAGGATATAATTTTGCGCTTGAAAGAAATGTCATGAACATTCTCCTAAATCAAGAAATGATTGGGTTTGGCACACTGGAAAACGGCATATACATACTTAATCAACCTCAAGTTTTCAATATTCAAAACACGCTTAAAAGAAAGGCTCCAGATTCAAACCAAGCCTTCCTATGGCATTGTAGACTTGGTCATATAAACGAAACAAGGTTGACTAAGTTACATAAAGATGGATATTTAGATCCGTTTGCATATTCATCATATGCAACTTGTCAATCATGTATCAAAGGAAAAATGACCAAATCTCCGTTCACCGGACACGGAGAAAGAGCCACGGAACTCTTGGGACTTGTACACAGTGATGTATGTGGTCCAATGTCTATACATGCACGAAGCGGTCACTCCTACTTCATCACTTTTACTGATGACTTCTCTAGGTATGGACATGTGTTCTTAATGAAGCATAAATTCGAGGCCTTTGAGAAGTTTAAGGAGTATAAAAATGAAATGGAGAAACAAACTGGTAAAAGCATCAAGACACTTCGATCTGATCGAGGTGGAGAATACTTAAGTACCAGTTTCCTTGAATGCTTAAAAGAGAATGGAATTCTCTCTCAGCTTACTCCATCTTATACACCTCAGCATAATGGTGTATCAGAAAGGAGGAATCGCACGCTACTGGACATGGTGCGTTCAATGATGAGTAGTGTTGAGATGCACTTTCCTTCTAGGGTTTTGCGCTAGAATCAGCAGCATACCTATTGAATAGAGTTCCGACTAAGTCTGTGCCTACAACTCCATATGAAATGTGGAGCGGGAAGAGACCATGTCTCAAGTATATCAAGATATGGGGGTGTCCGGCATATGTTAAAAAGCATAATCCGAACAAGCTTGAGGCACGATCGGTTTTGTGCAAGTTTGTAGGATACCCCAAGCATTCAAGGGGATATCTGGTCTACCATACTGAAGAACAAAAGGTGTTTGTCGCTCGCCACATTGTCTTCTTAGAGAGCGAATTTCTTGCAAAAGAAATTAGTGGGAGCGCGGTAGAGCTGGAAGAAATTCCAGAACCTCAAACTACTGCCGATGATTTAGTAGAACCTCAGGTTTCAATGAAGCCCGACGAACCAACGCCACTCCGCAGATCTAGTAGGCTTTCTCATCCTCCTGAAAGATACTATGGGTTTCTTGTAGATGGGGATCGAGAGGATTGCATCATCGATGATGATGAGCCTACTAATTTTCAGCAGGCTATCACGAGTAAAGACTCGGTGAACTGGCTGGATGCTATGAGATCCGAAATGGAATCCATGTACACCAATAAAGTATGGACTTTAGAAGTTGCTCCTCCTGGAGTGAAACCAGTTGGATGCAAATGGATCTTCAAAAAGAAGATTGGTGCATTTGGACAAGTGGAAACCTACAAAACTAGACTCGTTGCAAAAGTTTTTCGTCAAAGACCAGGATTGGACTATGATGAAACCTTTTCACCAGTAGCTATGCTTAAATCCATTCGGATCCTGCTTGCCATTGCTGCCTTCCATGACTATGAAATCTGGCAGATGGACGTAAAAACAGCTTTTCTAAATGGACATTTAGAAGAGAGTGTTTACATGGATCAACCAGAAGGTTTCTTAGACAGTGGGAGCAGCGGAAAAGTGTGCAAGTTGCTTAAATCCATTTATGGATTAAAACAAGCATCGCGGAGTTAGAACATCTGCTTTGATGAGACGGTCAAAGAATTTGACTTTATCAAAAATATAGATGAACCATGCATTTATAGAAAGATTGTAGAAGGAGCAGTAGTCTTCCTCGTTTTGTACGTCGACGACATACTACTGATAGGGAATGATGTCCCTATGCTACAATCAGTAAAGCTCTTCTTGTCACAGAAATTCTCCATGAAAGACTTGGGAGATGCATCCTACATTCTGGGCATCAAGATCTATCGTGATAGATCCAAAAGGATGTTGGGACTTTCACAGTCCGGGTATATTGACACTATACTAAAGAGATTTAGTATGGAAGATTCCAAGCGCGGTAATTTACCCGCTTGTCACGGGATCACCCTCTCCAAAGAGAGGTCTCCAAAGACTGATGAAGAGAGGGCTCGCATGGGCATTATACCCTACGCTTCGGCAGTAGGATCTATAATGTATGCGATGTTATGTACCAGACCAGATGTAGCTTACGCACTTAGTGTGGTAAGCAGGTATCAGTCTGACCCAGGTGAGAAGCGTTGGATAGCGGTAAAGAACATTCTCAAGTACCTGAGAAGGACTAAGGAGATGTTCTTGGTTTACGGTAATGGGGACCTCCAGGTCGAGGCTTTTACCGACTCCAGCTTCCAAAGTGACAAAGATGACTCTAAATCCGTTTCGGGTTTTGTGTTTACCCTCAATGGAAGGGCGGTATGTTGGAGGAGTTCCAAATAGGATACCGTCGCAGACTCAACTATGGAGGCTGAGTATATAGCTGCTAACGATGCCGCGAAAGAAGCTGTCTGGATAAAGAAGTTCATCTCTGAACTTTAGGTGGTTCCGTCCATTGCCAATCCAATACCTTTGTATTGTGATAACAATGGGGCTGTAGCATTAGCGAAGGAACCAAGGTCCCATCAGAAATCCAGGCATGTCTTGAGGCGGTATCACCTGATCAGGGAGATCGTGGATCGTCGGGAGATCGAGGTGCGGAGAGTGGACACAAAAGACAACACGGCAGATCCATTCACCAAGGCCATCCCTCAAGTCCAGTTCGAGAGGCTGTTTGAGATGTTGGGCATGCGGTACACCAGCAACTGGATCTAGTGCAGACAGTGGGTACTCATTGCGCCAATTATAGGCCTTAGTGCAAGTGGGAGATTGTTAGATATATATGCCCTAGAAGCCTTCATTGTATAGGATGCTAGGGATATGTATGTACATGACAATCTTGCTTGATATGATAGTACGCTATTTGGTTTGTCTTTATCTTAACGTGTGATATATTTTACTTTGTATTTATATATACATGTTGATAAAGCCTATAGGGTGTTTGCCTGACTACCGGCGTTGTGATAGCAGTCATACTTATGGGAGCTGGATAGTCAATACGCACATCCTTAAATGTCCCTGGTCGCAGGAGTATTGAGACTGGGCATCGATGCTCTAGAGTAGACTAGTGTATACATATCTAGACCCTGACGAGGGGCGATGGATTGGTCCCGCAGCCATTGGTGATATGCACCTAAGATTGTATACAGATGCTCACTGAGTGTGAGTACACCGGACAGGACTCTCCGAGAACTGACTGGATGGTATTATACCTAACGTCAGATAGAAATTCTCAGGTGACATGTGTGCAGATAGTCTGTTGACTTAAGGTCGTCATTTGTCTCGTGTGAGTTCCCACTGTGCTTTGATTACTACCCTACCACGGCTCAAAGGAGTCATGCAAACAGGTTTTAGTTGGGTACAGTCCCGAGCCACATGGAGGCAGTGAGAGACTGTTAGGGATTCGTCTCTCCCGGTATAGGGAGTCGATATCGCACTGTGATCGGTTGGTCATTACCATAAGTCCCTGGCCAGGGCTGATTGAGAATTACTGGTGGACTGATCAGTAGATTCTCGGATGGTCTTGAGCCACACCGGCACGACTTGTACGGTTATTAGGGGTCTGAGGTTCACCACCTCCCTAGACCATACATGCGATACTCTCAGACAAACAGACCGGACTGCGCGGATATTGTCACGGACAGGCTCAGTAGGGGTTACGGACGAGTTCGCTCGTCGGCCTCCTTTTCGATACGTACCTGGGTTGCCGTTATGTACAGCTAGTGCCACTGACGGACTTGTGGTTAAACCCACTGCCAGCGTACTGTCGAGTCTTTAGAGTCCCACACAGAGGGTTTTTCTGGATCAGGCGAGACGATGTAGATGTCGTATGGTCTTACGGCAGGGTTTCGATCGCATTCGTGTACTGGCTACTCGAATGACGATCGGACGAATAATACTGATATGCTTTGGTTTAAGCCGGATACTAGTATTGTAGTATTGGATTATACTGATCTCAGTGTATCCGTATTTTTCGGAATACGGATACGGGTATGAAAATACGGAAAAGGGCATTCTTGTAAATTCACAAGTTTGACCTTCTAGAAGGAGACACCTCATTATAGTTTTATTCTTTTTCATTAAAGGATTAATGAGGTGGAATTAGGAGAGTTATGAAGCATGGGTTGAAAGCATGGCTATGGATTTATTTATTCACTTTGGAATTACTATTCAAGTAAGGTTGCATTTTATTTGATTAAATAATTCCATGGTTGAATTATTGTGAAAATACTTAGCCATTCTCTTAGCTCATTTTATCATCATTCTCACAAATGCATGTGTTGCAAATCAATGAGTTTTGAGATCAACTAGTTCAATACACACTCTCTCTACATCCCCTTAGTTATCTCTCTTAGCAAGTAAGATCACTAAGGTATCTCATGGAGGTTGGAGCTTGATCGTGGGCCCCTCGGGTGGATCCATCTTTGACGCAAAGGAGACCGGCAACCGAACTCTTCCAAACTCTAGAAGAAGCCAAAGAAAGGAGATCAAGAACAAGGAGCTTGAACCAAGGAGCAAGGAGCAACTTGAAGACCTGAAAGACTAGGAACGAGGGTATAACTCCTTTACATAGTAGTTAACTCTCCTCTTAGTTTAATTTTGTTAGATAAGGCTTAATAAAGATCCTAAAGTGGGAAAAAGTTCATGATGCTAAGCAAAAACTAGTTTCTTTTGAGATGAGAAAACCGTTTTTAAAGTATTCCGCCTCCCCGCGACCCGTGGGGTGTGCATCATTGACTTACAAATATGATATGGTACATGTCATGATGCACAAATCTTGCTTAATGCACGATTAGTGATATTTAATCGCGATTAGCATTAAAATTGTATATAATTAATTATAAAAATTCATAATTTTCCTAAATCACATAAAACATCCTCATTTCAGTAATTTCTATAATTTTCTAAATATTTCCCGATTTATCGGTATTTAATTATACCGCACTAATAAAATATTCATAATATTTATTATTTAATTATAAAAAAATTCCCAAAAATAATATTTTATTTTTCTGAAATGTTACAACTTGGATCCGTTAGGTATACTTTCTATCATACTAGATAGAACCCTTTTTGCTAACTAGGTTTATGGTAAAGATCCGGTTTAGGGTTGTTATAGCGCCAAGTTTTTGATCGTAGTAAAATTTTTGTTCCGAGTTTGGCCACGGATGTTGGCCGGGGCGCTGTCATAACCCTTCATGGTATCAGAGCCAGCCCATAAACTCTAGATTAGCAAGTTTAAACAATGTTAAAACAACGAAACTGAAACGACTACGTAACATCGTAACCAAACTGCAGTTTCTGTCGAATTTTTTAAGGCTTCAAATTTTTTTTAAACAACTGCAGAGTGATCCTTACACTGTGAGATGTACCCAGAACAAAAACGATGCATTTTTACCAAGTTTTGCCCGGCCACACACCCCTTAAAACCGGCCTCATCGGTTTTCTGGTGGACAAATGCATGAGTTTTGTTCTGGGCTCTTATCTCAAGGATTTTGGTTGTCTGGTGTTGTTTGTTTTTTACCCAAATTTGATTCTCTGTTGTTTTTCTGTACGGGGCAATTTGGAGTGTTTCGAAGTCGTTATATTTGACACTATTTAATAGTTTACAGTAAATTCACTTTTATCTGCGACCGTGAATGTCATTTGATCGGTAAACTCGTCTGATTGCTATATGTTCTTTTAGACGGGTTTGCGAACGTGGCATTCGCGTTGATGATTTGTGCTTGTTCTGTGATTGTGGTTGGATAGTCGTGGTGGATAGCATGTGGTGCAATGTTAGTGGTACAGTTTATATTCATTTGTACATTTGTTATTGCGGGGCGAGCGTCCGACATGTGGACTGTCGTCTTTGTCGAGTTGTATATTATTTAGGGGTAGGACCAGGTTGAGGTCGATGTCACCATTTATACATATTATTTTTTTTCTGTACTAGGATTGTTAGTGTATATGCCCTAGGGGCCATTATTGTATCATACTAGTTTGTATATTACTTAATGGAAGCTTGGGATATTCACATGTATATAACAGTCTTGCTAAACATGGTAGTATGCTACTTGGTTTTTCTATCTTAATATGTGAGTATACGTATTGATAGAGCTCTTAGGATCTTGCATGACTACCAGCGTTGTGATGGCAGTCACACTAGTGGGGGCTGGGTAGTCTACAAGCACATCCTTATTCAGGTCCCTAGTCGTTGGATTATCGAGACAGGGTGTAGCATCTTGAAAAGTCGTTTTGGAGTTTTCCTGAAAATCGGTGAAAATTCGGTATTTTCCCGAAAACCGTCTTTTTTGTTATTTTGCAGTTTAGGACTAATTATACCTAAAATGGATAGGTAATTGCTTGTTCTTAGTAGCTAATGAGTTACTTATGAAATTTTGGTCATTTAAAAAAATTTCCCTATTTTTCAATTTTTTAATATTATTTTAAGCCGGTAAGAAAATACATTAAATTAGCGATAAATACAAATTTAAATGGGCTAAATTTAAGCTTTAAAATCATGTTAATTAAAATTTAGTTGTAACATAAATTTTTAGTAATTTATTTTAAGTTTTAACAAATTTTTATTATGGAAAACGAAATTTATTGAATTTTAAGCTAAAACTTGCAATTTTGGACTTGTAGGGGGTCTTTTTGCATAAAATTTATTTTGTAAAACCCCTCTCTCTCTTCCCTCAGCCCTAGGCCGGCCCTTTTCTAGCAAACCCAAGAAAAAAAATGCTTTCCTCTTTGACTTCATTTTTGTGTAGAAAAGAGGTGTTTTTTTAAGGATTTTGGATTTTTTTATTAGGTATGGGTCTTTACTTGTTTGGTGTGGGTTGACCAAGACTTTTTCCACACACCACACCACTCCCCCACTCCCTTGTTCAGGCCAAAAATCTGCAGCCCTCCCCCTTCATTTTTCCCCTCTCTTTTGTTCTCAAATTCATCTCAAAAACCATCAAAAATCAACAAATCCTTCACTAATTCAACACAAAACCTTAATCCATCTCTTCTCACACCCACTTTAGTTTAAATCTTGGTGAAGGGAGGCATCTTTGGAGGCAAATTGTTCTTGCTAGATCTCTAGTTGAGGTATAAATTCTTCCTAATTAAATTCTTTTGTTAAGTTTCTTAAATTAGATTGTTTTAGTGTTAAATTAGTGTTAGTTTCATTCTAGATTTTTAAAAGTTCATGGTTGAAATTAAACTAGGGTTTTAGAAACCATTATTTAGTTAATTAAGTCTTTTAATTAACTTAGTTGTTTACTTAAACAATTTATATGGTTACTTTGCTTAAGTGGCTTCATATTAGGCTAATCTATGTTAAAGTTGTGTGAAATTTTCATTAAGGTTGCTAATTATGAAAATCAAGAAATGTTTTGTTTATGGAAATTAGGTTTTTAAGCATAGTTAATGGTTTAAAATTAGTGTAATGGCTAGCTAGTGGGTTAGTTTGGATTGTTGTGTTGGATTGTGTTAATTTTCTTGCTAATTGTCGATGTTTGCACCAATTTTGCAAACTTCTAGCTTACTAGGTTTTTATTATATTATTGTGGCGATTTAATTGAGATATCTAGAGTATTTTGTTGGCTTATCCTATGACATTTAGGATGCGTGAGTGCGGATTTTTGAGTAGTCGGGTTTTAGTTTTGCCGGGCGACCAAATCGGCGATTTTTGCAGTTTTTGCGATTTTCGCGTGTGTTCCGCGCACCTTGTGCACGTTGTACCTAGCTTGTGAATGTTAGTATCTTCGTTTGGGTTTTGCGTCGTTCCTAATATGTAACCTTATGTTTGGTATTGATGTAAATTCCAGGTTCGGTCGCGGAGACGTCAGACGTGGCTCGAAAGGGGAAAGCGGTGATTGGACGCAGCTAGCTAGGGATTTCGGTGAGTAGATGTAACATCTACGGGGGACTATCGTTGGATAGCGCAAGCCGCCCGATAGTTTTAGTAACTTAAAAGATTCTTAGTAATGTTAGTAATTAGGAGTGTAATACTTGTATGATTATTTGCTACATTCATGCCCTATATTGACATACCTATACGAAACCGTTTTATAGGACACCTGCACCATTGCCAGGGTTTTTATATGCAGCACGAGCACTATTCATGCTTACACACACACCCTGGTAATTGCCATGCCACCACACTAGATAACCTATAATTTGAAACCTTTTACTAATTGATGCTTAAACCTGTGCTATTGCCTTTAATTCCTTAAAATGAAATCGTAGGATTGCCATTCATGTGCATGTACCTCATCATATTATTTGTTCATGCCTAGTCTATTAATCATACATCGTAGCTTAATTATTGATATCATATCCATTCATCACCATTGATATATGAACTTATGAGGATTTCTTGAGATTTTATGATATTTCTGGATTTCGGGGGAAAGCCGCAAAATTTCTAAACTTATTATGTTTTTAAAATATGTAATTGCGGTTTTCTAGTGATGTAAAGTGTCGTCCACCATAAGTTTGCTGTGGTTTTCGAGATCCGTGTCGAGGAGTGGAGGAACCGTCACGGGTACATGGTGGGCCCGGTAAGGTACCCCGGGGCAAGAGGAATGTGGTGTTGACGTTGAGCCTGGCAGGGGACGGATTACCTACCGGTGACTGTTTGGCACGGCGGATATCCAGAGGATACCGACCGTGGCCGCGAGATGATGAGATTTTGATATTGAGCTGGGTCAGCCGGATGGCTGAGGCCAGAGATACTATGACATGGATATATGAGATTTGAGATAGTTTTGAGGTGTCGTTGCTGGACACAGGTTCTTGTTGATTCTATTGGTATTGTGATGGTATTTCAAAAGACATTCTTAAAGGGAAAAACATGATTTCTTATACGTACACATTCAGATCATGAGTGGATTCACATTGCATTCATACCTGCTAGTTTATTCATATTGCATACATACCTGCTATTATGTCCTGCCATACCTGTATTATAGATGCTAGGATGCTTGTGTGCATGCATTCGATAGCCTGTGTAGATGTTATTTATTACTCACGAGTTGGCAACTCACCCCCGTTGTGCCATAGCCTTTTGCAGGTCCGCTCCGTCAGTACAGTAGCGGTGGGTGCGCTTGCTTCTTTTGCCTCTTTTGCCTGGACTCGAGATTTTGCTCTTAGGTGGGTTATGTTATTATTTTTGTACCACCTTGTATATTCTTTGTATCTAGTGTACTCCATCTACTGTATCTACCAGTATTATTGTATATTGACCTAGAGATGAGACTGTGAGGTTTGTGGACTTTTATGCTGTATTTTGGGGTCGAGCTCACTTGAGTCGACATGATGTTTTTCTTATGCTTCATTATGATTATTTCGCATATTGTTGCTTTATATTGCGTGGGATTTGTGACCGCCTTGTGGCGAAGAGCTAGCTCCCGCTTGGGGATGCCTTATTTGTTGGATTCATATATATTCTTGTTGTACCCATTTTGGGGGCCAGTATTTACAAAGGAGACTCTGCCGAAATTTTCGGAAAAATTGATATTGTTTTTAAAAAGGGTTTTTATATGACTTATTTGATAAACTCGCTTCAATTGATTGGGTTTTCTTCACTCTTTTGCTCATTTGGTTTTGGTTCTGGGCTTTGGCTTACTTATTTTACGGACGCCTTGAGACGTTTCATAAACTTAAGTGCCAGTCACGTCCGTACCCTGCGGGTCGTGAAAAAGTTGGTATCAGAGCGATAGGTTTTACCTTTTTGAGTGTAGGATGACCCTTGGTAGATGGAGTAAGTGACTTAAGCAGGATAACGTAGCGTGCGTATGTCCGCGGCATACTTGCGATACGGTACTCCGCCTAAGTGACTTTAGGATATACTTGCTTGAAATTCCTTCTTCAATTCCGTGTATCCTATGATTCTTTTGCACTGTTCTTATTATCCTTTTTCTGTACCAGCCACTATGCCGCCGAAGGCTACGAGGGCACAGAGGGCTGCCGCCCGAGACGAGATTCGAGCTGGCTCGTCCGAGACTAGGACTGAGCAGGGTGGTATGCCTACGCCGCAGGGACAGACCGATCCACCTTCCCCAGGCCGTATGGATAGGCTCGAGACTGGTATGCAGGAGTTACGACAGATGGTGGAATCGTTAGTAGAGATCAATCGAGCACAGAGATCGGATATTACTCCCCCTGCGGTCGTTTCGAGACCGAGTCGGATTCGCACTGATACGTTAGCACCTAGGAGGGTTCGCAGAGGCCGTGGCGGATTCTTTAGGGGCCAGTTATATCGCCTTCACCCATACGATCAGCAGCCATGGTTAGGATGTTTTTGGTGTGGTAGCCTGCATCATCGTAACAGAGACTGTCCGGCGAGACGACAGGAAGCGGCGACAGTTCCACATGTGACCCTACCACCATCACCACCCCCTCCTCAGAGAGCCCTACTTCCTACCACCGGCGATGCTCCACGCCAGTTAGGTGCACCCAGAGGCCGTGGATGCGGCGGTCCTGTTCAGAGAGGACGAGGAGGCAGAGGCCGAGGTCGAGGTCAGCCCGCTATCGGTGGAGGACAGGCCCGAGTTTTTGCTTTGACACCGCAGGATGCGCAGGCATCCAATACCATTGTGACAGGTACCTTATCCGTATGTTCTTTCGATGCACGGGTATTATTTGACCCAGGTTCCACACATTCGTACGTCTCTACACACTTTGCACCGATGTTGGGCCATGAGTCGTCGTCGTTAGATCATCCGCTTGTTGTTATTACCCCGGTAGGCGAGTCGTTTGTCGCTCGTTTTGTTTTTCGATTGTGTTCCGTTCGTATCGGGGAGAGGGAGTCATCGGTTGATTTGATTCTCCTCGATATGTTGGACTTTGATGTGCTTCTGGGCATGGATTGGCTAGCCATTTGTTATACTTCGGTGGACTGCCGTGAGAAGGCAGTCAGATCTAGCTTTCCGGAAGAGCCAGTCCTTGTTATTCAGGGAGACCGCAGCGTCACCCTTCCCAGCTTGATTTCGTCTCTTCGCGCTGGTCAGCTCTTGCGGAAGGGATGTCAGGGATTCTTAGCATATATTTGTGATACTCGAGCTGCAGAGGTTCCGTTGGACCGGGTCCCGATTGTTTGTGAGTTCCCTGATGAGCTACCTGGGCTACCACCTGAGCGCGACGTTGAGTTCTGCATCGATTTGATTCCCGGCTCGGGGCCTATCTCTATACCGCCTTATCGAATGGCCCCGGCAGAGCTTCGAGAGCTGAAGGATCAGTTGCAGGATCTGTTAGATAAGGGGCTTATTCGACCTAGTGTTTCTCCGTGGGGTGCTCCGGTCCTGTTTGTCAAGAAGAAGGATGGAAGTTTGCGCTTATGTATCGACTACCGCCAGCTGAACAAAGTTACCATTCGGAACAGATATCCGTTGCCACGCATTGATGATTTGTTCGACCAGCTCCAGGGCGCGGGTTATTTTTCGAGGATCGACTTACGATCAGGATACCACCAGCTGCGAGTCCGACAGGAGGATATACCGAAGACAGCCTTCCGTACACGTTATGGCCACTACGAGTTTTTGGTGATGTCGTTCGGACTCACCAATGCCCCAGCAGCATTCATGGATTTGATGAACCGTACATTCAGGCCGTATCTTGACTTGTTCATCATCGTGTTTATCGACGATATCTTGGTGTACTCCCGGAGCAGAGAGGAGCACGAGCAGCACTTGCGGATTGCGTTACAGACTCTGAGGGAGCACCAGCTGTTCGCAAAGTTCTCCAAGTGTGCATTCTGGCTGGACAGCGTCGGATTCTTGGGTCACGTGATTACGAGAGACGGCATTTGTGCGGACTCGAAGAAGATTGAGGCTGTTCAGCAGTGGCCCCGACCTACATCGGTTACTGAGATCCGTAGTTTTCTAGGCCTGGCAGGCTACTACAGGCGTTTTGTTCAGGACTTCTCCCGTATAGCTGCACCTTTGACCGGTTTGACCCGGAAGGGAGTTCCTTTCGTCTGGACGGAGGAGTGCGAGCGCAGTTTTCAGCAGCTGCGGACATGTTTGACTACGGCGCCGGTATTATCTTTGCCTTCGGGATCAGGCGGATTTGTGGTCTACTGCTATGCTTCGCGAGTGGGATTAGGATGCGTATTGATGCAGCATGGCCGGGTGATCGCTTATGCTTCTCGGCAGCTGAAGAAGCATGAACAGAACTACCCCACTCATGATTTAGAGATAGCTGCAGTGGTCTTTGCACTGAAGATTTGGCGACATTACCTATACGGCGAGTCGTGTCAGATATTCACAGATCACAAGAGCTTAAAGTACATATTTCAGCAGCGAGATCTAAACCTCAGACAGCGTCGTTGGATGGAGTTGGTGAAAGACTTTGACTGCGAGATCTTATATCACCCAGGTAAGGCGAACGTGATGGCAGATGCTTTGAGCAGGAGGCCCAGGGGTAGCCTATCCTTTTTGCGCTCAGTGCAGAGACAGTCGTCAGCAGATTGGCAGATTTTATGCGACAGCCGAGTTGAGTTCGAGTTCACTCAGACAGGGGGACTGCTCGTGCATGTTCGTGCACGCCCACAGTTGCTTGACCGTATATATGAGGCACGGCGCAGTGACGACCGTTGCTCAGAGATCATGGCACCGATGGGACAGGGAAGATTTTCCGAGTTCGTGATTGACGATTAGGGGATTTTACGCTATGGATCTAGACTGTGCGTACCAGATGCTGATGGATTACGGCACGACATTCTTGAGGAGGCATACCGATCAGTGTATAGTGTCCACCCCGGTTCCACCAAGATGTACCATGATATGAGAGAGACCTACTGGTGGGATGGGATGAAGAGGGACATTGCGGAGTTTGTATCGAGATGCCTGACTTGTCAGCAAGTCAAGGCCGAGCACCAGAGACCCGCAGGAGAGCTACAGCCGTTACCCATTCCAGAGTGGAAATGGGAGCAGATTTCGACGGACTTCGTTGTGGGTCTACCCAGGACCAGTCGAGGGTACAACTCCATCTGGGTGATCGTAGATCGATTGACGAAAGCGGCTCACTTCCTGCCAGTGAAGACCACTTTCAGCTTCGCTCAGTATGCCCAGCTTTACATCGACGAGATCGTGCGGTTGCATGGCGTACCGACTTGTATCGTGTCAGATCGAGGCACCCAGTTCACCAGCCGACTTTGGCAGAGACTTCAGGAGGCTTTGGGCACTCGTTTGAGCTTCAGCACAGCGTTTCATCCGCAGACCGACGGACAGTCAGAGCGGACCATTTAGACTCTCGAGGACATGCTCAGAGCGTGCGTTTTAGACTTCGGCGGTAGCTGGGATCGTCATTTACCTCTAGTGGAGTTCTCCTACAACAACAGCTTCCAGGATACTATTCAGATGGCACCTTTCGAGGCATTGTATGGGAGGAGATGCAGATCGCCCGTCTGTTGGATAGAGCTCAGCGAGAGCAGTATTTTGGGGCCGCAGCTTGTTGAGGAGACGACAGCGAAGATACAGTTGATTCGAGACCGGATGAGGGCAGCTCAGAGCAGACAGAAATCCTATGCAGACAGGCGCCGTCGCAGGTTAGAGTTCGCAGTTGGCGACCATGTTTTTCTGAGGGTCTCTCCGATGAAGGGCGTGATGCGTTTTGGGAGAAAGGGGAAGCTTAGCCCTAGATTCGTAGGTCCCTTCGAGATCCTCGAGCGTGTTGGCGATGTTGCATATCGTTTGGCCCTTCCACCCAGCTTTCCCGATGTTCACCCCGTCTTCCATGTTTCGATGCTCCGCAAGTACCTTCACGACCCTTCGCATGCGATTCAGCACCCGACAGTGCAGCTGGAGCGCGACCTTTCTTTTGCAGAGCAGCCGGTGGCCATCCTGGATCGGCAGGTGAAGAAGTTGAGATTGAAGATTATACCAACCATCAAGGTCCTTTGGCGTAGCCCGAGCAGCGAGGAGGTTACCTGGGAGACCGAGAGCGAGATGAGGAAGAAATATCCCCATCTCTTTGAAGGTACGCGTAGCTATATTTTTAAATTCGGGGACCGAATTTCTTTAAGGGGGGAAGATTATAGCGTCTTGAAAAGTCGTTTTGGAGTTTTCCTGAAAATCGGTGAAAATTCGGTATTTTTCCGAAAACCGTCTTTTTTGTTATTTTGCAGTTTAGGACTAATTATACCTAAAATGGATAGGTAATTGCTTGTTCTTAGTAGCTAATGAGTTACTTATGAAATTTTGGTCATTTAAAAAAATTTCCCTATTTTTCAATTTTTTAATATTATTTTAAGCCGGTAAGAAAATATATTAAATTAGCGATAAATACAAATTTAAATGGGCTAAATTTAAGCTTTAAAATCATGTTAATTAAAATTTAGTTGTAACATAAATTTTTAGTAATTTATTTTAAGTTTTAACAAATTTTTATTATGGAAAACGAAATTTATTGAATTTTAAGCTAAAACTTGCAATTTTGGACTTGTAGGGGGTCTTTTTGCATAAAATTTCTTTTGTAAAACCCCTCTCTCTCTTCCCTCAGCCCTAGGCCGGCCCTTTTCTAGCAAACCCAAGAAAAAAATGCTTTCCTCTTTGACTTCATTTTTGTGTAGAAAAGAGGTGTTTTTTTTAAGGATTTTGGATTTTTTTATTAGGTATGGGTCTTTACTTGTTTGGTGTGGGTTGACCAAGACTTTTTCCACACACCACACCATTCCCCCACTCCCTTGTTCAGGCCAAAAATCTGCAGCCCTCCCCCTTCATTTTTCCCCTCTCTTTTGTTCTCAAATTCATCTCAAAAACCATCAAAAATCAACAAATCCTTCACTAATTCAACACAAAACCTTAATCCATCTCTTCTCACACCCACTTTAGTTTAAATCTTGGTGAAGGGAGGCATCTTTGGAGGCAAATTGTTCTTGCTAGATCTCTAGTTGAGGTATAAATTCTTCCTAATTAAATTCTTTTGTTAAGTTTCTTAAATTAGATTGTTTTAGTGTTAAATTAGTGTTAGTTTCATTCTAGATTTTTAAAAGTTCATGGTTGAAATTAAACTAGGGTTTTAGAAACCATTATTTAGTTAATTAAGTCTTTTAATTAACTTAGTTGTTTACTTAAACAATTTATATGGTTACTTTGCTTAACTGGCTTCATATTAGGCTAATCTATGTTAAAGTTGTGTGAAATTTTCATTAAGGTTGCTAATTATGAAAATCAAGAAATGTTTTGTTTATGGAAATTAGGTTTTTAAGCATAGTTAATGGTTTAAAATTAGTGTAATGGCTAGCTAGTGGGTTAGTTTGGATTGTTGTGTTGGATTGTGTTAATTTTCTCGCTAATTGTCGATGTTTGCACCAATTTTGCAAACTTCTAGCTTACTAGGTTTTTATTATATTATTGTGGCGATTTAATTGAGATATCTAGAGTATTTTGTTGGCTTATCCTATGACATTTAGGATGCGTGAGTGCGGATTTTTGAGTAGTCGGGTTTTAGTTTTGCCGGGCGACCAAATCGGCGATTTTTGCAGTTTTTGCGATTTTCGCGTGTGTTCCGCGCACCTTGTGCACGTTGTACCTAGCTTGTGAATGTTAGTATCTTCGTTTGGGTTTTGCGTCGTTCCTAATATGTAACCTTATGTTTGGTATTGATGTAAATTCCAGGTTCGGTCGCGGAGACGTCAGACGCGGCTCGAAAGGGGAAAGCGGTGATTGGACGCAGCTAGCTAGGGATTTCGGTGAGTAGATGTAACATCTACGGGGGACTATCGTTGGATAGCGCAAGCCGCCCGATAGTTTTAGTAACTTAAAAGATTCTTGGTAATGTTAGTAATTAGGAGTGTAATACTTGTATGATTATTTGCTACATTCATGCCCTATATTGACATACCTATACGAAACCGTTTTATAGGACACCTGCACCATTGCCAGGGTTTTTATATGCAGCACGAGCACTATTCATGCTTACACACACACCCTGGTAATTGCCATGCCACCACACTAGATAACCTATAATTTGAAACCTTTTACTAATTGATGCTTAAACCTGTGCTATTGCCTTTAATTCCTTAAAATGAAATCGTAGGATTGCCATTCATGTGCATGTACCTCATCATATTATTTGTTCATGCCTAGTCTATTAATCATACATCGTAGCTTAATTATTGATATCATATCCATTCATCACCATTGATATATGCACTTATGAGGATTTCTTGAGATTTTATGATATTTCTGGATTTCGGGGGAAAGCCGCAAAATTTCTAAACTTATTATGTTTTTAAAATATGTAATTGCGGTTTTCTAGTGATGTAAAGTTTCGTCCACCATGAGTTTGCTGTGGTTTTTGAGATCCGTGTCGAGGAGTGGAGGAACCGTCACGGGTACATGGTGGGCCCGGTAAGGTACCCCGGGGCAAGAGGAATGTGGTGTTGACGTTGAGCCTGGCAGGGGACGGATTACCTACCGGTGACTGTTTGGCACGGCGGATATCCAGAGGATACCGACCGTGGCCGCGAGATGATGAGATTTTGATATTGAGCTGGGTCAGCCGGATGGCTGAGGCCAGAGATACTATGACATGGATATATGAGATTTGAGATAGTTTTGAGGTGTCGTTGCTGGACACAGGTTCTTGTTGATTCTATTGGTATTGTGATGGTATTTCAAAAGACATTCTTAAAGGGAAAAACATGATTTCTTATACGTACACATTCAGATCATGAGTGGATTCACATTGCATTCATACCTGCTAGTTTATTCATATTGCATACATACCTGCTATTATGTCCTGCCATACCTGTATTATAGATGCTAGGATGCTTGTGTGCATGCATTCGATAGCCTGTGTAGATGTTATTTATTACTCACGAGTTGGCAACTCACCCCCGTTGTGCCATAGCCTTTTGCAGGTCCGCTCCGTCAGTACAGTAGCGGTGGGTGCGCTTGCTTCTTTTGCCTCTTTTGCCTGGACTCGAGATTTTGCTCTTAGGTGGGTTATGTTATTATTTTTGTACCACCTTGTATATTCTTTGTATCTAGTGTACTCCATCTACTGTATCTACCAGTATTATTGTATATTGACCTAGAGATGAGACTGTGAGGTTTGTGGACTTTTATGCTGTATTTTGGGGTCGAGCTCACTTGAGTCGACATGATGTTTTTCTTATGCTTCATTATGATTATTTCGCATATTGTTGCTTTATATTGCGTGGGATTTGTGACCGCCTTGTGGCGAAGAGCTAGCTCCCGCTTGGGGATGCCTTATTTGTTGGATTCATATATATTCTTGTTGTACCCATTTTGGGGGCCAGTATTTACAAAGGAGACTCTGCCGAAATTTTCGGAAAAATTGATATTGTTTTTAAAAAGGGTTTTTATATGACTTATTTGATAAACTCGCTTCAATTGATTGGGTTTTCTTCACTCTTTTGCTCATTTGGTTTTGGTTCTGGGCTTTGGCTTACTTATTTTACGGACGCCTTGAGACGTTTCGTAAACTTAAGTGCCAGTCACGTCCGTACCCTGCGGGTCGTGACACAGGGCATCCATACTCCGGAGTAGACTAGTGTGTACGCTTCTCATCCCAGTTAGGGAGATGGTCTGTCCCACAGCCGTCAGTACGTCGTACTGGAGATAGTATGCAGATGCTCGTTAGGTTACGGGTACACCGGACAGGACTCACAGGGAACTATTGGTTGGTTTTATACCAGTCGTCAGTGAACAGTTCCCAGGTGACATGAGTACAGCATAGTCCGCAGACTTGACACTGCTACTTCGCCTCGAGTGTGTCCCACTGTTCTTAGATTGCTACCCTACCACGGCTCAAAGGAGTCGTGCAAACAGGTAGCAGTTGGGTGCAGTCCCGAGCACTTGGAGGCAGTGGCGGTTAGACAGGATTCGTCTCTCCCGGTATTGGGGGTTGATATTGTAGGGTTCCTAGGCACTCTCAAGAGGTCTCACAAGGCATCAACCATGCCAATTTCAAAAAGTACAAGTGCCGAGAAACCCTAATACGGATCGTTAACTAGATATATAGGCGAACACATGCAACTAGTTAACAATTTAACTAAAAGAACGGAAATACAACCTTTGTAGATCCGGTTCTCCACCTCCATAGCTCCGCAATGAAGTCTCCTCGCTGTCCAAATAGAAACCCGGGCCCTAGCGTCGGCTTCATCGAAGAAATGGGCGGGCAAGGTCGTCGGCTTCGTGCCGAAGATGATCTACGTCGAGGCATCACAAGATCAAGCTCCCACTTCACCAAGTCATGAAACTTGTGAAGAAAACACACTCTACTACTTGGCAAGAGGTAGAGGATGAAGAAATAGGAAGTGGGTAGACTTTAGAATTGGATTTCTCACTTGATTCCATCACTTGCCATTGATGAGGCAAGCTTTTCTTTCTTGTGAAGAAGAAGAAGAAAAAGAAAGAATATGATAAAGTGTTCTTAAAATAATTGAAAAGAATTGATTCTTATCATATTCTAACCCTAGTTAAGTGTAGAGAATAGACCATGGTTAGAAATGATGGTTAGGGTTAAGCAAGAGATAAGAATGGTGGACTAGGTCAAAGCTTCATGAAGCTTCAACAAAACTACAAATAAAGCCACCATTCTTTTCTAATCTTTTCCAGAATGAATAAACAAATAAATAAATGAATAAATAAGCAAAACCCTAATCATCAATTTAACCATGGTTTAGTTCTTTACACTTAACCAAATAAGCATGTATCATCAAACATGATACAATCATGTGCACAAAAGTATATCACATATACAACTTGCACAATTCAAGTGAGAAAATCCATTTAAAGTGAACCAATACTAGTTAATGCAAAGTAATATATCAAATATATAATTATACATTAAATCATTAAATCAACACTTGATTTAACGATCCGGTCATATCGCATATAACCGACTAGTATCCTATGTATCGGCTTACCGAATCAATCCTTGATTCGATAACTAGGTTATATCGCATACAACCTTTCGATACATTGATCGCGAGAATGGAATACGGTATCACATACACGTATTATTCTCGGTCCCGCACATATCTCATATGCGCTCCTATTTCATTTCGCTTGAGCCAGGAAACCTCTGTAGACTCGTCAATACGCCGGCAGCAGGTGATGATCATATCAAACACCCACAAGCCGCAAGCGGTCTGCTAAACGTAACGGCCACCCGGGTATTGAGCGATCAGAAGATCGACGAGCAAGCCCGCTCACACTCCTGTGAATCCAACCAGTAACACTTACCGTACAGTCCGGTCTCATCGTCTGATATGTCGCATATCTCGCCTAGGGGTGGTAAACGTCAGACCCCAATAGCTTGATAAGTCGTGTCGATATGAGGTCTATAACAGTTCGAGAAACTACTGGTAACACTTACCAGTAAATCTCAGCAACCCTGGCCAGGGATTTCCGGTTATAGCCAATCGAACACAGCACAACATCAACCCCCTATACCGGGAGAGACGAATCCCCTCCTATCGCTCATTGCCTCCATGTGATTCGGGACTGTACCCAAAAGCCACCGTTTTGCACGCCCTCTTGGACGTGGTAAGGTGGAAATCAAAGCACAGTGGGAACCACACAAGACTCTATGACGATCTCGGGTCAACAGACTACTCTGTACCAGTGTCACCAGAGAACTGCCATCTGACGTAAGGTATAATACCATCTGGGAGTTCTCGGCGAGTCCGTCCAGTGTACCCAGTCTCCACTGAGCACCCGTATATCATCTCTGATGTCAAACACCAATGGATATGGGATCATCCATCGCCCATCTGTATGGGTCGAGAAGGTATACGCTAGTCTACTCTGGTATATCGATGCCCCATCTCGATAAACCCATGACTAGGGACTTTGAAGGATGTACTTATAGACTACCATGTCCCCACTAGTATGATCCGCATCACAGTCCAAGTAGTCAAGTACACATCCTAAGGGCTTTACCAACATGTAACAGAGAGACAATCAGTGTACACGTTAAGGTAAAGATCAACCAGATAGCATACTATCATGTCGAGCAAGAAAGTCCTCCCTATATATGTCCAAGCATCCACTACAATATACATCCTATGTATAGTAATGGCCTCTAGGGCATACATATAACTAACAATCTCCCACTTGCACTAGGGCCATCTGATAGCAGTGGTTGCAGTATCTCATACTCAACCATCCCATAAAAGTCTCTCTCTGGGAAAAGGCCTTTATGAGTAGATCCGCCGTGTTGTCCTCTGAGTCTACTCTCCTAACCTCGATCACCCTGGAGATCAACTATCTCCATGATCAGGTGATGCTGCCTCAGAATATGTCTGGATCACTGATGGGACGGACGTTCCTTGGCATAAGCCACAACTCCATTGTCACACAATGGGAGGAACTAAGTTCATCTCATGAACAAATATACATCCAGACTGCCTCTTTGGTAGCATCTTAAGTAGCGATGTATCGAGCCTTTATCGTCTAGTACGCCACGGTATCTAGCTTGGAACTCTTCCAACATACCGTCCCTTTACTGAGGGTAAAGACAATGCCTGTGACTGACATTCAGTCGTCTTTATCACCCTGGAACCCTTCCAGTGATTCTCCCCAGGATCGATTGATACCATCTCACTACAACTAGTGAGAATCCTAATATCTAATTAGATCTATCTCATAGATCCAAAACCCAGGATTTAGGAGGTATCATTTTGATCCTATATGGAGAATCATTGTGATAAGCGGAGATTGATCGAGCGTAGCATAGGAAACTCCTTTCTTATCAAGAGTATGTCATCCACGTACTCTACGAGGATCGCCACCATACTCCCTACTACCTTTTTGTTTATACAAGGTTCATCTCCCATTTTGATGATGTCAAACTCTTTGACTAATACATCAAAACAGATGTTCCAACTCCGCGATACCTGCTTTATCCTATAAAGCATCTTGTACACGTTTCTGCTGCTCCCACTGTCTACGAAGCCCTCTGACTGTGTTCTTATAGACGTTCTCTTCTAAATCATTATTTAGAAAAGTAGTCATGGCACCCAACCGTCAGATATCGTAGTCATGGTATGTAGCCGTGGCAAGTAGGATCTGGATGGACTTAAGCATAGCCACTTGAAAAGGTTTCATCATAATCCACGCCTGGTCGATGACGAAAAGCTTTAACAAGTCTAGGTTTGAAAGTCTCAACTTTTCCATCTACACCAAGTAATCTTCTCAAGATATACTTGCTCCTGATGGGGATTTAACTCTTCAGATATAGCAACCAAAGTCCATACTTTGTTGGTGTACATGGATTCCATCTCAGATCGCTAAGCATCCAGCCATTCTTACAGAGTCCTACTCCTGATGGCCAGCTCGAAACTAGTTGGGTCATCATCTCATGATGCAATCCTCGCTCCCACTGTCATAGAGAAACCGAAGTATCTCTCAGGTGGGTGAGGAACCCTACTAGATCGGCGGAGAGGCTGAGGTTCGTTGGTAACTATTGAATCCTTTGGTTTTATCAAATCATCTGCTGTAGTTTGTATAGCTGGAACCTTTCCAGTTCTACATTACAGACCTTACCTCGAGCTTGTCCGTATTTTGCTTTTCAGACATAGGCCGGACAACCCCAAATCTTAACTAGCTTAAGAGATGGGCTTTACCCTTTCCATATCATATATGAAGTGGTAGGCAACTGATTTGATTTGAACCCTATTCAATAGGTATGCAGCTTCTCAAGTGCATAACTCCCAAAAAGGAAATAGGTAACTCAGTAGTACTCATCATTGAGCACACCTTATCATATAGGGCGTGATTGCTCCACCCCGATATACCATCGTGCTATGGTGTATTCGGAGGAGTAATGCTGAGAGAGAATCTCATTCTCCTTTAGAATAGTCCAAGAATTCGGTGCTCAAGTATTCTCCTCCTTGATCTCATCAAAGGACATAATACTTATACCCGTATTGGTTCTCTACTTCTCTCTTATATTCTGTGAATACTTCAAAAGGTTCAGACTTGTATTTCAACAGGAACATATGACTGAATCTTGAGAGATTATCAGAGAATGCAACGAAGTATAAAGAACCGGTCTTGGCATGTGTAGACAGGGGACCTACATACATCAACATGTAACATCCCAAGAGTTCATTAACTCTTTCTCTGTTTCCAGTAAACAGAGCTTTGGTCATTTTATCTCTGTGACATGACTGGCAAGTTTCACAAGATGTAAATTCAAACTGATTTAAATATGCATCTAAAATGTAACTTCAGCCAGTCGGGTCGCATTGATATGACCTAGTCTACAATGCCTCAAGAGGGATTCGTTCATTTCTGAACTCTTCCTCTTGTGTGTGTTCCGTATACTAAGAACTGTAGTTTGATTTAGAACATCAATGCTTTTAGATAACGTGCCTGAACCGATCAACTTTTGATATAGGAAATGTTCAAAACATTATCCAACAATACAAAATTATATCCTTTCTTTACTAATAAAGAGTCTGATATGATTTTGTATATCAGGTTCGGTATCTAATAGCATTTGTTCAGAATCAATGTATTGGTAATACAGGGTGACAGTGACCAACAGACTTGGCTGCAACACTTGCCCCGTTTTCTGCCTCATGAAACTTATCACCCGTTCTCAGTCTTTCTACCTTTTTGTAGCCCTATATAACAGATTACATATCTGGGATCCTGATCCGGTATCATATACCAAGGATGCGGAGGATACTGAGAAACAGTTCTGTATAATGAACACACCCGAAGATGATGCATCAGCATGCACTCTCTTCGTGTGGGCGGCACGGGAAATCTGGTATTCCCCTATTTCCTGCTCTGTCTTATAACAATTATAAGTTGGAGCGGGACCACTGTTCCCCAGCTCAGTATAACAAGCGGGTTCGGTCAATTTATCCGTATTATTATCTTGATTAAGGCGTGATATTGTCGCTACGTGGAGAGAGAGAGAAGAAAACACTCAGCGTGCGCTCTTGCAAGAATAGATTGGTTATTATTTTATCTAATCAGGATGGCTCCCACTGCTTTTTATCAAATCTTCCTTCAAACCCTAAAAGAAAAGACTAGCCGGGATTAATTACACGCTACAAGTTCGCCAATCTTTCAGCCAGGCCAGTATCGGTACTTTGAGGGAGGTCCCCCGTGCTTTCGCACGAACCTAATTAATGTAAACCTCATTTTCCCAGAGGCGTAACCTCGTTGACACCTTTCTAGACACCTACTTGATCGGCTAATTGTAATGTGTAAAACTCTCCCAGGAGTAACAATTACTCGCAGCGGGTATCGGGATCCAACTATCTCATAGAAGGTATGCAATCTCATTGCAAATTTCAACACTTGAAATTCCCGATAATTTTGCCCCTAGCGTCCTATGACCTTGACGCAGGCCAACAAACCATAGTGCGCTAGTCAAGTTCAACCCGTCATTTCCTGATTGAATTAAAACCACCCACACGACCCTTGACGCAGGCCAACAAAGTCGCACGACTACCCTAATCCAATCTGCATCATATGCATAAGCAGATAAATACTAGTTAGCTACCGCACACTACGCCTTGACGCAGGCCAACAAACGTAGCACGAATACTAACTAGCACTTATCTGAAATGACGGAGGGCTACGACAGGTTTTTCTGAAAACCTATTGCGTAATGAACTTGATATCGTTGTAGAATCAAATGATTTTAAAATGGAGTGCTTTTGAGGCTTTTCTAGTTTTGCTAAAGGAGTCACTCCCGGTAAAGGGATCATCGGTCCTTTCCTCGTCGAATGAGGTGCGGGATATATCATATATATCACTGTGCAAAGCAAAAACTCTTAAAAGCAATCAAAAGACAAACCGAGTGTGTAGCATCTGCCAGTTATTGCTAAAGGAGTCACTCCCGGTGAAGGGATCTCGGTCCTTTCCTCATCGAATAAGGTGCAGGATATATCACATATACCTCTGTGCAAAGCAAGAACTGTAGCTACCTGTTTTATTTTGAAATTCAATTCTACATCATCTTAGGTTTCTTTTATTTCATTATTCACATTAATGAAGTCCCATCATTTAAGTACCTAAACATCACAGATAAATACGACGTACACTTATGCCATCTGCATTCGCCTCGATGTCCCCTCGTGCACCGTTAGGTTAGGTAACTAACGGCAGAGCGGGGCAGGGCTAGCGCGGGTGTAAAACATAAGTAACGCCTATATAATATATCATATATACTATATAAAGTATCCATCACAGAACATATCACATGATCACATCACAGATATCGCAGCAGAAGAATCATATGAAATATTGGATAATACTAGGACGTCCGTGTTTTCAATACGAGCCAGTATAAAACACGGATTCCACGGTCGTGATGAATAGCCAAACCCACACCCCTAGACCCCTACGAGAGCGGTAAGCAACCCTACCAATTCTAGAGTTAGGAGACCCGGACTCGACTCCTCGAGTTGGTCTCCCACTGGACCCTAAAACCCGGTTACTTGTGCTCCCCTCCTTGGGTCTATCCTAGTGCGGAAAAGTAAATAATATCCAAAGGGTGACATCTTCCGCAACCTGGAAGTGCCCCAATAAAAGAATATTACATACAAGTTTTTACATGAATGAAAATGAAAAACACTCATCTCACATAAAAAACCCCGGCTATTCAAACACGACGATCCAATATAACATATCCAGCAACACATAACATCACATGTCATCAACGTAAGTAAATATGCGCATCCCAATTGTCGTTGACATATAGCAACGAAACCGGCGATATCACATATTACACTTACGGTCACAGAAAAGAAAGTGTAAAACTACAACAGTTGGAATCCGCAACCTGCATAGACATCGCATGCCTAATCAAATGAATTCCTTAGACATCGCATGCCTAACAATTATAAACCCCGCATTTTAGTCTCATTATCGAAAACTCTTTTCAATATCAAGTCGAGCAATTCAACAAGATTCCCGACATCCCGATCGAATGCTCGTCGAAAACTTCAGTAGGCGGCCGCACCCCCGATACCGTCGACGAAGTGCACCAAGGCGGAACACCGCTGCCGCGAGCACCCGAACGGATGCTTTCGGCGACGGGGTTCTCCTACAGTCACTTGGTCGGGGCTATGGGGCGAGGCTGTCTATTAAGTTTACCCGGCGAGTATCCGCGTACGCTATGTGATTGCGACGGACTTTTGATCATATCAAAATTCCCTGGCAACCGATCAAGTGAGACTAAACTGCTATGTTTATAACATTCAAATCAGTTATCTCATAACTACTTGTGAATTCCAATTATTGTATCACATTCCAGATAATCAGAAAATGTTAAACTTTCCGATCGAACATTCAAACACCCAAGTTTTCCCGATACAGATCAACACATGAAACAAGTCTAAAAACATTCAGTTCGTGCCTCAGTACCAACGGTCCAGCCGTAGAAGGGTCAAGCCAACACCTCACATGTGGCACGCCGTACTGCGCCAAACCCGAAGGTTCAAAGGGCAGTTCAAGACGGTCACATAATCGAGTTAAGGTTTGTAGTCTTCTAGAGGGACCATCGCGTTACTTGCACTACTTAGAACGTCTTTAAACCACGGAAAAATCCAACACTTGGAAATTTCCCGACAGGGGAAAAAGTGGGTATTTATATCCGGTCGAACTTTTTAACATATTCTAAAAATACCCGGAAAGCCACATAGACAAAGTTTGACAATCCGATCGAATAAACGAATCCCCAAAACAACCCCAGAAAATTCAACTCTTGAATAATATTTAAAAATACCCAGAGAACTCAGCACTGAATAAAGGAAGTTACTGTGCAAAATTTGGTGGGTGACGTCATCATACGGCCGCGGAACCGCCGCAGAAGCCAGGCTTCTGCCGCGGTTCCGCCGCACTTTGGAGGAATCATGGGCACGTGTTGCACAGTAATTCTTAGGATTCCCTGCTGATTTTTCTGCATATTTTTAATTTCGAAAAACTCCAGATTTTGGAAAAAGTCCAGAGAGCATGTTTGTGTTAGGGTTTCGGGTTCGTTCGGGTTTCAAACTTCATCTAGACTTCGCCTAAGGCTCTAGCTAGGCTCTGATACCACTGTAGGGTTCCTAGGCACTCTCAAGAGGTCTCACAAGGCATCAACCATGCCAATTTCAAAAAATACAAGTGCCGAGAAACCCTAATACGGATCGTTAACTAGATATATAGGCGAACACATGCAACTAGTTAACAATTTAACTAAAAGAATGGAAATACAACCTTTGTAGATCCGGTTCTCCACCTCCATAGCTCCGCAATGAATTCTCCTCGCTGTCCAAATAGAAACCCGGGCTCTAGCGTCGGCTTCATCGGAGAAATGGGCGGGCAAGGTCGTCGGCTTCGTGCCGAAGATGATCTACGTCGAGGCATCACAAGATCAAGCTCCCACTTCACCAAGTCATGAAACTTGTGAAGAAAACACACTCTACTACTTGGCAAGAGGTAGAGGATGAAGAAATAGGAAGTGGGTAGACTTTAGAATTGGATTTCTCACTTGATTCCATCACTTGCCATTGATGAGGCAAGCTTTTCTTTCTTGTGAAGAAGAAGAAGAAAAAGAAAGAATATGATAAAGTGTTCTTAAAATAATTGAAAAGAATTGATTCTTATCATATTCTAACCCTAGTTAAGTGTAGAGAATAGACCATGGTTAGAAATGATGGTTAGGGTTAAGCAAGAGATAAGAATGGTGGACTAGGTCAAAGCTTCATGAAGCTTCAACAAAACTACAAATAAAGCCACCATTCTTTTCTAATCTTTTCCAGAATGAATAAACAAATAAATAAATGAATAAATAAGCAAAACCCTAATCATCAATTTAACCATGGTTTAGTTCTTTACACTTAACCAAATAAGCATGTATCATCAAACATGATACAATCATGTGCACAAAAGTATATCACATATACAACTTGCACAATTCAAGTGAGAAAATCCATTTAAAGTGAACCAATACTAGTTAATGCAAAGTAATATATCAAATATATAATTATACATTAAATCATTAAATCAACACTTGATTTAACGATCCGGTCATATCGCATATAACCAACTAGTATCCTATGTATCGGCTTACCGAATCAATCCTTGATTCGATAACTAGGTTATATCGCATACAACCTTTCGATACATTGATCGCGAGAATGGAATACGGTATCACATACACGCATTATTCTCAGTCCCGCACATATCTCATATGCGCTCCTATTTCGTTTCGCTTGAGCCAGGAAACCTCTGTGTAGGACTCTAAAGACTCGTCAATACGCCGGCAGCAGGTGATAATCATATCAAACACCCACAAGCCGCAAGCGGTCTGCTAAACGTAACGGCCACCCGGGTATTGAGCGATCAGAAGATCGACGAGCAATCCCGCTCACACTCCTGTGAATCCAACCAGTAACACTTACCGTACAGTCCGGTCTCGTCGTCTGATATGTCGCATATCTCGCCTAAGGGTGGTAAACGTCAGACCCCAATAGCTTGATAAGTCGTGTCGATATGAGGTCTATAACAGTTCGAGAAACTACTGGTAACACTTACCAGTAAATCTCAGCAACCCTGGCCAGGGATTTCCGGTTATAGCCAATCGAACACAGCGCAACATCAACCCCCTATACCGGGAGAGACGAATCCCCTCCTATCGCTCATTGCTTCCATGTGATTCGGGACTGTACCCAAAAGCCACCGTTTTGCATGCCCTCTTGGACGTGGTAAGGTGGAAATCAAAGCACAGTGGGAACCACACAAGACTCTATGACGATCTCGGGTCAACAGACTACTCTGTACCAGTGTCACCAGAGAACTGCCATCTGACGTAAGGTATAATACCATCTGGGAGTTCTCGGCGAGTCCGTCCAATGTACCCAGTCTCCACTGAGCACCCGTATATCATCTCTGATGTCAAACACCAATGGATATGGGATCATCCATCGCCCATCTGTATGGGTCGAGAAGGTATACGCTAGTCTACTCTGGTATATCGATGCCCCGTCTCGATAAACCCACGACTAGGGACTTTGAAGGATGTACTTATAGACTACCATGTCCCCACTAGTATGATCCGCATCACAGTCCAGGTAGTCAAGTACACATCCTAAGGGCTTTACCAACATGTAACAGAGAGACAATCAGTCTACACGTTAAGGTAAAGATCAACCAGATAGCATACTATCATGTCGAGCAAGAAAGTCCTCCCTATATATGTCCAAGCATCCACTACAATATACATCCTATGTATAGTAATGGCCTCTAGGGCATACATATAACTAACAGATATCGCGCTGTGTCAGAGAGCCATTACGCAAAGTCCCTGGCCAGGGCAAGCGAGATTTGCTGGTAGGTTCCAGTAGTTTCTCAGGGTGTAATGGGCTTCGCTCCGACACGACTTATACAGCTATTAGGGGACTGACGCTTGCCGCCCCCCTAGGCCCGATATGCGATAGTCTTAGATGAACAGACCGGACTATACGGAGATTGTCACATCAGACTCAGTAGGAGTTCGGATTGGTTTCCTCATCGGCCTTCTTATCGATATCTACCTGGGGACCGTTACGTACTGCTAGTGCCGCTTGCGGTCTGTGGTTAAACCCACTGCCAGCGTAGTAGTCGAGCCTCTAGAGTCCAACGCAGAGAGTTTCCCTACTCCAGGAGAAACGATATAGAGGTCGTATGGTTTTACGACAAGGGTTCGGACGCATACGTGTGTTTTCGCACGTACGACTTTCGGACAGTTTTTACTAGTCGGCTTTGGTTTAAGCCAGTTACTAGTATCCGGTTATTAGATTTATACAGTCTAAAGTTTTTCCGTGTTTTCACGGATAGGAGGGGCGTTCTCGTAATTGCGCGAGAAGCTTCTAGAAGATGGTGACTAAGGAGGTTTAGGTGGCATATATATTGAATGAGATTAGTGAGTCATATGGATGGTTCATCCATGTCATTAATGCTTCATAATTGCTTAATGACTCATGGAGATGAATCACCACAAGATATTTATCAAGCATGGTTGTAAATCATTTTCTTTTCTTTTCTTGATAAATAAAATTGCTTGATATATATTATGATAACTCATTTTCTCTTCTCATTATTATGTTCATCTTCTCTCTCCTCAAGCTCTCTCTCTTCAAACCCTAATCCTCCCCTCTCATGTGTTGAGTACAAGGATTAGTTAGACTACTTAATCCATAACCATACTCTATTTCATCTAGGTACTTTGATTAGCACTTAAAGATACCTAGTTGCCTCAAGTTTAGAGGCAAAGCTTGGAGTTTAGCTCTCGTGGTGGATCGTCTACTACTTGGAGAAGGCCGAGGAGGAGGTGGAGTTCGTAAAGACGAAGGACACGGTTCTTTAGGTATAATCCCTTTACATAGTAGTTGTTAACAACTATGTTTGATGTTAGTTATCGTTTAGCTTCGATTCGTGCGGTTAGTCGATGTTTAGCATATAAACAAGATCGTTTTTCATATTTCCGCCTCCCCGCAAGTCGTGGGGTGTTGTACATCGACTTACAGTGGTATCAGAGCCTCGCTAAACAATAAATAACTCACTTGCAAAATTGTATGAATTTCGAACGGAAAAAACGAAACCGGAAAACCCCGATATCATAAGTTTCTGTCGATTTTTAAATGAAGTCCAAAAATTTTTCAGGGATGTTCAGAAAGCTCTAAATGACAGTAGTAGAACACCCAAGAAAATTGGGCCCATGAATCGGCTAAAGCGCCGCGGAACCGCGGCGGATCCCACCGATCCGCCGCGCTTCCGCCGCCGAGTTGCCGATTCATGAACCCAATTTTCCTGTGTTGGTTCTCTGTGATATTTGGTATTTTCTGGAATTTTTTATTTTTGCTCAGGTTTCAGATTCACAGAGAAGTATTGGAGCAAAATTAAATGTGTTTAATCGATCGAAATTATACGGTATTTGCTTGTTGGATTATATCTGTGTTTGTATAATGTGTTCGTAAACCTCCCATAACTGCTAGTATGTCGGTTGGCAGGGGGTTGCACATTTCTGTAATGCATTTTACTGTTTGTGGATATGAACTGTGTTGGACTGTTGTGATGTATAGCCGGGGTTATGTGATGGGTTATTATTTAATTCATTTGATGTAAATGTAATTTGTTGTAATATTATTTTGCGGGGCACATCCAGGTTGCGGTTGTAGCCACCGTTGTATTATTTCATTTTACTGTTTTTGCTCTTAGGACAGACCCAAGGTGGGGTGCACAAACTGCCGGGCGGGTAGTTTGCCGTACCCGTTGGGGTCTTGGGTGGGGTAATGACTATTCATCACAACTGTGTAATCCGTCTTTTGTTGCAGGCTCAAAACAAACACGGATTGCTTGCAAATCCAATAAAGTTCATCTGTGATCTGGAATGAATATTATTGCGTCCGACGAATGTAAAATATCTATATATATGATAGCTATTTAGACGTCACTTATGTTTTACACCCGCGCTAGCCCAGCCCCCGCTCTGTCGTTAGTTAAGTAACCTAACGGGTGATGACGGGACCCCGTGGCGAATGCGGATGGCATAAGAGGACGTTGTATTTTCGTTGTTTTCTGCAATGATAGGTTAATGATGGGACGCATTATTTATAATGCAAAGAAAATAAACCAAAAGTTTAATCGTTGGAACAATTTAAAAGAAACCACTCGGTTAATTTTAAAACCAGATATTTTTAAATGCGGAGCTTTAACCACTCCTTTTAAAAAGCTATCAGGTTCCTTCGGTTATATCAAGTTCACTACGTTCACGGTTTCGCCAAAACCATTCGTAGCCCTCCGTCATTTCATCTGGGTATTCAGTAGTATTCAAGCTATGTATTTTGACCAACGCCAAGGCATAGTGTTTGGTAGCTACTGGGTATTCATTTGTTGCATAGATAGATGAGTTAGTTTGGGACAGTCGTATGATCATTTTGGCCAACGTCAAGGATATGTACGGATGGGTTCAAATTAACAAGATAATGATGGGTAGAACTTGACATGTGACTTATGATATTTTGACCAACGCCAAGGTCATAAGAGCATGGGGCAAAAATATATATCGGGAATTTCTAAAGAAACTGAAATTTACAAAGAGATGCATACCATTTGGAGTTTGATGAATGTTGGTAGGATTCCTTCAACATTATCATACAATGATATTTGGATCCCGATCCTACTGTGAGTATATGCTACTTATCAGGAGATTCGTCACTTAACGATCAATGCTATAAACCAAGTAGGTGTCAAGAAAGGTGTCAGCGGGGTTACGCCCCCAGAGAAAAGAGGTTATTTAATTAAGGAACTTCGCGAAAGCGTTGGAAAACCTCCCTCGAAGTATCGACACTAGCCTGGCTGAACGGTTAAGCAAGAATTGTACAGTGAGAATAGTCCTGGCTAATTCTTCTTTTATGGTTTGAAGAAGGATTCGAGAAATAGTGGGAGCCATCCAATTTAGATAAACTAAAAACCACTCTAAACTTGCAAGAGCATCATGCTAAAGAGTTTTCTTCTCTCTCTCCTAATTGCAGCGACCCTGAAAATGACTGGACTTAAGTTACTTTTAGAGAAAAATATACTGACAGGGCCAAACTATAAAGATTGGCTGCGGAATGTCAAAATGGCTTTGACCTATGACAAATTGGGGTACGTCCTCACCGCTACGGCACCTGCTGTCCCTGGTCCCAAATCCAGTAATGCGGATAAGGAAATCCGCAAAACCTGGGATTTAGATTGCGCGAAAGCCAAGTGCATCGTGCTTGCCTCGATGAACAATGAACATCAGAGGAGGCACGAGGATATGGAACTAGATGGCATATTTCTCCATACAAAGGAACTTTATGGAGAGCAATCTCGTATAGCAAGATACGAGACCTCTAAGAACTTGTTTCGAGCGAGGTTGGCAGTCGGGTCATCGGTAGGAGAACATGTCCTAAAGATGATCGGCTATATAGAAGAGCTCGCAGACCTTAGGACGACTTTGGATAATGAGCTCTATACAGACCTTATTCTCCAGTCCCTTCCTCACACCTACGCCCAGTTTATCCTGAACTTCAACATTCAAAGAAAAGAAGTTGAACTTCCGGAACTCCTGAACATGTTAAGGAGTGCAGAGGGCACCTTGCAGAAGACAAGGGAAACACCCGCTATGTTTGTTGGCGGTGCATCTTCTTCCGGGTCCAAGGCTAGGGCCAAAGGAAGGAAGAAGAAGGACGCCACCAAACCTAGAGGAGGTGTTAATAAGGTGGGAGGGAAGGGAAAGAAAAAGTTTGCGGTACCGGTAGTAGGCCAGGATGAGTGCTTCCATTGTCACAGGAAAGGGCACTGGAAAAAGGATTGCAAGGCGTGGAACGCCAAGAACCAGGAAACGAAGCAAGCTGTGGCTTCGACTTCAGGTGTGTTTGTAATTGAGAATTGTCTGTCAATCAACTCTACTTCCTGGGTATTGGATACCGGATCAGGATCTCATATTTGCAATTCATTGCAGGCACTGAGAAACCGTAGAGTGCTGAAGGAAGGTGATATAACCCTAAAGGTTGCTAACGGAGCTAGCGTGGGAGCTGCGTCCGTCGGGGATTATCACTTAGGATTGACGAGTGGACACATTTTGGTTTTACATAACTGTTTTTTTGTACCAAGCTTAACGTGTAATATCATATCAGTTTCCTTGTTATCAAATAAAGGTTATGATTTCACGTTAGTAAGAGATGTTGTTAACATCCACCTTAATCATGGTTTGATTGGGTCCGGTACACTAAATAACGGTACATATGTTTTAAACCAACTCCAAATTTTCAATGTCCAGAACACACTAAAAAGAAAGTCTCCAGATTTAAATAAAGCTTTCTTATGGCATTGTAGACTGGGTCACATCAATGAGAGAAGGTTGACTAAGTTGCATAGAGAAGGATATTTGGACTCGTTCGAATATCAAACTTATGACACTTGTCAATCTTGTCTCAAAGGAAAGATGACAAAGACTCCATTTACTGGACATGGAGTAAGAGCGAGGGAGCTCTTAGGACTCATACACAGCGATGTATGTGGTCCAATGTCTACGCATGCAAGAGGTGGTTTTTCCTATTTCATTACTTTCACGGATGATTACTCAAGATACGGATTCATTTATCTGATGAAACATAAATCCGAGGCTTTTGAGAAATTCCAAGAGTATAAGAATGAAGTAGAAAACCAAACCGGCAAAAGTATCAAAACACTTAGATCTGATCGAGGTGGTGAATACTTGAGTGCCGAGTTCCTAGGTTACCTAAAAGAGAAAGGAATTCTCACTCAGCTTACTCCTCCATACACTCCACAGCATAATGGTGTATCGGAGAGACGGAATCGAACCCTATTGGATATGGTACGATCCATGATGAGTAATGCTGAATTACCGCGATCTTTCTGGGGTTATGCGCTAGAATCAGCGGCATATCTTTTGAACACGGTTCCTACCAAGACTGTGCCTACCACGCCATATCAGATGTGGAGTGGGAAGAAACCCTATCTTCAGTATCTGAAAATATGGGATGTCCAGCTTTTGTTAAAAAGCAGCATGTGGACAAGCTCGAGGCACGATCAGTAAAGTGTAAGTTTGTGGGATATCCAAAGAATTCCAAGAGGTATCTATTCTATTACGCAGAGGAACAAAAGGTGTTTGTTTCTCATAATGCCCATTTTCTAGAATATCAGTTTTTAGAAAAGGAAATAAGTGGGAGCGAAATAGAACTGGAAGAAATTCCAGAACCACAAACTGCTACTGAAAGTTTGGTAGAACCGGTAGTTCAAGAAGAACAGGACATTCCCGCACCCCTCCGCAGGAGTAATAGGCCGTCTCATCCGCCTGAGAGATACTACGGTTTTCTCATAGATGGGGATAGAGAGGATTGCATCATAGATGATGATGAACCTACTGACTTCCAGCAGGCCATCCAGAGCGGCGACTCGGTACGATGGCTAGATGCAATGCGGACCGAAATGGAGTCCATGTACACCAACAAAGTATGGACTTTGGACTTTGCTCCAGATGGGGTCAAACCCATAGGATGCAAATGGATCTTCAAGAAAAAGATTGGTGTAGATGGACAGGTGGAAACCTATAAGGCTAGACTTGTTGCAAAGGGTTTTCGTCAAAGACCTGGTTTGGATTATGACGAAACTTTTTCTCCAGTGGCTATGCTCAAATCCATTCGGGTCCTTCTTGCTATTGCTGCCTTCCATGATTATGAAATCTGGCAGATGGACGTAAAGACGGCTTTTCTGAATGGAAATTTAGAAGAGTGCGTCTATATGGATAAGCCAGAGGGTTTTAATCAGAGTGGGAGCAGCGGGAAAGTATGCAAGCTGCTTAAGTCCATTTATGGACTAAAGCAGGCATCGCGGAGTTGGAACATCTGTTTTGATGAGACAGTCAAAGAATATGACTTTATCAAAAATCCAGATGAACCGTGTATATATAGTAAAGTTGTAGCCAGAAGTGTCGTATTCCTCGTCTTGTACGTGGATGACATTCTATTGATAGGAAATGACATTCCTATGCTACAATCTGTTAAAGGATTCTTGTCACACAGGTTCTCCATGAAAGACCTGGGTGATGCCTCTTACATTCTGGGGATCCGGATCTATCGTGATAGATCCAAGAGGATGTTGGGACTTTCACAGTCCAGGTATATCAACACTGTACTGAAAAGATTCAGTATGGAAGATTCTAAGCGCGGTAATCTACCGGCTTGTCACGGAATCACCCTCTCCAAAGAGATGTCTCCCAAGACTGATTTGGAAAGGGAACGCATGTCTATAATACCCTACGCTTCTGCAGTAGGCTCTATAATGTATGCGATGTTGTGCACCAGACCAGATGTAGCTTACGCACTAAGCGTGGTAAGCCGGTATCAGTCAGACCCAGGGGAGAAGCACTGGATAGCAGTAAAGAACATTCTCAAGTACCTGAGAAGGACTAAGGAGATGTTCTTGGTTTACGGCGGAAAAGACCTCAGGTTGGAGGCCTTTGCTGATTCCGGCTTCCAGAGTGATAAGGACGATTCCAAGTCCATGTCGGGTTATGTCTTTACCCTCAATGGAGGGGCGGTGTGCTGGAAGAGCTCCAAGCAGGACACCGTTTCTGACTCGACGATGGAAGCGGAGTATATAGCTGCTTGCGATGCCGCAAAAGAAGCAGTCTGGATGAAGAAGTTCCTAACAGAACTTCAGGTGGTTCCTACCATAGTTGATCCAATACCTCTGTATTGCGACAACAACGGAGCTATAGCTTTAGCGAAGGAACCAAGGTCCCATCAGAAGTCCAGACACATCTTAAGGCGGTATCACCTGATCAGGGAGATCATTGATCGTCGGGAGATCGAGGTTCGGAGAGTTGCTTCTAAAGAGAACATTGCTGATCCATTCACAAAGGCCCTACCTCAGATTCAGTTCGAGAGGCTACTCGAGATCATCGGTCTTCGATATGCCAGTACATGGCCCTAGTGCAAGTGGGAGATTGTTAGTGTATATGCCCTAGGGGCCATTATTGTATCATACTAGTTTGTATATTACTTAATAGAAGCTTGGGATATTCACATGTATATAACAGTCTTGCTAAACATGGTAGTATGCTACTTGGTTTTTCTATCTTAATATGTGAGTATACGTATTGATAGAGCTCTTAGGATCTTGCTTGACTACCAGCGTTGTGATGGCAGTCATACTAGTGGGGGCTGGGTAGTCTACAAGCACATCCTTATTCAGGTCCCTAGTCGTTGGATTATCGAGACAGGGCATCGATACTCCAGAGTAGACTAGTGTGTACGCTTCTCATCCCAGTTAGGGAGATGGTCTATCCACCAGCCGTCAGTACGTCGTACTGGAGATAGTATGCAGATGCTCGTTAGGTTACGGGTACACCGGACAGGACTCACAGGGAACTGTTGGTTGGTTTTATACCAGTCGTCAGTGAACAGTTCCCAGGTGACATGAGTACAGCATAGTCCGCAGACTTGACACTGCTACTTCGCCTCGAGTGTGTCCCACTGTTCTTAGATTGCTACCCTACCACGGCTCAAAGGAGTCGTGCAAACAGGTAGCAGTTAGGTGCAGTCCCGAGCACTTGGAGGAAGTGGCTGTTAGACAGGATTCGTCTCTCCCGGTATTGGGGGTTGATATCGCGCTGTGTCAGAGAGCAATTACGCAAAGTCCCTGGCCAGGGCAAGCGAGATTTGCTGGTAGGTTCCAGTAGTTTCTCAGGGTGTAATGGGCTTCGCTCCGACACGACTTATACAGCTATTAGGGGACTGACGCTTGCCGCCCCTAGGCCCGATATGCGATAGTCTTAGACGAACGGACCGGACTGTACGGAGATTGTCACATCAGACTCAGTAGGAGTTCGGATGGGTTTCCTCATCGGCCTTCTTATCGACATCTACCTGGGGACCGTTACGTACAGCTAGTGCCGCTTGCGGTCTGTGGTTAAACCCACTGCCAGCGTAGTAGTCGAGTCTCTAGAGTCCCACGCAGAGAGTTTCCCTACTCCAGGCGAAACGATATAAAGGTCGTATGGTTTTACGACAAGGGTTCGGACGCATACGTGTGTTTTCGCACGTATGACTTTCGGACAGTTTTTACTAGTCGGCTTTGGTTTAAGCCAGTTACTAGTATCCAGTTATTGGATTTATACAGTCTAAAGTTTTTCCGTGTTTTCACGGATAGGAGGGGCGTTCTCGTAATTGCGCGAGAAGCTTCTAGAAGATGGTGACTAAGGAGGTTTAGGTGGCATATACATTGAATGAGATTAGTGAGTCATATGGATGATTCATCCATGTCATTAATGCTTCATAATTGCTTAATGACTCATGGAGATGAATCACCACAAGATATTTATCAAGCATGGTTGTAAATCATTTTCTTTTCTTTTCTTGATAAATAAAATTGCTTGATATATATTATGATAACTCATTTTCTCTTCTCATTATTATGTTCATCTTCTCTCTCCTCAAGCTCTCTCTCTTCAAACCCTAATCCTCCCCTCTCATGTGTTGAGTACAAGGATTAGTTAGACTACTTAATCCATAACCATACTCTATTTCATCTAGGTACTTTGATTAGCACTTAAAGATACCTAGTTGCCTCAAGTTTAGAGGCAAAGCTTGGAGTTTAGCTCTCGTGGTGGATCGTCTACTACTTGGAAAAGGTCGAGGAGGAGGTGGAGTTCGTAAAGACGAAGGACACGGTTCTTTAGGTATAATCCCTTTACATAGTAGTTGTTAACAACTATGTTTGATGTTAGTTATCGTTTAGCTTCGATTCATGCGGTTAGTCGATGTTTAGCATATAAACAAGATCGTTTTTCATATTTCCGCCTCCCCGCAAATCGTGGGGTGTTGTACATCGAATTACAAGGATTACTCCACGGTGGAGTGCACGGATAGCCGGGTTCTAGAAGGCAACAAGCCCGCATCTCATGGCGTTGAGACGTAGGGGGCTTCGTTCTAGAATTGGCGGGTTATTCGCCGCACTCGTAGGGGGTATAGTTTGACTCACGGAGGGGCGCCCAAGTTACCAGATTCCGTGAAGTGCTCGGTGGCCCATTAATTTTGTTGAAGGGGGCTGCCTCACTTCTGGGATTGGCGAGTAACTTGCCGCGCTCATAGGGGTCCAGGTTTTCATTGCACATGCAATCCACACGACCGGGAACGTCGGGTTTTATGTGCGGCTCAAATGAAACCCGGGGCTCTAAAATTATCCACCATTCTATATTGTTGGCTGAGATTCTGTGATGTTGATTATTATCATGCCTGAGACGAATGTTGTATATACTTATATATATACTAGTTGATGTTGTATATGTTTTGCACCCGCGCTAGTCCAGCCCCCACTCTGTCGTTAGTTAAGTAACCTAACGGGTGATGATGGGGCCCAGTTGCGAATGCGGATGGTATATACGTACATTTTATTTTCTTTCTTTTCTGGTGTGATAGGTTAATTAATGGGACCGTATTAATTTTGATTAATGCAAGAAAATAAACCTAAAAGACGTTGTTGGAACAAATTTCAAAAAACTATAGTTATATTCTTTCGCTTTGTATGGTGGTATTCAGTCATGAATATCCAGCACCTCATTCTATGAGGCAAGAGCCGAGATCCCTTCACCGGGAGTGACCTCTTGAGCTAAAGTCTATACTATAGATTACTCGGTTTTTCCAAAAACCAGAAATTTTCAAAAAGGCGGAGCTTAAACCACTCCTTTTCAAAATTGCTCAGGTTCCTTCAACGATATCAAGTTCATTACGTTAACGGGTTTTTCGACAAAAACCCAGCCATAACCCTTCGTCATTTCTTATAAGTTATACTTAGTATTCGTGCTGCGTTTGTTGACTGTGTCAAGGTGCAGTGAATGGTAGCTGAGTATTGCTTATTTGTAGCATACAATACGATTGGTTAGGACAGTCGTGTAACCTTGTTGACTGTGTCAAGGGTTATGCGGTTGGGTTTAAATACAATCAAGATAATGACGGGTTGAACTTGACTAAGACTTTTTGATTTGTTGACTGTGTCAAGGTCACTTCGGTCCTAGGGGCAAAAACCACATCGGGAGTTCCAAATATACAGGAAACTTGCAGATTTAGCATACCTTCTGAAGTGTAGTGACTAGAGTGGATTCCATCTAGGTCATTACACAACGATAGTTGGATCGCGATCCCACTAATGAGTTGGATTACTCTCGGGAGATTATTTCACTTAAAAATCAATCCTATAAACCAAGTAGGTGTCTAAAACGGTGTTAGCGGGCCTACACCTTCAGGGAAAAGAGGTTATATAATTAAGGAAGTTCGCGAAAGCGTTGGAAAACCTCCCTTGAAGTACCAACACTAGCATGGCTGAAAGGTTAAGTAAGTATTGTGACGTGCGATTAATCCTGACTAGTTCTTCTTTTAAGGTTTGAAGAAGAATTCGAGGAAACAGTGGGAGCCATCCTGGTTAGGTAAATTAATAACCAATCTAATCTTGCAAGAGCCCACGCTGAGTGTTTCTTTTCTCTCTCTCCACGTAGCAACCATTTCACGCCCGAAATGTATTACTTGACCGATCCGAATTCTTATTCGGGGGTGGGGAACGTCGGTTTAGCTCTAACTTATAATGGCGATCGTAAGTATGAGCAGGGGAAAGAGGATAGTCTGGATTCCAAGGAGACCCCATTGAAGAAGAAGCATGCTAATGCATCTACTTCAGGTGTTCTTGTAATTGAGAACTGCTTTTCGGTCAGTCCTACCTCCTTGGTACTAGATATTGGATCAGGATCTCATATCTGTAATTTATTGCAGGGACTGAGAAAAAGTAGGATCGTTGGACCTGGTGATATGTCCCTCGGGGTAGGGAACGGAGCACAAGTTAATGCTGCAGCCGTCGGTGAATATCACCTAGTGTTGCCAAATGGCAATACTTTGATTTTGAACAATTGCTACTATGTACCTTTCATGGTTTGCAACATCATATCAGTTTCTTTACTTGATAAAGATGGATATAACTTTGTTCTTGATAGAAATATCATGAACATTTACTTTGATAAGGTACTGGTTGTAGAAGGTACACTGTGTAATGGTATCTTTGTTCTAAATCATAATACAGTTCTCAATGTACAAAACACACGCAAGAGGAAGAGTTCAGATACGAACGAATCCTACTTGTGGCATTGTAGACTTGGTCATATTAGATTGAAAAGACTAAGTAAGTTACATAAAGATGGACTCTTGAATACGTTCGAATTTTCATTTTATGAAACTTGTCAGTCTTGTCTCAAGGGAAAGATGAACAAATCTCCGTTCACCGGACATGGAGAAAGAGCAGCAGAGCTCTTGGGACTCATACACAGTGATGTGTGTGGTCCGATGTCTATACATGCAAGGGAAGGGTTCTCGTACTTCATCACATTCACTGACGATCTCTCTAGATTCCGATATGTGTATCTTATGAAACAAAAATCTAAAGCTTTTGAGAAATTCAAAGAATTTAGAAACGAAGTAGAGAACCAGGTTGGCAAAAGTATAAAGATCCTCCGATTAGATACAGGAGGGGAGTACTTAAGCACGGAATTCCTAGAATACCTAAAAGAGAATGGAATTTTCTCTCAGCTTACTCCTCCGTATACACCACAGCACAAAGGTGTATCGGAGCGGAGGAATCGTACCCTATTGGATATGGTTCGCTCCATGATGAGTAATGCTGAGTTACCTCTTTCATTCTGGGGATATGCACTTTAAACAGCAGCACATCTTTTGAATCAAGTTCCATCCAAATCCGTGCCTAATACTCCGTTTGAAATATGGAGTGGTAAGAGTTTGTATCTTAAACTTATTAAGATTTGGGGTTACCCAGCTTATGTCAAAAAGCAGAACCCAGACAAACTTGAGGCACAGTCAGTTTTGTATAAGTTTGTGGGATACCCAAAAGATTATAATGGGTATCTATTCTACCATGCAGAGGAACAGATGATTATTGTTTCTAGGAACGCCACATTTTTGGAAAAGGAATTTCTTGTTAAAAATATTGGTGGCAGCACGGTAGAACTGGATGAAATTCCAGAGACACGAACTATAACTGAAGATTTGGTGGAACCGCTAGATTCAGTTATACCCGACGAACCTCAGCCACTCCGCAAATCTGGTAGGATTTCTCATCCGCCCGAGAGATACTACGGTTTTCTCATAGACGAGGATCGAAAGAATTGCATCTTGGAAGAAGATGACCCGACCAGTTTCAGGCAGGCCATTATCAGTAGGGACTCTGATAAGTGGTTGGATGCTATGCGATCCGAAATGGAGTCCATATACACCAATAAAGTGTGGACCTTGGATATTGCTCCACCTGGGATAAAACCCGTTGGACGCAAATAGATCTACAAAAGGAAACTTAGTGTAGATGGGCAGGTAGAAACCTATATGGCTAGACTCGTTGCAAAAGGTTTTCGTCAAAGACCTGGTGTGGACTATGACGAAAAATTTTCTCCAGTGGCTATGCTCAAATCCATTCGGATCCTACTTGCCATTGCTGCCTTCCATGACTATGAGATCTGGCAGATGGACGTAAAAACGTCTTTTCTAAACGGCAGTTTGGAAGAGTGCGTTTATATGGATCAGCCAGAAAGTTTTGTAGACAGTGGGAGCAGCGGGAAGGTGTGAAAGTTGCTCAAATCCATTTATGGATTAAAGCAGGTATCGCGGAGCTGGAACATCTGTTTTGATGAAACAGTCAAGGAATTTGACTTCATCAAGAACGAGGATGAGCTTTGTATTTATAAGAAGATTGTAGGACGAACTGTCTTATTCCTAGTCTTGTACGTGGACGACATTCTTTTGATAAGAAATGACATTCTTATACTACAATCGGTCAAGCTATTCTTGTCACAACGGTTCTCCATGAAAGACCTGGGTGATGCCTCGTGCATTCTGAGGATCAAGATCTATATAGATAGATCCAAGGGATTACTGGGACTTTCGCAGTCCAGGTACATAGAGACCGTACTAAATAGATTTAGTATGGAAGATTCCAAGCGCAGTAATATACCCTTATTGCACGGAATCACCCTCTCCAAGAAGATGTCTCCCAAGACTGACGAGGAGAGGGTTCGCATGAGCACTATACCCTACGCTTCGGCTGTAGAATCTATAATGTATGCGATGCTATGTACAAGATCAAATGTAGCTTACGCGCTAAGCATGGTGAGCCGGTATCAGTCAGACCCAGGTGAGAACCACTGGACAGCAGTGAAGAACATTCTCAAGTACCTGAGAAGGACTAAGGAGATATTCCTGGTTTACGGTATTGGAGACCTCAGGGTCAAGTCCTTTACCGATTCAAGCTTCCAGAGTGACAAGGACGACAGCAAGTCTGTCTCGGGTTTTGTGTTTACCCTCAACGGAGGGGCGGTGTGTTGGAGGAGTTCCAAACAGGATACCGTCGCAGACTCGACGATGGAGGCTGAATACATTGCTGCAAGCGATGCCGCAAAAGAGGCGGTCTGGATGAAGAAGTTCATTAGTGAACTTCAGGTAGTTCCGTCCATTGTTGACCCAATACCTTTGTATTGCGATAACAATAGGGTTATAGATTTAGCGAAGGAACCACGGTCCCATCAGAAATCCAGGAACATCTTAAGGCGGTATCACCTGATCAGGGAGATCATTGATCGCCAGGAGATTGAGGTACGGAGAGTGGACACTAAAGATAACACAGCGGATCCATTCACAAAGGCCCTCCCTCAAGCACAGTTCGAGCGACTTTTTGAGCTATTGGGTATGCGGTATGCCATCAGCTGGCCTTAGTGCAGACGTTGGGTATGCGGTACACCAATTACTGGCCTTTAGTGCAAGTGGGAGATTGTTGGATATGTATGTCCTAGAGGCCATTATTGTATAGTACTAGTTTGTATATTACATTTTGGAAGCTTGAGATATATACATGGATTGACGACAGTCTTGCTCGATATAGTAGTATGCTACTTGGTTTGTATCTATCTTAATATGTAAGTCGATGTAGTACACCCCAGTACTTGTGGGGAGGCGGAATTTTCAAAAACGATCAAGTTTAAAGAACGAACATCGACTAACCGCTTAAATCGAAGCTAAACAACTAATAACCAAACACATAGTTATACTAAACTAAAGTGTTAAGGGATTATACCTATCGATACTAGTCCTTCGTCTTTACGATCTCCTTGTTCTCCTCGGCCTTCTCTAGGTAGTAGACGATCCACCCGAGAGCAAAACTCCAAGCTAAACCTCTCACTTGAGGTAACTAATCAACTTTGATTGCTAATCAAAGATGAAAGGATGATAAAGAGTGATGGTTATGGATTGTTTAGTCTAACTAATCCTTTGATCTCAACTCATGAGGTGTAAGGATTAGGGTTTGAAGATGAGAGCTTGAGGAGAGAGAATGTGAATGAGATAATGAGAGAAGAGAGAGAGTGTATCATAATATATCATGAAGCATTTCTTTTTAAGAAAAATGAATAAAGGAAATGAATAAGCATGCTTCATGAAATATCTAGTGGTGATTCATTAGCATGAGTCATTAAGCAATAAATGTGCATTAATGAAATGAATGAATCACCACCATGACTCACTTTCTTATCCAAAAGAAACCTCCTTAGTCACATCTTCTAGAAGCTTCTCGTACAATTACGAGAACGCCCCCCGATCCGTAAAAATACGGAAAAACTTTAGACTGTAAAAATCCAATAACCGGATACCAGTAACTGGCTTAAACCAAAGCCGACTGGTAAAAACTGTCCGAAAGTCATACGTGCGTAAACGCACGTATGCGTCCGAACCCTTTGTCGCAAAACCATGCAACCTCTATATCGTTTCGCCTGGAGTAGGAAACTCTCTGTGTGGGACTCTAGAGACTCGACTACTACGCTGGCAGTGGGTTTAACCACAGACCGTAAGCGGCACTAGCTGTACGTAACGGTCCCCAGGTAGTTGTCGATAAGAAGGCCGATGAGTAAACCCATCCGAACTCCTACTGAGTCTGATGTGACAATCTCCATACGGTCCGGTCCGTTCGTCCAAGACTATCGCATATCGGGCCTAGGGGGGCGGCAAGCGTCAGTCCCCTAATAGCGGTATAAGTCGTGTCGGAGTGAAGCCCATTACACCCTGAGAAACTACTGGAACCTACCAGCAAATCTCGCTTGCCCTGGCCAGGGATTTTGCGTAATGGCTCTCTGACACAGCACGATATCTACTCCCAATACCGGGAGGGACGAATCCTGTCTAACCGCCACTGCCTCCAAGTGCTCGGGACTGCACCCAACTGCTACCTGTTTGCACGACTCCTTTGAGCCGTGGTAGGGTAGCAATCTAAGAACAGTGGGACACACTCGAGGCGAAGTAGCAGTGTCAAGTCTGCGGACTACGCTGTACTCATGTCACCTGGGAACTGTTCACTGACGACTGGTATCAAACCAACCAACAGTTCCCTGTGAGTCCTGTCCGGTGTACCCGTAACCTAACGAGCACCTGCATACTATCTCCAGTACGACGTACTAACGGCTGTGGGACAGACCATCTCCCCAACTGGGATGAGAAGCGTACACACCAGTCTACTCCGGAGTATCGATGCTCTGTCTCGATAATCCAACGACCAGGGACCTGAATAAGGATGTGCTTGTAGACTACCCAGCCCCCACTAGTGTGACTGCCATCACAACGCTGGTAGACAAGCAAGATCCTAAGAGCTCTATCAATACGTACACTCACATATTAAGATAGAAAAACCAAGTAGCATACTACCATGTTTAGCAAGACTGTTATATACATGTGAATATCCCAAGCTTCCATTAAGTAATATACAAGCTAGTATGATACAGTAATGGCCTTCTAGGGCATAAACACTAACAATCTCCCACTTGCACTAGGGCCATGTACTGGCATATCGTAGACCAATGATCTCGAGCAGCCTCTCGAACTGAATCTGAGGAAGGGCCTTTGTGAATGGATCAGCAATGTTCTCTTCTGAAGAAACTCTCCGAACCTCGATCTCCTGACGATCAATGATCTCCCTGATCAGGTGATACCGCCTCAAGATGTGTCTGGACTTCTGATGGGACCTTGGTTCCTTCGCTAAAGCTATAGCTCCGTTGTTGTCGCAATACAGAGGTATTGGATCAACTATGGTAGGAACAACCTGAAGTTCTGTTAGGAACTTCTTCATCCAGACTGCTTCTTTAGCGGCATCGCAAGCAGCTATATACTCCGCTTCCATCGTCGAGTCAGCAACGGTGTCCTGCTTGGAGCTCCTCCAGCACACCGCCCCTCCATTGAGGGTAAAGACATAACCCGACATGGACTTGGAATCGTCCTTATCACTCTGGAAGCCGGAATCAGCAAAGGCCTCCAACCTGAGGTCTTTAGCGCCGTAAACCAAGAACATCTCCTTAGTCCTCCTCAGGTACTTGAGAATGTTCTTTACTGCTATCCAGTGTTTCTCCCCTGGGTCTGACTGATACCGGCTTACCACGCTCAGTGCGTAAGCTACATCTGGTCTGGTACACAACATCGCATACATTATAGAGCCTACCGCAGAAGCGTAGGGTATAATAGACATGCGTTCCCTTTCCAAATCAGTCTTGGGAGACATCTCTTTGGAGAGGGTGATTCCGTGACAAGCCGGTAGATTACCGCGCTTAGAATCTTCCATACTGAATCTTTTCAGTACAGTGTCGATATACCTGGACTGCGAAAGTCCCAACATCCTCTTGGATCTATCACGATAGATCCGGATCCCCAGAATGTAAGAGGCATCACCCAGGTCTTTCATGGAGAACCTGTGTGACAAGAATCCTTTGACAGATTGTAGCATAGGAATGTCATTTCCTATCAATAGAATGTCATCCACGTACAAGACGAGGAATGCGACACTTCTGGCCACAACTTTACTATATATGCACGGTTCATCTGGATTTTTGATAAAGTCATATTCTTTGACTGTCTCATCAAAACAGATGTTCCAACTCCGCGATGCCTGCTTTAGTCCATAAATAGACTTAAGCAGCTTGCATACTTTCCCGCTGCTCCCACTCTGATTGAAACCCTCTGGCTGATCCATATAGACGCTCTCTTCTAAATTTCCATTCAGAAAAGCCGTCTTTACGTCCATCTGCCAGATTTCATAATCATGGAAGGCAGCAATAGCAAGAAGGACCCGAATGGATTTGAGCATAGCCACTGGAGAAAAAGTTTCGTCATAGTCCAAACCAGGTCTTTGACGAAAACCCTTTGCAACAAGTCTAGCCTTATAGGTTTCCACCTGTCCATCTACACCAATCTTTTTCTTGAAGATCCATTTGCATCCTATGGGTTTTACCCCATCTGGAGCAAAGTCCAAAGTCCATACTTTGTTGGTGTACATGGACTCCATCTCGGTCCGCATTGCATCTAGCCATCGTACCGAGTCGCCGCTCTGGATGGCCTGCTGGAAGTCAGTAGGTTCATCATCATCTATGATGCAATCCTCTCTATCCCCGTCTATGAGAAAACCGTAGTATCTCTCAGGCGGATGAGACGGCCTACTACTCCTGCGGAGGGGTGCGGGAATGATCTGTTCTTCTTGAACCTCTGGTTCTACCAAACTTTCAGTAGCAGTTTGTGGTTCTGGAATTTCTTCCAGTTCTATTTCGCTCCCACTTGATTCCTTTTCTAAATACTGATGTTCTAGAAAATGGGCATTACGAGAAACAAATACCTTTTGTTCCTCTGCGTAATAGAATAGATATCCCCTGGAGTGCTTTGGATATCCCACAAACTTACACTTTACTGATCGTGCCTCGAGCTTGTCCACATGCTGCTTTTTAACAAAAGCTGGACATCCCCAAATTTTTATATACTGTAGATGGGGTTTCTTCCCGCTCCACATCTGATATGGAGTGGTAGGCACAGTCTTGGTAGGAACCATGTTCAAAAGATATGCCGCTGATTCTAGCGCATGTCCCCAGAAAGATCGCGGTAACTCAGCATTACTCATCATGGATCGTACCATATCCAATAGGGTTCGATTCCGTCTCTCCGATACACCGTTATGCTGTGGAGTGTACGGAGGAGTAAGCTGAGAGAGAATTCCTTTCTCTTTTAGGTAACCTAGGAACTCGGCACTCAAGTATTCACCACCTCGATCAGATCTAAGTGTCTTAATACTTTTGCCGGTTTGGTTTTCTACTTCATTCTTATACTCTTGGAATTTCTCAAAAGCCTCGGATTTATGTTTCATCAGATAAATGAATCCGTATCTTGAGTAATCATCCGTGAAAGTAATGAAATAGGAAAAACCACCTCTCGCATGTGTAGACATTGGACCACATACATCACTGTGTATGAGTCCTAAGAGCTCGCTCGCTCTTACTCCTTGTCCAGTAAATGGAGTCTTTGTCATCTTTCCTTTGAGACAAGATTGACAAGTGTCATAGGATTGATATTCAAACGTGTCCAAATATCCTTCTCTATGCAACTTAGTTAACCTTCTCTCATTGATGTGACCCAGTCTACAATGCCATAAGAAAGTTTTATTTAAATCTGGAGACTTTCTTTTTAGTGTGTTCTGGACATTGAAAATTTGGAGTTGGTTTAAAACATATATGCCGTTATTTAGAGTACCGGACCCAATCAAACCATGATTAAGGTGGATGTTGACAACATCTCTTACAAACGTGAAATCATAACCTTTATTTGATAACAAGGAAACTGATATGATATTACACGTTAAGCTGGGTACAAAATAACAGTTATGCAAAACCAAAATATGTCCACTCGTCAATCCTAGGTGATAATCCCCGACGGACGCAGCTCCCACGCTAGCTCCGTTAGCAACCCTGAGGATCATATCACCTTCCTTCAGCACTCTACGGTTTCTCAGTGCCTGCAATGAATTGCAAATATGAGATCCTGATCCGGTATCCAATACCCAGGAAGTAGAGTTGATCGACAGACAATTCTCAATTACAAACACACCTGAAGTCGAAGCCACAGCTTGCTTCGGTTCCTGGTTCTTGGCGTTCCACGCCTTGCAATCCTTCTTCCAGTGCCCTTTCCTGTGACAATGAAAGCACTCATCCTGACCAACTATCGGTACTGCTTTCTTTATCTTTCCCTTCCCTCTCACCTTACTAACACCTCCTCTAGGTTTGGGTGCGGCCTTCTTCTTCCTTCCTTTGGCCCTAGCCTTGGACCCTGAAGAAGATGAACCGCCAACAAACATAGCGGGTGTTTCCCTTACCTTCTGTAAGGTGCCCTCTGCACTCCTTAACATGTTCAGGAGTTCCGCAAGTTCAACTTCTTTTCCTTGAAGGTTGAAGTTGAGGATAAACTGGGCGTAGGTGGGAGGAAGGGACTGGAGAATAAGGTCTGTATAGAGCTCATTATCCAAAGTCGTCCCAAGGTCTGCGAGCTCCTCAATATAGCCGATCATCTGTAGGACATGTTCACCTACCGATGACCCGACAGCCAACCTCGCTCGAAATAATTTCTTCGAGGTCTCGTATCTTGCAATACGAGATTGCTCTCCATAAAGTTCCTTTGTATGGAGAAATATGCCTTCTAGGGACATATCCTCGTGCCTCCTCTGATGTTCATTGTTCATCGAGGCAAGCACGATGCACTTGGCTCTCGCGCAATCTAAATCCCAGGTTTTGCGGATTTCCTTATCCGCATTGCTGGATTTGGGACCAGGGACAGCAGGTGCCGTAGCGGTGAGGACGTACCCCAATTTGTCATAGGTCAAGGCCATCTTGACATTCCGCAGCCAATCTTTATAGTTTGGCCCCGTCAGTATATTCTTTTCTAAAAGTAACTTAAGTCCAGTCATTTTCAGGGTCGCTGCAATTAGGAGAGAGAGAAGAAAACACTTTAGCACGATGCTCTTGCAAGTTTAGAGTGGTTTTTAGTTTATCTAAACTGGATGGCTCCCACTGTTTCTCGAATCCTTCCTCAAACCATAAAAGAAGAATTAGCCAGGACTATTCTCACCGTACAATACTTGCTTAACCGTTCAGCCAGGCCGGTGTCGATACTTCGAGGGAGGTTTTCCAACGCTTTCGCGAAGTTCCTTAATTAAATAACCTCTTTTCTCTGGGGGCGTAACCCCGCTGACACTTTTCTGGACACCTACTAGGTTTATAGCATTGATCGTTAAGTGACGAATATCCTGATAAGTAGCATATACTCACAGTAGGATCGGGATCCAAATATCATCGTCTGATAATGTTGTAGGAATGCTACCAACATTCATCAAACTCAAAATGGTATGCATCTCTTTGCAAATTTCAGTTTCTTTTGAAATTCCCGATATAAGTTTTTGCCCCATGCTCTTATAACCTTGGCGTTAGGTCAAAATGTCATAAGTCACATGTCAAGTTCTGCCCATCATTATCTTGTCAATTTGAACCCATCCGTATATATCCTTGACGTTCGGCCAAAATGATAATACGACTGTCCCAAACTAACTCATCTATCTATGCAACAAATGAATACCCAGTAGCTACCAAACACTATGCCTTGGCGTTAGGTCAAAATACATAGCTTGAATACTACTGAATACCCAGATGAAATGACGGAGGGCTACGAATGGTTTTGGCGAAACCGTGAACGTAGTGAACTTGATATAACCGAAGGAACCTGATAGCTTTTAAAAGGAGTGGTTAAATCTCCGCATTTAAAAATATCTGTTTTAAAAATAACCGAGTGGTTTCTTTTAAATTGTTCCAACGATTTAAACTTTGGTTTGTTTTCTTTGCATTACAGATAATGCGTCCCATCATTAACCTATCATTGCAGAAAACAACGAAAATACAACGTCCTCTTATGCCATCCGCATTCGCCACGGGGTCCCGTCATCACCCGTTAGGTTACTTAACTAACGACAGAGCGGGGGCTGGGCTAGCGCGGGTGTAAAACATAAGTGACGTCTAAATAGCTACAATAAATATAGATATTTTACATTCGTCTGACGCAATGATATTCATTCCAGAACACAGATAAACAATATTGGATATGCAAGCAATCTGTATTTCTTTTGAGCCTGCAAGAAAAGACAGATTACACAGTTGTGATGAATAGCCGTTACCCCACCCTCGACCCCTACGGGTACGGCAAACTACCCACCCGGCAGTCTGTGTACCCCACCTTGGGTCAGTCCTAGGAGCAAAAACAGTAAAATGAAATAATACAACGGTGGCTACGACCGCAACCTGGAAGTGCCCCGCAAAAATAATATTACAACAAATTACATTTACAACAAATGAATTAATCAATAACCCATTGCAAACCTCGGCTATACACCACAACAGTCCAATACAGTTTATATGCACAAACAGATATAACCATTTCAGAAATGTGCAACCCCCTGCCAACCGACATACTAGCAGTTGGGGGAGGTTTACGAACACATCAAACAATCACAGATATAATCCAATACGCAAATACTGTACAATTCGATCGAATAAACAACATCAATATTGCTCCAAAATCTGCTCTGTTAAACAGTAACCTGAGCAATAATTAAATATTCCAGAAAACCCTAAATTTCACAGAGAAGCAACAGAAGAAAAATCGGTCGCTGACTCGCCAACTCGGCGGCGGAAGCGCGGCGACTCAGTAGGCTGAGGCCGCGCTTCCGCGGCGAGATGGTCGATTCAGTCGACTGTTTTTCTTGGCTGTTCTTCTGGTGTCATGTAAAGCTCTCTGAACTCACCTGAAAAATTTTCTGACATCGTTTTAAATTCGACAGAAACATGACAGAATTAGGGTTTTTCGGCTTCGTTTTTCCGTTCGAAATTCGTACAAATTTGCAATTAAGTTATTTAGTGTTTAGCGAGGCTCTGATACCACTGTAAGTCGATGTAGTACACCCCAGTACTTGTGGGGAGGCGGAATTTTCAAAAACGATCAAGTTTAAAGAACGAACATCGACTAACCGCTTAAATCGAAGCTAAACAACTAATAACCAAACACATAGTTATACTAAACTAAAGTGTTAAGGGATTATACCTATCGATACTAGTCCTTCGTCTTTACGATCTCCTTGTTCTCCTCGGCCTTCTCTAGGTAGTAGACGATCCACCCGAGAGCAAAACTCCAAGCTAAACCTCTCACTTGAGGTAACTAATCAACTTTGATTGCTAATCAAAGATGAAAGGATGATAAAGAGTGATGGTTATGGATTGTTTAGTCTAACTAATCCTTTGATCTCAACTCATGAGGTGTAAGGATTAGGGTTTGAAGATGAGAGCTTGAGGAGAGAGAATGTGAATGAGATAATGAGAGAAGAGAGAGAGTGTATCATAATATATCATGAAGCATTTCTTTTTAAGAAAAATGAATAAAGGAAATGAATAAGCATGCTTCATGAAATATCTAGTGGTGATTCATTAGCATGAGTCATTAAGCAATAAATGTGCATTAATGAAATGAATGAATCACCACCATGACTCACTTTCTTATCCAAAAGAAACCTCCTTAGTCACATCTTCTAGAAGCTTCTCGTACAATTACGAGAACGCCCCCCGATCCGTAAAAATACGGAAAAACTTTAGACTGTAAAAATCCAATAACCGGATACCAGTAACTGGCTTAAACCAAAGCCGACTGGTAAAAACTGTCCGAAAGTCATACGTGCGTAAACGCACGTATGCGTCCGAACCCTTTGTCGCAAAACCATGCAACCTCTATATCGTTTCGCCTGGAGTAGGAAACTCTCTGTGTGGGACTCTAGAGACTCGACTACTACGCTGGCAGTGGGTTTAACCACAGACCGTAAGCGGCACTAGCTGTACGTAACGGTCCCCAGGTAGTTGTCGATAAGAAGGCCGATGAGTAAACCCATCCGAACTCCTACTGAGTCTGATGTGACAATCTCCATACGGTCCGGTCCGTTCGTCCAAGACTATCGCATATCGGGCCTAGGGGGGCGGCAAGCGTCAGTCCCCTAATAGCGGTATAAGTCGTGTCGGAGTGAAGCCCATTACACCCTGAGAAACTACTGGAACCTACCAGCAAATCTCGCTTGCCCTGGCCAGGGATTTTGCGTAATGGCTCTCTGACACAGCACGATATCTACTCCCAATACCGGGAGGGACGAATCCTGTCTAACCGCCACTGCCTCCAAGTGCTCGGGACTGCACCCAACTGCTACCTGTTTGCACGACTCCTTTGAGCCGTGGTAGGGTAGCAATCTAAGAACAGTGGGACACACTCGAGGCGAAGTAGCAGTGTCAAGTCTGCGGACTACGCTGTACTCATGTCACCTGGGAACTGTTCACTGACGACTGGTATCAAACCAACCAACAGTTCCCTGTGAGTCCTGTCCGGTGTACCCGTAACCTAACGAGCACCTGCATACTATCTCCAGTACGACGTACTGACGGCTGTGGGACAGACCATCTCCCCAACTGGGATGAGAAGCGTACACACCAGTCTACTCCGGAGTATCGATGCTCTGTCTCGATAATCCAACGACCAGGGACCTGAATAAGGATGTGCTTGTAGACTACCCAGCCCCCACTAGTGTGACTGCCATCACAACGCTGGTAGACAAGCAAGATCCTAAGAGCTCTATCAATACGTACACTCACATATTAAGATAGAAAAACCAAGTAGCATACTACCATGTTTAGCAAGACTGTTATATACATGTGAATATCCCAAGCTTCCATTAAGTAATATACAAGCTAGTATGATACAGTAATGGCCTTCTAGGGCATAAACACTAACATAATATATGTATATGTTTCTTTTAACATATCTCTAATACATATTGATGGAGCCCTTAGGATCTTTGCTTGACTACCAGCGTTGTGATGGCGATCACACTTGTAGGGGCTGGGTAGTCTATAAGCACATCCTTATACAGGTCCTTAGTTGTAGGATTATCGTGACAGGGCATCGATACTCCAGAGTAGACTAGTGTATACACTTCTCATCCCAGCAGGGGAGATGGTCTGTCCTACAGCCATCAGTACGTCGTACTGGAGATAGTATGCAGGTGCTCATTGGGTTATGAGTTACACTGGACGGACTCGTTGGGAACTGCTGGTTGGTACTATACCTATCGTCAGGTAGCAGTTCCCAGGTGACATGAGTACAGCTTAGTCCATTGACTTGACACTGCCACTTCGCCTCAAGTGTGTTCCCACTGTTCTTAGATTGCTACCCTACCGCAGCTCTATTGAGTCGTGCAAACAGGTAGTAGTTGGGTGCAGTCCCGAAGCACTTGGAGGCAAGTAGCGGTTAGACAGGATTCGTCTCTCCCGGTATTGGGGGTTGATACCACGCTGTGTTTGGAGAGCCATTACACAAAGCCCATGGCCAGGGCAAGTGAGATTTACTGGTAGGTGTTCCAGTAGTTTCTCAAGGTGTTCTGGGCTACACTTCGACACGACTTATACTGCTATTAGGGGTCTGACGTTTACTACCCCCTAGGCCCAATATGCGATACTCTTAGACGAACAGACCGGACTGTATGGAGATTGTCATATATAGGCTCAGTAGGAGTTTGGATGAGCTTGCTCGTCGACCTTCTTATCGACAAATACCTCGGTAGCCGTTATGTACAGCTAGTGCCGCTGACGTGCTTGTGGTTAAACCCACTGCCAGAGTACTGTCGAGTCTATAATGTCCCACACAGAGGGTTTCCCAGCTTCGGGCGAAACGATGTAGAGGTCGTTTACGACAGGGTTCGTTCACATACGCGTACTTGTGTGCGTATGGTGTTCGGGCGGTTGATACTAGTAGGGTTTGGTTTAAGCCGGATCCTAGTATTAGATTTTGTGTTGGTTTAGTCTCATTGTATTCATGTTTCTTGGAACACGGATGCTGGTATGTATATACGGTTGAGAGGGGCGCAGGAGGAGACACCTCATTAGGGTTTTGACCATTGACTTGATTAAAACCATTATGAGGTGGAGGAAATTGTTTACTAATGTTTATAATGATAATTATGTCATGGCTAATTGGTTTGATCATTTGACTTTGTTGACTTTAGTTGACTTAGATATTTTCTTTGGACACTAGATATTTTTGCTTAGCATTAATTATGACATGCTTATGGTCAAATCAAAGTAGCCATCACAATTATTATAATAAAAACTAAGTTTTCTCTTTCCTCAAAAGAGAACTCTCTTCATTTTTCATTCTCACTCTCTTTCATGGTTCTCTCCTTCTTCCTCTTTCAAACCCTAATATCTCATGTGTTGAGAATCAAGGGCTTATGAGACTAAGCTACTCAAAATCACACTCTACACACTCTAGGTTACTTAGTTTAGCACGCCAAGTGATCTAGTTGCCTCAATTTAGAGGTTTAGCTCAAGGTTGGAACTCTCGGTTGGATCTTCTACTACTTCGAGAAGCCAACGAGGAGGTTCTTTCCATTTCTACTCCAAGGAGCTTGCAAGGAGAAGGAGGACATCGGAAAGAAGAGAAGGACTTAGATCCGTTAGGTATACTTTCTATCATAGTAGATAGAACCCTTTTTGCTAACTAGGTTTATGGTAAAGATCCGGTTTAGGGTTGTTATGGCGCCAAGTTTTTGATCGTAGTAAAAATTTTGTTCCGCATTTGGCCACGGATGTTGGCTGGGGCGCTGTCATAACCTTTCAGCTTTGCAGCTAGCCGGTTGATCACGGGTCATCCACAGGGAGATAGTAGTATATCTGTTCTTATCTTAGACGAGTCAATTCAAGAATGTATATGTGTTATGTTCAATTCTATCCTAAGTGTTCGTAATTATATTCAAGTAAGCTTGTTAGTGTTAAAGTTGGTTAGTAGTGTTAGGATTAGTCTTGTACTTGTCTTTTGCCATTCTTAAAACGATGTTGAGATAATCGAACGTAGCGGGGATTAGGAGGACATAGGAATGGGATTTGCGAGTTTAATCAAGCTTTCCAACGCTAAATCCATTCCTCGTGCCCCTTGTCCTTCCGCTACGTGCGCTTATTTCCAACCCTCGGCCAAACACCCGCAACCATGTATCCAATTAAGTCACAACTACATGTCACGTTGTAGTGCGCCCAAAGGACTTCTCGACTTAGGTCGCGGCTATATGTCACGCATAGCGCGTCTAAATGAGGGGGTTGTGTTTGTTTGGTCGAGGTTCGTTTCAAGGTGTTTGGCGAAGAGAAGCACAACGGATTTTTTCGTCCCTCATACTAACCTTTCTTAGCCTCTAACAAGTGTGGAAATTATTCACACATTTAAATGAAAAAAACAAGAAAAGAAGAAAAGAAAGAAAGGTAAAAATACGGTTTTACAAAATGGTCGCAAGCTAACTACTTGGGCCCTCACCTTAGCAAGGGACTCCGTCGAGTATCATGGCTTGAAAATACGGTTAAGAAGGAAAGAAAAATGGCAAGAAATAACAACAACTACTTAACAACAAGAAATAAAATTACACAAGGGATTAAAATTACAAGACAAGAAATGAAATTACAATACAAGAAAATTAAAGATACAAGATAATAAAAATAACCCTCATCTTCATTTCACTTCCAATCAAGAGCTCTCACTACACTTTCATGGAGGAAAGATGATGAAGAAGAAGAAATACAAACTATCCTACACTAAAATCTAACTAAAAAGAAGCATCCTCACTTGGGCACAAAACTGGAGTATTTATAGGCAGACATCTGAAACCCTAAGTCCAAATTCTGAGCCCATACAAAGTTACAAAAATAACCCCAAACTCCTATCTGACGCCGAGTTGACTCGGCCGCGGAACCGCCGCATAAGTGGCCAATTGACCTCGGTTCCACGGCGTTATGGAGGAATTAGGATGTCGTTTTTCTAGGTTTATCTCGTGTTGCATTCTTCGTCAGTTCTACAGGTCCAAAATGGCAAAATGGTTCCAATAGTTCTTAAGATTTTCAACAAGCCAAATTGGCTTCACTTTTAATTCTTTCGACCTTTATCTCTCTTGAGCTCCGCGCACCCATTGAATCTTGTGCTACCCCTCTCGTGCCCTGTGCTTGTCCAAGACACGAATGACCACTGTTATTTGTCTTGTCTCTTGAACTGGTAAGCAGCACAGGACGGATACGGATGACCGGAACCCATATTTTATCTTTTTGTGACAGATGTTCTGGATTTTGGCAAAACCGTGGAGATTTGTATGATTTGCATTATTTTGGACTGGAAACCTGTAACCTGTAAATATGTATCAAACACAGATTAAAAGCACCCGCCTATAAACAAACGAGCAGAAGAATGGGCGGTATTAAACGCAATATTCTGGTATGAACGGTAAACTATATCTGGTCTCGTACATAACATCTCATATATTATAGATCTTCCTGCCAAAGCATAGGGTATAATGCTCATACGAGCCCTCTCTTCATCAGTCTTGGGAGACATCTCTTTGGAGAGGGTGATTCCGTGACAAGCTAGTAAATTACCATGTAAGTCGATGTCGCATACCTCGCGGGTTCGCGGGGAGGCGGAATTTGCAAAAAAACGATTTTTCTATGCATCGCAACACCGACTAAACTCCAGGATCTTAACGAAAACCTTAACTAACTAAACTAATTAGGAGGTTTAACTACTATGAAAAGTGTTATACCTCTTTGAACCATATCCTTCGGGTCTTCTTCTTCTCCTCCTCTTCTTTAGCTCCTAGAAGAATGGATCGAGCTTGTAACGTCGGCCTCTTCATGTCAAAGAAGATCCACCCGAGAGTATCTACTTCAAGCTCCAACCTCTAAACTGAGGTAACTAGGGTATCTAGTTTGCTAAACTAAGTAGCCTAGGTGATATAAAGTATCTAGTGGAGTGTTTTATTTCAAGAAACCCTATGTTTCACAACTCATGTCAGGGTTAAGGTTTTGAGGAAGAAGGAGAGGAAACTTGGAGAGAGAATGAGAGAATGCAAATGAGCTAGGGTTAGCAAGTGTGGAGAATGGCTCACTCTCTTCACTCATTGAAGCATGGATTATTTTCTCATAGAAAATAGCCACCATGCTTCAATAGTGATCACAAACCAATAAACAACTTAATGAGCCAAGCTTCACATCCATGCCACAAATATCTCCAATTACACCTCATTATTCTATTTTGCAAAAATAGATAATCAAATAATGAGGTGTCCCCTTCTAGAAGTATACCTTGTAAAATTACAAGAATGCCCTCACCGTATATACATACCCGTATTCATATTCCGAAAAATACGAATACAATGAGATGATAACAATCCAATAATATAATATTAGGATCCAGCTTAAACTAAAGCCCACTAGTATTATCCGTCTGAACGACATCCGTGTAGCCAGTACACGTATTTGATCGGAACCCTGCCGTAAGACCATACGGCCTCTACATCGTTTCGCCCGAAGCAGGGAAACCCTCTGTGTGGGAATCTAAAGACTCGATAGTATGCTAGCAGTGGGTTTAACCATAAGTCCGTCAGCGGTACTAGCTGCACGTAACGGCTATCCAGGTATCTGTCGACAAGAAGGCCGATGAGCAAACTCATCCGAACTCTTACTGAGCCTATCTGTGACAATATCCGTACAGTCCGGTATGTTTGTCTAAGATACTCGCATATCGTGCCTAGGGGAATGGTAAACGTCAGACCCTTAACAATGCAATAAGTCGAGCCGGTATAGAGCCCAATACACCTTGAGAAACTACTGGAGTACCTACCAGTATATCTCGACTGCCCTGGCCAGCGACTTTGTTTAATGGCTTTCCGAACACAGCGCGATATCAACTTCCAATACCGGGAGAGACGAATCATATTTAACCGCTACTGCCTCCAAGTGCTTCGGGACTGCACCGAACTACTACCTGTTTGCACGACTCTTTTGAGCCATGGTAGGGTAGTAATCTAAGTGCAGTGGGAACACACTCGAGACGAATAGCGATATCAAGTCAACGGACTAACCTGTACTCATGCCACCCAGGAACTTTTACCTGACGATAGGTATAATACCAACAAGCGGTTCCCAACGAGTCCGTCCAGTGTAACTCATAACCTAATGAGCATCTGTATACTATCTCCAGTACTGCGTACTAATAGCTGTAGGACAGACCATCTTCCTTGCTGGGATGAGAAGCGTATACACTAGTCTACTCTGGAGTATCGATGCCCCGTCTCGATAATCCTACGACTAGGGACCTGTATAAAGATGTGCTTATAGACTACCCAGCCCCCACTAGTGTGACTGCCATCACAACGCTGGTAGTCAAGCAAAGATCCTAAGGGCTCTAGCAATATGTATAAGCGATATGCTAAAAGAAACACATGCACATATTAAGATAGAATTAAACCAAATAGCATACTACCATTTCGAGCAAGACTGTTATTATAACTGTGAATATCCCAAGCTTCCAATATGTAATTTACAATCCAGTATGATACAATAATGGCCTCTAGGGCATATATCACTAACAATCTTCCACTTTCACCAAGGCCATTTATTGGTATATCGCAGACCTATCATCTTGATCAGCCTCTCGAACTGTTTCTGAGGGATGGTCTTTGTGAGTGGATCTGCAGTGTTGTTCTCTGTATCTACTCTCCGCACCTTGATCTCCCAGCGACCAACAATCTCCCTGATCAGGTGGTACTGCCTCAAGATGTGTCTGGACTTCTGATGGGACTTTGGTTCCTTCGGTAAAGCCATAGCGCCGTTTTTGTTACAGTACAGCGGTACTGGATCAACAATGGACGAAACCACCTGAAATTCTGTCATGAACTTCCTGATCCAGACTGCTTCTTTCACGGCGTCACATGCAGCGATATACTCCGCTTCCATAGTCGAGTCAGCAACGGTGTCCTGCTTGGAGATCTTCAAACAGACCGCCCCTCCATTGAGGGTAAAGACATAACCCGACATGGACTTGGAGTCATCTATGTCACTCTGGAATCTAGAGTCAGCAAAGGCCTCGATATGGAGTTCTTTTCTTCCGTACACTAAGAACATCTCCTTAGTCCTTCTTAGGTACTTGAGAATGTTCTTCACTGCTGTCCAGTGCTTCTCCCCTGGGTTTGACTGATACCTGCTTACAACGCTCAGTGCGTAAGCTACATCTAGTCTGGTACAGAACATCGCATAAATTATTGAGCCTACCGAAGAAGCATAGGGTATAATAGACATGTGATCTCTTTCCAAATCAGTCTTGGGAGACATCTCTTTGAAGAGGGTGATTCCGTGACAAGCCGGTAAATTACCGCACTTTGAATCTTCTATACTGGATCTTTTCAGTATAGTGTCGATGTACCTTGACTGTGAAAGTCCCAACATCCGTTTAGATCTATCACGATAGATCTGTATCCCTAGAATGTAGGAGGCATCACCCATGTCCTTCATGGAGAACCTTTGTGACAAAAATCCTTTGACTGATTGTAGCATAGGAATGTCATTTCCTATCAGGAGAATGTCATCCACATACAAGACGGGGAATACCACAGTTCTCGCTACAATCTTACTATAGATACTTGGTTCATCTAGATTTTTGATAAAGTCAAATTCCTTGACCGTCTCATCAAAACAGATGTTCCAACTCCGTGATGCCTGCTTTAATCCTTAAATGGACTTAAGCAACTTGTACACTCTTCCGCTGCTCCCACTCTCTATGAAACCCCCCGGCTGATCCATATAGCCACACTCTTCCAAATTTCCATTCATAAAAGCGGTCTTTACGTCCATCTGCCAAATTTCATAATCGTGGAAAGCAGCAATGGGAAGAACGATCCGAATGGATTTGAGCATAGTCACTGGAGAAAAGGTTTCATCATAGTCTAAACCAGGTCTTTGACGAAAACCTTTTGCAACAAGTTTAGCCTTATAGGTTTCAACATGTTCATCTACACTAATCTTCTTTCTGAAGATCCATTTGCAGCCTACGGGTTTTACCACTTCTGGAGCAATATCCAAAGTCCATACTTTGTTGGTGTACATGAACTCCATTTCGGTCCGCATTGCATCCAGCCATTTTACCGAGTCTCTGCTCTGAATGGCTTGCTAGAATATAGTTGGCTCATCATCATCGATGATACAATCCTCTCTATCCCTGTCTATGAGAAAACCGTGGTATCTCCCCAGCAGATGAGACTTCCTACTAGTCCTGCGGAGTGGTGCGGGGATGTCCGGTTCTTTCGAAACTTCTGGTTCCACCATGCTTTCAGTAATAGCTTGTGGTTTTGGAATTTCTTCCAGTTCTATTGCGCTCCCATTTATCTCTTTTTCAAGAAATTGAGTTTCCAAAATGTGGGCATGCCGAGAAACAAGACCTTTTGTTCCTCCGCGTAATAGAAAAGATACGCCCTGGAGTTCTTTGGGTATCCCACAAACTTACATAGTACTGAGTGTGCCTCGAGCTTGTCCGCATGCTGCTTTTTTACAAAAACTGGACATCCCTATATCTTAAGATACTTAAGATGGGATTTCTTCCCACTCCACGTCTGATATGGTGTGGTAGGCACTGACTTAGTAGTAACCTTGTTCAAAATATATGCAACTGATTCTAGTGCATAACCCCAGAAGGATCACAGTAACTCAACGTTACTCATCATGGAATGTACCATATCCAATAAGGTTCGGTTTCGCCTTTCCGATACACCGTTGTGTTGAGGTGTGTATGGAGGAGTATGCTGAGAGAGAATTCCATTCTCTTTTAACTAATCTAGGAACTCGGCACTTAAGTATTCACCACCTCGATCAGATCTAAGTGTCTTGATACTTTTGCCGGTTTGATTTTCCACTTCATTCTTATATTCCCGGAATTTCTCAAAGGCCTCGGATTTATGTTTCATCAAGAATACATGTCCATACCTTGAGAAATCATCCGTAAAAGTAATGAAGTAGGAATAACCACTTCTTGCATGTATAGACATTGGACCACACACGTCGCTATGTATGAGTCCCAAGAGCTCAGTGGCTCTTTCTCCGTGTCCAGTGGACGGAGTCTTTGTTATCTTTCCTTTGAGACATGATTGAAAATTTGCATAAGACTGATATTCGAACGGATCCAAATATCTCTCTTTATGTAACTTCGTTAATCGTGTCTCATTGATGTGACCCAGTCTAAAATACCATAAGAAAGCCTGATTTAATTCTGGAGACTTTCTTTTAAGTGTGTTATAGACGTTGAAAACCTGAGCTTGATTTAATACGTATATACCGTTATCAAGTGTACCCGACCCAATCAAAGCTTGATTTAGGTGGATATGGACTACATCGTTTACAAATGTAAAATCATAACCTTCTTTAGAAAGTAAAGATACAGAGATGATATTACAAGCCAGACTGGGTACACACAAACAATTACACAAAATCAAAATCTGTCCACTTGTCAATCAAAGGTGATATTCCCTACGGATACAACATCCACGCTCATTTCATTAGCAACTCTGAGAGTCATATCATATGCCTTGATAACTCTATGGTTTCTCAGAGCCTATAATGAATTACAGATATGAGATCCTGATCTGGTATCTAGCACCCAGGAAGTAGAGTTAATTGACAGATAGTTTTCAATCATAAACACACCTGAAGCCGAAGCCACAACGTGCTTCGAATCCTTGTTTCTGGCTTTCCAAGCTCTGTAGTCCTTCTGCCAATGCCCTTTTCCATGACAATAGAAACATTCCTCCTTCCCTACTATTAGCCCCGAAACTTTTGCCCGGCCTTTTCCCTTTACCTTACTGACCCCGCCTATCGGCTTGGTGGAGGCCTTCTTCTTCTCTCCCTTGGCTTTCGCCTTGGATCTAGAAGAGGAAGATTCCCCAATAAGTAGAGCGGGTGTCTCCCTGGATTTCTGCAGGATTCCCTCAGCGCTCCTCAACATGTTGAGGAGTTATGGAAGTGAAACTTCATTCTCTTGAATATTGAAATTCAAGATAAACTGAGCGTAGGTGGAAGGGGGGACTGTAGAATCAAGTCAGTATATAAATCGTTCTCCAACGTGGTCCCAAGGTCTGCAAGCTCTTTACCATAGCTAATCATCGTAAGAATGTGATCCCCTACGGATGACCCGACAGCCAACCTCGCCAGAAACAATTTCTTCGAGGTCTCATATCTTGCGATACGAGATTGCTCTCTATATAAAACTTTGGTATGAAGGAAGATGGAAGTTAAGTCCATCTTCTCGTGCTGCCTCTGGTGTTCATAATCTATTGAGGCTAACACGAGGCACTTGGCTCTCGCACAATCCTTTTCCCATGTCTTACGGATATCAATATCCGCGACGGTGGAATCTGGACCTGGGACGGCAAGGGCTTTGGTAGTAAGGAGGTAGCCCAGCTTGTCATAGGTAATGGCCATCTAGACATTCCTTAGCCAATTTTTATAGTTTGGCCTAGTCAATTTATTATTATCTAGCAGTAACCTAAGTCCGGTCATTGTGGTTGTTGTAATTAGGAGAGAGAGAAGAAACACTCAGCATGATACTCTTGCAAGTTTAGATTGGTTATTAGTTTATCTAAACAGGATGGCTCCTACTGTTCCTTAAATCCTTCCTCAAACCATAAAAGAAGAATTGGTTAGGATTAATCCCACCCTACAATTTTTGCTTAACCTTTCGGCATGGCTAGTGTAGGTACTTCTAGGGAGGTTTTCCAATGCTTTCGTGAAGTTCCTTAATTATATAACCTCTTTTCCATGGAGGCATAGCCCCTCTAACACCGTTCTAGACACCTACTTGGTTTATAGTATTGATTGTTTTAGTGAAAAATCTCCCGAAGAGTAGCGGATACTCACAGTAGGATCGGGATCAAATATCATCGTGTGACAACCTTGAAGGAATCCTACCAAAATCATCACACTCCAAATGGTATGTAACACTAGCAAGTTTCAATATCCTTAGAAACTCCCGATGTGGATTTTTGCCCCAAGTTCTTATGACCTTGACGAAGGCCAACATATCATAAGTCGAAAGTCAAGTTCTACCCGTCATTGTCCAGGTTAATTTGAACCCACCCGTACATACCCTTGACGAAGGCCAAAATAGTAGTACGGCTGTCCCAAACCAACGCATCTATCTATACTACAGATGAATACCTAGCAGCTACCAATCACTATGCTTTGGTGAAGGTCAAAATACATAGCTTGAATACTACTGAATACCCATCTGAAATGACAGAGGGCTATGAATGGTTTTGGCGAAACCGTGAACGTAATGAACTTGATATAGTCGAAGGAACCATGATAGCTTTTAAAAGGAGTAGTTTAGGCTCCGCATTTAAAATTTTCTTTTTGAAGAAAACCGAGTGGTTTTGAAACCGTTCCAACGATTTAAGCTTTGGTTTTTTCCCTTGCATTAATCAATGTTAATGCGGCCCCATCATTTAAACCTATGATTGTAGAAAAGAAACAAAAATAGAACGTATGCTTATGCCATCCGCATTCGCCATAGGGCCCCGTCATGCACCATTAGGTTACTTAACTAACGACAGAGCGGGCGCTGGACTAGTGCGGGTGAAAAACATAAGCAACTTTTATCATATATATATATATATATATATATATATATACACACACACATTCGTTTCACGCAATAATAGGTATTCCAGATCACAGATCACCGATGAATATATTGGATATACTAGGAATTCCGTGTTTCGTTTAAGCTTCGAACGAAAGACGGATTCCACGGTCATGATGAATTGTCAAACCCCACCCTAGACCCCTACGAGTGCGGTAACCTACCCGCCAAATTCCCAAAGTGAAGCAACCTCCCTCAATAAAATGAGTAAGCCACTCGGCACTTCAAGAACCCGGTAGTTTGTGCTCCCCACCTTGGGTCTATTCTAGGTGCAAGAAACAATAAATGAAATAATACAACGGTGGCTATAAGCTCAACCCGGATGTGCCCCGCAAAATAATATTACATCACATTTACAAATTTACATGAATGAAAGAAAAGAAAACACTCTTCTCACATCCTTCCGGCTATTCATCCACGATAATCCAATATTCCATATACACAAACCCTCACAAATCACAGATATGTGCAACCCCCACTAATCGACGTATAGCGGTTAGCAGACGTTTCGAAACATATATTTACAAACACAGAATCTTATTAGCCAGGAACTTTAGAATTTCGATCAATAAACCAAATTCGTGTCTACCCCATGCAGAACTAGTACACAAACAATTCTGGGTAGAAACCACATATGCCAAAAATCACAATTCCAAGTTTAAGACCCACAGAAGAAAATCGGTGCAACTCGGCATCGACTCGGCCGCGGAACCGCGGCAAAACACACAGTTTTGCCGAGCTTCCGCGGTGGTCTTGGGGATTTCATGCTCGTTTTTCTTCTGTGATCTTATAAAACCTTTCTTGTATTTTTAAGGCCTCTGATATAATTTTTAGACCAGTTTTGAAAATCGATAGCAAGCATGGTCTCGGATTTTGATTTTTGGCAATTTTCCGTCGATCGAATTTTTAACTACTTGTTAACTAGCTAGTTAAGGTTTAGTAGGCTCTGATACTACTTTAAGTCGATATCGTGCACCTTGCGGTTTGTGGGGAGGCGGAATTTGCAAAAAAACGATTTTTCTATGCTTCGCAACACCGACTGAACTCCAGGATCTTTACGAAAACCTTAACTAACTAAACTAACTAGGAGGTTTAACTACTATGAAAAGTGTTATACCTCATTGAACCATGTCCTTCGGGTCTTCTTCTTCTCCTCCTCTTCTTTATCTCCTAGAAGAATGGATCGAGCTTGCAACGTCGGCCTCTTCGTGTCAAAGACGATCCACTCGAGAGTATGTACTTCAAGATCCAACCTCTAAACCGAGGTAACTAGGGTACCTAGTTTGCTAAACTAAGTAGCCTAGGTGATATAGAGTATCTAGTAGAGTGTTTTATCTCAAGAAACCCTATGTTTCATAACTCATGTGAGGGTTAGGGTTTTGAGGAAGAAGGAGAGGAAAATTGGAGAGAGAATGAGAGAATGCAAATGAGCTAGGGTTAGCAAGTGTGGAGAATGGCTCACTGTCACGTCCCGAAAGTACGGAACATGACCGGCACTTAGGCTACGAACGTCTTAAGGCGTACGTGCTCTAAGTAAGCCGAGCCCAGAAATCCAAACCAAGAAGAGTAGTAGAGTGTAGGAAAACCATGATAAGTCAACCAGCTAGCAACATAATATACAACGCCTAAAGGCGAGAATCACAACAGAAAGGAAACTCCAACAGCACGAAACCCAGAGAAATATAACGTGCGACTCTAAGGTCGAAAGAATAAACATCACTGGTCTCTATCTCAAATAAGTATATGTTTGGTTGATGGAACTTCTAGATACAACTGAATATAATATACAATGTATAATGATGGGTATGATACAAATAACCCACCTACTAGCAAGTCACCTGAAAGAAGCTGTGCCCGCAAAGCCGTAATGAAACCCGTACGGCAACACCTGCAAGAAACTGGGGCACAACGGGGGTGAGTTGCCAACTCGTGAGTAGAAAAAGATCTACGAACAGAAAAATCGCATGTATGACGCAATCCTAGGTCATACGATTAAAATATATAATCCTCAAATATATAACCAGCAATCTCTAACCATGTCTAGGGTAAATATCTAACCCAAGTGTAAACCCATGTGCCTGTGTCGGTGCATCAGGTGGCAATATATCATATGAATGATGTATGAATGCATGAAACAGAATGCATGTACTGAAGAAAACTGCTTTCATAAACTTGTGAGATTTCTGTATTTTTAAAATGAGGTATCATAATGAAATCAGCATAAAACGGTGCCTAGCATCGGCACAAAACATAAATGTCAATATCTCGATATCTCTGTATCACAATCTCTGTACCTCAATATCTCAAATCTTAATGTCTCAATCATAATATCTAGGGCGCCGTCAGTCCAGATCGGCCCCTACCATCCATCTCGTGACTACGACGGTATCCTCCGGATATCCGACGTGTCGGGTAAAATCACCGGTCGGTCGTGCTCCCCTGCCAGGCTCAACGCCATCTCCTGCGATCTTCTTGCCCCGGGGTACCGCACCGGGTCCACCATGTACCCGAAACGGTTCATCCGCCTCCTCGAATCGGGTCTCGAAATCCATCAGCAAAACTCATGGTGGACGACTCATACATCATGGGAAAACCGCATTTTATTAAAAAGAGAAAGCAGTTTATATGTATGTTTTGCGGTTTTCCTCCAAATCCAGAAAATCTCATGGAAACCCGAATCCAAATCATCAATAGCATGTGAAATCATGAATATAAGCATGAGAATCCATGAATGCAGCATATAATGAATAACAGTATGCATGAAATGACAAGTAATAACTACAATGTCGAGCCGGCATATAAGGCAAGCATACTAATATCATGTCACTACTAGCAAACAAGCTAAGTCAAGCAATAATATTTTCTAAGTGTGCGTGACATGGCAATTACCGATGAAGATGTGTGTGCGCCGATAATAAGTGTACGTGGTACATACGCATCATCGGTAATGGTGCTGGTGTCCTAACAGCAGGATATCAATAATAAAATATGAATCACAACAGTAAGCGATGCAGAGCAACAATAATAATATGCGGGAGCTGAAATACTGAACACCATGATCGCTAAACTGTATCTAAGGTCATAAAAGTCATATAGCTACACCACTACAAGGCTGAGCTAAAGCTAACAGTAGGAAAGGGAAACCGCCTAACCTCTGAGTCGATACATATATATACATATATATATAGTCGGTGATCCCGCCTCGATAATATCACATCCGATACCATATCCCTATAATCGGTTATCCATAAGTCAAGAGGGCGGATCAAACATCAATTTATAGCTCGTACGTAAATCCGTCGTACGGCATCCCCAAATCTGGGTACGGGTCAATATCACATTTGTCATATTATTCATCAAGTATTCTCTTTATCAAATATCATAATCTGGGTACTGACCTATGTCTAGTACAATGCTAACATCATCACTATAATCAAGATCTGACTACTGATCGACAGTCTCGTATAAATCAATATCATCATCATATATTGTCAATATAATCATAATCCGGCTTCCGATTGACAGCCTTTAGCAAAACGATATCATCAGCACATATCATCTCAAGGAGTAAACAACGCCCAAGGCGGCCTATCATAAATATCTTGTCATATCATATCATATCATATCATATCTCATATCATAATCACATGTCGATCATTTACATATATATGTCACTATTCCTATGGCATCATAATCCCAAAATCCGCTAAAGCATCAAGACGTATCCCAAATACGAATTTTACCATATCACCGATATCATAATCTTGGATCAAAAATCATCGACTCATCTCAATCCCATGTATCATCCTCAAAACCGTATGCGAACACATAGTCCCATACCTATGTGAACACATATCTATATAGAATCCCATAACCACATATGAACAAGGATGTATGCAAGTATGTATGTGTGTACATGTATGTGTAGTGCACCCACTACCTAGGGTTCGCGACACTAAATCATCCAACACACCAATTATCCATCCTAAACATCAAATAATTTCCCAAACAACATATAATAAATTGTAGGTGTGTATACGCATCGGTATACATCACCTCGGACTGCGGGGGTGCTATACGCCATCCACCCGACTTCTCCCCGTAAATATAAATCTACTCACCTAGTTATGTGTGCCGGTGCCGATGTCGCCGTTTGCATCTCTAACGCCTCGACGCCACGTGGGGTACCTATAAAGATATCACACGCTAAAACACATGAAAACCATGTCGGAAACCAAAATGGTGCACGTTACGCCAATAAGTAAAAACCTATCGCCTTGCGTGCAAACACAGTCACTGCTCACTGGTCGTTGGTGTTCAAACGCCACCCGACGGAAACGAATCACCAAATACCCAAAATCCATACGAAATCAAGTCGTAAATCATACGCCAACTCATGAAAATCAACTCAGATTCTATCCAAACTGGAATCAGTCAAAACTAGACATACAGGGGGTAAATTTACAAGAAATAGGGCCGTGCACGCAAAACGAGGCAGTTCCACCCCGGTCTGGCCGCAAATTGCGGCCAGAAGGAATTAAATGGCGGCCCAAAAATGGTGGTTGGGGCTAGGGTTTTGGGTGTTGGTTCCTATCTACCTGCACGTCTCACTGCCAAGTCAATTTTCTTTTAGGAGGTCCGGGTTGATAGCAGTTTCCAGAAAGGTTCAGAAGTCGACAAAATCGCTAAATTACGCCAAATATAACAAATCTGGTATCTAACTAGAAATCTGGGGTTTCTTGGTTAAACTGGCCTCACACACTCCTAATAAGACTATACTAACATTCAAAACCATCTCTTGGCCAAACCTCACTCAATTTCACTAAAACTAGCACTAGATCTCAAATATAACAGTAACTTTCAGCTAGACACTATAACTTGCAAAATAGGAATTTGGTTATGAGATTATACCTCGAGGGAGTCCTGGAATGAAAGAGAAGGGAAGATGAAGGAAGGAGGAGGGGAAGTGGGTTTGCTGCTGCTGAGCTCCTGCTTGTGGCTGTTCTCTTTCTTGTTGCTGTTGCTATTTTCTGGGCTGAACTGCTGCTGATGGTGTTGATGCAGGACTTTAAGGGTTGTTGTGGTTATAGTTGTGTTGGTGTTGGGGTGTGATGTGGTGTTGAGGCTGAAGTATGATGATGGTGTGGAGTTGTTTTGAATGGTATAGTTCAGCTGATGCAGAATTGGGGTTGAAGTTGTGTTTGAAGTGTGGTTTCAGGGTGCCTGCAGGTGGCTGAAAAGGTGTTGATAGGGGGGCTGATGTGGCTGCTCATGTTGATTGAATTGGGCTGATGTTGTGTAGATGTAAGGGTGTAGGTATGGGGCTATGATGTTGCAGCTTGTAGCAGCAGCTAGGGGCTGATGTGTGGGTGAAGGGACCTGATGCAGCTGCTGCTGGAGTGTGCTGATGCAATATTAGGGGCTGAAGTGTGCTGAGCTGATGCTATGGGTTTTTTTCAAATGATGATACTGCTGTTGTATTGGGTGGTTTAGCAGCTGCTGATGCTGCCTTAGCTGATGTAGGGGGTGTAGGTGTTGGCTGAAGTGTTAGGGGCTGGTGTAGGGTTGGCTGAAGCTTTGTTTCAGCTGCTGATTTAGGGATTGTTTTGTGGCTGAAGTCAGTTATTGGGGGCTGAAAAGTCTTAGGGGTTGGTGTAATGTGTGAGAGTGAGAGGTAGTATGAAAGAGCACAAGGGATAATGAAGGTTGAGAGGGATCATGCACACTCTAGCCACCTCTCTCTCTCTCTCCCCTACACAAGGTCAACTCCCAACCTAATCACCCTTACCAAGCTAAAACCCTTAATTAAGCTAATTAACATAACCAAAAGGTTTAAGCCACCATGGTCACCTAAGCATGGTCCAACCCTAGGCTACCATGACCAAAACAAGAAACAAGTGTAAAAAGTGTAGAAAATGTCATGTGCACATTTTTGCACAAAAAGCCAAAAATCCACTTCGCGATTTTTAATCGCGATTAACACCAAAATAACAATATAATCCAACATAAAAACTGCAAAATGACATATTTCCACAAAATAAGCTATTTTAGAATTTCCATAAGTTTTTCCCAAAATTTTCCCTATTTATCGGTATTTAATTATACCGACTATTAAAATATTCATTAAAAATTAATATTAAATTATGAAAATTCCCAAAAATAATATTTTATTTTTTTGAAATGTTACACTCACTCTCTTCACTCATTGAAGCATGAATTATTTTCTCAAAGAAAATAGCCACCATGCTTCAATGGTGATCAAAAACAAATAAACAACTCAATGAGCCATGCTTCACACCCATGCCACAAATATCTCCAATTACACCTCACTAATATATTTTGCAAAAATAGATAATCAAATAATGAGGTGTACCCTTCTAGAAGAATACCTTGTAAAATTACAGGAATGCCCTCACCGTATATACATACTCGTATTCGTATTCCGAAAAATACGAATACAATGAAATGATAACAATCCAATAATATAATATTAGGATCCAGCTTAGACCAAAGCCCACTAGTATTATCCATCTGAACGGCTTCCGTGTAGCCAATACACGTATGTGATCGGAACCCTGTCATAAAACCATACGGCCTCTACATCGTTTCGCCCGAAGTAGGGAAACCCTCTGTGTGGGACCCTAAAGATTCAACAGTACGCTGGCAGTGGGTTTAACCATAAGTTCGTCAGCGGTACTAGCTGCACGTAACGGCTACCCAGGTATCTGTCGACAAGAAGGCCGATGAGCAAACTCATCCGAACTATTACTGAGCCTATCTGTGACAATCTCCGTACAGTCCGGTCTGTTTTCTAAGATACTCACATATCGTGCCTAGAGGAATGGTAAACGCCAGACCCCTAACAATGCAATAAGTGTAAGTCCATGCTACCTCTCCCGGTACTTTCGGGCATGCGGAATTTGGTGAAAAATAATTTTCTAGAGGTGGTAACATGGACTCAAAACCGGATCTTTGTTAAACATCTAACTAACAACCTAACTAGGAGTTGTTAACTACTCGGTTAGGGGGTTATACCTTTCTTTCTTAAACTCCTTCGTCTTCAAGCCTCGATGGTTGTCCGGATCGGCTTCACCCCGTCGTCTCCTTGCGCCGAAGATCGATCCACCTGGAAGCTTCTACCTTTGGCTTCTTCTTCGGTCTTTGAAGAAACTAGTTCACTTGGTTTGCCAAACCTTGTGAACTAGAGTGAGTAGAGAAGAGTGTGTTGGGATTTTCTCTATGGTTCTTGGTTCTCAACACATGAGACAAGTGAACCATAGACTAAAGAGAGGGAGAGCACGAGGAAGGAGATGAGAGCTCAAGAACAAGAGAGAGAATGAAAATGATAGAATGAGAAAGACTTTTCTCACTTGGCTCTCATAATCCAAAACCATCATCACAAAAATAGTAATCAAGTATTGTGTAAAATGGTTCAAGTCAAAATGGCTAAATCATTTCATGCACTCATATTGCACAAGAGAACAAGCAAGTGAAAAGTCTTTGCCATGAAATGATAGCCATTGTCATCATGATGGTCAACTAGTCCAACCTAGTCAACCGGTCAACAAAGTCAACAAGTCAACAAAGTCAACCCCTCAACAACCATGTCACCACAATACTTAATTAATATTATTGTTAATCAAATATCATATTCTCATTAGGGTTGAGCAAAAAGTCAATAGTCAACAGTCAACGGTCAACAACCCTAATGAGAATCCTCTGCCTCTGTCTCTCCGCCAACTGTGCATACACACCCGCATCCGCGTTCCGAGGAACACGAATACAAACTGGATAAAACCAATCCCAATACGTACACTAGGATCTGGCTTAAACCAAAGCCCGCTAGTGTAAACTGTCCGGACACTAAACGTGCACAAGTGCACGGATGTGACTGAACCCTATCGCAAAACCATGCGACCTGTCACAAAACCATGCGACCTCTACTCTTTTGCCTAAAGGCGAATAGCTTTCTGTGTGGGACTCTAAAGACTCGACACTACGCTGGCAGTGGGTTTAACCACAGACCGCAAGCGGCACTAGCTGTGCGTAACGGTCCCCAGGTAGATGCCGACAAGAAGACTGACGAGGTGAAACCCATCTGAACTCCTACTGAGTCTGACTGTGACAATCTCCGTACAGTCCGGTCTGTTCGTATGATACATCGCATGGCGGGCCTAGGGGGGCGGTAAACGTCAGTCCCCCAATAGTGGTATAAGTCATGTCGGAGTGAAGCGCAATACACCCTGAGATAACACTGGAAGCCTACCAGTATATCCCGCTTGCCCTGGCCAGGGACTACTCGTGTAATGGCTCTCCTAGACACAGCGCGATATCAACCCCCAATACCGGGAGAGACGAATCCTGTCTAACCGTCACTGCCTCCAAGTGCTTCGGGACTGCACCCAACTACTACCTGTTTGCACGACTCCTTTGAGCCGTGGTAGGGTAGTAATCAAAGTACAGTGGGAACACACTCGAGACGAAGTGATAGTGTCAAGTCAGCGGACTAAGCTGTACTCATGTCACCTGGGAACTGATAACTAACGATAGGTATAATACCAACCGGTCAGTTCCCGACGAGTCCTGTCCAGTGTACTCGTAACCCAACGAGCACCCGCATACTATCTCCAGTACGACGTACTGACGGCTGTGGGACAGACCGTCTCCCACACTGGGATGAGAAGCGCATGCGCTAGTCTACTCCGGAGTATCGATGCCCTGTCTCGATAGTCCTGCGACTAGGGACCTGCATAAGGATGTGCTTATAGATTACCCAGCCCCACTAGTGTGACTGCCATCACAACGCTGGTAATCAAGCAAAGATCCTAAGGGCTCCACTAATGTGCATAGGTGATATACTAAAATAAACACATGTACACATTGAAGTAGAAACAAACCAAGTAGCATACTACTATTTTGAGCAAGATTGTATATACAAGGTGAATATCCCAAGTTTCCATTAAGTAATATACAAACTAGTATGATACAGTAATGGCCTCTAGGGCATATACACTAACAATCTCCCACTTGCACTAAGGCCATGTACTGGCGTATCGAAGACCTATCATCTCGATCAGCCGCTCGAACTGAGTCTGGGGCAAGGCCTTGGTGAATGGATCTGCAGCGTTATCTTCTGAAGCAACCCTCCGAACCTCGATCTCCTGGCGATCCACGATCTCCCTGATCAGGTGATACCGCCTCAAGATGTGTCTGGATCTCTGATGGGACCTGGGTTCCTTCGCTAAAGCTATAGCCCCGTTGTTGTCGCAATACAGAGGTATTGGATCAACAATGGACGGAACCACCTGAAGTTCTTTCAAGAACTTCTTCATCCAGACAGCTTCTTTTGCGGCATCAGATGCAACGATGTATTCCGCTTCCATCGTCGAGTCTGCAACGGTTTCCTGTTTGGAACTCTTCCAACACACCGCCCCTCCATTGAGGGTAAAGACAAAACCCGACATGGACTTGGAATCATCCTTGTCACTCTGGAAGCTGGAGTCAGCAAAGGCCTCGATCTGGAGGTCTTTTCCGCCATACACCAAGAACATCTCCTTAGTCCTTCTTAGGTACTTGAGAATGTTCTTTACCGCTATCCAGTGTTTCTCCCAGGGTTTGACTGATACCGGCTTACCACACTCAGTGCATAAGCTACATCCGGTCTGGTACACAACATCGCATACATTATAGAGCCTACCGCAGAAGCGTAGGGTATAATAGACATGCGATCCCTCTCCAAATCAGTCTTGGGAGACATTTCTTTAGAGAGGGTGATCCCGTGACAAGCCGGTAGGTTACCGCGCTTGGAATCTTCCATACTGAATCTATTCAGTATGGTGTCGATGTACCTGGACTGTGAAAGTCCTAATATCCTCTTGGATCTATCACGATGGATCCGGATCCCCAGGATGTATGAGGCATCACCCAGGTCTTTCATGGAGAACCTGTGTGACAAGAACCCCTTGACAGATTGTAGCATAGGAATGTCATTTCCTATTAAGAGAATGTCATCCACGTATAAAATGAGGAATACTACAGTTCTCGCTACAAATCTACTATAGATGCATGGTTCATCTGGATTTTTGATAAAGCCAAATTCCTTGACCGTCTCATCAAAACAGATGTTCCAACTCCGCGATGTCTGCTTTAGTCCGTAGATGGACTTAAGCAACTTGCACACCTTTCCGCTGCTCCCATACTGAATGAAACCCTCTGGTTGGTCCATATAGACACACTCCTCTAAATTTCCATTTAGAAAAGCGGCCTTTACGTCCATCTGCCAGATCTCATAATCGTGGAAGGCAGCAATGGCAAGAAGGATCCGAATGGATTTCAGCATAGCCACTGGAGAAAAGGTTTCGTCATAGTCCAAACCAGATCTTTGACGAAAACCCTTTGCAACAAGTCTAGCTTTATAGGTCTCAATCTGTCCATCTACACCAATCTTCCTTTTGAAGATCCACTTGCATCCTACGGGTTTTACCCCATCTGGAGCAATGTCCAACGTCCATACCATGTTGGTGTACATGGAATCCATTTCGGTCCGCATTGCATCCAGCCATTTTACCGAGTCAACGCTCTGAACGGCCTGCTGGAAGCTAGTAGGCTCATCATAATCTATGATGCAATCCTCTCTATCCCCGTCTATGAGAAAACCGTAGTATCTCTCGGGCGGATGAGACTGCCTACTACTCCTGCGGAGTGGCGTAGGAATGTCCTGTTCTTTTGAACCCTCTGGTTCCACTAAGCTTTCAGTAATAGTCTGTGGTTCTGGAATTTCTTCCAGTTCTACTGCGCTCCCACTAATTTCCTTTTCCAAGAACTGGTGTTCTAGAAAGTGGGCATTACGAGAAACAAGGACTTTTTGTTCCTCTGCGTGGTAGAAAAGATACCCCCTGGTGTTCTTTGGGTATCCCACAAACTTGCACAGTACTGAGCGCGCCTCGAGTTTGTCCGCATGCTGCTTTTTGACAAAAGCTGGACATCCCCAGATCTTCAGATATTGAAGATAGGGTTTCTTCCCACTCCATAACTCATATGGTGTGGTAGGCACAGTCTTAGTGGGAACTCGGTTCAAAAGGTATGCGGCTGATTCTAGCGCATACCCCCAGAATGATCGCGGTAACTCAGCGTTACTCATCATGGACCGTACCATATCCAATAGGGTTCGGTTCCGTCTCTCCGATACACCGTTATGTTGCGGAGTGTATGGAGGAGTAAGCTGAGAGAGAATTCCGTTCTCTTTTAAATAGTCCAGGAACTCGGCACTTAAGTATTCACCACCTCGATCCGATCTTAGGATCTTGATACTTTTGCCGGTTTGTTTTTCTACTTCATTCTTATATTCCTGGAATTTTCCAAAAGCATCGGACTTATGTTTCATTAAGAAGACATAACCGTACCTTGAAAAGTCATCCGTAAAAGTAATGAAGTAAGAATAACCGCTTCGCGCATGTGTAGACATTGGACCGCACACGTCGCTGTGTATGAGTCCCAAGAGCTCGCTCGCTCTTACTCCGTGTCTAGTGAACGGAGTCTTTGTCATCTTTCCTTTGAGACAGGATTGACAAGTGGCATACGATTGATATTCGAACGGATTCAAATATCCTTCTGTATGTAACTTCATCAACCTTCTCTCATTGATGTGACCCAGTCTACAATGCCATAAGAAAGTTTGATTTATTTCCGGAGACTTTCTTTTGTGTGTATTCTGGACATTGAAAATCTGTGGTTGGTTTAATACGTATATACCATTGCTTAATGTACCTGACCCAATCAGAACTTGATTAAGGTGAATGTTTACAACATTACTTACAAACGCAAATTCATAACCTTCTTTAGAAGTCAAAGATACAGAAATGATATTACAAGTTGCGTTGGGTACAAAATAGCAATTACGCAAAACCAAAACGTGCCCATCTGACAACCCCATGTGATAGTCCCCCACGGCCTTAGCATCCATGCTAGCTCCGTTTGCAACTTTGAGGGTCATGTCACCTGCCTTCAAAACCCTACGGTTTCTCAATGCCTGCAAAGAATTACAGATATGAGATCCTGATCCGGTATCCAATACCCAGGAAGTAGAGTTTATTGAAAGACAGTTTTCAATAACATACACACCTGAAGCTGAAGCCGCAACCTGCTTCAGATCCTGTGTTCTGGCTTTCCAAGCCCTGCAATCATTCTTCTAGTGTCCCTTCTTATGACAATAGAAGCATTCTTCCTTATCCACAAGCTTTCCCACTTTCTTTGTTGCTTTTGCCTTTCCCTTCGTATCCACTTTACTAACACCGCCCCTTGGTTTGGCGGGGGCTTTCTTCTTCTTTCCCTTGGCTTTCGCCTTGGACCTAGAAGAGGAAGATCCTCCTACAAACAAAGTGGATGTTTTCCTACCTTTCTGTAGGGTGCCCTCTGCGCTCCTCAGCATGTTGAGGAGTTCTGAAAGTTCAACTTCCTTTTCTTGTAAGTTGAAGTTCAGGATAAACTGGGCGTAAGTGGAAGGAAGGGACTGGAGAATCAAGTCCGTATAGAGCTCATTCTCCAACGTGGTCCCAAGGTCCGCGAGCTCTTCTATGTAGCCAATCATCTTAAGCACGTGTTCCGCTACCGATGATCCGACGGCCAACCTTGCCGAAAATAACTTCTTCGACACTTCGTATCTTGCGATACGAGACTGCTCTCCATACAGTTCTTTTGTATGGAGAAATATGGATTCGAGGTCCATATTCTCGTGCCTCCTCTGATGTTCGTTGTCCATAGAGGAAAGCACGAGGCACTTGGCCTTCGCGCAATCTAGTTCTCAGGTCTTACGGATTTCCTTATCCGCGACGCTGGTTTTGGGACCTGGGACAGGGGGAGCTTTGGTGGTAAGAAGATACCCCAGCTTGTCGTAAGTGATTGCCATCTTGACATTCCTGAGCCAATCTTTGTAGTTTGGCCCTGTCAGTATGTTTTTATCTAGAAGTAACTTAAGTCCAGTCATGTCGATTGGTCGCTGCAATTAGGAGAGAGAAGAAACACTCAGCATGATGCTCTTGCAAGTTTAGAATGGTTTTTAGTTTGTCTAAACAGGATGGCTCCCACTGTTTCTCGAATCCCTCCTCAAACCAAAAAGGAAGAATTAGTCAGGATCAATCTCACCGTACAATACTTGCTTAACCGTTCAGCCAGGCCAGTGTCGGTACTTCGAGGGAGGTTTTCCAACGCTTTCGCGAAGTTCCTTAATTAAATAACCTCTTTTCCCTGGGGGCGTAGCCCCGCTAACACCTTTCTAGACACCTACTTGGTTTATAGCATTGATCGTTAAGTGAGAAATTTCCCGAGGAGTAGCATATACTCACAGTAGGATCGGGATCCAAATGTCATTGCGTGACGAAACTGAAGGAATGCTACCAGAATCATCACACTCCAAATGGTATGCAACACTAGCAAGTTTCAGTTCTTTTGAAACTCCCGATGTGGATTTTTTGCCCCATGCTCTTATGACCTTGGCGTGAGGTCAAAATGTCATAAGTCACATGTCAAGTTCTTCCCATCATTATCCAGGTTAATTTGAACCCACCCGTACCTACCCTTGATGTAGGCCAAAATGGCAGTACGGTTGTCCCAAACCAACGCATTCTATCTATGCAACAGATAAATATCCGGCAGCTACCAATCACTATGCCTTGGCGTGAGGTCAAAATACATAGCTTGAATACTACCGAATATTTAACTGAAATGATGGAGGGCTACGGATGGTTTTGGCAAAACCGTGAACGTAGTGAACTTGATATAATCGATGGAACGAGATAGCTTTTAAAAGGAGTGGCTCAAGCTCCGCATTTAAAAGTTGGTTTTGAAAAGAACCGAGTGGTTTTTCGAAAGTGTTCCAACGACTTTAATCTTGGTTTATTTTCTTGCATTAGTTCTTTTAATGCGTGATATTCTTGCATTAGTTCTTTTAATGCGTCCCATCATTTAATCCTACCATTGCAGAAAACAACCAAAATATGACGTACGCTTATGCCATTCGCATTCGCCACGGGGCCCCGTCATTACCCGTTAGGTTACTTAACTAACGACAGAGCGGGGGCTGGGCTAGCGCTGCTGTAAAACATAAGCAACGCCTAAATAATATCATATATAGATATATTGCAATGATAGCCATTTCAGATCACAGATGAACACATTGGATATACTAGGAACCCGCAATTCGTACGAGCCTGTAACGAAAAGCAGATTACACGATCGCGGTGAATAGCCAATACCCTACCCAAGACCCCTACGGGTGCGGCAAACTACCCGCCAAGTACCCGAAGCGAAGCAACCTCCCTCAACTCCATGAGTAGGCCACTCGGCACTTCGGCATACCCGGTAGTTTGTGCACCCCCTCCATCAGTCTATCCTAGGAGCAAAAACAGTAAAAAGAAATTATACAATGACGGCTACAACCCCGACCCGGTTGTGCGGCTATACAAATAATTATTACATCAATTTACATATTTACATGAATTGAAAGAAAAGAAAACTCTCGTCTCACAACCCCCGGCTATTCACCCGCGACAATCCAATGAATTCATATACACATTCCAATAACATTACAGATCACAGATTTGTATAACCCCCACTAATCGACATATAGCGATTAGCAGACGTTCAATACAAATATCACATCACAGAAAAACCCGTCAGCTTAAGTCTTTTAGAAGTTCGATCAAAAATACGGATTTTCAGGCCCCAAACACAAAATTTTCGTTCTGGAAAATCTGGGCAGAAAATACATATTCCAAAAATCCCAAAATACCCCTATGAACAAACTGCAAAAATAAAACCCCACGACCGAGTCAACTCGGCCGCGGAAACGCGGCGGGAGCAAGCTCCCGCCGCGGAAACGCGGCGTGTTGATCGATTCAGTGGGTCGAATTTTTGCAGTTTCTTCTAAAAACCCTGAGTCGATTTTTGGTATATCTCAAATAATTTTTGCAGCACTTTGAAAATCGACAGAAATTTTGAAATCCGAGTGTATTTCGCGACTTTTTCTCCGATCGAATTTCTAGTTACTATGCTAACATGTTAGGTAGTGTTTAACTAGGCTCTGATACCACTGTAAGTCCATGCTACCTCTCCCGGTACTTTCGGGCATGCGGAATTTGGTGAAAAACAATTTTCTAGAGGTGGTAACATGGACTCAAAACCGGATCTTTGTTAAACATCTAACTAACAACCTAACTAGGAGTTGTTAACTACTCGGTTAGGGGGTTATACCTTTCTTTCTTAAACTCCTTCGTCTTCAAGCCTCGATGGTTGTCCGGATCGGCTTCACCCCGTCGTCTCCTTGCGCCGAAGATCGATCCACCTGAAAGCTTCTACCTTTGGCTTCTTCTTCGGTCTTTGAAGAAACTAGTTCACTTGGTTTGCCAAACCTTGTGAACTAGAGTGAGTAGAGAAGAGTGTGTTGGGATTTTCTCTATGGTTCTTGGTTCTCAACACATGAGACAAGTGAACCATAGACTAAAGAGAGGGAGAGCAAGAGGAAGGAGATGAGAGCTCAAGAACAAGAGAGAGAATGAAAATGATAGAATGAGAAAGACTTTTCTCACTTGGCTCTCATAATCCAAAACCATCATCACAAAAATAGTAATCAAGTATTGTGTAAAATGGTTCAAGTCAAAATGGCTAAATCATTTCATGCACTCATATTGCACAAGAGAACAAGCAAGTGAAAAGTCTTTGCCATGAAATGATAGCCATTGTCATCATGATGGTCAACTAGTCCAACCTAGTCAACCGGTCAACAAAGTCAACAAGTCAACAAAGTCAACCCCTCAACAACCATGTCACCACAATACTTAATTAATATTATTGTTAATCAAATATCATATTCTCATTAGGGTTGAGCAAAAAGTCAATAGTCAACAGTCAACGGTCAACAACCCTAATGAGAATCCTCTGCCTCTGTCTCTCTGCCAACTGTGCATACACACCCGCATCCGCGTTCCGAGGAACACGAATACAAACTGGATAAAACCAATCCCAATACGTACACTAGGATCTGGCTTAAACCAAAGCCCGCTAGTGTAAACTGTCCGGACACTAAACGTGCACAAGTGCACGGATGTGACTGAACCCTGTCGCAAAACCATGCGACCTGTCACAAAACCATGCGACCTGTCACAAAACCATGCGACCTCTACTCTTTTGCCTAAAGGCGAATAGCTTTCTGTGTGGGACTCTAAAGACTCGACACTACGCTGGCAGTGGGTTTAACCACAGACCGCAAGCGGCACTAGCTGTGCATAACGGTCCCCAGGTAGATGCCGACAAGAAGACTGACGAGGTGAAACCCATCTGAACTCCTACTGAGTCTGACTGTGACAATCTCCGTACAGTCCGGTCTGTTCGTCTGATACATCGCATGGCGGGCCTAGGGGGCGGTAAACGTCAGTCCCTTAATAGCGGTACAAGTCGTGTCGGAGTGAAGCGCAATACACCCTGAGATAACACTAGAAGCCTACCAGTATATCCCGCTTGCTCTGGCCAGGGACTACTCGTGTAATGGCTCTCCTAGACACAGCACGATGTCAACCCCCAATTGCGGGAGAGACGAATCCTGTCTAACCGTCACTGCCTCCAAGTGCTTCGGGACTGCACCCAACTACTAGCTGTTTGCACGACTCCTTTGAGCCGTGGTAGGGTAGTAATCAAAGTACAGTGGGAACACACTCGAGACGAAGTGATAGTATCAAGTCAGCGGACTAAGCTGTACTCATGTCTCCTGGGAACTGATAACTGACGATAGGTATAATACCAACCGGTCAGTTCCCGACGAGTCATGTCCAGTGTACTCGTAACCCAACGAGCACCCGCATACTATCTCCAGTACGACGTACTGACGGCTGTGGGACAGACCGTCTCCCACACTGGGATGAGAAGCGCATGCGCTAGTCTACTCCGGAGTATCGATGCCCTGTCTCGATAGTCCTGCGACTAGGGACCTGCATAAGGATGTGCTTATAGATTACCCAGCCCCACTAGTATGACTGCCATCACAACGCTGGTAATCAAGCAAAGATCCTAAGGGCTCCACTAATGTACATAGGTGATATACTAAAATAAACACATGTACACATTGAAGTAGAAACAAACCAAGTAGCATACTACTATTTTGAGCAAGATTGTATATACAAGGTGAATATCCCAAGCTTCCATTAAGTAATATACAAACTAGTATGATACAGTAATGGCCTCTAGGGCATATACACTAACAATAAGTCGTGCCGGGATAGAGCCCAATACACCCTGAGAAACTACTGGAGTACCTACCAGTATATCTCGACTGCCCTTGCCAGGGACTTTGTGTAATGGCTTTCCGAACACAGCGCGATATCAACCTCCAATACCGGGAGAGACGAATCCTATCTAACCGCTACTGCCTCTAAGTGCTTCGGGACTGCACCCAACTACTACCTGTTTGCACGACTCCTTTGAGCCGTGGTAGGGTAGTAATCTAAGTGCAGTGGGAACACACTCGAGACAAATAGCGATGTCAAGTCAACGGACTAACCTTTACTCATGCTACCCGGGAACTGCTACCTGGTGATAGGTATAATACCAACCAGCAGTTCCCAACGAGTCCGTCCAGTGTAACTCATAACCTAATGAGCACCTGTATACTATCTCCCGTACGACGTACTAATGGCCGTGGGACAGACCATCTCCCCTGCTAGGATGAGAAGCGTATACACTAGTCTACTATGGAGTATCGATGCCCTGTCTTGATAATCCTACGACTAGGGACCTGTATAAGGATGTTCTTATAGACTATCCAGCCCCCACTAGTGTGACTGCCATCACAACGCGGGTAGTCAAGCAAAGATCCTAAGGGCTCTACCAATATGTATAAGCGATATGCTAAAAGAAACGCATGCACATATTGAGATAGAATCAAACCAAGTAGCATACTACCATTTCGAGCAAGACTGTTATTATAACTGTGAATATCCCAAGCTTCCAATATATAATATACAATCCAGTATGATACAATAATGGCCTCTAGGGTATATATCACTAACATACCAAGCTTGGAATCTTCCATACTATATCTCTTTAGTATTGTATCAATGTATCTGGACTGTGAAAGTCCTAACATCCTTTTTGATCTATCACGATAGATCTTGATCCCTAGAATGTAGGAGGCATCACCCATATCCTTCATGGAGAACTTCTGAGACAAGAACAGCTTGACCAACTGCAACATAGGAATTTCATTTCCTATTAGGAGAATGTCATAGACATATAAAATGAAGAACACGACTGTTCTCCCTACAATCTTCTTATATATACATGGCTCATCAATATTTTTGATGAAGTCAATTTCCTTGACTGTTTCATCAAAACAGATGTTCTAGCTCTGCAATGCCTACTTTAATCTATAAATGGATTTAACCAACTTGCACATCTTCCCGCTGCTCCCACTGTTTATGAAGCCCACTGGCTGATCCATATAGACACACTCTTCTAAAGCGCCGTTTAGAAAAGCAGTCTTTACGTCCATCTGCCAGATCTCATAGTCATTGAAGGCAACAATGAAAAGTAAGATCCGAATGGATTTGAGCATAGCCAGTGGAGAAAAAGTTTCATCATAGTAAACACCTGGTCTTTGACGAAAACCTTTTGTAACAAGTCTAGCCTTATAGGTTTCAACCAGTCTATCTGCACCAATCTTCTTCTTGAAAATCCATTTGGAACCGACGGGTTTTACCCCTGGCTATGCAATGTCCAAAATCCAAACTTTGTTGGTATACATGGACTCCATTTCGGATCGCATAGCATCCAACCATTTCACAGTGTCCCTACTGGCAATGGCTTGATCAAAACTAGTAGGATCATCTTCTTCCAAGATGCAATCCTCTCGATTCCCATCTACGAGAAAACCGTAGTATCTCTCCGTCGGATGAGAAATCCTACTAGATCTGCGGAGTAACTGAGGTTCGTCTGGAATTATTGAAACCTGTTGTTCCACAAAATCCTTAGTTACAGTTTGTAGTTCTTGAATTTTTTTCAGTTCTACCGTACTCCTATTAATTTCTTTTACAAGAAATCCCCTTTCTAAAAAGGCGGTGTGGTGAGTTATAAACACCTTCTGTTCCTAGTGAATTCTTAGGATATCCCATAAACTTACATAGAATTGATTGTGCCTGCAGTTTGTCCGAATTTTTCTTTTTAACATAAGCCGGACAACCCCATATCTTAATGAATTTAAGACATGGTTTCTTGCCACTCCATATTTCATATGGAGTAGTAGGCACAGATTTGAACGGAACTTGATTCAAAAGATATGCTGCTGTCTGAAGCGCATGTCCCTAGAATGAAAGAGGCAGATTAGCACTACTCATCATGGAGCAAACCATGTCCAATAGGGTACGGTTCCTCCGCTCCGATACACTGTTGTGCTGTGGTGTAAATGGAGGAGTAAGCTGAGAGAGAATACCATTCTCTTTTAAGTAGTCGAGGAACTTCATGTTTAAGTACCCCCTTCTCTATCAGATCAGAGAATCTTGATACTTTTGCTAGTCTGATTCTCTACTTCGTTCTTATATTCTTTGAATTTCTCAAAATCTTCAGATTTGTGTTTCATTAGAAATACATATCCAAACCTAGAGAGATCGTCAATGAATGTAATGAAGTAGGAGAACCCACCCATTGCATATATAGATATTGGACTACATACATCACTGTGTATGAGTTCCAAGAGCTCTGTTTCTCTTTCTCCATGTCCGATGAATGGAGATTTGGTCATTTTACCTTTGAGAAAAAATTGGCAAGTTTGACAAGATATAAATTTGAACGGATCCAAATATTCATCTTTATGCAACTTAGTTAATCTTTTCTCGTTGATATGACTAAATCTAAAATGCCACAAGTAGGTCTCATTCGAACTTTTTCTCTTGCGTGTGTTTTGTACATTAAAAACCGTGTTTTGATTTAGAATATAGATACCATTAGATAGTGTACCTTCTGCAACCAATACCTGATTAAGGTAAATATTCATGATATTTCTATCTAGAACTAGGTTATATTCATCTTTATCAAGTAAAGAAACTAATATAATGTCGCAAATCATAGATGGTACATAGTAGTAGTTTTTCAAAATCATAGTCTTGCGCTTGGCAATACAAAGTGATATTCACCGATGGTAGCAATATCAACTTGTGCTCCGTTCCCTACTCCGAGGGACATATCACCAGGTCCAACCATCCTACTTTTTCTTAGTCCCTGTAATAAATTAAAGATATGAGATTCTGATCCGGTATCTAGTATTCAGGAGGTAGGACTGACCGAAAAACAATTTTTAATAATAAGAACACCTAAAGGAGATGCAATAGTATTCTTTTTCTTCATCGAGGTCATCAAGGAATTCATACAATTCTCTTTCCCTTTCTCATGCTCGTGGCATGTGTCACAAGTTAGAACCGAACCGACGTTCCCCAGTCCTGAATAAGAATTCGGGTCGGTCAAGCCATACATTTATTATCTTGATAAAGGCGTGACATGTCAGCTGCAATTAGGAGGGAGAAAAGAAACACTCAGCGTATGCTCTTGCATGTTTAGATTAGTTATTATTTTATCTAAATAGGATGGCTCCTACTGTTTTCTCGAATTCTCCTTCAAACCTTAAAAGAAAAACTAGTCGGGATCATATACGCTTCATAAGTTCGCTAACCGTTCAGCCAGGCAAGTGTTAGTACTCCGAGGGAGGCTCCCCGTGCTTTCGTACGGACCTAATTAAATAATCTCGTTGCCGCAGAGGCATAGCCCATTTCCACATAGGCATAACCCCATTAATACCTTTCTAGACACCTAATGGGTTAGCTAATTGTGAAGTGAAAATCTCCCGGGAGTAGTCCTACTCATCAGTGGGATCAGGACCCAATTATCATCGTGTGATAACCTAGATGGAAGCCACTCTTGTCACCAAACTCCAGAAGGTATGCAACACTAGCAAGTTTCCAGTATATTTGAAACTCCCGATGTGGCTTTTACCCTAGGACCCTAGTGACTTTGATGACTAATCAACAAATCAAAAGGTTCTAGTCAAGTTCAACCCGTTATTATCCAAGATTGCATTTGACCCATCCGTATGACCTTTGACGAATAATCAACAAAGTCATACAACTGTCCCAACCAATCGCGTTATGTATGCTATAGATAATCACTACTTAGCTACCATACACTATGTCTTGACGAATAATCAACAAATACAACACGAATACTAAGTACTAATTATCTGAAATGACAGAGGGCTACGGCTGGTTTTTGGCGAAAAAACCTTAAACATAATGAACTTGAGTTGAAGGAAGTTAGTGATTTCAAAACGAGTGGTTCAAGTTTAATTTTGAAAACATTTGGTTTTGTGAAAAACCGAATAGTTTTGAAAAGAACCGAGTGGTTTTTAAATTTGATTTCAACATCTTTTTAGGTTTATTTTCTTGCATTAATATGAATAAATGCGATCCCATCAATTAAGCCTAAACATCATAGAAAACCACTACTACATACGGTCAATATTAGAGACCGTATGGAACGGTCTCTAAAAAATAATAAACGGTCACTAATACACGGTCGCTGATACATATATTAGCGACCGTTCATGAATGGTCTCTAATATGAACGGTTGCTAATATATGTATCAGGGACCGTTTGTTTCGGTCGCTAATAAGGCGACACGTGTACATCCCAATGAATTTAACCATTTTCTAATATCAGCGAACGGTCGCTGATAAGGTATTAGCGACCGTTCCTGTAGCTAATACCTATTTTTCCTTGAATTTTTTACAGAAAACCTATATTCAATACAATAATACAAAAAATCACAATATATTACGCCACAATAGCGTTTCGCATACAAATCAATATATATGCACAATCCATAATATATCCAACATGATCAACAACTCAAACGAACACAAACGCATACAAACCAACATATAAACATTATCCACGATGTATCCATCAATATCAACAACTCAATCAAACACATATGAACTAAAATCTTAATAAACAAGCATATATAAACTAAATTGTTTTGAATACAATCAACACAATATATACGCTATATATATATATATATATCCAACAATACGAAAAAAACTCCAAATCACGCGCAATTGCAGCTCACACAACCTTGTGAATCGAAACAAACAAATAAATATATGAACACAAATCATAATCTTCAAAACAACGTTAGATATATTAACTCATATATATGAGTACCTTACTAACTCCCGCCACTTCCATCGCCAAAACATAATCCTTTCGCCGTTAACTTATAAGAACCCTATGAATATACAACATGAATTTTAAACATCAAAACCCAACACAGTTTAATTGTATGCTCAAATTTCTATAAATAATAACTATATGTACCTCATTAACTCCTACCGCTGCCATCGTCACCAGAATATCGCCTTGAATAGTATCGATTCACATCTTCGAAATCCTCCTGCGAAAAAAAGTTACCTAATAACCCTCCCTGAGGGGTCGGCTGATCGAGGTTATACGGTTTCTGTGGCGGAGGGTGAGGGTAATAAGGATCTTGTGGTAGAGGCAAAGGCCAGGGGTAGTACCCTCCTTGTGATTGCGGAGGCGGAGGATAAGGGTATTACGACGTTCCCTATTATAGGGGAGGGTAATACGGTCGCTATGTAGGAGGGGGTAATATGCCGACTGCGACAGCAATGGACCCTGTGCTGACCACGGTTGCGGAGGCGGGACGTATTGTTGCGAGAATTGTTCCCAACGCGTCTCCATTTATGTAACACCTTAGTGCATTTATACTATATTTTATTTGAGGGTTTTCAAATCTTACGAAAACTTCTAGTTTATTATTGCTTTTGTGTGCGGATAGTGCATTTAGTAACTGTGGTTAGTATCCGACCCGATCCGCATACTTGAAATCCATTATAGTTCAAGATTACGTCATATATTTGCTAGTATAGAGGATCCATGCTCATCTAGATTCTATATACATGTATAATATATTTGGTATCTGCATATCTTTTAATAATACAAAATAATAACCAAATAATACATTTTAATATCTAGCATGTCATGCTATCATACCCCACATCATATGTTTGCATCCATACATTATGTTCTTGTCCAGATTGTTAAAACAGACTCGTTTGGATCGCTACGTGTATTCACGTAGATCCGTACTTGTGGGTATGCATTTTTACTGACCGGGGATCGTTTTATAGTTTTAACTTGCACATATATTCTCCATATTTTAAAAGTTGATTTTAAGAAGAGACCCGGTATTTTTCGGAGTAATTTGATATTAGCTGTATAATTCAAGAAAATATATTATAATATTTTAAAAACCTAAAACTAAACTAACAGTTAAATACAACATAATATATAATATATTTTAACAAAATATTTTTTTCTCTGATTCTTTCTTTCTCTCTTCTCGCGCTCTCTCTCTCTCTCTTTCTAGCATCTCTCTCTCTTCTCTCGCTCATAGTCTCTCTCCCTCTCCTATATATATTATCTAACCAAATAATTAATACACACCTCTCTCCTCTTTCCTGCCTTCTTCCTCCTTTATATTCTCGCGATGACAAACCCAAGCCTACGCCTGTATCCCTCACAGCCGACCTCACCTCGCCGTCACCACCACCTCCTCGCATTCATCTCACCCTCCACAGATACTTCCTCTCTCCATACCCGAGCACCTTGCACCCCCGACCATGACCCCTGCAACCCCGAGCAAACACAAAACCCTACCCCTCATCAAGCCATTGCCGCCGATCACCTCACCACCTCGTCGTCACCCTCATCACAACCTACACCACTTCCTCTCCCTCTTCTCCTCTCCCCGGGAACCCATGACCCCGACGATGACAACCCTGCAACCCAAGAACCCCGACCAAGAATCTCCACCCTCATCGCCGGAGACTTTTCGTCATCACCACCATCACCTCCTCACCTCCCTCTCCAATCCCCGACATCACAAACCACCACCACCACCATCGGCTGCAACAACAACCCCGACAGCAACTCCAGCAAACCCACTGCCCCTCGTCGTCAACGGCAGTCCATCGTCGCCGTCATCTTCTCCTCTGTCCTCTGTCACCAGAACTCAAATCCCAGCAGCCCCATTTATCTTCTTCTTCCTTCCTTCCTTTCTTTCATTCTTGTTTTCTTGATTTTCCCGGCCGTCTCGCCGGAGTCGCACGCGTCGCCGATGATCCGGATGACTCAGTCGTCGTCGTCGTCCAGCCTAGTCATACATCACGTCATTGATCAGCCAGGTCCAGTCCTGTCACGTCCCGAAAGTACGGAAAATGACCGGCACTTAGACTACGAAACGTTTCGAGGCGTACGTAATCTAAGTAAGCCGAAAACCCAGAAATCCAAACCAAGAAAAGTAGTAGAGTGAAGGAAAACCAATTTAAAATCAAGTAGTTTTAATAGCATAAGCCGAATTATGCGGTTTTTAAAAAAAAAACACAAGTATTTCCTGAAAATTTCGGCAGAGTCTCCTTTGTAAATACTGGCCCCCAAACGGGATACAACATGAATAGTATACGAAATCAAGAAAAAGGCATCCCCAAGCGGGAGCTAGCTCTTCGTCAATCGACGGTCACAACCACACAAGCAATATAATATACAACGCCAACGGCGAGGATCAAAACTCAAAAGGAAACTCAAAACCACCAGAAATGCAACGAGCGACTCTAAGGTCGAAAGAATAAACAACACTGGTCTCTATCTCAATAAAAACATGTTTGGTTGATGGAATTTACTAGATACAACTGAATAATATCATACAAGGTAAATAATGGGGGTATGATACAAGTAAACCCACCTACTAACAAATCACCCGAATGAAACTATGCCCGCAAAGCCGTAAGGAACCTGTACGGCAACCTGCAAGAAACTGGGGCACAACGGGGGTGAGTTGCCAACTCGTGAATAGAAAAACATCTACGCACAGAAATCGCATAAATAACGCAACCTAGGTCAATGATCATAATATATCCTCAAAAATATGTATAACATGCAGCCTATAACAATGGCTAGGGTAATATCTAACCGAGTGTAAACTCATGTGCCCGTGTCAATGCCTCAGGTAGCAATATATCATATGAATGAGGTATGAATGCATGAAACAGAATACATGTAAATGAAGAAACTGTTTTCATAAATTAGTGAGATTTCCTTCGTATTTTTAAACTGAGGTATCATAAATGAAATCAGCATCAACAGTGTCTAGCATCGACACAAAACATAAATCTCACTGTCTCGAAATATCAATGTCTCAATCTCAATATCTAGGACGCCGTCAGTCCAGACCGGCCCCTACCATCCATCTCAAGACCACGACGGTATCCTCCGGATATCCGACGCGTCGGGTAATATCACCGGTAGGTAGTGCTCCCCAGCCAGGCTCAACGTCAACACCACATTCCTCTTGCCCCGGGGTACCATACCGGGCCCACCATGTACCCGTGACGGTTCCTCCACTCCTCGACACGGATCTCCAAAACCACAGCAAACTCATGGTGGACGACACTTTACATCACTAGAAAACCGCAACATTTTACATTTTAAAAGATCATAAGTTGTAAATTTTGCGGCTTTCCCCGAAATCCAGAAATATCATAAATCTCAAGAAATCATCACAAGTGCATATGTCAATGATAATGAACTAGACATGAACAACTGAATAACAGTATGCATGAAGTGGTAGGTAATAACTACAATGTCTAATATGGCATATAAGGGAAGTACACTAATATCATGTCAAAACTACCAGCTAACAATCTAAGTCAAGCAATTATATTCTCTAATGTGTACGTGACATGGCAATTACCGATGAAGATGTGTGTGAGCCGGCAAGTAGGTGTACGTGGTACATACGCATCATCGGTAATGGTGCTGGTGTCCTAACAGCATGATATCAATAATGGAATATGCAGCAAAATAAATATGCGAGGCAGAGCGAACAGCAATAATGTGCGGGAGCTGAATACTAGACACAACGATAACTAATCTGCAATAATCTAATATAAGTCCTACGAATGGTGCCTTTTGAAATAACACGAATCATGGGGTTTTGAAAATAGGGGCTACGGTGTTTTTATGAAAAGATACGTCGTTTTTGAAATATCCGTAGATTCCCTTGAGCTGTCTTTAAAAATGCCCACGATTCGTTAGTTTTTGAAATAGGTAAGAAGTCTAATCTAATCTAACAACTACACTAAACTATATAGCTGAACTAACAAGCTGAACTACAGGTAAGGAAACCGCCTATCATCTGAGTCGATACATATACATACCTGTATATGTATAGTCGGTGATCCCGCCTCAATAATATCATATCCGATACCATATCTATAATCAGACATCCCAAGTCAAGAGTGCGGATCAATCATCAAGATATAGCTCGTACGTAAATCCGTCGTACGGCATCCTCCAATTCTGGGTACGGGTCAAAATCACATTCATCATACTATTCACTTGGTATCCTCTTTATCAAATATCATGATCGGGGTACTGATCTACGTCTAGTACCATACTGATACCGCCTACGTATGCATGGACGTGTGTGAAACACTACGTCAAGGACCCGCTACAACGTCATGTCGTATCTCAAATACGAACCCCGCTATATCACCGATCTCACGGCCTCAAATCAAATCTCATCGACTCATCATAAATCCCAAGTACTATCCTCAAATCCGTATGTGAACACACAGTCCCATACCTATGTGAACACATAACTATATATTCCCGAATAAGCACAAAAGAAAGAAGAAAGTATGCAAGTATGGGTGGGTGTGTGCAAGTGTGGTGCGACCGCTACTCTAGGGTTTCGCGACACTCAATCATCCAAGAACACCAAATATCCATATTTATCATCAATAACTCAAACAATATATAACCAATATATATATATATATATATATATATGTGTGTATACGTGTCCGTATACATCACCATGAACTGCGGGGGTGCTATACGCCATCCACCCGACTTCTCCCCGTAGATATAAATCTACTCACCTGGTCCTCGCTCGCCGGTGCCGACGTCGCCACGCGCTTGCTGGTCGTCTTGAAGTCTACATGGGGTACCTACATATCATAACGCACCGTAACGCATTAAAACTAAATTCGAAATCGAAACGGCATACGAAAATCAAATCGGCAAGCGTATCACGCATAGGTCCAAACCTATCGCCTACGCATGCAAGAATAGTCAAACCAACCCTCGATGTCGATGTACAAACGTCAAACCATCGAGAAAAATCCAATCACACTCATTTGCATATTCCCGCACACTAATTTTAATATAAACTAGGTTAAAACTCACAAAAACCCCAAATTCACTTTAAAAGCCGTTTTTCCGAAAAACTAGCAAGCAAAATTACCCGTTTTAGTGCAAAACTCGATGTTTAAACAATTCTAGCGGCCATAATACTTATTAAATAACTTAAATAAGTCATAAAAACCATTTCCATAATTTAATCACATAAATTTGCATAATTTCCAAAATCCTAGATTGCAAAAATATCAATTTTAACACTTTTTATTGTAAAATTCACAATTTTACAATTAAACTTGGTTTTGCATATATTAAATGGTTAAACCACTCATGGAAACCTTAATGATGTGCTAAAAATCCTAACTAGATTTTAATCCCACGTTTTTATTTAATTTCTAAAACCTAGTTAGCAATTTAGCATAATTATCACCATTTTTAAACTAACAAATTAGCAACTAGTAACCAAATTAGATTTTGCATTCAATTACATGTTAATCCCCTCATTACAATCATAAGCTAATGATAAAGAACCTAATTTAATTCAAACCCTAGCTTCAATTCAAAATTCCCAATTGAATTTCCAAACATTCAATTAAACCCACAATTTAACACCAAATTAGCTTCATTAAGGAATTTAAATCAAAAAAATGAATAATGGGTCAAAAGTTATACCTCACAAACCATGATCAAACTTGAATTCTAGACCTCCATTTTGAAATCCTTGCACCAAGATCCATGCTAAAGGAGATGAGGGAAAATGGGTAGGAGGTGGATTTTGATTTGGATTTTTGCTTGATTTTTTGTGGATTTTTCAAGCATTTTTGAAGAACTTTTTTAAAGAGAAGGAGATGAAGAATGAAGGGCTGTTGGGGTTCAGATTTTGGCCAGAAAATGAGTGGGGGAGGAGAGAGAGGGAGGTGGAGAAAAATGGGAGAAAGTCAAAGTCAATTCAAGGTCAAAAGTCTAACTAATTTATCCATTTTCTTTTCTTTTCTTTCATTTCTTTTCCTTTGAAATTCAAGTGGGAAAAGAAATGGGGGCTGCTGAATTTAGCTAAGGGGAGAAGTAAGTGGGGGTGTGTGGGTGTGGGCACGGGTGTGGGGTGATGAAAAATGATAAATACAATACCCCAAACATCCATTTACGCTAAAAAAAAGCCTTTTTTCTTCAATAATTTCTAAACCGTTTTGGCAAATGATTTCGTTTCAAAAACCACATGATAAATTTTTATTTAAAGTTTTATGATGCACAAAATTTGTTTCAACTCATTCCAATTTGTAATTTTCCCTAATTAAATGTATTAGTGACGGCTTAAAATAATAATAAAATAATATTTTTTTCAGAAAATTTGAAATTTCACCAGCGGCTCAATAAACACCAAATAATAGCAATTACATAGCTAGAATATGTATATTTAATTTTTATAATAAGATATTTGTATTTTGACCTTTTACAGAAAACCCCTTTATTTTACCGATTTTTCGAAATTTCACCGAAACGATTTTCAAAACGCTACAATCTTCCCCCCTTAAAGAAATTCGGTCCCCGAATTTAAATTCAAACTCCCCCAAATACTAGAATATCTAAGAAAACCCATCAAGTCGTCGGGGCTCCGAAATTGTAAATACATAAAACAAATCGTAGCGCAGCGCATGCGCTTGAAAAATGAGCATATAACTCAAATCAAAACCAATATGACATAACTCGAAACTATACATGTAAATATCGAATCTATATCTGTAAGTATCTGAAGGAAATGCATGCCAAATCTCTTTAAGTCGCTGTGCAACGCGTATAACACTGCACAGTGGCGGACGTCTATCATAAGAAAATAACTATATACATATATACCTTTGTTTGAAATGTACGTTCCGCCGTTTTGGAAACAATTTAGAAGGGTCTCCTTGTTTTAAACATTTCGTGTCATATCAGACACGTAGGTAAATACTGAGGCTATAGCTCGCTTTTTGGAAATCCCTTCAATAACTATCAATGCATGCAAAATATATTCAGGTACTGTCCTCTGACTAGTCCTGCTCAGTACGAAAACACATAGCAATATCATAAAAACGTACTGCTCTATACGAAATCAATCCCCAAAATATGCACATGAATGCTACGTGCGCCTGGTGCGCACGGAAATCAAAATCCATGAATGTGCCATACATGCGCACAGAAACAACATCTAAGTGCATCGGGTGTGCACGAAACATCTGTCGTAGGCAACATGTGTGCCTGACAGCAAAATCAGGTGCATCTGACATGCACGAAAAATCTCGATTTAGTGCATCTGGTGTGCACCAAAATCGCATCTCAAGACATGCGCTAAACATGCGCGAAAATTCAAATCAGGTGCATCCATCGTGCACGAAATCATGAAATCCAATATCAAGCGCCGAACATGCGCAAAATCAATCAGGTGCGCAAGGTGCACAAAACAAATATCGAGTATCACAATCGAAATCGAAGTCCAGTGCACACTGCAAGCATATAATAACTATACAGAGTGCAGGAACCAATTCGTGTGCGTGCATACGCACAAAATCAACTCAAATGTCTAAAACCGTAAAATCACAAACATGTGAAACCCAAGCACGAAAACGATATCAAGTGCAACACTGTGCAAAGATCGTAAATCCTCAATCATCAAAATCAAATCATGCGAATAAATCACCCAAAACATCGAAATCAATAATGGCGGAATAGTATCGCTCAAGTGCATCCTCTAAGAATCTCGGGCCAACTGTCGCGGTCACTAATGGGACGTCTCGTCGATGATCATGAACTCTGGCCTGCTGGTGTGCGTAACCATGACCACTCCTGGTTCAAGGTCTTCACTGTGAATTACCAATCTTTCGGTCCATCGGCTCATCGGCCCTGTCAGGTATGCTAACGGGGACGATTCCGTTCTGGCACTTCTCTGGTCATCTCTTGGTCAATCATCGCGACCACTCGTAAGACAGCATATCACTGGCGTCGGCCTCTGGCTCTCTGAATGTACGTGACACATCTGATCCTGAGTGCAAGTATCATTGCAGCAGTGTCCTGGAAGGAATCCTGCTCACGGTCTCTTCCATGTCTCGTCTCTGCCAACTTTCCGGAAGTCATTGTCCATTCCTATATCTGCATCTTGCTCTGGAACGACTGCATACTCATCACGACTCCTTCTGGAAGGTAAGTCCAAGTACCATGCCTCGGCATGCGCATCGCCTCTCTGATGTCGGCGGAGTGGAACGTCATCTCATCTAGATCTGGTGTGAACCTCTTACTCCACTTTTCTCTAATGTCGTCTGCCTTGGACTCGTCTCGTCGCGGCTGCATGGACTGAGCTCCAACGACTATCCTCGAATCTGGAGTCCCCCAAGAAATGCATCTCACCACCTAGCATCCGAATTAAGTCGAACCATCCAATCGATTGTCAAAACCTCATAATCCCCTAAGGGCTCAACATCTTGGGTACAGTTTAATAGTATCGAGTACATACCACAGCATCGGTGGTCCAGCCGTAGAAGGGCAAACCCAAGCCTCACTAATGGCGCCGTAGAACTGCCGCAAACCCGAAGGTTCAAAGGCTTTCACACGGTCATTAAGTCGAGTTAGGGTTTCATTCTTCTAGAGGGACCATAGAATTGCCTGCATGTCTTTCCGACTACTTTAAACTTGGAATAATAGGTCTCTGACATTCGATCGTCTCTGTCGACCCTCACGTCTCTGCGTGAAGTCGTTTCTAGCTGGAATCAATCTATCTGATGACCTCTCATCGGGTAGGCGAACGAACCACATGTCCTAGTCATTCATCCTCGGGTGACTAGCGACCTTCTATCATCTCTTAGTACAATCTGCACTGCAATAGCTCCAATATATGGGGCGATATCTCGTCGCTCGCAGCAACAACTGGCTCACTCGTCTGCATGCTGAACGGTGCCTCAATCATCAGGAGTAAGCAACACACCAACGGTCATCAAAATCTGGCTGGCCTCCATCATTGGCTCAATTCTCTAGTGTCGATCAGCACCTCCGAGTAACCTCATAAAGGCGATCCGCCAAACGCTCGTGGCGCGGAAACACAGTAAAAAGACACATCTCTGCAATCGTGTGTCGCCGGAATTTCGCCCTGGTCAGTCCTCGTTCGTGACGAGCTTGTGCTGACCGCAACTCTAGCCGTAGCTCTCCCTGCCCGTAACCGTAGTAGCAAAACCAAACTGGTACCGATGAGGCTAGATCAGGAAGGAATATAATACTGAACAAGGAAATGTACATCCTAAGGCTTCATAAGTGGAGTAGCGTATCGTAAATATGCCGCGGAACATACCAACGGTACGTCACTCTACTTTAATCACCTATTCCATCAACCAAGGGTCATCCTACGCTCCGAAGGTAAAACCTAACGCTCTGATACCAACTTTGTCACGTCCCGAAAGTACGGAAAATGACCGGCACTTAGACTACGAAACGTCTCGAGGCGTACGTAATCTAAGTAAGCCGAAAACCCAGAAATCCAAACCAAGAAAAGTAGTAGAGTGAAGGAAAACCAATTTAAAATCAAGTAGTTTTAATAGCATAAGCCGAATTATGCGGTTTTTTAAAAAAAAACACAAGTATTTCCTGAAAATTTCGGCAGAGTCTCCTTTGTAAATACTGGCCCCCAAACGGGATACAACATGAATAGTATACGAAATCAAGAAAAAGGCATCTCCAAGCGGGAGCTAGCTCTTCGTCAATCGACGGTCACAACCACACAAGCAATATAATATACAACGCCAACGGCGAGGATCAAAACTCAAAAGGAAACTCAAAACCACCAGAAATGCAACGAGCGACTCTAAGGTCCAAAGAATAAACAACACTGGTCTCTATCTCAATAAAAACATGTTTGGTTGATGGAATTTACTAGATACAACTGAATAATATCATACAAGGTAAATAATAGGGGTATGATACAAGTAAACCCACCTACTAGCAAATCACCCGAATGAAACTATGCCCGCAAAGCCGTAAGGAACCTGTACGGCAACCTGCAAGAAACTGGGGCACAACGGGGGTGAGTTGCCAACTCGTGAATAGAAAAACATCTACGCACAGAAATCGCATAAATAACGCAACCTAGGTCAATGATCATAATATATCCTCAAAAATATGTATAACATGCAGCCTATAACAATGGCTAGGGTAATATCTAACCGAGTGTAAACTCATATGCCCGTGTTAATGCCTCAGGTAGCAATATATCATATGAATGAGGTATGAATGCATGAAAAAGAATACATGTAAATGAAGAAACTGTTTTCATAAATTAGTGAGATTTCCTTCGTATTTTTAAACTGAGGTATCATAAATGAAATCAGCATCAACAGTGTCTAGCATCGACACAAAACATAAATCTCACTGTCTCGAAATATCAATGTCTCAATCTCAATATCTAGGGCGCCGTCAGTCCAGACCGGCCCCTACCATCCATCTCAAGACCACGACGGTATCCTCCGGATATCCGACGCGTCGGGTAATATCACCGGTAGGTAGTGCTCCCCAGCCAGGCTCAACGTCAACACCACATTCCTCTTGCCCCGGGGTACCATACCGGGCCCACCATGTACCCGTGACGGTTCCTCCACTCCTCGACACGGATCTCCAAAACCACAGCAAACTCATGGTGGACGACACTTTACATCACTAGAAAACCGCAACATTTTATATTTTAAAAGATCATAAGTTGTAAATTTTGCGGCTTTCCCCGAAATCCAGAAATATCATAAATCTCAAGAAATCATCACAAGTGCATATGTCAATGATAATGAACTAGACATGAACAACTGAATAACAGTATGCATGAAGTGGTAGGTAATAACTACAATGTCTAATATGGCATATAAGGGAAGTACACTAATATCATGTCAAAACTACCAGCTAACAATCTAAGTCAAGCAATTATATTCTCTAATGTGTACGTGACATGGCAATTACCGATGAAGATGTGTGTGAGCCGGCAAGTAGGTGTACGTGGTACATACGCATCATCGGTAATGGTGCTGGTGTCCTAACAGCATGATATCAATAATGGAATATGCAGCAAAATAAATATGCGAGGCAGAGCGAACAGCAATAATGTGCGGGAGCTGAATACTAGACACAACGATAACTAATCTGCAATAATCTAATATAAGTCCTACGAATGGTGCCTTTTGAAATAACACGAATCATGGGGTTTTGAAAATAGGGGCTACGGTGTTTTTATGAAAAGATACGTCGTTTTTGAAATATCCGTAGATTCCCTTGAGCTGTCTTTAAAAATGCCTACGATTCGTTAGTTTTTGAAATAGGTAAGAAGTCTAATCTAATCTAACAACTACACTAAACTATACGGCTGAACTAACAAGCTGAACTACAGGTAAGGAAACCGCCTATCATCTGAGTCGATACATATACATACCTGTATATGTATAGTCGGTGATCCCGCCTCAATAATATCATATCCGATACCATATCTATAATCAGACATCCCAAGTCAAGAGTGCGGATCAATCATCAAGATATAGCTCGTACGTAAATCCGTCGTACGGCATCCTCCAATTCTGGGTACGGGTCAAAATCACATTCATCATACTATTCACCTGGTATCCTCTTTATCAAATATCATGATCGGGGTACTGATCTACGTCTAGTACCATACTGATACCGCCTACGTATGCATGGACGTGTGTGAAACACTACGTCAAGGACCCGCTACAACGTCATGTCGTATCTCAAATACGAACCCCGCTATATCACCGATCTCACGGCCTCAAATCAAATCTCATCGACTCATCATAAATCCCAAGTACTATCCTCAAATCCGTATGTGAACACACAGTCCCATACCTATGTGAACACATAACTATATATTCCCGAATAAGCACAAAAGAAAGAAGAAAATATGCAAGTATGGGTGGGTGTGTGCAAGTGTGGTGCGACCGCTACTCTAGGGTTTCGCGACACTCAATCATCCAAGAACACCAAATATCCATATTTATCATCAATAACTCAAACAATATATAACCAATATATATATATATATATATATATATATATGTGTGTGTATACGTGTCCGTATACATCACCATGAACTGCGGGGGTGCTATACACCATCCACCCGACTTCTCCCCGTAGATATAAATCTACTCACCTGGTCCTCGCTCGCCGGTGCCGACGTCGCCACGCGCTTGCTGGTCGTCTTGAAGTCGACATGGGGTACCTACATATCATAACGCACCGTATCGCATTAAAACTAAATTCGAAATCGAAACGGCATACGAAAATCAAATCGGCACGCGTATCACGCATAGGTCCAAACCTATCGCCTACGCATGCAAGAATAGTCAAACCAACCCTCGATGTCGATGTACAAACGTCAAACCATCAAGAAAATCTAATCACACTCATTTGCACATTCCCGCACACTAATTTTAATATAAACTAGGTTAAAACTCACAAAAACCCCAAATTCACTTTAAAAGCCGTTTTTCCGAAAAACTAGCAAGCAAAATTACCCGTTTTAGTGCAAAACTCGATGTTTAAACAATTCTAGCGGCCATAATACTTATTAAATAACTTAAATAAGTCATAAAAACCATTTCCATAATTTAATCACATAAATTTGCATAATTTCCAAAATCCTAGATTGCAAAAATATCAATTTTAACACTTTTTATTGTAAAATTCACAATTTTACAATTAAACTTGGTTTTGCATATATTAAATGGTTAAACCACTCATGGAAACCTTAATGATGTGCTAAAAATCCTAACTAGATTTTAATCCCACGTTTTTATTTAATTTCTAAAACCTAGTTAGCAATTTAGCATAATTATCTCCATTTTTAAACTAACAAATTAGCAACTAGTAACCAAATTAGATTTTGCATTCAATTACATGTTAATCCCCTCATTACAATCATAAGCTAATGATAAAGAACCTAATTTAATTCAAACCCTAGCTTCAATTCAAAATTCCCAATTGAATTTCCAAACATTCAATTAAACCCACAATTTAACACCTAATTAGCTTCATTAAGGAATTTAAATCAAAAAAATGAATAATGGGTCAAAAGTTATACCTCACAAACCATGATCAAACTTGAATTCTAGACCTCCATTTTGAAATCCTTGCACCAAGATCCATGCTAAAGGAGATGAGGGAAAATGGGTAGGAGGTGGATTTTGATTTGGATTTTTGCTTGATTTTTTGTGGATTTTTCAAGCATTTTTGAAGAACTTTTTTAAAGAGAAGGAGATGAAGAATGAAGGGCTGTTTGGGGTTCAGATTTTGGCCAGAAAATGAGTGGGGGAGGAGAGAGAGGGAGGTGGAGAAAAATGGGGAGAAAGTCAAAGTCAATTCAAGGTCAAAAGTCTAACTAATTTATCCATTTTCTTTTCTTTTCTTTCATTTCTTTTCCTTTGAAATTCAAGTGGGAAAAAAAAATGGGGGCTGCTGAATTTAGCTAAGGGGAGAAGTAAGTGGGGGTGTGTGGGTGTGGGCACGGGTGTGGGGTGATGAAAAATGATAAATACAATACCCCAAACATCCATTTACGCTAAAAAAAGCCTTTTTTCTTCAATAATTTCTAAACCGTTTTGGCAAATGATTTCGTTCCAAAAACCACATGATAAATTTTTATTTAAAGTTTTATGATGCACAAAATTTGTTTCAACTCATTCCAATTTATAATTTTCCCTAATTAAATGTATTAGTGACAGCTTAAAATAATAATAAAATAATATTTTTTTCAGAAAATTTGAAATTTCACCAGCGGCTCAATAAACACCAAATAATAGCAATTACATAGCTAGAATATGTATATTTAATTTTTATAATAAGATATTTGTATTTTGACTTTTTACAGAAAACCCCTTTATTTTACCGATTTTTCGAAATTTCACCGAAACGATTTTCAAAACGCTACAAGTCCTGCACGCGTAGTTTGCATCGTAGCTTTATTTCGACGTTGGACGTAGCATCCGTATCCCGTCGTGAAATCCGATCTGGCAAGTTTAACTTGCAACATGCTATGTTATATTATATCAATATCCATATGAATAAACATAGTAAATATGTTTTATTATAAAGCAACTATTACCAATTTATAGTATTACGTTATCCGTTCGTATCCGTACTGATAATAACATATCTAGTTGCATGCCGGAACATCATGATATCATTATGCTACTATATTAGTACAACGTGTTATCTAGTTTGCATCATACATAGTCATGGATATATAATGGTTATTACAGATAGATATATATATATATATATATATATATATATATATATTCATCCTGGTATCAGTTTTGGTTACCGTATTCCGATATTGATTACAGTTTCACATTTGGCATCTATTTGGCTAATATATATTACATGACATGTTCATGACCCACTACCAAACTTGTTACTTTGATCTTATTACTAATGCCAACAATCCTGATTGTTATCCTGACGGATGTGACTTGTTGTCTGCATAGACAAAACCTGTACCTGCTTGATCCTGTGTTGGCATTAGACTTACATTATCAATACATGACTTGAACACATAACCTTGGGGGTAAAGGGAAATCAATAATGAAACCTGATTTATAACTCAACGGTTCGATAGTTATACTGATCAGTCTTTACGGGCTCGGCCAGCCCCGGAATGATGCTGCTGAAATCATTCGTCTGTACATGTTACTTGTTTACTGCTTAGCGGTACCTCTCGGATTCAGCCCGAGAGTCTTGACCGTGGTCCCGAGCATGCACGGGATACTATTGAGTTACATCGACGATTCCATTAAATTGATTTCAAAGATTTCTAGAATAGATAACCTTGAGGCACAGACTTTAGGATACACATCACATACCTATATCTCACTGTTTTACACCTGTATTATTTATTTACGCTCATGTTTAATCATAGCATCCTATCCTGATTATTACTATTATTTTGATATTTATGACGCACTGACGTCTGAGTTTGCATGGCTCAGATACTTGACATAGCATGTGAGTATTCGACAAGATCGCCGATCAGTGTGGACCACCTCATTGATATAGCTCTTATGCGGGTTAGTTATTCCATGGATCTTTATTGCTTCCGCTATCTTTTTCAGTTATTGTTCTTGTGGCTATTGGACATGTGATAGATAAATTTAGTAGTTTACTGTTCTTGATATCTGATTGACAGCCGTAATATGACTATGGAAGGATCTTATCTCGCTATAGGTAGTATGGTTGGCTCTGTCGCATGCCGTGTTTACATATTTTGGGAAGCGGGTCCCTGTCACGTCCCGCTTCATAAAATACGTAAATACGGCACGTGACAGAGACAACCATGCTACCTATGGCTAGGAATAATCCCTCTATAGTCATATTACGGCTGTCAATCAGATATCAAGAACAGTAAAATACTAAATCTATCTATCACTTATCCAATAGCCACAAGAACAATAACTGGAAAAGATAGTGGAAGCAATAAAGATCCAAGGAATAACTAACCTGCATAAGAGCTGTATCAATGAGGTGGTCCTCACTGATCGGCGATCCAGTCGAATACTCACATGCTATGTCAAGTATCTGGGCCATGCAAAACCTAGACGTCAGTGCGTCATAAATATCAAAATAATAGTAATAACCAGGATAGGATGCTATGATTAAACATGAGTATAAATAATAAACACAAGTGTAAAACAATGAGCTATATGTATGTGATGTGTATCCTAAAGTCTGTGCTTCTAGATTATCTATTCTACAAGTCTTTGAAATCAATTTAATGGAATCGTTGATGTAACTCAATAGTATCCCGTGCGTGCCCGGGACCACGGTCAAGACTCTTGGGCTGAATCCGAGACGTGCCACTAAGCAGTAAACATGTAACACGTACAGACGAATGATATCGGCAGCATCATTCCGGGGCTGGCCGAGCTCGTAAAGACTGATCAGTATAAGTATCGAACTGTTGAGTTATAAGTCAGGTTTCATTATTGATTTCTCTTTATCCCCAAGGTTTTGTGTTTAAGTCAGGTATTTATGAAATGAATCTAATTCCAACACAGGATCAAGCAGGTACAGGTCTTGTTTATGTAGACAACAAGTTACGTCCATCAGGACAACAATCAGGATTGTTGGTATTAGCAAGAAGATCCAAGTAACAAGTCTGGTAGGGTGTCGTGAACATGCCATGTACTGTATATTAACCAAAATAGATACCAATGTAAAACTGTAATCAATATCAAAATGCTATTAATGCTAGGATGCATATGTATCTATCTGTAATAACCATTACACGTCTATTACCATATATAATGCAATCTAGATAACATATTGACTGCTATTGTAGTATAATAATATCATTACGTTCCGGTATGTAACTAGATATGCTATTATTAGTACGGATACAGACGGATACTGTAAAATTGTAAATCGGTAATTTTTGCTGGATAGTAAAACACATGCATTGTAATTTATTAAATAAATATTGATATAATAACATAGCATGTTGCAAGTTTAAAAATTTGCCTGATCCGATCTCACGTCGAGATACGGATACCACGTCCGACGTCGGAATAAAATCGCGATGCAAACTTACATACGCAGGACTGGACCTGGCTGAGCAGTGACGTGACATGGTGACTGGCTAGACGAAGACGGTGCTTGGGTCGTCTGGATCATCGGCAACGTGTGCAACTCCGGCGAGACGGCCGGAAAATTAAGAAAGAAAAGAACAAGAAAAGAAGAAGAAGAAATTGCTGTTGGGGGTTTGCTGGGGTTCTGGATTTCCGGGGATGGACAGAAAGGGTGGTAGCGATGAGATGATGGAGACGAGGCGTAGTCGTCTGTGGCAAGGTCGTCGTAGCCGTGAGGGGTGAAAGGTGATCAGGAGAAGAGCAGAGGAGGAAGAAGAAGGTGTTATAATTTTATTATATATATATATAATAGAGAGAGAGAGAGAAGAGAGAGACGAGAGAAAGAGTGAGGGAATTATTAGGTAGCATGGTTGGATCTGTCTCGAACTACTGCAATCTTCTATGATTTATAATGAATTTTATAAGGTAAGCTGTACAATAAATTTCAGATTTGTCATATCCCTTTTGCGACGATATTTCATGTGTAAACTATAATATTTTCAAATTATATTTTATATAACATTATGAAATGCAGATTATAAACTAATTAATTATAATAATACGAAATATTAAGACGATATATATATTTGTAGATATAATTATATCATGTCGCAAGTTGTAAACTTGCATACATTGCATATTATAAAACCGATTAACGTTAAATAACTACGGTGTATAAATTATATAGATATAGCCGTATGATGATGATAATAATAATAATATATGACAACATATAATTAAATTACATAAAGCATAGCATGTAGCAAGTTGTAAACTTGCCTCGAAACAAACGCGATGGACGGAAGAAACATGACGCTATACAAATCAACACCAAGTTTTGATGGCTCGATTAAGGTTCTAGGATGCAGCTGGAGTTGCGTCGACGAGAATGGGTGTGAGCTTGAAGAACGAAGAAAGAGAATATATAAATTGATGAGGGAGAGATATGTTATATGGAGAGAGAGAGAGAGAGAAAGGTTTTGTGTTTAATATAAATATATATAGTATAGTTTAAATTAGATTATAAATATATATTATTTTTAATGTATATAGATAATATCAAATTACAACCAATCTCCACCAAAATCTCATCAAAAATATATTTTGGAAAATAATTCACATATGTAAACTTCTCAATCATAATGTAAGAATATATTTAAATAACTCATACCCCTAATTTAAGATTTAAAAGGATTCTAAAAATATATCTAGATTTAGTAAATATTTGATATTAGATATCTTGAGATTTAAACATAAAAAATAGAAGCAAAATAAGAAATGGGATGGCAACCATATGATGACAATTAAAAAAATATAACTTATTCTTAACTTGTGGCTATTAAAAGATATATGATGATCTAGATATATGATATATAAAGATCTAAAAATATAATGTAGGTATTATACTAGATTCACATAGATACACTTTATTGGTAAATCTCAGATACAATCTTGTACCATATTGGTGTAGGGATTCCTTAGCACCATGTCTAGGGTTTGGGTTGTATCACACATGTTATAATAAAAATTTAGGGGGTGCTAAACAATACCAATCATGAATCGAACTAGAAAATTAGGGTAACAATAACTAGTATCACATACTAACAAGTGTCTAACACTAAGAGATGAGTAATCCAATCTTTGTAGACCTCCTCTTGTGACTCCTTGGATCAACTAGGATTTGAACCGGTTCGCTTGAATCCTTCCAAGTCCACGACGATCTACCACGGAGTCTCTTTGCTCAAGCTCCTAGCTCCACTTGAATCAAATGGAAGTGGAGCAAACAGCTTACACTAGTGGGCTAAACTAATGTAGATTGGTTATATGGGTTTGGATCTCACTTAAAAACCTTTTTTTTTATGTTCTTCACTCACTTGTAAAAGCTAGAGAGCTTGAGTTGAGGAAGAAGAAGGAGAATGGCTAAACTTGACTCATGAGAGAATAATGAACATAATCAAGAGAGAGAGAGAGGGTTATCTCATCCCTAACCATGGTTACAAAATATCTAGATATTTTGAGACTTGAGTTTAAGCAAAACCTTGGGCTACAAAAACCATGGGCAATGAAACCATGGTTTTGACTTTAGTCAACACAAAAGAAGAGTGTAGAATAGTTAACCATGTTTTTATTCCCATTTTGCTTTTCTCAATAATCAAAATATAAAAATATGTTACCATATGAGTCTTGCATTGCCATCACCAATGTATCATCAACCATGACACATGTATGCTTGCATGTCTACATCCATATCAACATATACATAAACTCATGCATGCATCATAAAGAAATAGGTTTTAATAAATGAGCTAATGGTCATAATATTAAATCAACACTTGATTTAATAACCCGGCCATATCACATACGACCCTTCCAATAGTAAACGCCAGATTAAGATACGGTATCAAATACACGCATTTAATCGATCTCCCGCGCATATCCCATTTGCACCCCACATCTTTTCGCCTGAGCTAGGAAACCCATTTATGGGACTCTAAGACTCGTCAATACGCTAGCAACAGGCAGTGATCATATCACATACCCACAAAACGTCAGTGGCACAAACTGTACGTAACAGCTCCCAGGTAGTGAGCGATCAGAAGAAACACTAGCGAACCTGTCAAAACTCCCGTCGAGCCAACTTGCAACACTTACCGTACAGTCCAGCCTCTTCGTCAGATATGCTGTATATCGAGTCTAGGGTTGGTATCGTCGACCCCAATAACTCAACAAGTTATGCCGATATATGGCTCATAACAGATCGAGAAACTACTGATAACACTTATCAGTAAATCTCATCAGCCCTGGCCAGAGACTTCCTGTTATAGCCAATCGAGCATAGCGCAACATCAACCCCCAATACCGCGAGAGACGAAACCCCTCCTATCTCTCATTGCCTCCATGTGCCTCGGGACTTTACCCAAAATCCACCTGTTTGCACGACTCAGTAGAGCCGTGGTAGGGTGGAGATCAAAGTACAGTGGGAGGACACACAAGACTCTATGACGATCTCGGATCTACAGACTAACCTGTACCAGTGTCACCTGAGAACTGCTATCCGACGATAGATGTAATACCACATAGGAGTTCTCGGCGAGTCCGTTCAGTGTACTCAGTCTCACTGAGCACTCGTATACAGTCTTTGGTGTCACCACACCAATGGATATGGGATCATTCATCGCCCATCATATGGGTCAAGTAACGTATACGCTAGTCTACTCTGGAATATCGATGCCCCATATCGATACACCCATAACTAGGAACATTTCAAGGATATGCTTATAAAGTACACATGTCCCACTAGTATGATCCGCATCATAATCCCAGTAGTCAAGCAAATATCCTAAGGGCTTTATCAACATGTAACAAATGAGTAATATGCATGATCAAGTGAACATGTTAAGATAAAGAACAACCAGATAGCATACTATCATGTCGAGCAAGAATGTCCTTTGAATATATATATATACACATACCGATACATCCACTATCATATAATGGACTCTAGGGTATACATATATCCAACAATCTCCCACTTGCACTAAGGCCAATTATTGGCGTATCTCATACCCAACATCTCAAAAAGTCGCTCATGCCGCGATAGAGGGAGGGCCTTGGTGAGTGGATCCACGGTCTTATTCTTTGTATCTACTCTCTGAATCTCGGTCTCGAGGCGATCAACTATCTCCTGGATCAGATGATATCGCCTCAGGATGTGTTTGGATCGCTGATGGGACCTGGGCTCTTTGTCCAACGCCATAGCCCCATTATTAGTACAATACAATGGTATTGGATCAATAATGGTTGGAACTACTCCTAGCTTCAAGATGAACTTCCTCATCCAGATGGCTTCCTTGGCAGCATCATTTGTAGCAATATACTCAGCTTCCATCGTGGAGTCTGCAACGGTATCCTGTTTGGAACTCTTCCAACATACCGCCCCTCCATTGAGGGTAAATACAAACCCTGAGATAGATTTATTGTCATCCTTATCACTTTAGAAGCTCGAATTGGTAAAGGCCTCTATTTGGAGATCCCCGTTACCATACACCAAGAACATTTCTTTACTCCTTCCCAAGTACTTAAGAATGTTCTTCACAGTTGTCCAGTGATTCTCCCCTGGGTTGGATTGATACCTGCTTACTATACACAATGCATAAGCTACATCAGGGCGTGTACATAACATCGCATACATTATAGATCCTACAGCTGAAGCGTAAGGTATAATGCTCATGTGAGCTCTCTGTTTATCAGTTTTTGGGCAAAAGTCCTTGGAGAGAGTGACTCCATGACTAGCGGGTAAGGCACCTCGCTTGGAGTCTTCCATACTAAACCTTTTTAGGATGGTGTTAATGTACCTGGTTTGGGACAATCCCAACAACCTTTTAGATCTATCCCTATAGATCTTCATGCCCAATATGTACGAGGCATCACCCAGGTCCTTCATGGAGAACCTTTGTGATAAGAACAGTTTGACCGATTATAGCATAGGAACGTCGTTTCCTATAAGAAGAATGTCATCCACGTACAATACGAGGAATGTGACAGTACTCCCTACAATCTTCTTATAAAGACAAGGTTCATCTGGATTTTTGACGAAATCAAACTCTTTGATAACATCATCAAAACAGATGTTCCAACTCCGTAATGCCTGCTTTAATCCATAAATGGATTTAAGCAACCTACATGCTTTCCCACTGCTCCCACTATCAATGAAGCCCTCTAGCTGATCCATATAAACGCATTCTTCTAAATCACTATTTAGAAAAGCAGTTTTAACGTCCCTCTGCCAGATTTCATAGTCGTAGTGAGCAGCAATAGCAAGTAGGATCCGAATGGATTTAAGCATGGCTACAGGAGAAAATGTTTCGTCATCGTCCAGTCCTCGTCCTTGATGAAATTCTTTCGCCACAAGCCTTACCTTATAGGTCTCCACCTGCCCATCTACACCGATCTTTCTTTTAATGATCCATTTGCACCCTACGGGTTTACCCCAGAGGGTACAACATCCAAAGTCCATACTTTGTTGGTGTACATAGACTCCATTTCGGATCTCATGGCATCCAGCCACTTCACAGAGTCACCACTCGTGATAGCTTGCTGAAAACTGGTAGGGTCATCATCATCCATGATGCAATCTTCTCCATCACCATCAATGAGAAAACCGTAGTATCTTTCCGGTGGGCGAGAAGTCCTACCAGATCTACGGAGTGGCCGAGGTTCATAAGTTTCTGTTGCAATTTCAGGTTCAACCAAGTCGTCATTTGTAACTTGTGTCTTTAGAACCTTTTCTAGATCTACCACATTGCCATCAGTATCATTTGGAAAAATCTCATTTTCTAAAAATATGGCATGTTGAGAAACAAACACCTTTTGTTCCTCCTTGTGGTAGAAAAAATACCCAAACGAATGTTTCGGATATCCCACAAATATACACTTGACCGATCGTGTCTCTTGTTTGTCTGAATTCTGCTTTTTAACAAAAGCCGGACAACCCCAAATCTTAACTCATTTAAGAGATGCTCTTTCCATACCATATCTCATATGGAGTGGTAGACACGGTCTTGGTTGGAACTTTGTTCAACAGAAAAGCTGCAGTCTCCAATGCATGCCCCCAAAAGGAGAGAAGTAACTCAGCATCACTCATCATGGATCGTACCATATCTAATAGGGTATGATTTCGCCGCTCTGACACACGTTGTACTGTGGTATGTAAGGGGGAGTGAGCTGAGAAAGAATCCCATTCTCTTTTAGGAAGTTTGAAAATTCTGTACTAAGATACTCTCCACCTCGATCTATAAGCACATCCTTAAAAGGTCCCTAATCGAGGGAGTTTCGAGACAGGGCATCGATACTACAAAGTAGACTAGTGTATAAAGTCGAGACCCCGACGAGGGGCGGTGGACGGTCTCACAAGCCACTGGTGTTAGTTGGATCACCTAAGATGTATACAGATGCTCATTGGGTTATGAGTACACCGGACAGGACTCGCCGGGAACATGCTGGTTGGTATTATACCTGACGTCAGATAGTAGTTCCCTGGTGACATGTGTACAGGTTAGTTCATCGACCTGAGATCGTCATTTGTCTCGTGTGAGTTCCCACTGTATTTTGATTACTACCCTACCACGGCTCAAAAGAGTCGTGCAAACAGGTTTTAGTTGGGCACAGTCCCGAGCCACATGGAGACAGTGAGCAGATCTGCAGGGGTTCGTCTCTCCCGGTATTGGGGGTGAGGTCGTGCTGTGTCTAGGAGAGCCATTACACAAAGCCCTCGGCCGAGACAGGAGATTTACTGGTAGGTGTTCCAGTAGTATCTCAGGGTGTTCTGGGCTACACTCCGACACGACTTGTACCGCTTTTGGGGGTCTGACTTTTACCGATCCCCTAGGCCCGCCATGCGATACTCATAGACGAACGGACCGGACTGTACGGATATTGTCACTGACAGGCTCAGTAGGGTGTCAGGATGAGTTCGCTCATCGACGTCCTTTTTGGTCAATACCTAGTAGCCCGTTACGTATGGCTAATACCTCTGACGTGCTAGTGGTTAAATCCACAACCAAAGTATTGACGAGTCTTTAGAGTCCCCCACAGACCGTTTTCTCAAGTTTCGGGCGAAACGCTGTAGAGGTCGTATGGAGATATGGCAGGGTTCGATCAGATACGTGCGGTATTGCACGGATCATGATCGAACGGATAATACTAGCGGGCTTTGGTTTAAGCCGGATCCTAGTATTGTACCGTGTAGATTTTGTCTCTTTGCATTTGTATTCAGTGGGAATACAAATGCGGGCATGTATATGCATTCGCGGGGTTTTCCTGTAATTTATTACGGGATCAGTTTTCTGAAGTTGCCAGTTTGCATTCCGTTTCGGCCAGTTTTCCTTTGTTCCTTCACGGCCGGATTTTTCCGATGGAGGGGGTTATTTGCAAGAGTGCAAATTATCTTTTGTGGAGGGGTTATTTGAAAATGGAGGCATCATGATGGTTCTTGAATCATGAGATTCTTTTTACATCTTTTCCTTTGCATTTATTGTGATGGAAAGTGAAGGGATTGGATTAGTATTGATGTGATCTTTTTCTTTGAGATTATCCTTCATTTTCTTCTCTTGGATTTTGATTCTTTTTCCCTCCACCATGATATTTGGCCGGCCACACTTGGTGGGAAGAGAGAGGGAATTCATTTGGAGTGGGATTTTATTCATTCTCACTTTGCTTTACTTGCTTAAAAATTCCATTGCTCAAAAGTTCATTCACCTCCTCATCACCAAGGCAACTTCATAATCCCAAAGAGACAAAGTGTTCTACACTAGCCTACAACATTTCTTGGGCACGTCGGCTCGCCAACTTCATGCCCGAGTTATCTCGGTCCAGAGTTGGGAGCCCGTAAAAGAACCCGGCGATGTGGTGCCCGTTCCGACGAGGAGATGAAGACCGGAGATTCCGCGAGGAGATCGGAGTGGAGGCGAAGACCGAAGGACACGGATCGCTTGGTATAGCCCTCTATCCCTTCTCTTGATAGCTAGGTATAGGTTAATGGTTCGATCCGGGTTTTTAGGATGCGGTAGTGCCGGTTTTAAAGTCAAGAAAAATTTTCGTTTCCACATTTTGGCCTCGGATAGACGGCCGGGGTGCTACCTAGTCCTACATGGTATCAGAGACACACTATTAACCTATTCTAGCTTGCTCTAGCGAGTTTAAAACTTCGATCGAACATTTATCCCAAAACCGCATTTTCATTGCATATGTTTCTGTCGAAATTTGTTTTGGCTCTAAAAAATTTTCAGGGTGTTGCAGAAACATGTGCATGGAATTGTAAGCGTTCTGCAAAAATTTGGTGAGGTGACGCTTCAGTACGGCCGCGGAAATGCGGCCAAACCCCTGGTTTGGTCGCGGTTCCGCGGTGGGAAAAAGTCAACGCTGTGCCAAAATTTTACAGAGGGCTTTTTACAGGGAAATTGGGGTTTTGGAATGTTCTGTTTGGGCCCAGATTTTCTTTGAGTGCTACAGTAGTGCTTGGGGCCCACTTCGGTAAATTTGATCGATCGAAAATTTTAAACATATTAGTTCACAGTATTTACATTATATCTGCGACCGTGAATGTCATTTGATCGGTAAATCCTGTCTAACTGCTATAGCCCTTTTAGACGGATTTGCGAACGTGACATTCACGTTGATGTTCTGTGTTGTGCTGTGATGTTACGGATTGGTCGTGGGGGATAGCATGGATGCAATGTTAGTATAGTTTTGTTTTTATATGTACATTTGATATTGCGGGGCGAGCGTCCGACATGTGGACTGCCATCACTGCCTGTTTGTATTATTCTTTTGGGGCACGACCGGGTTGAGGTCGATGTACCCGTTGTATGTATATTTTACTTTCTGTACTAGGATTACCCCGCGGAGGGGTGCACGGATAGCCGGGTTCTAGAGGGCAACGGGCCCGCATCTCATGGCATTGAGATGGAGGGGGCTTCACTCTAGAATTGGCGGGCTATTCGCCGCACTCATAGGGGTATAGGCTGACCCAGGAAGGGTGCCCAAGTTACCGGATTCCATGAAGTGCTGGGTGGTCCATTCACGTTGCTGGAGGGGGCTGCCTCGCTTCAGGTTTTGGCGGGTAACTTGTCGCGCCCGTAGGGGTCTAGGATTTCATTGCACAGGCTATCCACACGACCAGGGGAACGTCGGGTTTCAGCAGCGGCTCTGTGAAACCCGGGGATCCCAGATATCTGTATTGTTCTGTGATGCTTATTAAATTTCTGTGATGTTGCATTTTATCACGCCTTGAGCGAATATTATATATTGATATATATACTAGTAGATGTTGTATATGTTTTGCATCCGCGCTAGTCCAGTCCCCGCTCTGTCGTTAGTTAAGTAACCTAACGGGTGATGACAGGACCCAGTGGCGAATGCGGATGGCATATACGTACATCATTATTTTCGTTCTTTATGGTGTGATCAATTGATAGGACTGCGTTGATTCGGATCAATGCAAGCTAAACAAACCTATTCTGATGTTGTTGGAACATTTTTCAAAAAGCTGTTATTGCAAGAACGTTCTCTTTTGTTTTGCACAGTGGTATTCGGTTATGAATATCCAGCACCTCAGTCGACGAGGCAAGGGCCGAGATCCCTTCACCGGGAGTGACCCCTTAGACAGAAGTTTGCGTCAGGGTAATAACTTCACTATAGTCGATTACTTTTGCTTTGCATCGTGGTATTCAGTTGGAACATCCTGCACCTCATTCTATGGGGAAAGAGCCGAGATCTCTTCACCGGGAGTGACCTCTTTAGCAAAGGTTTTCGCCACTATATTTTTATAAAAAGTTATTCGGTTCCTTCAACGATATCAAGTTCATTACGTTAAAGGTTTTTCGCCAAAAACCAGCCGTAGCCCTCCATCATTTCAGATTAGTATTGCTTAGTATTCGTGCTACGTATGTCGTGCATTGCCGAGGCGTAGTGTTCGGTAGCTCTGTAATGCTTTTCTGTCGCATGGATAAGTGGATTGGTTAGGACAGTCGTACGGTTATGTTGGCATTGTCAAGGACTCGTACGGGTGGGTTTAACGCAATCAAGATAATGACGGGTTGAACTTGACTAGGACTCTTTAATATGTCGGCATTGTCAAGGTCACTTGGGTCCTAGGGGTAAAAACATACATCGGGAGTTTCTAAAAAAAATGAAACTTGCCAGGCATGAGCATACCTTCTAGAGTGTGATACCGTGAGTGGATTCCGTCACGTTATCATGCGATGATAGTTGGATCCTGATTCCCACTGATGAGTTGGTTTACTCCTCGGATGATCCCGACTAATTCTTCTTTCAGTTTTGGAGGAGAATTTGAGGTTACAGTGGGAGGCTTCATGATTAGATAAATTGATAACCATTCTGATCCAGGTTAAAGTGAACGCTGAGTGTTTCTTTTCTCTCTCTTTTTGGTAGCGATGATGACCTGACCCGTGACTATGACTCGGTGACCAAGTTAACCGAACCTTCTTATAAGACTGGCTTTTGGATTGTCAGAGTTGCATACCTCATTGCCACTCCTACTTTTACCCTTTTCTCCAGGACACCCCGTATTACTACGAACGTCCACTTCCATTGGATAAAACCATCGTATGGTTATATACGAACTCGAAGGAATTTATTCGAGGATGGTTTCCGGTTCTGGAGAAAACAAATAGGACTATTCAGTTGTCTTTTCCTTTTACCTTCTCTCAGGTTGCGAGTGCTCCTTGGATTAGGGCAGTACACCCATTACGTAAATTGGATAGTCTTCTTCCAAACCATAGGCAGGTGCCGACCGGTAGGGAATGAAGAAAACCATTTACCCTAATAGGTGTACAGAAGGTATTAAGTAAAGACATATCAAGGGACTGGTAAGAGGGCAAAGTAAATTGCGACTGCTATTCACGACCAAACCAAGTATTTCTTCGCCAATCCTAAATCACCTTTGTATTTCTCCAGGACACTCCGTATCACTACGAAGATCCACAGTTTATTGGATATTCCATCGTATGGTTATATACGAACTCGAAAGGAACTTTTTCCAGTTCGGGGATGGATTCTGGTTCAGGAGAAATAGGAATAAAGTTTATTCGGTTGTCTTTTATCTTCACCTTCTCTCGCATTGCGAGTTCTCCTAGGATTAGGACAGTACACCCATTATGCTTATTGGATAGTCTTCTTCCAAACCATAAGCTGGTGCCGAAAGGTAGGGAAGGAAGAAAATCATTTGGCCTAAAGGGGTGTGCAGATGGTAACGACTAAAGACATATAAAGGGATTTGGAGAGGTGGCAAAGAAATATACGGTTACAGTTGTGAATCTGGATAATGGAAGAGGCATTACTAGGAATACCCGGATACCCCTACGAAACATTTCAATGTTTCAGTTTCACTGTGTACTGTTAAAAGAAAACTGATTTCCCAATTAGACACTTGCTCCAAGGTATGTATTTACCAGGTATGATTCTCACATCTGTATGGTTTTACAGATGGTGAGTGGGAGTAAGTTATTGGGAATTAGGTGATCTTCCTCATTATAACGGAATTCGTTGTAATTGGTGATGTTTGAGGAAATCGCCTTGGTTGTTTGCCGGACGGCAAATATTTGGTTTTGAATATCCGTTGTTATGCACCAATTTCAAATTGATATATCTGTACGTCTATTTTTATAGAGTAAGATATACCTTTTTGAAATTATGTCTATGGCATTTACCTATATCAGTGGATGGTTAGGTAAGGAGCATTAAACAGCGGTGTAATTCTTCTTAACCATAAGTACAGTTTTCAACCTACGACAAACAGGGAATGAGTTATTAGACTCAAGGGACTTATACAGAGTATTGTATATTGTCCGGTGTCCATGAGGACAGAGGGGTTGGTACTCGTACTATATTTTGTTTACTTGTGACTTCTCTAGTTCTTAGACATGTGTTTCGTACAAATGCAAGGTCCGAGTTTTGAGAAGTTATAGGTATAAGAATAGAGTAGAGAACCAGGTGTTGCAAGTATCGGGATTCTTCAAGGTGATCGAAGATGTAGATACTTGTGTATGGTATTCAGTTGATAGTAATGATTAAAAGAACTTGCTTCTCTTTCAGGATACTCATAATTGGAAGTACTCCTAAGTTGAGTAACGCTGATCGGCCTCTCTCCATTTACTTGACATGCACTGGAGACAGCTGCATGATTTGAATCTGGTTCAATTAAATCAGTGCCTCTGTTTCTGTATTGGATATAGAACAGTTCATATCTTGACATTGTTAAGGTACGGGGAGTTGTCCGGCTTATGCTTAAAACCAAACTCTGGATAACTCAAGGCACATTTCCGTAATGGCTGTTTGTGGGTTGACCCGGGCTATGACGAGGGTTGATTTTCTACCATCTGGAAGATCAACAGTGATATTGTTCTTGACTCGCCACAGTTTTAATAAAAATGGATTTTTTCATAAAACAGTAGTGGGAGTATGGTAGAACTGGAAGTGATTCCAGAACTGCAGACGATTACTGAAAATTTGATAAGAACCTAAAGATTCAATCTGGTTTGACATTCCATTAGCCACTCCGCAGATATGGTGGGTAACCTCAGGCACCCGAGAGGTACTCCGATAGCCTCAAGGACGGTGACAGGGAGGTTCTTGTTTGTCCAGACTTGTCATTGCTGTTGTTCCAGAATGTGAGACCCGGCGGGAGGATGAATATAGCATCGTTCTAAACTAGTTTTAGAAATGTACGTCTATATGACCCTGCCAGAGAGTTGTCGTAGTCAGTGGGAGCAGCGGAAGCATAGTGGACAAGTGACTTATGTCTATTTATAGACTAAAGCAGATATAGCAGAGATAGATCATCTATTTCTGATATGACAGTCATAGGTTTGACTTCATCAGAATAGAGGATGGATCTGTTAAGAAGGTAGTAGGGTGTGATGTCCTGGTATTTGGATGACATACACAGAGTAGGAAGTGATATTCCTATACTACGATCGGTTATACTTTAGTTGTCACACAGTGGTTTCTCCACATGGGAATTGGATATTATATCTGACATTCTGGTTACTGGATCTATGGTTTTAGATCTAGATTTGGGTGGTCTCCCAATCTGGGTACTTAGACAGCATTCTAAAGGTGTTTTAGAATGGACGACTCCTGGCATGGTGGTGTACCTGCAGGTGATGGAGTCACCCTCTCTTAAGGTGACTTATAGACTAAAGTGGAGAAGGATGTGCATGATTGGCAGATCACTTGCTAAGGCAATTGAGTCAATCATGAGATGTCAAGTACCACACCAGATGTTGTTTTTGCAGTAGGTGTTATAAGTTGATATTGATCCAGTCGTGGAGAAACATTCGGAAGCAGTTTTAGAACATAAGTGAATGTTCTAGGGATATGATAATGGCAGCCTCCTTTGGGAGACAGTTATCATTCCAGGCTTCCAAGGTGACATGGATGACAGAGTGACTGTCAGAGTTATAGTTTTCCCTCTGACGAGGGGCAGTATTTTGGACAGGTGGTCCAGGCGGATACTGAGGGAGGCATGGCGTGGGATACTGATTAAGTTCAGTTGACGATACAGTCTAAGAAGTTTGGATTTGGAGTTCATTTATGAACTAGGTCCCATTAGATATCCAGACACATTCTAAGATAGGTATTGCTCATTTCGGGAGATGGCTTTCTCCGCGAACTTGAGATAAAGAGAGACATAGAAAGAAACATCAGAGCGGATCCACTCACTGAGGCTATTCCTCGAACACAATAGTTTCGCAAACGAGCTTTGTGAGACTGATTAGTAGAGGAGTTGGGTGTTCGGTATCACACGGGCTGTGAGTATGCGACATCGCAATAATTAGCCTTGAGTGCAAGTGGGAGATTGTTGGAGATAGTGCCCTCAGAGTCAATTATTGGATCACAGGCACGTGATTGCAATGATTGATGGAGGACCTATCCCGGTAAGACAGTCTTACTCAAGATGATAGTATGCTATCTGGTTTATCTTTATCATCGTGTACTGCTTTAGGTGACCTTACAGGTCACTATTGCACGTTGATAGAGCCCCTAGGATTCTTGCTTGACTACCAGCAGTATGAGGGCGATCATATACGTAGGAGCTGGGGTCTATAAGCACATCCTTAAAAGGTCCATAGTCGAGGGAGTTTCGAGACAGGGCATCGATACTCCAGAGTAGACTAGTGTATACAGTCGAGACCCCGACGAGGGGCGGTGGCCGGTCTCACAAGCCACTGATGTCAGTTGGATCATCTAAGATGTATACAGGTGCTCATTGGGTTATGAGTACACCGGACAGGACTCGCCGGGAACATGCTAGTTGGTATTATACCTGACGTCAGATAGCAGTTCCCTGGTGACATGTGTACAGGTTAGTTCATCGACCTGAGATCGTCATTTGTCTCGTGTGAGTTCCCACTGTACTTTGATTACTACCCTACCACGGCTCAAATGAGTCATGCAAACAGGTTTTAGTTGGGTACAGTCCCGAGCCACATGGAGACAGTGAGCGGATCTGCAGGGGTTCGTCTCTCCCGGTATTGGGGGTGAGGTCGCGCTGTATCTAGGAGAGCCATTACACAAAGCCCTCGGCCGAGGAAGGAGATTTACTGGTAGGTGTTCCAGTAGTATCTCAGGGTGTTCTGGGCTACACTCCGACACGACTTGTACCACTTTTGGGGGTCTGACTTTTACCAACCCGCTAGGCCCGCCATGCGATACTCATAGACGAACGGACCGGACTGTACGGATATTGTCACTGACAGGCTCAGTAGGGTGTCAGGATGAGTTCGTTCATCGACGTCCCTTTTGGTCAATACCTGGTAGCCCGTTACGTATGGCTAATATCTCTGACGTGCTAGTGGTTAAATCCACAACCAAAGTATTGACGAGTCTTTAGAGTCCCCCACAGACCATTTTCTCAAGTTTCGGGCGAAACGCTGTAGAGGTCGTATGGAGATATGGCAGGGTTCGATCAGATACGTGCGGTATTGCACGGATCATGATTGAACGGATAATACTAGCGGGCTTTGGTTTAAGCTGGATCCTAGTATTGTACCGTGTAGATTTTGTCTCTTTGCATTTGTATTCAGTGGGAATACAAATGCGGGCATGTATATGCATTCGCGGGGTTTTCCTGTAATTTATTACGGGATCAGTTTTCTGAAGTTGCCAGTTTGCATTCCGTTTCGGCCAGTTTTCCTTTGTTCCTTCACGGCCGGATTTTTCCGATGGAGGGGGTTATTTGCAAGAGTGCAAATTATCTTTTGTGGAGGGGTTATTTGAAAATGGAGGCATCATGATGGTTCTTGAATCATGAGATTCTTTTTACATCTTTTCCTTTGCATTTATTGTGATGGAAAGTGAAGGGATTGGATTAGTATTGATGTGATCTTTTTCTTTGAGATTATCCTTCATTTTCTTCTCTTGGATTTTGATTCTTTTTCCCTCCACCATGATATTTGGCCGGCCACACTTGGTGGGAAGAGAGAGGGAATTCATTTGGAGTGGGATTTTATTCATTCTCACTTTGCTTTACTTGCTTAAAAATTCCATTGCACAAAAATTCATTCACCTCCTCATCACCAAGGCAACTTCATAACCCCAAAGAGACAAAGTGTTCTACACTAGCCTACAACATTTCTTGGGCATGTCGGCTCGCCAACTTCATGCCCGAGTTGCCTCGGTCCAGAGGTGGGAGCCCATAAAAGAACCCGGCAATGTGGTGCCCGTTCCGACGAGGAGATGAAGACCGGAGATTCCGCGAGGAGATCGGAGTGGAGGCGAAGACCGAAGGACACGGATCGCTTGGTATAGCCCTCTATCCCTTCTCTTGATAGCTAGGTATAGGTTAATGGTTCGATCCGGGTTTTTAGGATGCGGTAGTGCCGGTTTTAAAGTCAAGAAAAATTTTCGTTTCCGCATTTTGGCCTCGGATAGACGGCCGGGGCGCTACCGTAGTCCTACACATGAACCTTGGCTATGGTCAACATAATCATGTGACTTTCCTAATTAATCGCATTATATGCTGTGTAAAAAAACATCACCTAGCTACCATACACTACGCCTTGGCTATAGTCAACATACGTAGCACGGATACTAAGTACTCTACTTCCTAAAATGACGGAGGGCTGCGAATGGTTTTTAAGAAAACCATTAACGCTTCGAACTTGATATTGTTGTAGAATTAAATGGTTTTAAAAGGAGTGGCTTAATCTCCGCATTTTGAAATTTTTTTTTTTTACAAAATGCCAAGTAGGTTTCAAATCCGATTCTACAACATCCTTTTAGGTTCCTTTTTCTTTACATTAATCTCATTAATGTAATCCCATCATTTAAGTCCTTAAGCCATTACAGAAAAGAAACGAAAATAGAACGTACGCTTATGCCATCCGCATTCGCCATAATGTCCCGTTATGTACCGTTAGGTTACTTAACTAACGGCATAGCGGGGCGGGACTAGCGAGGATGAAAAATATAGGCAACGTTTATTATATATCATATATATAATATATCATTCGTCTCAGCATATAAAATGATCACATCACAGAATATCAATAGCAGAAGCACATATATGAAAATATAGAATATTTTAGGAGGTCCGTATTTTGTATTTAGCCAATAATAGAAAATAAGGATTCCACGGTCGCGATGAATAGCCAAGCCCATACCCCTAGACCCCTGCGAGAGCGGCAAGTGACCCTACCAATTCTAGAGTTAGCAGACTCGGTCTCAACTCCTCGAGATGGCCTCCCACTGGACCCTAGAACTCGGTCACTTGTGCTTCCCAACTTGGGTCTATCCTAATGCGGAAAAGTAAATAATATACAACAATGGTGAAATCATCCTCAACCCGGAAGTGCCCCAATAAAAGAATATTATATACAATAAATTTTACATGAATGAAAAGAAAAACTCTCATCTCACATAAAACCCCCGGCCATTCAATCACGACGATCCTGTACATCATATCTCAGCAACACATAACATCACATATCATCAACGTAAGTAAGTATGCGTACCCCAATTTTCGTTGATGTATAGTAACGAAACCGGCGATACACCACATACTACACTTACGGTCGCAGAAAAGAAAGTGAAAAACTACAACAATTGCAATCATCACTGCCTTTAGACATCATAAACCCGGATTATCACATATTCTAGATTTCATGCCTAACGATTCAAATCTTACATTTGGGTCTCATCTATGAAAACACCTTTTCAAAAGAAGTCGGGTAATTCAACAAGATTTCCGATTCCACCTGAGGCCAAAATGTTAGATTTACACGCAACTAATTACTTTTCAAAAAACTAATTAGTGTAGATTCCAATTATTGTATCACATTCATAAATATCTAGACGATGTTAAACATTTCGATTGAATCAACAAACACCCACAAATCACCCCGAGAGCTCAACACTTGAGCAAAGCTAAAATACCCAAAACATACCACAGTGTCTATGGACCAACCGTAGAAGGGTCAACCCTTACCTCACCTATTGCGCCACGGAACTACGGCAAACCCTAAGGTTTGGCCGTGGTTCCATGGTCATAGAATCGAGTTAGGGTTACGTTCCTCTAGAGGGTCCATAGGGTTACTTGCATGAACTTTCGAATATCTTTAACTTAGAAAATTCCAACATTTGAAAATTTTCAGCGAGAGTAATGAGGTGGTGTTTGATGTTCGTTCGAACTGTTAAACGTTGTCCAAGTTAACAGAAACAATGTTAAAATTACGACTACGAAATACTCCGAATTAGCCCCTAAACAAAATTAACATCACATGAAATTTTGGGCTAACCAAACAACACCTGAAATCACAAAACAAATAGACCAGAGCACCAGAGGAAAACGAGACGAAATGGAGTGAATAGGGCCGGCCGGGCCGGAAATTATAGGCCATGTCACCGGGTCAAAACCGGTGGATGGGCCTCGTTTTTCTCCAGTGTTCTCAGTGCATCATATGGAAGCTTCTGCAGTTGCTTAAAAATTTTTCGAGGCCATTTAAAAATCGACAGAGAGCATATTTCAGGGTTTCAGTTTATCACATTTTCAAAGTTGTTTCGGTTTCGTAATATTTATAACATCGTCTAAGTTTCTAGCCTGGCTCTGATACCACTGTAGGGATTCCTTAGTACCATGCTTAGGGTTTGGGTTGCATCACACATGCTATAATAAAAATTTAGGGGGTGCTAAACAATACCAACCATGAATCGAACTAGAAAATTAGGGTAACAATAACTAGTATCACATACTAACAAGTATCTAACACTAAGAGGTGAGTAATACAACCTTTGTAGACCCCTTTTTGTGACTCCTTGGATCAAGTAAGGTTTGAACCGGTTCGCTTGAATCCTTCCAAGTCCACGACGATCTACCACAGAGTCCTTTTGCTCAAGCTCCTAACTTCACTTGAATCAAATGGAAGTGGAGCAAACAACCTACACTAGTGGGCTAAACTAATGTAGATTGGTAATGTGGGTTTGGATCTCACTTAAAAACCTTTCATTTTTATGTTCTTCACTCACTTGAAAAAGCTAGAGAGCTTGAGTTGAGGAAGAAGAAGGAGAATGGCTAAACTTGACTCATGAGAGAATAGTGAACATAATAAAGAGAGAGAGAGAGAGAGGGTTGTCTCATCCTTAACCATGGTTATAAAATATCTAGGTATTTTGAGACTTGAGTTTAAGCAAGACCATGGGCTACAAAAACCATGGGCAATGAAACCATGGTTTTGACTTTAATCAACACAAGAGAAGAGTGTAGAATAGTCAACCATGTTTTTATTCCCATTTTGCTTTTCTCAATAATCAAAATATATAAATATGTTACCATATGAGTCTTGCATTGCCATCACCAATGTTTCATCAACCATGATACATGTATGCTTGCATGTGTGCATCCATATCAACATATACATACACTCAAGCATGCGTCATAAAGAAATAGGTTTTAATAAATGAGCTAATGGACTTAATATTAAATCAGCACTTGATTTAATAACCCGGTCATATCACATATGACCCGTCCAATAGTAAACGCCCGATTAAGATAAGGTATCAAATACACGCATTTAATTGAGCTCCCACGCATATCCCATATGCACCCTACATCTTTTCGCCTGAGCTAGGAAACTCCTTTTGGGGACTCTAAGACTCGTCAATACGCTAGCAGTAAGCAGTGATCATATCACATACCCACAAACCGTCAGTGGCACAAGCTGTACGTAACGGCTCCCAGGTATTGAGCGATCAGAAGAAACACAAGCGAACCTGTCAAAACTTCCATCGAGCCAACTGAAAACACTTTCCGTACAGTCCGGTCTCTTCGTCAGATATACTGCATATCGAGTCTAGGGATGGTATCGTCGACCCCAATAACTCAACAAGTTATGCCGGTATATGACACATAACAGATCGAGAAACTACTGATAACACTTATCAGTAAATCTCATCAGCCCTGGCCAGGGACTTCCTGTTATACCCAATTGAGTATAGCGCAACATCAACCCCCAATACCGGGAGAGACGAAACCCCTCTTATCGCTCATTGCCTCCATGTGCCTCGGAACTTTACCCAAAATCCACCTGTTTGCACGACTCGGTAGACCCGTGGTAGGGTGGAGATCAAAGTACAGTTGGAGGACACACAAGACTCTATGACGATCTTAGGTCTATAAACTAACATGTACTAGTGTCACCTGAGAACTGCTATCCGACGATAGATATAATACCATATAGGAGTTCTCGACGAGTCCTTTCAGTGTACCCAGTCTTACTGAGCACCCATATACAGTATTTGGTGTCACTACACCAATGGATATCGGATCATCCATCGCCCATCATATGGGTCAAGTAACGTATACGCCAGTCTACTCTGGAATATCGATTCCCCGTCTCGATACACTCACGATTAGGAACATTTCAAGGATATGCTTATAAACTACACATGTCCCACTAGTATGATCAGCGTCATAATCCCAGTAGTCAAGCAAATATCATAAGGGCTTTATCAACATGTACCAAGTGAGTAATATGCATGATCAAGTGAACATGTTAAGATAAAGAAAAACCAGATAGCATACTATCATGTCGAGTAAGAATGTCCTTTGAATATATATATACACATATCGATACATCCACTATCATATAAAGGCCTCTAGAGCATACATATATCCAACAATTGGGTTCTAAACTTGCGGGTCGGATCGGATAACGACTACTACTATTCGAATCATTCGCGACCCAAAGCAATAATAATCAAGAATTTTACCGCAAGATTTGAAGTACCCCAAAATATATAGTATAAGTGCACTAGGGTGTTACGAAGCTAACTTAGAATACTATAACCCTGTAAAATATTTACTTGCAAAATAAATTGTTTAAATAACGTAAACTGTAAATGAAATTATATCTGAACTGCTGTCCAGGGAAATTCCAGCAGCAAACTTTCAACTTCTAATGTTCGTAACTTTTTGTGGGAACAACCTGAGATATTTTAACTTATAAAAATGAAAACCTTACTGAATTAGCTTTGTTTGGTATCAGAGCATAAGTTTTAGGTTAGCTGGGTTTGGTTTCTTTTGTAGTTGGGTATTGGACCCAATACACTAATTAGGAAACCCAGAATTTTAGGAACATGTCCTGCTATATTATTGTCTTGTTATTCGAATTCTTGAATCTTATCTTTCTCTTAAACTCTTTTATCTCAACGATTTGGAAATGACTTTACATCTCGGCTTGAAATCCTTTTGGTTTCTTATTGTTACTCCTATCTTATTCCCTCGATTCTGTTAGTAGAATTTGGGCGACTTGAATGGAGTTATATAGTTCTAACTATGTACCGCGACATAGTTACAATGCGGTACTCTATTTCGGTAACCTGGAGTCCTATTTCGATTCATTTTCTTGACTTATGGTCGTTGTATTACCTTGTTTCCTCTCGCCGTCATTGCTTACAAGTTTATATCTTATCGCGAGCTTGAATTCAGCAACCATGATATATCTTTCCTTTCATCCCGTAAGAACCAATCCATTTGCGTTTTGAATAATAAGGAGAAACACAGGAAAAGTTTTTGATGATTGCAGTAGTTCGAGATTAACCCCAGTGGGAGCTAGTACAGACCGCTTCAAGGACAATGAGATGTAAGATATTTGATTGAAGAAGTTTTGACAGACCCACCTCAAATTATCTAAGTAGGGCAGAGGAAGAGTGGTGGGCTAATAACCCATAAGTCTTAGAACAAACTTGCAAATTCATGATGAAGGGAACCGTTTACTAAAGGGTGAAGTTCATAAACAAGTTGCAGATGAAGCGCTAATAGCAGTTCGGGATTTCATGGATGTATTCAAGGACGTCTCGAATTTACCGTCTAAACGATATGTGGAGTTTGCGATTGATCTTATTCCTGTAGCAGCGCCAATTTTGAAGGCTTATTATCCGATGGCATCAATGGAACTGGAAGAGGTAAAGAGACAAGTTTCTGAATTACTAAAGAAAGGTTGGATTCACAGCAATGGTTCACCGTGGGAAGCTCCAGTTCTTCTAGTCAAAAAGAAAGATGGCACACGGAGGATGTGCATCGACTATCGAGAGTTAAATCGGGTGACTATTAATAACAAGTACCCAATCCCTCGCATAGGCGAATTATTCGATCAACTCAGTGGAGCGAGAGTAGTCTCGAAGTTGGATTTACTATCAGGGTATCATCAAGTTCGGGTGAAAGAAGAAGACATTTTCAAGACAACGTTCCGAATTCGATATGGGAATTACGAGTATTTTGTGATGCCATTTGGAGTTACTAACGCACCAGCAATATTTATGAACTTAATAAACTGAATCTTTTCACCATATCTGGATCATTTCGTAGTGGTGTTTATTAACAATATTTTGGTTTATTCGAGGAGCAATGAAAAGCATGCAGAACACTTGAGGATCGCACTACAAACGTTGAGGCAAGAAAGGTTATATGTTAAGAGGAGCAAGTACGAGTTTTGGCTCGAAAAAGTGAAGTTCTTGGGTCATGTTGTATCTGGAGATGGAATTGCAGTTGACCCTGAAAAGATTGCAGCGGTTCTAAAAGTATGCCTTAGCACCACTACTAGGTTTTAAGAAGCATCAAGTATACAATTTAAAAAAAATCTAGTGTGCTAATGCATGCTATACTAGAATCGAACTAGAGAATTAGGGTTTTTATGCATGTAAACAAACTTTACACTAAGTGAATAGAGAATACAACCTTTGTAGACCGGTCCTTCACTTCTAAAGCTCCAAGTAGTGGTCCCTAGAACTCTTCGTAGGCTCCACTTGACGAAAGGAACGAGCTTGCTTAAGGATCTTCGAGGCCGAAGATGATCCACCTTGAAGTATCTCTAACTCAAGCTACCTCTTCACTAACTAAGGAATTAGTGAAGGAAAAAACCTATACTGAAGGGCTAGTTTGGTATAGATTGATGAAGTAGGAATTTTGCTCACTTTTGAATTATATTTCTCTTTCTCTTTTTCACTCCAAGAAAATCAAGAAGAGGAAGAAGAAGAACTAGTGAAGAACTAGAACTAATATTGAACCCTTGGTGAAACAATATCTCCAAGATATTTTGTAGAGAGTTAACCATGGGCTAAGGATTATGGTTGGGTTATAAAATATCTAGAGTAATACAAAAATTAGTGGGATGAGATATGGCTTCTACATATTTCCACAAGCATCTTAAGCCATGCTCATTTCCAATTAATTTTTGATTTACTTTAAAATTAAAAACCCAATATTATCCTAAGCCATGTGTGAGTCTCATACACCCATGTTGTCACGACCCAATTTAGGAACGTGACCGGCACTTAAACCACGTGACGTCAACAGGCATAACGCAATTCAAGTAAGCCGAAAAACCCAAAAATCTAAACCAAGCGAAGAAGTAAAGTAATAAAGCATTTGCTAAAAATATTTGGAAATCCCAAGTTAAAATCTCAGACTTAAATCGTTTCGTAAAAATTTTGGCAGCACCTCCTTTGTAAAACTAGCCCCGAAACGGGTACAAACACAAGATATAAATAAAGTATCCCCAAACGGGAGAAAATCACGCCCAAAGGCGGAGCACAACCACCACAAGCATATATACGACGCCGTAGCGAAGAAATAAACAATAAAAATAAAAACAACATAAAAGAGGTAATGCAACATAAGAAAAGCCGGCTCACACGAGCACGACACCCAGAGTCACATATAATACAATATCGATCCTCACAAACTCGTCTCTAAGTCAAAATATGAAAGTGGTAGATGGAGAATACTAGATATAATGAGATATACAATATATGTGTTCGGATAACCGCAAACCCACCTACACCAAACGACCTCGCAGCCAACTGTAGTGGTATCTGCAGAAATAAAAACAATAAGGAGTCCTGCCGCGACTACTCTGAAGGTCAAGCCTGAAAAACACTGTGGCACAACGGGGGTGAGTTGCCAACTCGTGAATAGTAAATAACATCATACAGATAATCGCAAGTATGCACGAACAACGATAATCTAAAAAATGCACTCTGATAGCATAAGTATGGAAATATGGATAAGCAACAAATCATGATCAAGGTACACCATCAGGGTACTATATCTATATGAAACAATGCATATCAAATAAATCCTGAGTGGGGGATAAAATATAATCATTATCAATGAATCATCATCGTGGAAAAACCGGTGTCCATCAACGACACCCCAAATCCCAATATCTCAGGCACCGTCACTCTGATCGGCCCTCATATCCGTCAATCTCATGGAACCTGAGTGTCCAACCTTGACACTCGAAACATCATGAAAACCCGTGGCCAACATCGACACGTAAATCCATATAACTCGGGTTCCGTCAGTCCGGATCGGCCCATATCCATCTCACGACTCCAGTCGGTATCCTCCGGATAACCGCCGGGTCCAAACTATCACCGGTAGGTAGTAGTCCCTCTGCCAGGCTCATCGTCTACTACAAAACATACCTTTCTTGTTGTTCCCCTCCGAATACAGAGACGCGACCGCGTAGGTTCGTCTTGCCTGAGATTCGGGACAGATACTATTTGGTTTTATCCGTCCACCTCTCCGAAGATGCCAAGTTGATTTATGGCACCGTGTATCGGAGGTTTAGACGGATGTGGCCGATGTAGCAGACTTCGTTAGATTCCCCCTAGCTTGAGGGGTTTTTGATTGTGGGGATGCTCTTCCCTGCAGGCGCAAGCCCCTGCAGTTAATTATGCTACCGCATCGCGGTAACAACTTTCTCCTTCTCCAGAATTTCACTTCGTGTCGTGGGTGTTTGTTTTGTTTGTGGTTGCCCGTGGATTGTATACGGAGACTAATTTATGTCGTCGCCCGTAGGACGTGGATTAGTCCAAATCCGTATTTTCTTAGATTTGGGTTTGGGGTTTTTTGTTTAAGGATACGTTAGCCATATTTGAGGTTAAGATCAACTTAAACGTTTGTTAAGGATACGTTAGTCTAATTTGAGACTAAGATCAACTTAACGGGATCGTTTAGATCCGACAAAAGAGCATTTGGGGTCTATTGTTCCAGTTTAGGGACATAGTGGTCCATGTATGTATGGCCGTCGGGACCCGTCACCTCTCTGACGTCGTTGAAGGATTACAATGATAGGTGTCAGAGGAGTTCAGAGATGTACCCTTGAACCAAAGTCGATTGGAGGGGATCTATAGTCCAATTTGGGACTAAAGTCTGTTTGAAGGTTTAAAGATACGTTAGCCATATTTGAGACTAAGATCGACTTAAACGGGATTGTTTAGATCCGACAAAAGAGTATTTGGGGACTCTATTGTTCCAGTTTAGGGACATAGAGGTCCATGTTCCAGTTTAGGGACATAGAGGTCCATGTTCCAGTTTAGGGACCTAGAGGTCCATGTATGTATGGCCATCGGGACCCGGCACCTCTCTGATGTCGTTGAAGGATTACAACGACAGGTGTCAGAGGAGTTCAGAGATGTACCCTTAAACCAGGTGTAAATTGATTTAAGAGAGCAGCCTTGCTCAGTCAATTTAATTTGAGGACTTACGGCCACGATTGAGCTAAGTCCAGTTGAGAATATTCAACGTTTTTATCTTTGGCCTATTAGGCCTGTGCTAGGGCTTTGCCCCTATTTAATAATGCACTGCATTTTATTCTGGCCTGTTAGGCCTTTTATAATGCAGAGCATTTATTTTGGGTCCATTGGGCCTCTTAACTGGGCTCTGCCCTTTAATAATGCGCTGCATTAATTAGTCTGACAGAACGACGCGTGGCTTGTCAGGCGCTTTGCGCCAATTGAGGAGCGCAAGGCGCAAGTCCATAGGAAGGTGACACGTGTCACGCTCTGGTGAGCGCAAGCGCAGTGCGCTGTGCCAGTGTCACGCTCTGGTGAGTTGCGCCAATCTCAGAGAGCAATGCTCTATTTTAAAAGCGCATAGCGCAAGTTGTTCTGGAGATGACACGTGGCGCTCTCTGGTGGCTTGCTCCAACCCGAGAGCGCAACAGTGTAGATTTGCAAGTGCAAGGCACTGTTTTAATTTTTTGATCCAAGAAAAGAATCTTTAAGATTCCAGAACCAATGGTTCATAAAAAAGGCAATGCTTTTGTTATTATTATTTTTTTTTTATTGAAGATCCTTGATCTTGTTCTTAGATCAATGATCTATTCAGAAGAAGTTCTTCTTTTCTTATTCAAAGGTTTTACCTTTCTTTCTTTTTGAGTTCTTCTCAAAATTCTTCAGAGTTCTCTCTCTGTTTCTTGAGTTTCTATATTCTCTGTGGTTCATCTTTTGAATTGGGGTCTAGGGGCCTTTATATAGTGCCCATTAATTTGTTAAATTTGTTAAAGAGATCATTCTCTGAGTGATTTGGGGAATTTTCCCCACCGTTGGATCTTTGATCCAAGGGCTTCTGTTTTACAGAAGACAATCTTCTTATTTTAACAAGAACAGAAAGATCTTACTGGAATTTTAATTCTGTTTGGCGCAAACACATCTGTGCTTGACACGTGTCGCGCAGCGCAACTGCGCTGACACGTGTCGCGCAGCGCACATCGCAGCGCAACTGCGCTGACACGTGTCGCGCAGCGCAAGGCGCAGCGCAACTGCGCTGACACGTGTCGCGCAGCGCACAGCGCAGCGCATCTGAAGCGTTGCTTCTTTTAATTTTGATTTAAATAGAGCCTCGCTCTGATTGGGTGCGCTGCCTTAGGCGCTGCGCTCCCTGCGCTGGAGTGTCTGATTTTGACACGTGGCGCTCTGCGCGCAGCGCAGGGGATCTGAAACGTTGCTTCATTTATTTTAACTTTAATTTTCACTTTAATTTTCAAAACAGAGCTTTGCTCTGATTGGGGAAACAGAAGCGTTACTTCGTCTCCCGCCTTGGAATTTGAACAGAGCTTTACTCTGATTGGGGTAAACATGAGGCAACCCTAATCAACAAAGTGAATGGGCCATCCAGCACTTCACGAAATCCGGTAACTTGAGCACCCCTCCATGGGTCATCCTATACCCTCTACGAGTGTGGCGAACAGCCCACCAATTCTGGAGTGAGGCCCCCTCCGTCTCAACGCCATGAGATGCGGGCCCGTTGCCCTCTAGAACCTGAATATTTGAGCACTCATCCGCGGGGTAATCCTAGTACAGAAAAGAAAAATAAATATACAACGGTAACATCGACCTCAACCCGATCGTGCCCCAATAAAAGAATATACAATCTGATAGAAACGGCAGTCCACATGTCGGACGCTCACCCCACAATATTGAATATACAAATGAATCTGAACTGTATAACCACCATTGCACTATAGGCTATCCACCACGACAATCCATCCACAACATCAGTGCAACACAGAACATCAACGTGAATACCATGTTCGCAAATCCGTCTGATTGTATATATAGCAATCAGTCGGGTTGTACCGCTCAATGATATTCACGGTCGCAGAAACAAATACACAGAAAAGTAAGAATTTAGAATTTCGATCAATTAAAACTTTCCGCATTTGCCCCCATGTACAAACCAGTTCACAAACAAATCTAGACAAAAACCAAACATACCAAAAATTACATTTACATAAACAAGAACCCCTGAAAAAATTTAGAGCCTTGTTGCCACAATTTCGCCGCGGATACGCGGCCAAATGACCTATTTGGCTGCGGATTAGCAGTCGAATTTGTTGACTAAGAGCTCAAAATTTTTTCTTGGCTCTGAAAAAGCCTGCACATTTTTTTAAGCCCACTGAAAATATTTTTTTAACAACTTTAAAATTCGAACAACGAGAAAGGTTTTTGGAAATACGATTTAGATAATTTTATCGATTGAAGTTCTAAATTAGTGCAAATTAGTTAGTTAAGGTTTATGGACCAGCTCTGATACCATGTTGGGTTTCCTAGCGTCCTGGACGTCTACCGTGGCCGTTGCGGAACAAAAAACTTTGACTTATAAAAATCCGATGCTAGAAAACACATCCTAGAATCTAACCATAAACTGAAACTAGCTAGCTAAAGAGATCTATCTACTGTGATAGAGGTTTATACCTAAAAATGCGTGTCCTTCGGGTCTGCACTTCTCTTCTAGAGCTCCTCGGGATCCTTGATCAACCTTACTATATTGCCTTCTTGATTCTAAATGATCCACCCAAGAGTTCTGGATTCAAGCTTGGCTTCACAAATGAAGCAACTTAGTGACCTAGTTTGTCGTTCTATGTTACAAAGGAGATATAGTGATTTTTCTAGTGTATTTCTATCTCTCTTCCTTCCTTGATTTTCAACTCATGAGATGGTAGGGAGGAAGATGAAGATGAAGATGAAGGAGGATGAACTCAAGAGAGAACCTTGTGTTGAGAAATGAAAACTCTGGTGTGAAGAAAATCATGAAGCATGGTTTTGTAAAAACCATTTTTTAAATAAAAATACCACAACCATGCTTGAATAGTTTGCACAAATGAATTTACAATTCATTTGTCAACACTATTCAAGCATGATTCACACCATTCTCTCCTTTACACCTCATTTCCTATTTTACACCTCATTTTCCATTTTGCAAATAAAATGGAAAATACATGATGAGGTGTCCTCCTTCTAGAATGTCTTTCCATATAAAGACAGAATATATTCTACCGTATATATATATACCTGTAATCGTATCAAAATACGAATACCCAAGAGATAGAATAATACCACTAAAATAGTATTAGTATTAAATCAATATCCGATTTAATGAATCAGCTTAATCCTAAGCCCGCCAGTATTATCAACCGTCCGATCGAAAATCTAGTAACACTAGAATATACATATCAAAATATGTACACGTAAATTATTAAATCAATACTTGATTTAATAATCCGGCTTAATCCTAAACTGGCTAGTATTATCATTCGATCGAAACCCTGCACGTATAAACATACGACCACCACATCGTTTCGCCTGAATCAGAGAAACCCTCCGTGTGGGACTTTAAAGACTCGACAGTACACCGGCAGTAGGTTTAACCACAAGCACATCAGTGGCACTAGCTGTACGTAACGGCTACCCGGGTACCTGTCACGACCCGTAATTTAGCATGTGACCGGCACTTAAATTATGCAACGTCTAAAGGCGTAACGTAAATCAAGTAAGCCGAAGCCCAGAAAAATCTATACCTTTTTGCGGAAAATAGTAGGGGTGCAGTTTTGAAATAAAGGTATAATGAATCATGTTTTTCTTTGAATGCATAGCTAATGAAACATGAAAATGCAAGTGGATTATACTACAGTGAAAACATGTTTCGTCTGTAAAAATTTAGGCAGCACCTCCCTTTTATATTTTGATCCAAAAACATATACACAACAATATATGGGCATCCCCAAGCGGGAGCTAGCTCTTCGCTAACTGGTGGAATCACAACCACGCAATAATATATATACGACGCCCAACGGCGAAGATCAACCCAGAAAGAACAAATAAAGAAGCAAGACATCAAAACTCAAGAAGCGAACATAAACCCATCGCTCTAAATCTCGCACAATACCCAAATCTGACTAGGTCAACCAATATACAAATTCTAGTCTCTGGTTTGATTTGATAAAGTTTATCTAGATACAACGGAATATAAAAGTACGAGAGTGGGCACATCCAACATGTGTCCCACCTACCAAAGCAAAACACCCTGGAAGAAGCTGTGTGTCAGCGATACCGCAACTGATCCCAAGCGGTCAAACCTGCAAGAACTGTGGCACAACGGGGGTGAGTTGCCAACTCATGAGTAGAAAACATCAGCAAGTTCTTAGGTCACTATATCCTGAAGGTAATACTATGATATCTAGGGTGATCATAAATGCATATATGTCAACAATCGACTCAATACAATGACATATAGAAATAAACATCTGACATCATATGCCCATATGCATGTGGATATCTTCCACGTATCCATCAACGACACAAACAATATCATGGAAGCTGAGTGTTCCACACCGACACTTGAAACATCATGAAAACATATGTCTGTATATATATATAAGGATATCAACCACGTGTGTCCATCAATGACACATCAAAATCATGGAACCTGAGTGTCCAACACCGACACTTGAAACATCATGAAAACCCGTGTCCAGCATCGACACGTGAATCCTCATATCTTAGGCTCCGTCAGTCCGGATCAGCCCATATCACGACTACGGTCGGTATGCTCCAAATATCCGCCGCGCCAAACTATCTCGGGCTCCGTCAGTCCGGATCGGCCCATATCATCTCATAACTCTGGTCGGTATCCTCCAGATATCCGCCGAGCCCAAAACTATCACCGGTAGGTAGTGCTCCCCTGCCAGGCTCATCGTCTACACTACAAAAATCATTTCTTGCCCCCGGTACCATACCGGGTCCACCATGTACCCGCAGACGGTGCCTTCCGCTCCTCGAATCGGGTATACTCACTGCTCAGAACCGAGAAAACTCATGGTGGACACCTCGAAATATCATATCAAGAGAAACCACATTTTAAAGCAATACATAATTCCCTTGAAATATAACTACGGTTCTTAAATCCAGAGATCTCATGAAAACAGCATCTCAAGCGTATAACCATAAAGTACAATGTATGCAACATAGAGTAGTAATATGAGCATATCAAGTATATCATGCAAGCATGTCAAGAGATAGTACTGAACAATGAATGTACTTTTACGTTTAAGGTTAATCTCATGATATGGCAGTTCTACTGTGTAACTGGCATGTCAATTACCGATGATGAATGTGTGTGAGCCGGCAAATCTGTGTAAGTGTAACATACGCATCAACGGTAATTGTGCAGGTGTACTAGCAAATGATATCATATAGCATCAACTACCGGAACGTGGTATGTACATCATGAGGGGTAATATCCTATGTCGGCGATCCCGCCTCATAACATCCGATATGACAATAATCCTCGATCATCATCCTCAAATCACTAGCGCGGATCAATCATCTGGTACATCTCATCGCGTACGGTAATATATCGTATGGTGACATCAAACAGAATACGGATTCTATCGTCCTATTCATTAATAAGGATACATATCTAAAATCTCGTACGGCATATCACTTGTTATCCTCATAAATAAATATATATACACATATATCTCAAATTACATTTGTATCAATCTCATATCAAGTCACATTTATATATACGTCATATCTTATTAATCTCAAGTCGTATCGATCTTGATCTCATATCATACCACTATCAACTCATACTTGTCCTCTTTCAATTCATACTTATCATGATTCACTTTCTCATTTCATATTCTCATAACAATCCGAGTCATCTATATCTATCATCTCAATATCCCACATCATGTTATCTTATAGACATATATCATATTCTCAAGCCAATATATCCATTGGTGTCAACTTTTATCATACTAAATCCTATAATCATGTTATCTTAAGTTCGTAGCATATCCTTTATCAAAATTATAATTTGAATAGCAATCTTTCCATATCAATGGTTGCGGGGGTGCTATACGCCATCCACCCGACTTCCCCCGTAGATATAAATCTACTCACCTGTTAAACTCCTCACTTAGCTGAATTCGATGTGCTTCGTCGTATCGGAAGTCCACGCGAAGGTTCCTACAATCAATACGCAATCGCAATACTATTAAAATCAAGTCCGGAAAACCGATACGGCACACGAAGTGCTCATAGGTTAGAACCTATAGCTTACGCATGCGAAATCAACTAAATAACCCTCGTCCGTTGACGTACAAACGTCCAACGACGGAATCCAAACTCAATTACCAAAACCAAATCTCAGAAATCGCAAAACCCGAAATCAGCAACTAAGGAAATCTATCCCAGATTTTACCCTAGGTTCAAACCAAGACATTTTGCATACAGGGGTGCTCTAGATATCAGATAAGGAGGCCACTAACCAAAAATCACCGCATATCACCCTGATGTGGCCTCAATTTGCGGCCACAAGCATTAAATCTGCGGCCTGGGAAAGGAGTGGGGGTCTCGGGTCTTGGGGTTAGCTTCTAGGTTACCTGCACGACTCTCTGTGTTGGCTAAATAATTTTTAAGGTCCCCGGGTCATAGCGGATCTCAAAATCCCATCACAATTTCCACAAAATACGACATCGGGAAATTCTAAGTTCGTGTTTTGGTTTCTAGTATCTGGTCTTGTCCAGTAAAAACATCACTCAAGTCTTGCAAACACTCACTACACCTCAATTTATCATTTAACATCAACTTGGAAATTTCCATGATCACAAAACCTAACTAAATCAATTTCTAAACTAACTAGGATATACTAAACACAAATACCTAACTAAAAGTGTAGGTATTAGCTCATTTGGCAACTTAGGAAAATTCTTAAGTTGCCCAAAGTCTTCAAAATCCAAACTTGAATGGTTCAAAAGGTTTAGAATAAGCTTGTGCATCTTTATTGTGATGGTGGAATGAGCTTTAGGTCATGAATTGGAGGTGATGCATGGAGGTAGAGGAGATGGAGGAGATGAAGAAGGACACGAAGAAAACAATGGGGGAAAGAATGAAGCAGCCAAGTCTCTCCCTCTCTCTTTTATGCTCACTCTCTCACTTATGCTCACTCTCTCTCTAAAATATCTCTTTAGTTTTATCTCAAAATATCTCATACACTCTCATTTCATTTTTGTTTTTCTTTTCTTATTCTCACAAACTCACAAGTTACAAACAAAATGAATAACATGCACATGACATGGTGCACTAGCCATAGAAAAAATGTAAAAATACGGATTTGGCTTAATCGTGATTAGTAGTGCACTAATCAAATTTAATTTAAATTTGCATATCATTAATTATAAAAATGCCAAAATCCGATAAATATCATAATAATAAATAAATCATTTTAATCTCCGATTATATTCCAAATATTGGTATATACTTATACCATTTTACGAAAAACCTCTATTCGCAAATCGAATAGTTTTCGCGAAATATATTATTTTAATATTTAATTTCCAAAAACAATATTTTATATTTCTGAAATGTTACAGTACCTGTCGAAAAGAAGGCCGACGACAATCTCCGTACAGTCCGGTCTCTTCGTCTAAGAGTATCACATACCGGGTCTAGAGGGGTGGTAAACGTCAGACCCTTACTGACCCGATAAGTCGTGTCGATTTGGCTCAGGACCAAACTGAGAAACTACTGATCTAACCATCAGTAGTTCTCAATTGCTTTGGCCAAGGTCTTATGGTTCTAACCAACCGGAAACAATGCGATGTCGACTCCCAATACCGGGAGAGACGAATCCCTGATAATCACTCACTACCTCCATGTGGCTCGGGACTGCACCTAACCAAAACCTATTTGCACGACTTAGTATAGCCGTGGTATGGTAGTGATCAAAGTATAGTGGGAACTCATACGAGACAAATGATGATTTCACATCCTAAGACTAACCTGTAATCATGTCACACGAGAACCGCTATCTAACGATAGGTATAATACCATCTAGAGGTTCTCAGCGAATCCGTCCAGTGTACTCACCCCTAGCGAGCACATGTATACAATCTTAGATGATCACACCAATGGTTGTGGGACTAACCACCGTCCCTCGTCGGGGTCTAGAAACGTATACACAAGTCTAGTCTGGAGTATCGATACCCGATCTCGATAGTCCTGCGACTTGGGACCTTCAAGGATGTGATTATGGACTACCCAGCTCTCACAAGTATGATCGCCATCATAACGCTGGTAGTTAATCAAAATTCTATGGGCTTTATCAACATGTAACCGCCATATGTTATATTGAGTGTAACATATGCACATGTTAAGATAAAGTCAAATCATAATAGTATACTACTGTATCGAGTCTTTATCAATATGTTCAAGCAATATAAATCATCAATAGAAAGAAATATACATATCAAGATAAAAACAACTCAAATAATAAACTATATACAACTGAGCAAGATTGTCATGTACATACATAACCCTAGCATCTTATACAATACATGCCTCTAGGGCATACATATCCAACAATATGCTCATTACTTAGAGTTGATTGCTATCTCTATTCTTATTTGCTATTTGGTTATGTTTGCAATTGTAGTTAGCTTAACTACTTATCGCTGTTGGTATATATTTTGTTAAGCGATTCAATTGTGATTTTTTTGCAAGTGTAGTTTAGAATTTTTAATTTGGACATATCGGTAGTATATTCCTATTCATCCCCTCTAGTAATACTTTCACTCTCTACTTTTATATATAAAGATGTGTAATGTACTCCTTTTTATGATGATGAATAATAACTATTCTCCCAAATTCTTTCTCTCCTGATAACTACGCATCAAAAGACCGCAACATAAAGAAAATTATTAGATCTCTCTTTAAATGACGTACAGCTTAAATCATCAATCTCCGAAAATATACAACTTAAATCATCAATCGACCAAATAACAAGCATATGCATGTTCAAATGGGTACTCTAAACATTGAATTTTTGCATGCATTGTATTTTTAATATGTATTTTTTCCTCCTTTTTAATGAAGGGAATAGATTTGCAGAGTCCGTCTCATATATTAAAACTTAATGTTTGAAACTTGACTTTTCTACACAATTAAATTAAGCAAAATTCTTTATAATACACATTCTATACCCCTTTTTTTCCTCCCTTGGCAAATATTATACAAAAAGGGATATCAAACTTTGCCTGAAATTTCCAACAACATAGAATAAGAATAAACGACAGATGTGATGAGCATTATCATCACATCATGCTTCCTTTCCTTAAAAATATGAAGTGTACCTAGAAAGTTTAGGGGGCATATATAAATATGTAAGAAATCAGGGGGTGAATATGGAAGCAGAAAAAATAAAGTAACCAGAAAAGACGCAAACTGTCGGATCCGATAATCGACGCCAGAAAATTGAACCTTGACTCGAACCCTGCAACAAATCAAGAAAAAGCCCCAAATTCGACACCGAAACCCTAACCCTAACCCCAGCGGCCATTGCCGTCTCTTGCGAATCCCTAGGGCTAGGGTTCCTACGATGGGAACACGATGACCTCCACGCCGACGCCCATATCGCCGGCGGCGGATCTCTGCGCCCAAGCCTTGAAGGCGCTCTCCGAGCGATCCCCTTACGAAGACGAGCTGTTCGCCTCAAGATCCTCCACCCTCCCCTTTCGAGTCGCCGCTCATCTCGCCGACGGTCGGCGGAAGCTCAAGAAGGCGGCGGCGTCCCATGGCGAACAAGCTCCCGAAGCGCCCGCGCAGGTCTCGAAGCAGCCGAAGGGGCCGAGTCCGTGGTGGGAGGCGATGGAGGCCTACTTTCGCCCGATCACTGCGGCTGATATCGAGAGCTTGAAGCCAAGGCCTCTTCTTGCTTCTTGCTTCTTGCTTCTTGCTTTGAGTTTCTGATTCTTAAAAGCTCATCGGAAGAGGTTAAGAATGAAGTGGTTTTTAGTGGAAATGAAGTGGGAGTGAGTTCAATCACAGTTAAAAAAGAAGAGGAGAAGCCTGCTACTACTGCTGCTGGTGATACTAGTGCACTACCAGTTCAAGAAGTCGAGAAAGATGACGTAGAGGAGGAGGAGGAAGAAGAAGGGGATGAGAGTTTGTCAATGCATTGGGCTCTTGGGTCGAAGAATAGAGCGATTCTGACCACGCAGCGACCTACAAAGAAACAAAAGCTATCGGGGAGTGACGCAGGGCTAGAAAAACTCTTGTCACTTCCTCGCTGTGAAAATGTGGGCATTTTTTTTGTGACGTTGTGTTGTTTGGGGGAAAATGGAGGGAAATCGAACAAAATCATTACTTGCAACTCTTGTGGTGTTTTGGTGCACAAGAAGTGTTATGTGATGCATGGGACTGTCGAAGAGACGTGGGTTTGCTACATGTGTAGGAATTTGAATGGAATGCATACAAGCATGAGGTCCTGCTTACTTTGCCCAAAGGAAGGTGGTGCTGTAAAGCCAGTCGTTGGAGATCATAAAAATGAAGGAGAAAAGAAGTTTGTGCACTTGTTTTGTAGTTTATGGAACCCTGAAATGTATGTTAAGGACATTGGGACGATGGAGCCAGTCGTGAACATTGGGGGAATATCGGATATGCGATGGAAGCTCGTTTGTAATGTGTGCAAGGTGAAGCATGGCGTGTGTGTTCGTTGTAGCCTTGGTAAGTCTCATTACTTTGCTTATGCTACTCTAGCAAGTGTTTTAATGCCATGCCATGGAATTTTATCTGGTATGAATTTGTTCGTCTTATCGAATATGACCTATGTGTCTATCATTGGTACCATTATTAGTTTACCACATGTGTGCTTCTTTCTTTGTATGTATATTTGGGCCAATGGCCGTAGTCAGTTCATGCTTGCAAATCTCTCGTCATGGAGCTTAGAACAACTACTTCGTTCTGTTTTAGCAGGTTCACGAATGGCTGATAATTGATTTATAATTTCAATATTGGAAGCAACCACTTGGCACTTGATCTTGATGGATGGAGCATTATAAACAATTGCTGAAGACAATATAATGGTTAGAGAGGTAAATCTATGGAGGCTGGAAGGATCTGGAACCTTCTTGCTTGAATCATCTTGGTGCACGGTTCTCCAGAAGGATAACAAGGAGAGGAGTTTTTTTTCTGACCAAAAACAAATTTTTTTGAAAGGAAAAATTCTTCTTAATGTCCTTGCATTTCAAATGATCGCTTAGCATATCTTAGTGGCAGAGGTTATTACTTCTGGATGGAAAAAATTATTATAAAACAATTTGTTGCATGCCATGTGTTTAGCCTGATATTATTACACTTTGACCTTGGCATAACTCGCTTATGTCAAATTTGCTTCGCCATAACTCTAGTAAATCGTGATTAGATGAAGCCTCTCCCCTCTTAAAAAAAGGAGGACAAAAAGGAATTTTAAACGGTCAATTTGTTATTACCAGAGCATGTTTGTGTCATCACATTACTTCATTCTTATATTAAGCTAATAGCAAAATTACATTATATAGCAACCATTTTGGTTTTTATAGAGTAGTTGTTAGATGATGATCGCTAGTTAAAAAAAAACGTTGAGAAACAGAACGCCTTTTTTGAGATAAACGTCCTTGTGATTCTTCCATGAGGTTCGCCCTGCATACAGTCAACATTGTTGTTTCTGCATATGTAAGCTCTGATTACTGACCTATGCTCTTTGACAGATGTATCTTCATGGAAGTTTATCTCAAAATTATTTGTTTATTACTCTGTTTCACAATATAAGTTTTTTTTTTTTGCTTTTGCACACCTATTAAGAAAGGATTTAATTCTCCGAAATCTATGATATTATAAATGTAAATTTCCTACTTTATCCCTATTAAGTGTTCATTAATTTCTTGATGTTTGAACAACCATGGGATTTATGGAGGGTTAGTTTAGGAAATTAGTATTAATTATGTATTGATAATCGAAGTTTCTTCTTGATATTGTAAAAGGACTAATATTTTGATGGAGAAAAAGAGAGCAAAAAACAACCTATATTCTGAAACGGAGGGAGTACTATTTAGTACTAAGCATATATCTGTCCTAATAGATTTTTTTCTTTTCCAATTCAGCACTCAAAGACTGTCTTATATGGCTGGTTATATTAGTCTACAATTTATTAGGTGAAATATGGTAAAATTTAGGGGTTGAGAGCATCCATAGATTCTGTTGCGATTCAGTATTTTTCTTATATTCACTAGAAAAACATAACTAGAAATTTACCTTGTCCTGCAACATGATCCATCAAGCTGTGATTATGATTATTACGGCTTGGTACCGAATGAAGAGTAAATTGAATTCCAGTTTGAAATTTTGTTTTCTCTCCATCTTGTAGTTGTTTTAGTAAGAAATTCTTTTTCCCCGCGTCTTTTAATTATTTCAATAAGAGGGTTATGCATGTATATTATATAGATGTTTGCACATGAGCTAGCAGACTCTTTACCGTTTATTTGTGGATGCCTATTATTGCATCTTACGACAGCAGGTGATACATTTTGAAACATGCTTGTCGGTACTGGTGAATTTAGAATGAATTAAGACTTAACAAATGAAACTCGTGCTTATTGTATATGTGCCTATATGCTATTGTATGGTGTAAGCAGAGTGACATTTGTTCCTTTCCATGATAATCGTCTAAACGCCATAGTGAGCCTGAAATGGTATTCCAGCTGTCGCCACATGAAAATTTAAATGCAACTATCTGATGTGCATCTCAAGGTCATCTGCATCTCTCTCTCTCCCCCCTCTCTCTCTTCTTGCACACGTGCGCCAATAGTGCATATCTGGAGCGAGGGAAAAACTGTTTTTCAAGAATATGTTGTCATGAGTCTGATGTTTAACAGAATAACTTCTGTTAAGAGCTCTGATGTTCAACAGAATAACTTCTGGTATACCCATATTTATTTTTAAATCCAAAATATTAATGTAAATATAAATTTATTTTTGGTGATTCTAACTGTTTGATCATTCAAGATGTTGATTTATCTTGTTTCTTGTAGCCTAGTTACCTGTTAGGTGAAGTCATATTTTTTTTGGTTAAACTTCAGGAACATGCAGAACTGCTTTCCATCCTATATGTGCAAGGGAGGCAAGGTTTCAAGTGGAGATTTGGGGAAAGTTTGGATGTGATAACGTGAGTCTTATTTGTGCTATATTATCCTTTTTGTTTTTGTTTTTGTTTTGTATTTTTGTTTCCTCTTTAGGATTTTTACATTATTTACTATCTGATTTTACAGCAGAGACTAAATGTTTGTCTCAACTTTTTGCCTGTAGGTTGAGTTTCGAGCTTATTGTTCAAAGCACTCAACTTCACAGGAAGCTGGCAATTCTCACCATACAAGGAAAATTACCCAGGCTGTTGGTGATGATTTTTCTGCTGTCAAGCTTTTGCCTGAAACTTCGCTCCCGAAGAAGCTACCCAAATTAAGGTTCAGTCGCAAGAATAAAGAGATTAGCAAGACACAAACAGCTTCTGACAAAGAGTTTAGCGGTGAAGCAACTCTTGAACAAGATTCTTTGGCGCTGAGTGTAGAAGGTGGTGATATGCGGTCAAGTAAGAACATAGAATTAGGAATTTCTCAGTGACAACAGTTCGCGAGATATCTCCAATCTTATTCCAGTTGTTAAAAAGGTGATGCTGGCTTTATCGCTTTGCTCATGTGAGAACATGTATTTGTCCATTCTGTATTTCCAATTACTCATGTTTATGACTTTCCTTACATTCAGCTAATTGGTAGAGGTAAAATCATTGTTGGTGATGTAGCATCAGAGATTGGTGTATCTTCCGATTCTTTAGAAGCAGCTCTCATGGTATTTATAAGAGTATTCTGTTCATTACTCAATTGAACGTAATATTTCTGTTATAACTCTTCTAGTTTTGCAGGGCGAAATCTCATCATTCCCCTCAGATTTGAGATCGAAATTGACCAAATGGTTTCAAGAGTCTATATAGACACCTGCATCAACACGAAATCTGAAAGCTAGAAATGGCTCTGCAATATCATCAGGTAGTTTAGCAGCAAGAGTTGGTTGCCCAAATGCTGCTGATGTAACAGGTTTAAATATTCAAGGCAGTATTGAAGTTGCTGGTCCTGATAATGCCAATGCTTGCTCCCTTGATGAGAATGATGATGTTCCTGATGTTTACACTAATGATGCTAATAAAGATCCTATCGGCCACATGCCTCTTCTTCATGATAGAAGTCAATGTAAAGAACACGCTATTTTAGAAAAGGTTATCGTTTTTTTTCCTTTCCTTGCATGCATTTTCGATCCTTTGGAAATGATAATATACTTTTTTTCTTTCTTACATGCATTTTCTTTCTTTCATATGTTCCCTAGATTTTTCAGCAAATGTGAGAAATGTGCGAGAAATCTGTAACATGTTTTTTGTTTTGCACGTGTCATTCTGTGCGCTTTGTTGGTTATATAGATGTGTTATATGCTATAACCAAGACATTTTAAGATCTTCTTCACTAATTTTTTTTTGTTTGTAAATAGCTGCCCAGAAGAGGTATGGTATGTTGCATATGATCTCCTTCGTATTTTCTTTGTTTCTCCCAAAAAAATTTCTTATTTTCTTCGGTTGAAAAATAAAGCCATATGGTTTGCTAACTTTTCCCGATCTATTCATGACTGAAGTTATGATAACATTATTAAGATGTTCAATGCTTCAATCAAGCTATATCAATTGGACATCTTTCAAGGACTTGACATATTCAATGTTGCTCACAAATTGCAATAGCACTATTCAATTGCAATATTGCAGGAGTCTAGACAACTGTGCACACATCATATTAGATCTCATTCGGGCTATCTTTGGTACTCTCTCTATAACTTTGTTTTCTATCGTCCCCATTTGTGCAATCGTGTTTCCTAGTGAGTATTATATTCTTTTTGGGGGTGGGGCTGGTGGTGGGGGTGGGTGGGTTGAATAACCACCTTATTGTGTACAAGGCTAGCTTTATATGTCATGCAGTTTGTGGTGCAGTTGTGAATGCGATCTACTATATGACCAAGCACACAAAATATATCCGCAGAAAAAAATCGCGATAAGGAATACTCGTAATTAACGGACAGCCAATACTTGGAATTGATAGCAAGAGAAGTAAGAACAAGCAAAGCGATATAAAAGTATTAAAGCGAGTCAATCTAGGGAGAGGGAGTGCAAACTCGCTAGATACTTGTCGTGAAGGCTGTACCAACAAAAAATAAGGATTAAACTTTTATAAATTAAATATTCAAAGGATGTTCACAATTATTTCTTGTCAACCCTTTTTAATTGCTAGCTTTATTAATACTACCAAGTAGAGAAATTACGAAGAACATTCGTAGAAGCAGCAGAACAACAAATAGCAATTCCAATTTCATGCGATTCAGGACCATAACCCCAAGAACCTTCCAGTCAGCAATTTATGGCCCACATAAATGAATTTTGTTGTCGATTTGGGGACAGTTGAGGGCAGGGCTATGGACAATTACACCGGACTGACCCTGCCTGAAACTTGTGGCAAAGGACAAGGGTGGACCTACATACAACGTAACACGAGCATGCGCCCCCATTGATACTTTATGGAAAAGAAGTCCCTACTTTGATCTATTGATGTAATACCATATTATGAGCGCACGCGCATGTGTATTGAGGAAAAAGAGTGAGCCAGCGGCCCTTTTTTTAAAAAAATGTGTTTTAGCCTCAAAACACACATACTCCCGTGTATTTCACCGATCTAAACCGGCCATCTTGATCCACGTATTATGAAACTCCTATGTATAAAAAATCTTGGGATTTAAAGACTTCTAACGTGTTCATCAAGTAGATAGAAAAATCAACGGTTTGATAGAAAAATCAACGGTTTATCGGTATAGGAAAATTATGGCCGCTTCAGATTTTTTTAAATCCGAAGATTTTTTGTACATATGTGTTTCATGATACGTGGATCAAGATGGCCGGTTAGGATCGGTGAAATACACGGGGTATGTGTGTTTTGGGACAATAGCTCATTTTTAACAAAGGGCCGCCGGCTCATACCTCTTTTCCCCCCCTCTCTATATATAGGGTCAAGCAGCCCCTAAGGTGACTCCTTAGCGTACAAGCTAAGGAGTAATCCATTTTGTACTTCATGAATGACATTATTTCATAAATGCATGGGCCTTCATTAATTACTTTGGCATTTATTTGAGATATGGCCTCTCATGAAATGTCACGTAGGTTTTTCCTTAGGTTGCCTAAGGTGTCTCATATATATATATAAACTCAACATAAAGATGCTGTTATCCATATGGTTGTGCTAGGCATTATCTAGCGAGAGGTTGATGGTTCAATTTAATTATATTAATTATGAATTATTGTATGCTTTTTGTAAACAAAAACATTTAGTCTCAATGAAAAGGATAAGATCATAATTTTTTTAAAACAAAATCTCAATGGAACCTGGCTGAATGACGTGCCCCTTCTGAACCAGAATTTCTATGTCCGCCATTGGCGAAGGACATCAGTAGTGGCTATAAAGGGTTGCAGCACCAGCGAGTCTAGCGATGATATGTGGGTTGTGTTAGGTTGCTGTTGAGACAGCAGGAGATGATTGTGGTGGAAGGACGTGGCTTGATGGTGTTGGGGCCGTGTAGAGGGAAGGCGTTGATGTCTAGGTGAGGTAATGAGGCTTGTGTTGTGATGGTGGTGGGATTGAGCATGGTCAGCAAGATAACATGGGGCGTCTGGGTGTTATTTGGTTGATTGAGGAGTTAGCCAGTCGCGACAGATGATTTGGTTGAGTATTAGATGGTGACGGGCTTTGTAGTGATGAAAAAACAAAGAAAACATGATTAGTTCATAAATGTCTTTAGTTCACAAATGCATTGGCCTTCATTAATTACTTTGGCATTTATTTATGAGACGGGGTCTCAGACAGGGTCTTTCATGGAGTGCCACGTAGGCGACTCCTTAGATTGCACCTTAAAGTGTCATATATATATATATATATATATATATATATATATATATATATATATGAAAAGGGGTATGAGCCGGCGGCAATCTTTTTAAAATGAGCGCTCGTCCTAAACACTTACCACTGTGTATTTCACCGATCCAAACTGACCATCTTGATCTACGTATCATGAAGCCCTTGTGTACAAAAAGTCTCGAGATTTAAAGATCTCCAACCCGTTCATCAAGCGACCGCAATTTTTCTATACCGATAAGCCGTTGATTTTTCCCGTGTATTTCACCGATCCAAACTGGCCATCTTGATCTACGTATCATGAAACCGCTATGTACAAAAAGTCTCAAGATTTAAAGACCCTCAACCCGTTCATCAAGCGACCATAATTTTCCTATATCGATAAGCCGTTGATTTTTCTATCTGCTTGAAGAACGCGTTGGAGGTCTTTAAATCTCGAGACTTTTTGTACATAGGGGTTTCATGATACGTAGATCAAGATCGCTGGTTTGGATTGGTGAAGCACACGGTGTGTGTGTTTTGGGACGATGGCTCATTTTAAAAAAAAAAAGACCGCTGGCTCATATCCCTTTTCCTATATATACAGGGTTCATAAACTCAATATAAAGATGCTGTTACCCAGATGGTTGTTCTAGCCATTATCTTGCAAGAGATTGAGGGTTCAATTTAATTATATTAATTATGAATTATTGTATGCTCTTTGTAAACAAAAACGTTTAGTCTCAATGAAAAGGATGAGTTCATATTTTTTTAAAAACAAAATCTCAATGGAACCTTGCTAAATGTTGTGCCCCTTATGAACCAGAATTTCTATGCCCGCCATGGGTGAAGGACTTCAGTATTGGCCATATAGGGTTGCAGCACTAGCAAGTCTAGCGATGATATGTGGATTGCGTTAGGTTGCTGTTGAGACAGCAAGAGATGATTGTGGTCAAGTGACGTTGCTTGATGGTGTTGGGGCCGTGTAGAGGGAAGGCATTGATGTCTAGGTGAGGTAAGAAGGTTTATGTTGTGATGGTGGTGGGATTGAGCATAGTCAGCAAGATGACATGTGCTATTTGAGTATTATTTGGTTGATTGAGGAGTTGGCCAGTTGTGACAGATTATTTGGTTGAGTATTAGATGGTGACGGGCTTTGCAGTGATGAAAAAACAAAGAAAACATGATTAGTTTTTTATTAAAATAAATGATGGAGATTAAACTTGATTCTGCAAATACTTTAGCAAAACAAACTTTTCACGATCTCTTTGATTAATACCCAAATTCTTGGCTCTTTATATATGCTAATGTGAGTCATGATCATGGTACATCAATTATTAGCAACAAAATAAAATCCTACCTACAACAAAAATCAACCTTTAAACATTCCAAATCAGTTTAAGACCAAAATAAGACAATACAATACAAATATCACACTGATTGATCTCACCAATCTTATTAATCTAAACTTATTCTAATTGATCTCTTGTTCGATTGCTTCACAACGTTGACTCTATCTCATGGCTTAGGCCGGTACAAAACTTACTATGTAACCGAATTTTCTCGTGGCATATACGCAAACATGATCCCATTAGTATGTCAAGTAAATCTTCACCCTAATTTTTTTAGGCTTAATTCCAAAAAAAAAAGACCAAAATCTTTTAATTAAAATATGAGAAACCCCAAATAGTTTTAAAATACACAAAAAACTATCTCAAAACTTTCAAAACACACAAGAAACTATGACAAAATCTTTCAAAAACTATGAGAAACCCCTAAAAATTAAGTGCTACGTCAGCAATAAATAGCACAAAACTGCATACCATTGAGGTTTCTCGTAATTTTGAAACTATTTGGGGTTTCTTGTATTTTAGCTAAAAGGTTTGGGTTTTCTTTGGAATTGAGGCTTTTTTTAACACAAGCTGGCTGCAGTTCCTTAAGCCAACGCTATTTTCCTCTACCCATTGAAAACTAATGACTTCTTTTCCCAACCTATTGTGAAAGCTTTTTTTTATCTTCCTAAATGCTTAATACCAGTGATGTTTATTCAAGAGTCTTCATATAAACCATTGCATTTTGAGTAGTTTTGCTCTCACCTTGTGGTCCCATATTAGCACTACTCGTTTATGCTTGTCAACTATCTCATTGATTTATTATTTATCATACCAAATGCGTCGGCTTTATCTTCCCGTCAAAGAACACATGTTATTTTCCAAAAGAATTAAAGCAATGTATAAGGAATTTAGCTTGTAATACTTAACATGTCTTGCTCCACCACATTAGCACTATAGAGGTCCAACTAAAATTTAAAGATTGCATTGCTACCATGCCTATGCAGACTTAGGCGAGTCGATCTTCCAAAATAAGCTTGTAGATGGTCTCTAAATGAAACTTTGAAATGCATAAATTATCACATGTCAACATATTTCCAAATTTTTGTTCTTGGTTTAGTATCATCAATTGATCTATACTTATTATCAATCTTCTCTATCAAGAGCCATTTATGTCACTACTACAAAGAAGGGTTGCCCCTACGGATTTATCCGTAGGGGCAACCCACTGCCCCTACGGATATGTACGTAGGGACGGAAAAATACCCCGTAGGTGCAAAGGCCGCAGGTGCAAGTTGAGGCCCTGAACTTGCCCCGACGGTTAAATTCGTGTCCCTACGGATATATGTGTAGGTCCAGTTGCCCCTACGGATTACGCCGTAGGGTATAAGATTTTATATTATTTTCGGTTTATTTTAATAAATTACTTGGCCCTACGGATATACCCGTAGGGGCATGTACAGCCCCCTACGGATATATGGGTAGGTACTTTTCCGTAGGGGCACAAATTCAGGATTCCTGACATGTTGCCCCTACGGATAACGCCGTAGGGGAGAGTCAGTGGCCCCTACGGATATAGCCGTAGGGGCTTTCCCAACCCCCTGACACTGAGATCTGGGGGAAATATCAGTTACTGCTGATATTTTGCCCCTACGGACATATCCGTAGGGGTATCATGTGTGCCTACGGATTAATCCGTAGGTACATATTGTCTGAATTTTTTTTTTAAAAATGGGCTGCTTGATTTTTTCCCGCCCTGTGCACAATAATATATACATCAATCAAATCATATATTGCAGTATTCATAATCACATCTCACGCATATATATAATATACAAAAGAAACAAAAAAACTGAATATGATATAAATACAAACCAATATCAATATCGTTTCAAAATGTAGTACAATGTGTATGATATAAATAAATACATGTTTCAAAAAAAAAGAACCAAAAATCTACCCTAGCTCGGTCCAGCTCCACCTCTGAATAACGATAGAATAACGCGCGCCTGCTCCTCGGTCAATAAACTCTGCAATTCGTCGCGAGCGGGAGTCTGAGTGGGCGGTGGAGCTACAGGAGCTGTCTGCGGAACCGCAGCCGATGTAGTGGCTTGCGGAGCCGCAGCCGAAGGAGATGCGTGTGGAGGCTCGGCCGATCTACCCTGTCGCGTCTGGATATAACGTGTGTAAGAAGCGTGTAAGAACTGTTTATTATTCGAATTCGTATCATTATTAAGTTATTTCGAAACCCTGTTTGGATATCTAGTTTGGAAAAGCGTTGTTTATTTCAATTACATATGTATGTATGATTAATCAAACTTAAGTCTAAAACCAAATAAGCTCAAGCTACGTACTAATTATGGATATGTTGATATGTATATAATATGAAATGATATTTTACTATAAAGTAGTATACATACCAGCATCTCCTTCAACTCTTGAATGCTGGCCCTCAAGCTATCCAGTTCATGATGGACATGCCGATCACTGGAGACGGAGGAAGTAACCGCCGGGGTGGAGTCCAACCTCATATGGGCCCTGCTAGAGCCCAGTCCTCGGCCTCTCTCCCAACCTCCGTGTGCGGCGTCCAGGACTGGGGTCAGCAGCCTCGAATGTTGCCTTCCCCCTACCAACTGTCAGAACATTATATTTAGCACATACTGGTCTATAAAATTGACAAGAAATACCAAAATCAACAAATTCAAAGCCTTACCTACAGAGATAGAAGATGTGCTCCTCTGGTATCTGCATGTATCAAAATTTGAATAATATTAATTAATTTCAGTACATACATACTAACAAGGTAAACTCGCATATAGCGCTGCTTACACATATGACAGGGAGTGAACAAGCTCTTGTAGATCATCAGGCGCAAATCTAATTTCATCAAGCAGCCCATGATAATGAGTTGGACGACTAAGAGCAAAAGGAATGTGTGTATATTTATGATATAGCATTCTAAATCAATATACATGCCCTATATAATATATAAACATACCTGGAGGAACGGGAGTGGCCTCTGTCCCTGATATGGACGCATCACCAACAACTAGACAATCAAACATTGACAATATAAGTAATTTTGACATAAAGAGGCATGGATATCTATAATATTACATTCAAAATGGATATTAGAGAGCGCACCTGCAGTGAGAAGTGGTAAAAGTATCACCCAACAAGAGTGTAATTTACAGAATCAGTTGAGACTCTTGAAAGTCATAGAAGAACCCGACCTGCACAAATCTGATGTATGCTTTCCATTGGACACTAAGAAGTCTCTAAAGGGAAAAGCCTATGTGAAAGCCATCATTAGTTCATATCAGAAGATTGATGCTGAAACAGAGAACGAGGAATGTCATTTTTTTCTTCTTCCGCCACATTACTGTCTTCTCCTTCTGCCACATTACTGTCTTCTCCTTCTTATTATATGCGCGTGCAAATTCAATGACTATATTGAGAATGTGGATTAATAGTGGGTAGGAAAAGTATTTCTCAAATGGCTTTTGCGTCTTAAAACCATAAACTACTAAGTAATGGCATACATAATTTTTTTAGTATAAAGGTTGTTATTTTAAGTTTTCCCTTATAGAGATATGATCTAACTGCATCTATCAACTATAAGTGTGCAGAAAATTATGATAAGAAATCATAAGAAAGGGTCGTAGCCATGCATAACCTTGAATCTACATACCAAATCATGCAAAAGCATGCACTTATTGTCACCTTGCCTTGGAATATAAAATATCTTGGAAGACTATAAGCGAGCATTTAAATCTTGATAGCTTTTGACTTCAACATATATTTTTCTCAAGTACCATGAAATATACTTGCTCCGTATAAACCGTTTTCAGGAAGATGGATTAATAATGACAAATTATCCATTGTGGCTCACTAGGTTAGTATTTTCTCTTCTATTGACCATCTTTCTAATCTTCTTGGTAAATTTATTCGGAACCGGCTGCGAATCATTAAAAGACATGCATAAAAAAGAAAGCTAAAATACAGATATATAGCATACCGATACATCGAAACTTCATAGTTGCGATGGCAATCCAGAGATATTTATTTCTACACACGTGGTGCGCGTGCGAATGCATCAGGCATCATGGACAAATATTTCAGAACATGGAAAGTATTATTCGTATAAAGTAATTAAAACTTTTAAACACCTTGGGGAGATATTTTCTTAGTTGATGCAATCATATCATGAGGACTAAATTTAAGCTATTATACATATGCATATGTATTTTTCTAACCTAATATATCACACACACACACACACAGAGAGAGAGAGAGAGAACACCTGGTAGGTAAAGAAATCAGGTAGCAGGATCCTGAAGAAATGGAGTCCATAGCATTGCTCATCATCATCATCCATGATCCCTTTGATAATATTTTTTCAAAGAAGTCACGGATGATGATGATGAGCAATGCTATGGACTCCATTTCTTCAGGACTACCTGATTTCTCTATCTACCTGGTGTTCTCTCTCTCTCTCTCTCTCTCTGTGTGTGTGTGATATATTAGGTTAGAAAAATATATAAGCATATGTATAATATCTTAAATTTAGTCCTCATGATATGATTGCATCAACTAAGAAAATATCTACCCAAGGTGTTTAAAAGTTTTAATTACTTTATACGAATAATACTTTCCATGTTCTGAAATATTTGTCCATGATGCCTGACGCATTCGCACGCGCACCACGTGTGTAGAAATAAATATCTCTGGATTGCCATCGCAACTATGAAGTTTCGATGTATCGGTATGCTATATATCTGTATTTTAGCTTTCTTTCTTATGCATGTCTTTTAATGATTCGCAGCCGGTTCCGAATAAATTTACCAAGCAGATTAGAAAGATGGTCAATAGAAGAGAAAATACTAACCTAGTGAGCCACAATGGATAATTTGTCATTATTAATCCATCTTCCTGAAAACGGTTTATACGGAGCAAGTATATTTCATGGTACTTGAGAAAAATATATGTTGAAGTCAAAAGCTATCAAGATTTAAATGCTCGCTTATAGTCTTCCAAGATATTTTATATTCCAAGGCAAGGTGACAATAAGTGCATGCTTTTGCATGATTTGGTATGTAGATTCAAGGTTATGCATGGCTACGACCCTTTCTTATGATTTCTTATCATAATTTTCTGCACACTTATAGTTGATAGATGCAGTTAGATCATATCTCTATAAGGGAAAACTTAAAATAACAACCTTTATACTAAAAAAATTATGTATGCCATTACTTGGTAGTTTATGGTTTTAAGACGCAAAAGCCATTTGAGAAATACTTTTCCTACCCACTATTAATCCACATTCTCAATATAGTCATTGAATTTGCACGCGCACATAATAAGAAGGAGAAGACAGTAATGTGGCAGAAGGAGAAGACAGTAATGTGGCGGAAGAAGAAAAAAATGACATTCCTCGTTCTCTGTTTCAGCATCAATCTTCTGATATGAACTAATGATGGCTTTCACATAGGCTTTTCCCTTTAGAGACTTCTTAGTGTCCAATGGAAAGCATACATCAGATTTGTGCAGGTCGGGTTCTTCTATGACTTTCAAGAGTCTCAACTGATTCTGTAAATTACACCCTAGTTGGGTGATACTTTTACCACTTCTCACTGCAGGTGCGCTCTCTAATATCCATTTTGAATATCGATAATATTACATTCAAAATGGATATTAGAGAGCGCACCTGCAGTGAGAAGTGGTAAAAGTACCACCCAACTAGGGTGTAATTTACAGAATCAGTTGAGACTCTTGAAAGTCATAGAAGAACCCGACCTGCACAAATCTGATGTATGCTTTCCATTGGACACTAAGAAGTCTCTAAAGGGAAAAGCCTATGTGAAAGCCATCATTAGTTCATATCAGAAGATTGATGCTGAAACAGAGAACGAGGAATGTCATTTTTTTCTTCTTCTGCCACATTACTGTCTTCTCCTTCTTCTTCTGCCACATTATTGTCTTCTCCTTCTTATTATGTGCGCGTGCAAATTCAATGACTATATTGAGAATATGGATTAATAGTGGGTTGGAAAAGTATTTCTCAAATGGCTTTTGCGTCTAAAAAACATAAACTACTAACTAATGGCATACATAATTTTTTAGTATAAAGGTTGTTATTTTAAGTGCGCGTGCAAATTCAATGAAAGTTAGATTTGAGGATACCCATGTATGAGTTGTATTCTATATATGTGTGTTTCGATTTATGATTTCGCTTAAGTGTAGGGTTGTTTTTACTTAAATTTCAAATGTATATACATGCATACTGTCTTCTCCTTCTTCTTCTGCCACATTACTGTCTTCTCCTTCTTATTATGTACAGTACTTCCACAAAATACGTGTTGTCATTTCTAAATGGAAGTTTCTCAGTGCCACCATAGTAGCAGAAGATGGAATTGTTTATCGCCACTAGATTATGCTAAGCCTCGGATAGATTAGGCAAACATGATCTAGAAGAATATAATTAGCAGAGGAAATATGCAAATAAACATGCATGTAAGCTGACATTAAAAGATTAATATAACAGAGATGTCTACTGATGATTTGTAAGATGTTATCGCAGGTAGGACAACTGCCAATTCTATGTCTTGTGGCCACCAGCGACTGCTTTCTCACCACAGTAAAAATAATGAGGGACTATAACATATCATGAATTCGATATGCACCGTGATTTCATAGCATATGTCTATTAACCTATAATGTATAAGTTCTCGGCGTTGATTGCAGAGGTGCATACAGTCTGAACTAGTAAATATACATAAGAAGGAAAAAGAAGAAACATTTCATAAATATGGTTGGGCCAGAAACAGACTTAGTCACTGAATGACATATAACTGATATTCCTTGATGTAGAAATCAATACACCTTTGATAACAAACTCATTCTTTTTTGGGAGATATATGAATAACCGACTCTGACCCTCAGCATTCCATTGAACACATGGAAATCCATCGTATCTCATATCCAGCCACCTAACTTCACCGATCCTATGATCGCCCTCTTGAGGACGCACAGCCCTAGCCGCAGCCCCAGCCTAAACCCTAGCCTTAGGTGGTGGTGATGAATGTGAATCCTCATGTGATTTTGCATATTATTGCAAGAGCGTTAATGGGTTTTCAAGATTTGTACGTAGTCAAGAGCAATTGTGAGCAAGGAAAGTAAAAATAGTTTTGGAATTTTATCAAACGGTTGGTGAGCAAACTAGCAAAACGTTTTGAATGAAAATATAATGTAAAATAATTTCGAGAATCAAAAGTGATAAGCTTTGTTAATGATATGGGAGAGAAGCTTGCTTTTTCTTTTTTGTGAGAAATATTTTAGGTTTTTTTTCCTTATTTCTGTTACATCCTGACCGAAGAACTTTCACAATTGTTAAAATTCAACATTTTGGTCAGTCCTCTCCTTTATTGATATGCATGTGATGTGAGGGTTGGATTTAACACAGCAACCATTGTTCATCAATATATATTACCAAATAAAGCTCTTTATTGTTGGTTATGTTGGTTTCATCCTATTCTTGCCTCAATTTGGTGTAATTTGAAATGGCCCACGATTCTAGGGTTTGATATGGGATGGCAATAGAAAAGAGAATTTGTTCTCAAGTTATGATCGAATACCATAATAAATTGGGAGTTGGTTAGGATTGTGAAATTGTGAAAGTAGTTGCATTTTTTTCAAGTATGATCTTGTGAAAATCGGATGAAATATTTAACATCATTTTGTTGTTATTTAGGATTAGCACCCTCTAAAGGATTTTAAGTTAAGATAATGGATATGGATCTTTTGTCAGGATAAAGAAGATCTGCACATGCATAAATACTAGTATAAGATAATTCAAAATTTGGGACAACGGATACATACCGCTAAAAGATATAAATCGAAAACCCAAACAATATTTTGTGATAAACTTAAGTGTTCTTGCAAACTAATACAAATCTTGTTAAAAATTTGATAAATTGACCTTCCCCTTCCCCAGCCCTAGCCCCAGCCCGCAGCCCCAGCCGCACCCCCAATAAAAAATTGGATAAATTGACCCTTCCCCTTCCCCGACCCCGACCCTAACCCTACCCCGACCCCGACCCTAACCCTACCCTGACCCCGAACCCGACCCCGCAGCCCAGCCCCTGCCCCAACCCTAACCCGACCCCGACTGCGACCGCGACCCCAGCCCAACCCCAACTCGCGCGCCATGAACCTTAAGCCCAAAATAATCCAATAAATTCTTTAACTTACCTCGAGATTTACTCACCTGAACGGCTGCTGGGGCAGGGGCGACGATCTGAACGGCGGTGGCGACGACCTTAACCGCGGTGGCGACGAGAACTCCAGTGGCGACGAAACCGGCGGTGGCCACGAGGAGAACAACCTTGGCGGCGACGGCGTGGCGCATTGGGGGCTTATTTTCGCGCCCGATCGAGAGAGAGAGGGAAATGAGCGTAGGCGATCGAGATCTGGGATTTTATTAAATCGATATTTACTTGCCCCTACGGATATGTCCGTAGGTCCTTTGTTTGCGGCTCCGTAGGGGCAAACACCTAATTAAGAATTAATATTTTTATTCTTGGACGTCTTTGCCCGTAGGGGCAACCTTTTAGACCTACGGATATGTCCGTAGGTCCAAGTTATTTCTGCCCCTACGGATAGGTTAATCCGTAGGGGCAACCCCCTATTTTACTAGTGTGTTATGTGATGGGCGTCTTGAAGAAAATGAAATCAAGAAAAGCGGTTGGTGCAGACGAGATTCCTATCAAGATTTGGAGATATTTAGAAGAGATAGGCGTTAAATGGCTGACAGATCTGTTTAAAGATTTATCAGACCAAAAAGATGCTAAATGAGTGGAGAAAAAGTACTCTTGTACCAATCTACAAGAATAAGGGTGATATTTAAAGTTGCTCAAACTACCGTAAAATAAAACTTATGTGTCACACCATGAAGGTTTGAGAGAGATTAAATACAGGCGAAGAAAAGATGTTAAGATAACAGAGAACTAGTTTGGGTTCATGCTTGGATGATCGACGATAGAGACAATTCATTTTCTTCGTCAACTTGTCGAGTGTTTTCGAGAGAAGTGATTTGCATATGGTATTTATTGATTTAGACGACAAGATAACTAAAGAGGTACTATAGGGGACAATGATTAAGAAGGGGGTCTCAGTCAAGTACATTGACTTAATCAAGGATATTTACGATGGAGTAGTGGCAAATGTTAAAACTTGTGGCGGCTTAACGAGTGATTTTCGGATTACAATTGATTTTACATCAAAGATCTGCATTAAGTCCATTCTTATTTACCATCGTGATGGATGAGCTTATTAGAACTATCCAAGATGAGGTATTTTGGTGTATGCTATTCGCTGATGATATTGTTCTAGTAAATGAGACGAAAGCATGTGTTAATGCCAAATTAGAGTTATGGAGGCAAACATTGGAATTTCGGAGGTTTAGATTGAGCAGGTCCAAGACAACATATATGCATTACAAATTTAGCAAATAGAGAAGTTGAGATCACAGTGGTATAACATTGGATGTGAAAGAGATATCACCGAGCAATCGGTTTAGATATTTAGGTTTCATCATCTAAAAGGATGAGAAAATCGATAGTGATGTCAATCAAAGAATCTAAGCTGGTTGGTTGAAATGGAGGAGTACAACAGGGATATTGTGCGATCGTAATTTTCCGTTAAGGTTGAAAGGTGTTGGAAATAGTCAACAGTAAAATATTTCTCAGATTAGTTAGAATCTGTTTGCAACAAAATCTGTTAGAATCTGTTTGTAACAGGATTTGTTTGTAACTTCCTTATTTTATTGTTTTCCTCATATCTTCCTATACTCGTGTAACAAGGCTATAAAAAGTGTCTCTCTGTATACTGAATTTTTTGTGAAAGAAAGTTCAATTCGCTTATATGGTATCAGAGCGGTAAAACTTTCTCCAAAAATAAAAAATCACCATTTTTCCTCAATCAAAAGAAATCATAGTTCATTTTTTTCCAGCCATAATGTCCTCCACCACAGAGACTGAAGTATCCTCCGTGTATCAACCAACATACAGGTCCGGAACTCAAGGGGATCGGAACACCAGCCCGAGTCCTTTACAAAAACAGGCTTTGCAGATCGAGTCCGATGGTTCTCAGGAGTCAAGAATCAACTCAGGATCGCCTCCATTCATAAAGGAACAACTAGAGCACCTGTACAAGTTCTTTAACTCCACCGCAGACCCGTCAACACAACCCTTATGTTCTTTAGACCAAATCGGTAACAATCACCCCATCTCTTTTTCATGTATCAATCAACTTCCTTGGATTCTTGACTCTGGAGCAACTGAACACATGATCAGTTGCTTCACATTATTTTCAACTTACACACCCTGTGTAGGAAACAAAAGGGTCAAAATTGCAGATGGTTCGTATTCTGCCATAGCCGGCCAAGGAATCATCACAATCTCTCCTTCCTTAACCCTTCTTAATGTTTTACATATTCCAAAACTTTCCTGCAATCTGATTTCCATTATAAAGCTAACTCAAGACCTTAAGTGTCAAGTTAAATTCATGCCCTCTCATTGTGAAATTCAGGTTCTGGACTCGGGGACGATGATTGGCAATGCTAGGACCAATGGAGGTCTCTACTTGCTTGAAGAAGGATCGCATCTCAATAAGTCTGCATCTAGTTTGTGTTCTCAGTCCATGTTTGTTTCTCATGACAATGAATTAATTATGTTACATTTTCGTCTAGGTCATCCTAGTTTTCATTATATGCAGTATTTGTTTCCAAAATTGTTTCGGAATAAAAATCCTTCTCAATTTCAATGTGAAGTATGTGCTTTTGCTAAACACAAAAAGGCAATTTATCCACCTCGACCCTATAAACCTTCGGCACCGTTTGCCTTAATCCATAGTGACATTTGGGGACCATCCCGCGTTTTATCTGTCTTCGGAAAAAAATGGTTTGTTTCGTTTATTGATGATCATACTAGAGTCCTTTGGGTGTTTTTGCTAAAGAAAAAATCATAAGTTGAACAAGGTTTCAAAACCTTTTAGATATGGTTGAAACACAGTTTAACACAAAAATTTAGAATTTTCGAAGTGACAATGGACGAGAATTTTTTAACGAAACCTTGGGAGAATTTTTTGCAAAGAAAGGCATCATTCACCAAAGTTCTTGCATTAACACACCGCAACAAAACGGTGTGGCTGAAAGAAAAAATAAACACATTCTTGAAATTGCTAGGGTATTATTATTCACCAACCATATTCCAAAAACATTATGGAATGAAGCAATTTTAACACCAACCTATCTTATTAATAGAATGCTCTCGAAAGTTCTCAATTTAAAAAAACCTGTTGTCTTGTTAAAATCTCTTTACCTTCAAAGCCGCCTTGCAATCTCGGATCTACCGTTAAAAATTTTTGGTTGTACCGTGTTTGTTCACGATCACAACCCCACTAGGGGTAAAACTTGATCCAAAATAGAAAAAATGTGTTTTCATTGGCTTCGCCACGAATCAAAGAGGGTATAAATGCTTTGATCCGTTATCAAATAAAATATTTATCACAATGGATATGTTGTTTTTTGGAAATAAATCTTTTTTTAAGCCTCCTCTTTAGGAGGAAACAAATAGTGAAGACTCGGTTTCCATAAAAAATAGTCTCCCAAAAATACACAACTTAATCCCACATACAAATTCACAAGATCTAGATTTTTTAAATCAAGACATTTTAGACCAGTCTTTTGAACACCTGGCAAACCAAAACAGTGAAAATTCACTGGACACTAAAAAAAGGGTCATTGAAAACTCAGAATACATGTCTGTTGGAAACTCGGTTCCTTTTTTAGAAAATCCGGAAAAATCCCATAAAAATAGGAACACACCACCGACTCCTAAAACAACTTGCCCCATGGATTTAAATCCACCAGAAGCTGATGTGGAAATTAAAACTTACAAAAGGAAATAACGTGAAACAGGTCTAGAAAAAACACAACATGAGCATTTGTTTGAGATAGATCCTTCTCCAGAAGAAGAGGCCGACTCTGTCCAGCCCCACCAAGAATCCGACTCGAGAACAGAACCGGATCACAGTGAGCTAGATCTTCTCATAGCTCTCCGAAAGTCCACAAGGTCATGTATTAGTCATTCCTTTTATCCAATGTCAAAATTTGTGTCCTCAAATAATCTCTCACCTAGTTTTTCAGCCTTTACCTCTAATGTGTCTGCTGTGGAGATTCCAAAAACTGTACAGGATGCTCTGAGAGCTCCAGAGTGGAGAAAGGCGATTTTCGAGGAGATGAATGCACTTGAGAAAAATTAGACTTGGAACATGGAGGAGCTGCCGAGAGGAAAGAAGACTGTAGGATGCAAATGGGTATTCACACCAAAGTTTCGTGCAGATGGAACCCTAGAACGATATAAGGCAAGACTCATTGCTAAAGGATTCACTCAAACATACGGGACCGACTACATGGAGACTTTTGCACCTGTGGCTAAGCTAAACACGATCCGGATCTTGCTGTCAGTTGCAGTAAATCTCGATTGGCGACTTCAACAATTAGATGTGAAGAACGTGTTTTTGAATGGAAACCTGAACGAAGAAGTGTACATTGAACCTCCGCCGGGGTTTGAAAAAGGGTTCGGTTCCAAAGTGTGCAGATTGAAAAGATCACTTTACGGTCTTAAACAATCTCCACGAGCTTGGTTCGAACGTTTCCATCAGTTTGTGAAAGGGCAAGGATACAATCAGGCTCAGGCAGATCACACCATGTTCTACAGAGTCTCCAGACATGGAAAAATTGCAATACTAATTGTTTACGTTGATGCCATCATTGTTACAGGAAATGACGAGAAAGAGATCAACCAGTTAAAAGGAAGTCTCGCCAAGGAGTTCGAAGTAAAAGACTTGGGAGAATTGAAGTATTTCTTGGGTATGGAAATTGCTCGAAGTAAGAAAGGCATTGTCGTGTCTCAACGGAAGTATTTTTTCATTGATGATATCGTAGTAATTGTATTTTTTTGTTCGGTTTTTTTATTCTAGCATTGATGATATTTAACCTGCCCTATTTTGATTCTAGCATTGATGATATCGTAGTAATTGTATTTTTTCGTTCGGTTTTTTCTCCCATATAGAAATTGTAATACCCAGTTCTTTTATACGCCAATATCCGTATTTTTATAAAAGAGTCACTTACAAAATTTACTTATTTATATTTATAATTATTTTAAGTATTTTAGAACCCTAATCCCTTCATGGTATCTTGTTTCCTTTTTTAACCCTAACCCTATTATCTATTTTCCTTTTTCCCTTTTTCTTTTTTACTTCCCGAGCCCGGCCCATCTCCCTCTCCCTTTTCCCAATTAATTCCATTTTCCCCCGAGCCTAACCCAAACCCAAATCCCTATACAGTCGACCCCCTCTTCTTTCTTCTCCCTCTCAATTTTCATTCTCTTCTCTGTCTCCCAACGGTTCTTTCTTTTAATTTCCCCATTAATTTCCGCACAATCAAAAGTATTAACCCCTAATAAAATTCCTTTATCATAAATTTAATTCCTTATTTAATCTTCCTGTTTCTATACCTCCTTCCCCATTTCTGTCAAAACAAATAAAACAATCTCTTTCTCTCCTCATAATTTTCCTTTAATGTTTTTTTTAAAAAAACCCCACGATTCTCCCTCTCTCTCTCACACACGTTACCTCTCTCTCTCTCCCTGCTCACGCCCACTCTCCCCCCTTCACCACGTACACACACTCTCCCTCTCTCTCCCCCCTCTCGATCTTTCTCTCTCCCCCTACCCCACGTCTCTCTCTCTCCCTATTATCTCTCTCTCTCTCTCTCTCTCTCTCTCATCTCGCACCATCAAACCACCACCGACCTTCGCAAGCCTCCTCCCCCAGAATGCGCGTTACCACCGAACCCACCTCCTTCGTCAAGCCCCCTGCAACTTGCTGCACCCTAAGCTCCACACCCGCCATCGCCCACTACCTTCGACCACCATCACGACACCACCAACGCAGTTGACGACACCCTGAGCCCTCCCCTCGCACCGCGAGCCCGAGACCCTTCCTCCACCTCCTTCCCCGACTCACTTCCCTGCACACCCGACGAGAACTCAACCCATCAACCTTGCCTGCGTCTCGTTGACACCGGAGCTCGCTGTAAGTGCACGGCGGCGCCCCGGCCGTCAATCCGACGGCCAAATGCGGAAACGGTGATAAACTTTAATTTTGCGAACTTAGCAAACCGGCACCACCGCGCACTAAACCCCGGATCGGGCCATTAAACTAGATCTAGCTAACAACAAGACGGGTTAGAGATATACCGAGTGATCCGAGTCTCCGGTCTTCTCGTCATCGTCCCGATCTCCCACGGAAACTCCGGCCGTCGCCTCCTTGCCGGAAGGGCACCACATCGTCTGTATCTTTTACGGGCTCCCACCTCAAAGCCGAGGAACTCGGGCACGAAGCTGGCAAGTCGACGTGCCCAAGATTTGCTGTAGAATGTGTAGTGTAGAGGCTATGTCTCTTTTGGGGTTTTGTTGCCATTTGAAGATGGAGGAATGAGGTTAAGAAAATTGGTGCTTTCAATTTTCTAGCAAGAAGAAGATGAGATGAAGAATTCCTCACATAACCAAAATGAACTCTCTCATTCTTTTCTCTCAAGTGTAGCCCTCTCTACTCAAGTGAGAATGGTGGAGGAATCAAATATCAATCCATAACAAGAAGGGAGGTGAGTGTAGGAGAAAAGAAAAGGTGACCACATCAAAAAGCAAAGAAACATCAACCATGCTTATCACTCCATACCCTTTCATATCTCAATTAATGCAAATGATGGTGGAAAAGAAAAGATGCCATCATAATCAAAGCATTTGCAAGAAACCCCTCCACTATGTGTTATTTGCAAACTTGCAAATAACCCCCTCCATCGGAAAAGTCCGGCCGGGAAAGAACAAAGGAAAACCGGCCGGAACGGAATGCAAACTGGCAACTCCAGAAAACTGGTCCCGTAATAAATTACAGGAAAACCCCGATACTGTGCATACACACCCGCATCTGTATTCCGACCGGATACAAATGCAATGAGACAAAATCTACACTGTACTAAACTAGGATCCGGCTTAAACCAAAGCCGGCTAGTAATATCCGTTCGATCCTGATCCGTGCAATACCGCACGTATCCGATCGAACCTTGCCATATATCTATACGGCCTCTAGTACTAACCGTCCGATCCTGATCCGTGCAATACCGCACGTATCTGATCGGACCCTGCCATATCTCCATACGGCCTCTATAGCGTTTCGCCCGAAAGCTGAGTAACTGAATGTGTGGTGGACTCTAAAGACTCGTCAATACTATGGCTGTGGATTTAACCACTAGCACGTCAGAGGTATAAGCCAATACGTAACGGGCCACCAGCTATTGACCAAAAGGGACGTCGATGAGCGAACTCATCCTGACACCCTACTGAGCCTGTCAGTGACAATATCCGTACAGTCCGGTCCGTTCGTCTATGAGCATCGCATGGCGGGCCTAGGGGGTTGGTAAAAGTCAGACCCCCAAAAGCGGTACAAGTCGTGTCGGAGTGTAGCCCAGAACACCCTGAGATACTACTGGAATACCTACCAGTAAATCTCCTGCCTTGGCCAAGGACTTCGTGTAATGGCTCTCCTAAACACAGCGCGACCTCACCCCCAATACCGGGAGAGACGAACCCCCGAAGATCCGCTCACTGCCTCCATGTGGCTCGGGACTGTACCCAACTAAAACCTGTTTGCACGACTCCTTTGAGCCGTGGTAGGGTAGTAATCAAAGCACAGTGGGAACTCACACGAGACAAATGACGATCCCCAGGTCGATGAACTAACCTGTACACATGTCACCAGGGAACTGCTATCTGACGTCAGGTATAAGACCAACTAGCATGTTCCCGGCGAGTCCTGTCCGGTGTACTCATAACCCAATGAGCACCTGTATACATCTTAGGTGAACCAACTGACACCAGTGGCCTGTGAGACCGGCTACCGCCCCTCATCGGGGTCTCGACTGTATACACTAGTCTACTCTGGAGAATCGATGCCCTGTCTCGAAACTCCCACGACTAGGGACCTTTTAAGGATGTGCTTATAGACTCCAGCTCTCACTTATATGATCGGCCTCATACTGCTGGCAGTCAAGCAAGAATCCTAGGGGCTCTATCAACGTGTAATAGCGACCTGTCAGGTCACCTAAAGCAGTACACGATGATAAAGGTAAACCAGATAGCATACTATCATCTCGAGTAAGACTGTCTTACCGAGATAGGTCATCCCTCAATCATCGCAATCACGTGCCTGTGATCCAATAATTGACTCTGAGGGCATTATCTCCAACAATCTCCCACTAGCACTCAAGGCTAATTATTGCGATGTCGCATACTCACAGCCCGTGTGATACCGAACACCCAACTCCTCTACTAGTCAGTCTCATAAAGCCTGTTTGCGAAACTCTTGCGTTCGAGGAATAGCCTCAGTGAGTGGATCCGCCTAGATGTTTCTTTCTATGTCTCTCTCTATCTCAAGTTCGCGGAGAAAACCATCTCCCGAAATGAGCAATACCTGTCTTAGAATGTCTGGATGTCTGATGGGACCTAGCTCATAAATGAACTCCAAATCCAAACTTCTTCGACTGTATCGTCAACTGAACTTAATCAGTATCCTGCGCCATGCCTCCCTCAGTATTGCCTTGGACCACCTGTCCAAAATACTGCCCCTCGTCAGAAGGAAAACTATAACTCTGACAACCTCCTTGTCGTCCAGGTCACTTTGGAAGCCTGGAATGATAACCGTCTCCTTAAGGAGGCTGCCGTTATCAATTCCCTAGAACATTAACTTATGTTCTAAAACTGCTTCCGATTGTTTCTCCAGGATTGGATCAATATCATCTTATTGCATCTAGTGCAAGAACAACATCTGGTGTGGTACTTGACATCTCATGATTGACTCAATTGCCTAAGCAAGTGATCTGCCAATCATGCACATCCCTCTCTACTTTAGTCTATAAGACACCTTTAGAGAGGGTGACTCCATCACCTGCAGGTATACTACCGTGCCAGGAGTCAACCATTCTAAATACTCATAGAATGCTGTAAGTACCCTGATTGGGAAACCACCCAAATCTAGATCTAAAACCATAGATCTAGTAACCAGAATGTCTGATATTATATCCAAGTCCTTTGTGGAGAAAACCACTGTGTGACGACCAAAGTATAACCGATCGTAGTATAGGAATATCACTTCCTACTATGTGTATGTCATCCATAACCCGGATATCACACCCTACTACCTTCTCAACAGATCCATCCCCTATTCTGATGACGTCAAACCTATGACTGTCACATCAGAAATAGATGATCTATCTCCGCTATTTCTGCTTTGGTCTATAAATAGACATAAGCCTGATGTCCACCAATGCTTCCGCTGCTCCCACTGACTACGACAACCCTCTGGCAGAGTCATATAGATGTGCACTTCTAAAGCTAGTTTAGAACGACGCTATACTCATCCTCCTGCCGGGTCTCGCAGCCTGGAACAACAACAATGGCAAGTGTGAGTAAACAAGAACTTTCCTGTCACCGTCCTTGAGGCTACCGGAGTACCTCTCGGGTGCCTGAAGTTACCCACCTTATCTGCGGAGTGGCCAATGGAATGTCAAATCAGATTGAATCTTTAGGTTCCTTATCAAATCTTCAGTAATCGTTTGCGGTTCTGGAATCACTTCCAGTTCTACCATACTCCCACTACTGTTTTTGAAAAAATCCATTTTTAATAAAACTGTGGCGAGTCTAGAACAATATTTCTATTGATCTGCCAGATGGTAGAAAGTCAACCCTCGTCATAGCCTGGGTCAACCCACAAACAGCCATTACAGAAACGTGCCTTGAGTTGTCCAGTGTCTGGTTTTAATCATAAGCCGGACAACTCCCCGTACCTTAACATCGTTAAGATATGAACTGTTCTATATCCAATATAGAACCAGAGGCACTGATTTAATTGAACCAGATTCAAATCATGCAGCTATCTCCAGTGCATGTCAACTAAATGGAGAGAGGCCGATCAGCATTACTCAACTTAGGAATGCTTCCAATTATGAGTAACCTGAAAGAGAAGCAATTTCTCTTTATCATTACTATCAACTGAATACCATACACACGTATCTATATCTTCTATCACTTTGAAGAATCCCGATACTTGCTATACCTGGTTCTCTACTCTATTCAAATACCTATAACTCCTCAAAACTTAGACCCTGTGTTTCTACGAAACACATGTCTAAGAACTAGAGAAGTTAAAAGTAAACAGAATATAGTATGAGGACCAACCCCTCTGTCCTAATGGACACTGGACAACATACAATACTCTGTATAAGTCCGCTGAGTCTAACAACTCTTTCACTGTGTGTCGTAGGTTGAAAACTGTACTTATGGTTAAGAAGAATTACACCGCTGTTTAATGCTCCTTACCTAACCATCCACTGATATAGGTAAATGTCATCGACATAATATCAAAAGGTATATCTCACTCTATGAAAATAGACGTACAGATATATCAATTTGAAATTGGTGCACAACAACGGATATTCAAAACCAAATATTTGCCGACCGGCAAACAACCCAGGTGATCTCCTCAAATATTACCGATTACAACGAATCCCGATATAATGAGGATGATCACCCTATTCCCAATAACTTGCTCCCACTCATCATCTGTAAAACCATACAGATGTGAGAATCAAACCTGGTAAATACATACCCTGGAGCAAGTGTCTAATCAGGAAATTAGTTTTCTTTTAACAGTACACAGTTGAACTGAAACATTGAAATGTTTCGACGGGGTATCCTGGTATTTCTAGTAATGCCTCTACCATTATCCAGATTCACAACTATAACCGTATAATTCTTTGCCACCTCTCCAAATCCCTTTATATGTCTTTAGTCGTTACCTTCTGCACACCCCTTAGGCCAAATGGTTTTCTTCCTTCCCTACCGTTCGGCACCAGCCTATGGTTTGGAAGAAGACTATCCAATAAGCATAATGGGTGTACTGTCCTAGTCCTAGGAGCACTCGCAATGCGAGAGAAGGTGAAGATAAAAGACAACTGAATAAATCTTATTCCTATTTCTCCTGAACCAGAATCCATCCCCGAACTGGAACAAGTTCCTTTCGAGTTCGTATATAACCATACGATGGAGTATCCAATAAACTGTGGATCTTCGTAGTGATACGGAGTGTCCTGGAGAAATACAAAGGTGATTTAGGATTGGCGAAGAAATACTTGGTTTAGTCGTGAATATCAGTCGCAATTTACTTTGCCCTCTTACTAATCCCTTGCTTTGTCTGAACTTAATACCTTCTGCACACCATCGTTATGCTAATTGGTTTTCTTCATTCCCTACCGGTCGACACCAGCCTAAGGTTTGGAAGAAGACTATCCAATTTGCGTAATAGGTGTACTATCTCCTAAACCAAGGAGTACTCGCAACCTGAGAGAAGGTAAAAGGAAAAGACAACTGAATAATCCCATCCGTTTCCTCCAAAACCGGAAACCATCCTCGAATAAATTCCTTCGAGTTCGTATATAACCATACGATGGTTTTGTCCAATGGAAGTGGACGTTCGTAGTAATACGGGGTGTCCTGGAGAAAAGGGTAAAAGTAGGAGTGGCAATGAGGTCTGCAACTCTGACAATCCAAAAGCCAGTGTTAAGAAGGTTCGGTCAACTTGGTCACTGAGTCAAAGTCTAGGGTCGGGTCAATGGTCGCTGCCAGAGAGAGAGAGAAAAGAAACACTCAGCGTGCACTCTACCTTAGATCAGAATGGTTACCAATTTATCTAATCTGGAAACCTCCCACTGTACCTCAAATTCTCCTCCAAACCTGAAAGAAGAATTAGTCGGGGTCACCCGAGGAGTAAACTAACTCATCAGTGGGAATCGGGATCCAACTATCATCGCATGATAACGTGACGGAATCCACTCACGGTATCACACTCCAGAAGGTATGCGCATATCTGGCAAGTTTCAATTCTTTTGAAACTCCCGATGTGATTTTTACCCCATGCTCTTATGACCTTGACTTTGGCCAACATATCATAAGTCACATGTCAAGTTCAACCCGTCATTCTCCAGGTTAATTTGAATCCACCCGTACCTACCCTTGACTTTGGCCAAAATGGCAGTACGACTGTCCCAAACCAACGCATCTATCTATGCTGCATATGAATACCCAACAGCTACCAAACACTGTGCCTTGACTTTGGCCAACATACACAGCTTGAATACTATTGACTATCCATATGAAACGACGGAGGGCTACGAATGGTTTCTGGCGAAAACCTTTAACGTAATGAACTTGATATCGTTGAAGGAACGGATAGCTTTTTAGAAAATATAGTGACGAAAACCTTTACTAAAGAGGTCACTCCCGGTGAAGGGATCTCGGCTCTTTCCCCGTAGGATGGGGTGCAGGATATTCCAACTGAATACCACGATGTAAAGCAAAAGTAATCGGCTATAGTGAAGTTAATGCCCTGACGCAAAATTCTATCCAAGGGGTCACTCCCGGTGAAGGGATCTCGGCCCTTGCCTCGTCGACTGAGGTGCTGGATATTCATAACCGAATATCACTGTGCAAAACAAAAGAGAACGCCCTTGCAATAACAGCTTTTTGAAAAGTGTTCCAACAACATCAGAATAGGTTTGTTTTAACTTGCATTGATCCGAATCAATGCAGTCCCATCAATTGATCACACCACAAAGAACGAAAATATACTGACGTACGTATATGCCATCCGCATTCGCCACTGGGTCCCGTCATCACCCGTTAGGTTAGCTAACTAACGACAGAGCGGGGACTGGACTAGCGCGGATGAAAAACATATACAACATCTGCTAATATATATACCAATATATTATATTTCGCTCAAGGCGTGAATAAAATGCAACATCACAGAAATGTACAGTATCACAGAACAATACAGATATCTGGGATCCCCGGGTTTCACAGAGCCACTACTGAAACCCGACGTTCCCCTGGTCGTGTGGATAGCCTGTGCAATGAAATCCTAGACCCCTACGGGCGCAGCAAGTCACCCGCCAAAACCTGAAGCGAGGTAGCCCCTTTCAGCGCCGTGAATGGACCACCCAGCACTTCACGGAATCCGGTAAGTTAGGCACCCCTCCTGGGTCAACCTGTACCCCCTACGAGTGCGGCGAATAGCCCGCCAATTCCAGACTGAAGCCCCCTCCGTCTCAATACCCTGAGATGCGGGCCCGTTGCCCTCTAGAATCCGGCTATCCGTGCACCCCTCCGCGGGGTAATCCTAGTACAGAAAGTAAAATATACATACAGAAGGTACATCGACCGCAACCTGGTCGTGCCCCAAAAAAATAATACAATCAGGCAGTGACGGCAGTCTACATGTCGGACGCTCGCCCCGCAATATCAAATGTACATAATACAACAAAACTGTACTAGCATTGCATCCAGGCTATCCCCCACGACCGATCCGCAACATCACAGCAAAAACACAGAACATCAACGTGAAAGTCACGTTCGCAAATCCGTCTAACCGGGCTATAGCAGTTAGACCGGATTTACCGATCAAGTGACATTCACGGTCGCAGATATAATGTAAATACTGTGAAAAATGTGTTTAAAATATCCGATCGATCAAAAATTAACAAGTGGGCCCCCAACCAATACTGTAGCACTCACAGAAATTCTGGGCCCAATATTAATATTCCAAAACCCCTAAAATTAGCCCATAAGCCCACTGGGAAAAAATGATGCAGTGACGACACCAATGTGCGGCGGAACCGCGGCCCAAGGGGGGGTTTGGCCGCGGTTCCGCACTCCAGTGGTCGACTGGCTGTGTCGAATTTTTCCAGTAGTCTTATAATTTCCAGTACATTAGTTTTTTACAACCTGAAAAATTTTTGGAGCAAGGAAAAAATCGACAGAAAACTGATGTGAGGAAAATGTGGTTTTTTGGAATTTCGGTCGATCGGAAATGCAAACACATCAAACAAAGCTAGACGAAGTTAATGGCGAGGCTCTGATACCACTGTAAGTGCACGGCGGCGCCCCGGCCGTCAATCCGACGGCCAAATGCGGAAACGGTGATAAACTTTAATTTTGCGAACTTAGCAAACCGGCACCACCACGCACTAAACCCCGGATCGGGCCATTAAACTAGATCTAGCTAACAACAAGACGGGTTAGAGATATACCGAGTGATCCGAGTCCTCCGGTCTTCTCGTCATCGTCCCGATCTCCAGCGGAAACTCCGGCCGTCGCCTCCTTGCCGGAAGGGCACCACATCGTCTGTATCTTTTACGGGCTCCCACCTCAAAGCCGAGGCAACTCGGGCACGAAGCTGGCAAGTCGACGTGCCCAAGATTTGCTGTAGAATGTGTAGTGTAGAGGCTATGTCTCTTTTGGGGTTTTGTTGCCATTTGAAGATGGAGGAATGAGGTTAAGAAAATTGGTGCTTTCAATTTTCTAGCAAGAAGAAGATGAGATGAAGAATTCCTCACATAACCAAAATGAACTCTCTCATTCTTTTCTCTCAAGTGTAGCCCTCTCTACTCAAGTGAGAATGGTGGAGGAATCAAATATCAATCCATAACAAGAAGGGAGGTGAGTGTAGGAGAAAAGAAAAGGTGACCACATCAAAAAGCAAAGAAACATCAACCATGCTTATCACTCCATACCCTTTCATATCTCAATTAATGCAAATGATGGTGGAAAAGAAAAAATGCCATCATAATCAAAGCATTTGCAAGAAACCCCTCCACTATGTGTTATTTGCAAACTTGCAAACAACCCCCTCCATCGGAAAAGTCCGGCCGGGAAAGAACAAAGGAAAACCGGCCGGAACGGAATGCAAACTGGCAACTCCAGAAAACTGGTCCCGTAATAAATTACAGGAAAACCCCGATACTGTGCATACACACCCGCATCTGTATTCCGACCGGATACAAATGCAATGAGACAAAATCTACACTGTACTAAACTAGGATCCGGCTTAAACCAAAGCCGGCTAGTAATATCCGTTCGATCCTGATCCGTGCAATACCGCACGTATCCGATCGAACCTTGCCATATATCTATACGGCCTCTAGTACTAACCGTCCGATCCTGATCCGTGCAATACCGCACGTATCTGATCGTACCCTGCCATATCTCCATACGGCCTCTACAGCGTTTCGCCCGAAAGCTGAGTAACTGAATGTGTGGTGGACTCTAAAGACTCGTCAATACTATGGCTGTGGATTTAACCACTAGCACGTCAGGGGTATAAGCCAATACGTAACGGGCCACCAGCTATTGACCAAAAGGGACGTCGATGAGCGAACTCATCCTGACACCCTACTGAGCCTGTCAGTGACAATATCCGTACAGTCCGGTCCGTTCGTCTATGAGCATCGCATGGCGGGCCTAGGGGGTTGGTAAAAGTCAGACCCCCAAAAGCGGTACAAGTCATGTCGGAGTGTAGCCCAGAACACCCTGAGATACTACTGGAATACCTACCAGTAAATCTCCTGCCTTGGCCAAGGACTTCGTGTAATGGCTCTCCTAGACACAGCGCGACCTCACCCCCAATACCGGGAGAGACGAACCCCCGAAGATCCGCTCACTGCCTCCATGTGGCTCGGGACTATACCCAACTAAAACCTGTTTGCACGACTCCTTTGAGCCGTGGTAGGGTAGTAATCAAAGCACAGTGGGAACTCACACGAGACAAATGACGATCCCCAGGTCGATGAACTAACCTGTACACATGTCACCAGGGAACTGCTATCTGACGTCAGGTATAAGACCAACTAGCATGTTCCCGGCGAGTCCTGTCCGGTGTACTCATAACCCAATGAGCACCTGTATACATCTTAGGTGAACCAACTGACACCAGTGGCCTGTGAGACCGGCCACCGCCCCTCGTCGGGGTCTCGACTGTATACACTAGTCTACTCTGGAGAATCGATGCCCTGTCTCGAAACTCCCACGACTAGGGACCTTTTAAGGATGTGCTTATAGACTCCAGCTCTCACTTATATGATCGCCCTCATACTGCTGGCAGTCAAGCAAGAATCCTAGGGGCTCTATCAACGTGTAATAGCGACCTGTCAGGTCACCTAAAGCAGTACACGATGATAAAGGTAAACCAGATAGCATACTATCATCTCGAGTAAGACTGTCTTACCGGGATAGGTCCTCCCTCAATCATCGCAATCACGTGCCTGTGATCCAATAATTGACTCTGAGGGCATTATCTCCAACACTCGCCTCGCCGTCGACCTCGTCGACACCTTCCTCCATCTTCTCCTTCTTTCCTCGATCCTACAACCAACCCTCTCCACCGCGACCACAAAACCCACTGCAACCCATCACCCGATCCCCCAACACACCTCGCCGCCGGAGCTCCGACCACCTCTCCGTCAGACTCACCTCATCACCACCAGTCTCCATATAGTCACCTAGCTCTACCCTACTCACCGCCGTCGATCTCTACCACTGTTGGACCCAAATCGATACCACCGTCAAGCCCCGACATTTCATCGAACACCTGCGATCGTCGCCGTCACCGTTGCCCCAGTCACCGTTGTCGACGGCCAAGCCGTGGCCTCGGTCCCTGTAGCCATCACGGTCGTCAACGCAGTCACCATCGCAATGCCGTACACATCCATCGTTGCCATGCCGTACCGTGCGTGTGTCGAATCCAAGTCGTGTCGCATTCGTGCCATATCGTGCCTGCCTCCTTGCCACCGCAGACCCACTCACGTGTCGCGTCCCGTGCCCAGTCCCCGTGCCACATCATGCCCAGCGCCGCGTCGCGCCGTGCCACGCACCGAGCCAGGACCACGCCCACTGCCGTATCGCGGCCGCATCGCCACTGCGTCCAGTACCGGATCACAGCGCATCGTGCTCGTGCCACGCGCCCGTATCCAGTATCGCGCCGTCCCGTGTGTCGAGAAAAACCCTGCAGCGGCGTCGCTTCCATATCAAGCGACCGAGGCAAGTGATTTCCACTTGCTTTACATGCTAGTAATGTTATACACATAGTTATTTATATGTTTGCACAACTGATGTTTCGATCACCATACGTATAAACAAGTGTTTGATGCGAAACTAAATGTGAAAACCTGTTGTTAAATAATGGAACTTGTGATCATTAGACCCATCTACTATTTACCGTTGTTCTGTAGAAATTTAGTGGAAAACCACGGTCGTTTCAACTGTGTAATGCTGCTCCCGATAGTCAGTATGAAACCTGAATTTTCCTGAATATGCTAGACCGTTAAATTCATATTAAATATTTTACAAGTCAGATTTTGGTGTTCCATGGCTCGTATCGAAGCCAATGGAATAAGCTACAGAATCCTATAATTTATATTTACAGTTGAACTAATTACGATAGAGAAAACTGTGGTGAATCACGATTCTGGACTGCAGTCCAGAGCGGTGACTCCAGATAACCCCTGCTTTTAACTCACTGTTTTTCCTTGCTCAAATGTGGAAACGTGCGGAACCCTATATCTTTACGAAGAAAATTGAGTTAGCTTCCTTGTCCCACCAGTCTCACTGGATTCCTCAACTGTATGATATTTTTAACACATTTTATAATGTCAATATGTTCTGCTGAATTCTGCAGTGACTGATTTTACCCATCAACCTTAACTTGGCCATAACTCCCTGTTTATATAAGATATTACTGATCCTCCAATTACGGTGGAAACCTAACTGATAAACCTAAATATTGTCCAACTATAGTGTCGCCTAATTACGATCCCAACTGGAATTAAAATGTGTTACGAAACGGACTTCCGATTCTGAAACCGGATTTCCAGCAGCGAACACTTAAATTGAAATGGCTATATCTAGCGATCCTAAAATCCGATTAACGTGAAACCAATTTTGATGGATAGATAATTAAATATACTGCGTACCCCCTTTACATTGTTTCGCTTAATTCTGTATGTATGACCTATGATAAATTATGCGAGTGGTAGGACACAGACGGATGATAGCTTAATCATGTCTTAATTATTGTATTCTCATCACATCATATAGATGTCATTGCATTGGTAACCTAGTGATTATGTGCATTACCCAGTGTTAGGTATTAGTGTTTGATTGTGACAAGTACGTTAGCGTTAAGCATGAATGAATAAGTGGAAGTGACACGTACTTGTACACAATCAGCGGACCCTATCGATATATTGCATTGTCGACGTGTATGGGACATGTATAAGTGTAACTATAATTGGTATGGGACGATTATGGAAGCACTTATATAGGTGTCATAGGTAAGGCACCAAACACTGTCCATTTATCTTGGGTATTAGTCGAGACATGCTTGATGGAGATCCTGTTTCCAGTTCTCGCGTAGACTTGTCATGGACCGAGTAGTATTTGAGTTTATGGTGGATGTTTGATATAGACCACGGGGTGTGAGGTAGTTTGAGTGTGAGTTCAACAGAATCTCGGGAGTCCCATTGCCGGCACATACAGCGATTCTGGAGATATATGGGGATATTACTGATTATTAGCGAGCGACTCGGGTCCGTATTCGCTTGTCCTTGGGTCCTACTCTTGGGTGGGGATACTCACGAGTGGTTGATTCTCACACTTGAACTGATGATAGGTTTAGCGACCTGGATAGTGTGACTTAGAGACTGATAGGGTTAGTGACATTGACATGCATTGCTTACTGATTCAATATACTTGCTATACCGTTTACTGCTTTACTGTTTACCTGCTCTATTATACACCTGTATTGGCTACTTCATGCTCACGTCATTATTCCATGCTTACTATTTCATAGTCATCACTATTGCACGTGTTCACATTTGTATTTATATATATATTGCTGTTGTGTCGCTCTGACGACCCGAGTATGCATGCTCAGAGTGAGAAGTGGATTCAGCTTGGACCAGGACCTGACGTACCTCGAGAACACTGTGGACATCTGGATCAGTGACTCAGCGCTACACTTCCTTGCTCTCTATCTAGTCAGTGTTTTGTATTTGTTTCGATTTAGTAACTGCATTTCTCATCATCTGTGCATTGATTACTGATTACCACGTAAAGTTAGAAGCCGAAGTGTGACTACGGCAGGATGTTTCCTTGACCGTAGGAGCATGGCTGGCCTTGTCAACCCCTCGTATTCCGTATTTTGGGAAGCGGGGCATGACAGAAATGGAGCATCGTGTTCTAGTTCTTATGTTCACCCACTCATCCGGAAAAGGTTGATGCAAGGTCAGAAGGATTTTCTTCTTAAGCGGGAAAGCAGAGAACCTAACTCAATTTGTAAGTTATTACCAGAGTTCTACATAGTTATGACCTTTACTCGGGCTTAGCATTTTTTTGTTATATCATGCCATCATTTTCATTTGATTGGCAGGTCATAGCGTGGACTGGATGTTATCTAGCAAAGCAACAGACTCGTGTAGTCACAGCTCATCATCTCCTGTTTGCAGTGATCCGGATCGGATACTGGACCCTAGCTGCTGGACCAGTTCACTAAAGCAAAGAAAATGAGGATATTAGAGTTTTCTCCTGAAGATGAAATAGAAGGAGAAATGCTCTACTTGCAGAACAAGCTACTTGATAATTCTTTGGCAATCAAGCATAGTTTTGGTTAGAAAATGCGACCTTATTTGTTTGAATTTATTCGTCTGTCATTATTTTTTTTTACCAACATCATGAAGTTTCCTTTCATTTTTTAATGATTTTATTTTTATATTGTCATGCAGAAGATTTATTATGTAGGGTAGTTAAAAAACTTCCTCAAGAGCTATGTGCATGGAAGCAGCAGCGATGGGATTCAGCATTTGTTAGTCAATATCTCCGTGAAGTGAGGGACGTGAAGCAGCGAGGAAGAAAAGAGAGAAGACACCAACAAGCTCAGGCTGCTGCCACTTCTTCTAGGAATCGATTGTTAAGAAAAGATGGAAACCAAGGTATGATTTTCTTTATTATTTATTATAACTCAATTATGAAGCAAATCTAAAATAAAATGGATGTTCCTGGTTCTGCATTCACTTTTTATTTTATTTTATTTTTCCCCTGCAGTGCAGTTATGGGCATTGTCAAGTTTCTTTTCACCCATCTTGTGCTAGAACCTCCAGTTTCTACATGAATGCAAAAACCATTGGTGGCAGGTTTCACCGCCAGGCCTATTGTCAAAAGCATAGCGTGGAGCAGAGACAGAAGGTCTTAGTTGTTTGATGTCATACTTAGCTTAGCTTTTGTATAAAATTGTTAGATTATCCGTCATCTCTTCATGCTAATTATTTTCTATTATCCATGAAAGAAAGTTTCTCATATTATCGGTGAAATATTTTTGTTCATTTGACCATATATTGTTCAATAACTTGCATACTATGTGAACTCTGCATCTGGTCTTATTCCTTGTTCAAAATCCGCAGGCTGATCTTCAACAACATGGATCCGAGGAGCGGAAGAGCATAAAACAACTACGGGTATGCATTGTTTTAAAAAGCGTCCGCTTAAGCGCTTAAGTGGCCGAGTGGATTTCGTCGCTCCGCTTTATCCCGCTTAAGCAGGTGATATTGTATAACCAATTTTATTGATGTATGCAACTCATAAGTGTTATAAAAGGTATATAACTATTGTTATTGAAGGAAGAATACATAAATACCAATTAATATAACATTTCATTTTTTCTTTTTCTCTTTTTCCACGTTTCTATCTTTCGTGCTCGACTCGATAAATCCCATGGTTGTCGAGCCGACTTTGAGACACTTCAGGATTTGAGTTTCAAAACTCCAAAATTTTACATTTATCAACTTCAAGAAGTCGAGATTTAAATCGTTTTCGAGCAATACTTGAGTTTTCTATTTCGATTTCGAGTGGTTTTTGAATTTCGATCATGAAATTCCAATTCGATTTTTACTCCATCTGGTTTCGAGCTACAACGTTATAGATATATTTTTTTAAATAATTTGGTAAGATTTTTTAGTGATTTAAGCTATGATGCTTGATCTTAGACATTTATAAACACTATATAAGCTAATGAATTTTAAGAAAATTTTAATTTTGCATTGAATTATTTTAGCATATTTTAGCAAACAATATATTGTTTAAGCAAATTTGTTAAATTTTGGGTTAAATTTAGACATTCGCTAGTACAAAAGCAACATAAAAATAGTTAGAATGTAATGAGAATCATTATTTATTGACAAGAAAAGGATTATTGATGAAACACTACTATTCTGATTTCTGGGCCGCCTGAGCGGCCGCTTAAGTGCTTAAGCGTTTTGGCTCTTCGACCGCTTCGCTTTTCATTTCCGCTTTTAAAACGCCGCGGGTATGTGAATGCTTTTGCTATATGGTCTCATATTACAAGAAAATTTTCACCCTAATACTTGAAAGGTGAATCTTCCAAAAAGATTAATTTTATAAGATACTTTTCCTATCCATGCAGTAGAATCCACATCATCTACAAGGACTCTTATTGGTTATAAGGTGGGGTAGAGGATTCAATTCCCTTTGTAATGGATATCATGCCCACTTTTTACCCAATGAGAATCAATGTAGCCAACATGGATTCTACCATCCTGGTAGGAAAAGTATTTTTCTAATTTTATATGGTTCTCTCTTGCTTTTCTCCCTTTGCTGAGAATCTTGTTTATTTTTTTCCCAGAGAAAAACAAATATAGAACCTGCTCATCTTCCATTGATGTCCTTTTGGCAGTTTGAACTGGAGAAAGTGCGGTTACTTTGCGAGCGGATTGTCAAGAGAGAAAAAATAAAGGTATTCTAGTTCATTTTACTAAATCTTAGAGATCGATACTTCATTAGACTAAATTACTTCAATTGATTATCCTTTGTTGAGATACAATTGGCGGAAATTTTTTCTTTGTTCTACTTTATAAGTTTCTGACATTTTTGGGGAAAATAAATGATCTATTTATTAATATACATGGTTCTATATGTACTGAAAAACATGCACGCTATTTTATCTCTTTATAATTATGTTAATCTTAGCAATAAATTCTCCAATTAGCAAGAATTGAGATGTTTACAATAGATTCTTAATCCTTTTCTGAAAACTTTCCATATTTTGACAAATATTTCTAAATGTCCTTATCATATGCATTGACTTGAAATAGTACTTCTGTCAAACGTGCCAGTGTGATGGTGCCCATTCCATTCTAGGAAAATATTTGAGCCAGGTTTCTATGCAACATCGGCAGCATTATCCTTGATTTCCTTTAGTAGATATATCCCCACCCCCCTTGTGCATGCACTTGCAGTATAAGATGTTCCTATCACCTGTCATGGTTGCCATCTTGCGATTTGCAAGCGATCTGTTCAGCACTTCCTTTCACATGCATTTATAGCTAGTTTGTTTGTCATCTCAATGCTACATATATCTGTAAAAGATATTAAAAATAATTCGACCACCAATGCCCATGCCCGCACCATTTCGTACTATGTACTGTTGGTATCTTTTTATTTTCTTATAGAAAGGTGTCTAGTGTAATCTTTGAAAGTGTAGTTGCTGAACTTTAGAGGGGGGTGAGTAGGGTTTGGATAATAATGTCTCTAACTTTAAAACTTGTAGCAATATATTGGAGCAATTTAAGCACGGTTAAAATAATAACACTGATAATGAATTGAGCGCATATATATTTGCAGTAAAGATAAAGTGAGGAGACGAAAAATGTAAACTCAAAACACATCGATTTTGGAGTGGTTCGGCTCTCTTCGCCTAATCCACTACCTAAGGTCCTGTGTTTCGAAATTTTCCCTTCACTATAACCTTCCTTTAACCGGTGGAGAAACCCCTTACACTTTGCCGCTTCTTCCTACGAAGCTCACGACCTGTTACACGTAGACAATGTTTTTCTCTCTTAAACAAGATGAGATATATATTGTAGCATAAAAACTTTACAATATTTCTATAGGGATGAACAACTATTAATCTTAAGATCGATGTGTTTTGTAATGATCAAAGTGTTTTGCAATTTTTGGATGTAAAAGTGTTTTGCATACGTGAGGTGCTTTGTAATGATAAAGACAATAAGCATTAATAGATAATTTCGTTTCATGGAGATATTGCTCAATACCTTGATAATCAATAACGGTTATATTCTACAGTCCAAAATAATCAAGGCAATCAAAAATACTTAATTGATATATTAAGATAATATTCAATAAGAATCTAAGTAGCCGTTGATGCTAATCATTTTGAAAAATCCAGAGAATCATGTGGGTATACATAGGCAAGCTTAAAATACCATTTTTAAATCAAATTTATACCATTACAAATCCACGGCCTTTGTAAGAAATAAATCAATAACATGATGTTATCACTGAACCAATAATATCAAGCCCTATAATATATACTTGTATGAATAAGTTCAAGTAGTTTAATTATATTAAAATACTTTTTAACGTAAAAATAGTGTAAGCCATAGAAAATTAAATCAAACATCATTTTAGGTTAGAAGTATTTTATAAACACATATGCAATATGCAAAATGAAAATTCAAGTGTGTATCTTAAGCTCATTAGATCTTAATCCCTTTTACATTAAGGTCCTTAAAAGAAATGAATAAAATAAATAAAACCCCAAAAACCTAACTACACCTTTAGCGATCTTAGAGTCTTGTTTTCCTTGTTGGCTTCAAATTCGATCTTGAAAATTTGGTTTGTGAAGTCGCGACATTTGTCTCCATCCTTCTTTTTGATATGACATTTAAATTTGGTCCTTCATTCTCCATTGATTGTTGCATGATATGCAAGAGTCCTACACTTAAAACATGGTACGAGTTGTTTGACAATAGTCAAAACTATACTAGGGTGAGTCCAACAATCTCCCTCTTTTTTATTATTGACAAACTTTCAATATGATAGATGATAAATAAATATAAAATGAAAACAACATATGTATCAATAATCTCTCTCCCCTTTTAGCAAAATCAAAATAGGGTGAGTTTAAATTAAGTATAGAGGAAGGGTAATGCTCTCCCTATCTACAAGCATATATAGATAAAGGAGGATGGAGAAAAATGTTGCGACTTTACAAGTCGAATTTTCAAGATCGAATTTGAAGCCAACAAGGAAAACATGACTCCAAGATCACTAAGGATGCGTTTGGTAGGAGATAATCTAGGCGGTAATCCTAGATTACCATGAAATATTACCATTCTTGTTTAGATGTAAACGGTATTTCCGGAAATATAGGATTACCATGGTAATCAAATGACCCTATTTCATAGTAATTTTATTCCCCCCAAAACATGTGTCAATATTAGATTACAACGAAATGGCCGGCTCCGCCTCCCATCGTTGGTCTTCCGTCGACCGGCCCTCGGCCGTTCGCCGCCGGCCGATCGCCTGTCATCGATGATTGTTCACCGGCCATCCCGTAGCTGATCGGATGATCTCCGCCGGTCGGCCGTAGTCCGTTGCAAGCTGCTTGCCGGCCCGCCGCCGATTGGCCGTTCGTCGCCGGATCCGCCGCCGGTCGACGGTTGCACGCATATATATTACCGGAAATGATTAAAATATATCAAGCATGTTAATGCAAGATTTCTTGGAATTAGATGCATGGTCATCCTATTCCAGGGAATGCAAGCATTCCTGATAATCTTCCATTCCATTTACCAAGCGCAACCCAAGTGTGTAGTTAGGTTTTTGGGGTTCAATTTATTTTATTCATTTCTTTCAAGGACCTTAATGTAAAAGAGATTAGGATCTAATGAGCTTGAGAAGATGCACTTGAATTTTCATTTTACATTTTGCATGTGTATATAAAATACTTCTAGCGTAAAATGATTTTTGATTTAATTTTTTTATGGCTTACACTATTTTTATATTAAAAAGTATTTTAATATAATTAAACTACTTGAACTTATTCATATAAGTATATATTAGAGGGCTTGACATTATTGGTTCATTGACATGATCATGTTGTCATTGATTTATTCTTTACAAAGGCTGTGGATTTGTAATGGTAAAAATTTGATTTAAAAAGGGTGTTTTAAGGTTGCCCATGTATACCCACGTGATTCTTTGGATTTTCAAAATGATTAGCCTCAACGGTTACATAGATTCTTATCGAATATTATCTTAATATATCAGTTAAGTATTTTTGATTGCCTTGATTATTTTAGACTGTAGAATATAAGGTATTGAGCAATATCTCTCATGAGGAAAATTATCTATAAATACTCATTGTCTTTATCATTATAAAGCACCTCACTTATGCAAAACAATTTTACATCCAAAAATCGTATTCGATCTCTAGCCAAATAGTTGTTTTTCCCTACAGAAAGATTGTAAAGTTTTTGTGCTACAATAAATCTCTCATCTTGTTTAAGAGAAAAATATTGTCTACTTCTAAGAGGTCGTGAGGTTCATGGAAAGAAGTGGAAAAGTGTAAGGGGTTTCTCCGCCTAGTTAAAAAAGGGTTATAGTGAAAGAAAATTTAAAAGGACAGAGCCTTAGGTGTCTAGACGAAGAGAGCCGAATCACTCTAAAATCGCTGTGTTTGAGTTTACATGTCTCGTCTCCTTTATCTTTACTACAAATATGTGTCTTCAATTCATTATTAGTGCTATTATTTTAACCGTGCTTAAATTGCTCAAATATATTTCATTTTAAAGTTGACATTATTATCCAAATCCTATTATACTGGGGTGAGGCCAACAGTCTTATCTCTTAATAATTCAGAGTTCTTATTTCTATTTAATGCCAGTACTCATTCTCTGAACTTGAAAACGCTACTTCTTGCTTCGAAGAATGAACCGGGGCATTTCTTTTTGAAAAGGGATTTACCGCATAACTCTTTCAACTCAGTCTCAGTTGAAAATCCTCTATGAATAGGATCTTGTCTAGGGACCAAACTCTTTCTATTTTATTAGTATAAGACGAACGGAGTTTCAGTAAACCGTGCTAAAGCCCTCCCTATAGCCCTAATTTTCCCAGACTCATCTCGCCGGCGAAATCCTATTCTCTATCCCATCTCTTATGAGCCCAAAGCAGACCTAGCTTCCTTAGTGTACTGAGCCTACCTATTCAAGAGAACAGAGACTAGCTATAATGGTATTGATTCTCCTTTCGAGAGAGATCTTTTCTGGAGTCATCCGCCAGCATAAGGATGAAAGTTTGAAAAGCGGGTCAAAACTTGCAATGCAATCTAGGCCCGCTTTGTCTAGTGAATAATGAACGCATCGGCAAAAGAACACTATACTTTCCTGTCTCAGCGAAGGAATAGGATTTTTCCACGTAAAGGCAGACAAGTAGATTGATGTACCTCAAATCCTGTCAGTAGGATTTGGCGCTTCTACTTCGGTGAATGGTTTTTCTCGAGTGGAGATTCTTATGAATGGAATCTCTTCCTAAAGGTTGGTGAGATGAGGCTCATCGAAATTGCTCGTTTAGACAGAGATGTATGTGTCAAAGTATACCTGCAAGGGTCGGGCACCCGAGTTCCATTACTAGTAGGAATAACCGGTTGGAGTCACTCGTACTGGACATCTGAAAAAGAAAAAGGATTGATCTTGCTGCTCTTGTATAGGAAAAGAATACTCAACAATTTACTTTATAAGAACGACTTATCCAAGGGCTCTGGCCCACCCAAGCTCTGCCCAGAAGGGCAATTCCGGGTGTTTTATGACCAGTCACCAACTTTTACCGGGCTGATAATGAAATTTTAAGCTTTAAAGTAGCGGCAATGCTTTTGCTTCTGGTTGCTCAGGTTGCGCGATTACTATAAAGCAAGGAGCTCGGTTGTACCATAAATAAAGAAGAATTAACATGTGTCAATGGATTTCGAATCTTTCGTCGGATGAGCCTAATTCAGCTTTAGAAAGAGGTTCATTCAAAGCGGTGTTTTTTAAAACCAGGAAAAGAGACTCATAAGCTCTATTCTCCGAGGATCCAATTCCATGGTTAAGTGCCAACTATTTGTACCGAAAGCGAGAGCCTAAGAGCGACGAATGACGATTAGGAATCTTTCTAAAAGAAGTGGACCAGGTTCTAGCCCTGCATTTGATGCCGATCATAGCACGTCATGCTACTAGACAGCGGAAAAAGAAATTCTATTCTCGATCAAAGCAGAAAACCTTCCTCTAGTAGTGTGGAAACTACCGCGTCTATCCGAATGGAATCCACTTGTGGATCACTCGCTCATGTGCATGGATCGTTGCTTGGGGCACTCTTTGAAAAAGGTTCAATGCCTCGCTTGGCTTTGCCCGGTTAGGAACCCGCTTCAGAGACCATGTGAATGAAAGATTCAGTAGTGGGAAAAAGGCCCTGCCTAGAGATTGTCCATCTACGAATTATTGATCCAATAGTGATCCAACTGGGCATCTTACGTATGAATTCGTGCTCCAAGTATGGGCTCTTTCCTTGTCTCCGTAAAGGAAGAAACCAAGACTAACTCATTAAGTAGTTAAATATTTTCATGTTGCCTAAACCATGCCCGCCCGCCCCCTTCCCCCCACGTAAAAACTGTAACAACCGAGCCCAATGCTACTAGTTTCTGTTACCGTATGATTGGTGTATGGTATTATTTCATTGATCCTACTTGACTGTTGTTAGTTATAAATTTTACCCGACAATTCATTTCTGCATATAACAATTTAAGGCATCTAAAATAAAATTAAAAATATTTGACATGGCATGCTTGACACCCCTAACCCTGTGGTAGCGTTCTTGCCTCGTGTTCTCGTCCCGTTCAGTGAAACGGGCGAGTTTGGGCGGCTACGCGCACGTACGTGTGTCCGTTTTGGGGGTATGCTTTTTGATTGTAAAATACTTCATTTTAAATTTTGGATCCCGCCTAAAATTTTCTTATTTCAATTTCAAATTTTTGGACCCGACCCGGGCGCAATTTGGAAATATTTTACGTTGCGCCAAATCCCATTTTCTAGTATTTTTTTAACCGTCGAATATATAAAATAAATAACCCCAGAATATTTTCCTTTCCTAAAAATCTTTCACAATATTTTTCTCCCAGCCAATCCCCTTCATTCTTCCTCTGGGCCCCGCTACTCTCTCTCTTTCCCCCTGTCTCTCTTTCTCTCTCTGGCACTACGTGCCAAGTTTCTTTCTCCTCCCCGATTCTCTCTCCCCTCTCTATCTCTCTCCTCTCTCTCTCCTTTCGCAATCCCTCTCTCTCCCCGTATCTCTCTCTTTCTCTCTCTCTTCCCGTCTCTCTCTCTCTATCCTCTCTCTCTATATATATTTCTCCTCCTCATTTTCTCCAGAACGCGAACCCACCAACGCCGACGCCATCACCGCATCGTCCTCCCTCACCTTGCCCCAACACCGATGCCATCACCGCCGGCCTCATCGCCTCCTCGCCCTCGTCGTCTACCTCATTTCCTCCTCCTCGCCTCCATCTTCTTTCTCTCTCTGTCGAGGCTGCACCCTGCGATTGATCCCCGCCATGAAAACAAAGCCTCCGGTCGTCGCCAACGCCTCTGGTCGACGCCAACGATCACCCGACCATCCCAGTAGGTGCTTTCTCCATTTCATCCTTCCTTTCTTCTTCTTTCTTCCCTGCTCATGGTTTCTTGATCTGCAGTTTCTGTCGCCGTCATCGTAGGCTGACCGCCGGAGCTCCGTCGACGTGATCGGCGATCACAACCCCTCCACGGATCATCGTGAGCACCCTCTTCTCAGATCCTCCTTCCTTTCTTCTTTATTTTTCTTTTCCTTTCTTGTTCGCATTTCTTGATTGTTCACTGTTTTGTGTCTCGCCAGAATTCGGCCGTGCCGGCGACGTGTCTAAACGATCCAGCGAGATACCCTGACCTGTGTGGTTCTACTGTTCGTCGTTTGGGTTCATTCCGTGAACCGTGCGCCCGTCGCGAGATTTTTCCTCGCCGACGTTTAACATTCCGTTTTCCCGATTCGCGACCCGTCGAGACAAGTACCCCTTGCTACATGCTAAATAATATTTACATATACATGGATGACACCCTAAACCTGCAGTTTAACTTTAGTTCTATAATTTCCTATTTTCGTGTTCAATGTTGTTATATATCATTTTATCTTCCAAACTTGAAACCTACCATTTGCAATTACTGTATTAAACCTAATAATCACATTTACATGTTTTAATCACACTTTCACTATTGACGTAGCCTATGACACTTTCTCTATAGTTTTACTTCATTCGGACACTCGTGTACATTTAACCTGTATTAGCTGTGATTTCATCCATTGAACTTATATACATTTATGTATCATTGCATCCATAAAATTCTTAAACTTGTTAACCTGATTTAACGGCCATAAATGTCATACTGTATCCTTATAACGTTAGAATCACCTCTGAAACACAACTGATAACTATGCTGCTAATTAATTGAAGCTTCTTATTGTTTAATTCGTTGCTTAGATTTATGTTGTTGATAACCATGCTTGATTATGTAACTGAGTATGAGCACACCCATGATATCGTTTATATCTTGACCTGACTTACTACATACCTATTGATTGACCCGACATGGTACCGTATACTGCTTGATTTGACCTGTTGTACCATAACCTGACCCGTTACCTGATCTTGTGTCTAATGCCAACAGACCTGACATGTAGTCCTCATGGACCGTTCCTGCTGTCTATCCAGACAAATCTGTTTACCTGATCCTGTGTTGGCGTTAGTTCTTGATTACTGAATACTTGACCTGACATACACATAACTTGGGGGTATGGGGAAATCAAAGGTGAAACCTGACTTGTAACTCAACAGTTCGCTACTTGTTCTGATCAGTTTTAGAGGCTAGACCAGCCTTGGAATGATGCTGCTGACATCATTCATCTGTACATGTTCCTGTTTAGTGCCTAGCGGCATGTCTCGGTTTCAGCCCGAGAATCTGGGCCGTGGTCCCGGGTATGCACGGAATACTATTGAGTTACATCGATTCATCAATTTGATTTCAAAGACTTTAGAACAGAAAACCTGATAGAACAGTTTAGTTTACCCACTGCACACTACCCTGCACTGCCTTGATTTATATTATTGTTACCCTTGCTTTATTCATGTTTATATTTGCATTGCCTGTTACCCTGTTTATGTTTATTTACTTGATGACACGACGCGCTGACATCTGGGTTTTGCATGGCCCAGATTCTGTACCGCTGTTGCAGTCCGAGCAGGAGTATTTCAGCCAACAGGCTGAGCTGTGAGGGTCAACAGTAGTTAGTTTTCTTTCCTGCATTTTATTCCTGATGTGAACCCGTATTATGGGACATACATTCCAGTTATTTGTATTGGATCTTTCGCTTCCGCATTTTATTATTCTTGACTCATGTTATCTTGGATTATGGACATGTTTTAGATAGTTTTATTTTGTTCTTGATATCTCTACAGCCGTAATGTGACTGTGGATGGATACTTCCTACCCACAGGTAGCATGGTTGGCTATGTCACGTGCCCATTTTAGCGTACTCTGGGAAGCGGGGCGTGACATGGTTCTTTTGGTATCAGAGCCATAGGTTAGTCGGGTTGATTCTTTTTGTAGTTGGGTATTGTACCCAATACACGAATCAGAACACCCGTGTTTAGGAAACATGTCCTGCTACCTTGCCGTTTTACCGTTCTTGAATCAAATCTTTCCTGATTATATCTTTTACGATGTGCAAACTTCCTTTGCAAATCGACTCGAAAACCTGGTTCCTTGTTATCTCTAGAACTTAGGCGACTTGGGTGGAGTTATGTAATTGTGGCTATGATACCGCGGCATAGTTACAATGCGACACTCTATTTAAGTAAGTTGGAGTTCTAGCCTTGATCTATATTTTGAATCTATTATCATGCTAACGTTGGGTGTTTTGATTTCAGAAATATGGCAGATAAGAATTTGAAGACGTACCAAAGACGTGTGGACGAAGCCGTCATGCTTGGAGTGATAAGGGGAATGCTGGAGAATCAAAAGAGACAGACCGAGTTGATCTAGCAACAAGAGGAATTGTTTCAGGAAGGTTTGCAGATCGTTCAGCAGTCTATGAACAATGTTGGAGCTAAACCAGTTGACCGAGTAGGAACCGTGGCAGATTTCAGGCGTTTGGGTCCGTCTACATTTACTGGGTTGGAGGAGCCGTTGCCAGCGGAGCAGTGGCTAGTTGATACAGAGAACTTTCTTATTGCGGCACAGATTCCAGATGAGAAAAGAGTTGATGTGGTACGCATTCAGTTAGTGGACTACGCCCGAGAATGGTGGCTTGTGGAGGAGACCCGCTTGCCCAAGCCGATCAAGTGGGCGGATTTTTCAAAGAGTTTCCTAGAAAAGTTCTTCCCGCGGACCGCACGGGAGGAAATGGAAGAGAAGTTCATCGGGCTAAAGCAGAATGGAGCACCCGTAGATGTGCATGCAGCAGAATGGACAAAGACTCAGCAGATTCGCTGGACCTTTAGTTGCCAACGATGCAGACAGGGCACGGAGGTTCATGCGCAGCTTGGACGTGGACATTCAGAGGCAGATTGTCTCTCTGGGTTTGACCACTTTCTCACAAGTACTTGCGGCAGCCCGAGAGCAGCAGAGTTTATCTGGGATGAAGGGGAGTTTGCAGCAGACAGCAGTTGCGGTAAGGAAGCCAGCATTTGTACCAAACCGAGCTCATGGTCGCAGAGATATTCCAGTGGACCGTCGAGGTGTAGCACCCATGAAGAAGCCTGTTGTCGTCGATCGAAGAAAGAGCATGACTTGTAACTACTGCAATTTACCTGGCTATGTGCAAAAGGATTGTCGAAGGAGGCTGGGACTCTGTCTAGTTTGTGGAGCGGCAGATCACGCTGTTAGTGCTTGTCCGTCGAAGCTTCGTACGAGGGATGATATTCAGAAGCCTCCGCAGAGACCGTTCCAGGGACAGAAACAGCTAACTCAAGGACCTAATCAGGCTCGAGCTTTTACCTTGACAGCTGAAGAAGCTAGGGCGTCAGGAGAAGTTGTTTCAGGTACTCTACACGTTCATGGTTTTCCCGCATTAGCGTTATTTGATTCTGGTGCATCCCATTGTTTTATGTCATCCAAATTTATAACTACATACTCGATTACCTGCACGACCCTATCAAGTTTCTGGGACATACACACTGGGAATGGGAAAATCATAGCTAGTAGGGAATGTAAGATTGTGCAGTTGTTGTGTGCGGATGGGAGCTTTTTGCAGATTTCTTGGTGATTGATACGGGCAGCTACGAAGTCGTCTTGGGAATGGATTTTCTTGGCACTTTCCACGCTCACATTGACTGTAGGGCAAGGAAAGTAATTTTCTAGATTCCCGGACATCCCGAGTTTAGCTTTACTGGAGGAAGCAGTTCTGTCGGGCCAGTCGAGTTTAGGGCTAGGCCGACAAATAATATTCTTGCATCAATGAAAGTTGATAAAAGTGAAGAGCCAGTTGTTGTTCGCGATTTTATGGACGTGTTTGAAGATATATCGGGTTTACCGCCGAAGCGAAACGTGGAGTTCGCAATTGATCTTATTCCTGGTGCAGCGCCAGTATCTAAAGCGTATTATCCAATGGCACCAGTAGAGTTGGAAGAAGTCAAGAAACAGGTTGTTGAATTGCTTGAGAGGGGTTGGATTCGAAGCAGTAACTCGCCTTGGGAAGCTCCAGTTCTTCTAGTAAAGAAGAAGGATGGCACAAGAAGGATGTGCATCGACTATCGAGAATTAAACCGGGTGCCTATTAAGAACAAGTACCCGATCCCTCGCATTGGCGAACTTTTCGAGCAGCTTAGTGGCGCGAGGGTATTCTCGAAGCTGGATTTGCGATCCGGATATCATCAGGTCCGAGTGAAAGCAGAAGATATTTGCAAGACGGCGTTCCGAACTCGGTATGGACATTACGAATACTTAGTGATGCCCTTCGGAGTAACGAATGCGCCGGCAGTATTCATGGACTTGATGAACCGAATCTTTTCACCATTCTTGGACCAGTTTATTATGGTGTTCATTGACGATATTCTGGTGTACTCGAAGAGTTTTGAAGAGCATGCAGAACATTTGAAGATCGCGCTGCAGACGTTGAGACAGGAGAAGTTGTATGCGAAGATGAGCAAGTGCGAGTTTTGGCTGGAAGAAGTAAAGTTTTTGGGGCATGTCGTGTCTGGCGATAGAATCGCCGTCGATCCCGAAAAGATTGCCGCAGTTCGAGATTGGCCGATTCCGAAGAAGGTTGCGGAGATAAAAAGTTTTCTTGGACTCGCCGGGTATTACAGAAGATTTGTGGAAAACTTTGCTCGTCTGGCGGAGCCGTTAACCAAGCTTACGCGCAAGGAAGTACCTTTTGTGTGGACGGATAGATGTGCGTCAGCTTTTGAGACGTTGAAGCAGAAATTGATAACCGCCCCTATTCTGACCGTGCCAGACAATTCCGGAGGATTGGTGATTCATAGCGACGCATCTGGGAAAGGATTGGGATGTGTTTTGATGCAGCATGGGAAGGTTGTAGCGTACGCATCGAGACAGTTGAAGACCCATGAGAAGAATTACCCAACTCATGACTTGGAGCTTGCGGCTGTGATTTTCGCTTTGAAGATTTGGAGACACTACCTTTTGGGCGAAAGGGTCGAAGTTTTTACTGATCATAAGAGCTTGAAGTATGTGTTCACGCAGAAAGAGCTTAATATGAGGCAACGTAGATGGTTGGAGCTGATGGCTGACTACGATCTTGATCTTAAGTACCATCCGGGGAAGGTTAATGTCGTGCCGGATGCGCTTAGTCGGTTACCAGCAATTCAGGTGTTGACTATGCAGATGGAGCTCGTGGAAGACTTCCGAATATTTGATTTGGAGGTTGTGCTACCGCGTTCTTCAGGACAGTTGATGCAGCTGCAAGTACATTCGTCGTTGATCGAGAATATTAAAGCAGCGGAATCACAGGGTTCTAGACTGCAAAAGTTTCGAGAACAGGTTGAAGCCGGACTACGAATAGATTTATTGATCCACGAAGATGGTTCGTTGAGATATGGTAGCCGTTTGTGTGTACCAAAGGGAGATGCTCGTGAAGAACTTATGAAGGAGGCACACAGTTCAGCTTATTCCGTACATCCAGGAGGCACAAAGATGTACCGAGATATTCGACAGCATTTCTGGTGGGAAGGCATGAAACGGGAGATTGCTCACTTTGTGGCAAAGTGTTTGGTGTGTCAGCAAGTTAAGGCTGAACATCAAAGGGTTGCTGGTTTATTGCAACCATTTCCGATTCCTCAGTGGAAGTGGGAACATATAACCATGGATTTCATGACGACTTTACCGCGGAGTCCAAAAGGCAACAATGCGGTATGGGTGATTGTTGATCGATTGACCAAGGCAGCTCACTTTATCCCTTTTCGGGTTGGTCAATCAATAGAGACTTTGGCGGAGCGGTACATGCAGGAGATTGTAAGATTGCATGGAGTACCGGTGAGCATCGTGTCCGATCGGGACACTCGGTTCTTATCACACTTTTGGCGGAGTTTACAGGAAAGTTTGGGGACTCGATTGAAGTTTAGCACAGCTTATCATCCTCAAACTGATGGTCAGTCGGAGAGAACGATCCAAACTCTTGAAGATATGTTGAGAGCGTGCATGTTGGACTTCAAGGGTTCATGAGAGGATCATCTACATTTGGTGGAGTTTTCTTACAACAACAGTTTCCAGGCAACTATCCAGATGGCTCCATTTGAAGCTTTGTATGGTCGTAAATGCCGTTCACCTGTTTGTTGGGACGATGTCGGTGAACGAAGATTGTTGGGACCGGATTTGGTTGTGCAGACAGTTGAGAAGGTTAACACTATCAGAAATCATATGAAGGCACCTCAAGACAGACAGAAGAGTTGGGCAGATATGTCGAGAAGACCTCTAGAGTTCGCCGTGGGTGATTTGGTATTCTTGAAGATATCACCGACTAGAGGGGTGATTCGTTTTGGAAGTCGAGGAAAGCTCAGTCCTCGATTTGTTGGACCCTTTGAGATCTTGGAGCGTGTTGGTGATGTAGCGTATCATTTGGCGTTACCGCAGTCCTTGGCGAATGTGCACGATGTGTTTCACGTATCTCAACTCCGTAGGTATGTTCGAGATGAAACGCATGTATTGGATCATTCGGAGCTGACGGTACGAGAAGACTTGAATTTTGAGGAGCGACTGGCTGAAATTGTGGATCGAAGGGAAAAGGTTCTTAAGAACAAGATTATCCCTCTTGTACTTGTTTCTTGGGGTAATCGCTCGCATGGAGAGTCCACTTGGAAACGAGAAGATGTAATCTGGCAGAAGTTTCCTCATCTTTCTTGTAGTTTGTTTGTTTTCGTCTAACCTTGCATTCTTGGTATTTCGAGGACGAAATCCTTTTGTACTTGGGTATAATGTAACAACCGAGCCCAATGCTACTAGTTTCTGTTACCGTATGATTGGTGTATGGTATTATTTCATTGATCCTACTTGACTGTTGTTAGTTATAAATTTTACCCGACAATTCATTTCTGCATATAACAATTTAAGGCATCTAAAATAAAATTAAAAATATTTGACATGGCATGCTTGACACCCCTAACCCTGTGGTAGCGTCCTTGCCTCGTGTTCTCGTCCCGTTCAGTGAAACGGACGAGTTTGGACGGTTACGCGCACGTACGTGTGTCCGTTTTGGGGTATGCTTTTTGATTGTAAAATACTTCATTTTAAATTTTGGATCCCGCCTAAAATTTTCTTATTTCAATTTCAAATTTTTGGACCCGACCCGGGCGTAATTTGGAAATATTTTACTTTGCGCCAAATCCCAATTTCTAGTATTTTTTTAACCGTCGAATATATAAAATAAATAACCCCAGAATATTTTCCTTTCCTAAAAATCTTTCACAATATTTTTCTCCCAGCCAATCCCCTTCATTCTTCCCCTGGGCCCCGCTACTCTCTCTCTCTCCCCCCGTCTCTCTTTCTCTCTCTGGAGCACTACGTGCCAAGTTTCTTTCTCCTCTCCGATTCTCTCTCCTCTCTATCTCTCTCCTCTCTCTCCTTTCGCAATCCCTCTCTCTCTCTCCGTCTCTCTCTCTTTCTCTCTCTCCCCGTCTCTCTCTCTCTATCCTATATATATATATATATATATATATATATATATATATATATATATTTCTCCTCCTCATTTTCTCCAGAACACGAACCCACCAACACCGACGCCATCACCGTCTCGTCCTCCCTCACCTTGCCCCAACACCGACGCCATCACCGCCGGCCTCATCGCCTCCTCACCCTTGTTGTCTACCTCATCTCCTCCTCCTCGCTTCCATCTTCTTTCTCTCTCTGTCGAGGCTGCACCCTGCGATTGATCCCCGCCGTGAAAACAAAGCCTCCGGTCATCGCCAACGCCTCTGGTCGACGCCGACGATCACCCGACCATCCCAGTAAGTGCTTTCTCTATTTCATCCTTCCTTTCTTCTTCTTTCTTCCCTGCTCATGGTTTCTTGATCTGCAGTTTCTGTCGCCGTCATCGTAGGCTGACCGCCGGAGCTCCGTCGACGTGATCGGCGATCACAACCCCTCCACGGATCATCGTGAGCACCCTCTTCTCAGATCCTCCTTCCTTTCTTCTTTATTTTTCTTTTCCTTTCTTGTTCGCATTTCTTGATTGTTCACTGTTTTGTGTCTCGCCGGAATCCGGCCGTGCCGGCGACGTGTCTCGACGATCCAGCGAGATACCCTGACCTGTGTGGTTCTACTGTTCGTTGTTTGGGTTCATTCCGTGAACCGTGCGCCCGTCGCGAGATTTTTCCCCGCCGACGTTTAACGTTCCGTTTTTCCGATTCGCGACCCGTCGAGGCAAGTACCCCTTGCTACATGCTAAATAATATTTACATATACATGGATGACACCTTAAACCTGCAGTTTAACTTTAGTTCTATAATTTTCCATTTTCGTGTTCAATGTTGTTATATATCATTTTATCTTCCAAACTTGAAACCTACCGTTTGCAATTACTGAATTAAACCTAATAATCACATTTACATGTTTTAATCACACTTTCACTATTGACGTAGCCTATGACACTTTCTCTATAGTTTTACTTCATTCGGACACTCGTGTACATTTAACCTGTATTAGCTGTGATTTCATCCATTGAACTTATATACATTTATGTATCATTGCATCCATAAAATTCTTAAACTTGTTAACCTGATTTAACGGCCATAAATGTCATACTGTATCCTTATAACGTTAGAATCACCTCTGAAACACAACTGATAACTATGCTGCTAATTAATTGAAGCTTCTTATTGTTTAATTCGTTGCTTAGATTTATGTTATTGATAACCATGCTTGATTATGTAACTGAGTATGAGCACACCCATGATATCGTTTATATCTTTACCTGACTTGCTACATACCTATTGATTGACCCGACATGGTACCGTATACTGCTTGACTTGACCTGTTGTACCATAACCTGACCCGTTACCTGATCTTGTGTCTAATGCCAACAGACCTGACATGTAGTCCTCATGGACCGTTCCTGCTGTCTATCCAGACAAATCTGTTTACCTGATCCTGTGTTGGCGTTAGTTCTTGATTACTGAATACTTGACCTGACATACACATAACTTGGGGGTATGGGGAAATCAAAGGTGAAACCTGACTTATAACTCAACAGTTCGCTACTTGTTCTGATCAGTTTTAGAGGCTAGGCCAGCCTTGGAATGATGCTGCTGACATCATTCATCTGTACATGCTCCTGTTTAGTGCCTAGCGGCATGTCTCGGTTTCAGCCCGAGAATCTGGGCCGTGGTCCCGGGTATGCACGGGATACTATTGAGTTACATCGATGATTCATCAATTTGATTTCAAAGACTTTAGAAAAGAAAACCTGATAGAACAATTTAGTTTACCCACTGCACACTATCCTGCACTGCCCTGATTTATATTATTGTTACCCTTGCTTTATTCATGTTTATATTTGCATTGCCTGTTATCCTGTTTATGTTTATTTACTTGATGACACGACGCGCTGACGTCTGGGTTTTGCATGGCCCAGATTCTGTACCGCTGTTGCAGTCCGAGCAGGAGTACTTCAGCCAACAGGCCGAGCTGTGAGGGTCAATGGTAGTTAGTTTTCTTTCCTGCATTTTATTCCTGATGTGAGCCCGCATTATGGGACATACATTCCAGTTATTTGTATTTGATCTTTCGCTTCCGTATTTTATTATTCTTGACTCATGTTATCTTGGATTATGGACATGTTTTAGATAGTTTTATTTTGTTCTTGATATCTCTACAGCCGTAATGTGACTGTGGATGGATATTTCCTACGCACAGGTAGCATGGTTGGTTATGTCACGTGCCTATTTTAGCGTACTCTGGGAAGCGGGGTGTAACAAAAACGCTTCTCCAACTGATGATTTTTTAGTTTCGGACATGTAAGAAAAGCCTTCCCGGCGATGGAGGGTAAGATAAGAGGACAGCCCTACGAGTGAGTGAGGCTTCCATCCTCTTGTGGAGTACACGGAACGAGTTACCGGATTGGATTGATTGCGAGTTCAAAAATCATTTTAGTAGAAATCTCCTTTTTTTGATTCTCTCTTTCGGCGCCTCACTTCACTAAAGGCTTCAAACAGAGCACAGAAACAAACATGCTAAAGATACAAAGCAGAGTGACTTGGTAAAGAATGCACACCAACTCTGTAAGTGCAGAAATAAATCGTGTACCACTTCCACCATTTGAGTAAAGCGCGAGAGGAGCCATAGAACAATCAATTCTTGATTAGAAGAAGAGGCAGGCAATAGTTGTTATTGGTTGTCTCCCTCACTACTTAATTGCACCCCACTTAACTCAGTAAAGAGAACTCCACCAGGTATTTGATATTGAATACTGAACCGTTCGCCGAAGGCTTGAAGAGACTCAACTCACTCCACTCACTTAACGACTACAAATGGCAAATGTAGGTCTTCTAGTCTTAATCTGACTTGCTTACTTGCCTATCCTATTTGTTCGTTCAGATATTGACTCTTCACTTCACTACCTCGACACATAAGGGTAGTTTCTTCAGGGGAAGAGTGAGGGAAAAAGTAGGATATCATGTGGTATTTTGAGTTACGTTCGTGAAAGAAAATGGAGGGGTTTATTTGGCGTTCGCTTACTCACTTCACTCATGAAAGTGAGACGAAATTGTCCAGGGGGAGTTAGAGTACAAATTGATTAAGTACCCTGACCACTTTTTTAACTAAAAGCCAGGGCATCAAGGACTGATGACCATGTCGGTCTTCACCGAAAACCAACCTCAATTGGTATTTTCGTGGTTGACAGGATAGACCTTCAAAATAAAGGGATTACGTACTCTTCAATGAGCTAAGAGAAACCGTCGAAGAAGTTCGTCAATCTCTTTTACTCGCTTTGCTATCTTCACGAGTGATATCGGTCCAGACCAATAGAAGCACCTTCGTGAGAGAAAACTTGAAAATGATAGAGTAGGTAGAATTGAAGAAGACGATCTGCCTTATTGATATCTTGCATGTTGCTGACGATGAAATAGAGAGGGATACAAAGTGGTATTTCCCGTCCGGGAAAGTGAAAAGGACACCACCTAGCAAACTTTTTTCTCAGACGCCATAGAACATCAACCCAATTGAGCAGGTCTTAAGGCAGAGGGCTAGGCGATAGAATCCCTGCCTTGCATCCAAATCTACCATTTTAGTATATAGCATTGCAAATCTCTTTGAACCGTCTCAGCATTTTATATATATCACTTATTCATCAAGAAGATTTTCAACACTGATTCTACTTATCATTAGTCAAGGCCCGTGACTTTCACCCTTTGATATTGAAGATCAAGTCCCTGATCGTAGTCCTGTCAAGAACTAGGAATAACATATTGCGTAAGTGAGGTCCTTTACAACCTAATTTATTAGTTCACCTTATGTTTTTTCCCCATTATCGACTTACATAACAAGAATGGATATTGACAAGTTGCATCTTAGGTGTTACACATACTGACAAAAGGCAGAGGGATCTGTCCCCACTATTTGTTGGGTATTGAAAGAACATTGCTTTCATCTATATTTCACTCTACTTGCGTGATGTTTTTGCTGATACCTGACAACTTCCTCATGCAAATCTTTTGAATCGCTATCAAATTTCTGAAATTTAAATATATTAGGGTTTAAATAACCGCCCATGGCAAGAAAACTTTCCACTTTTAGTTTTTGATCCTTACATATGTCCAGGCACCATCATTCCTTTCCAAAATGACTTTGGAAGTAATTAACTATTTCTGTGCAACCTTTTGGAGTTTCCTACATGTGAATAAAGAAAAGCATGCACAAAATTAGTAATTTTTCATACATTAAAAGAAAACTTCATATATCATATGCATAAAGAAAAGAATATCTTCTCTTCTATGATATTCCTTTATGATATCTTTCCAATATGTCAGTTCCATCTCACGTTATTTTGAAATACAATTAGTTCCTTACTAGTGATCGTACTAATAATTTGGTTTAAACAAACGAAAAAATATAAAATAAAAATCTTTGGGGTTGGCTATGTGGATCCTTTTTCTTCATTCAGCTTTATCAGCGAAGTTAAATTGTCAATATTTGCTATTTTTTTGGGTTTCTGTATTGAACCCGAAAACTTAGCTTATTCTAAATACAACCTCTAAAACTTACTATTCATATATACAACCTCTTAAATATCTCTGTTAATCATATAGAACTTTCTGTCAACTTAACTAAACTCATGCTTGGGTTAAGGCTAACTTGGATTAGAATTGAAGAGATATATCCTAATATATTTAAGTAAATTCCCTTCTTAGCTCTCCAAAGCATAGACTTCTCCTTCTTCCCTCAAATCATTAATCAATTCCTCTCAAATGAACCTCTTTTTCTCCGTGATGCATCTTTGAAACTCTTTCAACCCTACAAGCTCATTTAAGCTGTCAGAAATCTCTAGTCCTAACCCTAACTATGGATTAAAGGTATGATTTTTAAATAGAATAAGTTATTAGTGTATGATATATTGACCGCGTTTAAATTAGTTTATTTCTCTTTTAATTTCACTTACTAATCATGTCTACGAAATTTTTTCTCCCCATTCATGCTATGTGATTTTTAATCCTTTGATTTCCCTAACCATCTTGTCTAGGGTTTTTTTTATATAGATTGCTCAAGTTATTTTTCTATATTTTTCTTTTGATTCAATAACTATAATGTTTAGGTTTTTTCCCCTCATTTCAGACGATATAATTATTTGAAGACGAGAATATAGTCATTAGGGGAGGGGGTAAAAATATGTCATTTAACCCCCAAATGGCTATCTATTATGGTTTGATGGAGGAAAGTTAACCATGGGGGCTTATTTGGTTTAGTTATAACCTGTAGGGGTTGGATTTAGAAATAATAAGTTTTAGTGGTTGTATTTAGAATTGGCAAAGTTTTAGTGTTCAATATAGAAAAAACCCTATTTTTTCTACTGTGATGATTTGTTTTATTTATTTTTTGGTTTTATATGTGCCTTAGAGTTGACATATTTTTCCTAGTAACAGTATCATCTTCCCCATTCTACTAGACTCCTATTATTTCAAATGGGTAGTATGTCTGTTGTTCAAGAGTACAATGTGGTACCTTGAGAGGAAGGTATAGTGTGGTATTTATTTGTGCGTTCTAAAATAATTAGTTAGGCCTCCGCTGCTGCAACACTCAATAAAACATTCTTGTACAATAATGCTATCCATTGTTGTAAAGCATGCATTAGCTCCCTATTTGGTTGGCCAGTGCATAACGCATAAAACGTATTTCACATCCCATGATTGAATTATACAAAATTACGCAGATATAGAATATTAATCACACATGCAATTACATCAAGGTTGCACGGACACGAACACGGATACGGGGGCACAATACGACGCGACACGGCAAAATCCCAAAATATAAGATACATGGACACAGACACACATATAGAGAGAGTAATGTAAGAAAGAGGCCCTAGGAGGCTTTTTTCGTCAGGTGGCGTAAAAAAATACACCCTCCACCATTTTATTCGACGATCGACACAGTCCATCTTGATCTTCACCGTCAAATATGTCTATCCACCAAATTTCATGCGATTCTAATACATTTTTATCGTTGATTTAGGGATGCAAAATTAACGGTTTATCGACAGTATAACTTTTTGCATTGCTAAATCAATGGTGAAAAGGTGTTAGAATCATATGAAATTTGGTGTATCGACGTATTTGACGATGAAGATCAAGATGGACGTTGCCGATCGTCGAATAAAATTGCGGAGGGTATAGTTTTTAACACCACCTAATGAAAAAAGCCTCTTAGGGGCTCTTTCCTCCATTATTCTCATATATATATATATATATATATATATATATATATATATATATATCATTGCAACAAAAACCATAGCATTTCAACATTTTTTGATTGTATTTATCAAAATCCAGCAAATAACTTGGTTATTTTAGCACAACTTTAGCAATTCCCATAAAAGAAATATGATTTTAGTATTTTCTTACCTATATTTAATATAATTTCAGCAATAAAAATATAATTTTAACTGTACTTAACATAATTTTTGTAAAATCATATAATTTCAGTATTTTCCTAACAACTTCAACAAAAATACCTTATATATTTCACATAGAAATTATATTAAACAACAAAATTGAGTAAAATAAAAAGAAAAATCAGCAAATCAAGAAAGTTATAACAAGATTAGGGTTTTCTTGCGTTTAATTGAAAAATAGTTTTTTTTGGTATCGCGGCTTCACTAAAACATGTATGACATGTGTCCGATACATGTTCGACACGTATCCAAAATCCAAAACTGTCTTGTTTCGAAGGGGGATATAGAAAATATTTGTCGGACACGTGTCAGGCACAAACCCATATCCGACACATGTCCGACATGGATACGGCAACCAAAAAGGCGTGTCCGTGCAACCTAGCTTACATGTATAGAATTAGAAACATCCGGAAAATCAGAAAAGACATAGGTACATTATGTCAATAAGATGAAAAAAGAAAGAACCAAGCCTTTCTTGTTGAGTCTGGGCATCGGTATGGATATTGGGTAGGATGTGCACAACGTGTTTACACTCTATTAAGTGTCCATTGACATGCATGTTTCACATACGGTCAAGTATGCAGCAAATGTCCAATAAATTCCATTTGTTATGGTTGCTCCATAAACATTTATACTCCAATTAGTCGGCTCTTTAAACTGTTTTTACAACACTTTGACCTATGGGAGAATAACCATGTCCACATTATGCCATGCTTTGACTGAATGTTTCTTTGATTATTGTTTGCTTACCAGTCAATTTATGAGCTATCGGGAAATTATTAGATTTCCAATATTCAAGTGCCATTGTTTCTGAACAACTTTAGCTAGGCCTTCATATTGAACCATCATGGATAGTAAACTAATAGGGTGGGGAAAAATCAATTGTTGACCGCTCCTATGGGAAGTTGGATTAAATATCGATTGACTCAAACCAATTTGTGAGGACCGCGACTCTAGCTCGAACTCCCCTTTGAATGACGTGGTGGTGAAATTTGCATCCAATCTTCAGCAACAATAACAACTGAGCCTTTTATCCCAAGCATATGGGATAGGCTATATGAACCAACATAAGATTCACGCCGGGTTTAGCACATGAATCCTCCTCCTTCACTCACTCCTATCGAACAATATACTTTCATTGAGGCCTTTGGTAACCATATCTTTTCGTATCATCTCCATCCATATTTTCTTCGGTCTCTCTTTCGCCCTTTTGACATTGCCTATATCGATAGTATCCATTCGTCGAACCGGTGCTTCCGCATCTTCTCCACAAGTGCTATACCAACTTTTGCACAAATATCCTTATTTCACACCTTATCTTTTCTAATGCTCCACACATCCAACGAAGCATGCACATCTCCGCTACGTGCATCTTCTGTGTATGATATTTCTTAGGAGCCTAGCATTCTGTACCATATAATAAGGCAGGACGAATAGCACTCCGATAAAACTTCCCTTTTAACCTTAACAGAAAGTTACGATCGCACAAAATCTCTGTTGCACTCCATTTCAACCAACCAGCTTGGATCTTTTGATTAATATCGCTATCGATCTCCTCATCCTTTTGGATGATGGAAACTAGATATCTAAGCTGATAGCTCGGTGATATCTCATGTCCTTCCAGTGTTATACCAATGTGGTCTCGACTTCTCTATTTGCTAAATTTGCAATACGTATATGCTGTCTTGGTCCTGCTCAATTTGAACCCCCGAGATTCCAACGTTTGCCTCCATAACTCTAATTTGACGTTAACCCCTACTTTCGTCTCATTTACGAGAATAATATCATCGGCGAATAGCATACACCAAGGTATCTCATCTTAGATAGTTCTAGTAAGCTCATCCATCACGATAATAAACATGAATGGACTTAATGCAGATTCTTGATGTAAGCTAATTGTAATCGGAAAATTATTCGTTAGGCCGACGCAAGTTCTGACATTTGCCACTATCCCATCGTACATATCCTTGATTATGTCAATGTACTTGACGGGGACCCCCTTCTTCATCGTTGTTCCCCTTCTGCATCCAATCTTCAGCGCTTCCCTAAATTTTCTTTTGTTTTTTAAGAAGTCTTGTTTCTGGCCTCCTTTAAAGTAAATATAAAAAATCAGAGAAACTTGTCTCATATTTGTATCTTAAGTTTCTGGAATGCTCAACTTAATTCGTTATGATCAAGTTCCAAAGGAAGACCTCAACCATCGAGCCTAGCTCAAAATAGCTTTGCTTCTTTTTGAGTATGAGTAATAAACAGTTTGTATACCATTCTGAGAACTGGTTGTAGGTCGATCATAGGGACATTTCAATACTTGCATATAGGAAGATAATTTTTACTTTATGTTATTGGCCCTTGTCACTGCAAAGAGTTCATCATGTACTAGTAATTTTCAAATGCCTTCCTTTTTCTAGTGTGCGGAACAGAGATGAAGTTTCACACTTCTTCTTTTCAGCGAATTTAGAATTCTTTTTCGGTGTTCACCAAATTCGCCCTTTCATACTTTTGTTTGCTTTTGCAGAATCCAGAAAATTTTCACAAAGGGGTAGTGATGACATCACACCAAGCATCAATGCAGAATCAACGGCTTCCTAAAGGTTTCACCTACATTCCTCGCAATTCCGTTTCTAAAGAGACCCCTATGGTACATGATTCCCCATCTCATGATTCAGAAGAGCCCGGTGGGTAAAATTCGCCAAATAAAACAGTTGACGGTGTTATCTGTCTTTCTCGTGGAGACCATGGTGGTTATCCCCAATTTATAATTCATTAGAGGAGATCATTGTTCGCATGTGAAATACTTGGCAGAGAAAAGTGTGCACATGAACGAATGGGAAGGGGTTGGCCGATGCAATCTTTGAAGTTTTGGTATTAGATTTGTATATTTGAGAGAAATTGTACAAAGGGCGACCTAGATTTAATTGATCTTTTGATGGAGGTTGGTGGTTGGTTACAAAAGCTTCTAGGGTTTTGAGGTGTAGAAGTTGCGCCTCTTGTAACATTGTAGAAAAGAAAAAAGGTTTTTCCATAGTCATTTGTAACATTCTTACTATAGCATCTATGTGAGTTTGGTGATTAGCTCATCTTAAGTTGACATCTGCTGTATTTTTATCCGCTGTTTGGTTCCGAGCCCTGTTCTGCGTTTTTTTCTCTTCTCATGCTTGTGTATAAGTGGATAGTCCATCAACATTTTTCAGCATGTCGGTTGTTGTGAAATGGCCTATGTTGCAGCCTAGGGTTAATTGCATGCATCATTTATATCCGCCATATAGCTTGTATTGGATTGAACATGCATTTGTATCTTAATTTTCAAATCCCTGTGATTTTAGGTGTTAATAAGCTAGTTCGGAGATTATGAATGATGTATGAGGTGTTAATAAGGAGTGCTTGATGATCTATAACTGTATTATATACAATCTAATATTGTAAAGTTAGCTTGAACTGCAGCTTTTCATGATGTGTCCTGTCGTCTCCGAAATGTGGAGGCTTTTATCGTATGAAGGTGGGTAACAGGAATGATATTTTGATAAGTGTTTTTCCTTTCCTTGTATATTGGTTTTTGATAGCCAATTGGTTCTTGCAGATTATTCTTAAAATTGATGTATTGATTGGTGCAGCTTTCTAATAAGCAATGGCGAGTTACTTTCATTCTACTAAAACTTACTTTTCCTTTTTTCCCCCTTGCAATGGAAAAATAATGCTTCATCTTGTTTTTGATTGATCTTGGAAATCGACAAACAAAATTGAAGTTGGCTATCTTTTGTATTGTTAGTGAAAGTGGATCTTCAACTTGTATATAATGTAAATGGATTTATGAAGTAAACGGTTCAGTTTCTCAACTTTCTTCAAGCATTTTTCAGTACTTGATTTCTCCCTTTCCTTCTTTTATTTTTCTCCCGATTTGAACTGGCTTCCTGAACTCACTGCTTCCATTTTGTGATGAGAAGTCGAGTGGTCTTTGGTTAGCATTTATCATGTTAAAGATTTTGCAGTTTTTAGGTGCAACTTAATTGCCAACATTTTCCCGTCTTTAATCTTCTCTTGTGAAATTCAGGTTTTTTGGATGTAATGCATCTGGCTAGATTGAGAAATGGTTGGATAGTCTTTGGTCATCATGGGCTTATAATACCTTTTTTTTTGCACTGGCCGGTAAGCCCTAACCGCACACAACACGCACACGCAGCCAGAGGACCCATAAATTTGTCCCAAAAGTGTTAATTTGTGGCCACTTCCACTTTTGAGGTTTCTAGGGTTCGAACCTCACACTCGTCCATACCAACTGAGCTGGTGCTCATTGGTTGTAATAAAACCCTTTTTGGTTCTCTCATGATGGAATATATTGTTATTGGTAAGTGGTAGTTTCTTTCTTATGGTTGGCATGTGGCAGCAATTTAGGCACCGACAATATTGAACCAACTAAGGTCTAGTTTGATAACAAAGTTTCCGTAACCACAATTTCGTGTAATTCTGGTTTTCATATTTCATTAAGTTAAAAACATAATTTTGGTTTGCATATATAGGCTATGAAGCCACAGTTTTCTTAAGTTAAAAACGTAATTCTGGTTTGAAAATATGCAAACCGTGATTTGATTTTGTTGAACGGGATTTCATAAAGTTAAGTTTAGGGTTGTTTGGGAATTAGTTTTGAAATCAAGATTTCGGTTAAAAATAGTGTTTTAATAAGAGATGCTTAAAACTTTTCGAAACTCTATTTTCATGTTTTTGGATTTGGATTTTAACAAATGAGGTTTTGCAGCTCTTGAAAACTGCGGTTTGGAAAACTCCATTTTGATTGCCAAACGAGCCTCAGTTACAATTTTTAGAGTTGGTCTTGAAACTCTATGAAGTCATGGCTTCGGAAACCATATCCTTGTTGAGAAACCAGGCCCAAATGATTTTGTTTTGTTTGTAGGTTGCTCGCTCGCTTGGGAGATTAGTGTGACAACCATATGAGTGTGATTTCTCACCAATGATATCTTGAAATTCGGAGCTAATGATTCATAGAAGTAATCGCTGTAATCCAACCAGCCATGACATGATAAACAGCAACCCTGCTGCTTTTGTTTAGCTTTTTTTTCTTTTTCCTTTTTCCTTTCATGACCCCAGGACCAATGTTCTCTCAAAGTTTATAATTAAAATCCAGCCTTTAGAAAAGAGAGAGAAGCCCCAATAGAATCATTGAAACTTGAGGGCTGCATGTGGGTACGCCATGTGATCATAATATTCCCCATTTTCATTTGTTTGTTCCTTTTTTTACCTTCTTTTTTAAAATTATTCTATTATTGCTTTTTATGCGTTGTTGGGTTGGAGGCATCAGCAGATTCGGATACACATTACACAAAAGAACACACGCGAGAAATTATTCGGTGCGCCGGTCATATATATCCGGTCGTGAGATAGAAAGAAACTGATGTATTTGCATCTGCGATGCACGTGAGTATTAAAGTTTTAAATTTATTTAAAGAGTTAAATTGTGAGCAAAATAAATGTATTATAATAACAAAAATAAAATCCAAGAATGGTTTATGATGAAAAAAACTATTTTCTCATCAAAGAAACTATTTTTAAATTTAATCTAAAAGAGAAATAAAATAGAATAATTTTGGATTTTGTGCCAAATTAGTTAGGATAGTGGTGGAATAAATGGAGAAATGGGCAGTTCAATTTAATGAGGTATTTTGGAATTAAATTTTTGTAACTAATAGTTAGTGGATCCTGTATTTGGTTAGATTTTTTTTCTTTATTTTTAATTTTCATAATAATTTTTCTATTTCTCTTTTCCACGTGGCATTATAAGAGCAATGTTAATTGAATTTTGCCATCCAATTTCCTTTTTACCCCCCATCTTTTGTGGTTATAATAGTAGTAATAAGAACACGGGTCCCACCAAGCCGCCCAAAAGACGTTCGAAATTCTTCACCTCTTTCTTTTTCCTGTCTAAAACAGCAGGGCCCCCCAACCCAACAGTATGAAAGCTTTCCTTGGCTAACCCAAGCCGGATCGAATCCTTTGTACAGGAACTCATACAACTGTTAGCTTGCATATTTTTCATAAAAAAGAATGTTTCTCTCTCCTCTCTCTATATCTTCCATGAACACCGTTGAATATAATTTAGTTATCCAGTTTCTTCTATGGTCAATAATAGTTATGGTTCAAAGAAGAATTCAAACCAAAAGATCTAACGGATTTCATATAAAATACCGGGTTGGTAATCGGTTAAATCGTTATGATAAACTTGTGGCTTGAAATCTAATCTTATATATCGTACCAATTAACAATCTAGGTTATCTAAAAGCTATCTGATTGGAAGGAAACATTTTTATATCACCATTTTCTAATGTGATAAGTGCTATAACAGGTCCATGGTAGGATCAATTATTGTTAATTTCTAGATTTGTGTCTACGTCTTCAAGAGAATAGTGATATGCGAACTCCTTGCCTCGAAAGGACTTTGCTCCCTCTACAGATATTGGTGCAGCCCTAATTTGGGATGCTGCACTTTTAGGGTGAATTTAGAGAAGGTTGAAGAAATCAAACAATAACAACGACAATTTACCAAACAAGAGTTTTATTAATCCAAATCTACCTATTACAATTGCAGGAAGTCTCTTAAATAGATCTACACATAATCAAAATCACAACTAATTTACTAACAAAAAAAACTGTCTAAAATAGATAACTGCTAAAAATAGAAAGTTGCTAAAATTTGAAACTAATTATTTGATTGCGTTTGGAATTGATTCCTGATAATGTTTGTCAAATCCCAACTGATCCGGGTGTTGATTTTATTCTTGATTCTCCGGTCAAACTTCGTAACAAATCTTTGACCGCGAGGCCCTAAACGTCATTGTATGCCTGTGGCATATCCATTGTTCCAGACGATTTTGCGAGATCTTCGATTTGGCTGGTTGAATGCACGATTCGGATAAGATTTGACAGTTCGGATTGAACTAGATCCGACGTGTTTTGGAACGGTCGAGCCGCTCCATATAGACTTGGGCTGCATCAGATATTTATAGTTAATATCTATTAAAACTAACCATTATAAATAATATAAATGATGTTGCATATGGTGTCGCCAAATTCTCTCACTTTGATTAACTTATAGTCAACAAATGAACGTTGTATAAAGATTTCCGTATATGCTCAAGTGAACTTGATATTTCTAAGGAATAACTCGCTCTTGATTGTCCGCAAACTAATTGCATCATTGTTTTGTTGAGTACGGATAAAGATTGAGAGATAGACGAAGGGCATTAACTGTCCTCGGAGCTAGCTCGAACTATTAGCTGAAATTTGGTGGGCTCTTTTTAATATAGAAAACACAAGATCCCTATAATATATCTCAAATGGCAGTTATATTCTCTCAAGTGAATTATTTTGGTAAAGGCCTCCTCGGTCCAGCAACCAAATCATCATTTTATTATAGAACTCGCAAACAAGTTCCAGAGTAAAATTGGACTTCTTCTTGAGTCCTGGATCGAGTTAGCGTGAAAAGGGATTCTGTGCAAATAACCCTTAACAGCAATAATAACAAGAGGGTGTGAAATAAATAATGTTCTTGTCAAAAACCTCAACAACTAGCAAGGTCCCCCGTGTCATGTGCGGGACACGATCTCAAAATTTAGATTCATGTATGATGGAGCTTCGGATCTCTTTCAGATGTTGTCCTCCGTCGATCTTGTGATGACGGTCTTTGATGGCTGAGATTTATTTTTGAGAGTTATTGAGTGTGGATCTCAATGGGTTGGTGTTGGACGCCGAGCTACCTGCAAAGAAGTCCCGAGATGGATGACCACTGTAGGACCCTCCGACGATCAAGTTAGAGCCGAGGTATAGGTGTAGAGTAGCGGCGTATTGAAATAAATTCGAGTTACCTGAGTCGTATGAGAGAGGGGTTTATATAGGGGCCGTGTGAAGCGAGCGGGCGCGAGATCATCGCCGTCAGTTACGCCCTAGCGTTATTCTCGCCTTGAATGGCGGGATGCGCTAGCGTGGGACGCAGATCGTGAGGAGACAGAAATCTCGTCTTGGCGATATACGCGGAGCCGTTACGGGACGCATGGGATCTGCGCTCTTTGTTGATTGGGGGAGGCTGATGAGCTCGGCACGTCAGGGGCTCAGAGACAAGCCGGGAGGCCGAGGAGGCTCGGCCCGTTAGGGTCTCGGAGACGAGCCGGGAGGCCGAGGAAGCTCGGCATGTCAGACGGCTTGGAGACGAGCAAGGAGACTGAGAAAGCTCGAAGACGAGCTGTTGGTAGTTTCCTAGGTGAAGGTGGAATGTATTAAGGGAGGTTTCCTGAAAGGTCGGATAAATTCTTCGGGACAAAGACCCGAGGAATCCTCCTAATGCAACTCATTTATTCCACCTCCGTAGCTTTCGGGACACGTCATCTGCTACGTGTCATAATCTGAGATGATACCACTTGTGAGCATCATCATTAGCCCCCCACTATCGTTTCGACCTATTCATGGGTCGGGTCGAGAGTGGCCTGCTCGGTTTTTCTTTTGCTCATTTTGGCGCCAAGACTTATAATGTGGATCGCTCAGAAATGTTGTTCATACCAGAATATTGCATTTTATACCGCCCATTCTTACGCTCGTTTGTTTATAGGCAGGTGCTTTTAATCAGTGTTCGCTACATAATTGCAGGATACTGGTCTCAGCTCTAAACAGTGAATATCATGGAAAAGTATGACAAATTCCAGATTACTGCCAACCACAGATAAAACACGGGTCTCCGCTCTCTATCCGTATGTTGCCACACACCAGTTTAAGGGACAAAATGGCAAATCGATTGTCATTTTCATGCATAAAGCTCAATGTCAACACAAGATCCAAGAAATCTACGCGGAGCTCGAGGAAATCATGGAAAAAGATCCACATCACATCACCTTTTGATCTACTAAAATTCTAGAAGAAATGTGAAGAGATTATAAGAAAAGTCATATACCAAACAGCAGACAACTATAAACCAGAGAAGGCCACAAAAGATTGTGACCCAAATCATCAATACGGCCGCGGTTCCGCGGACTAAGTAGGCTTAGGCCGCGGAAACGCGGCCGTACTGGCTCCTTACTGTATCGTTTTAAAGGGGCAGTTGGGTCATTTTATGTGGAGCCAGATTCTTGCCCTAGGTTTCCAGTTCCCTGCCTATAAATATCCCAGTTCTGAGCCAAGCCAAGGAGTTCATTCTCATGCCTCTTTTTTGTTAGTTTTTAGTCTTCTTCTTCTTCTTCATTCTTTCCTCCATGAAAATGTAGTGAGAGCATTGAGTGGATGTTAAATGAAGATGAGGGTTTTTGTATCATTCTTTTTTGCTTAGCTTCCCCCTTGAGCTCTCTACCTTAACTTGATCTTGCAACCTCTTAAGTGAGCTTGCAAGTTTAAGCTTTGGTCATTGATCTCAAAGGGTTGTATCATTTTGTTCTCTCTTTTGTGCTTCATTTCACATGAGTTCTTTACCCTTCTCTTGATCTTGCAACCTCTTGATTGAGCTTGCAAGTTTAAGGGTTGGCTATTGATCCCATGGCTTGTCTTGAGTTCTATGGTTCTTAATGTTACTTTCTTGCTTATCTCTTTCTAGCATTTTTCATTCTTGTCTTTTATTACTTGCAATTTATTACCATGCACTCTTAATTACTTGCCTGTAATCTTTTATTTTCTTTGTTTATCTTTTCTTTTGCTCTTTTTGGTTCGTTTTGTGAATGGTTGTAATATATTGTTCTTAAGAATAAATACGATATTGTAAGTTAATGTTTTTTTCATCATTTCCTTTTCCCGTTATTTTCCTTTGAACTCCGCCCAAACGTTACGCAAGCGCTCCGTTAGGCACCCTACCCTACCAAGGTAACGGTGATTCCTAACCGCGACCGGTTGCGTTCGGTTTGACCGGAGGCGAAAGCAAGAGACAAGAACGGACTGACAAGGGTCAATAAGCCGGATTCCACGAATACCGTGCTTAAGTACCCTAATCCACGTTGTTGCCGATTGCTCTAGCTTCAATTGGTCAAGACTCGGCTCAAAGGTTTTGAGTGCGGATTTCTTTAGCTTACACTTTCGTATCTTTTTCTTAACAACTTTATACTTGCATATAAAACACATAGGTTAGATTTGAACAAACATATACAAATTCTTCATTGACTCGTCTAAAACTCGAACGGACATACAACCATCTCCCTGTGGATCGACCCGTGCTCAACCGGCTAGCTGCATGGCGACACCGTCCTGATCGCGGTAAACTTTAGAACTTTGAACATCCGACACGCCAAAAGCGTGCGATCAAATAGCGCCGTTGCCGGGGAGACGGTAGCGTATTTTCTTTCTTGTTATTCGGGTTAATATTCTTTTTGTATATATTTATAAATAAAAAAAAATCCTTTTGTTTTTTTTTGATAATTTTTGTGAGCAAGTCTGCAGATTTTTGCGGATTTGCGAACTGTGATTGTGGGGAGCAAAGTGTACGTTCAAGGCTAAGGTGATTGCAAAGTACAGTGCCAAAGATACGGGTGGTTTGACCCGCGCAAGCGAACTTTTCAAGCTTACCGGATTTGATTCAACGGGGGTTTTCTAACCCAAAAACTTAACGGTACGTACTTTACTAACACCTTCTTCTCAAATCCGACGCATCCAATATACTATTCTTTGCAGGATTCTTTGCAAGTTCGCTAGCAAACGCTAAAAATTGACTAACCCGTATTTGTTGCAGTGCCGCGCTTAAACTAAAAAAAAAACGATTGTTTGATTCTTTATAGAATTTTTATTGAATTGCGCATTGCATACATTAATACGGACTTAAGGGTAAGCGAACCCCACAACATACGGTAAATGATTTCATCACCTTTTCCGTGGCCCACAAATCACGAACTTGAGCATAACGTTTACCCACACAAACTTTAAAAGAAACTAGACTTTAAGTCTTAAGGACTTCGCGCTCACTAGGAGAAGTTAACTGTGTTTAGAACCTCGCTTAACGGTACATTGTTTACGGGGTGTCTAGGAAAGTGTTAACGGCGAAACCGCCAAAAGAGAAAGGGTTATTTAATTAAGGACCTTCGCGAAAGCGTCGTAAAACCTCCCCTTATCTCTGCACTTATCTGGCCTCGTAATCAGTGTATCTTGAGCCCGTTTCTCGATACAGTTTTACTTCGACAATCAAGTTCTGGAGCAGGTCTAGTTGACCTAGGTGAACCCTAGAACGATTAGGGGTGTGGTATTTTTGTGTCGTGATTGTTTTTGGTCCAGATTCTTTTTATGTGTATATTTCAATCTTTTGTTAATAGCTAAAAAAAAATTTAATTAAAAAAAAATCACATTCTTTTTCCCCTCCTTTTCTCTGCCTTTCTTTCTTTCTCTCTTCATATCATGGGTACCCCACCTCGCAAAACTCTTGCCGAATTTTGGTACCCACAACCAGACATTACTTCTTACGGTTCTTGCTTTGGCCGAACATCGAACGATCCCTCCATGCCCAAAATTTCATTGAAAGATCGCATAGACGCGTCTAGGACAAACACTTGCCCTCCGCAATCCACTTTTGTAACACCCGAGCCCAATAATACTATTTATATTACTAGTTGAGGGTTATATATTGCTCTTTCCAATTATCCTGATTGTTTGGTGCTTTTTGCAAAATTCTAACCGGTTAAGTCATTTTGGCACATAACAAATTTTAACTCCTAAAATGAAATTAAAAATGTCCATGTTGGCCTACTCGTCGCCACTAGTCGCGTGGTAGCGTCCGCGCGTCGAGATTTCGTCCCGTTCGGCGAAACGGGCGAGTTTGGGCGTCTACGCGCGCGTGCAAGTGTCCGACTTGGGGGCATGCATTTTATTCATTAAACACCTCTTTTCAAAATTTGGAACCCGCTTAAAATCCTATAATTTGAATTTGGAGCATTTGGGCGCAACCCGGGCGCGATTTGGAAATATTTCATTTAGCGCCAAAAGTGCCCGTTTGATTAAATATATTTAAACCATAATAATATATTTTTCGTTACTTTTTTTTACGTTAAAATCTTTTAAAAATCTTTTAAATATTTTTTTACCTCCCGTACACACACCCTCAGCCAATCACGAGAGACTCAAGTCTTTCGTGGGCCCCCCTTCAACCGTCTCTCTCTCTCTCTCTCTCTCCCCCTCGTCAATCTCTCTCTCTCTACACCTATATATTTTCCTTCACAGCCCCTCGTCTTCCCCCATCACGAGAACCCATGAAACCCTAACCCTAGCTCCTCGCGACCTCACCGCCGACCCCACCGCGACCTCGCCGTCGCTGTCAACACGGTTTTGTGAATGGTTGTAATATGTTGTTGTTAAGAATAAATACGATATTGTAAGTTAATGTTTCTTTCCTCATTTCCTTTTCCAGTTATTTTCCTTTGAACTCTGCCCAAACGTTACGCAAGCGCTCCGTTAGGCACCTTACCCTACCAAGGTAACGGTGATTCCTAACCGCGACCGGTTGCGTTCGGTTTGGCCGGAGGCGAAAGCAAGAGACAAGAACGGACGGACAAGGGTCAATAAGCCGGATTCCACGAATACCGTGCTTAAGTACCCTAATCCACGTTGTTGCCGATTGCTCTAGCTTCAATTGGTCAAGACTCGGCTCAAAGGTTTTGAGTGCGGATTTCTTTAGCTTACACTTTCGTATCTTTTTCTTAACAACTTTATACTTGCATATAAAACACATAGGTTAGATTTGAACAAATATATACAAATTCTTCATTGACTCGTCTAAAACTCGAACGAACATACAACCATCTCCCTGTGGATCGACCCGTGCTCAACCGGCTAGCTGCATGGCGACACCGTCCTGATCGCGGTAAACTTTAGAACTTTGAACATCCGACACGCCAAAAGCGTGCGATCAAATGTCAAGGCGTTTGGGGGTTGCGCTGTTTCGATCTTTGGGCCTACGTGTCGCCTCGTCATGCACTTGAATCTTCACGCGTATCCCTGATGGCGTCAGTGGATCAATAAAATGATCGTGCTTTAAAGAGGGGGCGCCGTTTCAGACGATCGCCCGTTGGGATACGGGCCACGTGTCGGTCGTCGGTTGGCGGAAGTGACAGGCTGTCTTTGACTCCTGCAGTCGAAAAGACGTCCCTAATGGACGATCTCCACGTGGAGCCCCGCCGGTCGCTGGGCGCGACGTTTCGTTTTGGCGGGAATCAATCGGGGCCGTAGGATGTTTTCTTTTGGGGTGTATAAATAGGAGGGGACCATCCTAGGGCTGACACTTTACTCAAATTCTCTTTCATTGTTGAAGATTGCCCGGCGCTCCTTCCTTTAGATCGGATTTTCTGTTGATTTCTCCCCGATGAGTCCCTTCTTTTGAATCAGGTTCGATGTCTTCATCCGAGGAGTCCGTAGAGGATAGAGTCGGACGATGAGGCACCCGTTGTTGGGGCCGAGTCCAGTGGGTCTTCCTCCTCTTCGGCTTCAGATAGCCGAGAGGGTTCTTCTTCTTCTTCGTCCTCTGTGTCAGGTTCGCCCTTTACAGTCAGGGCCACCCCTGTCACTCGACGTCGGGCGGCGATAAGGGCCCCCAAGATGCGCATCGGGAACACCCGCGATTCGCCTTCCATTTTGAAGAGTCTGGATGAGCTTTCCAAAATTCGGGCTCGATTCCACATCCCCTCTAACTATTCCCTCCGTTTAGCTAGAGAGGGCGAGCGGGCAGACCAGGTGCAGGGCAAGGAGATTGCCCTGTATTTGGAAGCGTTCTGAGCAAGAATGCGTCTGTCCTTCCCAATTGGGGTCTGCGGGGTGCTTCGTTGCTTTCATCTCGCCCCGGGCCAGCTAGCTCCGAACTCGTGGAGAATTCTCTTCGGGTTTTTGGTCCGGTTAAAACTTGAAAATATCCCCTTCAGCTTGACTCTCCTTGTCTCTTTCCTTTATTATAAGAATCACCCCGGCACCATTAAGGATGAGCTTAGCTGGGTGTATTTCTCGTTCAAAAAACGTAAGGACGGAGTGGCCGGGTCGGGGGTAGTAGCAGTCCCTTCTTCCATTCATGAATGGAAGGAGAAGTTTATATTCATCGAGCCGCCTGAGGGCGAGGATTGGGCTGTGCCTATACAGTAGCATAAGGCCGACTGCCCGAGGGCAAAGCAGTCGACTTCCCCCGAAGCGAGAGTGGTGCCCAGTGGGAGCCGATCCAACGGGCGGATGTCATGCTATCCAAGGATTCTCAACTCATGAGAGGGTTTGGGTGGAGGTTGAAGAAGATGCCATTGGAGTGAAGTGTGAGCTCAAGAAAAGAAAAGAGCAAGTAAAGAAAAATGAGTGGCTGCCTCTTTTTCTTTGTTGTGTGATGTATTATATTTTGTGAGCAAGTAAAGAAAACAACTCATGAAAAAATATCCCAAGCTCACAACAAATATCTTACACCACAAACAAAAACCCTAGCATGTCACCCATGACCCACCATGAGTCACACCCATGTGATATCCATGAATCACCAAGTGAGCATGCTAGAATAATGAGTCACACTTTACATTCCAAATAAACATTTAAAACCCTAAATGTTTATAACAAAAAGAAAAAGCATCTTCTAAAGTAAACTTGTAACGAATTACAAGAATACCCATCATCCGTATATACATACCCGCATCCGTATTCCGACTGAATACGAATACAACGAGACGAAAATAATCCAACAATACAATACTAGGATCTGGCTTAAACCAAAACCCACTAGTATTATCCGTCCGAACATGATCCGTGCACAAGTGCATGAATATGATCGAACCCTGCCATAAAACCATACGGCCTCAACAACGTTTCGCCCGAAGCAGTAAAACCCTCTGTGTGGGACTCTAAAGACTCGTCAATACGCTAGCAGTGGGTTTAACCACAAGCACGTCAGTGGCACTAGCTGTATGTAACGGCTACCCAGCTATTGAGCGAAAGGGAGGCCGACAAGCAAACTCATCCTGAAAAACCTACTGAGCCCGATAGTGACAATATCTGTACAGTCCGGTCCGTTCGTCTATGAGTATCACATATCGAGTTTAGGGGGTGGATAAAGTCAGACCCCTAATAACGCAACATTTAGTGTCGGTATGAAACATATCACCACCTGAGAAACTGCCGATTCTAGATCAGTAATTCTCGACTATCTTGGCCAAGGATTTCTGGTGATGGTCACCTATGCATACTGCGACATCAACCCCCAATACCGGGAGAGACGAATCCCCTGACGATCCGCTCACTGCCTCCATATGGCTCGGGACTGTACCCAACTAAAACCTGTTTGCACGACTCCTTTGAGCCATGGGAGGGTAGTAATCAAAGCACAGTGGGAACTCACACGAGACAAATAACGATCTTAGGTCGATAGACTAACCTGTACACATGTCACCAGGGAACTGCTATCTGACAATAGGTACAATACCAACTAGCATGTTCCCTGCGAGTCCGTCCGGTGTACTCATAACCCAATGAGCACCTGTATACATCTTAGGTGAACCAACTAACACCAATGGCTTGTGAGACCGACCACCGCCCCTCGTCGGGGTCTCGATCCGTATACACTAGTCTACTCTTGGAGTATCGATGCCCAGTCTCGAAACTCCCACGACTAGGGACATTTTAATGATGTGCTTATAGACCACCCAACCCTCACGTATATGATCGCCATTATACTGCTGGTAGTCAAGCAAGAATCTTATGGGCTCTATCAACATGTAATAGTGATCTGTAATGTCACCTGAAGCATGTACACGATGATAAAGAAAAACCAGATAACATACTATCATCTCGAGTAAGACTGTTCTACCGGTATAGGTCCTCCCTCAATCATTGCAATCACGTGCCTGCGATCCAATAATTGACTTGTGGGCACTATAACCAACAATCTCCCACTTGCACTTAAGGCTAATTATTGCGATGTCGTATACTCACAGCCCGTGTGATACCGAACATCCAACTTCTCTACTAATCAGTTTCATAAAGCTCGTTTGTAAAACTATTGTGTTTGAGAAATAGCCTCAGTGGGTGGATCCGCTCCAATGTTTCTTTCTATCTCACTCTTTATCTCAAGTTCGCGGAGAAAGTCATCTCCCGAAATGAGCAATACCTGTCTTAGAATATGTCTGGATATCTGATGGGACCCAGTTCACAAATGAACTCCAAATCCAACAAACTTCTTAGACTGTATCGTCCACTGAATTTAATCAGTATCCTGCGCCATGCCTTCCTCAGTATCCACTTGGACCACCTGTCCAAACTATTGCCCCTCGCCGAGAGGGAAAACTATAACTCTGACAGTCACTCTGTCATCCATGTCACCTTGAAAGCCTGAAATGATAACCGTCTCCCGAAGGAGGCCGCCGTTATCAAATCCCTAGAACATCCACTAATTTTCATAAACTGCTTCCGAACGTTTCTCCAGGATTGGATTAATATATAAACTTATTGCATCTAGTGCAAAAACAACATCTGGTGTGGTACTTGGCATCTCATGATTGACTCAATTGCCTAAGCAAGTGATGTGCTAATCATGCACATCCCTCTCCCCTTTAGTCTGTAAGACACCTTTAGAGAGGGTGCCTCCATCACCTGCAGGTACACCACCATACCAGAACTCGTCCATTCTAAAACTCCTATAGAATAGTGTCAAAGTACCCAGATTGGGAAACTACCCAAATCTAGATCTAAAACCATAAATCTAGTAACCAGAATGCCTGATATAATATCCATATCCTATGTGGAGAAACCACTGTGTGACAATCACAGTATAACCGATCGTAGTATAGGAATTTCACTTCCTATAAAGTGTATGTCATCCATATATTAGGACATCACACCCTACTACCTTTTTAACAGATCCATCTCCTATTCTGATGAAGTCAAAGCCCATGACTGTCACATCAAAAATAGATGATCTATCTCCGCAATATTCACTTTAGTCTATAAATAGACACAAGCTACTTGTCCACTATGCTTCCGCTGCTCCTGTTCATATCAGATTTTTGCATTTTCATACCGCCCAATTTTTATCACATTGCATATCCGTAGATACTCTTGAGCCGTGTTTGCTAGTCAATTGCAGGATACAGGTTCTCGGTTCTAAAACGGTGAAATTCATGGAAAACACGAAAAAATCCGGGTTCCTGCCAACCACAGATAAAACACGGTCTCCGCTCTTCATCCGTATGTTGCCAGATACCAGTTTAGGAAGACAAAATGTCAAATCATTGTCACCTTCATGCACAAGGCTCAATGGCAACAACAAGTTCCAAGAAATCTACGCGGAGCTCGAGGCAATCATGCCAAATCTTGACAAAAAGTCCACCTTTCCCTCAACAGAAATTCTGGAAAATTCGTGAAGAAATTATGAGAAAATACAGATATAAGAATAATGGGCACAGAGAACCAGGGAAGCACAAAAAAAGAAGAGGGCCCAACTCCTCTAAAGGGCCGCGGATCCGCGGCCAATAGGGGGTCTAGGCCGCGGATCCGCGGCCGTATAGTGGCGGCAGGCAAAACTTTTCCAGGGGTATTTTGGTCTTTTCAGATGTGTTCTGGTGGTTGCCCTAGATTTCCATTCTCCAGCCTATAAATAGCCCAGAACTTTGAGAAGGAAAGGGTCCATTCTTGTATTTTCTTTTTCTAGGTTTTAGTTTACATGTTCTTCTTCTTCTCATCTCTTCTCCATTAAACTTGTAGTGAGCTTTGTGAGGGAGGAATGGTAAATAAAGAAGATCATTTTATTATCATGCTTGTCTTGCTCTTTCTTTACTTGTTGTAATTTTAATTGTTAAGTAGTTGTTGTTATTTTCTTGTTGTTTCTTTCTTCTCTCTTTTTCTTTATCATTCATACGACAATGATACTTACGCTCGATCCTCGCCAAGGTGAGGTCGCAAATAGTTAGTCGTATTCTTCTAATCTCCTTCTTTCTATCTTCCTCTTTTGTTTTGTTTTGTTTTTCCTTATCATGATGTGTGAGTAGTTAATACTTGTTAGGGTAGGATAAGGGAAGTTTGAGAGAAGGAAATCTCTCTCACTCTTTCCTTGCCCAACAGCTTAAATCGACTCCCGTTAATTGAACCACAATCCGCTCCTTACGGCACCCTATCCTACATGATAGCGGTGATTCCGTAGTGAGACCGGTTGTGGTTGAATTAACCGGAGGTTATGGCTAAGAGCCAAGAACGGACGGACAAGCACCAAAAGGAAGACTTATGCGTTGGAAAGCCTAGCTTATACTCGCAAAGTCCTTCCTAGTCGTGCTAATCCCCGTTGTTGCCGATTACCATAACACCGATATTAAGAAGGGCAACGAAAGATGTGGAGACTCCTAACTCAAACTAACCTAATCCTAACCCTAACATGCTCTCTTTAAATATCAACTCAACACTTAGATAACTACAAACAAAATCTGAAAAACCGGACTTAACTCGTTAAAGCACATAGAAAAAGACCCCCATCTCCCTGCGGACGACCCGTACTCAACCGGCTAGCTACAAGCGAAACCGTCTTGATTGCGGTATTTAAACTAGAACTTGAGCACGAACAAACTCTGTCAATCAGCTCCCACTGACTACAACAACCCTCTGGCAGAGTCATATACACGTGCACTTCTAAATCTAGTTTAAAACGACGCTATACCCATCCTCCTGCCGAGTATCATAGTCTAGAACAGCAGTAATGGCAATTCTGGGTAAACAAGAACCTCCCTGCCACCGTCTTTGAGGATACCGAAGTATCTCTCGGGTGCGTGAGGTTACCCACCATATCTGCGGAGTGGCTAATAGAATGTCAAACCCGATTGAATTTTTAGGTTCTATTAAATTTTCAGTAATCGTTTGTGGTTCTGGAATCACTTCCAGTTCTACCATACTCCCACTACTGTTTTCTGAAAAAGTCTATTTTACTAAAACTGTGGCGAGTCAAGAACAATATCACTATTGATCTTCCAGATGGTAGAAAGTTAACCCTCGTCATAACCCGGGATAACCCACAAACTGCCATTACAGAAACGTGCTTTGAGTTATCCGGAGTCTGGTTTTAAGCATAAGCCGGACAACTCCATATACCTTAACATCGTTAAGATATGAACCATTCTATATACAATATAGAAGCAAAGTCACTAATTTAATTGGAACCAGATTCAAATCATGCAGCTGTCTTCAGTGCATGTCAACTAAATGGAGAGAGGCCGATCAACATTACTCAACTTAGGAGTGCATCCATATATGAGTAAGCTGAAAGAGAAGCAAGTTCTCAAACCCATTACTATCAACTAAATACCAAACACAAGTATCTGCATCTTCCATCACCTTGAAGAATCCTGATACATGCAACACGTGGTTCTCTACTTTATTCTTGTACCTATAACTTCTCAAAACTTGGACCTTGTATTTTGATTGGTATAAGATTTTGTGTGCTTATGCTATTTGTGATCAAAGAATTAACCGCAATCAAGAACGGTGTCGCTTGATAGCTAGCCGGTTGAATACGGATCGGTCCACAGGGATTACATGTATTTTCTAGTTGTTCTAACGGGTCAATTCCTATTGTGGTAGGTTTGATTTTCAATAAAAACTAAAGTTGAATTTGATTAGGATTAAAACCTTGCTAGGGTTAGGATTAGGTTGGTTTGGAAAGTCAATTATTCTCACTGCTTTCTTTGCCCTAATTAAGAACTTTTAGGTATTAAGGTAATAATTAACAAAGGGGATTAGCACGATCGGGAAGAAACTAGGTTTTTTCCCTTTTTCCCTTGTCCGTCCTTTCTTAACTCTTACCCTAAACTCCATGAAAATCATACACAACTGGCCTTTAACTATGGTATCACCGCTACCTCTTGGGATAGGATGCTGTAGTGAGCGGTGTGTGTATGTATGCATAGAGTCCTACTTTAAAATATATAACGGGCAAGAAACGGGTGAGAGATTTTCATCTTTCAAACCTTCCCTAAACCTAACCCTAACAAGTGAGGAACTACTCACTCATTAGGGAATTGATAAACGAGTTCATTTTTTATGGTTTTAATTTAACAACTACGGCAGATAAAAAAAATTGCGGAAAATAACTACGGCAGAGAAATAAAATTGCTAGAGAAATAACTAGGGCAGAAAAGAAACTTACTTTTTTATTTGATGCACTCTTCAATAATTACAGGGAATAAAAATTCTAAACTAGATAAATAAAAAGAGGCATGCTCCAAAAAGAGCTGTAGGGTTCCTATTTATAGATAATAGAAAACCTAGGGTTTACATCTGATCTATATCTAGAATTACAAAAATACCCTAAGAAAACCGGGTCAATTCACCGACTCCCACCGACACGCAACGACACACCGACACGTGTCCTATATGGCCGCGGATCCGCGGCCAGAAGGCATGTTTGGCCGCGGTTCCGCGGCCATATTGTGGGTTCTTGGGCTCTGTTTCTCAAGCATACTTCATGTTGCATTTTACTTCTGGTTTCTTCACTTGTTTTCTCAGAATGTCTTCTGGTTTCTTCCAGATTTCCACAGTGCAGAATGTTGTGGACTTTTCCCGTTCGCTTCGTGTTGAAGTCTTGAATCTTGTGCTGCCTTTGTACTTCGTGAAATCGAACTGTTCATTGATCTTCATTTGTTCCTTAACTGTAGGCGGCTTCATAAAGATTCTTCTATTTGTTGGTCATAGTCTCACTTTTGTAGCATTTTTTCATCATTTTCACTGTATTGTTCCGAGAACCTGTAACCTGCAACTATTTAACAGACATGGATCAAAAGCACCTATTTATTTGTACAAATATTAAGAATGGGGAATATAATAATGCAAAATTATGATATGAACAAATACCCCCAAACTTATTTTTTGCTCGTCCCGAGCAAAACTAGTTTTATTCTCGAAAAAGCCTAACCTCACTTTCGCAGGGAAATGCGATTGCACTGAGCTCGTGCAACAAGCCGTTAAACCTCTAGGTGTCCCTAGTAGGAGGAGTGTTGTCTCCTGAGGGTTTTCAGCGGATACTACCCACAAAATCCGATCAATTTGGCCTATTGACTTTCATTCTTCAATTCGGTGTTCTAGCAAGAAATTCTATTATCCCCAACTTAGAAATCATCAACCCATATTTTTCATGCTTCCTTATCATTTAACTTAAGATTGTATATGTTCTGTAAATTTACTTAGCTTTTAGCATCTTTTGAATCTTCTTTCTAAGGTTCAATCTCAACTTAGGAATTTTTATCATTTTACTAAAAATATAAGTCCTATTTTTCATTCCTATTTCTCATCCAAACTCCAATCATATACCCCTACGTGTGTGTATGTATCACCCCTACACTTGGAAATTCAATTCAAGCTAACATACTCTTGTCCATTGTCCAAAGTACTTTTAGTTGGTGAATTTAGATGAAATTGCTCACACATCCTTCATGCGACCGTTAATACTTCTTGAGGTACTAACGACCGATTACAGAATGTGTTTGCGCTTTAAGCGTAATTCCTCGTCTTGTAATACCTAAGGCTTTAGCAGTGACTCCCAAACCAGTTGGTCTAAGGCACTACGTGATAAAGCACCCTCGCTATATTTTTTTTATTTTACACAGCCTTAAGTAATTACAAAACTATTGTTCATTTTTTTTATATCTCTTTATTCACACTTATAATTTTATTTTCCTTCATACTAAGGATTTTAGACAAGAGCATTTTAAGGTATCCTCTACTATTCCAAGTTTCGAGGTGCGTGTTTGTGCAAGTTGTAGAGTATATATTTTCGGAATTTAGACTTAAGGTTTGGAATTATTTTTCAGACTTACACTTCAATAAAAATTTCAATACTCTTCTCTTATTTTGACTTAGCCCAAGAAGTGAACTCAAAATTTTCCTATTTCTCAATAAACTACAAGGACATATATTTTCTACAGTTAAACTTTAAGAAAGGTTATTTTTAGGGTTTTTAATTTACTAAGTTTAGGACCTAGTTATTCCCTACTATTCAACCGTTAAGTTGAACTTAAGTCAAATATGGCCAAAATTGAACTTTTCAATTTTTAAAATTTAAATTTTTTTTTCAATTTTTATGGGTTTTAAAATAAGTATGCAAGAATATATATATGAATGCGAAGGAAGAAGGCTTACCGAGAACATCCCCAAACTTAAACTTGACAGTGTCCTTACTGTCAGGCTACACCAAGAGGGTCAAAATTGTCGGCACTCCCCTGTTTATTTTTTTTATTTTTATTTTTTTAAAACTGGAAATTTACAAAAATACCCCAAAATAATTTTTTTTATATATTTACAAGTGGTAAACGTACCCCCAATCATACGGTTGGCTAAAACAAATCATTTTTTTTCTAGAGCCAACATAATCTCCCTAAACTTGAATTAAAAAATGTTACAAGTCAATGCCAAGCTTTGCAAAGACCAAAAGTCAATACCAACCATTCGAAGAATTTATTAGTGAAACACAGCGGTTGGTGGAAGAGGATGTTGTCTAGAATCACGAAGAAGTGGGGAAGAGATGAGTGGTGTAACAGAAATGGATTGCATCTCAATTTGAAGAGACGACAAAGTGATTGTGCCGATGGATTACTCGCATTTTTGTGATTGTCAAAAAGAAGGGGCGGAGGTTCAATTTCTTTTTGGAGTTGATTCATCTCAGTACCCGTGTTTGCTAAAAATGCGAGTTCATCGGCGAAAATTTCCTCAAAGCTTTCATCGATCCCCCTAAGAATAATGTCATCAGAAAGAGTGGGGCGATCTCTAGACTCCATGAAAGATTCATAATCAGTGTTAAATGTTGACCCGGACAACTTAATGGAAGAGTCCGTATGTGTATAATACATAGTTGGGTCAAACAACGTATGAATAGAATTTAGATCAGTATCCTGAAGCTGATCAAATTCGCTGCTGTCGACATCCATTAATTCGACAGAACATGCATGAGCAGAAGGTTTAGAGGGCAGATTTCCTATCTTGTAAATGTTGAACTCACTTGACATCTTCCCGAAGGATAGAGTCATAGAGCCGTTACGACAGTTGATTACAGCATTTGAAGTGGCCAAAAATGGTCGACCGAGGATCACTGGAATTTGATTCCGTCGGTTAGCCACAGGCTGTGTGTCCATAACAATGAAATCAACGGGGAATATGAAGTCCCCTACTTTAATCAACACATCCTCTAACTCACCCCTAAGATGGGTGATGGATCGATTGGCCATTTGGAGAGTACAATGAGTGGGTTTCAACTCTCCAACGCCTAAATGCTCATAAACGGAATAGGAAAGCAGGTTAACACTGGAACCAAGATCTAAAAGTGCGTGATTTATGTTCTTATCCCCAATTGTTATTGAAATTGTAGGACAACCAGGGTCCTTTCATTTTTGGGGCAAAGGTAACGGTTGGGTAATAGCATTGCTCATGGCATTAGCTACGAATACTTTCTTGGGTACCTGAGACTTCCTCTTCTTGGTGCATAAGTCCTTCAAGATTTTAGCGTAAGAAGGGACTTGTTGGATTGCATCCAAGAGAGGTATGTTAATGCTAACCTGTTTGAATAACTCCACAATCTTCTCCATTTGTGGAGTTTGTTTATTGGATCTCAACCTGTTTGGAAATGGAATATTTTGAAAATTTGTTGAGTCCAATGTTTGTGAAGTAGATTGCGGAGTTGGAACGAATCCCACTGTTGGTGTTATCATGGAGTGAGATGTGGGTCCGTTCGAATTAGAAGCAGTAGAGCCTTGTGAAGAATGAAGAACAGGCTCTGACGAAGAAGAAGATGATGAAGAAGACGAAGAAGAAGAAGAAGAAGAAGAAGAAGAAGCGGCGGCCGGGGTTTCATCACTAATACCCATAATATTGTGCAACACTCTTCCAGATCTCAACGTAGTCACAGCATTTACATTATGATTTTGTTGTTCATAAGCAACATATGCGTTGTGTGTGTGACCGGGATTTGGAAATGGTTGAGACGGAAGCTTTCCCTTTTCTCGCTCGCTTAACGCAGCATTCAGTTGTGCAATTTGGGCCTCAATTGATTTGATGTTCTGATCATGTGAAGCACTGTTTTGCACCAAAAATTGAATGGAAGACTCCAACTTTGCTGAGGATTGTGTAGATTATTTTAAAAACGCATCCAAACTTCGTTCTAGCGAGGAAACCTTATCGTTATTCGGCTAAACAAAATTGTTTTGAGGATAAGAGTTGTTGGGTACAAAATTTTTCATTTGGTTTGGGTTAGGTTTGGGTTGGAAAGGTTGCTGATATTGAGTTTGTTGAGAGGCTTGTTGTTGTGGAGGAGGCCTTTGAAAGTTGTTATTGCCTTGGAATTGTTGTTGATTTTGATTCCAAGCAAAATTTGGGTGGCTCCTCCAACCGGGATTATAAGTTGAAGAGTATGGATCATTTTTTTGTCTTTGCTGAAAGGCAGCATTGACTTGATCTTGTCCTTGAACAGGTGGGTTGTAAGGACACTCTTCAGTAAGATGGGACGGATCCGAACAACAAGCACAAATAGTGCGTGGGGGTAAAGCAGGGGCAGGAGAAGGCGATGAGAATTTGCTCTCAATTGCTTCAAGTTTTTTCGTGAGTGCAGCCATTTCTGCCTTCATTGCAATCGACATATCAAGTTGATGTATGCCTGCCCTAGATTGACCTGATGAAGTAGATAAGGTGGTCTTAGTACTTTCCCACTGAAGTGTTTGTTCAGCAAGATCGTCGAGAAATTTCCAAGCTTCCTCGCTAGATTTTGTAAGAAAGTGACATTGATAAATGGTTTCCAACAACTGCTTCGTTACTGGGTCCAGTCCTTCGTATAAAGTTTGGAAAAGTTGCCAATTCTCGATACCGTGGTGAGGGCACTGAACAAGGAGGTCCTTAAATCTTTCAAAACACTTCCAAAAAGGTTCGGAAGGAAGCTGGGAAAATTGAATAATTTCGTTGCGAATTCTCGCGGTCTTGTGGTGTGGGTAAAACTTTTTTAGAAAAGCCTTAATAAACTCTTCCCAATTTTTTATGGAGTGTGATGCTGTGCTATATAACCATTTTTCAGCTAGGTCACATAAAGTGAATGGAATGACATGTAGCCTTATAGCATCATCAGAAAGTTGTGTGGTCTTCATCATTGCGCAAACATTCTGGAATTTGTTAATGAAGATGCTGTAAGTGCACGGCGGCGCCCCGGCCGTCAATCCGACGGCCAAATGCGGAAGCGGTGATAAACTTTAATTTTTCATGAACTGGCACCACCGCGCACTAATACCCAGATCGAACCATTAACTAGTCCTAGCTAACTACAAGATGGGGAAGAGAGATATACCGACTGATCCAAGTCCTCCGGTCTTCTCTTCGTCGTCCCGATCTCCCGCGGAATGTCCTGTCTCCACCTCGTCGCCGGAAGGGCACCACATCGTCTGCATCTTTTACGGGCTCCCACCTCAATACCGAGGCAACTCGGGCACGAAGCTGGCTAGTCGACGTGCCCAAGGTTTGCTGTAGAATGTAGTGTAGAGGCTTGTGTCTCATTTGGGGTTTATGGAGGTGCCATTTTGGTGGAGGGATGGTATAAGAACTATGTAGAGGAACTTGGGGATTTTGGAGCATGAAATGAACAAAAATTCCCCACTACAAATTTTAGACAGCCCACCTTCCATGCTTGGCCGGCCATGGTCATGAGAATGAGAGAGGAGAGAAAATGAGGGAGAGTGTGTAACAAAAGCAAAGAGGGTCTCTCATAATCCAAGAGAGAGAAAAACAAGATGATGAGAAGAAATCATCACAAGGAAATCCAACACTCAACCTACCATCACCATCACAAAAGTCATGCCATGATGAACCATCATGAAGTCAAGAAGTCAAGGGTGGAAGAATTATCATGACACAAGAATATGCAAGGACCCCCTTCCAAATTGCTTATTTGCACACATGCAAATAAGCCCTCCTCCACCAATCTTCGGCCAATGACAGATACAAATGAAAATGGCCGAAACGGAAAGCAAACTGGCAACTCCAGAAAACTGGTCCCGTAATAAATTACAGGAAAACCCCGATACTGTGCATACACACCCGCATTTGTATTCCGACCGAAATACAAATGCAATGAGACAAAATCTACACTGTACTTTACTAGGATCCGGCTTAAACCAAAGCCGGCCAGTAATATCCGTTCGATCCTAATCCGTGCAATACCGCACGTATCTGATCGAACCTTGCCATATATCCATACGGCCTCTAGTACAAACCGTCCGATCCTGATCCGTGCAATACCACACGTATCTGATCGGACCTTGCCATATCTCCATACGACGTCTACAGCTTTTCGCCCGAAAGCTGAGTAACTGAATGTGGGGGACTCTAAAGACTCGTCAACACCTTGGTTGTGGATTTAACCACTAGCACGTCAGAGGTATAAGCCAATACGTAACGGGCTACCAGGTACTGACTAAAAGGGACGCCAGTGAGTGAACTCAGCCTGACAACCCTACCGAGCCTGTCAGTGACAATATCCGTACAGTCCGGTCCGTTCGTCTATGAGCATCGCATGGCGGGCCTAGGGGGTTGGTAAAAGTCAGACCCCCAAAAGCGGTACAAGTCGTGTCGGAGTGTAGCCCAGAACACCCTGAGATACTACTGGAATACCTACCAGTAAATCTCCTTGCCTCGGCCGAGGGCTTCGTGTAATGGCTCTCCTAGACACAGCGCGACCTCACCCCCAATACCGGGAGAGACGAACCCCTGAAGATGCGCTCACTGCCTCCATGTGGCTCGGGACTGTACCCAACTAAAACCTATTTGCACGACTCCTTTGAGCCGTGGTAGGGTAGTAATCAAAGTACAGTGGGAACTCACACAAGACAAATGACGATCCCCAGGTCGATGAACTAACCTGTACACATGTCACCAGGGAACTGCCATCTGACGTCTGGTATATGACCAACTAGCATATTCCCGGCGAGTCCTTTCCGGTGTACTCATAACCCAATGAGCACCTGTATACATCTTAGGTGATCCAACTGACACCAGTGGGTTGTGAGACCGGCCACCGCCCCTCGTCGGGGTCTCGACTGTATACACTAGTCTACTCTAGAGAATCGATGCCCTGTCTCGAAACTCTCACGACCAGGGACCATTTAAGGATGTGCTTATAGACCCCCAGCTCCCATTTATATGATCGCCCACATACTGCTGGTGGTCAAGCAAGAATCCTAGGGGCTCTATCAACGTGTAATAGCGACCTGTCAGGTCACCTAAAACAGTACACGATGATAAAGGTAAACCAGATAGCATACTATCATCTCGAGTAAGATTGTCCTATCGGGATAGGTCCTCCCTCAATCATTACAATCACGTGCCTGTGATCCAATAATTGACTCTGAGGGCACTATCTCCAACAATCTACCACTTGCACTCAAGGCTATTTATTGCGATGTCGCATATTCACAGCCCGTGTGATACCGAACACCCAACTCCTCTACTAATCAGCCTCACAAATCTCGTTTGTGAAACTATTGCGTTCGAGGAATAGCCTCAGTGAGTGGATCCGCTTTGATGTTTCTTTCTATGTCTCTCTATATCTCATGTTCGCGGAGAAAACCGTCTCCCGAAATGAGCAATACCTGTCTTAGAATGTGTCTGGATGTCTGATGGGACATCGCTCATAAATGAACTCCAAATCCAAACTTCTCAGACTGTATCGTCAACTGAACTTAATCAGTATCCTGCGCCATGCCTCCCTCAGTATTGCCTTGGACCACCTGTCCAAAATACTGCCCTTCGTCAGAAGGAAAACTATAACTCTGACAACCTTCTTGTTGTCCATGTCACCTTGGAAGCCTGGAATGATAACCGTCTCCCGAATGAGGCTGTCGTTATCATATCCCTAGAACATCCACTTATGCTCTAAAGCTGCTTCCGACTGTTTCTCTAGGATTGGATCAATATCAACTTATTGCATCTACTGCAAGAACAACATCTGGTGTGGTACTTGACGTCTCATGATTGACTCAATTGCCTGAGCAAGTGATCTGCCAATCATGCATATCCCTCTCCACTTTAGTCTGTAAGACACCTTTAGAGAGGGTGACTCCATCACCTGCAGGTATACTACCGTGCCAGGAGTCGTCCATTCTAAATACTCTTAGAATGTTGTCTAAGTACCCAGATTGGGAAACCACCCAAATCTAGATCTAAAACCATAGATCTAGTAACCAGTATGTCAGATATAAAATCCATTTCCTTTATGGAGAAAACACTGTGTGACGACCAAATTATAACCGATTGTAGTATAGGAGTTTCTTTTCCTATTCTGTGTATGTCATCCAAATACCATGACATCACACCCTACTACCTTCTTAACATATCCATCCCCTATTCTAATGAAGTGAAACCTATGACTTTCACATCAGAAATTGATGATCTATCTCCGCTATTCTGCTTTAGTCTATAAATAGACATAAGCTGCCTTTCCACCAATGCTTTCGCTGCTCCCACTGACTACGATAACCCTCTGGCAGAGTCATATACACGTACACTTCTAAAGCTAGTTTAGAACGACGCTATACTCATCCTCCTGCCGGGTCTCACAGTCTGGAACAACAGCAATGGCAAGTGTGGGTAAACAAGAACTTCCCTGTCACCGTCCTTGAGGCTACCGGAGTACCTCTCGGGTGCCTGAAGTTACCCACCTTATCTGCGGAGTGGCCAATGGAATGTCAATCCAGATTGAATCTTTAGGTTCCTATCAAATCTTCAGTAATCGTTTGTGGTTCTGGAATTACTTCCAGTTCTACCATACTCCCACTACTGTTTTCTGAAAAAATCCATTTTTAATAAAACTGTGGCGAGTCTAGAACAATATCGCTATTGTTCATCCAGATGGTAGAAAGTCAACCCTCGTCATAGCCTGGGTCAACCCACAAACAGCCATTACAGAAACGTGCCTTGAGTTATCCAGAGTCTGGTTTTAATCATAAGCCAGACAACTCCCCGTACCTTAACAACGTTAAGATATGAACTGTTCTATATCCAATATAGAACCAGAGGCACTGATTTAATTGAACCAGATTCAAATCATGCAGCTGTCTCCAGGGCATGTCAACTAAATGGAAAGAGGCCGCTCAGCGTTACTCAACTTAGGAATGCTTCCAATTATGAGTAACCTGAAAGAGAAGCAAGTTCTCTTAACCATTACTATCAACTGAATACCATACTCAAGTATCTACATCTTCGATCAACTTGAAGAATCCCGATAGTTGCAACACCTGGTTCTCTACTTTATTCAAATATCTATAACTTCTCAAAATTCGGACCCTGTGTTTCCGCGAAACACCTGTCTAAAAACTAGAGAAGTCATAAGTAAACCGAATATAGTACGAGGACCAACCCCTCTGTCCTGAAGGACCCTGGACAACATACAATACTCTGTATAAGTCCCTTGAGTCTGATAACTCATTTACTGTGTATCGTAGGTTGAAAACTGTATTTATGGTTAAGAAGAATTACACCGCTGTTTAATGCTCCTTACCTAACCATCCACTGATATAGGTAAATGTCACAGACATAATTTCAAAAGGGTATATCTCACTCTATGAAAATAGACGTACAGATATATCAATTTGAAATTGGTGCACAACAGCGGATATTCAAAACCAAATATTTGCCGTCTGGCAAACAACCCAGGTGACTTCCTCAAATATCACCGATTTCAACGAATCCCGATATAATGAGGATGATCACCTAATTCCCACTAAACTACTTCCACTCATCATCTGTAAAACCATACAGATGTGAGAATCATACCTGGTAAATACATTCCCTGGAGTAAGGACTAATTGGGAAATCAGTTTTCCTTTAACAGTACACAGTAAAACTGAAATATTGAAATGTTTCGATGGGGTATCCCGGTATTCCTAGTAATGCATCTTCCAGATTCACGACTGTAACCGTATAATTCTTTGTCACCTCTCCAAATCCCTTTATATGTCTTTAGTCATTACCTTCTGCACACCCCTTTAGGCCAAATGGTTTTCTTCCTTCCCTACCGTTCGGCACCAGCCTATGGTTTGGAAGAAGACTATCCAATAAGCATAATGGGTGTACTGTCCTAATCCTAGGAACACTCGCAATGCGAGAGAAGGTGAAGATAAAAGACAACTGAATAAACCTTATTCCTATTTCTCCTGAACCAGAATCCATCCCCAAACTGGAACAAGTTCCTTTCGAGTTCGTATATAACCATACGATGGAGTATCCAATAAACTGTGGATCTTCATAGTAATACGGAGTGTCCTGGAGAAATACAAAGGTGATTTAGGATTGGCGAAGAAATACTTGGTATGGTCGTGAATATCAGTCGCAATTTACTTTGCCCTCTTACTAATCCCTTTCTTTGTCTTTACATAATACCTTCTATACACCATCGCTAGGCTAATTGGTTTTCTTCATTCCCTACCGGTCGGCACCTGCCTATGGTTTGGAAGAAGACTATCCAATTTGCGTAATAGGTGTACTATCTCCTAAACCAAGGAGTACTCACAACTTGAGAGAAGGTAAAAGGAAAAGAAAACTGAATAGTCCTATTCGTTTTCTCCAGAACCGGAAACCATCCTCGAATAAATTCCTTCGAGTTTGTATATAACCATACGATGGTTTTGTCCAATGGAAGTGGACGTGCGTAGTAATACGGGATGTCCTGGAGAAAAGGGTAAAAGTAGGAGTGGCAATGAGGTTTGCAACTCTGACAATCCAAAAGCCAGTGTTTAAGAAGGTTCGGTCAACTTGGTCACTGAGTCATAGTCTTAGGGTCGGGTCAATGGTCGCTGCCAAAGAGAGAGAGAAAAGAAACACTCAGCGTGCACTCTAACCTAGATCAGAATGGTTACCAATTTATCTAATCTGGAAACCTCCCACTGTACCGTCAAATTCTCCTCCAAACCTGAAAGAAGAATTAGTCGGGATCACCCGAGGAGTAAACTAACTCATCAGTGGGAATCGGGATCCAACTATCACCGCATGATAACGTGACGGAATCCGCTCACGCTATCACACTCCAGAAGGTATGCGCATATCTGGCAAGTTTCAGTTCTTTTGAAACTCCCGATGTGATTTCTGCCCCATGCTCTTATGACCTTGACTTTGGCCAACATATCATAAGTCACATGTCAAGTTCTACCCGTCATTCTCCAGGTTAATTTGAATCCACCCGTACCTACCCTTGACTTTGGCCAAAATGGCAGTACGACTGTCCCAAACCAACGCATCTATCTATGCTGCATATGAATACCCCAATAGCTACCAATCACTGTGCCTTCACTTTGGCCAACATACACAGCTTGAATACTATTGACCACCCATATGAAACGACGGAGGGCTACGAATGGTTTCTGGAGAAAACCTTTAACGTAATGAACTTGATATCGTCGAAGGAACGGATAGCTTTTAAAAATATAGTGACGAAAACCTTTGCTAAAGAGGTCACTCCCGGTGAAGGGATCTCGGCTCTTTCCCCGTAGAATGAGGTGCGGGATATTCCAACTGAATACCACGATGCAAAGCAAAAGTAATCGGCTATAGTGAAGTTATTGCCCTGACGCAAACCTTTTGTCCAAGGGGTCATTCCCGGTGAAGGGATCTCGGCCCTTGCCTCGTCGACTGAGGAGCAGGATATTCCAACTGAATACCATGATGCAAAACAAAAGTGAACGTCCTTGCAATAACAGCTTTTTGAAAAGTGTTCCAACAACATCAGATTAGGTTTGTTTTAACTTGCATTGATCTGAATCAACGCAGTCCCATCAATTGATCACACCACAAAGAACAAAAATATACTGATGTACGTATATGCCATCCGCATTCGCCACTGGGTCCCGTCATTACCCGTTAGGTTAGCTAACTAACGACAGAGCGGGGACTGGACTAGCGCGGATGCAAAACATATACAACATCTACTAATATATATACCAATATATAATATTTCGCTCAAGGCGTGATAAAATGCAACATCACAGAAATGTACAGCAACACAGAACAATACAGATATTTGGGATCCCCGGGTTTCACAGAGCCACTACTGAAACCCGACGTTCCCCTGGTCGTGTGGATAGCCTGTGTAATGAAATCCTAGACCCCTACGGGCGTGGCAAGTTACCCGCCAAAACCTGAAGCGAGGCAGCCCTCTTCAGCAACGTGAATGGACCACCCAGCACTTCACGGAATCCGATAACTTGGGCACCCCTCCTGGGTCAACCTGTACCTCCTACGAGTGCGGCGAATAGCCCGCCAATTCTAGAGTGAAGCCCCTTCCGTCCCAATGCCATGAGATGCGGCCTTGTTGCCCTCTAGAACCCGGCTATCCGTGCACCCCCTCCGCGGGGCAATCCTAGTACAGAAAGTAAAATATACATACAACGGGTACATCGACCGCAACCTGGTCATGCCCCAAAATAATAATACAAACAGACAGTGACGGCAGTCCACATGTCGGACGCTCGTACCGCAATATCAAATGTACATAAAACAATAAAACTGTACTACCACTGCAACCAGGCTATCCCCCACGACCAATCCGCAACATCACAGCAAAATCATAGAACATCAACGTGAAAGTCACGTTCGCAAATCCGTCTAACCGGGCTATAGCAGTTAGACTGGATTTACCGATCAAGTGACATTCACGGTCGCAGATATAATGTAAACACTGTGAACTAATATGTTTAAAATATCCGATCGATCAAATTTACCCAAGTGGGCCCCAAGCAATACTGTAGCAGTTAAAGAAATTCTGGGCCCAAACAAAGTATACCAAAACCCCTATTTTCAGCCCACAAGCCCACTGCAAAAAATTGGTGACGTGAATCCAAATTCCTGCGGCGGAACCGCGGCCAAAGAGGGTTTATGGCCGCGGTTCCGCGGTCGTACGGAAGGATCAGGTGACCAAAATTCTACAGTGTTCTTAGGATTCCCTGAACATCATTCTGCAACATACTGAAAAAATTTTGGACTCCAAAAAATTTCGACAGAAACTGATGTGAAGAAAAATACGGTTTTTGGAAAATTGTTCGATCGGAAATGTAAAACACATTAGACAAAGCTAGACTATGTTAATGGCGAGGCTCTGATACCACTGTAAGTGCACGGCGGCGCCCCGGCCGTCAATCCGACGGCCAAATGCGGAAGCGGTGATAAACTTTAATTTTTCATGAACTGGCACCACCGCGCACTAATACCCGGATCGAACCATTAACTAGTCCTAGCTAACTACAAGATGTGGAAGAGAGATATACCGACTGATCCAAGTCCTCCGGTCTTCTCGTCGTCGTCCCGATCTCCCGCGGAATGTCCTGTCTCCACCTCGTCGCCAGAAGGGTACCACATCGTCTGCATCTTTTACGGGCTCCCACCTCAATACCGAGGCAACTCGGGCACGAAGCTGGCTAGTCGACGTGCCCAAGGTTTGCTGTAGAATGTAGTGTAGAGGCTTGTGTCTCATTTGGGGTTTATGGAGGTGCCATTTTGGTGGAGGGATGATACAAGAACTATGTAGAGGAACTTGGGGATTTTGGAGCATGAAATGAACAAAAATTCCCCACTACAAATTTTGGACAGCCCACCTTCCATGCTTGGCCGGCCATGGTCATGAGAATGAGAGAGGAGAGAAAATGAGGGAGAGTGTGTAACAAAAGCAAAGAGGGTCTCTCATAATCCAAGAGAGAGAAAAACAAGATGATGAGAAGAAATCATCACAAGGAAATCCAACACTCAACCTACCATCACCATCACAAAAGTCATGCCATGATGAACCATCATGAAGTCAAGAAGTCAAGGGTGGAAGAATTATCATGACACAAGAATATGCAAGGACCCCCTTCCAAATTGCTTATTTGCACACATGCAAATAAGCTCTCCTCCACCAATCTTCGGCCAATGACAGATACAAATGAAAATGGCCGAAACGGAAAGCAAACTGGCAACTCCAGAAAACTGGTCCCGTAATAAATTACAGGAAAACTCCGATACTGTGCATACACACCCGCATTTGTATTCCGACCGAAATACAAATGCAATGAGACAAAATCTACACTGTACTTTACTAGGATCCGGCTTAAACCAAAGCCGGCCAGTAATATCCGTTCGATCCTAATCCGTGCAATACCGCACGTATCTGATCGAACCTTGCCATATATCCATACGGCCTCTAGTACAAACCGTCCGATCCTGATCCGTGCAATACCGCACGTATCTGATCGGACCTTGCCATATCTCCATACGGCGTCTACAGCTTTTCGCCTGAAAGCTGAGTAACTGAATGTGGGGGACTCTAAAGACTCGTCAACACCTTGGTTGTGGATTTAACCACTAGCACGTCAGAGGTATAAGCCAATACGTAACGGGCTACCAGGTACTGACTAAAAGGGACGTCAGTGAGCGAACTCAGCCTGACAACCCTACTGAGCCTGTCAGTGACAATATCCGTACAATCCGGTCCGTTCGTCTATGAGCATCGCATGGCGGGCCTAGGGGGTTGGTAAAAGTCAGACCCCCAAAAGCGGTACAAGTCGTGTCGGAGTGTAGCCCAGAACACCCTGAGATACTACTGGAATACCTACCAGTAAATCTCCTTGCCTCGGCCGAGGGCTTTGTGTAATGGCTCTCCTAGACACAGCGCGACCTCACCCCCAATACCGGGAGAGACGAACCCCTGAAGATGCGCTCACTGCCTCCATGTGGCTCGGGACTGTACCCAACTAAAACCTGTTTGCACGACTCCTTTGAGCCGTGGTAGGGTAGTAATCAAAGTACAGTGGGAACTCACACAAGACAAATGACGATCCCTAGGTTGATGAACTAACCTGTACACATGTCACCAGGGAACTGCCATCTGACGTCTGGTATATGACCAACTAGCATGTTCCCGGCGAGTCCTGTCCGGTGTACTCATAACCCAATGAGCACCTGTATACATCTTAGGTGATCCAACTGACACCAGTGGCTTGTGAGACCGGCCACCGCCCCTCGTCGGGGTCTCGACTGTATACACTAGTCTACTCTGGAGAATCGATGCCCTGTCTCGAAACTCTCACGACTAGGGACCATTTAAGGATGTGCTTATAGACCCCCAGCTCCCACTTATATGATCGCCCTCATACTGCTGGTGGTCAAGCAAGAATCCTAGGGGCTCTATCAACGTGTAATAGCGACCTGTCAGATCACCTAAAACAGTACACGATGATAAAGGTAAACCAGATAGCATACTATCATCTCGAGTAAGATTGTCCTATCGGGATTGGTCCTCCCTCAATCATTACAATCACGTGCCTGTGATCCAATAATTGACTTTGAGGGCACTATCTCCAACAGATGTAGGCATCTTCGGATTCCGGCCCGTGAAATTTGGGTAACAAATTGATGAAATGGGGTTTAATTTCAAAGTTATCCCCATTAGCCGTTGGAAGTGAAAGACAAGTGGGAAGTGCGGTGCGGATAGGATAGAAAAGATCCTGGAGCGCGATTCGTTGGGGCGCTTCGACAGGAGGGTGTGGTGGGTTATTCGCACCTAGTGGAGGTGGAATCAGTTCCGTAGGTAAGGGGTTGTTAGGATTGAATCCCGACATCTCCTTAGAAGACGATGAATTTGAAAATGAAGGTAAAGAAGTGGATGTAATTTCGACTTCGGAGTCGAAAGCGTCGTCAGTCGGCACTAACGGGACACGGACTATACGGGCGCTAGTGTCCCTAGTCCAACTGGACATACACTAAAGAGGTGTAGTATAGTCAAAAAGTAAAAACAGAAGGTGGGGGTAAGAAAACGTCAATGGAAGAAAGTGGGGTGCGCTGGATTTCTAGCGACAAATTGGCAAGCTTTTTTGTAAAAAATTTCTGTTTTGTGTTTTTTTTATAAGGAATTTTTTTTTGCAAAAGATTTTTATAAGAAGCTTAGACACACGTTCAAGCAATCACAATATGCACAATCAATCCTAGATCTAGGATCTTCTAGGTCAACTAGACTGCTCCTAACTGTTCCAAATGGCAAGTTGTGAGATCCTCAAATCGCCTCTTCACCGCCAATTGTGGCCAGGTAAGCACAAGAAAGGAGGGATCCGCTCACGAATCACCGTGAGACGGGCCTTTTAAAATTAACTTTCCCACTTGTCTAGCCTAGGCACCACAAAGTCTGGTTTAGATAAACGACCGATGCCTACAACTATTCCTTTGTCCTAATGAGCACGACAGTCCTTATAGGCTGAGTTTAATCTTTTTTAATTAACTCGATGGTTGATGCGAATGCTTTTTGTGATTTTTTGGGTCTTAGGAAGGGTAATGAAATCCCCACCCAATCTGGATTGGTGTTATAGCCCCTTAAAAGTCAGTTTTAAAAATGCAAAACAGTAAACACACAAAACACTTGCCAATTTTTTTTTCTTTTATTGCGGCGCAAAGAATCCTGCACAAGATCAAGTTATTGGAGAAGGGGGAGAAGTTGTTGCGCAAAGAACCCTGCAGAAAATTTTTTTAGAGGACTACAGAGGGCAGAAGAGTGGAAAAGAGTACTTACAGAAAAGATTTGGATAGCTGACGTCACCAGACTGCGGCGGATCCGCGGTCAAAAGCGCAGTTTCGCGGCGGTTCCGCGGTTGAACAATTGATTCAGGCCACCAAACATTTCTGTTTCTCTGTTGTGGTTCTTCTCTATTTGTTCAGATCTGCTGTTTGCTGTTTTGCTCTATGGATTTTTCCAGATCTGAATCTGTTCGTCTCTCCAATCCTGCACAATTCACACGAAAACCCTTCAAAAAATAACAAGATGATAAATTTTTTATATTTTATAATTTTCAGTTTTTTATGATTTTTCAATTTTTTAATTAACCCGAAATTACAAAAAGAAAATAACTACGCCATCCCCGGCAACGACGCCATTTGATTGCTAGAGATTTTAGTGCTTATGCTATTTGTGATCAAAGAATTAACCGCAATCAAGAACGGTGTCGCTTGGTAGCTAGCCGGTTGAATACGGGTTGGTCCACAGGGATTACGTGTATTTTCTAGTTGTTCTAATGAGTCAATTCCTATTGTGGTAGGTTTGATTTTCAATGAAAACTGAAGTTGAATTTGATTAGGATTAAAACCTTGCTAGGGTTAGGATTAGGTTGGTTTGGAAAGTCAATTATTCTCACTGCTTTCTTTGCCCTAATTAAGAACTTTTAGGTGTTAAGGTAATAATTAACAAAGAGGATTAGCACGATCGGGAAGAAACTAAGTTTCTTCCCTTTTGTCCTTGTCTGTCCTTTCTTAACTCTTACCCTAACTCCATGGAAATCATACACAACCAGTCTTTAACTATGCTATCACCGCTACCTCTTGGGATAGGGTGCCGTAGTGAGCGGTGTGTGTATGTATGCATAGAGTCCTACTTTAAAATGTATAACGGGCAAGAAAGGGGTGAGAGATTTTCATCTCTCAAACCTTCCCCAAACCTAACCCTAACAAGTGAGGAACTACTCACTCATTAGGGAATTGATAAACGAGTTCATTTTTTTATGGTTTTAATTTAACAACTACGGCAGATAAAAAAATTGCGGAAAATAACTACGGCAGAGAAATAAAATTGCTAGAGAAATAACTAGGGCAGAAAAGAAACTTACTTTTTTATTTGATGCACTCTTCGATAATTATAGGGAATAAAAATTCTAAACTAGATAAATAAAAAGAGGCATGCTCCAAAAAGAGCTGTAGGGTTCCGATTTATAGATAATAGAAAACCTAGGGTTTACATCTGATCCATATTTGAATCTTTTCGTCTCTTCGATCCTGCACAATTCACACGAAAACCCTTCAAAAAATAACAAGATGATAAATTTTTTATATTTTATATTTTTCAGTTTTTATGATTTTTCAATTTTTTAATTAACCCGAAATTACAAAAAGAAAATAACTATGCCATCCCCGGCAACGGCGCCATTTGATTGGTATAAGATTTTGCGTGCTTATGCTATTTGTGATCAAAGAATTAACCGCAATCAAGAACGGTGTCGCTTGGTAGCTAGCCGGTTGAATACGGGTCGGTCCACAGGGATTACGTGTATTTTCTAGTTGTTCTAACGAGTTAATTCCTATTGTGGTAGGTTTGATTGTCAATAAAAACTGAAGTTGAATTTGATTAGGATTAAAACCTTGCTAGGGTTAGGATTAGGTTGGTTTGGAAATTCAATGATTCTCACTGCTTTCTTTGCCCTAATTAAGAACTTTTAGGTGTTAAGGTAATAATTAACAAAGGGGATTAGCACGATCGGGAAGAAACTAGGTTTCTTCCCTTTTGTTCTTGTCCGTCCTTTCTTAACTCTTACCCTAACCTCCATGAAAATCATACACAACCGGTTTTTAACTATGGTATCACCGCTACCTCTTAGGATAGGGTGCCGTAGTGAGCGGTGTGTGTATGTATGCATAGAGTCCTACTTTAAAATGTATAACGGGCAAGAAAGGGGTGAGAGATTTTCATCTCTCAAACCTTCCCCAAACCTAACCCTAACAAGTGAGGAACTACTCACTCATTAGGGAATTAATAAACGAGTTCAATTTTTTTATGGTTTTAATTTAACAACTACGGCAGATAAAAAAAATTGCGGAAAATAACTACGGCAGAGAAATAAAATTGCTAGAGAAATAATTAGGGCAGAAAAGAAACTTACTTTTTTATTTGATGCACTCTTCGATAATTACAGGGAATAAAAATTCTAAACTAGATAAATAAAAAGAGGCATGCTCCAAAAAGAGCTGTAGGGTTCCTATTTATAGATAATAGAAAACCCAGGGTTTACATCTGATCCATATCTAGAATTACAAAAATACCCTAAGAAAACCGGGTCAATGCACCAACTCGCACCGACACGCAACGACGCACCGACATGTGTCCTATATGGCCGCGGATCCGCGGCCAGAAGGCATGTTTGGCCGCGGTTCCGCGGCCATATTGTGGGTTCTTGGGCTCTGTTTCTCAGGCATATTTCATGTTGCATTTTACTTCTGGTTTCTTCACTTGTTTTCTCAGAATGTCTTCTAGTTTCTTCCAGATTTCCACAGTGCAGAATGTTGTGGACTTTTCCCTTCGCTTCGTGTTGAAGTCTTGAATCTTGTGCTGCCTTTGTACTTCGTGAAATTGAATTGTTCATTGATCTTCATTTGTTCCTTAACTGTAGGCGGCATCATAAAGATTCTTCTATTTGTTTGTCGTAGTCTCACTTTTGTAGCGTTTTTTCATCATTTTCATTGTATTGTTCCGAGAACATGTAACCTGCAACTATTTAACAGACATGGATCAAAAGCACCTATTTATTTTTAAAATGATTAAGAATGGGGAATATAATAATGCAATATGAACATATTTCTATGAAATACTTGTCTATAACTGGAGAAGTCACAAGTAAACATAATATAGTTCGAGCACTAACCCCTTTGTCCTAATGGACACTGGACAACATACAATACTTTTTATAAGTCTCCTGAGTTGAATAACTCAAACGTTGTACGTCATAAGTTGAAAACTGTAGGAATGCTTGGCATGACAACAAGGTTTCGGGAGGCATCGTCCATGCCATTTTCAAAAATTTGCCGTACAAAACAATCCTATCCCTAGAATCTTAACTAAAGATTTAGACAATACAATGTGTAAGATACTTTTCATCTAAGTGAGTAGGGATTACAACCTTTGTAGTCCTGTCCTTCACTTCTTTAGCTCCTTGTAGTAGTCCCTTCGCTCCAAGTAGTGACCTTGCAGACTCTTGAACGGCTCCACAAGAAGAAAGTAACGAGCTTGCACGAAATCTTCGAGGCCGAAGATGATCTACGTCGAGGAGTCACTAACCCAAGCTATCTCTTCACTAATGTGGGATTAGTGAAACTAACACCCTATACTAAATTGCTAATCTAGTAGAGGATGATGAAGTAGGATTTTTGCTCACTTTAGAATTAATTTTCTCATTAATTTTAAGCTCCTCTCAAAAACCTAGAGAGCTCTCTCTTGAGCTTGAGGAAGAAGAAGCAAATAATGGATGAGAGAGTGAATGGCAACCATGGGTGAGAAAATATCTAATATCACTCATGTAGAGACTTAATTATAGATTTAGATAATGGTTGGGTTAATAAATATCTAGTATAAGACAAAACTAGTGGACTAGTCAATGGATCTCCAAGCTTCTACAAGCTTCATGCAATGTGACCACTACCCAACTAATAATTGATTTACACTACATAAATAAACCCTTCATTATCATTAGTATGGTGTAAGTCTCATACACCGATGTTGCATGTGGCATCAACCATGACACATAAATAAAACACAATTAATATATATCACATATATATTAAGTGTGCACATGTGAGAAAAAGAAATGCTTAAGTGAGCTAATATTAGTTAATGTAAATTAATATATCAAATATATAATTATACATTAAATCATTAAATCAACACTTGATTTAATAATCTGGCTGTATCACATACAACCGACTAATATAAGTTGTATCAACCTATCGAATCAACACTTGATTCGATAACCCAGCTATATCACATATAACCGACTGATATGAATAAATCGCGAGAATAGAATACGGTATCACATACTCGTATTATTCTTGGTCCCACACATATCACATGTGTGCTCCTACCTCGTTTTGCTTGAGCCAGTAAACCTCTGTGTAGGACTCTAAAGACTCGTCAATACGCCGGCAGTAGGTGATGATCATATCAAGCACCCAAAAGCCGTCAGCGATACTAGCTGGATGTAACGGCTACCCGGGTATTGAGAGATCAAAAGATCAACAAGCAAGCCCGCTCTAGCTCCTGTAAAGCCTGTCAGTAACACTACCGTACAGTCCGGTCCGTCCGTCTGATATGTCGCATATCTAGTCTAGGGGTGGTAAACGTCAGACCCCAATAACCGATAAGTCATGCCGATGTGAGGCTCATAACGGATCGAGAAACTACTGATAACACTTACCAGTAAATCTCTGTAGCAGCCCTGGCCAGGGACTTCCAGTTATGGACAATCGAGCACAGCGCAACATCAACCTCCAATACCGAGAGAGACGAATCCCCTCCTATCGCTCATTGCCTTCATGTGATTCGGGACTGTACCCAAAAGCCACCGTTTTGCACGTTCTCTTGAATGTGGTAAGGTGAAAATCAAAGCACAGTGGGAATCACACAAGACTCTATGACAATCTCGGGTCTACAGACTAACCTGTACCAGTGTCACCAGAGAACTGCTATCCGACGATAGGTATAATACCAAGTAGGAGTTCTCGGCGAGTCCGTTCAGTTTACCCAGTCTCCAATGAGCACCCGCATACCATCTTTGATGTTAAACACCAATGGATGTGGGATCATCCATCGCCCATCATATGGGTCAAGATGCGTATACGCTAGTCTACTCTGAAGTATCGATGCCCTGTCTCGATACACCCTCGACTAGGAATAATTATAGGATGTACTTGTGGACTACCCTTGGCCCCACTAGTATGATCTCCATCATAGTCCTGGTAGTCAAGTACACATTCTAATGGCTTTATCAACATGTGAGAGCAAGACAGTATCACAATACAAGTCAACATGTTAAGATAAAGAGCAACCAGATAGCATATTATCATGTCGAGCAAGAAAGTCCTCTCTCTATATATCCATGCATCCACTATAATATACATCTCATGTACAATAATGGCCTCTAGGGCATATACAAAACTAACAAAAACTGTACTATGGTTAAGAAAAATTACACTGCTGTTTAATGCTCCTTACCCAATCATCAACTGATATAGGTAAATGTCATGGACATAATTTCAAAACGTTATATCCCACTCTATAAAATAAACGTACAGATATATCAGTTTGAAATTGGTGCATAACAACGGATATTCAAAACCAAATATTTGCCGTCAGGCAAAACCCCATGTGATTTCTTCAAATATCACCAATTACAACAAATTCCGATATAATGAGGATATAATCACCTAATTCCCAATAACTTACTCCCACTCATCATCTATAAAACCATACAGATGTGAGAATCAAATCTGGTAAATACATACCCTGGAGGAAGGATCTAATTGGGAAATCATTTTCAATTAACAACGCATAGTGAAACTGAAACATGAAAATGTTTCGATGGGGTAGCCGGGTATTCCTAGTAATGCCTCTTCCATTATACTTGTTCGATATATGTATGCCCTAGAGGCCATTATATGATAGTGGATGTATTTATACATGTATATATATATATTCAGTGTACATTCTTGCTCGACATGATAGTATGCTATCTGGTTCTTCTTTATCTGACATGTTGACTTGATCATGCTTTTATTCATTTACACATATTGATAAAGCCCTGAGGATATTTGCTTGACTACTCTGATTATGATGGAGATCATACTAGTGGGACGTCTGTAGTTTATAAGCATATCCTGAAATGTCCCTAGTCGTAGGTGTATCGAGATGGGGCATCGATATACCAGAGTAGACAAGCGTATATGATACTAGACCCATATGATGGGTGATGGATGTTCCCACATCCATTGATGTTAGACATCAAGATCGTATACGGGTGCTCAGTAGTGACTGGGTACACTGGACGGACTCGCCGAGAACTCTTATATGGTATTATATCTATCGTTGATAGCAGTTCTCAGGTGACACTGGTACAGGTTAGTCTGTAGACCCGAGATCGTCATAGAGTCTTGTGTGTTCTCCTACTGTACTTTGATTACCACCCTACCACGGCTCTACTGAGTCGTGCAAACAGGAGGCTTTTGGGTATAGTCCCGAGACACATGAAGACGATGAGCGATAGGAGGGATTTCGTCTCTCCCGGTATTCGGAGTTGATGCTATGCTGTGCTCGATCGGCTATATCAGTAAGTCCCTGGCCAGGGCTGTTGAGATTTACTGATAAGTGTTATCAGTAGTTTCTCGATCTGTTATAAACCATTCTTCGGCACAACTTATTGAGTTATTGGGGTTGACGTTACCATCCCTAAACTCGATATGCAGCATATCTGATGAAGAGACCAGACTGTACGGTAGTGTTGCCGGTTGGCTCGACGGGAGTTGTGACAAGTTCGCTTGTTTTCTTCTGATTGCTTAATACTCGGGTGGCCGTTACGTTTAGCTGACCTCTTGCGGCTTGGGGGTGCTTGATATGACCATCACCCACTGCCGGCGTATTGACGAGTCTTAGAGTCCCACAATAGAGTTACCTTGCCCAGGCGAAACGATGTGGTGCGCATATGAGATATGCACGGGACCCGATTAAATGCATGTATGTGATACCGTATATTAATCGGACGGTTTGCTATTGGTCATGTCGTATGTGATATGACCGGTTTGCTAAATCAAGTGTTGATTTATCATTGACCATTAGCTTTTTCACTTTAAACCCTTCTTGTCTTTTATTGTATGTATGCATGTATGCATTTATTCTCATTGATGCACATATGGATGTGCATGCACACATACATGCATACACTCTTGTATCATGGTTGTTGATACAATGGATGGTGGCAATATAAGACTCACATACTTATAAATATGTTGATATTTCTTTTTGGATAAAAGAAAATGGAAATGGAAATTCTATCATACTTGATTATTTTATTCACCCATTAACCTTTGCATTAACCTTGAGTTAATTTCCATGGCCATTAAGCATCCAAATGAAATATCTAGATATTTATTAACTAGGGTTAAAGGTGAGAAGAAGAATATATATATATATATTTTCTTTTCTCATTTTTATCTAAAAAAGCTTATCATTATCTTTGAGCTCTTCATCTTGCCATCTTCTTCCTCCTCACTCTCTTGCTCTCTAGCTTTTAGTAGTGAACAAAAGAGTGATCAAGTTAGGGTTTTGAAGTGATAAAACAAACCACATCACCATTCTACACTACTCTTGCTCATTAGTTTAGAGTGTTGGCTTCAACTTCTTCTCTTGATCTAGTGAAGCATCTAGCTTGGGCAAAGAGGATTCCGGGTGGATCGTCGTGGACCTAGAGGATCTCAAGCGAGCTTCTTTCAACTTTCAAGTGGTCAAGGAGTCTAGCGTAGGGAGCTACAAAGGTTGTATTCTCAAACCCCAGCTTTTTACTACTTGTGTTGGTGTTAAAAGTCTTGTTACCCTAGCTTTTCTAGTATGATCCTTAGGATGTTTTCTTTGGCACCCTATAATTTTTAATATGGCATGTGTGATACTACCAAACCCTTGTAGTGGTGCTGGAGAAAACCCTTCATGGTATCAGAGCCTAACTAGAAGCATAGAAGATGTTACGACAATACGAAAACGAAAACCCCTGCAAAATACGATTTTGGAAACCCCCATGAAAATGCTCTCTGTAAATTTTTTAAAAAGTGTTCAAAAAATTATTTTAGTAACTGCAGAGTGGTATTTAAGATTACATAAGAACACAGAGGAAAAACGAGGGGGTGCTCGGTTCCTGACCGGCGACTAGGCCAGGAATTCCGGCGACGCCGACCCAGCTTGCTCCCCTCCTCCTCGTTTTTCACTAGTGCTCTGTACATCATAATTTGGGGTTTCTGGTATTGTTTTGAAGTCCAAATTTGCATGTGATGTTAGTTTGGAAATGGGCTCTTTGCGGAGTATTTCGTATTCGTATTTTATAGCATTATATTTGGTAACTTTGGCGACGTTAAACAGGTTGAACGAATTATCAAACACTGGTATTTTCTAGGTTGAACGTACTCGATATATAATGCAGGTATTCCTATGGACCCTATAGAAGAATGTAACCCTAATTCGAGATGTGACCATCAAACTGCGACTAAACCTTAGGGTTTGCCATAGTTAGTGGCGCCACAAATGAGGCTTGGGTCTGCCCTTCTACGGTTGGTCCATTAAATACTATGGCATAGATTTTGGGTATTGTTTAACGGTGCTCAAGTGTTGAGCTTGCTGGGGAATATGGGTGTTCTTTAATTCGATCGAAGGGTTTAACATCTGCGACCGTAAGCGTAGTATGCGTATCGCCGGTTTCGTTGTTATATGTCAATGGCAATTGGGGTACGCATACTTGCTTACGTTGATGACATGTGATGTTATGTGTTGCTGTGTTATGATATATAGGATTGTCATGATCGAATAGCCCGGGGGGGGAGGGGTTATGTGAGATGGGAGTTTTACTTTTCATTCATGTAAAATTCATTTGTAATGTAATATTCTTTTATTTGGGGCACTTCCGGGTTGAGGATGATGTCACCATTGTTGTATATTATTTACTTTTTCGCATTAGGATAGACCCAAGGTGGAGAGCACAAGTGACCGGGTTCTAGAGTCCAGTGGGAGACCATCTCGAGGAGTCGAGACTGGGTCTCCTAACTCTAGAATTGGTAGGGTCGCTTGCCGCTCTTGTAGGGGTCTAGGGGTGTGGGATTGGCTATTCATTACGACTGTGGAATCCATATTTTCTATCGTTGGCTAAATACTAAATACAGACGTCCTAGTATATCCTATATTATTAGATCTTTGTTTCTGCTGCCTATATTCTGTGATGTGATCGCTTAATATATCTGAGATGAATGCTATATTATATATGAGATATATAATAGACGTTGCTTATGTTTTACACCCGCGCTAGTCCCGTCCCGGTATGCCGTTAGTTAAGTAACCTAACGGTGCATAACGGAACATTGTGGCGAATGCGGATGGCATAAGCGTACGTTGTATTTTCGTTTCTTTTTTGTGATTGGCTTAAGGACTTAAATGATGGGACTACATTAATATGATTAATGTAAAGAAAATAAACCTAAAAAGATGTTGTAGAATTAGATTAGAAAACCACTCGGCTTTTACGAAAAAGCTACATTTCAAAACCGCGGAGCTTAAGCCACTCCTTTTGAAAACCATTTGATTCTACAACGATATCAAGTTCAAAGCGTTAAAGGTTTTCTTAAAAACCATCCGCAACCTTCTGTCATTTTAGGAAGTAGAGTACTTAGTATTCGTGCTACGTTTGTTGACTATAGTTAAGGCGTAGTGTACAGTAGCTAAGTGATGTCTTCCTACAATGCATATGATGCAGATTAATTGGGACATTCATGCGACTTTGTTGACCATAGTTAAAGGTCACATGGGTGGGTCAAATTAATCAAGAAATGACGGGTAGAACTTGACTAGTGCTTATGATTTATTGACCATAGTTAAGGTCATGGGTACTAGGGGTAAAAACCACATCGGGAATTTCAATAGTTGAAATTTGAAATGAGATTGAATACCTTCCATATGATGGTTGGATCCCGATCCCACTGTGGGCAATAGTTGCTCCCAAGAGAGTTTTGCAGTTTACAATTAGCTAACCTATTAGGTGTCTAAAAAGGTGTTAATGAGGCTACGCCTCTGGGAAGACGAGGTTTATATTAATTAGGTCCGTGCGAAAGCACGGGGAACCTCTCTCAAGTACCGACACTCGCCTGGCTGAACGGTTAGCGAAGTTGTAGACTGTAATTAATCCGGGCTAGTTTTCTTTTTAAGGTTTGAAAGAAAAACTTGATTAAAGCAGTGGGAGACATCGATTAGATAAGATAATAACCAATCTTGTAAGTCAACGTTACACACCCGACAAGATGCGGGGAGACGGAATAGGAAAAAATATCATTTTGTTTAAGATAACATCGATTAACTTTACGGATCTTTTCTAAACCCTAACTAACAAACTATCTAGAAGTGCTAAACTACTATGATAGATGATTATACCTCAAGATACTAGTCCTTCTTGTTCTTGTTGTTCACCTCCTCGTCGGCCTCCTCGATGTAATAGAAGATCCACCCGAGAGTTCCTCCTTCAAGCTTTAACCTCTAACTTGAGGTAACTAAGTGGTTAGGATTGCTAATCCATGTGACCTAGAAAATATAGAAGTGGATTAAGGATCTATTAGTCTTTCTAACCCTTGGGATCTCAACACATGAGAGGATTAGGGTTAGGTTGAAGAAGAGGAGAGCTTGAGGAGAGAGAGTGCGTTTGTTAATTATGAATTGAACCCTTCTCACTTTGAATAATATGAAGCATAAAAAATATCTTGCACAAATATCTTGCACAAATATCATCCATGCTTCATTTAATTCTTGAAATGAATCATCTCATGAGTCATGGTGCAATTAATGGTAATAACACATAAGCTCTCCACCTCATTAAGTTTAATTCACAAATGAATTAAAACTAAATGAGCCACCTTCTTTCTAGAAGCTTCTCGACTAATTACGAGAATGCACCTCCCATCCGTATTTACGAAAAACACGGATAAACTGACACTGCATAAATCCAATAATGCAATACTAGAATCTGGCTTAAACTAAAACCCGCTAGTATAATCTGTCCGAACATCTTACGTGCACAAGTACACGTATATGTCCGAACCTTGCCGTAAAACCATACGACCTCTATATCGTTTCGCCTGAAGCAGGGAAACTCTCTGTGTGGGACTCTAAAGACTCGACACTACGCTGGCAGTGAGTTTAACCACATGCCCAAGCGGTACTAGCTGTACGTAACGGTCCCCAGGTAGATGTCGATAAGAAGGTCGATGAGGAAACCCATCCGAACTCCTACGGAGCCTGATGTGACAATCGCCGTACAGTCCGGTCTGTTTGTCTAAGACTATCGCATATCGGGCCTAGGGGGGAGGCAAGCGTCAGTCCCCTAAAAGCGGTATAAGTCGTGTTGGAGTGAAGCCCATTACACCTTAAGAAGCTACTGGAAAACCTACCAGTAAATCTCGCTTGCCCTGGCCAGGGACCTTGCATAATGGCTTTCCAAACACAGCGCGATATCAACTCCCAATACCGGGAGAGACGAATCCTATCTAACCGCCACTGCCTCCAAGTGCTTTGGGACTGCACCCAACTGCTACCTGTTTGCGCGACTCCTTTGAGCCGTGGTAGGGTAGCAATCTAAGAATAGTGGGAACACACTCGAGGTGGATTTTTGCCCCATGCTCTTATGACCTTGACTAAGGGCCAACAAATCATAAGTCACATGTCATGTTCTACCCATCATTATCCAGGTTGATTTGAACCCACCCATATATACTCTTGACTAAGGGCCAACAAAGTAATACGACTGTCCCAAACCAACGCATCTATCTATGCTACATGTGAACACCCTAGCAGCTACCAATCACTATGTTTTGACTAAGGGCCAAACAAACATAGCTTGAATACTACTGACCATTCATATGAAATGACGGAGGGCTACGAATGGTTTTGGCGAAACCGTGAATGTAGTGAACTTGATATAACCGAAGGAACCTGATAGCTTTTTAAAAGGAGTGGTTTAAGCTCCGCAATTAAAAAATCTGCTGTTTTTTTTAAAATAACCGAGTTGTTTCTTTCCAATTGTTCCAACGATTCAACTTTGGTTTATTGTCTTTGCATTAAAATAATGCGTCCCATCAATTAACGTATCATTGCAGAAAACAACGAAAATACAACGTCCTCTTATGCCATCCGCATTCGCCACTGGGCCCCGTCATTCACCCGTTAGGTTACTTAACTAACGACAGAGCGGGGGCTGGGCTAGCGCGGATGCAAAACATAAGTAACGCCTACTAGATATCATATATAGATATTGTATATTCGTCAGACGCAATAATAGGCATTCCAGATCACAGATGAACATATTGGATATACAAGCAATCTGCATTTCTTTTGAGCCTGCAATGAAAGACGGATTACACAGTCGTGATGAATAGCCAAACCCTCACCCTAGACCCCTACGGGTACGGCAAACTACCCGCCAAGTACCCGAAGTGAAGCGGTCTCCCTCAACGACTTGAGTAGGCCACTAAGCACTTCAAAGTACCTGGTAGTTTGTGCACCCTACCTTGGGTCTATCTTAGGAGCAGAAAACAGTAAATGAAATAATACAACGGTGGCTACAACCTCAACCCGGATGTGCCCCGCAAAAGAATATTACAACAAATTATAATTTATATTTGAATGAAAGAAACACTCGTCTCACATCCCCGGCTGTCCATTCACGACAATCCAACAAGTTCATAGTCACAAACCAGTAAAAACCATTACAGAAATGTGCAACCCCCTGCTAACTGACAGACTAGCACTTAAGGGAGGTTTACGAACACATTAAACACAACATAGATATAATCTAGTTAGACAAAATTCTTAGAATTTCGATCAAGCAACACATATGAATTTACTCCAAACAATTCTCTGTGCACATAAAACCTGAGCAGAAACAAAACATCCCAGAAAACACAATATCAACACAGAAGAATAACTGAGCAAATTTGGGTTGACTCGGTGTCAACTCGGCCGCGGATCCGCGGCGGATCGCTTGTATCGGCTGCGGTTCCACAGTGGTTTGGTCGAGTCACGATCCCAAATTTCTTCACAATTCTTAAAAAACCTTACTTGTATTTTTGAGGGTACCTAAAAAATTTTTAGACCCCAATTTAAAATCGGCAGAAACTTGGTGAAAACGTCGGTTTTTCGGGATTAAATCGCGATCGAATTTCTAAAGACTTTGCTAACATGTTAGTTATGGTTTAGCTAGGCTCTGATACCACTGTAAGTCAACGTTACACACCCCACAAGATGCGGGGAGGCGGAATAGGTAAAATAATCATTTTGTTTAAGGTAACATCGACTAACTTTACGGATCTTTGCTAAACCCTAACTAACAACTATCTTGAAGTGCTAAACTACTATGATAGATGATTATACCTCAAGATACTAGTCCTTCTTATTCTTGTTGTTCACCTCCTCGTCGGCCTCCTCGATGTAATAGAAGATCCACCCGAGAGTTCCTCCTTCAAGCTTTAACCTCTAACTTGAGGTAACTAAGTGGCTAGGATTGCTAATCCAAGTGACCTAGAAGTTATAGAAGTGGATTAAGGATCTATTAGTCTTTCTAACCCTTGGGATCTCAACACATGAGAGGATTGGGGTTAGGTTGAAGAAGAGGAGAGCTTGAGGAGAGAGAGTGCGTTTGTTAATTATGAATTGAACCCTTCTCACTTTGAATAATATGAAGCATAAAAAATATCTTGCACAAATATCTTGCACAAATATCATCCATGCTTCATTTAATTCTTGAGATGAATCATCTCATGAGTCATGGTGCAATTAATGATATAGCACATAAGCTCTCGACCTCATTAAGTTTAATTCACAAATAAATTAAAACTAAATGAGCCACCTTCCTTCTAGAAGCTTCTCGACTAATTACGAGAATGCCCCTCCCATCCGTATTTACGAAAAACACGGATAAACTGAGACTGCATAAATCCAATAATCCAATACTAGAATCTGGCTTAAACTAAAGCCCGTTAGTATAATCTGTCCGAACATCTTATGTGCACAAGTACACGTATATGTCCGAACCTTTTCGTAAAACCATACACCTCTATATCGTTTCGCCTGAAGTAGGGAAACTCTCTGTGTGGGACTCTAAAAACTCAACACTACGCTGGCAGTGGGTTTAACCATAGGCCGCAAGCGGTACTAGCTGTACGTAACGGTCCCCAGGTAGATGTCGATAAGAAGGTCGACGAGGAAACCCATCCGAACTCCTACTGAGCCTGATGTGACAATCTCCATACAGTCCGGTCTGTTCATCTACGACTATCGCATATCGGGCCTAGGGGGCGGCAAGCGCCAGTCCCCTAAAAGCGGTATAAGTCGTGTTGGAGTGAAGCCCATTACACCTTGAGAAGCTACTGGAAAACCTACCAGTAAATCTCGCTTGCCCTGGCCAGGGACCTTGCGTAATGGCTTTCCAAACACAGCGCGATATCAACTCCCAATACCGGGAGAGGCGAATCCTATCTAACCACCACTGCCTCCAAGTGCTTCGGGACTGCACCCAACTGCTACCTGTTTGCACGACTTCTTTGAGCTGTGGTAGGGTAGCAATCTAAGAACAGTGGGAACACACTCGAGGTGAAGCAGCAGTGTCAAGTCTACGGACTATGCTGTACTCATGTCACCTGGGAACTGTTAACTGACGACGGGTATAATACCAACCAACAGTTCCCTGCGACTCCTGTCCGGTGTACCCGTAACCCAACGAACACCTGCATACTATCTCCAGTACAACATACTAATGGCTGTGGGACAGACCATTTCCTCTGCTGGGATGAGAAGCGTATACACTAGTCTACTCTGGAGTATCGATGCCCTGTCTTGATAATCCTACGACTAAGGACCTGAAAAAGGATGTGCTTGTAGACTACCCAGCCCCACTAGTGTGACTACCATCACAATCCTGATAATCGAGCAAAGATCCTAAGGGCTCTACTAATATGTATAAGCGATATGTTAAAAAGAAACACATGCACTTATTAAAGTAGAAACAAACCAAGTAGCATACTACCATTTTTACCAAGACTGTCAATACAACTGTGAATATCCCAAGCTTCCATTAAGTAATATACAAACTAGTATGATACAATAATGACCTCTAGGGCATAAACACTAACAATCTCCCACTTGCACTAGGGCCATGTACTGGCATATCGCAGACCTATCATTTCGAATAGCCTCTCGAACTGCGTCTGAGGAATGGCCTTAGTGAATGGATCAACAGTGTTATTCTCCGTATCTACTCTCTTTACCTCGATCTCCCGGCGATCTACGATCTCCCTAATCAGGTGATACCGCCTTAAGATGTGTCTGGACTTCTGATGGGACCTGGGTTCCTTCGCTAAAGCTATAGCGCCGTTGTTGTCGCAATACAGAGGTATTGGATCAACACTGGTAGGAACCACCTGAAGTTCTGTTAGGAACTTCTTCATCCAGACAGCTTCTTTTGCGGCATCGCAAGCAGCTATGTACTCCGCTTCCATCGTCGAGTCAGCAATGGTTTCCTGCTTGGAACTCTTCCAACAGACCGCCCCTCCATTGAGGGTAAAGACATAACCCGACATGGACATGGAGTCATCCTTGTCACTCTGGAAGTTGGAGTCAGCAAATGCCTCGATCTGGAGGTCCTTTTCGCCATACACCAAGAACATCTCCTTAGTCCTTCTTAGGTACTTGAGAATGTTCTTTACTGCTATCCAGTGCTACTCCCCTGGGTTTGCCTGATACCGGCTTACAACGCTCAATGCGTATGTTACATCTGGTCTGGTACATAACATCGCATACATTATAGAGCCTACCGCAGAAGCGTAGGGTATAATCGACATGCGAGCCCTTTCCAAATCAGTCTTGGGAGACATCTCTTTGGAGAGGGTGATTCCGTGACAAGGCGGTAGGTTATCGTGCTTAGAATCTTCCATACTGAATCTTTTCAATATGGTGTCTATGTACCTGGACTGCAAAAGTCCCAACATCCTTTTTGATCTATCACGATAGATCTGGATCCCCAGAATGTAGGTGGCATCACCCAGGTCCTTCATGGAGAACTTCTGTGACAAGAATCCTTTGACTGACTGTAGTATAGGAATATCATTTCCTATTAGGAGAATGTCATCCACGTACAAGACGAGGAATACTACAGCTCTCCCTACAATCTTACTGTATATGCATGGTTCATCTGGATTCTTGATAAAGTCGAATTCTCTAACAGTATCATCAAAACAGATGTTCCAACTCCGTGATTCCTGCTTTAGTCCATAAATGGAATTAAGCAACTTGCATACTTTACCGCTGCTCCCACTCAGAATGAATCCGTCTGGCTGATCCATATAGACGCACTCTTCCAAATTTCCATTTAGAAAAGCCGTCTTTACGTCCATCTGCCAGATCTCATAATCGTGGAAGGCAGCAATGGCAAGAAGGACTCGAATGGATTTGAGCATAGCCACTGGAGAAAATGTTTCGTCATAGTCCAAACCAGGTCTTTGACGAAAACCCTTTGCAACAAGTCTAGCCTTATAGGTTTCAACCTGTCCATCTACACCAATCTTCTTTCTGAAGATCCATTTGCATCCTACGGGTTTTACCCCATCTGGAGCAATGTCCAAAGTCCATACTTTGTTAGTGTACATGGACTCCATTTTGGTCTGCATTGCATCCAGCAATCTTACTGAGTCGCCGCTCTGAATGGCTTGCTGGAAGCTAGCAGGGTCATCATTGTCAATGATGCAATCCTCTCGATCCTCGTCTATGAGAAAACCGTAGTATCTCTCGGGCGGATGAGACTGCCTACTACTTCTGCGGATAGGCGCTGGGATGTCCCTTTCTTCTGAAACTTCTGGTTCTACCTACTTTCAGTAACAACTTGTGGTTCTGGAATTTCTTCCAGTTCTATTGCGCTCCCACTCTTCTGATTTTCTAAAATTTCAGCTTCCATGTAGTGGGCATGACGAGAAACAAAAACCTTTTGTTCCTCTGCGTAATAGAAATAATACCCCTTGGAGTTCTTTGGATATCCCACAAACTTACACTGTACTGAGCGTGCCTCGAGCTTGTCCGCATGCTGCTTTTTAACAAAAGCTGGACATCCCCATGTCCTAAAGTGTTTAAGACAGAGTTTCTTCCCACTCCACATCTGATATGGTGTGGTAGGAACAGTCTTGGTTAGAACCTGGTTCAAAAGATATGCAGCTGATTCTAGTGCATAACCCCAGAAAGATCGCGGTAACTCAACCTTACTCATCATGGAATGAACCATATCCAATAGGGTTCGATTCCGCCTTTCCGATACACCATTGTGTTGTGGTGTGTATGGAGGAGTAAGCTGAGAGAGAATTCCATTCTCTTTTAAGTATCCCAGGAACTCGGCACTTAAGTATTCACCACCTCGATCAGATCTCAGTGTCTTGATACTTTTGCCTGTCTGTTTTTCCAGTTCATTCTTGTATTCTCGGAATTTCTCAAAAGCCTCGGATTTATGCTTCATCAAGAAGATATGTCCATACCTAGAGAAATCATCCGTAAAAGTAATGAAGTAGGAATAACCACCTCTTGCATGTGTAGACATTGGACCGCACACGTCACTGTGTACGAGTCCCAAGAGCTCGCACGCTCTTACTCCATGTCCAGTAAACGGAGTCTTTGTCATCTTTCCCATGAGACAAGATTCACAAGTAGCATAAGATTGATATTCGAACGGATTCAAATATCCTTCTCTATGTAACTTAGTCAACTGTATTTCATTGAGTGACCTAGTCTACAATGCCATAAGAAAGCCTGATTTATTTCCGGAGACTTTCTTTTAAGTGTGTTCTGGATATTGTAAACCTGAGCTTGATTTAATACGTATATACCGTCATCTAATGTACCGGACCCAATCAGAATTTGATTTAGGTGGATGTTTACTACATCGCTTACGAATGTAAAATCATTTCCCTCTCTCGAAAGTGAGGAATTACAAGTCAAACTAGGTACATACAAACAGTTACGTAGAATTAATATCTGCTCACTTGTCAAACCTAGGCGATATTCTCCCACGGATTCAGCGTCCACGCTCATTCTGTTCGCAACTCTAAGAGACAAATCGCCTACCCTAATAACTCTACGGTTTCTCAAAGCATGTAATGAATTACAGATATGAGATCCTGCTCCGGTATCTAGTACCCAGGAAGTAGAGTTAATTGACAAACAGTTCTCAATTACAAACACACCCGAGGCCGAAGCCACAACATGCTTCGAATCCTGGCTACTGGCTTCCAAAGCTCTGCAATCTTTCTGCCAATGCCCCTTTCCATAACAATAGGAACATCCCTCCTTCCCTCCACCAAGTCTTGAAACTTTTGCTCTTCCCTTTCCTTTTACTTCACTGACACCGTATATCGGCTTTGTGGAGGTCTTCTTCTTTTCACCCTTTGCTTTAGCCCTGGATGTAGAAGAAGAAGGTCCCCCATTAAGCAGAGCGGGTGTCTCCCTAGTTTCTTTCAGGGTGTAAGTAGAGGGTAGGGACTGTGGAAATAAGTCAGCATATGACCCATTTCCCAACGTGGTCTCCAGGTCCATGAGCTCATCAATATAGTTAGTCATCGTAAGGATGTCGTCCCCTATAGATGACCCGACAGCCAACCTCGTTTGAAGCAATTCGTTCGAGGTCTCATATCTTGCGATACGAGATTGCTCTCCATATAAATCTTTGTTATGGAGGAAGATGAAAACTAAGTCCATCTTCTCGTGCTGCTTCTGGTATACACCATCAACTGAAGCCAACACGAGGCACTTGGCATTCGCACTGTACTTTTCCCTTGTCTGACGGATATTCATATCTGCGACGGTAGGAACTGGACCTGGGACGGCGGGGGCTTGAGTAGTAATAGGATGGTTGAGCTTGTCATAGGTAATGGACATCTGGACAGACCTTTGCCAGTTATTAAAGTCAGATTCAGTCAACTTGTTATCTAGATGTAACCTAGTCATGGTCACAAGGTCGCTGCAGTTAAGAGAGAGAAGAAAACACTTTAGCATGATGCTCTTGCAAGTCTAGATTGGTTTTTAGTTTATCTAAACTGGATGGTTCCCACTATTTCTCGAATCCTTAAACCATAAAAGAAGAATTAGTCAGGACTGATCTCACCGTACAATTCTTGCTTAACCGTTCAGCCAGGCTATTGTCGGTACTTCGAGGGAGGTTTTACGACGCTTTCGCGAAGTTTCTTAATTAAATAACCTCTTTTCTCTGGAGGCATAGCCCTGCTAACACCGTTCTAGACACCTACTTGGTTTATAGCATTGATCGTTAAGTGACGAATCTCCCGATAAGTAGCATATACTCACAGTAGGACCGGGATCCAAATATCATCGTGTGATAATGCTGAAGGAATCCTACTAACATTATCAAACTCCAAATGGTATGCAACACTAACAAATTTCAGTTTCTTTAAAAACTCCCGATGTGGATTTTTGCCCCATGCTCTTATGACCTTGACTAAGGGCCAACAAATCATAAGTCACATGTCAAGTTCTACCCGTCATTATCCAGGTTGATTTGAATCCACCCATATATACTCTTGACTAAGGGCCAACAAAGTAATACGACTGTCCCAAACCAACGTATCTATCTATGCTACATGTGAACACCCTAGCAGCTACCAATCACTATGTCTTGACTAAGGGCAAAACAAACATAGCTTGAATACTACTGACCATTCATATGAAATGACGGAGGGCTACGAATGGTTTTGGCGAAACCGTGAATGTAGTGAACTTGATATAATCGAAGGAACCTGATAGCTTTTTAAAAGGAGTGGTTTAAGCTCCGCAATTAAAAAATCTGCTGTTTTTTTAAAAATAACCGAGTGGTTTCTTTTCAATTGTTCCAACGATTCAACTTTGGTTTATTGTCTTTGCATTAAAATAATGCGTCCTATCAATTAACGTATCATTGCAGAAAACAACGAAAATACAACGTCTTCTTATGCCATCCGCATTTGCCACTGGGCCCCGTCATTCACCCATTAGGTTACTTAACTAACGACAGAGCGGGGGCTGGGCTAGCGCGGATGCAAAACATAAGTAACGCCTACTAGATATCATATATAGATATTGTACATTCGTCAGACGCAATAATAGGCATTCCAGATCACAGATGAACATATTGGATATACAAGCAATCTGCATTTCTTTTGAGCCTTCAATGAAAGACGGATTACACAGTCGCGATGAATAGCCAAACCCCCACCCTAGACCCCTACGGGTACGGAAAACTACCCGCCAAGTACCCGAAGTGAAGCGGTCTCCCTCAACGACTTGAGTAGGCCACTAAGCACTTCAAAGTACTTGGTAGTTTGTGCACCCTACCTTGGGTCTATCCTAGGAGCAGAAAACAGTAAATGAAATAATACAATGGTGGCTACAACCTCAACCCGGATGTGCCCCGCAAAAGAATATTACAACAAATTACAATTTACATTTGAATGAAAGAAACACTCGTCTCACATCCCCGGCTATCCATTCACGACAATCCAACAAGTTCATATTCACAAACCAGTAAAAACCATTACAGAAATGTGCAACCCCCTGCTAACCGATATACTAGCACTTAGGGGAGGTTTACGAACGCATTAAACACAACACAGATATAATCTGGTTAGCCAAAATTCTTAGAATTTCGATCATGCAACACATATGAATTTACTCCAAATAATTCTCTGTGCACATAAAACCTGAGCAGAAACAAAACATCCCAGAAAACACAACATCAACACAGAAGAATAACTGAGCAAATTTGGGTTGACTCGGTGTCAACTCGGCCGCGGATCCGCGGCGGATCGCTTGTATCGTCCGCGGTTCCACAGTGGTTTGGTCGAGTCACGATCCCAAATTTCTTCACAATTCTTAAAAAACCCTACTTGTATTTTTAAGGGTACTTAAAAAATTTTTAGACCCCAATTTAAAATCGGCAGAAACTTGGTGAAAACGTCGGTTTTTCGGGATTAAATCGCTATCGAATTTCTAAAGACTTTGCTAACATGTTAGTTATGGTTTAGCTAGGCTCTGATACCACTGTAAGTCAACGTTACACACCCCACAAGATGCGGGGAGGCGGAATAGGTAAAACAATCATTTTGTTTAAGGTAACATCAACTAACTTTACGGATCTTTGCTAAACCCTAACTAACAACTATCTAGAAGTGATAAACTACTTTGATAGATGATTATACCTCAAGATACTAGTCCTTCTTATTCTTGTTGTTCACCTCCTCGTCGGCCTCCTCGATGTAATAGAAGATCCACCCGAGAGTTCCTCTTTCAAGCTTTAACCTCTAACTTGAGGTAACTAAGTGGCTAGGATTGCTAATCCAAGTGACCTAGAAGATATAGAAGTGGATTAAGGATCTATTAGTCTTTCTAACCCTTGGGATCTCAACACATGAGAGTTTTGGGGTTAGGTTGAAGAAGAGGAGAGCTTGAGGAGAGAGAGTGTGTTTGTTAATTATGAATTGAACCCTTCTCACTTTGAATAATATGAAGCATAAAAAAAATCTTGCACAAATATCTTGCACAAATATCATCCATGCTTCATTTAATTCTTGAGATGAATCATCTCATGAGTCATGGTGCAATTAATGATAATAACACATAAGCTCTCCACCTCATTAAGTTTAATTCACAAATGAATTAAAACTAAATGAGCCACCTTCCTTCTAGAAGCTTCTCGACTAATTACGAGAATGCCCCTCCCATCCGTATTTACGAAAAACACGGATAAACTGAGACTGCATAAATCCAATAATCCAATACTAGAATCTGGCTTAAACTAAAGCCCGCTAGTATAATCTGTCCGAACATCTTATGTGCACAAGTACACGTATATGTCCGAACCTTTTCGTAAAACCATACGACCTCTATATCGTTTCGCCTGAAGTAGGGAAACTCTCTGTGTGGGACTCTAAAAACTCAACACTACGCTGGCAGTGGGTTTAACCATAGGCCGCAAGCGGTACTAGCTGTACGTAACGGTCCCCAGGTAGATGTCGATAAGAAGGTTGATGAGGAAACCTATCCGAACTCCTACTGAGCCTGATATGACAATCTCCATACAGTCCGGTCTGTTCATCTAAGACTATCGCATATCGGGCCTAGGGGGCGGCAAGCGTCAGTCCCCTAAAAGCGGTATAAGTCATGTTGGAGTGAAACCCATTATACCTTGAGAAGCTACTGGAAAACCTACCAGTAAATCTCGCTTGCCCTAGCCAGGGATCTTGCGTAATGGCTTTCCAAACACAGCGTGATATCAACTCCCAATACCGGGAGAGACGAATCCTATCTAACCGCCACTGCCTCCAAGTGCTTCGGGACTGTACCCAACTGCTACCTGTTTGCACGACTCCTTTGAGCCGTGGTAGGATAGCAATCTAAGAACAGTGGGAACACACTCGAGGCGAAGCAGCAGTGTCAAGTCTACGGACTATGCTGTACTCATGTCACCTGGGAACTGTTAACTGACGACGGGTATAATACCAACCAACAGTTCCCTGCGAGTCCTGTTCGGTGTACCCGTAACCCAACGAGCACCTGCATACTATCTCCAGTACAACGTACTAATGGTTTTGGGACAGACCATTTCCTCTGCTGGGATGAGAAGCGTATACACTAGTCTAATCTGGAGTATCGATGCCCTGTCTTGATAATCCTACGACTAGGGACCTGAAAAAGGATGTGTTTGTAGACTACCCAGCCCTCACTAGTGTGACTGCCATCACAACGCTGGTAATCAAGCAAAGATTCTAAGGGCTCTACTAATATGTATAAGTGATATGTTAAAAAGAAACACATGCACATATTAAAGTAGAAACAAACCAAGTAGCATACTACCATTTTTACCAAGACTGTCAATACAACTGTGAATATCCCAAGCTTCCATTAAGTAATATACAAACTTGTATGATAAAGTAATGGCCTCTAGGGCATAAACACTAACAAATCTGATCTTTGCAAGAGCTTTCGCTGAGTGTATTCTTTTCTCTCTCTTAATGGCAGATACCAATGACAGGACTCAAGCTTCTACTAGATAAAAATAAACTGAATTGGACCAATTATAAAGACTGGCTGAGGAACCTTAACATTGCCTTGACTTATGATAAGGTATCATATGTCCTCACGGCTCTAGCCCCGTCCATCCCAGGTCCTAAATCTTCGATTGTGGATAAGGGAGTCCGCAAGACATGGGACGCTGACTGTGCCACGGCCAAGGGAGCGGATTCCCTACCAGCAGGGGGACAGGAGACGGCCATCTCGAGGTACATCACGACCTACAGGAAACACCGGCGAGACCTCGCGCTTGCATCGATGGATAACACACATCAGAAGCAGCACGAGAATATGGACGTCCAAGCCATATTCCTCTATACAAAGGAGTTGTATGGAGAGCAATCTCGTGTCTTACGATACGAAGCATCCAGAAAGCTGTTTCAGATGCGAATGGCCCCTGGCACACCAGTAGGAGACCATGTTTTGAAGATGATAGCTCTCATAGAGGAACTTGAGGACCTTGGGTGGACAATGGACAATGAGCAATATACTAATATTATTCTGCAATCTCTCTCCTCCACCTTTGCTCAATTTATAGTTAACTTTAACATGCACAACATCGAGAAGGAACTACCTGAACTCCTTAATATGTTAAGGAGTGCAGAGAGCACGCTGAAGTCAGTCACGACTCCCGTTTTGAGTGTTGGGCCATCTTCTTCCTCTCGCCCGAAGGCTAAGGCCAAGGGAAAGATGAAGAACCACCAAACCTAAGGGTGGAGTCAAAAAGGCTAAGGGGAAAGATAAGTCCAAGGCTGGGGAATCGGGGAAAGGGGAATGTTATCACTGCCACAAAACAGGACACTGGAAGCGCAACTGCACGGAGTACTTGGATCTCAAGAAGAAGCAAGGGGATGCTTTCGCTTCAGGTGTGTTTGTGACAGAAAACTGTTTTTCAATAAACTCTGCTTCCTGGGTATTAGATACCGGTTCAGGTTATCACATTTGCAATTCTATGCAGGGGCTAAGAAATAGCAAGGTTTTGAAGACAGGTGACCATACTCTCCGCGTTGGAAATAGTTCCAATGTACATACAGTTGCAGTGGGAGAGTATCACTTGGGGTTGCCGTATGGATGTATATTGGTTTTAAACCCATGTTATTATGTACCTAATATGCTTTGTAATATAATATCCGTTTCTTTGTTAGACAATGAAGGATATAATTTTGTATTGCAGAATAATGTTATGAACATTCACCTGAATCAAATGTTGGTTGGGTATGGTACACTTAATAACGGGATATACGTCCTAAATCAACACACCGTTTTCAGCATAAAACACACTAATAAAGAAAACTTTCAGAAATAAATGAAACTTTTCTTTGGCACTGTATACTTGGTCATATTAACGAAACAAGACTAAACAAGCTACATAAAGATGAATATTTAAACCTTTTTGAATATAAATCTTATGCAACTTGCCAGTTTTGTATCAAGGGTAAAATGACCAAAACTCCGTTTACCAGACACGGAGAAAGAGCTACTGAGCTCTTAGGCTTCATACATAGTGATGTATGTGGGCCAATGTCTACACAAGCTAGAGGCGGTTTTTCATACTTCATTACTTCCACTGATGATTTCTCAAGATTCGGTCATGTATTTTTATTAAAACACAAATCCGAAGCTTTCGAGAAATTCACTGAATATAAACTCGAAGTAGAAAAAAAACCGGCTTGAGTATCAAAATGCTTCGATCAGATCGAGGTGGGGAGTATCTCAGTACAGAGTTTGCAGACTTCCTAAAAGAGAATTGGATTCTCTCTCAGCTTACTCCTCCTTACACACCATAGCACAACGGTGTGTCAGAGCGACGGATCGGACCCTATTAGATATGGCCCGTTCCATGATGAGTGATGCTGAGTTACCCGTCTCATTTTGGGGGCATGCATTGGAGACTGCAACGTTTCTACTGAACAGGGTCCCAACCAAAACCATGTCTACCATGCCATATGAGATATGGCATGGGAAGAGACCATCTCTTAAACGAATTAAGATTTGGGGTTGGCCGGCCTATGTTAAAAAGAAGAATCCGGACAAACTCGAGACACGGTCAGTCATGTGTAATTTTGTGGGATATCCAAAGAATTCTTATGGATATCTTTTCTACCACAAGGAGGAACAAAATGTGTTTGTTTCTCAGTATGCCACATTCTTGGAAAAAGAGTTTTTTACAAATGATACAGATGGCAGTGTGGTAGACCTAGAAAAAGTTTTAGAAACACAAATTACGAGTGACGACTTGGTTGAACCGGCTGTTGCAATAGAAACTGAGGAACTTCGCCCACTCCGTAAGTCTGGTAGGACTTCTCGCCTATCGGAGAGGTACTATGGTTTCCTCATTGATGGTGACAGAGAAGACTGCATCATGGAGGATGATGATCTTACCAGCTTTCAGCAAGCTATCACGAGTGGAGACTCTGTGAAGTGGCTGGATGCTATGGTATCTGAAATGGAGTCTATGTACACCAACAAAGTGTGGACTTTAGACGTTGTACCCCCTGGCGTAAAACCTGTGGGGGTGCAAATGGATCTTTAAAAAAAAGATTGGTGTAGATGGGCAGGTAGAGACCTATAAGGCAAGACTTGTGGTGAAGGGTTTTTGTCAAAGACCAGGTTTGGACTATGACGAAACTTTTTCTCCTGTAGCCATGCTTAAATCCTTTCGGATCTTACTTGCTATTGCTGCTCACTACGACTATGAAATCTGCCAGATGGACGTTAAAACTGCATTTCTAAATGGAGATTTAGATGAATGCGTTTATATGGATCAGCCAGAAGACTTCATTGACAGTGGGAGCAGCGGGAAAGCATGTAGATTGCTTAAATCCATTTATGGATTAAAGCAGGTATCACGGAGCTTGAATATCTGTTCTGATGATGTTATCAAAGAGTTTGATTTCATCAAAAATCCAGATGAACCTTGTGTTTATAAGAAGACTGTAGGAAGAGCTGTCACATTCCTCGTATTGTACGTGGATGACATTCTTCTGATAGGAAATGATATTCCTATGCTACAGTCGGTCAAATATTTCTTATCACTAAGGTTATCCATAAAGGACCTGGGTGATGCCACATACATTCTGGGCATTAGGATCTACAGGGATAAATCCAAGAGGTTATTGGGATTGTCCCAAACAAGGTACATTAACACCATCCTAAAAAGGTTTAGTATGGAAGACTCCAAGCGGGGTGCCTTACCTGCTTGCCATAGGGTCACTCTCTCTAAGGACTTTTGCCCAAAGACCGATGAAGAGAGAGCTCGCATGAGCATTATACCCTATGCTTCGGCGGTAGGATCTATAATGTATGCGATGTTATGTACACGCCCAGATGTAGCTTATGCACTTAATGTAGTAAGCAGGTATCAATCCAACCCAGGGGAGAATCACTGGATAGCTGTGAAGAACATTCTTAAGTACTTGCGAAGGACTAAAGAATTGTTCTTGGTGTATGGTAATGGAGATCTCCAAATGGAGGCCTTTACCGATTCGAGCTTCCAGAGTGATAAGGACGACAACGAATCTATCTCTGGGTTTTTATTTACCCTCAATGGAGGGGCGGTAAGTTGGAAGAGTTCCAAACATGATACCGTTGCAGACTCTACGATGGAGGCTGAGTACATTGCTGTGAATGATGCCGTCAAGGAAGCCGTCTGGATGAGGAAGTTCATCTTGGAGCTAGGAGTAGTTCCAACTATTATTGATCCAATACCATTGTATTGTGATAATAATGGGGCTATGGTGTTATCCAAGGAGCCCAGGTCCCATCAGCGATCCAGACACATCCTGAGGCACTTTCATTTGATTCGGGAGATTGTAGATCGCCGCGAGATCAAGATTAGGAGAGTAGACACAAAGAATAACACTGCGGATCCACTCACTAAGGCCCTCCCTCAGCCGCAGCATGAGCGACTTTTTGAGATGTTGGGTATGAGATACGCCAATAACTGGCCTTAGTGCAAGTGGGAGATTGTTGGATATATGTATGCCCTAGAGGCCATTATATGATAGTGGATGTATTTATACATGTATATATATATATATATATATTCAGTGTTCATTCTTGCTCGACATGATAGTATGCTATCTGGTTCTTCTTTATCTGACATGTTGACTTGATCATGCTTTTATTCATTTACACATGTTGATAAAGCCTTGAGGATATTTGCTTGACTACTCTGATTATGATGAAGATCATACTAGTGGGACGTCCGTAGTTTATAAGCATATCCTGAAATGTCCCTAGTCGTAGGTGTATCGAGATGGGGCATCGATATACCAGAGTAGACTAGCATATATGATACTAGACCCATATGATGGGCGATGGATGTTCCCACATCTATTGATGTTGACATCGAGATCGTATACGGGTGCTCAGTGGTGACTGGGTACACTGGTCGGACTCGCCGAGAACTCCTATATGGTATTATATCTATTGTCGGATAGCAGTTCTCAGGTGACACTGGTTCAGGTTAGTCTGTAAACCCGAGATCGTCATAGAGTCTTGTGTGTTCTCCCACTGTACTGTTGGGTTACCCTTACACCTAGTCTAGGGTTTGGTAGCATCACTTATGCCATTTTAAAATTTAGAGAGGTGCAAAGCTAACTAACCATGAATCTTGCTAGAATTTCTAGGGTAACAAACTTGTATCACATACAAATAAGAAAAAGATAGGGATTACAATCTTTTTAGTCCGTTCTTTCGCTTCATAAGCTCCGTGTTGAGGTCCCTTCGCTGCGATCAACATGAAATCCGACTCTCGAGTGGCTCCATGAGGTAAATGAGATACCTTGCTTGTAGTCTTCATGATCCAAGATGATCTACCTTGAAGAATCTCTAACCCAAGTTTACACTTCACTAATCAACTTATTAAAGAAGTGAACACCCTAATCTAAGTGGCTAGAATAGATGAGGATAATGAAGTAGGAATTTTGCTCTCTTTTGTTTTATATTTCTCACACTTATTCATCACAAATCAAAAACTAAGTGAAGCTTTTTCACAAAGGAAGAAGACGAAGAATAATGAGCTAAACCATTTGTGATGAATAATGAATTATTGTTATGGTTAAAAATCCAACCATGGGTTAAGTATGAAGGAGTTAACCCTTGTAGATAATTAACTTGACTTAATGGTTTGGATTGGGTTAAAAAATATCTTCACAAAATATCAAGCTAAAGACAAAGTCAAAACTTCATGGAAGCTTCATGCAAAAGCTAACCCTAATCTAAACCCTAACCAAGTTTAAACCCTAAACCTTTGTTAAATTTGTAACCCTAACATGTTACAATATTATATATCACATATACAATATATTTTGTAACAAAAGAAAATAATACAATTAACATATATCGCATATATATCAATGTATCATCCCATGAGAAAATGAATCAATAAAGCGAGCTTATATTAGTTAACGTAACGTAATATATCATATATATAATTATACATTAAGTTATCAAATCAACACTTGATCCGATAACCTGGCTATATTACATATAACCGACTAATATAACATGAACCAATTCATCGAATCAACACTTGATCCGATGACCCGGCTATATCACATATACCTGGCCGATATCACATATCATGAGAATAGAATATGGTATCTCATATCATATCATTCTCGGTCCTGCACATATCACATATGTGCTCATACTCCGTTTTTGCCTGAGCCAGGAAACCTCTGTGTAGGACTCTAAAGAATCGTCAATACGTCGACAGTAGGTGATGATTATATCAAACACCCACAAGCTGCAAGCGGTCAGCTAAACGTAACAGCCACCCAGGTATTGAGCGATCAGAAGATCAACAAGAAAGCCTATACATTCTCCTGTGAATCCAATCAGTAACACTACCGTACAGTCCGGTCTCTTCGTCTGATATGTCGCATATCAAGTCTAGGTGTGGTAAACGTCAGACGCCAGTAACCGATAAGTCGTGTCGATGTGAGGCTCATAACAGGTCGAGAAACTATTGATAACACTTACCAGTAGCACTCCATATCAGCCCTGGCCAGGGACTTCCAGTTATAGCCAATCGAACACAGCACAACATCAACTCCCTATACTGGGAGAGACGAAACCCCTCCTATCGCTCATTGCCTCCATGTGATTCGGGATTGTACCCAAAAGCCACCGTTTTGCACGCCCTCTTGGACGTGGTAAGGTGGAAATCAAAGCACAGTGGGAATCATACAAGACTCTATGATGATCTCGAGTCTACAGACTAACCTGTACCAGTGTCACCGGAGAACTGCTATCTGACGATAGGTATGATACCATCTAGGAGTTCTCGGTGAGTCCGTTCAGTGTACCCAGTCTCCACTGAGCACCCGAACACCATCTTCGATGTCAAACACCGATGGATATGGGATCATCCATCGCCCATCATATGGGTCAAGATGCGTATACGCTAGTCTACTCTGGTGTATCGATGCCCTGTCTCGATACACCCTCGACTAGGAACAGTTATAGGATGTACTCGTTGACTACCCTGGCCCCACTAGTATGATCTCATCATAGTCCCAGTAGTCGAGTACATATCCTAAGGGCTTTATCAACATGTAAGAGCAAGACAGTAAACTAATACAAGTCAACATGTTAAGACAAAGAGAAACCAAATAGCATACTATCATGTCGAGCAAGAAAGTCCTCTCTATATATATCCAAGCATCCACTATAATATACATCATATGTACAACAATGGCCTCTAGGGCATATATATAACTAACAATCTCCCACTTGCACTAAGACCAGCTGTTGTAGTATCTCATACCCAACATCCCGAAGAGTCTCTCAAACTGTATCTGGGGAATGGCCTTCATGAGTGGATCCGCAGTGTTGTCCTCCGTGTCAACTCTCCTGACCTCGATCTCGCGGCGATCAACTATCTCCCGGATCAGGTGATACCGCCTCAGAATATGTCTGGACTTCGGATGGCACCTGGGTTCCTTGGCCAAAGCCACAGCTCCATTGTTATCACAATACAAAGGTATTGGATGCTCAATGGACGGAACCACACCAAGTTTAGTGATGAACTTCTTCATCTAGACAGCCTCTTTAGCAGCATCGTTGGCAGCGATTTATTCAGCCTCCATCGTCGAGTCTGCAACGGTTTCCTGTTTAGATCTCTTCCAACACATTGCCCCTCCATTGAGGGTAAAGACAAATCCCGAGTGCGACTTAGAGTCGTCCTTATCACTCTGGAAGCTCGAATCGGTAAAGGAATCCACCTGAGTTCACCGTTACCATACACCAAGAACATTTTCTTAGTCCTTCGCAAGTACTTAAGAATGTTCTTTACAGCTGTCCAGTGACTCTCTCCAGGATCTGCTTGATACCTACTCACTACACTTAGTGAGTATGCTACATCGGGTCTGGTACATAGCATCACATACATGATAGAGCCTACTGCCGAAGCATAGGGTATCCCTTGCATGTGCTCTCTCCAAATCAGTCTTGAGGGACATCTCTTTAGAGAGAGTGAGTCCAGAGATCATGGGTTGGTTCTCACACTTGGATTCTTCCATACTAAACCTCTTTAGTATGGTGTCAATGTACCTGGATTGGGACAATCACAGTATCCATTTAGATCTATCTCTATAGATCCTAATTCCCAAAATGCAGGAGGCATCACTTAGATCTTTCATTGAGAATCTTTGTGATATGAAGAGCTTGACTGAGTGCAGCATAGGAACATCATTTCCTATCACGAGTATGTCATCTACGTACAATACGAGGAAGACGACCTTACTCTCTGCAACCTTCTTGTAAATATAAGGTTCATCTACGTTCTTGATGAAGTCAAACTCTTTGACTACAACATCAAAACAGATGTTCCAACTCCGCGATGCTTGCTTTAACCCATAGATGGGTTTAAGCAGCTTGCACACCTTTCCGCTGCTCCCACTGTCTACGAAGCCCTCTGGCTGAGTCATGTACACGGACTCTTCTAAATCACCATTTAGAAAGGCGGTCTTAACATCCATCTGCCAGATTTCGTAGTCATGGTATGCGGCAATGGCAAGTAAGATCCGGATGGACTTAAGTATAGCCACTGGAGAAAAGATTTCGTCATAATCCACACCTGGTCGTTGACGAAAACCCTTTGCAACAAGTCTAGCTTTGTAAGTCTCAACTTCTCCATCTACACCAAGTTTCTTCTTAAAGATCCACTTGCTCCCAATGGGTTTTACCCCTTCAGAAGCAACTTCCAAAGTCCATACTTTGTTGGTGTACATGGATTCCATCTCAGATCGCATTGCATCCAGCCACTTCACAGAGTCCTGATTGATGGGAGTTTTGCTTATGCGTTTTGAAATCAAAGAATTAACCGCAATCAAGAACGGTGTCGCTTGGTAGCTAGCCGGTTGAGTACGGGTCGGTCCACATGGAAAACGTGTATTTCTAGTTGTTCTAACGAGTCAATTCCTATTTATGGTAGGTTTTGATTTTCTATAAAAACTGAGGTTGAAATTGATTTGGATTAAAATCTTGCTAGGGTTAGGATTAGGTTAGTTTGGAAAGTCAATTATTCTCACCGCTTTCTTTGCCCTAATTAAGAACTTTAGGTGTTAAGGTAATAGTTAACAAAGGGGATTAGCGCGATCGGGAAGAAACTAGGTTTCTTCCCTTTGGCCTTTGTCCGTCCTTTCTTAACTCTTAGCCCTAACCTCTATGGAAATCAAACACAACCGGTCTTTAACTAAGGAATCACCGCTACCTCGTGGGATAGGGTTCCGTAGTGAGCGGTGTGTGATTGATTTGCATAGAGTCATATTTTAAAATATTGAACGGGCAAGAAAGGGGTGAGAGATTTTTATCTCTCAAACCTTCCCCAAACCTAACCCTAACAAGTGAGGAACTACCCACTCATTAGGGAATTAATAAAGGAATTCATTTTTATGGTTTTTAATTAATAGCTTAATTAACTTGCGGAAAATAACTACGGCAGAGAAATAAAATTGCTAGATAAAAAATTCAAGATAAAAAAAACCTTCTTTTTTTTATTAATGCACTCTTTGACAATTACAAGGAATGAAAATTTTAAACCAGAGAAATAAAAAGAGGCATGCTCCAAAAAGAGCTGTAGGGTTCCTATTTATAGATAATAGAAACCCTAGGGTTTACATCTGATCCATATCTAGAATTACAAAAATACCCTAAGAAAACCGGGTCAATGCACTGACTCCACCGACACGAACCGACACGCGCCGACACGTGCACAGCACGGCCGCGGATCCGCGGCCATATGCCTTGTTTGGCCGCGGATCCGCGGCCATTTGATGGGCTTGCTGGCTCATTTCTTCAGGGCTTCTTTCTGTTGCTTTTTTCCTTCTATTTTCTTCACTTGGTTCTTCAGAATGTTTTCTAGTTTCTTCCAGATTTCCACAGTGCAGAATGTTGTGGACTTTTACCGTTCGCTTCATGTTGAAGTCTTGAATCTTGTGTTGCCTTCGTACCTTGTGCAATTGAACTGTTCGTTGATCTTCACTTGTTCCTTAAACTGTAGGCGGCATTATAAATATTCTTCTATTTGTTGGTCGTAGTCTCACTTTTGTAGCGTTTTTCATCATTTTCACTGTATTGTTCCGAGAACCTGTAACCTGCAACTATTTAACAGACATGGATCAAAAGCACTTGTTTATTTGCAATATGATTAAGAATGTGGAATATGATAATGCAAAATTCTGATATGAACAAATACCCCCAAACTTATCTTTTGCTCGTCCCGAGCAAAACTAGTTTTATTCTCGAAAAAAAAGCCTAACCTCACTTTCGCAGGGAAACGCGATTGCACTGAGCTCGTGCAACAAGCTGCTAAACCTCTAGGTTTCCCTAGTAGGAGGAGTGTTGTCTCCTGAGGGTTTTCAGCGGATACTACCCACAAAATCCGATCAATTTGGCCTATTGACTTTCATTCATTCGGTGTTCTAGCAAGAAATTCTATTATCCTCAACTCAGAAATCATCAACCCGCATTTTTCACGCTTCCTTATCATTTAACTTAAGATTGTATATGTTCTGTAAATTTATTTAGCTTTTAGCAACTTTTGAATTTTCCTTCTAAGGTTCCATCTCAACTTAGGAATTTTTATCATCTCTACTGAAGATATAAGACCTATTTTTCATTCCTATCTCTCATCCAAACCCTAATCATATACCCCTACGTGTGTGTATGTATCACCCCTACACTTGGAAATTCAATTCAAGCTATTATACTCTTGTCCATCGTCCAAAGTAATTTTAGTTGGTGAATTTTTAGATGAAATTGCCCACACATCCTTCATGCGACCGTTAATACTTCTTGAGGTACTAACGACCGATTACAAAATGTGTTTGCGCATTAAGGCGTAATTCCTCGTCTTGTAATACCTAAGGCTTTAGCAGTGACTCCCAAACCAGTTGGTCTAAGGCACTAGGTGATAAAGCACTCTCGATATATATATTTTTTATTTTACGCAGCCTTAAGTAATTACAAAACCAGTGTTCATTTTTTTTATATCTCTTTATTCACACTTATAATTTTATTTTCCTTCATACTAAGGATTTTAGATAAGAGCATTTCAAGGTATCCTCTACTATTCCAAGTTTCAAGGTGCGTGTTTGTGCAAGTTGTAGGGTATATATTTTCAGAATTTGGACTTAAGGTTCGGAATTATTTTTCAGACTTACACTTCAGTAAAAATTTCAATACTCTTCCCTTATTTTGACTTAGCCCAAGAAGTGAACTCAAAATTTGCCTATTTCTAAGTAAACTATAAGGACATATATTTTCTAGCGTTAAATTTTTAAGAAAGGTTATTTTTAGGGTTTTTGGTTTACTAAGTTTAGGATCTAGTTTTTCCTAGCTAGTTAACCGTCTTGTCAAACTTAAGTCAATTATGGCCAAAATTGAATTTTTCAATTTTTTTTATAATTTTTAATTTTTTTTAATTTTTATGGTTTTTCTTTTATATATTTTTTTATTTTCATTTTTTTCAATTTTTATAATTTTTTATAAAGATGCAATGCAGAATTAAACATGCAAAAGAAAGAGAAAAAATATATACAAAAATTTACAAAAAAATATGCAATGCAATGATAACTATTTACAACCACCTCCTCCCCCAAACTTACCAAAAGCAGTGCCCTCACTGCTCGGCCCCTCGCCGTGCCCTTGAGCGTGAACGGGAACGCTCCTCCCTAGCTAGCAGGGTTCGGACCCCCTGCTCTACCTCTATCAAACGCCGATCATGTTCCTTCATCATCCCCCTCAACTCATCAATCCCCCTAACGGCTCTTCTTATTAAACGTGCATATTCTAAGGGGGTGAGCTCCCCTTCGCCCGCGGTCGAGCTGGAGCTAGGTGTTCTGGGGGGCACGTGTTCTGCGGGTTCTGTTCGTGACCAGATATCAGTCAAGCGTGTATAGGACATAGATACGCCCTCAATGAGAGGCCTGATGGGTATACCTCCATGCATGTAGAATTCAAATTCCTCCACAAGGAGGAAATGGCGACACAGTCCTGTCACTAACATGGGGCATGGGTAGTTCGCGGCCCTTTTGCCCGCACCAATTGAGTTAAGCAGAACCGTGCACATGTCGAATTTAGGGTTCCTAGTCATAAGTGTGTGCACGATATGCAGTGATGAGGTGAAAAATGTGGTGTTATGGGAACTCCCAAAAATATTGTTTTGTGCCCACCGGCACACGGTTAAAACATTAGCGAAAAGGGTTCTCGCTTATATTCCTTTTCTTGGTTCCCTTGAGCAATCATTATCCATTAAGGGCATGTAATCCTCAGACTGAAGGGGATGATCGTGTACAGGTAACCTAGGGATCAAAGTGACTTCATGGATGAAGTCTCTGTCAATAATTATTTCCCTATCGCCCCACATTAATTTGATAAAGCCTTATTATGCAAGGCAGCCGTCGTCCATGCACTCGTAAAAACGAGTGACTAGATCTGGAAGGGCATAACCATTTGGGTGATTATATATTAAAAAATTCCAGCCCCTGTAAGTCAACGTTACACACCCCACAAGATGCGGGGAGGCGGAATAGGTAAAATAATCATTTTGTTTAAGGTAACATCGACTAACTTTACGGATCTTTGCTAAACCCTAACTAACAAACTATCTAGAAGTGCTAAACTACTATGATAGATGATTATACCTCAAGATACTAGTCCTTCTTGTTCTTATTGTTCACCTCCTCGTCGGCCTCCTCGATGTAATAGAAGATCCATCCGAGAGTTCCTCCTTCAAGCTTTAACCTCTAACTTGAGGTAACTAAGTGGCTAGGATTGCTAATCCAAGTGACCTAGAAGATATAGAAGTGGATTAAGGATCTATTAGTCTTTCTAACCCTTGGGATCTCAACACATGAGAGGATTAGGGTTAGGTTTTAGAAGAGGAGAGCTTGAGGAGAGAGAGCGTGTTTGTTATAATGAATTGAACCCTTCTCACTTTGAATAATATGAAGCATAACAAAATATCTTGCACAAATATCATCCATGCTTCATTTAATTCTTGAGATGAATCATCTCATGAGTCATGGTGCAATTAATGATAATAACACATAAGCTCTCCACCTCATTAAGTTTTAATTCACAAATGAATTAAAACTAATGAGTTACCTTTCTTCTAGAAGCTTCTCGACTAATTACGAGAATGCCCCTCCCATCGGTATTTACAAAAAACATGGATATACCGAGACTGCATAAATCCAATAATCCAATACTAGAATCTGGCTTAAACCAAAGCCAGCTAGTATAAACTGTCCGAATATCATACGTGCATAAATAAACGTATATGTCCGAACCCTGTCGTAAAACCATACGACCTCTATATCGTTTCGCCTGAAGCAGGGAAACTCTCTGTATGGGACTCTAAAGACTCGACACTACACTGGCAGTGGGTTTAATTACAGGCCGCAAGCGGTATTAGCTGTACGTAACGGTCCCCAGGTAGATGTCGATAAGAAGGTCGATGAGGAAACCCATCCGAACTCCTACTGAGCCTGATGTGACAATTTCTGTACAGTCCGGTCTGTTCATCTAAGACTATCGCATATCGGGCCTAGGGGGCGGCAAGCGTCAGTCTCCTAAAAGCGGTATAAGTCGTGTTAGAGTGAAGCCCATTACACCTTGAGAAACTACTGGAAAACTTACCAGTAAATCTCGCTTGCCCTGGCCAGGGACCTTGCGTAATGGCTCTCCAAATACAGCGCGATATCAACTCCTAATACCGGGAGAGACGAATCCTATCTAACCGCCACTGCCTCCAAGTGCTTCGGGACTGCACCCAACTGCTACCTGTTTGCATGACTCCTTTGAGCCGTGGTAGGGTAGCAATCTAAGAACAGTGGGAACACACTCGAGGCGAAGCAGCAGTGTCAAGTCTACGGACTATGCTGTACTCATGTCACCTGGGAACGGTTAACTGACGACGGGTATAATAACAACCAACAGTTCCCTGCGAGTCCTGTCCGGTGTACCCGTAACCCAACGAGCACCTGCATAATATCTCCAGTACGACGTACTGATGGCTATGGGACAGACCATCTCCCCAACTGGGATGAGAAGCGTACACACTAGTCTACTCCGGAGTATCGATGCCCTGTCTCGATAATCCTACGACTAGGGACCTGAAAAAGGATGTGCTTGTAGACTACCCAGCCCCCACTAGTGTGACTGCCATCACAACGCTGGTAGTCAAGCAAGATCCTAAGGGCTCTTTCAATATGTATTCGTGATATGCTAAAAGAAACATATACACATATTAAGATAGATATAAACCAAGTAGCATACTACTATGTTGAGCGAGACTGTTAATATAACTGTGAATATCCCAAGCTTCCATTAAGTAATATACAAGCTAGTATGATACAATAATGGCCCTTAGGGCATATACACTAACAATCTCCTATTTGCACTAGGGCCATGTACTGGCATATCGAAGACCTATCATCTCGAATAGCCTCTCGAACTATGTCTGAGGTAAGGCCTTTGTGAATGGATCTGCAGTGTTCTGCTCTGTAGCAACTCTCCAGATCTTGATCTCCCGGCGATCAATGATCTCCCTGATCAGGTGATACCGCCTTAAGATGTGTCTGGACTTTTGATGGGACCTGGGTTCCTTCACTAGAGCTATAGCGCCGTTGTTGTCACAATACAGAGGTATTGGAGCAATACTGGTATGAACCACCTGAAGTTCTGTTAGGAACTTCTTCATCCAGACTGCTTCTTTTGCGGCATCGAAAGCAGCTATATACTCCACTTCCATCGTCGAGTCAGCAACGGTGTCCTGCTTGGAACTCTTCCAGCACACCGCCCCTCCATTGAGGGTAAAGACATAACCTGACATGGACTTGGAGTCATCCTTGTCACTCTGGAAGCTGGAGTCAGCAAAAGCCTCAATCTGGAGGTCTTTTCCGCCGTAAACCAAGAACATATCTTTAGTCCTTCTCAGGTACTTGAGAATGTTCTTTACTGCTATCCAGTGCTTCTCCCCTGGGTCTGACTGATACCGGCTTACCACGCTCAGTGCGTAAGCTACATCTGGTCTGGTACACAACATCGCATACGTTATAGAGCCTACCGCAGAAGTGTAGGGTATAACTGACACGTGATCCCTTTCCAAATCAGTCTTGAGAGACATCTCTTTGGAGATGGTGATTCCGTGACAAACCGGTAAATTACCGCGCTTAGAATCTTCCATACTGAATCTTTTCAGTATAGTGTTGATATACCTGGACTGCGAAAGTCCCAATATCCTCTTAGATCTATCACGATAGATCTGGATCCCCAGAATGTAAGAGGCATCACCCAGGTCTTTCATGGAGAACCTGTGTGACAAGAATCCTTTGACAGATTGTAGCATAGGAATGCTATTTCCTATTAAGAGAATGTCATTCACGTACAAGACGGGGAATACGACAGTTCGTGCTACAATTTTACTATATATACATGGTTCATCTGGATTTTTGATAAAGTCATATTCTTTGACCGTTTCATCAAAACAGATGTTCCAACTCCGCGATGCCTGCTTTAGTCCATAAATGGACTTAAACAACTTGCATACTTTTCTGCTGCTCCCACTCTGATTGAAACCTTCTGGCTGATCCATATAGACGCACTCTTCTAAATTACCATTTAGAAAAGCTGTCTTTATGTCCATCTGCCAGATCTCATAATCATGGAAGGCGGCAATGGCAAGAAGGATCCGAATGGATTTGAGCATAGCCACTGGAGAAAAAGTTTCGTCATAGTCCAAACCAGGTCTTTGACGAAAACACTTTGCAACAAGTCTAGCCTTATAGGTTTCCACCTGTCCATCTATACCAATCTTCTTCCTGAAGATCCACTTGCATCCTATTGGTTTTACTCTATCTGGAGCAAAGTCCAAAGTCCATACTTTGTTGGTGTATATGGACTCCATCTCGGTCCGCATTACATCCAACCATCTTACTGAGTCGCCGTTCTGGATGGCCTGCTGGAAGCTAGTAGGTTCATCATTATCAATGATGCATTCTTCTCTATCCCCGTCTATGAAAAAACCGTAGTATCTCTCAGGCAGATGAGACGGCCTACTACTCCTGCGGAGGGGTGCGGGAATGTCCTGTTCTTCTGGAACTTCTGGTTTTACCAAAGTTTCTGTAGTAGTTTGTGGTTCTGGAGTTTCTTCCAGTTCTATTGCGCTCCCACTTGTTTCCTTTTCTAAAAACTGCTGTTCTAGAAAATGGGCATTACGAGAAACAAAAACCTTTTTTTCCTCTGTGTTATAGAAAAAATACCCCTTGGAGTTCTTTGGATATCCCACAAACTTACACTGTACTGAGCGTGCCTCGAGTTTGTCCGCATGCTGCTTTTTAGCAAAAGCTGGACGTCCCCATATCTTCAGATACTGAAGTGTCACGACCCAAAGTTTGGATGTGACCGGCACTTAGATTGTATAATATCTAAAGATATACACATAGTCCAAGTAAGCCGAAAACCAAGATCAAAATCCTTTTTTTTGCGGAATTCTATATAGAAATTTAGTTTTAAGTAAAAATCACAGTTTATGAAGTTAAATATTTAAACAAGTATAAAGTGTTAAGTTTGGTTGCATTCCTAGTTGGGATCAACAACCTCAATAGTGGAGACAAATGTCCATGAGTATAGGACATTAACAAGAATTTTCAATAAGTAAGAAAATTACTAAAACATAGAACTAAACCGTCCCATCTGTCAAATAATATACATATAATCCTTTCTCACTCTAAGTTATATACATGTTTGATGGAGATTTTCTAGATACAAAATACAATACCAAAAGAGCAGGTTACTACATATGTAACCCACCTATCAAAATATGCGATATAAGCTGCAAAAAGTAGATCTTCCCGGCCGTTAACTGTCCCCTCTACCCTTTTAAGGAACTGTGGCACAACGGGGGGGGGGGGTGAGTTGCCAACTCAATGAATAAACTAACATTTAACGGCTAATAATGTAAATATGACGATCATACTAACTAAAATGTGAACAAGTAAAATGTATGATGGTATGTGGAAAGCATGGATCTGTACTATAAATATCATAACCAAAATGAAATCTCATCATTTATTTCCAATAATTGATATCTTTCCGTATCCATCATCGACACAAAACTTCCCTTTCTCTCAAGCGTCATTCCTTGAATGACCCTGCAATCAAAACACCGGTCGGTATCATCTAGATATCCGCCGTGTTTCACAACTATCTCCGGTATCGTGTATCCTCGCTAGGCTCGCCCGCCTCAAATGCGGCTATCCTGCCCCTCGGTCTCGACCGGGTCCACCATGTCTCCAACTGTATATCTCCCCCACTCAGTCTGGATAACGTAAAATCCGCGACCGTATATCTCCCCTACTCGGTCCGGAATAAAACCAAATCATAAAACATCTCATAATGGACATGTCACATCAATCGTGAAAATCACTGGATTTACGTAATAGTATTCAAAACTCAAAACCATAAATCCTCAATAATGCAATTACCTCTTAGATCAACATAGAATACTCAAATACTAATCATGATGTTAATGATGCAATTTACTACTGTTATTGGTGTTTAAGATATGATATGAATCATTTTAACAAGAAATTTACTAAGTGTAAAAGTGACATGGTAATATCGACGAGGTGTGTGTAACATGTAAGATGTGCACGTGGCATAACTCGTCGATACTTGTGCAGTGTCCTAGCAATTAAGCAAGGTATATGTGAATATGAATGCATATTATCAATTTAGCATACCAAAGTAAACCATTTATTTAAATAAAACTACGGGCGTAACACGCCATCCTTACAAAATTCCCCGGTAGATGTTTAGTCTACTCACCGGAAAACGTCGTATCTACTCAGGAATTGCCAATCCTTTTCCTTTCCCCGATGCCTCCGAAAATCCCGTATTTGAATCTAACATCACAATTTAACTTATATAAGGAAACGGCTACTCCGACATGGAGGAAATGAAAAACACCCGTTCCCACGTACTAGTTATATTGCATACGACTATAACAACCTATCATACACTTAACCTTACTGGATCTTAACCCTACTCTGCATCGCGACAGAAAACAGATTGCGATACGTTTTAACCATGTCGTATTTTGGTTTCTTAGATATCTTTTCCGATATAAGCTTCCAGATTTCATATACAGCTGAAATAACTTATTTAAATAATACCAACATAGCCAAAATCATACACAGAAACCTACCCAACAAACCAAAACCACCTAGCTTCCTACAAATCCGGCGACGCCGGAATTTCTATATGATTCGCCGGCCCAATTCCGATCCCCTGGTTTCGTGTTCCTATGGTTTGCTCTATGTTCAACATACATCATTTTAGCACTGTTTTGTTAAGTTTATTTTTATCTAAACTGAAGCAGATTCAAACAGAGCCTAGTTGTATCTAAAATACGATATTATAGAACTTGTTCATTTTAAAATAAACTAATTACAGAATCTAATTCTCTACTGTGAGTAAGGATTTTACCTACAATAATTTGTTGGAATAACACCCTCCAAGATGCACAAGCTCCTTGTCCTAGCTTGATGGTGAGGAAATCCTAGAACTTAGCTTTTCTTCTCCTTTCTCTTGTTCTTCCTTATTTGTTCTTGATTTGTTTTTCTTTCTTTAATTTTTTTCAGGTTTTTAATTAACTAACTGATCTAAATAAGGGTTATATATGGTGAAGGGAAGAAGGAGGTAGTAGTAGGAGGTGTCAATGAATTAGATGTGCCCTCTTCATGCAAGGAGGAGGTGTTGGAGTGTGTGTGTGCATGCAAGGAGGATGTGTCATACCTTATCTCCTAATTTTTTATTTTAATTACCAATAAAATTCTGAACTAAATGGTTTTCTACTCCTTTTCAATTATACCCTTAACAAAATCCCATTTGCACAAGAAACTTAAACTTTACCTAGAAACCCTTCACAACTTATGTTATTATAAAACACTCATTTTATTAAAATGAAGCTAAAATTCACCTTAAAACCCTTATAACTTATTTATGTTGCAAACTAAAGTTTTTATTTAATTTGCTTTACAAACATCTTATGAAATTGTCCTATTTGGTTTTAAAAACTTTTTAATTTGGTGCTTTATTATTTAATTAATTAATTTTATTTATTTCTAAAATTTCAGAATGCTACAATATTCCCCCTTTAAGAAAATTCGGTCCCCGAATTTAAAATTGACTAGACATACCTGTAAAAAGATGTGGAAGTTTCTTTCGCATCGTATCCTCGGTCTCCCAAGTAATTTCCTCGCGGTTCCTTCCTTACCAAAGAACCTTTACAGACAGAAGTACCCTCGATCTTAGTTTCTTTGCCTGCCTGTCAAGAATAGCGACTGGCTGCACTGTATAGGATAAATCCGGCTCAAGGTGTAAGGTCTGATGCTGGATCGCGTGTGAAGGATCGTAAAGATACTTGCGAAGCATCGAAACGTGAAACACCGGATGTACGTCGGGAAAACTCGGCGGAAGTGCTAAACTATAAGCTACAACACCCACTCTCTCTAGAATCTCGTAAGGTCCGACATATCTGGGGCTGAGTTTCCCTTTCTTCCCGAACGCATCACACCATTCATTGGAGGCACTCGAAGGAATACATGATCTCCTACTCCAAACTTGAGTCTACGACGTCGTCGATCTGCATATGATTTCTGTCTGCATTGGGCTGCCCTCATTCTGTCCCGTATCAATTGAATCTTCTCTGTAGTCTCTTGTACTATCTGCGGTCCCAAAATGCTACTCTCGCTCAGTTCCGTCCAGCAAACAGGTGTCGACATTTCCTCCCATACAAAGCTTCAAAGGGTGCCATTTGGTTCGTCTCCTGAAAATTGTTGTTGTGCGAGAATTCTATCAAAGGTAGGTGATGGTCCCAACTACCACCAAAATCAAGACTACAAGCGCGAAGCATATCCTCTAGTGTCTGAATGGTCCGCTCCGTCTGACCATCTGTCTGTGGGTGAAAAGCCGCACTAAAGCTCAATCATGTGCCAAGAGCTTCTTGAAGTTTCTGCCATAGCCTGCTAGTAAACTGGGTACCCCTATCTGAAACTATGCACGTTGGAACTCCATGCAGACGTACCATCTCATCGATATAAATCTGAGCATACTGTGCAAACCCATACGTCGTCTTCACTGGAATAAAATAAGCTGCCTTTGTCAAACTATCTATAATCACCCAAATGGAATCATACCCTCTGCTAGTCCTGGGTAGACCCACCACGAAATCCATGGAAATCTGTTCCCATTTCCACTCTGGAATGGGCAAGGGCTACAACTCTCCGGCTGACCTCTGGTGTTCTGCCTTGACTTGCTGACAAGTCAAGCATCTCGACACAAACTCCGCAACATCCCTCTTCATTCCTTCCCACCAATAAACATCCTTCAGATCATGATACATCTTGGTGGAACCAGGATGAATACTGTAAGCTGATATATGAGCCTCCTGTAAGATCTCACGTCTCAATCCGTCAGAATCTGGTATACAAAGACGAGTCCTAAAGCGTAATACTCCACGATCATCAATCACAAACTCCGATCCCCTGCCCTGCCTAACCTGATCCATAATCTCTGATATACGAGCATCTGCGGGCTGTGTCTCTCGAATACGATCCAATAACTAAGGTCGGGTGCGAACATGTGCTAGCTGTCCTCCTATCGGGGTGAACTCAAACTGTATACGACTATCACATAAAATCTTCCAGTCGTAGAAGACTGTCTCTGTAAGGTGCGCACATGAGATAAGCTACCTCCAGGCCTCCGACTCAAAGCATCTGCTACAACATTTGCCTTGCCTGGATGATACAAGATCTCACAATCGTAATCTTTCACCAGTTCTATCCATCTACGCTGCCTTAGGTTCAGATCCCTCTGCTGAAAAATATATTTTAAGCTCTTATGATCTGTGAAGATTTGGCACGACTCCCCATACAAGTAATGTCTCCAAATCTTCAATGCAAATACCATAGCAGCCATCTCTAGATCATGAGTGGGGTAGTTCTGTTCGTGCCTCTTCAACTGTCGAGAAGCATAAGCTACAACTCTGCCGTGCTGCATCAACACACAGCCTAAACCCACTCTAGAGGCATCACAATTCACAACAAAGCCACCTGACCCATAAGGTAATGATAATACAGGTGCAGTCGTCAAGCGAGTCTTTAACTGCTGGAAACTCTGCTCATATGCATCTGTCCAAAGAAAGGGAACCTCCTTCCTAGTCAATCCGGTCAACGGTGCAGCTATTCGAGAAAAATCCTGCACGAAGCGTCGGTAATAACCTGCCAGACCTAAGAAACTGCGAATCTCTGTAACTGACACAGGTCTGGGCCAGTGCTGCATTGCTTCGATCTTCTTTGGGTCCACCCGTATCCCTCCTCTCGTGACCACATGACCCAAGAACTCCACACTGTCTAGCCAAAATGCACACTTGGAGAATTTTGCAAACAACTGATGCTCCTTCAAGGTCTGCAACGTAATACGCAAATGCTGCTCGTGCTTCTCTCTACTCCGGGAATAAACGAGAATGTCATCAATGAATACTATAATAAACTGATCAAGAAAGGGCTTGAAGATACGGTTCATCATATCCATAAAAGCTGTTGGAGCGTTGGTGAGTCCGAACGACATCACCAGAAATTCATAGTGCCCATACCTTGTGCGAAACACAGTCTTCGGAATGTCGTCCTTCCGAACCCTCAACTGGTGATACCCCGACCGCAAATCAATCTTCGAGAAGTAACCAGCTCCCTGCAACTGATCGAATAAGTCATTTATATGTGGTAGTGGATACCTGTTTCGCACAGTGACGTGATTCAGCCGTCGGTAGTCGATGCACAGTCCCATACTACCGTCCTTCTTCTTTAAAAATAAGACAGGAGCTCCCCACGGTGATACGCTGGGACGAACAATTCCTCTATCTAACAACTCTTGCAACTGGCTTTTGAGTTCCTTCAACTCCGTCGGTGCCATACGATAGGGTGGTATAGAAATAGGCCCCACGCCTGGAATCAAGTCGATGCAAAATTCAATATCGCGTTCGGGCGGTAATCCTGGTAACTCAGCAGGAAACACCTCCGGAAATTCTCGTGTAATCGGAACCTGGTCCAATGGAATCTCAGCGACTCCTAAGTCCTGAACAAATGCCAAGAATCCATGACAGCCCTTCTTCAAGACTCGTCCCGCACAAAGAGCAGAAATCATATTGGCAGGAGTTATATTACAATCCCCCTGCACAACAAATATTGGTTCACCTGGAAAAAAAAATCTAACCGCTTTCCCATGATAATCTACATAGGCATGACAAGCGGCTAACCAATCCATACCGAGAAGTATATCAAAATCTAGCATATCCAGGAGAATCAGATCAACTAGTGAATCTCTATCACCAATACGTACAGAACATGATCTGAATACGTGTCGAGCTATAAAAGAATCTCCCACCGGAGTAATCACTACCAACGGTAAATCTAAAAATGACGACTCTTTCCCCAAAGAAAGTGCAAAGCGTGAAGATACATAAGAATGTGTAGAACCGGGATCAAATAAAATATGTGCATCTAGTGAACATACTGCAAGAGTACCTGTCACAACTGCATTTGATGCCTGGGAATCCTGTGGAGTCAGCGCAAAAACCCGTGCCTGGCCCCTGCCCGCATCCTGTCGTCCTCTATCTCCATCTCCTCGACCTCTCTGAGAGCGTCCTGTAAAGCCTCGACCTCGAGGTGTAACTACCTGGCGTGTAGCGCCAACTGGGGGAGGAAGTAAAGCCATCGGCGTAGAAGGTGGAAGGGGTAAAGCAGCCTATGGAACAACGGTCCCTCCCTGAGATCTACAATCCCGTGCAAAGTGTCCGGGAAGTCCACAACTAAAACATGTAGATGGGGGCCTCTGATCATCGGGATAAGAACTGAACATCTAGCCCTGGGTCCAACCTCGTCCGAAACTGCGGCTGGAGTATATCTGCCTCTACCTCTGCCAAACTGCCTAGTCATTGGCCCAAACGGTCTACTCCTCTTTGGTTCAGGAACAACCACGGCCTCACTCAACTGCTCCTCCACTCGTATCGCTGCATCCATGGCCAGCGCATACGTATCAAAATGCTGGGAGCCTATAGCCAGATACAACTGCGTGTCCAGACTCCGTAGAAACCTCTTCACCCGAAGCTTCTCTGTAAGAACTAAATATGGAGCATAGCGCGACAACTGGGTGAATCGTAAATCATAATCTGCTACTGACATACTTGCCGATTTCCGCAACGCTTCAAAACTGCTAGCTATAGCGTCCCTCACACTCTGTGGAAGAAACCTAGCAAGAAAGACCTCGGAAACTCGGTCCACAACATCGGAGGAAGACCCGTAGCTCGTCCTCTCTCCATCGACTCACACCACTCCTGTGCAAGTCCCTCTAAACGAAACCTAGTCAGCTCAACTGACCTCGCAGCAAAACATCGCAATGATCTGCCAATCCTCGCCATCCTATCAAGAAAGGACTGAGGATCCTCCGCTACATCGGTCCCTGTAAATACCGGAGGCTTCAACCTCATAAACTCTGCTAGTGATACCTCCATCACTCTTGTATCTATAAGTGCTACCGTCTGCGTAGGCTGTACCTCGGACTCTACCACGGTTGGTGTCGGATCCTGCCTCAATACTCGAGTGGCCTCAGCTAACTGTCCTACCACTCGCTGCAATCCTAACATGCCCTCCTCTATCCTAGTCATGCGATTTGAAGGAGGAGGTTCAACATGCTCATGCACCGCAGGAACGTCCGGTGTACCATTCGCCGCCACAGGAGGACTTGCCCTAACCGCATCTCTGGCTGCGGCTCGTCTAGCCCGCGTAGCCATAGCAACTGGAACAAGAAACGAGAGTTGATAAGGCCTATGAATAGGAATAATCAATAACGGAGAATCAACGGAAGAATAGATCAAGATATACATCCTAAGGTTAGTTAGGCTGAGTATGGTAACGTAAATATGCCGCGGAACATACGTACGGTACTGCACTCATCCTAATTTACCTACTCCATCAAACCAAAGGTCATCCTAAATCACGGACTCACGTCAACCTATTTTAATTTCCTACTTGATTCCGTAAGGTTAATCCTATGCTCTGATACCAACTTTGTTACGACCCAAAGTTTGGATGTGACCGGCACTTAGATTATATAATATCTAAAGATATACATACAGTCCAAGTAAGCCGAAAACTAAGATCAAAATCCTTTTTTTTGCGGAATTCTATATAGAAATTTAGTTTTAAGTAAAAATCACAGTTTATGAAGTTAAATATTTAAACAAGTATAAAGTGTTAAGTTTGGTTGCATCCTTAGTTGGGATCAACAACCTCAATAGTGGAGACAAATGTCCATGAGTATAGGACATTAACAAGAATTTTCAATAAGTAAGAAAATTACTAAAACATAGAACTAAACCGTCCCATCTGTCAAATAATATACATATAATCCTTTCTCACTCTAAGTCATATACATGTTTGATGGAGATTTTCTAGATACAAAATACAATACCAAAAGAGCAGGTTACTACATATGTAACCCACCTATCAAAAGATGCGATATAAGCTGCGAAAAGTAGATCTTCCCGGCCGCTAACTGTCCCCTCTACCCCTGTAAGGAACTGTGGCACAACGGGAGGGAGGGGGGATGAGTTGCCAACTCAATGAATAAACTAACATATAATGGCTAATAATGTAAATATGACGATCATACTAACTAAAATGTGAACAAGTAAAATGTATGACGGTATGTGGAAAGCATGGATCTGTACAATAAATATCATAACCAAAATGAAATCTCATCATTTATTTCCAATAATTGATATCTTTCCGTGTCCATCATCGACACAAAACTTTCCTTTCTCTTAGGCGTCATTCCTCGAATGACCCTGCAATCAAAACACCGGTCGGTATCATCTACATATCCGCCATGTTTCACAACTATCTCCGGTATCGTGTATCCTCACTAGGCTCGCCCGCCTCAAATAGGGCTATCCTGCCCCTCGGTCTCGACCGGGTCCACCATGTATCCAACTGTATATTTCCCCCACTCAGTCTGGATAACGTAAAATCTGCGACCGTATATCTCCCCCACTCGGTCCGGAATAAAACCAAATCATAAAACATCTCATGGTGGACATGTCACATCAATCGTGAAAATCACTGGATTTACGTAATAGTATTCAAAACTCAAAACCATAAATCCTCAATAATGCAATTACCTCTTAGATCAACATAGAATACTCAAATACTAAACATGATGTTAATGATGCAATTTACTACTGTTATTGGTGTTTAAGATATGATATGAATCATTTTAATAAGAAATTTACTAAGTGTAAAAGTGACATGGTAATATCGACGAGGTGTGTGTAACATGTAAGATGTGCACGTGGCATAACTCGTCGATACTTGTGCAGTGTCCTAGCAATTAAGCAAGGTATATGTGAATATGAATGCATATTATCAATTTAGCATACCAAAGTAAAGTGTTTATTTAAATAAAACTACGGGCGTAACACGCCATCTTTACAAAATTCCCCGGTAGATGTTTAGTCTACTCACTGGAAAACGTCGTATCTACTTAGGAATTGCCAATCTTTTTCCTTTCCTCGCTGCCTCCGAAAATCCTGTATTTGAATCTAACATCACAATTTAACTTATATAAGGAAACGGCTACTTCGACATGACGGAAATGAAAAACACCCGTTCCCACGTACTAGTTATATTGCATACGACTATAACAACCTATCATACACTTAACCTTACTGGATCTTAACCCTACTCTGCATCGTGACAGAAAACAGATTGCGATACGCTTTAACCATGTCGTATTTTGGTTTCTTAGATATCTTTTCCTATATAAGCTTCCAGATTTCATATACAGCTGAAATAACTTATTTAAATAATACCAACATAGCCAAAATCATACACAGAAGCCTACCCAACAAACCAAAACCACCTAGCTTCCTACAAATCCGGCGACGCCGGAATTTCTATATGAGTCGCCGGCCCAATTCCGATCCCGTAGTTTCGTGTTCCTATGGTTTGTTCCATGTTCAACATACATCATTTTAGCACTGTTTTGTTATGTTTATTTTTATCTAAACTAAAGCAGATTCAAACAGAGCCTAGTTGTATCTAAAATACGATATTATAGAACTTGTTCATTTTAAAATAAACTAATTACAGAATCTAATTCTCTACTGTGAGTAAGGATTTTACCTACAATAATTTGTTGGAATAACACCCTCCAAGATGCATAAGCTCCTTGTCCTAGCTTGATGGTGAGGAAATCCTAGAACTTAGCTTTTCTTCTCCTTTCTCTTGTTCTTCCTTATTTGTCCTTGATTTGTTTTTCTTTCTTTAATTTTTTTCAGGATTTTAATTAACTAACTGATCTGAACAAGGGTTATATATGGTGAAGGGAAGAAGGAGGTAGTAGTAGGACGTGTCAATGAATTAGATGTGCCCTCTTCATGCAAGGAAGAGGTGTTGGAGTGTGTATGAATGCAAGGAGGAGGGGTCATACCTTATCTCCTAGTTTTGTATTTTAATTACCAATAAAATTTTGAACTAAATGGTTTTCTACTCCTTTTCAATTATACCCTTAACAAATTCTCATTTGCACAAGAAACTTAAACTTTACCTAGAAACGCTTCACAACTTATGTTATTATAAAACACTCATTTTATTAAAATGAAGCAAAAATTCACCTTAAAACCTTTATAACTTATTTATGTTGCATACTAAATTTTTTTATTTAATTTGCTTTACAAACATCTTATGAAAATGTCCTATTTGGTTTTAAAAACTTTTTAATTTGGCGCTTTATTATTTAATTAATTAATTTTATTTATTTCTAAAATTTCAGAATGCTACATGAAGATAGGGTTTCTTCCCACTCCACATCTGATATGGTGTGGTAGGCACAGTCTTGGTAGGAACCCTGTTCAGAAGATATGTAGCTGATTCTAGTGCATAACCCTAGAAAGATCGCGGTAACTCAGCATTACTCATCATGGAACGTACCATATCTAATAGGGTTCGGTTCCGTCTCTCCGATACACCGTTGTGTTGTGGAGTGTATGGAGGAGTAAGCTGAGAGAGAATTCAATTCTCTTTTAGGTAACCCAGGAACTCGGCACTTAAGTATTCACCACCTCGATCGGATCTCAGTGTCTTGATACTTTTGCCGGTTTGGTTTTCTACTTCATTCTTATATTCTCGAAATTTCTCAAAAGCCTCGGATTTATGTTTCATCATGAAAATGAATCCATACCTAGAGAAATCATCCGTAAAAGTAATGAAATAAGAAAAACCGGCTCTTGCATGTGTAGACATTGGACCACATACATCGCTGTGTATGAGTCCTAGGAGCTCGCTCGCTCTTACTCCATGTCCGGTGAATGGAGTTTTTGTCATCTTTCCTTTGAGACATGATTGACAAGTGGCATAAGATTGATATTCAAACGGATCCAAATATCCTTCTATATGTAACTTAGTTAACCTTGTCTCATTGATGTGACCTAGTCTACAATGCCATAAGAAAGCCTGATTTATATCTGGAGACTTTCTTTTTAGTGTGTTCTGGACATTGAAAATCTATAATTGGTTTAACACATATATACCGTTATCTAGTGTACTGTACCCAATCAAACCATGATTAAGGCGGATGTTAACAACATCGCTTACAAACGTGAAATCATAACCTTCTTTTAATAACAACGATACTGATATGATATTACACGTTAAACTAGGTACACAAAAACAGTTGTGCAAAACCAAAATATGTCCACTCGTCAATCCAAGGTGATAATCCCCTACAGACACAACATTCACGCTAGCTCCGTTAGCAACCTGGAGGGTCATATTACCAACCTTCAGCACTCTACAGTTTCTCAGTGCCTGCAATGAATTGCATAAATGAGATCCTGATCTGGTATCCAATACCCAGGAAGTAGAGTTGATTGACAGACAATTTTCAATTACAAACACACCTGAAGCCGAAGCCACAACTTGCCTCGGGTCCTGGTTCTTGGCATTCTAAGCTTTGCAATCTTTCTTCCAATGGCCTTTCCTGCGACAGTGGAAGAACTCATCCTTTGACACTACTAGCACCGCAACCTTTGCCTTTCCCCTGGCTTCCACCTTACCAACACCTCCTCTCTGTTTGGTAGGGGCCTTCTTCTTCCTTCTTTTGGCTTTCGCCTTGGACCTGGAAGAGGAAGCACCATGAACAAACAGAGCGGGTGTTTCCCTTGCTTTCTGTAAGGTGCCCTTTGCACTCCTCAACATGTTAAGGAGTTCTGGAAGTTCAACTTCTTTATCTTGAATGTTGAAATTCAAGATAAACTGGGCGTAGTTGGAAGGAAGGGACTGGATAATCAAGTCTGTATACAGCTCGTTCTCTAATGTTGTCCCGAGGTCTACGAGCTCTTCAATATAGCCAATCATCTTAAGGACATGTTCTCCTACAGATGATCCGACGGCCATCCTCGACTGAAATAAGTTCTTCGAGGTCTCATATCTAGCTATACGAGATTGCTCTCCATACAATTCCTTGGTGTGGAGAAATATGGATTCTAGATCCATATTCTCGTGCTTCCTCTGATGTTCATTATTCATAGAGGCAAGCACGATGCATTTGGCCTTTGCGCAGTCTAACTCTCAGGTCTTGCGGATTTCCTTATCCGTGACACTGGATTCAGGACCTGGGACGGCAGGGGCCTTAGTAGTAAGGACATATCCCAATTTATCATAGGTAATGTAGGGTTACTAGGCACACTAACAAGGCTCTACAAGGCATCGACCATGCCAAAATTAAATTTTTTATGTGCCGAACAACCCTAAGAAAGATCGTATACTAGAGTTTAGGTGAAACTAATGCAAGTAAACTACTTTACTTCTAAGGGAACACGAAATACAACCTTTGTAGATCGGTCCTTCACTTCATTTGCTCCTTGTTGAAGTCCCTTCACTGCGATCAAGGTTCTCCCGGGCTCTTGCATGGCTTCACGAGGCGAAAGATGCGACCTTGCTTGAAGTCTCCGAGGCCGAAGATGATCTACGTCGAGGGAATTCCGACTCAAGCTACTACTTCACTAATTTGAGAATTAGTGAAGAAAACACCCTATACTAAAGTGCTAGTCTACTAGAGGATGGAGAAATAGGAAGTGGGTTCTCTTTGGATTTTTATTTCTTACTTTCTTTCTCACTTTAGATCAAACCCTAGCAAGCTTTTTCTTTTTAGCAATGAAGAAGAAGTAGAAGTGAAAGAGATGAGGATAATGATTAAGTGAGAAGGCTAACCATGGTGAGTGAGTATCATATACTAACTCTTGTAGAGACTTAACCCTAGGCTAATTGTTATGGTTGGGTTTAATAAAAATCCATAGTAAAAAGAAACTCAAGTTGAATTAGTCAATGTATCCACAAGCTTCCACAAGCTTCATGCATTTTCTAATCCTCCACTTGATTTTGTAATTACTTTAAATATTAAAAACCCAAACTAAAAATTAGCATAGTGTAAGTCTCATACACCCATGGATGATGTATCATCAACCATGATACAAAAATATAACATATTTTAATATATATCATATATATAGTAAAGATGTGTACATGTGAGAAAAAACCCTAAGTGAACATGTGTTAGTTAATGTAAACTAGTATATCAAATATACAATTATACAATAAATTATTAAATCAACACTTGACTTAATAATCCGGTCATATCACATATAACCGACTAACATTCAATGTATCGACTTATCGAATCAACACTTGATTCGATAACCCGGCTATATCATATATAACCGACTGATACATAAAGTCGCGAGAATAGAATACGGTATCACATACACGCATTATTCTCGGTCTCGCACATATCACATATGCTCTCCTATTTCGTTTTGCCTGAGCCAGTAAAACCTCTATGTAGGACTCTAAAGACTCGTCAATACGCCGGCAGTAGGTGATGATCACATCACGCACCCACAAGCCGTCAGCGGTACTAGCTGGACGTAACGGCTACCCGGGTATTGAGCGATCAGAAGATCAGCAAGCAAGCCCGCTCCAACTCCTGTAAAAGCCTGCCGGTAACACTTCCCGTACAGTCCGGTTTCCTCGTCTGATATGTCGCATATCAAGTCTAGGGGTGGTAAACGTCAGACCCCAATAACCGATAAGTCGTGCCGATGTGAGGCTCATAACGGGTCGAGAAACTACTGGTAACACTTACCAGTAAATCTCTATATCAGCCTTGGCCAGGGACTTCCCTGTTACGGCCAATCGAGCACTGCGCAACATCAACCCCCAATACCGGGAGAGACGAAACCCCTCCTATCGCTCATTGCCTCCATGTGACTCGGGACTGTACCCAAAAACCACCGTTTTGCACGCCCTCATGGACGTGGTAAAGTGGAAATCAAAGCACAGTGGGAATCACACAAGACTCTATGACGATCTCAGGTCTACAGACTAACCTGCACAAGTGTCACCAGAGAACTGCCATCTGACGTGAGGTATAATACCATCTGGGAGTTCTCGGCGAGTCCGTTTAGTGTACCCAGTCTCTACTTAGCACCCGTATACCATCTCTGATGTCAAACACCAATGGATATGGGATCATCCATCGCCCATCTCATGGGTCGAGAAGCGTATACGCTAGTCTACACTGGTATATCGATGCCCCGTCTCGATACATCCACGACTAGGGACCTTAATGGATGTACTTATGGACTACCATGTCCCCACTAGTTTGATCCGCATCATAGCCCAGGTAGTCAAGTACTCATCCTAAGGGCTTTACCAACATATAACTATAAGACAGTATAAAGAGACAAGTATACATGTTAAAGTAAAGAGCAACCGGATAGCATACTATCATGTCGAGCAAGAAAGTCCTCTCTATATATATCCAAGCATCCAATATAATATACATCATCTGTACAATACTGGTCTCTAGGGCATACATACAACTAACAATCTCCCACTTGCACTAGGGCCAGCTGCTGTAGTATCGCATACCAAGCATCTCGAAGAGTCTCTCAAATTGTATCTGGGGAATGGCCTTAGCGAGTGGATCCGCTGTGTTGTTCTTCGTGTCAACCCTCCTGACCTCGATCTCCCGGATCAGGTGATACCGCCTCAGAATATGCCTGGATCACTGATGGGACCTGGGTTCCTTGGCCAAAGCCACCGCTCCATTGTTATCGCAATACAAAGGTATTGGATGCTCAATGGGTGGAACCACTCCAAGTTCAGTAATGAACTTCTTGATCCAGACAGCCTCTTTGGCAGTATCGTTGGCAGCGATGTATTCAGCCTCCATCGTCAAGTCTGCCACGGTTTCCTGCTTAGAACTCTTCCAGCTAACCGCCCTTCCGTAAAGGGTAAAGACAAATCCCGACTGCGACTTAGAGTCGTCCTTATCACTCTGGAAGCTCGAATCGGTAAAGGACTCCACTTGGAGTTCTCCGTTACCATACACCAAGAGCATCTCTTTAGTCCTTCGCAAGTACTTGAGAATGCTTTTCACAGCTGTCCAGTGACTCTCTCCAGGATCAGCTTTATACCTACTCACTACACTTAGTGAGTATGCAACATCGGGTCTGGTACATAGCATCGCGTACATGATAGAGCCTACAGCCGAAGCATATGGTATCCCTTGCATGCGAGCTCTCTCCAAATTAGTCTTGGGAGACATCTCTTTGGAGAGAGTGAGCCCTGAGATCGTGGGTAAAAACCCACGTTTGGACTCTTCCATACTAAACCTCTTTAGTATGGTGTCAATATACCTGGATTGGGACAATCCCAATATCCTTTTAGATCTATCTCTATAGATCATAATTCCCAATATGCAGGAGGCATCACCAATATCTTTCATTGAGAATCTTTGTGATAAGAAGAGCTTGACCGATTGCAGCATAGGAATATCATTTCCTATCAAGAGTATGTCGTCCATGTACAATACGAAGAAGACAACCTTACTCTCTACCACCTTCTTGTAAATACAAGGTTCATCTACATTTTTGACGAAATCAAACTCTTTGATAACGACGTCAAAGCAGATGTTCCAACTCCGCGATACTTGCATTAATCCATAAATGGATTTAAGCAGCTTGCACACTTTCCCGCTGCTCCCACTATCTGCGAAGCCCTCTGGCTGAGTCATGTACACGCACTCTTCTAAATCACCATTTAGAAAGGCGGTCTTAACATCCATTTACCAGATTTCGTAGTCATGATATGCAGCGATGGCAAGCATGATCCGGATGGATTTAAGCATAGCCACTGGAGAAAAGGTTTCGTCATAGTCCACACCTGGTCTTTGACGAAAACCCTTTGCAACAAGTCTAGCTTTGAAAGTCTCCACTTTCCCATCTACACCAAATTTTTTCTTGAAGATCCACTTGCTCCTAATGGGTTTTACCCCTTCAGGAGCATCTTCCAAAGTCCATACTTTGTTGGTGTACATGGATTCCATCTCGGACCGCATTGCATCCAGTCATTTCACTGAGTCCCCACTCGTGATGGCCTGCTCGAAGCTAGTTGGGTCATCATCAACCATGATGCAATCCTCGCTCCCACCATCCATGAGAAAACCGTAGTATCTCTCAGGTGGGTGAGGAACCCTACTAGATCGGCGGAGAGGCTGAGGTTCATTGGGAACTACCGAATCCTCCGGTTCCACTAAATCTTCAGTTTGAGTTTGTGTATCTGGAACCTCTTCCAGCTCTACCACTTTGCCACTAATTTCTTTTACAAGAAATTCCTTTTCTAAAAAGGTGGCATGTTGATCAACAAACACTTTTTGTTCCTCACCGTGGTAGAAAAAATACCCATATGAGTTCTTTGGATATCCCACAAACTTGCAAAGAACTGACCGTGCCTCAAGTTTGTCCGGATTTTGTCTTTTGACATAGGCCGGACAACCCCATATCTTAACTCGTTTAAGATATGGTCTTTTCCCACTCCATATATCATATGGTGTGGTAGGTACAGATTTAGATGGAAGTTGATTCAATAGGTATGCTGCTGTCTCCAGCGCATACCCCCAGAAGGAAATAGGTAACTCAGCTGTGCTCATCATAGAGCGCACCATATCTAATAGGGTGCGGTTCCTCCGTTCTGATACACCGTTGTGCTGTGGTGTATATGGAGGAGTCAGCTGAGAGAGAATCCCATTCTCTTTTAGGAAGTCCAGGAATTCATTGCTCAAGTATTCACCTCCTCGATCGGATCGAAGGATTTTAATACTTTTCCCGGTTTGGTTCTCGACTTCTTATTTATATTCTCTAAATTTCTCAAAAGCTTCTAATTTGTGTTTCATCAGGAACACATATCCGAATCTAGAGAGATCGTCAATGAATGTAATGAAGTACGCAGAACCATTCCTGGCATGTGTAGACATGGGGCCGCATACATCACTATGTACCAGTCCCAAGAGTTCCGTAACTCTCTCTCCGTGTCCCGTAAACGGAGTTTTGGTCATCTTGCCTTTGAGACATGACTGGCAAGTGTCATAAGATGAAATTTCAAATGGATTCAAATATCCATCTTTATGCAACTTAGCTAGTCGTGTCGCATTGATGTGACCCAGTCTACAATGCCATAAGAAGGATTCGTTCATTTCTGAACTCTTCCTCTTGTGTGTGTTTGTTATGCTCAGAACTGTTGATTGATTTAGAACATAAATGCCATTGCACAACGTGCCTGATCCAACCAACTTTTGGTTTAGGAAAATGTTCATAACATTATCCTGTAATACAAAATTATATCCCTCTTTACTCAACAAAGAAACCGATATAATGTTGCATATCAGGTTCGGCATGAAATAGCATTCATTCAGAATCAATGTATTACCAGTTGGCAATACAAGGTGATATTCCCCGACGGTTTTAGCTGCAACAATTACACCATTTCCAACCCTTATGTCTTTATCACCTTCTCCAAGTTCTCTACCTTTCCTAAGCCCATGTAACTGATTACATATATGGGATCCTGACCCGGTATCTAATACCCAGGACGTAGAGCAAATGGAGAAACAGTTCTCTGTAACGAACACACCCGAAGAAAATGCATCAACATGTACTTTCTTCATTCGGGTGGCATGGGAATCCTGGTATTCCCCTATATCCTGTTCAGTCTTATAACTCTTATAAGAAAAAACGGAACCAACGTTCCCCAGCACAGTTTAACATGCGGGTTCGGTCAATACATCCATATTATTATCTTGATTAAGGCATGACATGGTCGCTACCTGGAGAGAGAGAGAAGAAAACACTTTAGCGTATGCTCTTGCAAGATCAGATTGGTTATTATTTTATCTAATCAGGATGGCTCCCACCGTTTTTATCAAATCTTCCTTCAAACCTTAAAAGGAAAGACTAGCCGGGATTAATTACACCTTACAATTTCGCCAATCTTTTAGCCAGGCCAGTGTCGGTACTTTGAGGGAGGTTCCCCGTGCTTTCGCACGGACCTAATTAAAGTAAACCTCGTTTTCCCAGAGGCGTAACTCCATTGACATCTTTCTAGACACCTACTTGATCGGCTAATTGTCCCGTGTAAAACTCTCCCGGGAGTAACAATTACTCGCAGTGGGTATCGGGATCCAACTATCTCATAGAAGGTATGCAATCTCATTGCAAATTTCAACACTTGAAATTCCCGATAATATTTTGCCCCAAACGATCTATGACCTTGACAAGGTCAACAAACCATAGACCGTAAGTCAAGTTCAACCTGTCATTTCTTGATTGAATTAAACCCACCCGCACGACCCTTGACAAGGTCAACAAGGCCGTAAGACTACCCTAAAACAATCTGCATCAAATGCATAAACAGATAAATACTGGTCAGCTACCGCATACTACGCCTTGACAAGGTCAACAAACGCAGCACGAATACTAAGCAGGACTTATCTGAAATGACGGAGGGCTACGACAGGTTTTTCTGAAAACCTATTGCGTATTGAACTTGATATCGTTGTAGAATCGAGTGAATTTTGAAATGGAGTGATTTTGAGGCTTTTATTAGTTTTGCTAAAGAGGTCACTCCCGGTGAAGGGATCTCGGCTCTTTCCTTATGGAATAAGGTGCAGGATATATCATATACATCACTATGCAAAGCAAAACTCCAAAAGCAATCAAAAGCAAACCGAGTGTTGTAGCATCTGCCATTTTTGCTAAAGAGGTCACTCCCGGTGAAGGGATCTCGGCTCTTTCCTCATCGAATAGGGTGCAGGGTATATCATATATACCGCTATGCAGAGCAAAACTGTAGCTACCTTTTTAAAAAAATTTGATTCTACAACATCTTTTAGGTTTCTTTTCTTTCATCAATCACATTAATGAAGTCCCATCATTTAAGTCACCTAAACATCACAGATAAATACGACGTACACTTATGCCATCCGCATTCGCCTCGATGTCCCCTCATGCACCGTTAGGTTAGGTAACTAACGACAGAGCGGGGCAGGGCTAGCGCGGGTGTAAAACATAAGTAACGCCTATATAATATATCATATATACTATATACAGTATTTATCACAGAACATCAAATGATCACATCACAGATATCGCAGCAGAAGAAACATATGAAACATTGGATATACTAGGACGTCCGTATTTTATTTTGAGCCTCTATAAAACACGGATTCCACGGTCGCGATGAATAGCCAAACCCACACCCCAGACCCCTACGAGAGCGGCAAGCAACCCTACCAATTCTAGAGTTAGGAGACCTGGACTCGACTCCTCGAGTTGGTCTCCCACTGGACTCCAGAACCCGGTTACTTGTGCTCTCCTCCTTGGGTCTATCCTAGTGCGGAAAAGTAAATAATATACAAATGGTGACATCAACCTCATCCGGAAGTGCCCCAATAAAAGAATATTACATACATTTAATTTTACATGAATGAAAATGAAAACTCTCATCTCACATAAAACCCCCCGGCTATTTAAAACGCGACGATCCAATATAACATATCCAGTAACATATAACATCACATGTCATCAACGTAAGTAAATATGGGCATCCCAATTGTCGTTGACATATAGCAACGAAACCGGCGATATCACATATTACACTTACGGTCACAGAAAATAAAGTGTAAAACTACAACATTTGGAATCCACAATCCCTTTAGACATCGTAAATCCGAAATATCACATACTTCGCATTTCATGTCTAACTGTATGAATTCCACATATTGTATCACATTCCAGATAAATAGACAGTATTAAACTTTCTGATCGAATAATCAAACACCCAAGATTTCCATAATAGCTCAACACTTGAGCAGAGTTCAAAAAATTCCAGAATACGTCACAGTAGCAACGGTCCAGCCGTAGAAGGGTCAAGCCAACGCCTCACATGTGGCACGCCGTACTGCCTCAAACCCTAAGGTTCAAAAGGCAGTTCAAGACAGTCACATAATCGAGTTAAGGTTTGTTGTCTTCTAGAGGGTCCATCGCGTCACATGCATGTTTTTCCGAAAGATTTAAACCCGAGAAAAATTCAACACTTGAATGTTTTTCGTGCCGGGAAAAATTGAGTTAATGATATCCGTTCGAACATTTTAATACTTTCTAAATTATCCGGAATAACAATAACGAATTTAAAATTCCTGATCGAATCAACGAATATAAAATAAACCCCAGAATACTCAACACTTGAGTCAAATTAAAAATACCCATAAAGATCTAATAACAGAAGTGAACATTACTGTACAAACAGAAAACCCCAATGTCACAGTACGGCCGCGGTTCCGCGGCACAAGCAGGGTATTGCCGCGGAACCGCGGCAGTCCGTACGACTTAGGTCATCAAATTTGCACCTTAATTCTTAGAAAACCCTTATGTATTTTTTAGGTATTTTTAATTCTGAAAAAACCCAGATTTTGAAAAAAGTCCAGAGAGGGGGTCGTTTTGACGTTTTCGGGTTCGATCGGGGTTTTAACTTCGTTAACACATCGCCTAATGCTCTAGCTAGGCTCTGATACCATTGTAGGGCTACTAGGCATACTAACAAGGCTCTACAAGGCATCGACCATGCCAAAATTAAATTTTTTATGTGCCGAACAATCCTAAGCAAGATCGTATACTAGAGTTTAGGCGAAACTAATGCAAGTAAACCACTTTACTTCTAAGGGAACACGAAATACAACCTTTGTAGATCGGTCCTTCACTTCATTTGCTCCTTGTTGAAGTCCCTTCGCTGCGATCAAGGTTCTCCCGGGCTCTTGCATGGCTTCACGAGGCGAAAGATGCGACCTTGCTTGAAGTCTCCGAGGCCGAAGATGATCTACGTCGAGGGAATTCCGACTCAAGCTACTACTTCACTAATTTGAGAATTAGTAAAGGAAACACCCTATACTAAAGTGCTACTCTAGTAGAGGATGGAGAAATAGGAAGTGGGTTCTCTTTGGATTTTTATTTCTCACTTTCTTTCTCACTTTAGATCAAACCCTAGCAAGCTTTTTCTTTTTAGCAATGAAGAAGAAGAAGAAGTGAAAGAGATGAGGATAATGATCAAGTGAGAAGGCTAACCATGGTGAGTGAGTATCATATACTAACTCTTGTAGAGACTTAACCCTAGGCTAATTGTTATGGTTGGGTTTAATAAAAATCCATAGTAAAAACAAACTCAAGTTGAATTAGTCAATGCATCCACAAGCTTCCACAAGCTTCATGCATTTTCTAATCGTCCACTTGATTTTGTAATTACTTTAAATATTAAAAACCCAAACTAAAAATTAGCATAGTGTAAGTCTTATACCCATGGATGATGTATCATCAACCATGATACAAAAATATAACACATTTTAATATATATCATATATATAGTAAAGATGTGTACATGTGAGAAAAAACCCTAAGTGAACATGTGTTAGTTAATGTAAACTAGTATATCAAATATACAATTATACAATAAATTATTAAATCAATACTTGACTTAATAATCCGGTCATATCACATATAACCGACTAACATTCAATGATCGACTTATCGAATCAACACTTGATTCGATAACCCGGCTATATCATATATAACCGACTGATATATAAAGTCATGAGAATAGAATACGGTATCACATACACGCATTATTCTCGGTCTCGCACATATCACATATGCGCTCCTATTTCGTTTTGCCTGAGCCAGTAAAACCTCTATGTAGGACTCTAAAGACTCGTCAATACGCCGGCAGTAGGTGATGATCACATCACGCACCCACAAGACGTCAGCGGTACTAGCTGGACGTAACGGCTACCCGGGTATTGAGCGATCAGAAGATCAGCAAGCAAGCCCGCTCCAACTCCTGTAAAAGCCTGCCGGTAACACTTCCCGTACAGTCCGGTCTCCTCGTCTGATATGTCGCATATCAAGTCTAGGGGTGGTAAACGTCAGACCCCAATAACTGATAAGTCGTGCCGATGTGAGGCTCATAACGGGTCGAGAAACTACTGGTAACACTTACCAGTAAATCTCTATATCAGCCCTGGACAGGGACTTCCCTGTTACGGCCAATCGAGCACTGCGCAACATCAACCCCCAATACCGGGAGAGACGAAACTCCTCCTATCGCTCATTGCCTCCATGTGACTCGGGACTGTACCTAAAAACCACCGTTTTGTACACCCTCATGGACGTGGTAAGGTGGAAATCAAAGCACAGTGGGAATCACACAAGACTCTATGACGATCTCGGGTCTACAGACTAACCTGCATAAGTGTCATCAGAGAACTGCCATCTGACGTGAGGTATAATACCATCTGGGAGTTCTCGGCGAGTCCGTCCAGTATACCCAGTCTCCACTGAGCACCCGTATACCATCTCTGATGTCAAACACCAATGGATATGGGATCATCCATCTCATGGGTCGAGAAGCGCATACGCTAGTCTACACTGGTATATCGATGCCCCGTCTCGATACACCCACGACTAGGGACCTTGAAGGATGTACTTGTGGACTACCATGTCCCTACTAGTATGATCCGCATCATAGCCCAGGTAGTCAAGTACTCATCCTAAGGGCTTTACCAACATGTAACTATAAGACAGTATAAAGAGACAAGTATACATGTTAATGTAAAGAGCAACCAGATAGCATACTATCATGTCGAGCAAGAAAGTCCTCTCTATATATGTCCAAGCATCCAATATAATATACATCATCTATACAATACTGGCCTCTAGGGCATACATACAACTAACAGGTAATTTCCATCTTGACATTCCGGAACCAATCTTTATAGTTTGGCCCTGTCAAAATAATTTTATCTAATAATAACTTAAGGCCTGTCATGTTCTGGGTCGCTGCAATTAGGAGAGAGAGAGGAAACACTTTAGCATGACGCTCTTGCAAGTTTAGAGTGGTTTTTAGTTTATCTAAACAGGATGGCTCCCACTGTTTCTCGAATCCTTCCTCAAACCAAAAAAGAAGAACTAGTCAGGACTATTCTCTCCATGCAATACTTGTTTAACCGTTCAGCCAGGCAAGTGTCGGTACTTCGAGGGAGGTTTTACGACGCTTTCGCGAAGTTCCTTAATTAAATAACCTCTTTTCCTTGGGGCATAGCCCCGCTGACACCTTTCTCGACACCTAATTGGTTTATAGCATTGATTGTTTAAGTGAAAGAATCTCCCGATGAGTAGCATATACTCACAGTAGGATAGGGATCCAAATATTATCCTGTGATAAAGCTGAAGGAATCCTACCAAAATTATCACACTCCAAATGGTATGCAACTCTAGCAAATTTCAGTTTCTTTAGAAATTCCCGATGTGGATTTTTGCCCCATACTCTTATGACCTTGGCGTTGGTCAAAATGTCATAAGTCACATGTTAAGTTCTACCCATCATTATCTTGTTAATTTGAACCCACCCGTACATACCCTTGACGTTGGCCAAATGGCAGTACGACTGTCCCAAACCTACTCATCTATCTATGCAACAGATGAATACCCAGCAGCTACCAAACACTATGCCTTGGCGTTGGTCAAAATACATAGCTTGAATACTACTGAATACCCAAATGAAATGACGGAGGGCTACGAATGGTTTAGGCAAAACCGTGAACGTAGTGAACTTGATATGATTGAAGGAACCCGATAGCTTTTAAAAGGAGTGGTTTAAGCTCCGCAATTAAAAAATCTGCTGTTTTTAAAATAACCGAATGGTTTCTTTTAAACCGTTCCAATGATTCAACTTTGGTTTATTTTCTTTGCATTAAAATAATGTGTCCCATCAATTAACCTATCATTGCAGAAAACAACGAAAATACAACGTCCTCTTATGCCATCCGCATTCGCCACTGGGCTACTTAACTAACGACAGAGCGGGGGCTGGGCTAGCGCGGATGCAAAACATAAGTAACGTCTACTAGATATCATATATAGATATTGTACATTTGTCAGACGCAATAATAGGCATTCCAGATCACAGATGAACATATTGGATATACAAGCAATTCGCATTTCTTTTGAGCCTGCAATGAAAGACGGATTACACAGTCGCAAAGAATAGCCAAACCCCACCCTAGACCCCTACAGGTACGGCAAACTACCTGCCAAGTACCCGAAATGAAGCGATCTCCCTCAACGACGTTAGTAGGCCACTAAGCACTTCAAAGTACCCGGTAATTTGTGCACCCCACTTTAGGTCTATCATAGGAGCAGAAAACAGTAAATGAAATAATACAACGGTGGCTACAATCTCAACCCGGATGTGCCACGCAAAAGAATATTACAACAAATTACAATTTACATTTGAATGAAAGAAACACTCGTCTCACATCCCCGACTATCCATTCACGACAATCCAACAAGTTCATATTCACAAACCAGTAAAAACCATTACAGAAATGTGCAACCCCCTGCTAACGACATACTAGCAGTTAGGGGAGGTTTACGAACACATTAAACACAACACAGATATAATCCAGTTAGCCAAAGTTCTTAGAATTTCGATCAAGCAACACATATGAATCTACTCCAAACAATTCTCTGTGCACATAAAATCTGAGCAGAAACAAAACATCCCAGAAAATACAATATCAAGACAGAAGAATAACTGAGTAAATTTGGGTTGACTCGGTGTCAACTCGGCCACGGATCCGCGGCGGATTGCTTGGATCGGCCGCGGTTCCGCGGTGGTTTGGACGAGTCATGATCCTAAATTTCTTCACAATTCTTAAAAAACCCTGTTTGTATTTTTAAGGGTCCCTGAAAAATTTTTAGACCCCAATTTAAAATCGGCAGAAACTTGGTGAAAACGTCGGTTTTTAGGGATTAAATCGCGATCGAATTTCTAAAGACTTTGCTAACATGTTAGTTATGGTTTAGCTAGGGTCTGATACTAATGTAAGTCAACGTTACACACCCACAAGATGCGGGAAGACGGAATAGGTAAAACAATCAATTTGTTTAAGGCAACATCGACTAACTTTACGGATCTTTGCTAAACCCCAACTAACAAACTATCTAGAAGTGCTAAACTACTATGATAGATGATTATACCTCAAGATACTAGTCCTTCTTGTTCTTGTTGTTCACCTCCTCGTCGGCCTCCTCGATGTAATAGAAGATCCACCCGAGAGTTCCTCCTTCAACCTTTAACCTCTAACTTGAGGTAACTAAGTGGCTAGGATTGCTAATCGAAGTGACCTCGAAGATATAGAAGTGGATTAAGGATCTATTAGTCTTTCTAACCCTTGGGATCTCAACACATGAGAGGATTAGGGTTAGGTTTTAGAAGAAGAGAGCTTGAGGAGAGAGAGCGTGTTTGTTATAATGAATTGAACCCTTCTCACTTTGAATAATATGAAGCATAACAAAATATCTTGCACAAATATCATCCATGCTTCATTTAATTCTTGAGATGAATCATCTCATGAGTCATGGTGCAATTAATGATAATAACACATAAGCTCTCCACCTCATTAAGTTTTAATTCACAAATGAATTAAAACTAATGAGTCACCTTTCTTCTAGAAGCTTCTCGACTAATTACGAGAATGCCCCTCCCATCCGTATTTACGAAAAACACGGATATACTGAGACTGCATAAATCCAATAATCCAATACTAGAATCCGGCTTAAACCAAAGCCTGCTAGTATAAACTGTCCGAATATCATACGTGCATAAATACACGTATATGTCCGAACCCTGTCGTAAAACCATACGACCTCTATATCGTTTCTCCTGAAGCAGGGAAACTCTCTGTGTGGGACTCTAAAGACTCGACACTACGCTGGCAGTGGGTTTAACCACAGGCCGCAAGCGGTATTAGCTGTATATAACGGTCCCCAGGTAGATGTCGATAAGAAGGTCGATGAGGAAACCCATCCGAACTCCTACTGAGCCTGATGTGACAATCTCCGTACAGTCCGGTATGTTCATCTAAGACTATCGCATATCGGGTCTAGGGGGGCGGCAAGCGTCAGTCCCCTAAAAGCGGTATAAGTCGTATTGGAGTGAAGCCCATTACACCTTGAGAAACTACCGGAAAACTTACCAGTAAATCTCGCTTGCCCTGGCCAGGGACCTTGCGTAATGGCTCTCCAAACACTGCGTGATATCAACTCCTAATACCGGGAGAGACGAATCCTATCTAACCGCCACTGCCTCCAAGTGCTTCGGGACTGCACCCAGCTGCTACCTGTTTGCATGACTCCTTTGAGCCGTGGTGGAGTAGCAATCTAAGAACAGTGGGAACACACTCGAGGCGAAGCAGCAATGTCAAGTCTACGGACTATGCTGTACTCATGTCACCTGGGAACTGTTAACCGACGACGGGTATAATAACAACCAACAGTTCGCTGCGAGTCCTGTCCGGTGTACCCGTAACCTAACGAGCACCTGCATACTATCTCCAGTACAACGTACTGATGGCTGTGGGACATACCATCTCCCCAACTGGGATGAGAAGCGTACACACTAGTCTACTCCGGAGCATCGATGCCCTGTCTCGATATTTCTTCACAATTCTTAAAAAACCCTGTTTGTATTTTTAAGGGTCCCTGAAAAATTTTTAGACCCCAATTTAAAATCGGCAGAAACTTGGTGAAAACGTCGGTTTTTAGGGATTAAATCGCGATCGAATTTCTAAAGACTTTGCTAACATGTTAGTTATGGTTTAGCTAGGGTCTGATACTAATGTAAGTCAACGTTACACACCCACAAGATGCGGGAAGACGGAATAGGTAAAACAATCAATTTGTTTAAGGCAACATCGACTAACTTTACGGATCTTTGCTAAACCCCAACTAACAAACTATCTAGAAGTGCTAAACTACTATGATAGATGATTATACCTCAAGATACTAGTCCTTCTTGTTCTTGTTGTTCACCTCCTCGTCGGCCTCCTCGATGTAATAGAAGATCCACCCGAGAGTTCCTCCTTCAACCTTTAACCTCTAAATTGAGGTAACTAAGTGGCTAGGATTGCTAATCGAAGTGACCTCGAAGATATAGAAGTGGATTAAGGATCTATTAGTCTTTCTAACCCTTTGGATCTCAACACATGAGAGGATTAGGGTTAGGTTTTAGAAGAAGAGAGCTTGAGGAGAGAGAGCGTGTTTGTTATAATGAATTGAACCCTTCTCACTTTGAATAATATGAAGCATAACAAAATATCTTGCACAAATATCATCCATGCTTCATTTAATTCTTGAGATGAATCATCTCATGAGTCATGGTGCAATTAATGATAATAACACATAAGCTCTCCACCTCATTAAGTTTTAATTCACAAATGAATTAAAACTAATGAGTCACCTTTCTTCTAGAAGCTTCTCGACTAATTACGAGAATGCCCCTCCCATCCGTATTTACGAAAAACACGGATATACTGAGACTGCATAAATCCAATAATCCAATACTAGAATCCGGCTTAAACCAAAGCCTGCTAGTATAAACTGTCCGAATATCATACGTGCATAAATACACGTATATGTCCGAACCCTGTCGTAAAACCATACGACCTCTATATCGTTTCTCCTGAAGCAGGGAAACTCTCTGTGTGGGACTCTAAAGACTCGACACTACGCTGGCAGTGGGTTTAACCACAGGCCGCAAGCGGTATTAGCTGTATATAACGGTCCCGAGGTAGATGTCGATAAGAAGGTCGATGAGGAAACCCATCCGAACTCCTACTGAGCCTGATGTGACAATCTCCGTACAGTCCGGTATGTTCATCTAAGACTATCGCATATCGGGTCTAGGGGGGCGGCAAGCGTCAGTCCCCTAAAAGCGGTATAAGTCGTATTGGAGTGAAGTCCATTACACCTTGAGAAACTACCGGAAAACTTACCAGTAAATCTCGCTTGCCCTGGCCAGGGACCTTGCGTAATAGCTCTCCAAACACTGCGTGATATCAACTCCTAATACCGGGAGAGACGAATCCTATCTAACCGCCACTGCCTCCAAGTGCTTCGGGACTGCACCCAGCTGCTACCTGTTTGCATGACTCCTTTGAGCCGTGGTGGAGTAGCAATCTAAGAACAGTGGGAACACACTCGAGGCGAAGCAGCAATGTCAAGTCTACGGACTATGCTGTACTCATGTCACCTGGGAACTGTTAACCGACGATGGGTATAATAACAACCAACAGTTCGCTGCGAGTCCTGTCCGGTGTACCCGTAACCTAACGAGCACCTGCATACTATCTCCAGTACAACGTACTGATGGCTGTGGGACATACCATCTCCCTAACTGGGATGAGAAGCGTACACACTAGTCTACTCCGGAGCATCGATGCCCTGTCTCGATAATCCTACGACTAGGGACCTGAAAAAGGATATGCTTGTAGACTACCCAGCCTCCACTAGTGTGACTGCCGTCACAACGCTGGTAGTCAAGCAAGATCCTAAGGGCTCTATCAATATGTATTCGTGATATGCTAAAAGAAAAATATACACATATTAAGATAGATATAAACCAAGTAGCATACTACTATGTTGAGTGAGACTGTTAATATAACTATGAATATCCCAAGCTTCCATTAAGTAATATACAAGCTAGTATAATACAATAATGGCCCCTAGGGCATATACACTAACAGCCCCTCCGTATTATTTCGTCAGCAAAATAACTCCCATATATCGTGTGTGAAAAGATCTGTGAGAAATCACGTTCTAACTGCATATTTGGTGCCATCACAGATAATCTACAGATCTAAAAATTTTAAACAGAGAGGAGTTTAGAGATGCAAACCGCCTGTAAAAATTTCAGAGGGAGCAGACTCAGAAGCGCGGCAGGAACGTCTTCTTGCGGCGGAAGGGCGGCGGCGCAGAGAGAACTCGCTGGAAAAACTTGAGCGGCGGCTAGGGTTTCTGAGAGGAACTTTAGGGTTTGGTTAAAAAAAACAGAGAGGGTCGGGTTCTATATATATAGGGGGAAGTGTGATGGGTATTTGCAAAAAGCCCCTCTTAAAAAGAGGAAATTATTTGTAAATAAAATTTTTATTATTATTTTTATTAAATCTGGATTTTTACAAAAATACCCAATATTTTTTTATTTTCAAATTTTTTATTTTTTATGTGATTTTCTTTTATATAATTACAAATGATACATACCCCCAAAGTTGTTTGAAACAGTGTTTTTGGCTAGAATGATTGGTATAGATGATCGAAATTTAGGGGTAAATGGAGGAGGATTAGTCAGTGTAGATCGGCTCCTGTAAAAACAGGAGCTCCTCCGACGGGTCCGCAGTGAGGAACGGTTTAAGTCGATGTCCGTTTACTTTAAACAGTATACCGTCCTCCGGGTTTTCTAGATCTACCGCACCGTGCGGATATACGGTGCGTATCAAAAATGGCCCTTTCCACCGAGATTTGAGCTTACCGGGATGGAAATGTAAGCAAGTATCGTAAAGAAAAACCTGTTGACCAGGTTTGAAAGTCTTGCGCATAAGGTGTTTATCGTGGAACACCTTCGTTCGGTTTTTAACAATTACTGTGTTCTCATAGGCTTCATCCCGTAGCTCGTCTAATTCATTCAATTGCAGCTTTCTATTACTGCCCGCATCTCCCAAAGATAGGTTCAACTCTTTAATTGCCCAAAATGCCTTGTGCTCTATTTCAACAGGAAGGTGGCAAGCCTTTCCATAAACAAGCCTGTATGGAGACATCCCAAGATCGGTCTTATAGGCAGTACAGAATGCCCATAGTGCATCAATCAGTTTTGATGACCAATCTTTACGGTTTTTGGAAACCGTTTTCTCCAATATTTGTTTAATCTGCCGATTCGAAATCTCGGCTTGCCCACAAGTTTGGGGATGATATGGCGTTGACAGTTTGTGAGTAATGAAATATTTTCTCATCAAGGACTCGAAAGTTCTATTACAAAAGTGAGATCCATTATCACTGATAATCGCGCGAGGGTGCCCAAACCGTGAAAAAATGTTTTCTTTGAGAAATCTAATGACAACCTTGTTGTCGTTAGTTCGGCTGGGCACAGCCTCGATCCATTTTGAAACATAGTCAATAGCAACTAGAATATACATATTCCCAAAAGAGTTAGGAAATGGTCCCATGAAGTCTATTCCCCAAACGTCAAAAATTTCAACAACCAAAATTGGTTGGAGCGGCATTTCATTTCTCCGAGATATCCGGCCCAAGTGTTGGCACCATGAGTGTTAGTGTATATGCCCTAGAGGACATTACTGTATCATACTAGTTTGTATATTACTTAATGGAAGCTTGGGATATTCACCATTGTATAGACAATCTTGCTCAAAATAGTAGTATGCTACTTGGTTTGTTTCTACTTCAATGTGTGTACACGTGTTTCTTTTAACATATCGCCTATGCATATTAGTGGAGCCCTTAGGATCTTTGCTTGATTACCAGCGTTGTGATGGCAGTCACACTCATGGGGACTGGGTAATCCAAAGCACATCCTTATGCAGGTCCCTAGTCGTAGGACTATCGAGACAGGGCATCGATACTCCGGAGTAGACTAGTGTATGCGCTTCTCATCCCAGCAGGGGAGACGGTCTGTCCCACAGCCATCAGTACGTCGTACTTGAGATAGTATGCGGGTGCTCGTTAGGTTACTTGGGAAAAAGTCTTCTTCATTCTATCATTCTCATTCTCTCTCATCTTCAAGCTCTCCCTCTTCCTCTTGCTCTCTCTAGTTCATGGTTCTATTGTCTCATGTGTTGAGAAGCAAGAACCATAGAGATAAAACCCAAAACACCTCTCTACTCATCCTAGTGTACAAGGTCTAGCAAGCCAAGTATTCTAGTTTCCTCTAGATTGAGGTTGGAGCCAAAGATAGAAGCTTTCGGGTGGATCCATCTTCGGCACAAGGAGACGATGAGGTGAGGCCGATCCGACCACCACAAGGAGTTGAAGAGAAGGAGTTCAAGATTAGGTATAACCCCTAACATAGTAGCTAAACTCTTAGCTAGGTTGTTAGATAGTTTGTTTAGCAAAGATCCGTTCTTTGAGTCCATGTTACCTCCACCGAAAAAATCGTTTTTCACCATTTCCGAAACCCCAAAGAACCGGGGACGGGTAACGTGAACTTACAGTGGTATCAGAGCCTAGCTAAACACTATTTAACATGTTAGCAAAGTAACTAGAAGTTCGATCGGAGAAAAAAATCACAAAACATGCTCGAAATATCAACTTTCTGCCGATTTTTTTTTCTGTTCAAAAAATAATAAATCATATACTAAAAATCGGCTCAAGGATTTTAAAGAACAAGCAAGAAAAATTGTCCACTAACTCGGTCAAAGCGCCACGGAACCGCGGCGGAGCGTGCTCCCGCCGCGGATTCGCGGCTGAGTTGACTCGGTCGTGGGAAAGTTTTCCTGCAGTGTGTTCAGTGGGGTGTTTTGGGATTTTTACAATATGTTTTTTCTGCCCAGATTTTACAGAAAGCAAAACTTGTTTTTGGGGTGGTTAAAAATCCGTATTTTGATCGAACTTCTAAAGACTTAAGCTAACGGGTTATATCTGTGATGTGATATATGTATTGAACGTCTGCTAATCTCTATACGTCGATTAGTGGGGGTTATACATATCTGTGATCTGTAATGTTGATGGTATGTGTATATGAATTCATTGGATTGTCGCGGATGAATAGCCGGGGGGTTGTGAGATGAGATTTTTCTTTTTCTTTCAATTCATGTAATTTGTAATTGATGTAATATTATTTATATGGCCGCACAACCGGGATGAGGTTGTAGCCGTCATTGTATAATTTCTTTTACTGTTTTTGCTCCTAGGATAGACCCAAGGAGGGGTGCACAAACTGCCGGGTACCTCGAAGTGCCGAGTGGCCTACTCACGTTATTGAGGGAGGTTGCTTCACTTCGGGTATTTGGCAGGTAGTTTGTCGCACCCGTAGGGGTCTAGGGTAGGGTATTGTCTATTCATCGCGACCGTGTAATCCGCTTTTCGTTACAGGCTCGTACGAAATGTGGATTCCTAGTATATCTAATGTGTTCATCTGTGATCCGGAATGGCTATCATTGCATCTGACGAATGTATATATCTATATATGATATCTATTTAGACGTTGCTTATGTTTTGCATCCGCGCTAGTCCAGCCCCCGCTCTGTCGTTAGTTAAGTAACCTAACGGGTAATGACGGGGCCCCGTGGCGAATGCGGATGGCATAAGCGTATGTCATATTTTCGTTGTTTTCTGCAATGGTAGGATTAAATGATGGGACGCATTAAAATTAATGCAAGAAAATAAACCAAAGTTAAAGTCGTTGGAACAATTTCAAAAACCACTCGGTTTCTTTTCAAAAACAACTTTTAAACGCGGAGCTTAAGCCACTCCTTTTAAAAGCTATCAAGGTTCCTCTGATTATATCAAGTTCACTACGTTCACGGTTTCGCCAAAACCATTCGTAGCCCTCCGTCGTTTCGTATGAATATTCAATAGTATTCAAGCTATGTTTGGTGACCTTCGTCAAGGCATAGTGATTGGTAGCTGTTGGGTGTTCATATGTAGCATAGATAGATGCGTTGGTTTGGGACAGTTGTATTACCTTGTTGACCTTCGTCAAGGGTATATACGGGTGGGTTCAAATTAACCTGAACAATGACGGGTAGAACTTGACATGTGACTTATGATTTGTTGACCTTCGTCAAGGTCATAAGAGCATGGGGCAAAAATCCACATCGGGAGTTTCTAAAGAAACTGAAACTTGCTAGCGCTGCATACCATTTGGAGTGTGATGATTCTGGTAGGATTCCTTCAGTTTTATCACGCGATGATATTTGGATCCCGATCCTACTGTGAGTATATGCTGCTCCTCGGGAAATTTCTCACTAAACGATCAATGCTATAAACCAAGTAGGTGTCTAGAAAGGTGTTAGCGGGGCTACGCCCCCAGGGAAAAGTGGTTCTTAAATTAAGGAACTTCACGAAAGCGTTGGAAAACCTCCCTTGAAGTACCGACACTAGCCTGGCTGAACGGTTAAGTAAGTATTGTATGGTGAGATTGATCCCGACTAATTCTTCCTTTTTGGTTTGAGGAGGGATTCGAGAAACAGTGGGAGCCATCCTGTTTAGATAAATTAAAAACCAATCTAAACTTGCAAGAGCATCATGCTGAGTGTTTTCTCCCTCTCATAATTGCAGCGACCCAGTGACCATACATAGGTTACATCTAGATAATAAAATGACTGAACCTGACTGTTATGATTGGCAAAGTTCTGTCCAGATGTCCATTGCCCATGAAATGCTGGGACACCTCTTAACTAATCAAACTCCTGCCGTCTCAGGACCAATTTCCCCTGTCACGGATATTGACATCCGTATGACATTGGAGAAAGACTGTGCGAAAGCCAAGTGCCTCATGTTAGCTTCATTTGATGGTGCAAACCAGAGGCAGCACGAGAAGATGGACTTAGTTTCTGTCTTCCTCCATAACAAAGATTTATATGGAGAGCAATCTCGTATCGCAAGATATGAGACCTCGAACGAATTGCTTCAAGCGAGGTTGGCTATCGGGTCATCTGTAGGAGGCAACGTCCTTACAGAGACCAGCTATTTTGAGCTCACGGACCTGAAGACCACGTTGGAGAACGGGTCAGATGCCGACTTGATTCTACAATCTCTACCTTCTACCCTGAAGGAAACCAGGGAAGTAGAAGGAAAGGGAAGGGCAAAAGTTTCGGGACTGGATGTAGTAAAGGAGGGACGTTCCTATTGTTACGGGAATGAACATTGGCAGAAGGATTGCAGGGCTAGCAAAGCCAGTAGCCAGGATTCGAAGTATGTTGTGGCTTCGGCTTCGGGTGTGTTTGTAGTAGAGAACTGTATGTCAGTTAACCCTACTTCCTGGGTATTGGATACCGGATCAGGATCTCACATCTGTAACTCGTTACAGGCTCTGAGAAACCGTAGGGTTATCAGGAAAGGTGATATGACTCTCAGGGTTGCTAACGGAATGAGCATGGACGCTGAATCCGTAGGGTAATATCATCTTGAACTGACAACTGGGCAGATACTGATTCTGCGTAACTGTTTGTATGTACCAGGTGCGACTTGTAATATCATATCTGTATCCTTACTTTCTAAGGAATGATATGATTTTACTTTTGTAAGCGATGTGGTCCACATCCACCTAAATCAAGTTCTGATTGGGTCAGGTACATTAGAAAACGGGATATACGTATTAAATCAAGCTCAGATTTTCAGTGTACAGAACACACTTAAAAGAAAGTCTCCGAAAACAAATCAGGCTTTCTTATGGCATTGTAGACTGGGTCACATTAATGAGACACGGTTAACAAAGTTACATAAAGAGGGATACTTGAATCCGTTCGAGTATCAGTCTTATGCCACTTGTGAATCTTGTCTCATGGGAAAGATGACAAAGACTCTGTTCACTGGACACGGAGAAAGAGCAAGCGAGCTCTTGGGACTCATACACAGTGATGTGTGTGGTCCAATGTCTACACATGCGCGAAGTGGTTATTCATACTTCATTACTTTCACAGATGATTTCTCTAGGTATGGACATGTCTTTCTGATGAAGCACAAATCCGAGGCCTTTGAGAAATTTCGGGAATACTAGAATGAAGTTGAAAAACAAACAGGCAAAAGTATAAAGACACTGAGATCTGATCGAGGTGGTGATTACTTGAGTGCCGATTTTCTGGACTACTTAAAAGAGAATGGAATTCTCTCTCAGCGTACTCCTCCATACACACCACAACACAACGGTGTATCTGAAAGGTGGAATCGAACCTTATTGGATATGGTTCGTTCCATGATGAGTAAGGCTGAGTTACCGCAATCTTTCTGAGGTTATGCACTAGAAACGGCTGCATATCTCTTGAACAAGGCTCCAACCAAGACTGTGCCTACCACCCCATATCAGATGTGGAGTGGGTAGAAACCCTGTCTTAAGTATCTTAAGACATGGGGATGTCCAGCTTTTGTAAAAAAGCAGCATGCGGATAAGCTCGAGGCACGCTCAGTACTGTGTAAGTTTATGGGATACCCAAAAAACTCCAGGGGGTATCTTTTCTATTCCGCAGAGGAACAAAAAGTTTTTGTTTCTCAGCATGCCCACTTCTTGGAAACTGAATTTTTGGAAAATCAAATAAGTGGGAGCGCAATAGAACTGGAAGAAATTCCAGAACCACAAGCTATTACTGAAAGCTTAGAAGAACCAGAAGTTTTAGGAGAACCGCACATTCCTGTGCCGCTCCGCAGGAGTAGTAGGCAGTCTCATCCGCCCGAGAGATACTACGGTTTTCTCATAGACGGGGATAGAGAGGATTGCACTATTGATTATGATGAGCCTACTAGCTTCCAGCAAGCCATTCAGAGTGGTGACTCGGTAAAATGGCTGGATGCAATGTGGACCGAGATGGAGTCCATGTACACCAACAAAGTTTGGACTTTGGACTTTGCTCCAGAAGGGGTAAAACCCGTAGGCTGCAAATGGATCTTCAGGAAGAAGATTGGTGTAGATGGGCAGATTGAAACCTATAAAGCTAGGCTTGTTGCAAAGGGTTTTCGTCAAAGACCTGGTTTGGACTATGACGAGACCTTTTCTCCGGTAGCTATGCTCAAATCCATTCGGATCCTTCTTGCCATTGCTGCCTTCCATGATTATGAAATCTGGCAGATGGACGTAAAGACGGCTTTCCTAAATGGAAATTTGGAAGAGTGCGTCTATATGGATCAGCCAGAGGAATTCATTCAGAGTGGGAGCAGCGGTAAAGTGTGCAAATTGCTCAAGTCCATCTACGGATTGAAGCAGACATCGTGGAGTTGGAACATCTGCTTTGATGATACTGTCAAAGAATTCCGACTTTATCAAAAACCCAGATGAACCATGCATTTACAGTAAGATTGTAGGGAGAAATGTGGTATTCCTCGTCTTGTACGTGGATGACATTCTCCTAATAGGAAATGATATTCCTATGCTACAGTCAGTCAAAGGATTCTTGTCACAGAGGTTCTCCATGAAGGACCTGGGCGATGCCAACTACATTCTGGGGATCCAGATCTATTGTGATAGATCTAAGAGGATGTTGGGACTTTCACAGTTCAGGTACATTGACACCATACTGAAACGATTCAGTATGGAATATTCCAAGCACGGTAATCTACCGGCTTGTCACGGAATCACCCTCTCCAAGAAGATGTCTCCCAAGACTGATTTGGAAAGGGCTCGCATGTCTTCAATACCCTACGCATCTGCGGTAGGCTCTATTATGTAGGCGATGTTGTGTACCAAACCAGATGTAGCATACGCATTGCGCGTTGTAAGCCGGTATCAGTCGGACCCAGGGGAGAAGCACTGGATAGCGGTAAAGAACATTCTCAAGTACCTGAGAAGGACTAAGGAGATGTTCTTGGTGTATGGCGGAAAAGACCTCCAGATCGAGGCCTTTGCTGACTCCAGCTTCCAGAGTGACAAGGATGACTCCAAGTCCATGTCGGGTTATGTCTTTACCCTCAATGGAGGGGCGGTTTGCTGGAAGAGCTTCAAGCAGGAAACCGTTGCTGACTCAACTATGGAAGCGGAGTACATAGCTGCTTGCGATGCCGCAAAGGAAGCTGTCTGGATGAAGAAGTTCCTCATGGAGCTTCAGGTGGTTCCTACCAGTGTTGATCCAATACCGCTGTATTGTGACAACAACGGCGCTATAGCTTTAGCGAAGGAACCTAGGTCCCATCAGAAGTCCAGGCACATTTTGAGGCGGTACCACCTGATCAGGGAGATCGTAGATCGCCGGGAGATCGAGGTGAAGAGAGTAAATACGGAAGATAACACTGCTGATCTACTCACGAAGGCCTTACCCCAGACTCGGTTCGAGTGGCTGATCGAGATGATAGGTCTCCAATACGCCAGTACATGGCCTTAGTGGAAGTGGGAGATTGTTAGTGTATATGCCCTAGAGGCCATTACTGTATCATACTAGTTTGTATATTACTTAATGGAAGCTTGGGATATTCACCATTGTATAGACAATCTTGCTCAAAATAGTAGTATGCTACTTGGTTTGTTTCTACTTCAATGTGTGTACATGTGTTTCTTTTAACATATCGCCTATGCATATTAGTGGAGCTCTTAGGATCTTTGCTTGATTACCAGCGTTGTGATGGCGGTCACACTCGTGGGGGCTAGGTAATCCACAAGCACATCCTTATGCAGGTCCCTAGTCGTAGGACTATCGAGACAGGGTATCGATACTCCGGAGTAGACTAGCATATGCGCTTCTAATCCCAGCAGGGGAGACGGTCTGTCCCACAGCCGTCAGTATGTCGTACTTGAGATAGTATGCGGGTGCTCGTTAGGTTACGAGTACACTGGACAGGACTCGTCGGGAACTGATTGGTTGATACTATACCTATCATCAGTCATCAGTTCCCAAGTGACATGAGTACAGCTTAGTCCGCTGACTTGACACTGTCACTTCGCCTCGAGTGTGTTCCCACTGTACTTTGATTACTACCCTACCATGGCTGAAAGGAGTCGTGCAAACAGGTAGTAGTTGGGTGCAGTCCCGAAGCACTTGGAGGCAGTGACGGTTAGACAGGATTCGTCTCTCCCGGTATTGGGGGTTGATATCGCGCTGTGTCTAGGAGAGCCATTACACAAAGTCCCTAGCCAGGGCAAGCGAGATATACTGGTAGGTTTCCAGTGTTATCTCAGGGTGTTCTGGGCTACACTCCGACACGACTTATACCACTATTAGGGGACTGACGTTTACCGCCCCCCTAGGCCCGCCATGCGATATTCTCAGACGAACAGACCGGACTGTACGGAGACTGTCACATTCAAGCTTACTAGGAGTTCAGATGGGTTTCACCTCATCCGTCTTCTTATCGGCATCTACCTGGGGGCTGTTACGCACAGCTAGTGCCGCTTGCGGTCTGTGGTTAAACCCACTGCCAGCGTAGTGTCGAGTCTTTAGAGTCCCACACAGAGAGCTATTCGCCTTTAGGCAAAAGAGTAGAGGTCGCATGGTTTTGCGACAGGGTTCGGTCACATCCGTGCACTTGTGCACGTTTAGTGTCCGGGCAGTTATTACTAGCGGGTTTTGGTTTAAGCCAGATCCTAGTATACGTTTTGAGATTGGTTTTATCTCGTTTGTATTCGTGTTCCTCGGAACGCAGATGCGGGTGTGTATGCACGGTTGACAGAGACAGAGGCAGAGGATTCTCATTAGGGTTGTTGACTGTTGACTTTTGCTAAACCCTAATGAGAATTAGAAATATGATTAATGATAATATTAATTAAGTATTATTGTGCCATGGTTGGGTTGAAAGGTTGACTTTGTTGACTTGTTGACTTTGTTGACCGGTTGACTAGGTTGGACTTGTTAACCATCATCATTACAATGGCTATCATTTCATGGCAAAGACTTTTGCTTGCTTGTTATAATTTACAAAATGAGTGCATGAAATGATATTGCCATTTGATATGATATGAACCATCACATAATACTCAATTACTATTATTGTTATGATTATTTTTGTGTTATGAGAGGATGGTGGGAAAAAGTCTTCTTCATTCTATCATTCTCATTCTCTCTTATCTTCAAGCTCTCCCTCTTCCTCTTGCTCTCAATCTAGTTCATGGTTCTATTGTCTCATGTGTTGAGAAGCAAGAACCATAGAGATAAAACCCAAAACACCTCTCTACTCATCCTAGTGTATAAGGTCTAGCAAGCCAAGTATTCTAGTTTCCTCTAGATTGAGGTTGGAGCCAAAGGTAGAAGCTTTCGGGTGGATCCATCTTCGACACAAGGAGACGACGAGGTGAGGCCGATCCGACCACCACAAGGAGTTGAAGAGAAGGAGTTCAAGATTAGGTATAACCCCTAACATAGTAGCTAAACTCTTAGCTAGGTTGTTAGATAGTTTGTTTAGCAAAGATCCGTTCTTTGAGTCCATGTTACCTCTACCGAAAAAATCATTTTTCACCATTTCCGAAACCCCAAAGAACCGGGGACGGGTAACGTGGACTTACAGGGAGCATGTCTTGCAGTATTCGTATGCATCTTTAAAAAGTCGTGGCCAGTAGAAGCCACACTGCAAGATTTTTTCTGTTGTCTTTTTTGGGCCAAATTGCCTGCCACACGCTTGATCGTGGCAGAATGACAGCACGCTCTTAAACTCGTTGTCGGGGACTTACCGACGAATGATTTGGTCGGATAAGTATTTAAAGAGATATGGTTCATCCCAGTAAAAATATTTTACTTGGGACAGGAATCTTAGTCTGTCCTGATTCGACCAATCGTTTGGTATCAGTCCGGTGGCCAAATAATTTACGATATCAGCGAACCAAGGTTCGCATGACACGGTTAAGAGCTGCTCATTGGGAAAAACATCTTTAATTGGAATTTCAAGTGTAGGCGAAGAAGGGAGTCGTGAAAGGTGGTCGGCAACTACGTTTTCGCATCCTCTCTTGTCCCTTATGACAAGGTTAAACTCTTGTAGCAAGAGGATCCTACGTATTAGCCAAGATTTAGTATCCTTCTTCGCAAAAGGATGGCGAAGAGCTGAGTGGTCCGTGTAAAAAATGACTGGAGAGCCGATTAAATAGGGCCTGAATTTTTCTAGTTCAAACACAACGGCTAAGAATTCTTTTTCAGTTGTTGTGTAATTTAATTGGGCCTCGTTCAATGTTCGGCTAGCGTAATAAATTACGTGCAGCATCTTATTTATGTGCTGTCCAACGACAACACTAATGGCGAAATCAGATGCATCACACATAATTTCAAATGGATGCGTCCAGTCGGGAGATGAAAGAATGGGCGCAGAAATAAGTGAGTGTTTCAATGACTCGAATGCCTTCATGCAGCTTGAGTCAAAATCAAAAGTTGTGTCCTTGGCCAACAAAAGAGTCAAGGGTCTAGCTATCTTGCTAAAATCCTTGATGAACCGTCTATAGAAACCGGCATGGCCAAGGAAGGCTCGGATGTCTTTGACGCACTTGGGAGGAAGAAGATTGGAAATGACTTCAATCTTAGCTTTATCAACCTCAATACCGTTTTGTGAGATGATATGTCCTAAGACAATACCCTCTCGTACCATAAAGTGGCATTTCTCCCAATTTAAAGTGAGGTTCTTATCCCTACACTGGGTAAGAACTGCGTCCAAATGTAGCAAACACTCATCAAAGGAGTCACCAGAAATGGAGAAATCATCCATAAAAATCTCCAAAACTTTTTCCACCATGTCTGAAAAGATACCCATCATACACCGCTGGAAAGTAGCGGGTGCATTGCAAAACCCAAAGGGCATGCGACGGTAAGTGAATGTACCGAAGGGACAAGTAAATGTGGTGTTGTCTTGGTCCTTTTCGGCGATGGGAACTTGATTATAGCCGGAGTAGCCATCCAAAAAGCAGTAAAATTCATGCCCAGCTAATCGTTCTAGCATTTGGTCAATAAAAGGTAACGGAAAGGGGTCTTTCCGTGTCGCGGCGTTGAGTTTTCGATAATCAATGCAAACTCGCCACCCAGTTTGGGTGCGAGTAGGTATTAACTTATTCGCCTCATTAGTTATGACCGTTATGCCCGATTTCTTTGAGACAACGTGAATGGGGCTAACCCACTGGCTATCAGAGATAGGGTAAATAATACCACTATCAAGACATTTTACAATCTCCTTTTTAACAGCCTCCTTCATTATGGGGTTAAGGCGTCTCTGTGGATCCCTTACTGGCTTGTCATCATCCATCATATGTATATGATGTTCAACTATGAGGGGACTAATCCCCTTAATGTCTGCCATAGTCCAGCCAAAAGCTTGCCGATTATTTTTTAAGACCATTAAAATAGCTTTCTCTTGCTCGAAAGCTAGAGATTGCGATATGATAACAGGAAGGGTCTCATTCTCACCTAAGTAAGCGTATTTAAGGCGAGATGGCAATAGCTTGAGTTCGAGTTTTGGAGGTGAAACAATTGAAGGTAAAATTGGTGAAACTGTCTCGAACTCGAAGGATTCTAACAATGGTTCGAAGCGAGTGTAAGCAACCAAGTCGGATAGTTCTGCTAACTCATCCGAAAATTCAAAGGACTCAAACTCGGGTGGTGAGTCTTCAAAATCGTCCAAAAAAGTGAAACACTCGTAATCGTTATCGGGTGTAAAAGCTGTCTCAGATTTAAGGAGGAACGCACTAGTGACGTCAAAACTGCTGTTATTGAACAGAAATTTTTCGAGCTCACAGTCCTCCTGCGTGATCTCTTGGATCGAGCAAACATCAAGTATACTAGCAATAGGCTCGGAGGGCTGATTTCCCAACTTAAAAATGTTGAGTTCAATTTTCATATTTCCAAAAGATAGGTTCATCGAACCATTTCGACAATTGATCACCGCATTAGAAGTCGCAAGGAATGGTCGACCGAGTATCACCGGAATTTGACTCCGGGGGTTAGCTACAGGCTGTTTGTCCATAACAATGAAATCAACGGGGAAAATGAAGTTCCCTACTTTAATTAACACATCCTCTAACTCACCCCTAGGATGGGTGATGGATCGGTCGGCCATTTGGAGAGTACAATGTATGGGTTTAAGCTCTCCAACGCCTAATTGTTCATATACTGAATAGGGAAGCAAATTAACACTGGCACCAAGATCTAAAAGTGCACGATTGATGTTCTTATCCCTAATTGTTATTGAAATTGTAGGACAACTAGAGTCCTTATGTTTTTGGGGTAAAGGTTGGGTAAGAGCATCACTTACAACACTAGCCACGAAAACTTTCTTGGGTACCTGCGACTTCCTCTTCTTGGTGCATAAGTCCTCTAAGATTTTAGCATAAGAGGGGACTTGTTGGATTGCATCCAAGAGAGGTATGTTAATGCTAACCTGTTTGAATAACTCCACAATCTTCTCCATTTAGGGAGTAGGTTTATTGGATCTTAACCTGTTTGGAAATGGAACATTTTGAAAATTTGTTGAGTCCAATGTTTATGGAGTAGATTGCGGAGTTGGAATGGATCCTAGTGTTGTTGTTTTTGTGGAGTGAGATGTGGGTCCGTTCGAATTAGAAGAAGTAGAGCCTTGTGAAGAATGAAGAACAGGCTCCGAAGAAGATGAAGAAGAAGAAGTGGCGGCCGGGGTGTCATCATTATTACCAACGTTGCTGTGCAATACCTTTCCAAATCTCAATGTAGTCACGGCACTCACATTATGATTTTGTTGTTCATGAGCAACATATGTTTTTTGTGTGTGACCGGGATTTGGTAGTGGTTGAGATGGAAGTTTCCCCTTCTCTCGCTCGCTCAACATAGCATTCAGTTGTGCAATTTAGGCTTCTATTGTTTTGATGCTCTGATCATGTGAAGCAGTGCGTTGCACCAAAGACTGAATGGACGATTGGATGCTGGCTGAGGATTGCGTAGATTGTTTTAAAAACGCATCCAAACTTCGTTCTAGCGAGAAAACCTTATCGTTATTCGGCTGAACAAAATTGTTTTGAGGATAAGAATTGTTTGGTACAAAATTGTTCATTTGGTTTTGGTTTTGGTAAGGTTGGGGTTGGAAAGGTTGCTGATATTGAGTTTGTTGAGGTGCTTGTTGTTGTGGATGAGGCCTTTGAAAGTTGTTATTACCTTGGAATTGTTGTTGATTTTGATTCTAAGCAAAATTTGGGTGGCTCCTCCAACCAGGATTGTAAGTAGAAGAGTATGGATCATTTCTTTGTCTTTGCTGAAAGGCAGCATTGACTTGATCTTGTCCTTGAACAGGTGGGTTATAAGGACACTCTTCGGTTAGATGGGACAGATCCGAACAACAAGCGCAAACAGTGCGTGGGGGTAAAGCAGGAGCAGGAGAAGGCGATGAGAACTTGCTCTCAATTGCTTCAGGTTTTTTCGTGAGTGCAGCCATTTCGGGCTTCATTGCAATCGACATATCAAGTTGATGTATGCCTGCCCTAGACTGATCTGATGAAGTAGATGAAGTGGTCTTAGTGCTTTCCCACTGAAGTGTTTGTTCTGCAAGATCGTCGAGAAATTGCCAAGCTTCCTTGCTTGATTTTGTAAGAAAGTGACCTTAACAAATGGTTTCCAACAACTGGTTAGTTGCTGGGTTCAGTCCTTCGTATAAAGTTTGGAAAAGTTGCCAATTCTCGATACCGTGGTGAGGGCACTGAATAAGGAGGTCCTTAAATCTTTCAAAACACTTCCAAAAAGGTTTGGAAGGAAGCTGGGAAAATTGAATAATTTCATTGCGAATTCTCGCGGTCTTGTGGTGTGGGTAAAACTTTGTTAGAAAAGCCTTAACAAACTCTTCCCAATTTTTTATGGAGTGTGATGCTGTACAATATAACCATTTTCAGCTAGGTCACATAAAGTGAATGGAATGACACGTAGCCTTATAGCATCATCAGAAAGTTTTGTGGTCTTCATCATTGCGCAAACATTCTGAAATTTGTTAATGAAGATGTAGGCATATTCGGATTCCAGACCGTGAAATTTGGGCAACATATTGATGAAGTGGGGTTTAATTTCAAAGTTATCCCTATTAGTCGGTGGAAGTGAAAGACAAGTGGGAAGTGCGGTGCGGATGGGATAGAAATGATCCTGGAGCGCGATTCGTTGGGGCGCTTCGACAGGAGGGTATGGTGGGTTATTCGCACTTAGTGGAGGTGGAATCAGTCCCGTAGGTAAGGGGTTGTTAGGATTGAATCCCGACATCTCCTTAAAAGATGATGAATTTGAAGATGAAGGTAAAGAAGTGGATGGAATTTCTCCTTCGGAGTCGAAAGCGTCTTCAGTCGGCACTAACGAGACACGGACTAAACGGGCGCTAGTGTCCCTAGTTCAACTGGACATACACTAAAGAGGTGTTGTGTAGTCAAAAAGTAAAAACGGAAGGTGAGGGTAAGAAAACATCAATGAGAGAAAGTGGGGTGCAATAGATTTCCAGCGACAAAATGGCAAGTTTTTGTAAAAAAATTTGCTTTGTGGTTTTTTTATAAGGAGTTTTTGCAAAAGATTTTTATAAGGAGCTTAGACACACTTTCAAGTAATTACAATATGCGCAATCAAGCCTAGAGCTAGGGTCTCCTAAGTCAACTAGATTGCTCCTAACTGTTCCAAAGGGCAAGTTGTGAGATCCTCAAATCGCCTCTTCACCGCCAATTGTGGCCAGGTAAGTACAAGTAAAGAAAGGAGGGATCCACTCACGAATCACCGTGAGACGGGCCTTTTAATATTACCTATCCCACTTGTCTAGCCTAGGCACCACAAAGTCAGGTTTAGATAAACGACCGTTACCTACAACCTTTCTTTTGTCCTAATGAGCACGACAGTCCTTATTGGCTGAGTCTAATATTTGTTAATTAACTCGAAGGTTGATGCAAAATGCTTTTTGTGATTTTTGGGGTCCTAGGAAGGGTAATGAAATCCCTACCCAATCTGGATTGGTGTTATAGCCCCTTAAAAGTCCGTTTTAAAAAATGAAAAGCAGTAAACACACAAAAAATCCAAAACACTTGCCAAAATTTTTTATTTGCGGTGTAAAGAATCCTGCACAAAATCAAGTTATTGGAGAAGGGGGAGAAGTTTTTGCGCAAAGAACCCTGCAGGAAAAATTTTCAGAGGACTACAGAGGGTTACAGAGAAGACAAGAAATACTCACAGAGGGATTTGCTTTGCTGACGTCAGCAAAGCGCTGCGGAAGCGCGGTCAGATGTAAGCAAGTGCGGCGGTTCCGCGGTCAGTGTGTTGGATCAGGCCTCCAAATTCTTTCTGTTGTCTTCTGTGGTTCTACTTTGTTTGTTCAGATCTGCTGTTTGCTGTTTTGTGAACTGGATTTTTCCAGATATGAATCTGTTCGTCTTTCCGATCCTGCATAATTCACACGAAAACCCTTCAGAAAATAACAAGATGATAAATTTTTTATATTTTTATATTTTTCAGTTTTTATGATTTTTTAATTTTTTAACTAACCCGATATTACAAAAAGAAAATAACTACGCCATCCCTGGCAACGGCGCCATTTGATTGATGGGAGTTTTGTTTATGCTTTTTGAAATCAAAGAATTAACCGCAATCAAGAATGGTGTCGCTTGGTAGCTAGCCGGTTGAGTACGGATCGGTCCACAGGGAAAACGTGTATTTTCTAGTTGTTCTAACGAGTCAATTCCTATTTGTGGTAGGCTTTGATTTTCTATAAAAACTGAGGTTGAAATTGATTTGGATTAAAACCTTGCTAGGGTTAGGATTAGGTTAGTTTGGAAAGTCAATTATTCTCACCGCTTTCTTTGCCCTAATTAAGAACTTTAGGTATTAAGGTAATAGTTAACAAAGGGGATTAGCGCGATCGGGAAGAAACTAGGTTTCTTCCTTTTGGCCCTTGTCTGTCCTTTCTTAACTCTTAGCCCTAACCTCTATAGAAATCAAACACAACCGGTCTTTAACTAGAGAATCACCGCTACCTCGTGGGATAGGGTGCCGTAGTGAGCGGTGTGTGATTGATTTGCATAGAGTCCTATTTTAAAATATTGAACGGGCAAGAAAGGGGTGAGAGATTTTTATCTCTCAAACCTTCCCCAAACCTAACCCTAACAAGTGAGGAACTACTTACTCATTATGGAATTAATAAAGGAATTCATTTTTATGGTTTTTAATTAATAGCCTAATTATCTTGCGGAAAATAACTACGGCAGAGAAATAAAATTGCTAGATAAAAAAAACTTACTTTTTTTATTGATGCACTCTTTGACAATTACAAGGAATGAAAATTTTAAACTAGAGAAATAAAAAAAGGCATGCTCCAAAAAGAGCTGTAGGGTTCCTATTTATAGATAATAGAAACCCTAGGGTTTACATCTGATCCATATATAGAATTACAAAAATACCCTAAGAAAACCGGGTCAATGCACCGACTCCACCGACACGCACCGACACGCGCCGACACGTGCACAGCACGGCCGCGGATCCGCGGCCATATGCCTTGTTTGGCCGCGGATCAGCGGCCATTTGATGGGCTTGCTGGCTCATTTTTTCAGGGCTTCTTTTTGTTGCTTTTTCCTTCTATTTTCTTCACTTGGTTCTTCAGAATGTTTTCTAGTTTCTTCCAGATTTCCACAGTGCATAATGTTGTGGACTTTTACCGTTCGCTTCGTGTTGAAGTCTTGAATCTTGTGCTGCCTTCGTACCTTGTGCAATTGAACTGTTCGTTGATCTTCTCTTGTTCCTTAAACTGTAGGCGGCATTATAAAGATTCTTCTATTTGTTGGCCCTAGTCTCACTTTTGTAGCGTTTTTTCATCATTTTTACTGTATTGTTCCGAGAACCTGTAACCTGCAACTATTTAACAGACATGGATCAAAAGCACTTGTTTATTTGCAATATGATTAAGAATGGGGAATATGATAATGCAAAATTCTGATATGAACAAGTCCCCACTCGTGATGGCCTGATCGAAGCTAGTCGGGCCATCATCTTCCATGATGCAATCCTCGCTCCCACCATCAACGAGAAAACCATAGTATCTCTCAGGTGGATGAGAAACCCTACTAGATCGGTGGAGAGGCTGGGGTTCGTCAGGAGCTACTGAATCCTCTGGTTCCATCAAATCTTCTGTTGTTGTTTGTTCTGCTGGAACTTCTTCCAGTTTTACCTCAGAGCCACCAATCTCTTTTGCAAGAAATTACTTTTCTAAAAAGGTGGCGTGTTGAGCAACAAACTCCTTTTGTTCCTCACTGTGGTAGAAGATATACCCTTGCGAATGCTTAGGATATCCAACAAACTTACATAAAACAGACCTCGCCTCGAGTTTGTCCAGTTTTTGTCTTTTGACATGGGCCGGGAAACCCCATATCTTAACAAAATTAAGATATGGTCTCTTCTCTTCCCATATCTCATATGGTGTGGTAGACACAGATTTGGTAGGAACTTTATTCAGTAGGTATGCCGCTGTCTCAAGCGCATATCCCCAGAAGGATGTAACTCAACATTGCTCATCATAGAGCGCGCCATATCTAATAGGGTGCGATTCCTTCGCTCCGATACACCGTTATGCTGGGGTGTATAGGGAGGAGTCAGCTGAGAGAGAATCCCATTCTCTTTTAGATAGTCTAGGAACTTATTGCTCAAGTATTCTCCTCCTCGATCAGATCGAAGGATTTTAATACTTTTGCCCGTTTGGTTCTCTACTTCCTTCTTATATTCTCTGAATTTCTCAAAAGCTTCTGATTTGTGTTTCATCAGGAACACATATCCGAATTTTGAGAGATTATCAGTGAACGTAATGAAGTATGAAGAACCATCCCTGGCATGTGTAGACATGGGACCGCATACATCACTATGTATCGGTCCCAAGAGTTCTGTAACTCTTTCTCCGTGTCCACTAAACGGAGTTTTGGTCATCTTGCCTTTGAGACATGACTGGCAAGTATCATAAGATGAAAATTCGAACGGATTCAAATATCCATTCTTATGTAACTTAGCTAGCCGTGTCGCATTGATATTACCTAGTCTACAATGCCACAAGAAGGATTCGTTCATTTCTGAACTCTTCCTCTTGTGTGTGTTTTGTACATTAAGTACTGTAGTTTGGTTGAGAACGTATATGCCATTATTTAACGATCCTGATCCAATCAACCTTTGATTCAGGAATATGTTCATAACATTATCCTGTACTACAATATTATATCCTTCTTTACTCAATAAAGAAACTGATATAAGATTGCATATCAGGGCCGGAATGTAATAGCATTCGTTCAGAACCAATGTATTACCATTTGGTAACACAAGGTGATATTCACTAACTGCTATGGCTGCAACATTTGCACCATTCCCTACTCTTACGGAATGATCACCTTCACCCAGTTCCCTACCTTTATGTAGCCCATGTAATATATTACATATATGGGATCCAGATCCGGTATCTAATACCTAGGATGTAGAGTGAACTGAGAAACGGTTCTCGATAACTAACACACCTGAAGAAGATGCATCAACATGCTTATTCTTCATTTGGGTGGCGTGAGAATCCAGATATTCTACTATTCCCTGCTCAGACTTATAACAGTTATAAGTGGGAGCGGCACCAACGTGTAAGTCGATGTACAACACCCCAGTACTTGTGGGGAGGCGGAATTTTCAAAAACGAACTTGTTTAGTGAACAAACATCGACTAACCGCTTGAATCGAAGCTAAACGATAACTAACTACAAACATAGAGTTTCTATGCTACTATGTTTAGGGATTATACCTAATGAATCGTGTCCTTCGTCTTTGCGAACTCCACCTCCTCCTCGGCCTTCTCGAAGTAGTAGACGATCCACCCGAGAGCTTTACTCCAAGCTTAGCCTCTAAACTTGAGGCAACTAACCTTCTTTAAGTGCTAATCAAAGAAGCTAGGTGATATAGAGTGAGGGTTATGGTTTAATTAGTCTAACTAATCCTTGTACTCAACATATGAGAGGGGAGGATTAGGGTTTGAAGAGGGAGAGCTTGAGGAGAGAGAAGGTGAAGATAATAGTGAAGTGAGAAGAATGAGTTATCATAATATATATCAAGCATTTCTTTTTATCAAGAAAAGAAAAGAAATCATTTTACAACCATGCTTGATAAATATCTTGTGGTGATTCATCTCCATGAGTCATTAAGCAATTATGAAGCATTAATGACATGGATGAATCATCCATATGACTCACTAATCTCATTCAATGTATATGCCACCTAAACCTCCTTAGTCACCATCTTCTAGAAGCTTCTCGCGCAATTACGAGAACGCCCCTCCTTTCCGTAAAAATACGGAAAAACTTTAGACTGTAAAAATCCAATAATCGGATACCAGTAACTGGCTTAAACCAAAGCCGACTGGTAAAAACTGTCCGAAAGTCGTACGTGCGTAAACACACGTATGCGTCCGAACCCTTATCGTAAAACCATACGACCTCTATATCGTTTCGCCTGGAGTAGGGAAACTCTCTGTGTGGGACTCTAGAGACTCGACTACTACGCTGGCAGTGGGTTTAACCACAGACCGCAAGCGGCACTAGCTGTACGTAACGGTCCCCAGGTAGATGTCGATAAGAAGGCCGATGAGGAAACCCATCCGAACTCCTACTGAGTCTGATGTGACAATCTCCATATAGTCCGGTCCATTCGTCTAAGACTATCGCATATCGGGCCTAGGGGGCGGCAAGCGTCAGTCCCCTAATAGCGGTATAAGTCGTGTCGGAGTGAAGCCCATTACACCCTGAGAAACTACTGGAACCTACCAGCAAATCTCGCTTGCCCTGGCCAGGGACTTTGCGTAATGGCTCTCTGACACAGCGCGATATCAACCCCCAATACCGGGAGAGACGAATCCTGTCTAACCGCCACTGCCTCCAAGTGCTCGGGACTGCACCCAACTGCTACCTGTTTGCACGACTCCTTTGAGCCGTGGTAGGGTAGCAATCTAAGAACAGTGGGACACACTTGAGGCGAAGTAGCAGTGTCAAGTCTGCGGACTATGCTGTACTCATGTCACCTGGGAACTGTTCACTGACGACTGGTATAAAACCAACCAATAGTTCCCCGTGAGTCCTGTCCGGTGTACCCGTAACCTAACGAGCACCTGCATACTATCTCCAGTACGACGTACTGACGGCTGTGGGACAGACCATCTCCCCAACTGGGATGAGAAGCGTATACACTAGTCTACTCCGGAGTATCGATGCCCTGTCTCGATAATCCAACGACTAGGGACCTGAATAAGGATGTGCTTGTAGACTACCCAGCCCCCACTAGTGTGACTGCCATCACAACGCTGGTAGTCAAGCAAGATCCTAAGAGCTCTATCAATACGTATACTCACATATTAAGATAGAAAAACCAAGTAGCATACTACCATGTTTAGCAAGACTGTTATATACATGTGAATATCCTAAGCTTCCATTAAGTAATATACAAACTAGTATGACACAGTAATGGCCTTCTAGGGCATAAACACTAACAATCTCCCACTTGCACTAGGGCCATGTACTGGCGTATCGAAGACCGATGATCTCGAGTAGCCTCACGAACTGAATCTGAGGTAAGGCCTTCGTGAATGGATCAGCAATGTTCTCTTCAGAAGCAACTCTCCGAACCTCGATCTCCTGACGATCAATGATCTCCCTGATCAGGTGATACCGCCTTAAGATGTGTCTGGACTTTTGATAGGACCTTGGTTCCTTCGCTAAAGCTATAGCTCCGTTGTTGTCGCAATACAGAGGTATTGGACCAACTATGGTAGGAACCACCTGAAGTTCTGTTAGGAACTTCTCCATCCAGACTGCTTCTTTTGCGGCATCGCAAGCAGCTATATACTCCGCTTCCATCGTTGAGTCAGCAACGGTGTCCTGCTTGGAGCTCTTCCAGCACACCGCCCATCCATTGAGGGTAAAGACATAACCCGACATGGACTTGGAATCGTCCTTATCACTCTGGAAGCCGGAATTAGCAAAGGCCTCCAACCTGAGGTCTTTTTCGCCGTAAACCAAGAACATCTCCTTAGTCCTTCTCAGGTACTTGAGAATGTTCTTTACTGCTATCCAGTGCTTCTCCCCTGGGTCTGACTGATACCGGCTTACCACGCTCAGTGCGTAAGCTACATCTGGTCTGGTGCACAACATCGCATACATTATAGAGCCTACCGCAGAAGCGTAGGGTATAATAGACATGCGTTCCCTTTCCAAATCAGTCTTAGGAGACATCCCTTTGGAGAGGGTGATTCCGTGACAAGCCGGTAGATTACCGCGCTTAGAATCTTCCATACTGAATCTTTTCAGTACAGTGTTGATATACCTGGACTGCGAAAGTCCCAACATCCTCTTGGATCTATCACGATAGATCCGGATCCCCAGAATGTAAGAGGCATCACCCAGGTCTTTCATGGAGAACCTGTGTGACAAGAATCCTTTGATAGATTGTAGCATAGGAATGTCATTTCCTATCAATAGAATGTCATCCACGTACAAGACGAGGAATACGACACTTCTGGCTACAACTTTACTATATATACACGGTTCATCTGGATTTTTGATAAAGTCATATTCTTTGACTGTCTCATCAAAACAGATGTTCCAACTCCGCGATACCTGCTTTAGTCCATAAATGGACTTAAGCAGCTTGCATACTTTCCCGCTGCTCCCACTCTGATTGAAACCCTCTGGCTGATCCATATAGACGCTCTCTTCTAAATTTCCATTCAGAAAAGCCGTCTTTACGTCCATCTGCCAGATTTCATAATCATGGAAGGCAGCAATAGCAAGAAGGACCCGAATGGATTTGAGCATAGCCACTGGAGAAAAAGTTTCGTCATAGTCCAAACCAGGTCTTTGACGAAAACCCTTTGCAACAAGTCTAGCCTTATAGGTTTCCACCTGTCCATCTACACCAATCTTTTTCTTGAAGATCCATTTGCATCCTATGGGTTTTACCCCATCTGGAGCAAAGTCCAAAGTCCATACTTTGTTGGTGTACATGGACTCCATTTCGGTCCGCATTGCATCTAGCCATCGTACCGAGTCGCCGCTCTGGATGGCCTGCTGGAAGTCAGTAGGTTCATCATCATCTATGATGCAATCCTCTCTATCCCCATCTATAAGAAAACCGTAGTATCTCTCAGGCGGATGAGACGGCCTACTACTCCTGCGGAGGGGTGCGGGAATGTCCTGTTCTTCTTGAACTACCGGTTCTACCAAACTTTCAGTATTAGTTTGTGGTTCTGGAATTTCTTCCAGTTCTATTTCGCTCCCACTTGATTCCTTTTCTAAAAACTGATGTTCTAGAAAATGGGCATTACGAGAAACAAATACCTTTTGTTCCTCTGCGTAATAGAATAGATATCCCCTGGAGTTCTTTGGATATCCCACAAACCTACACATTACTGATCGTGCCTCGAGCTTGTCCACATGCTGCTTTTTAACAAAAGCTGGACATCCCCAAATCTTTATATACTGTAGATGGGGTTTCTTCCCGCTCCATATCTGATATGGAGTGGTAGGCACAGTCTTGGTAGGAACCATATTCAAAAGATATGCCGCTGATTCTAGCGCATAACCCCAGAAAGATCGCGGTAACTCAGCATTACTCATCATGGATCGTACCATATCCAATAGGGTTCGATTCCGTCTCTCCAATACACCGTTATGCTGTGGAGTGTATGGAGGAGTAAGCTGAGAGAGAATTCCTTTCTCTTTTAGGTAACCAAGGAACTCGGCACTCAAGTATTCACCACCTCGATCAGATCTAAGTGTCTTTATACTTTTGCCGGTTTGGTTTTCTACTTCATTCTTATACTCTCGGAATTTCTCAAAAGCCTCGGATTTATGTTTCATCAGATAAATGAATCCGTACCTTGAGTAATCATCCGTGAAAGTAATGAAATAGAAAAAACCACCTCTTGCATGTGTAGACATTGGACCGCATACATCGCTGTGTATGAGTCCTAAGAGCTCGCTCGCTCTTACTCCATGTCCAGTAAATGGAGTCTTTGTCATCTTTCCTTTGAGACAAGATTGGCAAGTGTCATAAGTTTGATATTCGAACGAGTCCAAATATCCTTCTCTATGCAACTTAGTCAACCTTCTCTCATTGATGTGACCCAGTCTACAATGCCATAAGAAAGCTTTATTTAAATCTGGAGACTTTCTTTTTAGTGTGTTCTGGACATTGAAAATTTGGAGTTGGTTTAAAACATATATACCGTTATTTAGTGTACCTGACCCAATCAAACCATGATTAAGGTGGATGTTAACAACATCTCTTACAAACGTGAAATCATAACCTTTATTTGATAACAAGGAAACTGATATGATATTACACGTTAAGCTTGGTACAAAATAACAGTTATGTAAAACTAAAATGTGTCCACTCGTCAATCCTAGGTGATAATCCCCGACGGACGCAGCTCCCACGCTAGCTCCGTTAGCAACCTTTAGGGTCATATCACCTTCCTTCAGCACTCTACGGTTTCTTAGTGCCTGCAATGAATTGCAAATATGAGATCCTGATCCGGTATCCAATACCCAGGAAGTAGAGTTGATCGACAGACAATTCTCAATTACAAACACACCTGAAGTCGAAGCCACAGCTTGCTTCGGTTCCTGGTTCTTGGCGTTCCACGCCTTGCAATCTTTCTTCCAGTGCCCTTTCCTGTGACAATGGAAGCACTCATCCTGGCCTACTACCGGTACTGCAAACTTTTTCTTTCCCTTCCTTCCCATCTTACTAACACCTCCTCTAGGTCTGGGGACGGCCTTCTTCTTCCTTCCTTTGGCCCTAGCCTTGGACCCGGAAGAAGATGCACCGCCAAAAAACATAGCGGGTGTTTCCCTTGCCTTCTGCAAGGTGCCCTCTGCACTCCTTAACATGTTCAGGAGTTCCGGAAGTTCAACTTCTTTACTTTGAAGGTTGAAGTTCAGGATAAACTGGGCGTAGGTGGGAGGAAGGGACTGGAGAATAAGGTCTGTATAGAGCCCATTATCCAAAGTCGTCCCAAGGTCTGCGAGCTCTTCAATATAGCCGATCATCTTTAGGACATGTTCTCCTACTGATGACCCGACAACCAACCTCGCTCGAAACAAGTTCTTAGAGGTCTCGTATCTTGCTAGACGAGATTGCTCTCCATAAAGTTCCTTTGTATGGAGAAATATGCCATCAAGGCCCATATCCTCGTGCCTCCTCTGATGTTCATTGTTCATTGAGGCAAGCACGATGCACTTGGCTTTCGCGCAATCTAAATCCCAGGTTTTGCGGATTTCCTTATCCGCATTGCTGGATTTGGGACCAGGGACAGCAGGTGCCGTAGCGGTGAGGACGTACCCCAATTTGTCATAGGTCAAAACCATTTTGACATTCCGCAACCAATCTTTATAGTTTGGCCCTGTCAGTATATTTTTCTCTAAAAGTAACTTAAGTCCAGTCATTTTCAGGGTCGCTGCAATTAGGAGAGAGAGAAGAAAACTCTTTAGCATGATGCTCTTGCAAGTTTAGAGTGGTTTTTAGTTTATCTAAACTGGATGGCTCCCACTGTTTCTCGAATCCTTCCTCAAACCATAAAAGAAGAATTAGCCAGGACTATTCTCACCGTACAATACTTGCTTAACCGTTCATCCAGGCCAGTGTCGATACTTCGAGGGAGGTTTTCCAACGCTTTCGCGAAGTTCCTTAATTAAATAACCTCTTTTCTCTGGGGGCGTAACCCCGCTGACACCTTTCTGGACACCTACTAGGTTTATAGCATTAATCGTTAAGTGACGAATCTCCTGATAAGTAGCATATACTCATAGTAGGATCGAGATCCAAATATCATTGTATGATAATGTTGAAGGAATCCTACCAACATTCATCAAACTCCAAATGGTATGCAACTCTTTGCAAATTTCAGTTTCTTTAGAAATTCCCGATATATATTTCTGCCCCATGCTCTTATGACCTTGGCGTTAGGTCAAAATGTCATAAGTCACATGTCAAGTTCTACCCATCATTATCTTGTCAATTTGAACCCATCCGTATATATCCTTGACGTTCGGCCAAAATGATAATACGACTGTCCCAAACTAACTCATCTATCTATGCAACAAATGAATACCCAGTAGCTACCAAACACTATGCCTTGGCGTTAGGTCAAAATACATAGCTTGAATACTACTGAATACCCAGATGAAATGACGGAGGGCTACGAATGGTTTTGGCGAAACCGTGAACGTAGTGAACTTGATATAACCGAAGGAACCTGATAGCTTTTAAAAGGAGTGGTTAAAGCTCCGTATTTAAAAATATCTGTTTTTAAAATTAACCGAGTGGTTTCTTTTAAATTGTTCCAACGATTTAAACTTTGGTTTGTTTTTCTTTGCATTATAAATAATGCGTCCCATCATTAACCTATCATTGCAGAAAACAACGAAAATACAACGTCCTCTTATGCCATCCGCATTCGCCACGGGGTCCCGTCATCACCCGTTAGGTTACTTAACTAACGACAGAGCAGGGGCTGGGCTAGCGCGGGTGTAAAACATAAGTGACGTCTAAATAGCTATCATATATAGATATTGTACATTCGTCAGATGCAATAATAGGCATTCCAGATCACAGATGAACTTTATTGGATTTGCAAGTAATCCGTGTTTGCTTTGAGCCTGCAACAAAAGACGGATTACACAGTTGTGATGAATAGCCATTACCCCATCCAAGACCCCAACGGGTACGGCAAACTACCCGCCGGGCAATTTGTGCACCCCACCTTGGGTCTGTCCTAGAAGCAAAAACAGTAAAATGAAATAATACAACGGTGGCTACAACCGCAACCTGGATGTGCCCCGCAAAATAATATTACAACAAATTACATTTACATCAAATGAATTAAATAATAACCCATCACATAACCCCGGCTATACATCACAACAGTCCAACACAGTTCATATCCACAAACAGTAAAAACCATTACAGAAATGTGCAACCCCCTGCCAACCGACATACTAGCAGTTAGGGGAGGTTTACGAACACATTATACAAACACAGATATAATCCAACAAGCAAATACTGTATAATTTCGATCGATTAAACACTTTTAATTTTGCTCCAATACTTCTCTGTAAAGCTGAAACCTGAGCAAAAATAAAATATTCCAGAAAATACCAAATATCACAGAGAAGCAACACAGGAAATTTGGGTTCCTGAATCGCCAACTCGGCGGCGGAAGTGCGGCGGATCGGTGCGATCCGCCGCGGTTCCACGGCGCTTTAGGCGATTCAGGGGCCCAAATTTCTTTGGTGTTCTTCTACTGTCTTTTTAAGCTTTCTGAACCTCCCTGAAAAATTTTAGGACCTCATTTAAAATTCGACAGAAACTAGTGATTTCGGGGCTTTCCGGTTTCGTTTTTTTTCGTTCGAAATTCATACAAATTTGCAAGTAAGTTATTTATTGTTTAGCGAGGCTCTGATACCACTGTAAGTCGATGTACAACACCCCAGTACTTGTGGGGAGGCGGAATTTTCAAAAACGAACTTGTTTAGTGAACAAACATCGACTAACCGCTTGAATCGAAGCTAAACGATAACTAACTACAAACATAGAGTTTCTATGCTACTATGTTTAGGGATTATACCTAATGAATCGTGTCCTTCGTCTTTGCGAACTCCACCTCCTCCTCGGCCTTCTCGAAGTAGTAGACGATCCACCCGAGAGCTTTACTCCAAACTTAGCCTCTAAACTTGAGGCAACTAACCTTCTTTAAGTGCTAATCAAAGAAGCTAGGTGATATAGAGTGAGGGTTATGGTTTAATTAGTCTAACTAATCCTTATACTCAACACATGAGAGGGGAGGATTAGGGTTTGAAGAGGGAGAGCTTGAGGAGAGAGAAGGTGAAGATAATAGTGAAGTGAGAAGAATGAGTTATCATAATATATATCAAGCATTTCTTTTTATCAAGAAAAGAAAAGAAATCATTTTACAACCATACTTGATAAATATCTTGTGGTGATTCATCTCCATGAGTCATTAAGCAATTATGAAGCATTAATGACATGGATGAATCATCCATATGACTCACTAATCTCATTCAATGTATATGCCACCTAAACCTCCTTAGTCACCATCTTCTAGAAGCTTCTCGCGCAATTACGAGAACGCCCCTCCTTTCCGCAAAAATACGGAAAAACTTTAGACTGTAAAAATCCAATAACCGGATACCAGTAACTGGCTTAAACCAAAGCCGACTGGAAAAAACTGTCCGAAAGTCGTACGTGCGTAAGCACACGTATGCGTCCGAACCCTTGTCGTAAAACCATACGACCTCTATATCGTTTCGCCTGGAGTAGGGAAACTCTCTGTGTGGGACTCTAGAGACTCGACTACTACGCTGGCAGTGGGTTTAACCACAGACCGCAAGCGGCACTAGCTGTACGTAACGGTCCCCAGGTAGATGTCGATAAGAAGGCCGATGAGGAAACCCATCCGAACTCCTACTGAGTCTGATGTGACAATCTCCATACAGTCTGGTCCGTTCGTCTAAGACTATCGCATATCGGGCCTAGGGGGCGGCAAGCGTCAGTCCCCTAATAGCGGTATCAGTCGTGTCGGAGCGAAGCCCATTACACCCTGAGAAACTATTGGAACCTACCAGCAAATCTCGCTTGCCCTGGCCAGGGACTTTGCGTAATGGCTCTCTGACACAGCGCGATATCAACCCCCAATACCGGGAGAGACGAATCCTGTCTAACCGCCACTGCCTCCAAGTGCTCGGGACTGCACCCAACTGCTACCTGTTTGCACGACTCCTTTGAGCCGTGGTAGGGTAGCAATCTAAGAACAGTGGGACACACTTGAGGCGAAGTAGCAGTGTCAAGTCTGCGGACTATGCTGTACTCATGTCACCTGGGAACTGTTCACTGACGACTGGTATAAAACCAACCAATAGTTCCCTGTGAGTCCTGTCCGGTGTACCCGTAACCTAACGAGCACCTGCATACTATCTCCAGTACGACGTACTGACGGCTGTGGGACAGACCATCTCCCCAACTGGGATGAGAAGCGTATACACTAGTCTACTCCGGAGTATCGATGCCCTGTCTCGATAATCCAACGACTAGGGACCTGAATAAGGATGTGCTTGTAGACTACCCAGCCCCCACTAGTGTGACTGCCATCACAACGCTGGTAGTCAAGCAAGATCCTAAGAGCTCTATCAATACGTATACTCACATATTAAGATAGAAAAACCAAGTAGCATACTACCATGTTTAGCAAGACTGTTATATACATGTGAATATCCCAAGCTTCCATTAAGTAATATACAAACTAGTATGATACAGTAATGGCCTTCTAGGGCATAAACACTAACACAACGTTCCCCTGCTCAGTATAAAAAGCGGGTTCAGTTAATACATCCATATTATTATCTTGATTAGGGCCTGAGATGGTCGCTACCTGGAGAGAGAGAGAGAGAAGAAAACACTTTAGCGTATGCTCTTGCAAGATTAGATTGGTTATTATTTTATCTAATCAGGACGGCTCCCACAGCTTTTTATCAAATCTTTCTTAAAACCCTAAAAGGTAAGATTAGCCGGGATTAATTACACCTTACAAGTTTGCCAATCTTTCAGCCAGGCCAGTATTGGTACTTTGAGGGAGGTTCCCCGTGCTTTCGCACGGACCTAATTAAAATAAACCTCGTTTTCTTAGAGGCATAACCCCGTTAACACCTTTCTAGACACCTACTTGATCGGCTAATTGTCCTGTGTAAAATTCTCCCAGGAGTAACTCTTACTTGCAGTGGGTATTAGGATCCATCTATCTCACAGAAGGTATGCAATCTCATTGCAAATTTCAACACTTGAAATTCCCGATAATATTTTGCCCCAAGCATCCCATGACCTTGACGGAGGTCAACAAATCATAGGGTGCTAGTCAAGTTCAACCCGTCATTTCTTGATTGAATCAAACCCACCCGCACGACCCTTGACGGAGGTCAACAAGGCCGTACGACTACCCTAATCCAATCTGCATCATATGCATAAATAGATAAATACTAGTTAGCTACCGCACACTACGCCTTGACGGAGGTCAACAAACGTAGCACGAATACTAAGTAGGACTTATCTGAAATGACGGAGGGCTACGACAGGTTTTTCTGAAAACCTATTGCGTAATGAACTTGATATCGTTGTAGCAACAAGTGATTTTAAAAAGGAGTGTTTTTGAGGCTTTTCTAGTTTCGCTAAAGAGGTCACTCCCGGTGAAGGGATCTCGGCTCTTTCCTTATCGAATAAGGTGCAGGATATTTCATAAATACCACGGTGCAAAGCAAGAAATATAGAAGTAATTAAAAACTAAACCGTGAGTTTGTAGCATCTGCCAGTTTTGTTAAAGAGGTCACTCCCGATGAAGGGATCTCGGCTCTTTCCTCATCGAATAAGGTGCAGGGTATATCATATATACCGCTATACAAAGCAAAACTGTAGCTACCCTTTTTTATAAAGTTTTGATTCTACAACATCTTTTAGGTTTCTTTTCTTTTATTAATCTTATTAATAATTCCCATCATTTATGCTTCCTAAGCATCACAGAAGAAACGAAAATACAACGTACGCTTATGCCATCCGCATTCTCCACAATGTTCCGTTATGCACCGTTAGGTTACTTAACTAACGGCATTCCGGGACGGGACTAGCGCGGGTGTAAAACATAAGCAACATTTATTATATATCATATATACAATAATAAAGTATTCGTTTCACGCATATAATATGATCACATCACAGTATATCAGCAGCAGAAGAAACATATGAAATATTGGATATACTAGGAGGTTCGTGTTTTATATCGAGCCTGTATAAAACACGGATTCCACGGTCGCGATGAATAGCCAAACCCACATCCCTAGACCCTTACGAGAGCGGCAAGTAACACTGCCAATTCTAGGGTTAGGAGACCCGGTCTCGACTCCTCGAGATGGCCTCCCACTGGACCCTAGAACCCGGTTACTTATGCTCCCCTCCTTAGGTCCACCTAATGCGGAAAATTAAATAATATACAATGGTGACATCATCCTCAACCCGGAAGTGCCTCAATAAAAGAATATTACATGCAATGAATTATACATGAATGAAAATAAAAACCTTCATCTCACATAAAACCCCCAGCTATTCAGAACACAATGATCCAATATAGCATATCACAGCAACACATAATATCTCATATCATCAACGTAAGCAAGTATGCGTATCCCGATTGTCGTTGATGTATAGCAATGAAGCCGGCAATACCCCACATACTACACTTACGGTCGCAGAAAAGAAAGTGTAAAACTACAACATTTGGAATCCACAATCGACGTAGACATCGTAAACCCGAAATATCACATATTACGGATTTCATGTCTAACTATATGAATTCCACATATTGTATCACATTACAGAATATCATGACGATATTTAACGTTTCGATCGAATCAATATACACTCACAAATTACCCCCGTGAGCTCAATACTTGAGCAAAGTCAAAACACTTAAAAACCGTGCCACAGTGTCCATGGACCAGCCGTAGAAGGAGTTAACCAACGGCTCACCTATGACACCACGGGACTACGGCAAACCCGAAGGTTCGAACGTGGTTCCGTGGGCACAGAATAGAGTTAAAGTTATTATGTCTTCTAGGGGGTCCATAGGGGTACTTGCACGATTTAACGAATATAATCAACTTCAAAAAATTACAACACTTAGAAATTTCAGCGGGGTACAAAATGTGGTGTGCGAAGTTCGATCGAACTGCTAAAAATAGTCAAAGTTACCAATACAGTGTTAAGTTATTCGACTACGAAGCACTACGAATTAGCCCCAGGTCAAACAGATCATCACATGAAAATTGGGCTAAATAAACAATACTAGGAAACCCAAACTGGAGACATAAGACCACAGGGGAAATACGGAGTCCAGAGGAAGTGATGGGGCCGGCTTGGCCGGAATTACCCCTACTGTGGCCGGTCCAAAACCGGTTCCATCCATCCGTATTTCTCCCATGTTCATATTTTACCCCAGAGACCATTCTGCACTTGTTTGAAAAATTTTTAAAGGACTTTTTGAAAAATTTCCAGAGAGCAAGAATGGGGTTTCCTAATATCGTATTTCGAAGTGATTTTCGTTTTCATAATTGTTATAACACCGTATCTAGAATTCTAGTTTGGCTCTGATACCACTGTTGGGTTACCCTTGCACCTAGTCTAGGGTTTGGTAGCATCACTCATGCCATTTTAAAATTTAGAGAGGTGCAAAGCTAACTAACCATGAATCTTGCTAGAATTTCTAGGGTAATTGTATCACATACAAATAAGAAATAGATAGAGATTACAACCTTTGTAGTCCATTCCTTCGCTTCATAAGCTCCGTATTGAGGTCCCTTCGCTGCGATCAACATGAACTCCGACTCTCGAGTGGCTCCATGAGGTAAATGAGACACCTTGCTTGTAGTCTTCATGATCCAAGATGATCTACCTTGAAGAATCTCTAACCCAAGCATACACTTCACTAATCAACTTATTAGAGAAGTGAACACCCTAATCTAAGTGGCTAGAATAGATGAGGATGATGAAGTAGGAATTTTGCTCTCTTTTGTTTTCTATTTCTCACACATATTCATCACAAATCAAAAACCAAGTGAAGCTTTTTCACAAAGGAAGAAGAAGAAGAATAATGAGCTAAACCTTTTGTGATGAATAATGAATTATTGTTATGGCTACAAATCCAACCAGAGGTTAAGTATGAAGGAGTTAACCCTTATAAAGAATTAACTAGAGTTAATTCTCTACATTGGGTTAAAAAATATCTTCACAAAATATTAAGCTAAAGACAAAGTCAAAGCTTCATGAAGCTTCATGCAAAAGCTAACCCTAATCCAAACCCTAACCAAGTTTAAACCCTAAACCTTTGTTAAATTTATAACCCTAACATGTTACAATATTATATATCACATATACAATATATTTTGTAACAAAAGAAAATAATAAAATTAACATATATCGCATATATATCAATGTATTATCCCGTGAGAAAATGAATCAATAAAGCGAGCTTATATTAGTTAACGTAACGTAATATATCACATATATAATTATGCATTAAGTTATCGAATCAACACTTGATCCGATAACCCGGCTATATTACATATAACCGACTAATATAACATGTACCAATTCATCGAATCAACACTTGATCCGATGACCCGGCTATATCATATATACCCGGCCGATATCACATATCGCGAGAATAGAATACGGAATCTCATATCGTATCATTCTCGGTCCCGCACATATCACATATGTGCTCCTACTCCGTTTTGCCCGAACCAGGAAACCTCTGTGTAGGACTCTAAAGAATCGTCAATACGCCGGCAGTAGGTGATGATCATATCAAACACCCACAAGATGCAAGCGTTCAGCTAAACGTAACAGCCACCTAGGTATTGAGCGATCAGAAGATCAACAAGCAAGCCTGTACATTCTTTTGTGAATCCAATCAGTAACACTACCATACAGTCCGGTCTCTTCGTCTGATATGTCCCATATCATGTCTAGGGGTGGTAAACGTCAGACACCAGTAACCGATAAGTCGTGTCGATGTGAGGCTCATAACAGGTCGAGAAACTACTGATAACACTTACCAGTAGCACTCCATATCAGCCCTAGCCAGGGACTTCCAGTTATAGCCAATCAAACACAGCACAACATCAACTCCCTATACCGGGAGAGACGAAACCCCTCCTATCGCTCATTGCCTCCATGTGATTCGGGACTGTACCCAAAAGCCACCGTTTTGCACGCCCTTTTGGACGTGGTAAGGTGGAAATCAAAGCACAGTGGGAATCACACAAGACTCTATGACGATCTCGGGTCTACAGACTAACCTGTACCAGTGTCACCGGAGAACTGCTATTTGACGATAGGTATAATACCATCTAGGATTTCTCGGCGAGTCCGTTTAGTGTACCCAGTCTCCACTGAGCACCCGTACACCATCTTCGATGTCAAACATCGATGGATATGGGATCATCCATCGCCCATCATATGGGTCAAGATGCGTATATGCTAGTCTACTCTGGTGTATCGATGCCCTGTCTCGATACACCCTCGACTAGGAACAGTTATAGGATGTACTCGTTGATTACCCTGGCCCTACTAGTATGATCTCATCATAGTCCCAGTAGTCGAGTACATATCCTAAAGGCTTTATCAACATGTGAGAGAAAGACAGTAAACTAATACAAGTCAACATGTTAAGACAAAGAGAAACCAAATAGCATACTATCATGTCGAGCAAGAAAGTCCTCTCTATATATATCTAAGCATCCACTATAATATACATCATATGTACAACAATGGCCTCTAGGGCATATATATAACTAATATGTACTTTGATTACCAGCCTACCACGTCTCTACTGAGTCGTGCAAATAGGTGGTTTTTGGGTACAGTCCCGAGACACATGAAGACGATGAGCGATAGGAGGGGTTTCGTCTCTCCCGGTATTGGGAGTTGATGCTGTGCTGTGCTCGATTGGCTATATCAGTAAGTCCCTGGCCAGGGCTGTTGAGATTTACTGATAATTGTTATCAGTAGTTTCTCGATCTGTTATAGACCATTCTTCGGCACGACTTATTAAGTTATTGGGGTCGACGTTACCATCCCTAGACTCGATATGCAGCATATCTGACGAAGAGACCGGACTGCACGGTAGTGTTGCCGGTTGGCTCGACGGGAGTTGTGACAAGTTTGCTTGTTTTCTTCTGATCGCTCAATACCCGGGTGGCCGTTACGTTTAGCTGATCTCTTGCGGCTTGGGGGTGCTTGATATGATCATCACCCACTGTCGGCGTATTGACGAGTCTTAGAGTACCACAATGGAGTTACCTTGCCCAGGCGAAACGATGTGGTGCGCATATGAGATATGCGCGGGGACCCGATTAAATGCGCGTATGTGATACCGTATATTAATCGGACGGTTTGCTATTGGTCAGGTCGTATGTGATATGACCAGTTTGCTAAATCAAGTGTTGATTTATCATTGACCATTAGCTTTTTCAGTTTAAATTCTTCTTGTCTTTTATTGTATGCATGCATGTATGCATTTATTCTCATTGATGCACATATGGATGTGCATGCACACATACATTCATACACTCTTGTATCATGGTTGTTGATACAATGGATGGTGGCAATATAAGACTCACACACTTATAAATATGTTGATATTTCTTTTTGGATAAAAGAAAATGGAAATGGAAATTCTATCATGCTTGATTATTTTATTCACCCATTAACCTTTGCATTAACCTTGAGTTAATTTCCATGGCCATTAAGCATCCAAATGAAATATCTAGATATTTATTAACTAGGGTTAAAGGTGAGAAGAAGAATATATATATATTTTCTTTTCTCATTTTTATCTAAAAAAGCTTATCATTATCTTTGAGCTTTTCATCTTGCCATCTTCTTCCTCCTCACTCTCTTGCTCTCTAGCTTTTAGTAGTGAACAAAAGAGTGATCAAGTTAGGGTTTTGAAGTGATAAAACAAACCACATCACCATTCTTCACTACTCTTTCCCATTAGTTTAGAGTGTTGGCTTCAACTTCTTCTCTTGATCTAGTGAAGAATCTAGCTTGGACAAGAGAACTCCGGGTGGATCGTCGTGGACCTAGAGGATCTCAAGCGATCTTCTTTCAACTCTCAAGTGGTCAAGGAGTCTAGCGTAGGGAGCTACAAAGGATGTATTCTCAAACCCTAGCCTTTTACTACTTGTGTTGGTGTTAAAAGTCTTGTTACCCTAGCTTTTCTAGTATGATCCTTAGGATGTTTTCTTTGGCACCCTATAATTTTTAATATGGCATGTATGATGCTACCAAACCCTTGTAGTGGTGCTAGAGAAAACCCTTCAATACTAATTCATGACTGTAACCTTATATTTCCTTGTCACCTTTCCAAATCCCTTTATTTGTCTTTACTCATTACCTTCTGTACACCACCCTTAGGCTAATTGGTTTTCTTCCTTCCCTACTGTTTGGCACCTGCCTATGCTTTGGAAGAAGGCTATCCAATAAGCATAATAGGTGTACTCTCCTAATCCTAAGAGCCCACGCAACCTGAGATAAGGTAATGATAAAAGACAGCTGAATAATCCTTATTCTATTTCTCCTGAACCATAATCCATTCTCAAACTGGAACAAGTTCCTTCGAGTTCGTATGTAACTATACGATGGATTATCCAATAAATGTGGATCTTCAAAGTGATACGGGGTGTTCTGAAGAAATTCAAAGGTGAAGTAGGGGTGGCGATGATATATGCGGTTTCGTCGTGAATGATAATAGTCGCAATTTACTTTGCCTTCTTTCTAATCCCTTTATTTGTCTTTACTTATTACCTTCTGTACACCACACTTAGGCTAATTAGTTTTCTTCCTTCCCCACCTTTCGGCACCTGCCTATGGTTTGGAAGAAGACTATCCAATAAGCGCAATAGGTGTACCCTCTCCTAATCCTAGGAGCCTTCACATTCTGAGAGCAGGTAAAAGGAAAAGGCAACTGAATAGTCCTATTCATTTTCTCCAGAACCGGAAACCATTCTCTAATCTGAAACAAGTTTCTTCAAATTCGTATGCGGCAATGAAGTGTGGATCTTCGTAGTGATACGGAATGTTCTGGAGAAAAGAAAAGTGTAAAAGAAGGAGTGGCAATGAAGTGTGCAACTCTGACAATCTAAAAGCCAATGTATTTTAAGAAGGTTCGGTTAACTTGGTTCATGAGTTCTAGTCTAGGGTCGGGCCATGGTCGTTGCCAAAGAGAGAGAGAGAGAAAAGAAACACTCAGCGTGCATTCTAAACTATATTAGAATGGTTAATCATTTTATCTAATCAGGATGTTTCCCACTGTATCCTCAAATTCTCCTCCAAACCTGAAAGAAGAATTAGTCGGGATCATCTAAAATCACCGGAGGAGTAAACCAACTCATCAGCGGGAACCGGGATCCAACTATCATCGCATGATAACTTGATGGAATCCACTCAAGTTATCACACTCCAGAAAGTATGCGCATGCCTGACAAGTTTCCTGTATGTTTAAAAATCCCGATATGATTTTTACCCCATACTCTTATGACCTTAACGAAGGTCAATAAATCATAAGTCACATGTCAAGTTCTACCCGTCATTATCCAGGTTAATTTGAACCCACCTATACATACCCTTGATGAAGGCCAAAAAGTAGTACGACTGTCCCAAACCAACGTATCTATCTATGCAACACAAAAGTAACAAGCAGCTACCATACACTATGCCTTGACGAAGGTCAACAAACATAGCATGAATACTAAGTGCTAGCCGTCTGAAATGATGGAGGGATTGTTGGATATAGTGCCCTCTAAGTCAATTATTGTATCGCAGGTACGTGATTGCAATGATTGAGGGAGGACCTATACCGATAGGACAGTCTTGCTCGAGATGATAGTATGCTATCTGGTTTGTCTTTATCATCGTATATATGCTTTAGTTCACTATTGCATGATGATAGTGAAAGGTTCCTAGGCACACTATAGAGGTCTCACAAGGCATCAACCATGCCAATTTAAAATTTTATGGGTGCCGAGAAACCCTAATACGGATCGTATACTAGATGTTTAGGCGAAATACGAAACTAGTTAACACTTTAACTAAAGGAGAGAGACTACAACCTTTGTAGATCCGGTTCTCCACTTCCTTAGCTCCACGTAGTCATCCCCTCGCTGTCCATCTCGAATCTCGGACTCTCGCGTCGGCTTCATCGGAGAAATGAGCGGAATAGGTCATCGGCTTCGTGCCGAAGATGATCTACGTCGAGGTTGCACAAGTTCAAGCTCCAACTTCACCAAGTTGTGAAACTTGTGAAGAAAACACCCAAAACAACTTGGCAAGAGGTAGAGGGTGAAGAAATAGGAGGTGGGTTCACTTTAGAATTTGATTTCTCACTTTAGAACTCAAGTTGCCATTGATGGCATCAAGGTTTCTTTCTTGAAGAAGAAGATCAAGAAGAAGAAAGAATATGATAAGTTATTTTTTAATGAAAAAGAAAACCATACTTATCATATCCTAACTAAGGTTAAGTGTAGAGAATAGACCATGGTAAATGGGAATGGTTAGGGTTAAGCATGAAGACAAAATGGTCTCTTTAGTCAAAGCTTCATGAAGCTTCAACAAGCTTCATGACAAAAAGAAACCATTTTATTTTCTTTTATCCAATTAAATAAATAAAGAATGGATAAAGAAATAGATGAATAACCCTAAACCCTAACCATTATCATAACCATGGTTTAATTCTTTGCACAAACCCAAGTAAATATGTATCATCAAACATGATACAAAGATGTGCACAAAAGTATATCACATATACAACTTGCACATCAAGTGAGAAAATCCATTTAAAGTGAACCAATACTAGTTAATGCAAAGTAATATATCAAATATATAATTATACATTAAATCATCAAATCAACATTTGATTCAATGATCCGGTCATGTCGCACATAACCGACTAGTATTCAATGTATCGATTTATCGAATCAATGATTCGATAACTAGGTCATATCGCATACAACCAATCGAAACATTCATCGTGAGAATGAAATGCGGTATCACATACTCGCATTATTCTCGGTCCCGCACATATCTCATATGCGCTCCTATTTCGTTTCGCTTGAGCCAGGAAACCTCTGTGTAGGACTCTAAAGACTCGTCAATACGCTGGTAGCAGATGATGATCATATCAAGCACCCACAAGCCGCAAGCGGTCTGCTAAACGTAACGGTCATCCGGGTATTAAGCGATCAGAAGATCGACAAGCCAGCCCGCTCACACTCCTGTGAATCCAACCAGTAACACTTACCGTACAGTCCGGTCTGTTCGTCTGATACGTCGCATATCAAGTCTATGGGTGGTAAACGTCAGACCCCAATAACCGATAAGTCGTGCCGATGTGAGGCTCATAACGGGTCGAGAAACTACTGGTAACACTTACCAGCAAATCTCTGATCAGCCCTGGCCAGGGACTTCCCTGTTACGGCCAATCGAGCACAGCGCAACATCAACCCCCAATACCGGGAGAGACGAAACCCCTCCTATCGGTCATTGCCTCCATGTGACTCGGGACTGTACCCAAAGACCACCGTTTTGCGCGCCCTCATGGACGTGGTAAGGTGGAGATCAAAGCACAGTGGGAATCACACAAGACTCTATGACGATCTCGGGTCTACAGACTAACCTGTACAAGTGTCACCTGAGAACTGCCATCTGACGTGAGGTATAATACCATCTGGGAGTTCTCGGCGAGTCCGTCCAGTGTACCCAGTCTCCACTGAGCACCCGTATACCATCTTGATGTCAAACACCAATGGATATGGGATCATCCATCGCCCATCTCATGGGTCGAGAAGCGTATACGCTAGTCTACTCTGGTATATCGATGCCCCGTCTCGATACACCCGCGACTAGGGACCTTGAAGGATGTACTTATGGACTACCATGTTCCCACTAGTATGATCTGCATCATAGTCCAGGTAGTCAAGTACACATCCTAAGGGCTTTACCAACATGTAACCATAAGACAGTTTAAAGAGACAAGTGTACATGTCAAGATAAAGAGTAACCAGATAGCATACTATCATATCGAGCAAGAAAGTCATCTCTATATATGTCCAAGCATCCAATATAATATACATCATTTGTACAATACTGGCCTCTAGGGCATACATACAACTAACAATCTCCCACTTGCACTAGGGCCAGCTGCTGTAGTATCGCATACCGAGCATCCCGAAGAGTCTCTCAAACTGTATCTGGGGAATGGCCTTCGTGAGTGGATCCGCCGTGTTGTTCTTCGTGTCAACCCTCCTGACCTCGATCTCCCGGCGATCAACTATCACCCGGATCAGGTGATACCGCCTCAGAATATGCCTGGATCGCTAATGGGACCTGGGTTCCTTGGCCAAAGCCACCGCTCCATTGTTATCACAATACAAAGGTATTGGATGCTCAATGGATGGAACCACTCCAAGTTCAGTAATGAACTTCTTGATCCAGACAGCCTCTTTGGCAGCATCGTTGGCAGCGATGTATTCAGCCTCCATCGTCGAGTCTGCCACGGTTTCCTGCTTGGAACTCTTCCAGCTAACCGCCCCTCCGTAAAGGGTAAAGACAAATCCCGACTGCGACTTAGAGTCGTCCTTATCACTCTGAAAGCTCGAATCGGTAAAGGACTCCACTTGGAGTTCTCCGTTACCATACACCAAGAGCATCTCTTTAGTCCTTCGCAAGTACTTGAGAATGCTCTTCACAGCTGTCCAGTGACTCTCTCCAGGATCAGCTTGATACCTGCTCACTACACTTAGTGAGTATGCTACATCGGGTCTGGTACACAGCATCGCGTACATGATAGAGCCTACAGCCGAAGCATAGGGTATCCCTTGCATGCGAGCTCTCTCCAAATCAGTCTTGGGAGACATCTCTTTGGAGAGAGTGACTCCAGAGATCGTGGGCAAGTTCCCACGCTTAGATTCTTCCATACTAAACCTCTTTAGTATGGTGTCAATGTACCTGGATTGGGACAATCCCAATATCCTTTTGGATCTATTTCTATAGATCCTGATTCCCAATATGCAGGAGGCATCACCAAGATCTTTCATTGAGAATCTTTGTGATAAGAAGAGCTTGACCGATTGCAGCATAGGAATATCATTTCCTATCAAGAGTATGTCGTCCACATACAATACGAGGAAGACAACCTTACTCTCTGCAACCTTCTTATAGATACAAGGTTCATCTGGATTTTTGACGAAATCAAACTCTTTGATAACGACGTCAAAGCAGATGTTCCAACTCCGCGATGCTTGCTTTAATCTATAAATGGATTTAAGCAGCTTGCACACCTTCCCGCTGCTCCCACTGTCTACGAAGCCCTCTGGCTGAGTCATGTACACGCACTCTTCTAAATCACCATTTAGAAAGGCGGTCTTAACATCCATTTGCCAGATTTCGTAATCATGATGTGCAGTGATGGCAAGCATGATCCGGATGGATTTAAGCATAGCCACTGGAGAAAAGGTCTCGTCATAGTCCACACCTGGTCTTTGACGAAAACCCTTTGCTACAAGTCTAGCTTTGAAAGTCTCCACTTTCCCATCTACACCAAGTTTCTTCTTGAAGATCCACTTGCTCCCAATGGGTTTTACCCCTTCAGGAGCAACATCCAAAGTCCATACTTTGTTGGTGTACATGGATTCCATCTCGGACCGCATAGCATCCAGCCATTTCACTGAGTCCCTACTCGTGATGGCCTGCTCGAAGCTAGTTGGGTCATCATCATCCATGATGCAATCCTCGCTCCTACCATCCATGAGAAAACCGTAGTATCTCTCAGGTGGGCGAGGAACCCTATTAGATCGGCGGAGAGGCTGAGGTTCATCGGGAGCTACTGAATCCTCTGGTTCAACCAAATCTTCTGTTGTAGTCTGTATTGCTGGAACCTCTTCCAGTTCTACCTCCTTGCCACTAATCTCCTTTTCAAGAAATTCCTTTTCTAAAAAGGTGGCATGTCGAGAAACAAACACCTTTTGTTCCTCGGTGTGGTAGAAGATATACCCGTGCGAATGTTTGGGATATCCAATAAACTTACACAGAATGGACCTTGCCGCGAGTTTGTCCGGATTTTGTGTTTTTACATAGGCCGGACAACCCCATATCTTAACATAATTAAGACATGGTCTCTTTCCTTTCCATATCTTATATGGAGTGGTCGGCACGGTTTTGGTGGGAACCATATTCAATAGGTCTGCAGCTGTTTCCAGTGCATATCCCCAGAAGGAAATAGGTAGCTCAGCTGTGCTCATCATAGAGCGCACCATATCTAATAGGGTGCGGTTCCTCCGTTCTGATACACCGTTGTGCTGTGGTGTATATGGAGGAGTCAGCTGAGAGAGAATCCCATTCTCTTATAGGAAGTCCTGGAATTCATTGCTCAAGTATTCACCTCCTCGATCAGATCGTAGGATTTTAATACTTTTTCCGGTTTGGTTCTCAACTTCTTGTTTATATTCCCTAAATTTCTCAAAAGCTTCTGATTTGTGTTTCATCAGGAACACATGCCCGAACCAATGTAATGAAGTATGAAGAACCACTCCTGGCATGTGTAGACATGGGACCGCATACATCACTATGTATCAGCCCCAAGAGTTCGGTAACTCTTTCTCCGTGTCCTGTAAACGGAGTTTTGGTCATCTTGCCTTTGAGACATGACTGGCAAGTGTCATAAGATGAAAATTCAAACGGATTTAAATATCCATCTTTATGCAACTTAGCTAGTCGTGTCGCATTGATGTGACCCAGTCTACAATGCCACAAGAAGGATTCGTTCAGTTCTGAACTCTTCCTCTTGTGTGTGTTTGTTATGCTCAGAACTGTTGATTGATTTAGAACATAAATGCCATTGCACAACGTGCCTGATCCAACCAACTTTTGGTTACGGAAAATGTTCATAACATTGTCCTGTAATACAAAATTATATCCCTCTTTACTCAACAAAGAAACCGATATAATGTTGCATATCAGGTTCGGCATGTAATAGCATTCGTTCAGAACCAATGTATTACCAGTTGGTAATACAAAGTGATATTCCCCGACAGTCTTAGTTGCAACAATTGCACCATTTCCAACTCTAATGTCTTTATCACCTTCTCCAAGTTCTTTACCTTTTCTTAGCCCATGTAACTGATTACATATATGGGATCCTGACCCGGTATCTAATACCCAGGACGTAGAGCAAATGGAGAAACAGTTCTCTGTAACGAACACACCCGAAGAAAATGCATCAACATGTACTTTCTTCATTCGGGTGGCATGGGAATCCTGGTATTCCCCTATATCCTGTTCATTCCTATAACTCTTATAAGAAAGAACGGAACCAACGTTCCCCAGCACAGTATAACATGCGGGTTCGGTCAATACATCCATATTATTATCTTCATTAGGGCATGAAATGGTCGCTACCTGGAGAGAGAGAGAAGAAAACACTTTAGCGTATGCTCGTGCAAGATCAGATTGGTTATTATCTTATCTAATCAGGATGGCTCCCACTGCTTTTTATCAAATCTTCCTTCAAACCCTAAAAGGAAAGACTAGCCGGGATTAATTACACACTACAGGTTCTCCAATCTTTCAGCCAGGCCAGTGTCGGTACTTTGAGGGAGGTCCCCCGTGCTTTCGCACGAACCTAATTAATGTAAACCTCGTTTTCCCAGAGGCGTAACCTCGTTGACACCTTTCTAGACACCTACTTGATCGGCTAATTGCAATGTGCAAAACTCTCCCAGGAGTAACTCTTACTCGCAGTGGGTATCGGGATCCAACTATCTCATAGAAGGTATGCAATCTCATTGCAAATTTCAACACTTGAAATTCCCGATAATATTTTGCCCCTAGCGTCCTATGACCTTGACACAGGCCAACAAACCATAGTGCGCTAGTCAAGTTCAACCCATCATTTCCTGATTGAATTAAACCCACCCGTACGACCCTTGACGCAGGCCAACAAAGTCGCACGACTACCCTAATCCAATCTGCATCATATTCATAAGCAGATAAATACTAGTTAGCTACCGCACACTACGCCTTGACACAGGCCAACAAACGTAGCACGAATACTAACTACTACTCATCTGAAATGACGGAGGGCTACGACAGGTTTTTCTGAAAACCTATTGCGTAATGAACTTGATATCGTTGTAGAATCAAAATGAAGTTTTGAAATGGAGTGATTTTGAGGCTTTTCTAGTTTTGCTAAAGGAGTCACTCCCGGTGAAGGGATCTCGGTCCTTTCCTCGTCGAATGAGGTGCGGGATATATCATATATATCACTGCGCAAAGCAAAAACTCTTAAAAGCAATCAATAACCAAACCGAGTGTGTAGCATCTGCCAGTTATTGCTAAAGGAGTCACTCCCGGTGAAGGGATCTCGGTCCTTTCCTCATCGAATAAGGTGCAGGATATATCACATATACCGCTGTGCAAAGCAAGAACTGTAGCTACCTGTTTTATTTAAAATTTGATTCTACAAAATCTTAGGTTTCTTTTCTTTCATTAATCTCATTAATGAAGTCCCATCATTTAAGTACCTAAACTTCACAGATAAATACGACGTACACTTATGCCATCCGCATTCGCCTCGATGTCCCCTCGTGCACCGTTAGGTTAGGTAACTAACGGCAGAGCGGGGCAGGGCTAGTACGGGTGTAAAACATAAGTAACGTCTATATAATATATCATATATACTATATACTGTATCCATCACAGAACATCACATGATCACATCACAGATATCGCAGCAGAAGAAACATATGAAATATTGGATATACTAGGACGTCCGTGTTTTCAATACGAACCAGTATAAAACACGGATTCCACGGTCCTGATGAATAGCCAATCCCATGCCCCTAGACCCCTACGAGAGCGGCAAGCAACCCTACCAATTCTAGGGTTAGGAGACCCGGACTCGACTCCTCGAGTTGGTCTCCCACTGGACCCCAGAACCCGGTTACTTGTGCTCCCCTCCTGGGTCTATCCTAATGCGGAAAAGTAAATAATATACAAAAGGTGACGACTTCCGCTACCTGGAAGTGCCCCAAATAAAAGAATATTACATACAAGTTTTTACATGAATGAAAATGAAAAACACTCATCTCACATAAAAACCCCCGGCTATTCAAACACGACGATCCAATATAACATATCCAGCAACACATAACATCACATGTCATCAACGTAAGTAAGTATGCATACCCCAATTGTCGTTGACGTATAGCAACGGAACCGGCGATATGAACATACTACACTTATGGTCACAGAAAAGAAAGTGTAAAACTACAACAGTTGGAATCCGCAACCTCTTTAGAAATCACATGCCTAATCAAATGAAATACTTAGACATCACATGCCTAACAGTTATAAACCCCGCATTTTAGTCTCATTATCGAAAACTCTTTTCAATATCAAGTGAAACTAAACCGCTAGATTTATAACATTCATTCAGTTATCTCATAACTGTTTGTGAATTCCAATTATTGTATCAGATTCTAGATAAACAGAAAATGTTAAACTTTCCGATCGAACAGTCGAATACCCAAGTTTTCCCGATACAGCTCAACACATGAAATAAGTCTAACAACATTCAGTTCGTGCCTCAGTACCAACGGTCCAGCCGTAGAAAGGTCAAGCCAACGCCTCACATATGGCACGCCGTACTGCCCCAAACCCGAATGTTCAAAGGGCAGTTCAAGACGGTCACATAATCGAGTTAAGGTTTGTTGTCTTCTAGAGGGTCCATCGCGTTACTTGCACTACTTAGAACGTCGTTAAACTACGGAAAAATCCAACACCTGGAAATTTCCCGACAGGGGAAAAGTTGGGTATTTATATTCGGTCGAACTTTTTAACAAATTCAAAAATTATCCGGAAAAACACAAAGACGAAATTTGATAATCTGGTCGAAACATCGAAGCTCTAAAACACCCCAGAAAATTCAACTCTGGAATAAATATTAAAAATACCCATAAAACTCAGCTTCTGAAATAATGAATTACTGTGCAGAGGGGGAAGGCTGACGTCATACATTAGCCGCGGAACCGCCGCCTAAGCTGGCTTAGGCCGCGGTTCCGCCGCGCATTACACTGTTCATCAAGAAATATTTGCACCGTAATCCATATATTTCCCTGCTGAATTTTTTAGCAATTTTTAAAATGGAAAAATCCCAGATTTTAGAAAAAGTCCAGAGAGCACTTGGGTTTTAGGGTTTCGGGTTCGTTCGGGTTTCAAACGTCGTCTAGACTTCGCCTAAGGATCTAGCTAGGCTCTGATACCAGTGAAAGGTTCCTAGGCACACTATAGAGGTCTCACAAGGCATCAACCATGCCAATTTAAAATTTTATGGGTGCCGAGAAACCCTAATACGGATCGTATACTAGATGTTTAGGCGAAATACGAAACTAGTTAACACTTTAACTAAAGGAGAGAGACTACAACCTTTGTAGATCCGGTTCTCCACTTCCTTAGCTCCACGTAGTCGTCCCCTCGCTGTCCATCTCGAATCTCGGACTCTCGCGTCGGCTTCATCGGAGAAATGAGCGGAATAGGTCGTCGGCTTCGTGCCGAAGATGATCTACGTCGAGGTTGCACAAGTTCAAGCTCCAACTTCACCAAGTTGTGAAACTTGTGAAGAAAACACCCAAAACAACTTGGCAAGAGGTAGAGGGTGAAGAAATAGGAGGTGGGTTCACTTTAGAATTTGATTTCTCACTTTAGAACTCAAGTTGCCATTGATGGCATCAAGGTTTCTTTCTTGAAGAAGAAGATCAAGAAGAAGAAAGAATATGATAAGTTATTTTTTAATGAAAAAGAAAACCATACTTATCATATCCTAACTAAGGTTAAGTGTAGAGAATAGACCATGGTAAATGGGAATGGTTAGGGTTAAGCATGAAGACAAAATGGTCTCTTTAGTCAAAGCTTCATGAAGCTTCAACAAGCTTCATGACAAAAAGAAACCATTTTATTTTCTTTTATCCAATTAAATAAATAAAGAATGGATAAAGAAATAGATGAATAACCCTAAACCCTAACCATTATCATAACCATGGTTTAATTCTTTGCACAAACCCAAGTAAATATGTATCATCAAACATGATACAAAGATGTGCACAAAAGTATATCACATATACAACTTGCACATCAAGTGAGAAAATCCATTTAAAGTGAACCAATACTAGTTAATGCAAAGTAATATATCAAATATATAATTATACATTAAATCATCAAATCAACATTTGATTCAATGATCCGGTCATGTCGCACATAACCGACTAGTATTCAATGTATCGATTTATCGAATCAATGATTCGATAAATAGGTCATATCGCATACAACCAATCGAAACATTCATCACGAGAATGAAATGCGGTATCACATACTCGCATTATTCTCGGTCCCGCACATATCTCATATGCGCTCTTATTTCGTTTCGCTTGAGCCAGGAAACCTCTGTGTAGGACTCTAAAGACTCGTCAATACGCCGGTAGCAGATGATGATCATATCAAGCACCCACAAGCCGCAAGCGGTCTGCTAAACGTAACGGCCATCCGGGTATTAAGCGATCAGAAGATCGACAAGCCAGCCCGCTCACACTCCTGTGAATCCAACCAGTAACACTTACCGTACAGTCCGGTCTGTTCGTCTGATACGTCGCATATCAAGTCCAGGGGTGGTAAACGTCAGACCCCAATAACCGATAAGTCGTGCCGATGTGAGGCTCATAACGGGTCGAGAAACTACTGGTAACACTTACCAGCAAATCTCTGATCAGCCCTGGCCAGGGACTTCCCTGTTACGGCCAATCGAGCACAGCGCAACATCAACCCCCAATACCGGGAGAGACGAAACCCCTCCTATCGCTCATTGCCTCCATGTGACTCGGGACTGTACCCAAAGACCACCGTTTTGCACGCCCTCATGGACGTGGTAAGGTGGAGATCAAAGCACAGTAGGAATCACACAAGACTCTATGACGATCTCGGGTCTACAGACTAACCTGTACAAGTGTCACCTGAGAACTGCCATCTGACGTGAGGTATAATACCATCTGGGAGTTCTCGGCGAGTCCGTCCAGTGTACCCAGTCTCCACTGAGCACCCGTATACCATCTCTGATGTCAAACACCAATGGATATGGGATCATCCATCGCCCATCTCATGGGTCGAGAAGCGTATACGCTAGTCTACTCTGGTATATCGATGCCCCGTCTCGATACACCCGCGACTAGGGACCTTGAAGGATGTACTTATGGACTACCATGTTCCCACTAGTATGATCTGCATCATAGTCCAGGTAGTCAAGTACACATCCTAAGGGCTTTACCAACATGTAACCATAAGACAGTTTAAAGAGACAAGTGTACATGTCAAGATAAAGAGTAACCAGATAGCATACTATCATATCGAGCAAGAAAGTCATCTCTATATATGTCCAAGCATCCAATATAATATACATCATCTGTACAATACTGGCCTCTAGGGCATACATACAACTAACAGATAGAGCCTATAGGATTCTTGCTTGACTACCAGCAGTATGATGACGATCATATATGTGGGAGCTGGGGTCTATAAGCACATCCTTAAAAGTGTCCCTAGTCGTGGGAGTTTCGAGATAGGGCAACGATACTCCAGAGTAGACTAGTGTATACAGTCGAGACGCCGACGAGGGGCGGTGGCCGGTCTCACAAGCCACTGATGTCAGTTGGATCACCTAAGATGTATACAGGTGCTCATTGGGTTATGAGTACACCGGACATGACTCGCCGGGAACATGCTAGTTGGTATTATACATATCGTCAGATAGCAGTTCCCTGGTGACATGTGTACAGGTTAGTTCATCAACCTGAGGTCGTCATTTGTCTCATGTGAGTTCCCACTGTGCTTTGATTTATAACCTACTACGCTCAAAGGAGTCGTGCAAACAGGTATATTTTGGGTACAGTCCCGAGCCACATTGGAGGCAAGTGAGCGGATCGTCGGGGATTCGTCTCTCCCGGTATTGGGGGTGAGATCGCGTTGTGTTTAGGAGAGCCATTACACGAAATCCCTAGCCAGGGTAATCGAGGTTTACTGGAAGGTATTCCAGCAATATCTCAGGGTGTTCTGGGCTGCTCTCTGACACGACTTATGCAGCTATTGGGGGTCTGACGTTTACCAGCCCCCTAGGCCTAATATGCTATACTCATAGACAAATGTTCCGGACTGTACGGATATTGCCACTGTCAGGCTCAGTAGGGTTTATAGATGAGTTCGCTCGTCAGCTTCCCTTCCAATCAATACATAGGAAAACTGTTACGTACAGCTTGTACCTCTGACGTGCTAGTGGTTATACCCAGTGCCAGTGTATTGATGAGTCATTAGAGTTCCCCACAGACACTTTCCCAAGTTCGGGCGAAACGTTGTAGATGCCGTATGGTATTATGGCAGGGTTCGGAAAATGCACGTGCGTTTTCGCACGTGTCATTTTTCGTGCAGATAATATTGGTAGGCTTTGGTTTAAGCCGGATCCCAGTATTATACTGTGTAGATATAATATCTTTGTCTCAGTTGCATTTGTATTCGGTCGTAATACAAATGCGGGTATGTTTATACTGTTACGGGGTTATCCTGAAATTCGTTTCAGGATTACTTTTGGAAGTTGCCAGTTTCCAGTTTTCTATCACCCGTATTTAACATTCGGTTAAATACGGATTTGTCTCTTCGTCTTGAGGGTGAGTTATGCTTCTAGAAGGTTCTAGAAGTGGTGATTAGGCTTGTGACTCATTTGTTCATTAATGGTGATTTAATGGTGCATTTAATGTGTTCATACATGACTCATTCTTTCTTTAATTGTGATGATAAGTTCAAAGCTTATGGTCACCCCTCTCTTGCTCCTGCACTCACCTCCCTCCTCTCCTTTATATGGACGGCCCCTTCTTGTGGGAAATGGATGGTTGTTCATTTTGATTTGTGAGAAAAGATTATGATATCTAGTGTATGGAAATTTCCTAGTTCAATTTCCATTCACTCGATTCCAAATGGCAACTTCATTAACGTTCGTCCATAGCCTTGGACGTAACGAGACAAAGTGTTCTACTCATTCTTTACTTCATCTTGGTCGTCTCTTTTAGCAAACTTGACGATCGAGTTGTCTCGGTTCAGAGGCGGGAGCCCGTTTAAAGATCCGTCGACGTGGTGCCACCTGGACGACGAGACCGGAGATCGAGCAAGTTCGGATCAGTTGCAACATAGCGTGGGATGATGGTTGAAGACCGAAGGACTCGGATCATTCGGTATAACAATTCTACCCTCTTTACAATTTGTTGTTTAGCTTTAATGGACGATCCGGGATAAATTACGCGATAGCGCCAGTCGTAAAAGTTTTGTTCCGCATATTGGCGTCTGAAAGACGGCCGGGGCGCTGCCGCATACTTACAGTGGTATCAGAGCCTCACCATTAAGCTATACTAACTTGTGCTAACGCGTTTAAAAGATCGATCGAACGGAATTTCCGAAATCATAATTTTCTGTACATAAAGTTTCTGTCGATTTTAAATCTGTTCTAAAATTCATTTTGAGCACTTCAGAAAAACAAGCAGGCTTTTTAAAGCAATACGTACAAATTTGGTCACGTGATCTTACTAAACCACCGCGGATCCACGGTCAAACCTAGGGTTTGACCGCGCATCCGCGGGGGTTTAGTGGGAACAGTGAACAAAATTTGTACAGTGGCTTCTATGCAGGGAATTGTGGTTTCTGGTATTGTTCTTTTGGGCCCAGTATTTGTTACTGTACAGCAGATTTTCGTGGGGCCCACTTCGGTAAATTTTGTCGATCGAAATTTTAAACGTGTTAGTTTTCAGTACTTACTTTATATCTCCGACCGGGAATGCCATTTGATCGGTAAACCGCGTCTGATTGCTATAGTTCTTTTAGACGGGTTTGCGAACATGACATTCGCGTTGATGTTCTGTGTTGTGCTGTGATGTTGTGGATTTTTCGTGGTGGATATCAGGGTGCAATGATAGTGCAGTTTGGATTTATTTGTACATTTGATATTGCGGGGCGAGCGTCCAACATGTGGACTGCCGTCACTGCCTGTTGTATAATATTCTTTTGGGGCACGACCAGGTTGAGGTCGATGTACCCGTTGTACATATTTTTATTTTTGTAATAGATTTATCCGCGGAGGAGTGCACGGATAGCCGGGTTCTGGAGGGCAACGGGTCCGTATCTCATGGCTTTGAGAGGCAAAAGGGCCTCACTTAAGAATTGGCAGACTATTCGCCGCACTCGTAGGGGGTACAGGTTGACCCAAGGTGGGGTGCTCAATTTATCGGATTCCGTGAAGTGCCGGGTGTTCCATTCACTATGTTGTGGGGACCACCTCGCTTCAGGTTTTGGCGGGTAACTTGCCGCACCCGTAAGGGTCTAGGTTTCATTGCACAGGCTATCCACACGACCAGGGGAACGTCGGTTTTCATAAGCGGCTCTGTGAAACCCGAGGATCTCAGATTATCTGTATTGTTCTGTGATGCTTATTACTTTTCTGTAATGTTGCATATTATCACGCCTGGAGCGATTATTGTATATTAGTCTATATACTATTAGATATTGTATATGTTTTTCACCCGCGCTAGTCCAGCCCCCGCTCTATCGTTAGTTAAGTAACCTAACGGGTGATGACGGGACCCAGTGGCGAATGCGGATGGCATATACGTACATTTTATTTTCGTTCTTTTCTGGTGTGATTGATTGATGGGACTGCGTTGATTCTTATCAATGCAAGATAAAACAAACCTATATTTGATGTTGTTGGAACAAATTTTAAAAGGGAGTTATTACAAAGATGTTTCCTTTTGTTTTGCATAGCGGTATTCAGTTAGAATATCCAGCACCTCATTCGATGAGGCAAGGGCCGAGATCCCTTCACCGGGAGTGACCCCTTGGGCAGAAGTTTGCATCAGGGTAATAGCTTCTATATATTCGATTACAAGTTGCTTTGCATCGCGGTATTCAGTTAGAATATCCTGCACCTCATTCTACGAGGAAAGAGACGAGATCCCTTCGCCGGGAGTGACCTCTTTAGCAAAACGTTTTCGACACTATATTTTTATAAAAAGCTATCAGTTTCCTTCAACGAGATCAAGTTCATTACGTTAAAGGTTTTTCGCCAAAAACCAGCCGTAATCCTCCGTCGTTTCTTATGAATAATCAGTAGTATTCAAGCTATGTTTGTTGGCCTACGTCAAGACATAGTGTTTGGTAGCTGCTGAGCATTCGTTTGTTGCATAGATAGATGCATTAACTTTAGGACAGACGTACAGCCTTGTTGGCCTACGTCAAGGGCTTGTACGATGTACTAAATTAATCAGGACAACGACGGGTAGAACTTGACATGTGGCTTATGATTTGTTGGCCTACGTCAAGGTCATAAGTGCATGGGATAAAAATTATATCGGGAGTTTCAAACATACAAGAAACTTGCTAGACTTGCGCATAGCTTCTGGAGTGTGTTAACTTGAGTGGCTTCCATCAAGTTATCATACGATGATAGTTGGATCCCGATTCTCACTGATGAGTTGGTTTACTCTTCGGGTGATCCCGACTAATTCTTCTTTCAGGTTTGGAGGAGAATTTGAGATAACAATGGGAGGTTTCCTAATTTGATAAAGTGATAACCATTCTGATCTAGGTTAGAGTGCATGCAGAGTGTTTCTTTTCTCTCTCTCTTTGGCAGCGACCTTTGACCGACCCTAGACTGTAACTCAGTGACCAAGTTGACCGAACCTTCTTAAAATACTGGCTTTTGGATTGTCTAAAGTTGCATAAGTCATTGCCGCTCCTTCTTTTACCCTTTGTATTTCTCAGAACACCCCGTATTACTACGGACATCCACTTCCATTGGATATATCCATCGTATGGTTATATACGAACTCGGAGGGATTTCTTCGAGGATGGATCCAGGTTCAGGAGAAATAGAATTGGTTTATTCAGTTGTCTTTTATTATCACCTTCTCTCAGGTTGCGAGGGCTCCTTAGTTTAGGAGAGTACACCTATTACGCTTATTGAATAGTCTTCTTCCAAACCATAGGCAGGTGCCGAAAGGTAGGGAATGAAGAAAACCAATTAGCCTAAGTAGTGTGTACAGAAGGTAATAACTAAAGACAAAATAAAGGGATTAGAAAGAGCGCAAAGTAAATTGCGACTGTTATCATTCACGACCAAACCGCGTACCTCATCGCCACTCCTACTTCACCTTTAATTTCTCCAGAACAACTCGTATCACTACGAACTTCCAATTCCATTGGATAAATCCATCGTATGGTTATATACGAACTCGAAGGATATTTTTTCGAGGATGGATTCTGGTTCAGGAGAAATGGGAATAAGGTTTATTCAGTTGTCTTTTATCATCATCTTCTCTCAAGTTGCGAGTACTCCTAGGTTAAGGAGGGTACACCTATTATGCTTACTGGATATTCTTCTTCCAAACCATAGGCTGGTGCCGAACGGTAGGGAAGGAAAAAAACCACTTAGCCTAACAATGGTGTACCGAAGGTAATGACTAAAGACAAATAAAGGGATTTAGAGAAATGACAAAGAAATATACGGTTACAGTCATGAATTAGATTATGGAAAAGGCATTACTAAGAATACCAGGATACCCCTACGAAACATATTTATGTTTCATATTCACTGTGCATTGTTAATAAAAAACTGATTTCCCGATTGGATACTTACTCCAGGGTATGTATTTACCAGGTATGATTCTCACATCTATATGGTTTTACAGCTGTTGAGTGGGAGTGAGTTATTGGGAATTAGGTGATCATCCTCATTATATCGGAATTCGTTGTAATTGGTGATATTTGAGGAAATCGCCTGGATACAGTTTTCAACCTACGATACACAGGTTATGAGTTATTCAACTCAGCGGACATATACAGAGTATTGTATGTTGTCCAGTGTCCATAAGGACAAAGGGGTTGCTCCTCGTACTATATTCTGTTTACTTATAACTTCTCTAGTTTTTAGACAAGTGTTTCGTAGAAATACAATGTCTAAGTTTTGAGAAGTTGTGGGTATAAGAATAAAGTAGAGAACCAGGTGTCGCAAGTATCGGGATTCTTCAAAAAAAATAAAAAAATCGAAGATGTAGATTCTTGTGATTGGTATTCAGTTAATGGTAATGGTTTTGAGAAACTTGTTTCTCAATCAGGTTACTCGTAATTGGAGGGATTCCTAAATTGAGTAATGCTGATTAGCCTCTCTCTATTAAGTTGATATACACTGGAGACTGCTGCATGATTTGAATCTAGTTCCAATTAAATATGTGTCAAAGTTTCTATATTGGATATAGAATGGATCATATCTTAACGATGTTAAGGTAAGGGGAGTTATCCAGCTTATGCTTAAAAACAGACATTGGATAACTCAAGGCACGTTTCTGTAATGACAGTTTGTGGGTTGACCCTAGCTTTGACGAGGGTTGATTTTCTACCATCTGGAAGATCAATAGTGATATTGTTCTTGACTCGCCACAGTTTTATTAAAATAGATTTTTTCAGAAAACAGCAGTGGGAGTATGGTAGAACTGGAAGTGATTCCAGAACCACAAACGATTACGGAAAATTTAATAGGACCTATATATTCAATCAAGTTTGACATTCCAATAGCCACTTCGCAGATATGGTGGGTAACCTCAGACACCCGAGAGGTACTCCGGTAGCCTCAAGGACGGTGATAGGGAGGTTCTTGTTTACCCAGACTTGACACTACTGTTGTTCCAGACTATGAGACCCGGCAGGAGGAAATGTATAGCGTCGTTCTAAACTAGTTTCAGAAGTGTACGTATATATTATTCTGCCAGAGGGTTGTCGTAGTCAGTGGGAGCAGCGGAAGCATAGTGGACAAGTAGCTAGTGTCTATTTATAGACTTGAGCAGAAATAGCGAAGATAGATCATCTATTTTTGATGTGACAGTCATAGGTTTGACTTCGTCAGAATAGGGGATGGATTTGTTAAGAAGGTAGTAGGGTATGATGTCCTGGTATTTGGATGACATACACAGAGTAGGAAGTGAAATTCCTATACTACGATCGGTTGTACTGTGGTCGTCACACAGTTGTTTCTCCACAAAGGACTTGGATGTAATATCTGACATTCTGGATACAAGATCTATGGTTTTAGATCTAGATTTGGGTAGTTTCCCAATGTGGGTACTTGGACAGTATTCTAATAGTATTTTAGAAAAGATGACTCCTGGCATAGTGGTGTACCTGCAGGTGATGGAGTCACCCTCTCTAAAGGTGTCTTACAGACTAAAGGGGAGAGGGACGTACATGATTGACAGATCACTTGCTTGGGCAATTGAGTCAATCATGAAATGTCAAGTAGCACACCAGATGTCGTTTTTGCACTAGATGCGATAAGTTTATATTAATCCAATCCTGAAGAAACATACGGAAGCAGTTTTAGAACATAAGTGAATGTTCTACGGATTTGATGACGGCAGCCTCCTTCGGGAGACGGTTATTATTCCAGGCTTCACAGGTGACATGGATGACAGAGTGATTGTCAGAGTTATAGTTTTCCCTCAGACGAGGGACAGTATTATGGACAGGCGGTCCAAGAGGATACCGTGGGAGGCATAGTGCTGGACACTGATTAGTTTCAGTGATCAATACAGTCTAAGAGGTTTGGATTTGGAGTTCATTTATGAACTAGGACCCATCAGATATCCAGACATATTCTAAGACAGGTATTACTCAATTCGGGAGATGTTTTCTCCGCGAAGTTGAAATATAGAGAGATACAGAAAGGAACACCGAAGCGGATCCACTCACTGAGGCTATTTCTCGAACACAATAGTTTTGCAAACGAGCTTTGTGAAACTGATTAGTGGAGGAGTTGGATGCTCGGTATCACACGAGCTGTGAGTACAAGACATCACAATAATTAGCCTTAAGTGCAAGTGGGAGATTGTTGGATATAGTGCCCTCTAAGTAAATTATTGTATCGCAGGTACGTGATTGCAATGATTGAGGGAGGACCTATACCGATAGGACAGTCTTGCTCGAGATGACAGTATGCTATCTGGTTTGTCTTTATCATCGTATATATACTTTAGTTCACTATTGCATGATGATAGAGCCCATAGGATTCTTGCTTGACTACCAGCAGTATGATGGCGATCATATATGTGGGAGCTGGGGTCTATAAGCACATCCTTAAAAGTGTCCCTAGTCGTGGGAGTTTCGAGATAGGGCATCGATACTCCAGAGTAGACTAGTGTATACAGTCGAGACCCCGACGAGGGGCGGTGGCCGGTCTCACAAGCCACTGATGCCAGTTGGATCACCTAAGATGTAAACAGGTGCTCATTGGGTTATGAGTACACCGGACAGGACTCGCCGGGAACATGCTAGTTGGTATTATACATATCGTCAGATAGCAGTTCCCTGGTGACATGTATACAGGTTAGTTCATCGACCTGAGGTCGTCATTTGTCTCATGTGAGTTCCCACTGTGCTTTGATTTATACCTTACCACGCTCAAAGGAGTCATGCAAATAGGTATATTTTGGGTATAGTCCCGAGCCACATTGGAGGCAAGTGAGGGGATCGTCGGGGATTCGTCTCTCCCGGTATTGGGGGCGAGATCGCGCTGTGTTTAGGAGAGCTATTACACGAAATCCCTGTCCAGGGTAATCGAGGTTTACTGGAAGGTATTCCAGCAATATCTCAGGGTGTTCTGGGCTGCTCTCTGACACGACTTATGCAGCTATTGGGGGTCTGACGTTTACCGGCCCCCTAGGCCTAATATGCGATACTCATAGACGAATGTTCCGGACTGTACGGATATTGTCACTGTCAGGCTCAGTAGGGTTTATAGATGAGTTCGCTCGTCAGCTTCCTTTCCAATCAATACATAGGCAAACCGTTACGTACAGCTTGTACCTCTGACGTGCTAGTGGTTATACCCAGTGCCAATGTATTGATGAGTCATTAGAGTTCCCCACAGACACTTTCCCAAATTCGGGTGAAACGTTGTAGATGCCGTATGGTATTATGGCAGGGTTCGGAAAATGCATGTGCGTTTTCGCACGCGTCATTTTTCGGGCAGATAATACTGGTAGGCTTTGGTTTAAGCCGGATCCCAGTATTATAATGTGTAGATATAATATCTTTGTCTCAGTTGCATTTGTATTCGGTCGTAATACAAATGCGGGTATGTTTATACTGTTACGGGGTTATCCTGAAATTCGTTTCAGGATCACTTTTTGGAAGTTGCCAGTTTCCAGTTTTCTATCACCCGTATTTAATATTCGGTTAAATACGGATTTGTCTCTTCGTCTTGAGGGTGAGTCATGCTTCTAGAAGGTTCTAGAAGTGGTGATTAGGCTTGTGACTCATTTGTTCATTAATGGTGATTTAATGGTGCATTTAATGTGTTCATACATGACTCATTCTTTCTTTAATTGTGATGATAAGTTCAAAGCTTATGGTCACCCCTCTCTTGCTCCTACACTCACCTCCCTCCTCTCCTTTATATGGCCGGCCCCCTCTTGTGGGAAATGGATGGTTGTTCATTTTGATTTGTGAGAAAAGATTATGATAACTAGTGTATGGAAATTTCCTAGTTCAATTTCCATTCACCCGATTCCAAATGGTAACTTCATTAACCGTTCGTCCATAGCTTTGGACGTAACGAGACAAAGTGTTCTACTCATTCTCTACTTTATCTTGGTCATCTCTTTTAGCAAACTTGACGATCGAGTTGCCTCGGTTCAGAGGCGGGAGCCCGTTTAAAGATCCGTCGACATGGTGCCACCTGGACGACGAGACCGGAGATCGAGCAAGTTCGGATCAGTTGCAACATAGCGTGGGATGATGGTTGAAGACCGAAGGACTCGGATCATTCGGTATAACAATTCTACCCTCTTTACAATTTGTTAGTTTAGCTTTAATGGACGATCCGGGATAAAGTACGCGATAGCACCAGTCGTAAAAGTTTTGTTCCGCATATTGGTGTCTGAAAGACGGCCGGGGCGCTGCCGCATACTTACAGGGCTACGAATGATTTTTGGAGAAAAACCTTTGACGTAATGAACTTGATATCGTTGAAGAAATCAGATAGCTTTTTACAAATATATAGTGGTGAAAACTTTTGCTAAAGAGGTCATTCCCGGTGAAGGGATCTCGTCTCTTTTCTCATTGAATGAGGTGCAGGGTATTCCCGCTGAATACCATGATGCAAAGCAAAAAGTAATCGACTATAGTGAAGTTATTACCCTGACGCAAACTTCTGCCCAAGAGGTCACTCCCAGTGAAGGGATCTCGGCTCTTGCCTTGTCGAATGAGGTGCTGGATATTCATAACCGAATACCACTGTGCAAAACAAAAGAGAACGTCCTTGTAATAACAGCTTTTGAAAATTGTTCCAACAACATCGAATAGGTATGTTTTCCTTGCATTGATAAGAATCAACACAGTCCTATCAATTAATCACACCAGAAAAGAACGAAAATATGATGTACGTATATGACATCCGCAATCGCCACTGGGCCCCGTCATCACCCGTCAGGTTACTTAACTAACGACAGAGCGGGGACTGGACTAGTGCGGTTGCAAAACATATACAACATCTACTAGTATATATATAACAATATATAATAATCGCTCTAAGCGTGATAAATGCAACGTCACAGATAAGCGATAAGCATCACAGAACAATACTGATAATCTGGGAGCCCCGGGTTTCCTTTGAGCCGCAACTGAAACCCGACGTCCCCTGGTCTTGTGGATAGCCTGTGCAATGAAAACCTAGACCCCTATGAGCGCGGCAAGTTACCCACCAAGACCAGAAGTGAGGCAGCCCCTTTCAACAAAGTGAATGGGCCACCGGGCACTTCACGGAATCCGGTAACTTTAACACTCCTCCTTGGGTCAATCTATACCCTCTACGAGTGCGGCGAATAGCCCGCTAATTCTAGAGTAAGGCTCTCTCTGTCTCAACGCTATGAGATGCTGACCCGTTGCCCTCTAGAACTGTAACATTTCAGAAAAATAAAATATTATTTTTGGGAATTTTTATAATTAAATAATAATTATATTGAATATTTTAATGAGGTGGTAAAATTAAATACTGATAAATTGGAAAAAATTGGGAAAATTATAGAAATTACTAAAATAAGGGTGTTTTATTGGATTTAAGCAAATTATGAAATTTTATGATTTATTATATTCACTTTTAGTGCTAATCGCGATTAAATATCGCTATTCGCGTATTAAGCGTGTTTTGTGCACATGATATGCACCAAGTTATTTTAACACTTGTTACATTTTATCATGGTCTTTTCTTCATTTATCATTCATGGTTGTTGACTTTAGAAAAGAAAAGAAAAGGAAAAAGAAAGGATGTGAAGAGAGAGGGGACATAATCATGAGGCAAAGCTTGGGCATGAGAGAGAGAGAGGGTGTGGGGGGTCAACCATAATTATGGGCCATTGTTCTCATTTCATCTTCTTCATCTTTTCTTCTTCTTCTCCTTTCATGGCAGCACCCCTCCTCCACCTCCACTACACACCTCAAAACACCATAAAAAAACAACCCAAAACCCCATCTCCTTTTCACAAAAAAACATGCTCAAGCTCAAGGGAAGCACATTGGACCAAGAAAAATCGAATTTTGAGGACTTTGGGCAACTTAAGAAAATTCTTGAGTTTCCAATTGAGGTAATTTCTGCACCATTTTTATTGTTTTTCATTCACCTTAGCTTCTATTGTGAGTTAGAACCGATATATCGATGTTTAGTGAACTTAGAAAATTCCTAGTGAAGGTTTTGAGAAATTTTGGATTGTGAAGTGTAATTGAGATTAGTAGAGACCTTATGACCCCTGTAGCGATTGTATCTTGGACTGAAACCATAGAATAAACCCGGAATACGAATTTAGAAACCCCGACATCGGAAAAACTGTGAAATTTTGATGGTATTTGGAAATCTACTAACACTCGGGGACCTGAAAAATTATTTAGCAAGGACAGTGATACATGCAGGCACCTAGGAAGCATCACCCAAGACCCTAGCCCCTACCCCCTCACTTGGGCTGCAAATAAAATAATTCTGGCCGCAATTTGTGGCCAGAGCATGGAGTTTGGGCTTCGTTCTTGATCCGTGTCTCCTATAACAGTAAATTAGACCCTTGGCATATGCAGAATTGATTAATTTGACCTAGGGTAAAATCTGGGACCATTTTCAAGAGTTGCTGTTTTGATTCGGGGTTTCGTTTCTCGTATTTTGATTTCTGGTTTTTTTATCTGTGTTTTACCTCGATCACTTGACGTTTGAACGACGATATCGAGGGTTGTTGGTGGTTTTGAAGGCGTAGTCCGTAGGTTCTAACCTATGGGCTATTAGCGTGCCGTTTTGGTTTTGAATTGGGTTTTAATGCGGCATGATACCTTATGATGTGTAGGTACCCCCATGTGGACTTCGAGACGACAAGCAAGCTGGTGGCGACATCGGTATCGGCAAGCGAAGATCAAGGTGAGTAGATTTATCTCTACGGGGAGAAGTCGGGTGGATGGCGTATAGCACCCCCGCAAAGTCGTAAGAAATGATGTGATATATTATAGATATGCATTTATATGTTATGGAGAGATTGAACACTTAGCAAGGGGAGCTTTAGGAGATCATGGTTTTAGTGTTAGCGAGAATTGAAGAAAGGACTTAGGCGATTTCTTAGTCATGAAAGCCTAGAGTAAAGATTTGCATACACGCACATACACATACTTGCATACATTTACTTTCTTATGCGTATTGGGGACACACACACACACACACATACAAACACATACATATATATTGGTATTCATACGCTTGGATGATGAGAATGTTATATGATACTTGGAATTGAGTCGATATGATCGGGCGTGATGCCGTGAGATATTTAATATATGACGGAGATACGTCATGATGTTATAGCGGATCGTTGGATGACAATACTATGTGAATGATGATATATATATATATGATAGATGACATATGATCGAGATATGAGTGAGATATGTTAAGATATTTATAATGGATCGCTTGGGCGATGTATATTTCTTTATGATAATATGTGTTGATGATATCGGATTGTATGAGGCTTTAGATCAGTAGCCAGATCATGATATTGTTGATGATATTAGTATTGTACTAGACTTAGATCAGTACCCCTGTCACGATATGTGATGATAAGGATATTAGATGGCTAATGAGATGAATATGATATTTGACCCGTACCCAGATTTGGGATGCCGTACGATAGATTTACTGTACGAGATATGATTATGATGTTAGATCCGCACTCTTGACTCGAGGATGTCACACACACACACACACACACACACATATATATATATATATTGTATCGTACGTGATACTGTTGAGGCGAGATCACCGACTACTAGGTGTATATGTATAGATCGACTCAGACTTAGGCGGATTCTCTTACCCTTTTGACTAGGCTCGAGTCATACTCCTTTTCAAAAGTGGGGAGTCATGAGTAAGTTTTTATACCAAACTGTATGACTCGTATATTGGGTAGGTATATTTTCAGTGTTGTTGTTACTACATCACTTTCTGTACATTTCATGATATTTCATCGCATTGCATGCTTGTACATATGTTATCTGTAATCATCATGAAACCCTGCTGTCAGGACACCAGCACCATTACCGATGATGCGTATGCTCCACATACACTTGCTTGCCGGCTTGCACACATCATCATCGGTAATTGCCATGTCACGTACACTTTAGAAAATACTATTCTTTGACATAGCTTGCGAAGTTGATAGTTGCAATATGTTATAGCTTTCAGGTGCTAGTTTAACTATTGCATTCATTGCTTGATATCAGATGCATTCATGTATTCATTGGTTATGCAGTATTATGGAGATTTATGCCGGTTTTCATTGTTATTGACATGGTGACTTGATGATTTCGTTTTATTCTTGATATTTTCTGGATTTGGAAACCGCATGTGAAAGTTTTGTAAAACTGATGAATTATTTTAAAGAGAAAAATACGGTTTTCCTTGATATGTTGAGTATTATCCACCATGATGTTTTCTCGGTTCTGAGATATTTTCGAGACCCGATTCGAGGAGTTGGATGAACAGTCTCGGGTACATGGTGGACCCGGTAAGGTACCCCGGGGCAAGAAGCTCGAGGTGTAGACGATGAGCTCGGCAGGGGCAGACTGCCTACCGGTGATTTTACCTGGCGCGGCAGATATCCGGAGGATACCGTTCGTGGTCGTATGATTGATTATATGGGCCGATCCGGACTGACGGAGCCTGAGGGATTAAGATATTGAGACTTGAGACACTGAGATATTAAGATTTGATGATACAGGCCTGTCCGGATAGCCGGAGCCTGAGGTATTGAGATTTATGTTTTGTGTCGATGCTGGACACTGTTTTATCTGTCGATTTCATTGATGATACGCGATTTATATACATACAGAAATCTCATTAAAATAAAGAAAACAATTGTCTCATTCATGTTGTATTCTGTTTCACTTGTAATGCATTCATACATCATATATCTGATATGTTGCTATCTGAGGTACTAACACGAGCATGTAGTATTACAGTTATACATAGATGGACCAGGATATTTATTTGAGGATATTACTTGATATGATCTAGGATAGCGTCATGCATGCGATTTCTACCCGTTGATGTTTTCTACTCACGAGTTGGCAACTCACCCCCGTTGTGCCACAGTTTCTTGCAGGTTTTGCCGTATAGGTTTTGGTACGGCTTTGCTGGCACACTGCTCCCTTTTTGGGTGATTGCTTTGGTAGGTGGATTCTCTTGTATCGTGACCTCCATTGTACTTTATTACATTCAGTTGTATCTAGTAAACTCCATCAACCAGACATGTATATTTTATTGACTTAGCAGACCAGTGATGTATATACTTTCGACCTAGAGTCGCGCGTTGTATTATTATGGATTTCATGTTGTTTTGAGTTTCCTTTTGAGTTTTGATCCTCGCCCTTCGGCATTGTATACTAATTTGCTTGCGTGGTTGTGGCCGTCGATTGACGAAGAGCTAGCTCCCTCTTGGGGATGCCTTTTATTATTATGTATATATTTATCATGTTGTACCCCGTTCGGGACCAGTATTTACAAAGGAAACTCTGCCGAAATTTTTAGAAAAGACTTGTGATTTTAAAAATGCATATTTCGGCTTATGTTGCTAAACTACTTGATTTAAATTGGTTTTTCCTTCACTCTACTGCTTTACTTGGTTTGGATTTCTGGGTTTTCGCTTACTTAGATTACGTACGCCTCGAGACGTTTCGTAGTTTAAGTGCCGGTCATGTTCCGTATTTTTCGGGTCATGACAAAGTTGGTATCGGAGCGTTAGGGTTTACCTTTGAAGTGTAGGATGACCCTTGGTTGATGGAGTAGGTAGCTTGAGTAGAGTGACGTATCGTACGTATGTTCCGCGGCATATTTACGATACGCTATTCCGCTTAAGAAGCCTTAGGATGTACATTTCCTTGCACAGTATTATATTCCTTCCTATGATCTAGCCTCATCGATACCAGTTATGGTTTTGTTACCACAGATGTACGGGCACAGAGAACTAGGGCTAGAGTTGCGGTCAACACGAGCTCGTCACGAACGAGGACTGACCAGGGCGTGATTCCAGGGATATACGATTTGCATAGATGCGTCGTGTTATTGTGTTTTCACGCCATGAGCGTTTGATGGATTGTTGTTATGAGATTTCTTGGGCGTACAGATTTGCACCAGAGGGTTGAGCCACTGATAGAGGCCAGCCAGAATGTGATGACCATTGATGTATCGCGTATTCATCATGATTGAGGCACTGTTTGGCGTGCAGACGAATGAGCCAGTTGTTGCTGCGAACGACGAGATATCGCCCCAGATGCTTGGAGCTATTGCAGTACGAGTTGTACTTAGAGATATGATAGAAGGTCGCTTGTCACCCGAGGATGAATGACTAGGACATGTGGTTCGTTCGCTCACCCAGATGCGAGGTCATCAGATAGATTGATTCCAGCCAGAGACGACTTCACGTAGGTACGTTGAGAGTCGATAGAGGCAATCGAATGTCAGAAACCCATTATTCCAAGTTTAAAATATTCGGAAAGACATGAAAGTAATTCTATGGACCCTCTAGAAGAATAAAACCCTAACTCGACATAATGACCGTGTGAAAGCCTTTGAACCTTAGGGTTTGTGGCAGTTCCGTGATGCCATTAGTGAGGCTTGGGTTTGCCCTTCTACGGCTGGTCCACCGATGCTGTGGTATGTACTCGATACTATTAAACCGTACCCAAGATGTTGAGCTCTTGGGGGATTATGAGGTTTTGACGAATCGATCGAATGGTTCGACTTCATTCGGATGCTATGTGGTGAGATGCATTGCTTGGGAGACTCTAGATACGAGTATAGCCGTTGGAGCGCAGTCCATGCAGCCATGATGAGAAGAGTCCGAAGCAGTCGACAGTAGAGAAAGGTGGAGTAAGAGGTCGTACGAGATCTTGATGAGATGACGTTCCACTTCGCCGACATCAGAGATGTGATGCGCATGCAGAGGCGTTGTATATGGATATATCTTCCAGAAGGAGTCGTGATGACTATGCAGCCATTCCGGAACAAGAAACAGATTTAGTGAAGGGTGATAACTTCCGGGCAGTTTGGCAGAGACGAGATTTGGGAGAGACCTCGACAGGACCTTTTTGGAATAATGCACAAGAAGACTGGGGCCCAGGAGTGTTTATTTTACACACACCAGCAGGCCGGAGTTCGGTATCGTCGACGAGACATGTTACGAGTGACCACAACAGTTGGCCAGAGACTGTTAGAGGATGTGCTTGAGTGGGACTATTTCGCCATACTTGATTTCAGTATTTTGGACGATCTATTCGCATTATTGAGTGTTGATGACCGAGTTTTATGATATTTTTTTTCGTGCACCATGGTTGCACCTACTGGGTATTTATATTTTATGCGTAGTTATTGCACTTGAGATTTGCTTTATACACTGTTGTGTTGATTTATGATTTGTGCATAGTTATTAAACTTGATATCGTTTTGTGCCTTGGCTGCACATGTTTATGACTTCATGGATTTTATACAGTTGAGTTGATTTTGTGCATGTTGGATGCACACGATTTAGATTTTATTCGTGCATGATGGATGCACCGGATTTGGATTTTCGCGCATATTGGGCCCATGTTATGAGATGCGATTTTGGTGCACACCAGATGCACTAAATAGGGATTCTTTATGCATATCAGATGCACCTGATTTTGCTGTCAGGAACACCATTGCCTTTGACAGGTGTTTCGTGCACACCCGTTGCACTTAGATCTTGTTCTGTGCACATATATGGCACATTTATGGATTTTGATTTCCGTGCGCACCAGACGCACGAGGTATTCTTATGCACCTTTTGGGATTGATTTCTTATGGAGCAGTACGTTTTTTTAATGATATTTACTATTGTTTTCGTACTGAGCAGGACTAGTCAGAGGACAGTACCTGGATGTACTTTGCATGCATTGGTAGTTATCGAAGGTATTTCCAAAAAGAGAGCCATAGTCTCAGTATTTACCTACGTGTCTGAGATGACACGAAACATTTAATAAAGGAAACCCTTCTAAATCATTTCAAAACGGCGGGACATACACATTAAACAAAGGATAAGTATATATATAGTTATTTTCTTACAATAGATGTCCGCCACTATGCCGCGATACGCGCATCGCACAACAACATGAAAGGTTTGACATGCAATTCCTTCAGATGTTTTCATGTATAGTTTTGATGTATATCATGATTGGTTTTGTTTTGGGCTTTGACATTGATGTCTTCGCCATGACTCCGATGATTGCGGGATGCATGACGGAGTTTTGATTTGGAGTTATCTGCTCATTGTTCATGCGCATGCATTGCGCTATGATGCGTTTTATGTATTGATGATTTCGGAGCCCCGACGACTTGGACTTTTTACTGAAATGTTTTAGTATTTGAGGGGTTTAAATGTAAATTCGGGGACCGAGTTTCTTTAAGGGGGGAAGATTGCAACATTTCAGAAAAATAAAATATTATTTTTGGGAATTTTTATAATTAAATAATAATTATATTGAATATTTTAATGAGGTGGTAAAATTAAATACTGATAAATTGGAAAAAATTGGGAAATTATAGAAATTATGAAAATGAGGGTGTTTTATTGGATTTAAGCAAATTATGAAATTTTATGATTTATTATATTCACTTTTAGTGCTAATCGCGATTAAATATCGCTAATCGCGTATTAAGCGTGTTTTGTGCACATGACATGCACCAAGTTATTTTAACACCTGTTACATTTTATCATGGTCTTTTCTTCATTTATCATGCATGGTTGTTGACTTTAGAAAAGAAAAGAAAAGGAAAAAGAAAGGAAATGATGAGAGAGGGGACATAATCATGAGGCAAAGCATGGGCAAGAGAGAGAGAGAGAGGGTGTGAGGGGTCAACCATAGTTATGGGCCATTGTTCTCATTTCGTCTTCTTCATCTTTTCTTCTTCTTCTCCTCTCATGGCAGCACCCCTCCTCCACCTCCATACACACCTCAAAACACCATAAAAAACAACCCAAAACCCCATCTCCTTTTCACAAAAAACATGCTCAAGCTCAAGAGAAGCATATTGGACCAAGAAAAATCAAATTTTGAGGACTTTGGGCAACTCAAGAAAATTCTTGAGTTGCCAATTGAGGTAATTTCTGCACCATTGTTATTGTTTTTCATTCACCTTAGCTTCTATTGTGAGTTAGAACCGATATATCGATGTTTAGTGAACTTAGAAAATTCCTAGTGAAGGTTTTGAGAAAGTTTGGATTGTGAAGTGTAATTGAGGTTAGTAGAGACCTTATAACCCCTGTAGGGATTGTATCTTGGATTGAAACCATAGAATAAATCCGGAATACGAAGTTAGAAACCCCGACATCGGAAAAACTGTGAAATTTTGATGGTATTTGGAAATCTGCTAACACTCGGGGACCTGAAAAATTATTTAGCAAGGACAGTGATACATGCAGGCACCTAGGAAGTATCACCCAAGACCCTAGCCCCTACCCCCTCACTTGGGCCGCAAATAAAATAATTCTGGCCGCAATTTGCGGCCAGAGCATGGAGTTTGGGCTTCGTTCTTGCTCTGTGTCTCCTATAACAGTAAATTAGACCCTTGGCATATGCAGAATTGACTAATTTGACCTAGGGTAAAATCTGGGACCATTTTCAAGAGTTGCTGTTTTGATTCGGGGTTTCGTTTCTCGTATTTTGATTTCTGGATTTTTTTATCTGTGTTTTACCTCGATCACTTGACGTTTGAACGACGATATCGAGGGTTGTTGGTAGTTTTGAAGGCGTAGTTCGTAGGTTCTAACCTATGGGCTATTAGCGCGTCGTTTTGGTTTTGAATTGGGTTTTAATGCGGCACGATACCTTATGATGTATAGGTACCCCCATGTGGACTTCGAGACGACAAGCAAGCGCGTGGCGTCATCGGCATCGGCAAGCGAAGATCAAGGTGAGTAGATTTATATCTATGGGGAGAAGTCGGGTGGATGGCGTTTAGCACCCCCGCAAAGTCGTAAGAAATGATGTGATATGTTATAGATATGCATTTATATGTTATGGAGAGATTGAACACTTAGCAAGGGGAGCTTTAGGAGATCATGGTTTTAGTGTTAGCGAGAATTGAAGAAAGGACTTAGGCGATTTCTTAGTCATGAAACCCTGGAGTAAAGATTTGCATACACGCACATACACATACTTGCATACATTTACTTTCTTGTGCGTATTGGGGACACACACACACATAAATATATATATTGGTATTCATACGCTTGGATGATGAGAATGTTATATGATACTTGGAAATGAGTTGATATGATCGGGCGTGATGCCGTGAGATATTTAATGTGTGACGGAGATACATCATGATGTTATAGCAGATCGTTGGATGACGATACTATGTGGATGATGATATATATATGATAGTTGACATATGATCGAGATATGAGATGAGATATGTTAAGATATTTATAATGGATCGCTTGGGCGATGTATACTTCTTTATGATAATATGTATTGATGACATCGGATTGTATGAGGCTTTAGATCAGTAGCCAGATCATGATATTGTTGATGATATTAGTATTGTACTAGACTTAGATCAGTACCCCTATCACGATATATGATGATAAGGATATCAGATGACTAATGAGATGAATATGATATTTGACCCGTATCCAGATTTGGGATGCCGTACGATAGATTTACCGTATGAGATATGATTATGATGTTAGATCCGCACTCTTGACTCGAGGATGTCACACACACACACACAGATATGTGTGTGTGTGTATATATATATATATATATTGTATCGTACGTGATACCGTTGAGGCGAGATCACCGACTACTAGGTATATATGTTTAGATCGACTCAGACTTAGGCGGATTCCCTTACCCTTTTGACTGGGCTTGAGTCATACTCTTTTCCAAAAACTGGGGAGTCGTGAGTATGTTTTTATACCAAACTGTATGACTCGTATATTGGGTAGGTATATTTTCAGTGTTGCTGTTACTACATCACTTTCTGTACATTTCATGATGTTTCATCGCATTGCATGTTTGTACATATGTTATCTGTAATCATCATGAAACCCTGCTGTCAGGACACCAGCACCATTACTGATGATGCGTATGCTCCAAATACACTTGCTTGCCGGCTCACACACATCATCATCGGTAATTGCCATGTCAGGTACACTTTAGACAATACTATTCTTTGACATAGCTTGCTAAGTTGATTGTTGCAATATATTATAGCTTTCAGGTGCTAGTTTAACTATTGCATTCATTGCATGATATCAGATGCATTCATGTATTCATTGGTTATGCAGTATTATGGAGATTTATGCCAGTTTTCATTATTATTGACATAGTGACTTGATGATTTCGGATTATTCTTGATATTTTCTGGATTTGGAAACCGCATGTGAAAGTTTTGTAAAACTGATGAATTATTTTAAAGATAAAAATGCGGTTTTCCTTGATATGTTGAGTATTGTCCACCATGATATTTTCTCGGTTCTGAGATGTTTTCGAGACCAGATTCGAGGAGTTGGATGAACCGTCTCGAGTACATGGTGGACCTGGTAAGGTACCCCGGGGCAAGAAGCTCGAGGTGTAGACGATGAGCCCGGCAGGGGCAGACTGCCTACCGGTGATTTTACCTGGCGCGGCGGATATCCGGAGGATACCGTTCGTGGTCGTATGATTGATGATATGGGCTGATCCGGACTGACGGAGCCCGAGGTATTGAGATATTAAGACTTGAGACACTGAGATATTGAGATTTGATGATACAGGCCAGTCCAGATAGCCGGAGCCTGTGGTATTAAGATACTGAGATTTATGTTTTGTGTCGATACTGGAAACTGTTTTATCTGTCGATTTCGTTAATGATACGCGATTTATATACATACAGAAATCTCATTAAAATAAAGAAAACAGTTGTCTCATTCATGATGTATTCTGTTTCACTTGTAATGCATTCATACATCATATATCTGATATGTTGTTATTTGAGGTATTGACACGAGTATGTAGTATTACACTTATACATAAATGGACCAGCATATTTATTTGAGAATATTACTTGATATAACCTAGGATTGCGTCATGCATGCGATTTCTAGTCGTTGATGTTTTCTACTCACGAGTTGGTAACTCACCCCTGTTGTGCCACAGTTTCTTGCAGGTTTTGGTACGGCTTTGCTGGCACACTGCTCCTTTTCCGGGTGATTGGTTTGGTAGGTGGGTTCACTTGTATCTTGACCGCCATTGTACATTATTACATTCGGTTGTATCTAGTAAACTCCATCAACCAGACATGTATATTTTATTGACTTAGAAGACCAGTGATGTATATTCTTTCGACTTAGAGTCGCGCATTGTATTATTATGGATTTCATGTTGTTTTGAGTTTCCTTTTGAGTTTTGATCCTCGCCCTTCGGCGTTGTATACTATTTTGCTTGCGTGGTTGTGACCATCGATTGATGAAGAGCTAGCTTCCTCTTAGGGATGCCTTTTATCATTATGTATATATTTATCATGTTGTACCCCGTTCGGGGCCAGTATTTACAAAGGAAACTCTGCCGAAATTTTTAGAAAAGACTTGTGATTTTAAAAATACATATTTTGGCTTATGTTGCTAAACTACTTGATTTAAATTGGTTTTTCCTTCACTCTACTGCTTTACTTGTTTGGATTTCTGGGTTTTGGCTTACTTAGATTACGTATGCCTCGAGATGTTTCTGGGTTTTGGCTTACTTAGATTACGTGCCTGCCATAAAACCATACGGCCTTAACAACGTTTCGCCCGAAGTAGTGAAACCCTCTTTGTGGGACTCTAAAGACTCATCAATACGCTAGCAGTGGGTTTAACCACAAGCACGTCAGTGGCACTAGCTGTACGTAACGGCTACCCAGGTATTGAGCGAAAGGGAGGCCGACGAGCAAACTCATTCTGAAACCCCTACTGAGCCTGACAGTGACAAAATCCGTACAGTTCGTTCCGTTCGTCTATGAGTATCGCGTATCGAGTCTAGGGGGGTGGATAAAGTCAGACCCCCTAATAACGCGACATTTAGTGTCGTTATGAAATATATAACCACCTGAGAAACTACCGATCCTAGATCAGTAATTCTCGACTACCTTGGCCAAGGATTTCTGGTGATGGTCATCCGTGCACACCGCGATATCAACCCTCAATACCGGGAGAGAAGAATACCCCGACGATCCGCTCACTGCCTCCATATGGCTCGGGACTGTACCCAATTAAAACCTGTTTGCACGACTCCTTTGAGCTGTGGTAGGGTAGTAATCAAAGCACAGTCGAAACTCACACGAGACAAATGATGATCTCAGGTCGATAGACAAACCTGTACACATGTCAACGGGGAACTGCTATCTGACAATAGGTATAATACCAACTAGCATGTCCCCTACGAGTCCTTCCGGTGTACTCATAACCCAATGAGCACCTGTATACATATTAGGTGAACCAACTAACACCAATGGCTTGTGAGACTGGCCACTGCCCCTCATCGGGGTCTCGATCCGTATACACTAGTATACTCTTGGAGTATCGATGCCAAGTCTCAAAACTCCCATGACTAAGGACATTTTAAGGATGTGCTTATAGACCACCCAACTCTCACGTATATGATCTCCATCATACTGCTGGTAGTCAAGAAAGAATCTTATGGGCTCTATCAACATGTAATAGTGATCTGTAATGTCACCTGAAGAATGTAGACGATGATAAAGGCAAATCAGATAGCATACTATCATCTCGAGTAAGACTGTTCTACCGGTATAGGTCCTCCCTTAGGTTAGTTGGATGTATGCCCTAGAGGCCATTATTATACATGAGATGTATATTATAGTGGATGCTGGGACATATATAAGGAGGACTTTCTTGCTCGACATGATAGTACGCTATCTGGTTGCTCTTTATCTTAACATGTATACTTATTATCTCTCTGTTACATGTTGATAAAGCCCTTAGGATGTGTACTTGACTTCCAGGATTATGATGCAGATCATACTAGTGGGGCCTGGGTAGTCCATAAGTTCATCCTTCAATGTTCCTAGTCGAGGTAATATCGAGACGGGGCATCGATATTCCAGAGTAGACTAGTGTATATCTTCTCGACCCATGTGATGGGCGATGGATGATCCCATATCCATTGGTTTTTGACATTAGAGATGGTATACGGGTGCTCAGTGGAGACTGGGTACACTGAACGGACTTGCCGAGAACTCCTAGATGGTATTATACCTCACTTCAGATAGCAGTTCTCTGGTGACACTGGTACAAGTTAGTCTGACGACCCGAGATCGTCATAGAGTCTTATGTGTCTCCTACTGTGCTTTGATTTCCACCCTACCACGGTTCTACTGAGTCGTGCAAACAGGTGGTTTTTGGGTACAGTCCCGAGTTACATGGAGGCAATGAGCGATAGGAGGGGATTCGTCTCTCCCGGTATTGGGGGTTGATGTTGCGCTATGCTCGATTGGTCATAACTGAAATCCCTGGCCAGGGTAGATATGATATACTGTAAGTGTTATCAGTATTTTCATGCCCGTTATGGACCTTACATCTGCATGACTTATCAAGCTACTGGGGTCTGACGTTTACCACCCCTAGGCGAGATATGCGACATATCAGACGAACAGACCGGACTGTACGGTAAGTGTTACTGATTGGATTCGTAGGAGTATGAGCAGGCTTGCTTGTTGATTTTCTGATCGCTCAATACCCAGGTAGCCATTACGTTTAGCACGCCTCTTGCGGCTTGTGGGTGTTTGATATGATCATCACCCACTGCTGGCGTATTGACGAGTCTTTAGAGTCCTACACAGAGGTTTCCTGGCTCAAGCGAAATGGAATAGGAGCACATATGAGATATGTGCGGGACTGAGAATAATACGAGTATGTGATACCATATTCTATTCTCATGATTTATGTTATCGGCCGGGTATATGTGATATAGCCGGGTTATCGAATCAAGTGTTGATTCGATAAATTGATACACATGATATTAGTCGGTTATATATGATATGACCGGAAAATTAAATCAAGTGTTGATTTAATGATTTAATGTATAATTATATATTTGATATATTACTTTACATTAACTAGTATTGGTTCACTTAAGATTGTTTTTCTCACTTGATTATGTATTAAGTGTATATATGATATATACTTGCGTACATGTTTGTGTCATGCGTGATGATACATGCAAACTTGGGTGTGTGTAAGAGTTACACCATGCTTACTTATAATTGTGAGGTTTTATTTATTTTAAGTAAATTCAAAATGGTGGCATTATTTGTCATGGCATGAAGCTTCATGAAGCTTGGATTACCATTGACCAAGTCCACACATTTTGTTTTACTTAAGATATTTTTAAACCAAACCATTAGAGTTAGCCATGGTTAAGTTTCTATAAGGGTTTAGTATATGATACTAACTCACCCATGGTTGCATATCTCATTCATTCTTCACTTGATATTTCTTGAGTTGTTTTCTTTATCTCCTACCTCTTGCTTTCTAACTCCAAGGAAAATGGTGAAATCAAGTGAGAAACTAAAATCTAAAGTGATCCCACTTCCTTCTTCATCATCCTCTACTGCTTGCCATTTAGTTTAGGGTGTTCTCTTCACAAAGTTCATCACCTAGTGAAGAGGTAGCTTGGGTTTGATTCTCCTCGACGCAGATCATCTTCGGCTTCGAAGGCATCGAGCAAGCCCGTTCATTTCTTCGTGTGAACCATCACTAGAGTCCGGGAGTTCGATGATCGCAGTAAAGGGACGACTACACGGAGCTTTAGAAGTGAAGGACCGGGTCTACAAAGGTTGTATTCTTGTTCACTTCTTATGTAATGTTTGATTGCACGTTTTATTGTCTTTTCACTCTAGCTTGATCCTAACTTAGGATTGATTAGCACCTTAGAAAATTTAAAAGTAGCATGGTAGTTGCTGTGAAAACCCATTAGGGTGCTAAGGAATCCCAACAGTGGTATCAGAGCCGGGCTAGAGTATTAGACGGTGTTTGTTACATTACGAAACCGAAATTACTCCGAAACGTGAAACATCGAGACCTGGTTTCTGTCGATTTTTATATGACCCCTAAATTTTTTTTAAAAAAGTGAAGGGTGTTGTACGGGATGCAACATGAACACCATGCAAATTTCAAGGGGAGAGCTCGGTTTTGGGCCGAGATCATGCACATGGTGGCCGGCCAAAATTTTCTGGATTTGCTTGAAATTTGCAGGGTGTTCCAGAGACTTGGTTTGGATGTTTCAGGTGTTGTTTGTTTTTGCTAATTTTGCATGAGATGTAATCTTACACTATAAACAATTCGGAGTGTTTCATATTCGTAGTTTAATATTCTATTTGGGTTTTCACAAGTTATCTAGGCGAAGTTAAAAAGTTCGATCGAATGTCAAAAACCCATTTCCCAAGTTTAACGTATTCAAAAATACATGCAAGTAATTCTGTGGACCCTCTAGAAGAATGAAACCCTAACTCGACTTTTTGGATCGCGGAACAGAGGTCATACCCTAGGGTTTGCCGCAGTTCCGCGGCGACATGAGTGAGGCTTGGGTTTACCCTTCTACGGCTGGTCCATAGGTACTGTGGCATATTCCGGGTATTATTAAAACTGTGCTCAAGTGTTGAGCTATCGGGAAATTGTGGAACTTTGATGAATCGATCGAAAAGTTTAACGTCGTTCGGATATCATGTGATGGTATACAATAATTGGAATCAACAATATTTGAATTTTATAAATCTAGCAATTTGGTCTCATTTGATCGGTTGCCACGGGATTTTGATGTGATCAAAAGTCCGTCGCAATCACGTTGTGTATGCGGATACTCGCCGGGTAACATTACTAGATAGCCACGCCCCATAACCCCTACCAAGTGACTGTAGGAGAACTCCGTTGCCAAATGCATCCGTCCAGGTGCTCGCGGCCGCGATGTTCCGCCTAAGTGCACTTTGTCGTCGGTATCGGGGGGTGCGGCCGTCTACTAAAGTTTCCGACGAGCATTCGAACGGGATGTCGGGAATCTTGTTGAATTACCCGACTTTTTATTGGAAAGTGTTTTCAGTATCGAGACTAAAATGCGGGGTTTATAATTGTTAGGCATGCGATGTCTAAGGAATTCATATTTTTAGGCATGAAATTTTCAATATGAGATATTACAGGTTTATGATGTCTAAGGTGGTTGCGGATTCCAACTGTTGTAGTTTTCACTTTCTTTTCTGCGACCGTAAGTGTAATATGTGGTGTATCGCCGGTTTCGTTGATATATGTCAACGACAATTGGGATACGCATATTTACTTACGTTGATGACATGTGATGTTATGTGTTGCTGTTATATGTTATATTGGATTGTCGTGTTTGAATAGCCGGGTTTTTTCTTATGTGAGATGAGAGTTTTTCATTTTCATTCATGTAAAAACTTGTATGTAATATTCTTTTATTGAGGCACTTCCAGGTTGAGGAAGATGTCACCGTTGATGTATATTATATACTTTTCCGTATTAGGATAGACCCAAGGAGGGGAGCACAAGTAATCGGGTTCTAGGGTCCAGTGGGAGACCATCTCGAGGCGTCGAGACCGGGTCTCCTAACTCTAGAATTGGTAGGGTTTCTTGCCTCTCTCGTAGGGGTCTAGGGATGTGGGTTTGGCTATTCATCACGACCGTGGAATCCATGTCTTATACAGTCTTAATATAAAACCCGGAAATCCTAGTATATCCAATATTTCATATGTTGTTTTCTGCTGCGATATATGTGATGCGATTATTTGATATGTTGAGATAGATACTGTATATATTATATATGATATATTATATAGACGTTGCTTATGTTTTACACCCGCGCTAGCCCTGCCCCGCTCTGCCGTTAGTTACCTAACCTAACGGCGCATGACGGGATATCGAGGCGAATACGGATGGCATAAGCGTACGTTGTATTTATCTGTGATGTTTAGGTAACTTAAAATGATGGGACTTCATTAATGAGATTAATGAAAGAAAATAAACCTAATGATGTTGTGGAATCGAATTTTCAAAAACAGGTAGCTCTAGTTGTTGCTTTGCATAGCGGTATTCCTTGTAGAATATCCAGCACCTTATTTGATAAGGGAAGAGCCGAGATCCCTTCACCGGGAGTGACCTCTTTAGCAAAAACCGGCAGATGCTACAACCCTCGGTTTGTCTTTTGATTGCTTTTCTAGTTCTTACTTTGCATAGGTATTGTGAATATCCTGCACCTCATTCAACAAGGAAAGAGCCGAGATCCCATCACCGGGAGTGACCTTTTTAGAGAAACTAGCAAAGGCCTAAAAAACACTCCATTTTAAACCATTTGATTCTACAACGAGATCAAGTTCAAAGCGTTAAAGGTTTTCTTAAAAACCATCCGCAACCCTCCGTCATTTTAGGAAGTAGAGTACTTAGTATTCATGCTGTGTTTGTTGACCATAGTTAAGGCACAGTGTACGGTAGCTAAGTGATGTTTTCCTACACAGCATATGATGCGATTAGTTAGGACAGTCATGTGACTTTGTTGACCATAGTTAAGGGTTATGTGGGTGGATCTAATTAATCACGAAATGACGGGTAGAACTTGACTAGTGCTTATGATTTGTTGACCATAGTTAAGGTCATAAGTCACTAGGGGTAAAAACCATTATCGGGAGTTTCAAGTGTTGAAATTTGCAATGAGATTGCATACCTTCTATGAGATAGTTGGATCCTGATACCCACTGCGAGTAATTGTTACTCCTGGGAGATTTTTTCACTTTACAATTAGCCGATCAAGTAGGTGTCTAGAAAGGTGTCAACGGGGTTACGCCCCTGGGAAAACAAGGTTTATTTTAATTAGGTCCGTGCAAAAGCACGGGGAACCTCCCTCAAAGTACCGGCACTGGCCTGGCTGAAAGATTGGCAAACTTGTAGGGTGTAATTAATCCCGGCTAGTCTTTCCTTTTAAGGTTTGAAGGAAGATTTGATAAAAATAGTGGGAGCCATCCTGATTAGATAAAATACATAACCAATCTAATCTTGCAAGAGCGCACACAAAGTGTTTTCTTCTCTCTCTCTCCAGGTAGCGACCATGTCATGCCTTAATCAAGATAATAATATGGATGTATTGACCGAACCCACTTGTTATACTGTGTTGGGGAACGTTGGTCCCGCTCCAACTTATACTTGTTATAAGACCGAGCAAGAATTAGGGGAATACCAGGGTTCCCATGCCGCCCAAACGAAGAAAGTGCATGATGATGCATCTTCTTCGGGTGTGTTCGTTACAGAGAACTGTTTCTCAGTATCCTCTACGTCCTGGGTATTTGATGCAGGGTTACCTAAGACGGCAGCAAGGTTTCGGGAGGCATCGTCCATGCCAAATTCAAATTTTTGCCGTTTTAGCTAACCCTAACTAAGAATCGTTAACTAGAAATCGACGGAAATATAAATGCAAACACTTTGCAAGTCTAGTGAGCAAGGAATACAACCTTTGTAGACCGGTCCTTCACTTCTATAGCTCCGTGTAGTAGTCCCTTCGCTGCGATCATGAACTCCGGACTCTAGAGAGGTTCCCATGAAGAAACGAACATGCTTGCTTCGATGTCTTCGAGGCCGAAGATGATCTACATCGAGGAGACACTAACCCAAGCTATCTCTTCACTAATTATAGAATTAGTGAAGCAAACACCCTATACTAAATGGCAAGTAGTAGAGGATGATGAAGTAGTAAGTGGGTTCACTTTAGATTTCATTTTCTCACACTTTTTCTCATATCTCCATTGAAGCTAGAAAGCTTTAAGGAAGAAGAAGAAGAGAATGAACTCATCATATGAGTTATCCTATTGAATTATTGCAACCATGGGTAAGTTAAGCCCTCATGCCTAACTAATGTAGAGAATAATACAAGGGCTAAGGTTAAGGGTTGGGTTAACTAATATCCTAAAGAATGACAAAAGAGTGGACTTTGTCAATGTTTCTACAAGCTTCATCCTAGCTTGACAACATTGACCAAGTCTTCTCTCTTTTGTTATAACTTAAGAAATAAATAAAACCCTAACTTAACTCTAGTATGGTTTAAGTCTCATATACCCATCTTGCTATGTATCATCAAGCATGACACAAAATAATGTACACTTGCATATATCACATATATACAATGTGCACAAACCAAGTGAGAAAAGAATCATAAGTGAGCTAATACTAGTTAATGTAATGTAATATATCTAATATATAATTATACATTAGATTATCAAATCAACTCTTGATTTAATAATCCGGCTATATCACATATAACCGACTAATATCATGTGTAACAACTTATCGAATCAACACTTGATTTGATAACCCGGTTATATCGCATACAACCGACCAATGTCATATATCGCGAGAATATAATACGATATCACATACTCGTATCAATCTCGGTCCCGCACATATCACATATGTGCTCCTACTCCGTTTCGCTTGAGCCAGGAAACCTCTGTTTAGGACACTAAAGACTCGTTAATACGTCGGCAGCAGGTGATGATCATATCAAACACCCACAAGCCGCAAACAGTCTGCTAAACGTAACGGCCATCCGGGTATTGAGCGATCAGAAGATCAACAAGCAAGCCTGCTCGTACTCCTGCGAATCCAATCAGTAACACTACCGTACAGTCTGGTCTCTTCGCCTGATATGTCGCATATCTCGTCTAGGGGTAGTAAACGTCAGACCCTAGTAACTCAATAAGTCGTGTCGATATGAGGCTCATAACGGGTCGAGAAACTACTGATAACAGTTACCAGTATATTTCTGTCACGTCCCGAAAGTATGGAATATGACCGGCACTTAAACTACGAACGTCTCGAGGCGTACGTAATCTAAGTAAGCCGAAAACCCAGAAATGCAAACCAAGAAAAGTAGAAGAGTGAAGGAAAACCAATTTAAATAAGTAGTTTTAATAGCATAAGCCGAATTATGCGGGTTTCTAAAAATATCAAAAATTTCCTGAAAATTTCGGCAGAGTCTCCTTTGTAAATACTGGCCCCCAAACGGGATTCAACATGAATAGTATACGAAATCAATAAAAAGGCATCCCCAAGCGGGAGCTAGCTCTTCGTCAATCGACGGTCACAACCACACAAGCAATATAATATACAACGCCAACGGCGAGGATCAAAATTCAAAAGGAAACTCAAAACCACCAGAAAACCACAGAAATATAACGCGCGACTCTAAGGTCGAAGGAATAATATCACCGGTCTCTATCTCAAAATAAATACATGTTTGGTTGATGGAACTTCTAGATACAACAGAGTAATAATATACAAGTTATATAATGGGGGGTACGATACAAGTAAACCCACCTACTTGCAAATTACCTGAAGGAAACTATGCCCGCAAGCCGTAATGAAACCTGTACGGCAAACCTGCAAGAAACTGGGGCACAACGGGGGTGAGTTGCCAACTCGTGAATAGAAAAACATCTACGCACAGAAATCGCATAAATAACGCAACCTAGGTCAATGATCATAATATATCCTCAAATATATGAATAACATGCAGCCTATAACAATGGCTAGGGTAATATCTAACCCGAGTGTGATCTCATATGCCCGTGTCAGTGCCTCAGGTAGCAATATATCATATGAATGAGGTATGAATGCATGGAACAGAATGCATGAACTGACGAAAACTGCTTTCATAAATCAGTGAGATTTCTATATTTTAAAAGTGAGGTACCATAAATGAAATCAGCATAAAACAGTGCCCAGCATCGACACAAAACAAGTGTCCAAATATCTCGATATCTCTGTATCACAATCTCTGTACCTCAATATCTCAAAATCTCAAAATCTCAATCACAATATCTAGGGCGCCGTCAATCCAGACCGGCCCCTACCATCCATCTCAAGACCACGACGGTATCCTCCGGAAATCCGACGCGTCGGGTAATATCACCGATCGGTAGTGCTCCCCTGCCAGGCTCAACGTCAACAACACGATCCTCTTGCCCCGGGTACCGCACCGGGCCCATCATGTACCGGAAACGGTTCCTCCACTCCTCGAATCGGGTCTCGAAATCCATCAGCAAACTCATGGTGGACAACTCATATATCATGGGAAAACCGTACTTTTTATTTTAAAAGAGAGAAAAGGTTTATTTATGTTTTTGCGTTTTTCCTTCAAATCCTGAAAATCTCAAGGAAATCCGAATCCAAAACCTCAATAACACGTAAAATAGTGAATATATGCATGAGAATCTTGAATGCGGCATAACAATGAATAACAGTATGCATGAAGTAGCAGGTAATAACTACAATGTCTAAACTAACATATAAGGCAAGTACGCTAATATCATGTCTAAACTATTAGCTAACAGGCTATGTCAAGCAATAATATTTTCTAAGGTGTACGTGACATGGCAATTACCGATGAAGATGTGTGTGAGCCGGAAAGTAAGTGTACGTGGTACATACGCATCATCGGTAATGGTGCTGGTGTCCTAACAGCATGATATCAATAATGGAGTATGAAACATAATATAAGCATGCGATGCGAAGCGAACCACAATAATGAGCGGGAGCTGAATACTAGACGCAACTATAACTAATCTGCATTAATCTAATATAAGTCCTACAAATGGTTCCTTTTGAAATAACACGAATCATGGGGTTTTGAAAATAGGGGCTACGGTGTTTTTATGAAAAGATACGTCCTTTGAAATATCCGTAGGATCCCTTGGGCTGTCTTTTAAAATACCCACGATTCGTTAGTTTTTGAAATAGGTAAGAATCTAATCTAATCTAACAACTAAACTAAACTAAAGGGCTAAGCTAACAAGCTGGACTACAGGTAAGGAAACCGCCTAACATCTGAGTCGATCCATATATATACCTGTATATATATTAGTCGGTGATCCCGCCTCAATAATATCATATTCGATACCATATCTATAATCAGACATCCCAAGTCAAGAGTGCGGATCAATCGTCAATATATAGCTCGTGCGCAGATCCGTCGCACGGCATCCCCAAATTCGGATACAGGTCAATATCATACTCATTACACTATTCATCTGGTATCCTCTTTATCAAGATCATCATCTGGGGACCTACGTCTAGTACACTACTAATATCACTATTCACATGGCATTGTCATTCAAAGATCCGCTATAACATCAGGACGTATCTCAAGTATGAATCCTGCCATATCACCGATCTCACGGCCTCAACTCAAATCTCATCGACTCATCTCAATCCCAAGTATCATCCACAAATCCAGTATGTGAACACCTAGTCCCATACCCAGGTGAACACATAAACACATCTCCCCATATACGCATAGGTAATAACATAGATGTATGCATGTGTGTGCGTGCGTGTGTGGGTGTAACAACTACTCTAGGGTTTCGCAACTAACACTAAACTAATCCATGAACACCTAGAATCCACCTTTATCATCAAGTCTCATATCAACATAAAATATATAATCAAAATATATGTGTATATACGTATTCGTATACATCACCACGAACTGCGGGGGTGCTATACGCCATCCACCCGACTTCTTCCCGTAGATATAAATCTACTCACCTGGTCCTCGCTAGCCGGTGCTGACGTCGCCACGCGCTTGCTTGTCGTCTCGAGGTCCACATGGGGTACCTACATATCATAACGCACCGTATCGCATTAAAACCAAATTCGAAATCGAAACGGCATACGAAAATCAAATCGGCACGCGTATCACGCATAGGTCAAAACCCATCGCCTACGCATGCAAGAATAGCCAAACCAACCCTCGATGTCGATGTACAAACGTCAAACCATCGAGAAAACCCAAACACACTCATTTGCGCATTCACGTACACTAATTATAATATAAAATAGGTTAAAATTCACAAAAACCCCAAATTCACCTTAAAAGCCATTTTTCCGAAAATCTAGCAAGCAAAAATTACCCGTTTTAGTACAAAACTCGACGTTTAAACAAATCTAGCGGCCATAATACTTATTAAATATCTTAAATAAGTCATAAAAACAATTTCCATAATTTAACCCAATAAATTTCATTAACCCAAAAATTCTAGTTTACAATATACCCAATTTTAACAATTTTATAGCAAAAATGCACAAATAACAATTTAGCTTGGATTTTCATGAACTAAACTATTAAACTACAATTTAAAATGTTAATAATGTTATGAATACCCTAATTAGATTTTTATCTCCCCAAAATATATATATTTTTAAAACCTAGTTTGCAATTTATATAATTATCACAATTAAAATTTACAAAAAAGCAAACTAGCAATTTGATTTGATTTAGCATAACACTAATATGTCAAATACATCACACAACCATAATCTCACAATACAAAACCCCAATTTGAATTCAAACCCCTCTCTTGAATTTCAAATCATGCATTTAGAACTAATTAAAAACGTATTTAAACATATAATTAAGCTAACCTAAGGCAATTAACAACAATTTAAAAGAAAGGTTAGAATTATACCTCATGATCAAGAGATCAAAAATGAATCTAGCACCAAAATCTTGGCCTCCAAAATGAAAACTTTTCACTAAGAATCATACTATAGTAGCCAAGAAATAATGGGTAAGGCTTGGATTTTGAATTAGCTTTGATTTTGCAAGGATTTTGAGGCAAAATTGTGGATTTTTTTTGATGCAAAATGGAGGGGATTTGGGGGAGGGGCTGCTGCTGATTGGAGACAGAAAATTTTCGGCCATGTGGTGTGGGGGGAGTGAGGAGAGAGAGAGAGGTGAAGAAAGTGGGGAGAAAAGACAATTTCTACACCTCTTTGACTTTTCTTTTCTTTTCTTTTGAAATGTGAGGTGATTGGAGAGAGAGAGAGGGATGGGCTGTCAAAGTGGGCCAGCCATATGGGGAGGGGGAGAGAGGGTGAGGTGTGGGTGTGTGGGTTAGGGAAAAGATAAATGTATTACCCCAATTCCCATTAACACTAATTTCACCGAAAAAGTATTTTTCTTCGATATTTTCTAAACCGTTTTGGCAAACGATTTCATTTCAAAAACCACATGATAAAATTTTATTTAATATTTTATGATGCACAAAATTTGTTTCAACTCATTCCAATTTGTAATTTTCCCTAATTAAATGTATTAGGGACGGCTTAAAATAATATTAAAATAATTAATTTCAGAAAAATTTTCAGAAAATTTGAAATTTCACCAGTGGTTCAATAAACACCAAATACTAGCAATTACATAGCTAGAATATGTATATTTAATTTTATAATAAAGATATTTGCATTTTGACTTTTTACAGAAAACCCCCTTATTTTACCGTTTTTTCGAAATTTCACCGAAACGATTTTCAAAACGTTACAATCTTCCCCCCTTAAAGAAATTCGGTCCCCGAATTTAAATTAAAACTCCCCCCAAATACTAAAACATCTAAGCAAAACCATCAAGTCGTCGGGGCTCCGAAATCGTAAATACATAAAACAAATCGTAGCGCAACGCATGCGCATGAAAAATGAGCATAAAACTCAAAATCAAAACTCCGTCAAGCATCCCGCAATCATCGGATTCATGGGGAAGACATCAATGTCAGGATCCAAGCAAGACCGATATGCTATAAATCGGAACTATGCATGCAAATATCAGGAGGAAATGCATGCCAAATCCTTTAAATTGCTGTGCAATGCACATAACACTGCACAGTGGCGGACGTCTATCATAAGAAAATAACTATATACATATATACCTTTGTTTGAAATGTACGTTCCGCCGTTTTGGAAACAATTTAGAAGGGTCTCCTTGTTTTAAATATTTCGTGTCATATCAGACACGTAGGTAAATGCCGAGGCTATAGCTCGCTTTTTGGAAATCCCTTCAATAACTATCAATGCATGCAAAATATATTCAGGTATTGTTCTCTGACTAGTCCTGCTCAGTACGAAAACACATAGCAATATCATAAAAACGTACTGCTCTATAAGAAAAATCAATCCCAAAATACGCGTATGAATACTACGTGCGTCTGGTGCGCACGGAAATCAAAATCCAAATATGTGCCATACATATGCACAGAAACAACATCTAAGTGCATCGGGTGTGCACGAAACATCTGTCGTAGGCAACATGTGTGCCTGACAGCAAAATCAGGTGCATCTGACATGCACGAAAAATCTCGATTTAGTGCATCTGGTGTGCACCAAAATCACACTTCAAAACATGCGCCCAACATGCGCGAAAATCCAAATCTGGTGCATCCATCGTGCACGAAATCATGCAATCCAATATCAAGTGCCGAATATACGCAAAATCTAATCAGGTGCACAAGGTGCACAAAACAAATATCGAACATCACCATCGAAATCGAAGTCCAGGGCATCTAAATGCACAACATATGTAACACTGCACTGCAAGCATATATGAACTATACCGAGTGCAAAAACCAAATCGTGTGCGTATATACGCACAAATCAACTCAACTGTATGAAATCCATATGATCACAAACATGAGAACCAAGGCACGAAAACGATATCAAGTGCAACAACCGTGCAAAAATCGTAAATACTCAGCAGGTGCAACCATGGTCCATGAAGACAAATATCATGAAACTCAATCATCAAAATCAATCATGCGAATAAATCATCCAAAACATCGAAATCAATAATGGCGGAATAGTACCGCTCAAGCGCATCCTCTAAGAATCTTGGGCCAACTGTCGCGGTCACTAGTGGGACGTCTCGTCGATTATCATGAACTTTGGCCTGCTGGTGTGCGTAACAATGACCACTCCTGGGTCAAGGTCTTCACTGTGAATTACCAATCTCTCGGTCCATCGGCTCATCGGCCCTGTCAGGTGTGCTAACGGGGATGATCCCGTTCTGGCACTTCTCTGGTCATCTCTCGGTCAATCATCGCGACCACTCGTAAGACAGCATATCACTAGCGTCGGCCTCTGGCTCTCTGAATGTACGTGACACATCTGATCCTGGGTGCAAGTATCATTGCAGCAGTGTCCTGGAAGGAATCCTGCTCACGGTCTCTTCCATGTCTCATCTCTGCCAACTGTCCGGAAGTCATCATCCTTTCCTATATCTACATCTTGCTCTGGAACGACTGCATACTCATCGCGACTCCTTCTGGAAGGTAAATCCAAGTACCATGCCCCGGCATGCGCATCGCATCTCTGATGTCGGTGGAGTGGAACGTCTTCTTATCTAGATCTGGTACGAACCTCTTACTTCACTTTTCTCTAATGTTGTCAGCTTTGGACTCGTCTCGTCGCGGCTGCATGGACTGAGCTCCAACGGCTATCCTCATATCGGGAGTCTCCCAAGAAATGCATCTCACCACCTAGCATCCGAATTAAGTCGAGCCATCCGATCGAGTCGTCAAAACCTCATAATCCCCCAAGAGCTCAACATTTTGGGCACAGTTTAATAGTATCGAGTACATACCACAGCATCGGTGGTCCAGCCGTAGAAGGGCAAACCCAAGCTTCACTAATGGCGCCTCGGAACTGCCGCAAACCCGAAGGTTCAAAGGCTTTCACACGGTCATTATGTCGAGTTAGGGTTTCATTCTTCTAGAGGGTCCATAGAATTGCCTGCATGTCTTTCCGAATACTTTAAACTTGGAATAATAGGTTTCTGACATTCGATCGTCTCTGTCGACTCTAGCTGGAATCAATCTATCTGATGACCTTGCATCGGGGTAGGCGAACGATCCACATGTCCTAGTCATTCATCCTCGATGACTAGCGACCTTCTATCATCTCTTAGTACAACTCGAACTGCATTAGCTCCAGCATCTGAGGCAATATCTCGTCGTTCGCAGCAATAACTGGCTCACTCGTCTGCACGCTGAACAGTGCCTCGACCATCATGAATAAGCAATACACCAACGGTCATCAAAATCTGGCTGGCCTTTGTCGGTGGCCCAATCCTCTGGTACTGATCGGCACATCCGAGAAATCTCATAAAGGCGATCCGCCAAACGCTCGTGGCGCGAAACACCGTAAAAAGACACATCTCCGCAATCGTGTGTCGCCGAAATCATGCCCTGGTCAGTCCTCATTCTTGACGAGCTCATGCTGACCGCAACTCTAGCCGTAGCTCTCCCTACCCGTAATCGTGGCAGCAAAACCATAACTGGTACCGATGAGGCTAGATCAGGAATGAATATGATACTGAACAAAGAAATGTACATCCTAAGGCTTCTTAAGTGGAGTAGCGTATCGTAAATATGCCGCGGAACATACCAACGGTACGTCACTCTACTTTAGTCACCTATTCCATCAACCAAAGGTCATCCTACGCTCCGAAGGTAAAACCTAACGCTCTGATACCAACTTTGTCACGTCCCGAAAGTACGGAATATGACCGGCACTTAAACTACGAACGTCTCGAGGCGTACGTAATCTAAGTAAGCCGAAAACCCAGAAATGCAAACCAAGAAAAGTAGAAGAGTGAAGGAAAACCAATTTAAATAAGTAGTTTTAATACCATAAGCCGAATTATGCGGGTTTCTAAAAACATCAAAAATTTCCTGAAAATTTCGGCAGAGTCTCCTTTGTAAATACTGGCCCCCAAACGGGATACAACATGAATAGTATACGAAATCAATAAAAAGGCATCCCCAAGCTGGAGCTAGCTCTTCGTCAATCGACAGTCACAACCACACAAGCAATATAATATACAACGCCAACGGCGAGGATCAAAATTCAAAAGGAAACTCAAAACCACCAGAAAACTACAGAAATATAACGCGCGACTCTAAGGTCGAAGGAATAACATCACTGGTCTCTATCTCAAAATAAATACATGTTTGGTTGATGGAACTTCTAGATACAACAGAGTAATAATATACAAGTTATATAATGGGGGGTACGATACAAGTAAACCCACCTACTTGCAAATCACCCGAAGGAAACTATGCCCGCAAGCCGTAATGAAACCTGTACGGCAAACCTGCAAGAAACTGGGGCACAACGGGGGTGAGTTGCCAACTCGTGAATAGAAAAACATCTACGCACAGAAATCGCATAAATAACGCAACCTAGGTCAATGATCATAATATATCCTCAAATATATGAATAACATGCAGCCTATAACAATGGCTACGGTAATATCTAACCCGAGTGTGATCTCATGTGCCCGTGTCAGTGCCTCAGGTAGCAATATATCATATGAATGAGGTATGAATGCAAGGAACAGAATGCATGTACTGACGAAAACTGCTTTCATAAATCAGTGAGATTTCTGTATTTTAAAAGTGAGGTACCATAAATGAAATCAGCATAAAACAGTGCCCAGCATCGACACAAAACAAGTGTCCAAATATCTCGATATCTCTGTATCACAATCTCTGTACCTCAATATCTCAAAATCTCAATATCTCAATCACAATATCTAGGGCGCCGTCAATCCAGATCGGCCCCTACCATCCATCTCAAGACCACGACGGTATCCTCCGGATATCCGACGCGTCGGGTAATATCACCGGTCGGTAGTGCTTCCCTGCCAGGCTCAACGTCAACAACACGATCCTCTTGCCCCGGGGTACCGCACCGGGCTCACCATGTACCCGAAACGGTTCCTCCACTCCTCGAATCGGGTCTCGAAATCCATCAGCAAACTCATGGTGGACGACTCATACATCATGGGAAAACCGCACTTTTTATTTTAAAAGAGAGAAAAGGTTTATTTATGTTTTTGCGGTTTTCCTCCAAATCCAGAAAATCTCATGGAAATCCGAATCCAAAACCTCAATAACATGTAAAATAGTGAATATATGAATGAGAATCCATGAATGCGGCATAACAATGAATAACAGTATGCATGAAGTAGCAGGTAATAACTACAATGTCTAAACTAACATATAAGGCAAGTACGCTAATATCATGTCTAAACTATTAGCTAACAGGCTATGTCAAGCAATAATATTTTCTAAGGTGTACGTGACATGGCAATTACCGATGAAGATGTGTGTGAGCCGGCAAGTAAGTGTACGTGGTACATATGCATCATCGGTAATGGTGCTGGTGTCCTAACAGCATGATATCAATAATGGAGTATGAAACATAATATAAGCATGCGATGCGAAGCGAACCACAATAATGAGCGGGAGCTGAATACTAGACGCAACTATAACTAATCTACATTAATCTAATATAAGTCCTACAAATGGTGCCTTTTTAAATAACACGAATCATGGGGTTTTGAAAATAGGGGCTACGGTGTTTTTATGAAAAGATACGTCCTTTGAAATATCCGTAGGATCCCTTGGGCTGTCTTTTAAAATACCCACGATTCGTTAGTTTTTGAAATAGGTAAGAATCGAATCTAATCTAACAACTAAACTAAACTAAAGGGCTAAGCTAACAAGCTGGACTATAGGTAAGGAAACCGCCTAACATCTGAGTCGATCCATATACATACCTGTATATATATTAGTCGGTGATCCCGCCTCAATAATATCATATTCGATACCATATCTATAATCAGACATCCCAAGTCAAGAGTACGGATCAATCGTCAATATATAGCTCGTACGTAGATCCGTCGTACGGCATCCCCAAATTCGGATACGGGTCAATATCATACTCATTACACTATTCATCTGGTATCCTCTTTATCAAGATCATCATCTGGGGTACTGACCTACGTCTAGTACACTACTAATATCACTATTCACATGGCATTGTCATTCAAAGATCCGCTATAATATCAGGACGTATCTCAAGTACGAATCCTGCCATAACACCGATCTCACGGCCTCAACTCAAATCTCATCGATTCATCTCAATCCCAAGTATCATCCGCAAATCCAGTATGTGAACACCTAGTCCCATACCCAGGTGAACACATAAACACATCTCCCCATATACGCACAGGTAATAACATAGATGTATGCATGTGTGTGCGTGCGTGTGTGGGTGTAACAACTACTCTAGGGTTTCGCAACTAACACTAAACTAATCCATGAACACCTAGAATCCACCTTTATCATCAAGTCTCATATCAACATAAAATATATAATCAAAATATATGTGTGTATACGTATTCGTATACATCACCACGAACTGCGGGGGTGCTATACGCCATCCACCCGACTTCTCCCCGTAGATATAAATCTACTCACCTGGTCCTCGCTAGCCGGTGCCGACGTCGCCACGCGCTTGCTTGTCGTCTCGAGATCCACATGGGGTACCTATATATCATAACGCACCGTATCGCATTAAAACCAAATTCGAAATCGAAACGGCATACGAAAATCAAATCGGCACGCGTATCACGCATAGGTCAAAACCTATCGCCTACGCATGCAAGAATAGCCAAACCAACCATCGATATCGATGTACAATCGTTAAACCATCGAGAAAACCCAAACACACTCATTTGCGCATTCACGAGCACTAATTATAATATAAAATAGGTTAAAATTCACAAAAACCCCAAATTCACCTTAAAAGCCATTTTTCCGAAAATCTAGCAAGCAAAAATTACCCGTTTTAGTACAAAACTCGACGTTTAAACAAATCTAGCGGCCATAATACTTATTAAATATCTTAAATAAGTCATAAAAACAATTTCCATAATTTAATCCCAATAAATTTCATTAACCCAAAAATTCTAGTTTACAATATACCCAATTTTAACAATTTTATAGCAAAAATGCACAAATAACAATTTAGCTTGGATTTTCATGAACTAAATTATTAAACTACAATTTAAAATGTTAATAATGTTATGAATACCCTAATTAGATTTTTATCTTCCCAAAATATATATATTTTTAAAACCTAGTTTGCAATTTATATAATTATCACAATTAAAATTTACAAAAAAAGCAAACTAGCAATTTGATTTGATTTAGCATAACTCTAATATGTCAAATACATCACACAACCTTAATCTCACAATACAAAACCCCAATTTGAATTCAAACCCCTCTCTTGAATTTCAAATCATGCATTTAGAACTAATTAAAAACCTATTTAAACATATAATTAAGCTAACTTAAGGCAATTAACAACAATTTAAAAGAAAGGTTAGAATATAACTCATGATCAAGAGATCAAAAATGAATCTAGCACCAAAATCTTGGCCTCCAAAATGAAAACTTTTCACTAAGAATCATACTATAGTAGCCAAGAAATAATGGGTAAGGCTTGGATTTTGAATTAGCTTTGATTTTGCAAGGATTTTGAGGCAAAATTGTGGATTTTTTTTGATGCAAAATGGAGGGGATTTGGGGGAGGGGCTGCTGCTGATTGGAGACAGAAAATTTTCGGCCATGTGGTGTGGGGGGAGTGAGGAGAGAGAGAGAGGTGAAGAAAGTGGGGAGAAAAGACAATTTCTACACCTCTTTGACTTTTCTTTTCTTTTCGTTTCTTTTGAAATGTGAGGTGATTGGAGAGAGAGAGAGGGAGGGGCTGTCAAAGTGGGCCAGCCACATGGGGAGGGGGAGAGAGGGTGAGGTGTGGGTGTGTGGGTTAGGGAAAAGATAAATGTATTACCCCAATTCCCATTAACACTAATTTCACCGAAAAAAGCCTTTTTCTTCGATATTTTCTAAACCGTTTTGGCAAACGATTTCATTTCAAAAACCACATGATAAAATTTTATTTAATATTTTATGATGCACAAAATTTGTTTCAACTCATTCCAATTTGTAATTTTCCCTAATTAAATGTATTAGGGACGGCTTAAAATAATATTAAAATAATTAATTTCGGAAAATTTTTTAGAAAATTTGAAATTTCACCAGTGGCTCAATAAACACTAAATACTAGCAATTACATAGCTAGAATATGTATATTTAATTTTATAATAAAGATATTTGCATTTTGACTTTTTACAGAAAACCCCCTTATTTTACCGTTTTTTCGAAATTTCACCGAAACGATTTTCAAAACGTTACAATTTCTAAAGAAGCCCTGGCCAGGGACTTCCTGTTATAGCCAATCGAGCACAGCACAACATCAACTCCTAATACCGGGAGAGACGAAACCCCTCCTATCGCTCATTGCCTCCATGTGATTCGGGACTGTACCCAAAATACACCGTTTTGCACGTTCTCTTGAACGTGGTAAGGTAGAAATCAAAGCACAGTGGGAATCACACAAGTCTCTATGACGATCTCGGGTCTATAGACTAATCTGTACCAGTGTCACCAGAGAACTGCCATCTGACGTAAGGTATAATACCATCTAGGAGTTCTCGGCGAGTCCGTCCAGTGTACCTAGTCTCTACTGAGCACCCGTATACTGTCTCTGATGTCAAACACCAATGGATATGGGATCATTCATCGCCCATCTACATGGGTCGAGAAGCTATACGCTAGTCTACTCTGGTATATCGATGCCCTGTCTCGATACACCTACGACTAGAAACATTTGAAGGATGTACTTAGCGACTACACTGTCCCCACTAGTATGATCTACATCATAATCCTGGTAGTCAAGTACTCATCCTAAGGGCTTTATCAACATATAACATAGAGACAATCAGTGTACATGTTAAGATAAAGAGCAACCAGATAGCATACTATCATGTCAAGCTAGAAAGTCCTCCATATATATGTCTAAGCATCCACTACAATATACATCGTATGTACAGTAATAGCCTCTAGGGCATACATATCACTAACATTTGATACCGGATCAGGATCCCACATATGTAATCTGTTACTTGGGCTATGGATAGGTAGAGAACTGAGAATAGGGTGATATGTCTCTAAGTATAGAGATTGGTGCAATTGTTGCAGCCAAATCAGTTGGCAAATATCACCATGTATTACCAAATATATTGATTCTGAATGAATGTTATTAGATACCGAACCTGATATATAATATTATATCAGTCTCTTTATTTACTAAAGAAGGATATAATTTTGTATTATTGGATTTTGTTTTGAACATTTCTTATATCAAAGTGTTGATCGGTTCAGGCACGTTATCTAATGGCATATACGTTCTAAATCAAACAACAGTTCTTAACGTACAGAACACACACAAGAGGAAGAGTTCAGAAATGAACGAATCCTTCTTGAGGCATTGTAGACTAGGTCATATCAATGCGACCCAACTAGCTAAGTTACATTCAGATGCATATTTAAATTTGTTTGAATTTACATCATGTGAAACTTGCTAGTCATGTCCTAAAGATAAGATGACCATAGCTCCGTTTACTTGAAACAGAGAAAGGGTTAGTGAACCCTTGGGACTGATACATAGTGATGTATGTAGGTCCCCTGTCTACACATGCCAGTACTGGTTCTTTGTACTTCATTACATTCATTGATGATCTCCTAAGATTCTGACATGTTTTCCTGTTGAAATGTAAGGCTGAAGCTTTTGAGAAATTCATAGAATATAAGTCAGAAGTAGAGAACCAAAACCGGGTATAAGTGTTATGTCCTTTGATGAGATCGGGGAAGAGAACACTTAGGCATGGAGATCCTGGACTATTCTAAAGGAGAATGAGATTCTCTCTCAGCATTACTCCTCCGTATACACTACAGCACGTCGGTGTATCGGAGTGGAGCAATCGCACCCTATGAGATATGGTGCGCTCTATGATGAGTACTACTGAGTTACCTATTTTCTTTTAGGGTTATGCACTTAAAGAAGCTGCATACCTATTGAATTAGGTTCAAACCAAATCAGTGCCTACCACTCCATATGTGATATGGTATGGGAAGATCCCATGTCTTAAGTAAATTAAGATTTAGGATTGTCCGGCCTATGTCTAAAAGAAAAATCCGGACAAGATCGAGGAAAGATCAGTTCTGTAGAACTGGAAGGAGTTCCAGCTGTACAAACTACAGCTGATGATTTGGTAGAACTGGAGGATTCAATAGTTCCCGACGAACCTCAGCCTCTCCGCCGATCTGGTAGGGTTCCTTATCCGCCTGAGAGATACTTCAGTTTCTCGATGACAGTGGGAGCAAGGATTGCATCATGAGATGATGACCCAACTAGTTTCGAGCAAGCCATCAAGAGTGGGGAATCTGTAAGAATAGCTGGATGCTAAGCTGTCTGAGATGGAATCTATGTACACCAACAAAGTATGGACTTTGGTTGCTTTATCTGAAGGGTTAAATCCCCATCAGAAGCAAGTATATCTTGAGAAGATTACTTGGTGAAGATGGAAAATTTAAGACTTTCAAAGCTAGACTTGTTGTAAAAGGTTCTCGCCATTAACCAGGTATGTTTTTTGATGAAACCTTTTCTCCAGTACCTATGCTTAAGTCCATCTAGATCCTACTTGCCATTTTCTACATACCATGACTACGATATCCAGCGGTTGGGTGTCATGACTACTTTTCTGAATACTGATTTAGAAGAGAGCTTCTATAAGTACACAGCTAGAGGGTTTCGTAGACAGTGGGAGCAGCGGAAACATGTGCAAGTTTCTTTATGCGTTAAAGCAGGCATCGCGGAGTTGGAACATCTGTTTTGATGTGATAGTTAAAGCGTTTGACTTCATCAAAATGGCAGATGAACCTTGTAGATACAAAAAGGTAGTAGAAAGTAAGGTTGTCTTCCTCGTATTGTACGTAGATGACATACTCTTGATAGGGAAGGTGTTTCCTATGCTACACTCGGTGAATTTACTCTTATCATATTGATTCTCCATATAGGATCTAGGTGATACCTCCTAAATCCGGGTTTCTGGATCTATGAGATAAATCTAAGTGGATGTTAGGATTCTCGCTAGGTGTAGTGAGAGGGTATCAATCGATCCTGGGGAGAATCACTGGATAGCTTCCAGGGTGGTAAGAACGACTGAATGTCAGTCACAGGCATTGTCTTTACCTTCAGTAGAGGGACGGTATGTTGGAAGAGTTCTAAGCTAGATACCGTGACAAACTAGACGATAAAGGCTGGTGACATCGCTATCAAAGATGCTACTAATGAGGAAGTCCGGGTGTATATTTGTTTATGAGATGAAAAAGGTTCCTACCATTGTGTGACAATGGAGATGTGTCTTTGGCCTAGGAACCCCAGTCCCATCAGTGACCCAGACATATTCTAAGGCAGTATCACCTGATCATGGAGATGGTTGATCTCCAAGAGATCGAGGTTAGGAGAGTAGACTCAGAGGTTAACACCGCGGATCCACTCACTGAGGCCTTTCCTGCGAGAGAGTTTTATAGGACGTTGGGTATGCTATACTACAACAACTGGCCTTAGTGCAAGTGGGAGATTGTTAGTTGTATGTATGCCCTAGAGGCCATTATTGTACATGAGATGTATATTATAGTGGATGCTGGGACATATATAAGGAAGACTTTCTTGCTCGACATGATAGTACGCTATCTGGTTGCTCTTTATCTTAACATGTATACTTATTGTCTCTCCGTTACATGTTGATAAAGCCCTTATGATGTGTACTTGACTTCCAGGATTATGATGCAGATCATACTAGTGGGGCCTGGGTAGTCTATAAGTTCATCCTTCAATGTTCCTAGTCGAGGGAATATCGATACGGGGCATCGATATTCCAGAGTAGACTAGCGTATATCTTCTCGACCCATGTGATGGGCGATGGATGATCCCATATCCATTGGTGTTTGACATCAGAGATGGTATACGGGTGCTCAGTGGAGACTGGGTACACTGAACGGACTCTCTGAGAACTCCTAGATGGTATTATACCTCACGTCAGATAGTAGTTCTCTGGTGACACTGGTACAGGTTGGTCTGACGACCCGAGATCGTTATAGAGTCTTGTGTGTCTCCCACTGTGCTTTGCTTTCCATCCTACAATGGCTCTATTGAGTCATGCAAACAGGTGGTTTTTAGGTACAGTCCCGAGTAACATGGAGGCAATGAGCGATAGGAGGGGATTCGTCTCTCCCGGTATTTGGGGTTGATATTGCGTTATGCTTGATTGGTCATAACTGAAATCCCTGGCCAGGGTAAATTTGATTTACTGGTAAGTGTTATCAGTAGTTTCACGCCCGTTATGGACCTTACATGAGCATGACTTATCAAGCTACTGGGGTCTGACGTTTACCACCCCTAGGCGAGATATGCGACATATCAGACGAACAGACCGGACTGTACGGTAAGTGTTACTGATTGGATTCACAGGAGTATGAGCAGGCTTCCTTGTTGATCTTCTGATCGCTCGATACCCGGGTGGCCGTTACGTTTAGCATGCTTCTTGCGGCTTATGGGTGTTTGATATGATCTTCACCCACTGCCGGCGTATTGGCGAGTCTTTAGAGTCCTACACAGAGGTTTCCTGTCTCAAGCGAAACGGAGTAGGAGCACATATGAGATATGTGAGGGACCGAGAATAATACGAGTATGTGATACCATATTCTATTCTCACAATTTGTGTTAACGGCCGGGTATATGTGATATAGCCAGGTTATCGAATCAAGTGTTGATTCGATAAATTGATACACATGATATTAGTCGGTTATATGTGATATGACCGGATAATTAAATAAAATGTTGATTTAATGATTTAATGTATAATTATATACTTGATATATTACTTTACATTAACTAGTATTGGTTCACTTAAGATTGTTTTTCTCACTTGATTATGTATTATGTGTATATATGATATATACTTGTGTATATGTTTGTGTCATGCTTGATGATACACGCAAACTTGGGTGTGTGTAATACTTACACCATGCTTACTTATAATTGTGAGTTTTAATTTATTTTAAGTAAATTCAAAATGGTGGCATTATTTGTCATGGCATGAAGCTTCATGAAGATTGTATTACCATTGACCAAGTCCACACATTTTGTTTTACTTAAGATATTTTTAAACCAAACCATTAGAGTTAGCCATGGTTAAGCCTCCACAAGGGTTTAGTATATGATACTAACTCACCCATGGTTGCATATCTCATTCATTCTTCACTTGATATTTCTTGAGTTGTTTTCTTCATCTCCTTCCTCTTGCTTTCTAGCTCCAAGGAAAATGGTGAAATCAAGTGAGAAACTAAAATCTAAAGTGAGCCCACTTCCTACTTCATCATCCTCTACTGCTTGCTATTTAGTTTAGGGTGTTCTCTTCACAAAGTTCATCACCTAGTGAAGAGGTAGCTTGGGTTTGAGTCTCCTCGAAGTAGATCATCTTCGGCTTCGAAGGCATCGAGCAAGCCCGTTCATTTCTTCGTGTGAACCATCACTAGAGTCCGGGAGTTCGATGATCACAGTGAAGGGATGACTACACGGAGCTTTAGAAGTGAAGGACTGGGTCTACAAAGGTTGTATTCTTGTTCACTTCTTATGTAATGTTTGATTGCATGTTTTATTGTCTTTTCACTCTAGCTTGATCCTAGCTTAGGAATGATTAGCACCTTAGAAAATTTAAAAGTGGCATGGTAGTTGCTGTGAAAACCCAGTAGGGTGCTAAGGAATCCTAACACCTCAATCATTGCAATCACGTGCCTGTGATCCAATAATTGAATTGAGGCCACTATAGCCAACAGACGGGTCCAACCGGGCTATTCAAGTCAAGTTGAAGGAGGTGAACGGCTTCTATCACTCGATGAAGAAGTCGAGGGATGCCCTAAAGAGGGATGTCCGGATAGCTTTAGACACAGTGAAGCTCGCCGAGTGCCGGGCGGCGAAGGTCGTGGAGGTGTATAAGGCGTCGGACCAGTTCTACGCCGATCTTACCGAATTCATGGCCGTCGTGTGGCACAGCGCCCTCGACGCCGTCATGGAGTCTGCGCCGGAGTTTGATATCAGCGAGCTCCATGCTAAATACCCCCTGGTCGAGGAGGTGCTGCCGGGGGAAGTTGCCGGGGCGGCTGCCAGGGGTGAGGCTACCGGTGGAAGCGCCGACCAAGAGGTCACAGTTTTGGTCCCTGACGCTGGCGTTGAGCAGGGTGAGATCCTTCCCGAGTGGACGGCCTGAGCTTTCCTCCATGGGATTTTTTTTCTTTTTCATAATTTTGTAAGCCTCCGGGCATTTTTGTAAGGCTGAGGAGCCTAGAATACCTTGTATTTATTTTGGATCATGAATAAAGTTCACCTTTTTCTTCTTTGTCCAAATGTCTGCTCATTGTGCAAGTGCCTATAGCTCGTATACTTTTGTTCGAACCTTCATTCTGCAAGTACTTTTAGCTCATAGGTCTTTACATCTCACAAGTACTTATTAGCTCGTACGTATACCCTTCCCGCACTTGTCGACTGTTCATCGAGTAAAGTCGAATGATTGCAAAGTGTCAGAAGGTCAGTATCCTCCATTTCCCCGGAGTTGAGGTGGCTGTCGTGCGTCGATGGCTAAGCGTAGGAAGGTCGGTATCTTCCTTTCTACTCAGCTGCTTCTTGGTGAGGGCTTTGGTCCACCGCGTTATTGGGCAGGAAGCTACCCGCTGCGGACGGACCAAGCAGGAAGCTGCTCGGCCGCCTCATGGGGAGGGCTTTCGATCCACAACATAAGTTGGACAGGAAGCTGCCCGCTGAGAATGGACCGAGTAGGAAGCTCCTCGGCCGCCTCGTGAAGAGGGCTTGCGATCCACAGCTTAAGTTGGGCAGGAAGCTACCCGCTGCGGATGGACCGAGCAGGAAGCTACCCACTGTGGATGGACCGAGTAGGAAGCTACTCAGTGGCTTCGTGAAAAAGGCTTACGATCCACAGCGTAAGTTGGGTAGGAAGCTACCCGCTGCAGATGGACCGAGCAGGAAGCTGCTCGGTGGCCTCATGGGGAGGGCTTTTGATCCACATCGTAAGTTAGGCAGGAAGCTACCCGCTGCGGATGGACCGAGTAGGAATTTGCTCGGTGGCCTCATGAGGGTTTTTGATCCACAGCGTTGTTGGATAGGAAGCTACCCGCTGAGGATGGACCGAACAGGAAGCTCTTCGGCCGCCTTGTGAAGAAGGCTTACGATCCACAGCGTAAGTTGGGCAGGAAGCTACCCGCTGCGGTTGGACTTAGCTGGAAGCTACTTGGTGGCCTCATGAAGAGGGCTTACGATTCACAGCGTAAGTTAGGCAGGAAGTTACCCACCGTGGATGGACCGAGCAGGAAGCTGCTCGGTGGCCTTGTGAGGAGGGCTTTTGATCCACAGCGTAAGTTGGGCAGGAAGCTATCCACTGCGGATGGACCAAGCAGGATGGTGCTCGGTGGCTTCATGAGGAGAGCTTTTGATCCACAACGTTGTTAGGCAGGAAGCTACCCGCTGAGGATGGACCGAGCAGGAAGCTACTTGGTGGCCTCGTGAGGAGGGCTTTCGATCAACAGCGTAGTTGGGCAGGAAGCTACCCGCTGAGGATGGACCGAGCAGGAAGCTACTCGGCCGCCTCATGAGGAGGGCTTTTTAGACTCTCTTATGCCTTCATGGGGGTGTCGTTCAACCTTCCGTGGTCCGCATTGGAGGGAGTGAGGGCATCGTTCAACCTTCCATGGGCTGCATAGCCGCTCGTGAATACCGGTATGGCTGATATGTGGCAATTCTATTTCGGGAAATTGAGACATCCCATGATTCGCATCGCTGCGCGAGTAAATTTCGGTCGTTGGAAGATTTTTGTTGAGACTATAAATAGCGAAGGCATGTTGGTTTCTTTCTAGCATTGTGTCTCTGAAGATGGCCGGGCGCATTTTTAACATCGAGGAGATCATCTCTCGAGACGATGTGTACCTTTACAGTCTCGATCACTCCAAGCATACGTACGAGGCGGTGATAGACCGCGTGGAGGGTGGATGCCTACTTCCCCGGTGATCTGCTCTCCTCCGAGTGCTCATTTATGCGATCTGGAGGATGTCCCCGGGTTTGCACAATGTCCTGTCTCCGCAGCTGAGGGACGAGACGCTTGACAAGGTGCACATACTCTACTACCTCGGCCCGATCTCGAAGAGCAGGCGGGAACAATCAGTGGGTCTTCTTTTGAAGTGTTTCCAGAATAGGCTGATTGTTGCCTCTTATCTGGCGGATGGGGTCCCCGGCGCTTCCGTAGCCTCTAGGGTCCGCGGGCACCGTCAGAAGGAGCGGGCTGAGGAAGCTCGGGTCGGCTGGAGGAGATTTCCTCGGAGTACCATCAACTGTGCTTCCTTGATCCTCGCCCCCTCTGTTGTAATTATTGTAAGGCTGGGGAGCCCATAATACCCCTTCATAAATAAATCATGTTTTTGGCAATAATGTGTTGTCTCTTTTTTTTCTTTTTTCTTCGTGCATTCTATAGACTTAACTAAACACCAACATGAATTATATTATTTCAAAAGAGGATACAAAATTTTTTACTTATATAACTTGAGCTTTTCAGCGTTGTAAGGCCGGGGAAAGTTATGCCCCCCTGGCGTCTTGCAGGCGGTACGCCCCACCGGGAAAAACCTCTGTGACGAGGAATGGTTCATCCCACTTTGGGGAGAATTTATGATGTCTCCTTTGGTCCATGAACTTGTTTCTTCGTAAGACCAAATCTCCCGTCTTGAAGGCCCAATGTTTAACTTGGGCATTATAGTAGCGAGCAGTTTGTTGTTGATAGACGGCTGCTCTGATTTGCGCTCGATCCCGCTTCTCTAGTTAGATGTCCAAGCTGCTTCGGAGTGCAGAGGTTTTGGCTTCGTCGTCGAAGTGTTCAACCCTGTAACTGAGCAGTCCGATCTCCACTGGGACCATTGCCTCGGTGCCATAGCAGAGGCTGAAGGAGGTTTCTCCCGTGGGTTTCTTCTTCGATGTTTAAAGTGCCCATAGCACTCGTAGCAGTTCTTCGACCTAGCCGCCTTGTCTTCCTTCTAAGCGGGCTCTGAGACCTCGGATGACGCCTTGGTTCACTACCTCGGCCTGCCCGTTGCATTGAGGATGTGCGACTGTGGCAAACTTCATTAGTATGTGGTAGTCATTGCAGATCTCTTTGACCTTATCATTTTCGAAGTTGGTCCTGTGATCGGTAACTATACACCTTGGGATCCTGAATCGGGAAATTATGTTGTTCTGTAAGAACTTTATCATAATGGTGGCATCCGGTTTTCTAATGGGTACCGTCTCTATCCATTTTGTGAAGTAGTCCACAGCGACGAGGATAAACCTATGTCCGCTCGTGCCAGCGGGGAGTTGGCCGACCATGTCCATCCCCCATTGTGCAAACGGCCAGGGGGAGCTGAGTGGCGTCAGTTCGGTGGCGGGAAGATGAGGTATGCTGCCGAAGAGTTGACAGTTCTTGCATCTTCTGACCAGCTTCTTGGCGTCCTGTGTAACTTCGGCTAGTAGTACCCCTGGAGTAGCGTCTTCTGGACTAAGGTGCGGGCTCCTTGATGCGCTCCTTCGACCCTTTCATGAATTTCTCGTAGAACGTAGTCAGCCTTGTGGGGGTCGATGCATCGGAGCATAGGCTTAGTATACGACTTCTTGTATAGGTTTCCGTTGCTCCAGACGAAATGGCGTGCTTTGGCCCGTAGTCGGCAAGTTTCTCCTCGGTCTTCAGGGAGTACACCATCTTTCAGGAACTCCAATAGGGGTTCCTCCAATCTTGGCCTTCTTCTTGGGTTGCGTAGATCTGGAGCATTACCTCTCCTTGTTCCACACTGGGTCGTGGCAAGACTTCGAAGAAGATGTTTCTTTTATGGGTGGCCGAGTAGGAGGAAGCGAGTTTGCTCAAAGCGTCGGCCGGGGTGTTCAAGTTCCTCGGGATTTGTTCCACTTGGACTTCGTCAAAATTTTTCCGAAGCCTTTTTATCTCAGCTAGGTACTTTATCATGAGCGGTTCCTAGTCTTCGAAGCACCCAGTTACTTGGTTGATAACCAATGCAGAGTCGCTGTGAATTCTGATGGGCTTCAGTCCTACTCCCGAGGCGATTCGCAGTCCTGCTAATAAGGCCTTGTATTCTGCGGCGTTATTCGACGCTCTGAACCCGAGCTTTAAGGAGTATTCCATTTCTGCTTCGTCCGGGCCGCGAATGATCAGGCCAGCCCCTCTCCCTTCCTCGGTAGAGGACCTGTCCATGTAGAGCACCAAATCCGGGATGGGGTCAGGCACTTCCTCGACCGAGGGACGAGGCTCGGGGCTCCGCGTCGGCGCTCCTTCCTTAGTTAGGATGGTGCATTCGACAACGAAATCTACTAGGACTTGCTCTTTCATGGATTGCCTGGGGCGGTACTTAATGTCGAACTGGGATAATTCCCACCTCCATTTCTCCAGACGACCCGACGATTCAGGGGAAGCAAGGATAGCACCTATAGGTTGCTCAGTGAGGACGGGGATTGTGTGCACCTGGAAATAATGTCGTAGTTTCCTTGAGGCGACAACAAGTGCCAAGAATATCCTTTCTATGGTTGGGTATCTTGTTTCCGCGTCCTTGAAGACATGGTTCACGTAGTAGACCGGTTTCTGTATACCTTCAGATTCCCTGACGAGCACCGAACCTGCGGCTTGATCAGAGACCGCAAGGTATAGTAATAGCTCGTTGAAAGGTTACACTAGTGTCCCGGCCAACTTCCGTGGTCAAATGCGGAACAAATTTTTTTCTAACGATTAGAACATGGCACTAGAATAACTTTTAACCCGGATCTTACCATAAACCTAACTAGCTAAATAAAGAGAGCTATCTACTATGATGAAGAAATATCACCAAACGAACCAAGTCCTTCGGTCTTTTTTCTTCATCTCTAGCTCCATGTGGCCACCTTGAACATGCTTGATCTTCTTTGTTGGCTCCTTTGGTTCTCCGCGATCGATCTTGCTCTTCGGTCCTCCTTTTTCGTAGATGATCCACCTGAGGGATATGATCCATGGCTCTAGCTCCTCACAATATGTCAAGTGGAGAAACTAGAAAACTTAGGTTGCTAAACCAAATAATCTAGGATGTAGTGTGAATATCTAAGTATTTTCTATCTCTTTCTTACCTCTTCACTTGTTTCTCGACTCATGAGAATGGTAGTGAGGAGGAAGATGATGAAGGTGGAGAAAGCTCAAGAGGAGGGATGAGATGAAGAGAAACGGGAGCTCAAGAAAATAATGAAGCATGCATGTGAGAGAAAATTCAACATAAAGGTTTTGTGTACGAATTCTTTCAATAAACAATCAACAGCCATACTTCAATAGTAACTCCAAATGAATTAAAAATTCATTTGTTAAATATTGAAGCATGGTTATCACCATTCCTCCCACACCTCACACTTTACACCTCATTTTCCATTTATCAAATAAATGGAAAAAGCATAATGAGGTGGCCAACTTCTAGAAGGTAATCTGTAATAAAATACGGATTACAGTTTACTGTATATACATACCTGTATTCGGATAAAACACGAATTCCTAAAGAGATAGAATAACACGAAGAACGTAATACTAGAATATACATATCGAAATACATATATATAAACTATTAAATCAATACTTGATTTAATAATCCGGCTCAAACCCAAGGCGACTAGTATTACCAACTGTCCGATCGAAAGTCCGAGTACAAAGTACATCGATTGATCGAGACCCTACACGTATCCAATACAGCTATTACATCATTTCTCCTGAACAAGAGAAACCCTCTGTGTGGGACTCTAAAGACTTGACAGTACGCCGACAGTGGGTTACTGGATAAATCCATAACCACAAGCACGTTAGCGGCACTAGTTGTACGTAACGGCTACCCGGGTACCTGTTGAAAAGGAAGGCCGACGAGCAAACTCATCCGAATCCCTACTGAGCCTATCTGTGACAATCTCCGTACAGTCCGGTCTCTTCGTCTGAGAGTATCGCATACCGGGTTTAGGGGTGGTAAACGTCAGACCCTGATAACCTGCTAATTCGTGCTGATGCGGCTCAGGGCCAATCCGGAAAACTACTGATCAGCCTATCAGTAACAATTGCCTTGGCCAAGGCCTTATGGTCCTGACCAATCGAACACAGTGCGATATCGACTCCCTATACCGAGAGAGATGAATTCCCGACAATCGCTCGCTGCCTCCATATGGCTCGGGACTGTACCCAACCAAAACCTGTTTGCACGACTCAGTAGAGCCGTGGTAGGGTAGTGATCAAAGAACAGTGGGAACCCACACGAGACAAATGCCGATCTCAGGTCTAAAGACTAACCTGTACTCATGTCACCTGAGAACTTCCACCTGACGATAGGTATAGTACCATCTGGAAGTTCTCGGCGAGTCCGTCCGGTGTACTCACCCCTAGTGAGCACTTGTATACGATCTTAGGTCTAAAGACCAATGGTTGTGGGACCAAACCATCGCCCTTCGTCGGGGTATAGAAACGTATACACTAGTCTACTCTGAAATATCGATGCCCAGTCTCGATACTCCCACGACTAGGGACCATTTAAGGATGTTCGTACCGACTACCCAGTTCCCACAAGTATGATCGCTATCACAACGCAGGTAGTCTAACATTGATCGTACAGGCTTTATCAACATGTATAAAAGATATGTAATAGCAAGTAAAACATACACATGTTAAGATAAAGTCAAACCAAATAGCATACTATCATATCGAGCAAGACTGTCCTGTACATATATATATCCAAGCATCCATATGTATACATATACAATAATGGCCTCTAGGGCATACATATCCAACAATCTCCCACTTGCACTAAGGCCATATATATTGGCGTACCGAGTATCCAACATCTGTTTTAAGGCCAGCTGTTGGCGTACCGATACCCAACATCTCAAAAAGTCTCTCGAACCGTGCTTGAGGAAGGGCCTTGGTGAATGGATCCGCAGTGTTTTCTTTTGTATCCACTCTCCGAACCTCGATATCCTGGCGATCTATGATCTCCCTGATCAGGTGATACCGCCTTAAGATGTTCCTGGATTTCTGATGGGACCGTGGTCCTTCGCTAAAGCTATAGCCCTATTGTTATCGCAATACAAAGGTATTGGGTCAATAATGGACGAAACTACCTGAAGTTCATTAATGAACTTCTTCATCCAGACTGCCTCTTTTGCGGCATCGCTTGCAGCAATGTATTCATCTTCCATCGTCGAGTCTGCAATGGCATTCTGTTTGGAGCTCTTCCAACACACCGCCCCTCCGTTGAGGGTAAATACAAAGCCTGAGACAGACTTGCTGTCATCATTGTCACTCTGGAAGCTTGAATCGGTAAAGGACTCGACCTTTAGGTCTCCATTATCGTAAACCAAGAACATCTCCTTTGTCTTTCTCAGGTATTTGAGAATGTTCTTTACTGCTGTCCGGTGGTCCTCACCTTGGTTCGACTGATACCGGCTCACCACGCTTAGCGCATAAGCTACATCTGGCCTTGTACATAGCATCGCATACATTATAGATCCTACCGCCGAAGTGTATGGTATAGTGCTCATGCGAACAATTTCCTCATCAGTCTTGGGAGACATCTCCTTGGAGAGGGCGATTCTGTGTAATGCGGGTATGTTACCGTGCTTGGAATCTTCCATACTAAATCTCTTTAGTACGGTCTCTATGTACCTGGACTGTGAAAGTCCCAGTAATCTCTTGGATCTATTTTTGTAGATCTTAATCCCCAGAATGTACGAGGCATCATCCAGGTTCTTCATGGAGAACCTTTGTGATAAGAATAGCTTGACCGATTGCAGTATAGGAATGTCATTTCCTATCAAAAGAATGCCGTCCATGTACAAGACTAGGAACACGATAGTTCATCCTACAATCTTCTTAAAAATACAAGGCTCATCCTCGTTCTTGATGAAGTCAAATTTCTTGACTATTTGATCAAAACAGATGTTCCAGCTTTGCGATGCCTGCTTTAATTCATAAATGGATTTAAGCAACTTGCACACCTTCCCGCTGCTCCCACTGTCTACGAAACCTTCCGGGTTATCCATATAAACACACTCTTCTAAACTTCCGTTTAGAAAGGCTGATTTTACGTCCATCTGCCAGATCTCATAGTCATGGAAGGCAGTAATGGCAAGTAGGATCCGAATGGATTTGAGCATAGCCACTGGAGAAAAGGTTTCATCATAGTCCACACCTAGTCTTTGACGAAAACCTTTTGCAACAAGTCTAGCTTTATGGGATTCTACCTGCCTATCTACACCAAATTTCCTTTTGTAGATCCATTTGCATTCAACGGGTTTTACCCTATAGGAAGCAATATCCAAGGTCCACACTTTATTGGTGTACATGGACTCCATTTCAGATCGCATAGCATCCAACCACTTATCAGAGTCCCTACTGATAATGGCCTGCCTGAAACTAGTAGGTGTAGGGTTGCCTAGCATGACAACAAGTTTTCGGGAGGCATCATCCATGCCATATTTAAAAATTTGCCGTTCTAGTAAACCCTAACCCTAGAATCGCTACTAGAAAATCCGATGAAACATTATGCAAACACTTTACATCTAAAGTGAACAAGGAATACAACCTTTGTAGACCGGTCCTTCACTTCAATAGCTCCGTGCAGTAGTTCCTTCACTGCGATCATGAACTCCTGGACTCTAGAGAGGCTCCCATGAAGAAACGAACAAGTTTGCATCGAAGTCTTCGAGGCCGAAGATGATCTACGTTGAGGAGACATTAACCCAAGCTACCCCTTCACTAATTATGGAATTAGTGAAGCAAACATCCTATACTAAATGGCAAGTAGTAGAGGATGATGAAGTAGGAATTTTTCTCATTTTAGTTTTCATTTTCTCACTCAATTCCATCACTTGATCAAAAGCTAGTGAGCTTTCAAGAGGAAGATGAAGATGAAAATGATGAAGTGATGAATGAATAATTCATGTGAGGTTAGAAATGCAACCATGGTGAGTTAATGTCATGCTTAACCCTTGTAGAGACTAAACCATAGTTATGAGTTAACGGTTGGGTTAACAGAAATCTTAAGCTAGACAAACAAGTGGACTTTGTCAATGAAACCTACAAGCTTTGAACCATGGCTCATTATCCAAGTGTTTGAATTACTTAAAACAAATAAAACCCTAACTTTAACCTAGCATGGTGTGAGTCTCATACTAACATGTTGCATGTGTAACCTAGCATGACACAACAATATATATCACATATATATTTTATGTGCAAAGAAAACAATTAACATATATCACATATATGTTAAGTGTATCAAATGTGAGAAAAAGAAAAGCTTTAAGTGAGCTAATATTAGTTAATGTAATTTAATATATCAAATATATAATTCTACATTAAATTATTAAATCAACACTTGATTTAATAATCCGGCTATAGTGTGTATAACCGACTAATATCAATTGCAACAACTTATCGAATCAACACTTGATCCGATAACCTAGCTATATCACATATAACCGACCAATTTTACAAGTCGCGAGAATAGAACACGGTATCACCTATCGGATTAATCTCGGTCCCACACATATCACATATGTGTTCCTACTCCATTTCGCTTGAGCCAGGAAACCTCCGTGTAGGACTCTAAAGACTCGTCAATACGCCGGCAGTAGGTGATGATTATATCAAACACCCACAAGTCACAAGCAGTCTTCTAAACGTAACGGCCACCTGGGTATTGAGCGATCAGAAGATAAACAAGCAAGCCAGCTCGTACTCCTGCGAGTCCAATCAGTAACACTACCTTACGGTCCGGTCTCTTTGTCTGATATGTCGCATATCACAGCCTGGGGGTGGTATAATGTCAGACCTTAATAGCCTGATAAGTCATGCCGATACAAGGTCTATAACGGTTCGAGAAACTACTGATAACACTTACCAGTAAATCTCAGCAACCCTGACCAGGGATTTCCTGTTATGGCCAATCGAGCATAGCGCAACATCAACTCCCAATCCCGGGTGAGATGAAACCCCTCCTATTTCTCATTGCCTCCATATGACTCGGGACTGTACCCAAAAACCTGCTTTTTGCACGATCTCTTTACCGTGGTATGGTGGAAATCAAAGCACAGTGGGAATCACACAAGACTCTATGACGATCTCGGGTCTATAGACCAACCTGTACTAGTGTCACCAGAGAACTGCTATCCGACGATAGGTATAATACCATCTAGGAGTTCTCGGAGAGTCCGTTCAGTGTACCCAGTCTCCACTGAGAACCCGTATACCTTCTCTGATGTCAAACACCAATAGATATGGGATCATCCATCGCCCATCACATGGGTCAAGAAGCGTATACGCTAGTCTACTCTGGAGTATCGATGCCCTGTCTCGATACTCCCACGACTAGGAACATTTGAAGGATGTACTTACCGACTACTATGTCCCCACTAGTATAATCTACATCATAGTCCTGGTAGTCAAGTGCTCATCTTAAGGGCTTTATCAACATGTAATAGAGAGACAATAAGTGTACATGTTAAGATAAAGAGCAACCAGATAGCATACTATCATGTCGAGCAAGAAACTCCTTCTTATATATGTCCAAGCATCCACTACAATATACATCGCATGTACAGTAATGGTCTCTAGGGCATACATATAACTAACAATCTCCCACTTGCACTAAGGCCATCTGTTGTAGTATCCAATACCCAACAATATAGCAATGGTTGTAGTATCCTATACTAAACCATCCCATAGAAGTCTATCTAGGGGTAAGACCTTTGTGAGTGGATCCACTGTGTTATCCTTTGTGTCTACTCTCCTGACCTCGATCCCTTGGAGATCAACCATGTCCCTGATCAGGTGATACTTGCCTCAGAATATGTCTGGAGCGCTGATGGGACCTGCGTTCCTAGGCCAAAGCCACATCTCCATTGTTGTCACAATAACACTTATTGGACGCTCAATGGTAGGAACCATGTTCATCTCATGAACAGGAAATGCCCAGACAACCACTTTGGCAGCATCATTGGTAGCAATGTATTCAACCTTTATCGTCTAGTATGTCACGGTATCTAGCTTGGAACTCTTCCAACTTACCGTCCCTGCATCGAGGGTAAAGAAAATGCCTGTGACTGACTCTCAGTCGAACTTATCACTCTGGAAGCTGGAACCAAGAACTTTATTTTAGTGCTTCTCAAGCACTTAAGAACGTCCTCCACCGCTGTCCAGTGATTCTCCCAAGATCCGATTGATTACTGATCACTACACCTAGTGAGTCATCTACATCTGGTCTGGTACTTAACATCACATACTCTGATAGAGCCTACTGCCGAAGTATAGGATGTCCCTTGCATGCGAGCTCTCTCCAAATCAGTCTCGGAAGACTTCTTTTTGGAGAGAGTGATTCCTTAGTAAGTCGGCGAACCACCATGCTTAGAATCCTCCATACTAAACCCCTTTAGTATGGTGTTAATGTACCTGGATTTGGGACACTCCCAACATCAACTTAGATCTATCACCATAGATTATAATCCACGAGATGTAGTAGGTATCATCCAGATCTTCCATGGAGAATCCTCGTGATAAGAGGAGCTTGACCGAGTGCATAGGAAACCATTTCCTATCAAGAGTATGTTATCTACTACAATACGTGAAAGACAACCTTACTTTCTACAATCTTCTTTTATATACAAGGTTCATCTACTATTTTGATGAAGTCAAACTCTTTGACTTCCACATCAAAACAGATGTTCCAACTCCGCGATGCGCGCATTGATCCTGATGGACTTAAGCATAGCTTTGAAAGTCTTAACTTTTCTATTTACACCAAGAATCTTCTCAAGATCCATTTGCTCCCAATGGGTTTTATCCCTTCCGGTGCAACATTCAAAGTGTACATGGATTCCATCTTTTTTCGCATAACATCCAGCCATCTCACAGAGTCACCACTCGTGATGGCCTTCCTGAATCTAGTTGGGCCATCATCTCATGATGCAATCCTCGCTCCCACTGTCGCCAAGAATACCGTAGTATCTCTCAAGTGGATATGGAACCCTACCAGATTTGCGGAGAGGCTGAGGTTCGTTGGAGACTATTGAATCCATTGGTTTCACCAAATCATCGGCTGTCAGTTTGTCTAGCTGGAACTCCTTCCAGTTCTACCTCATGACCACAAATTTCTTCACAAGAAATTCCTTTTCTAAAAAAGGTGGCATGCTGAGAAACAAAACACCTTTTGCTCCTCAGTTTGGTAGAAGATATTCCCTCGCAAATGTTCGGGATATCCTAACAAACTTGTACAGAACTGACCTTGCCTCGAGCTAGTTCGGATTCTGCCTTTCAACATAGGCCGGACTACCCCATATCTTAACTCGTTTAAGATATGGTCTCTTCCAACACCATATCTCATATGTAGTGGCAGGCCCTGATTTGGACGAAACCCCATTCAATAGGTATGCAGCTTCTCAAGTGCATAACACCAAAAGGAAACAGGTAACTCAGTAGTACCCATAATAGAGCGCTCCATATCTCACAGGGTGCGATACCTACGCCTCGATCCACTGTGGTTATGTGATGTATATGAAGGAGTAAGCTAAGAGAGAATCACATTCTCCTTTTAGAAACTCCAGGAACTCCATGCGCAAGTATTCACCTCCTCGATCACATCGTAGGACTATAATACTTCTACCCGTTTGGTTCTTAACTTCAAGCTTACATTCCTTGAATTTCTCAAAAGTTTCAGACTCATGTTTCAACAGGAACACATGTCCGAATCTTGAGAGATAGTCGATGAATGCAATGAAGTACCAAGAACCAACCTTGGCATTTGTAGACATAGGACCGTATACATCATCATGTATCAGTCCCAAGAGTTCAGTAACTCTTTCTCTGTTTCCAGTAAACGGAGTATTGGTCATTTTACGTTTGAGACAAGACTGGCAAGTATCATAAGATGAAAATTCTAACAGATTCTCATAGTCATCCTTATGTAACTTAGCTGGTCGTGTCGCATTGATATGACCTAGTCTACAATGCCATAAGAAGGATTCGTTCATTTCTGAACTATTCCTCTTATGTGTGTTCTACATAGTTTAAACTGTGGTTTGATTTAGAATGTATATGCTATTATATAACATGCCTGATCGAATCAACTCTTATTCAGGAAAATGTTCACAATATTATCCTCCAATACAGAACTATATCCTTCTTTAACTCATTAAAGAAACTGATGTAATGTTGTATATCAGGTTCGGTATGTAATAACATTTGTTCAGAATCAACGTATTAATACAAGGTGATATCTGCCAACAGACTTGGCTGCAACAATTGCACCATTCTCTAAAACTTAGAGACATATCACCTATTCTCAGTTCTCTACCTTTCTGTAGCCCATGTAACTCTTATATATGTGGGATCCTGATCCGATATCTCATACCTAGGACGTAGAGAATACTGAGAAACAGTTCTCGGTAATGAACACACCCGAAGAAGATGCATTAACATGTACTTTCTTCGATTGGGTAGCATAGGAATCTGGATATTCCCCTATTTCCTGCTCGGACTTATAAAAGTTATAAGATAGAGCGGAACTAACGTTCCCTCGCACAGTTTAATAAGTAGCTTCGGTCAATACATCCATATTATTATCTTGATTAAGACGTGACATGGTCACTACCAGGAGAGAGAGAGAAGAAAACACTCTGCGTGCGCTCTTGCAAGATTAGATTGGTTATTATTTTATCTAATCAGGATGGCTCCCACTATTTTAGTCAAGTATACCTTCAAACCCTAAAAGGTAAGACTAGCTGGGATTAATTACACCCTACAAGTTCGCCAATCTTTCGGCCAGGCCAGTGTCGGTACTTTGAGGGAGGTTCCCCGTGCTTTCGCACGGACCTAATTAAAATAAACCTCGTTTTCCCAGGGGCGTAACCCCGTTTACACCTTTCTAGACACCTAATTTATCGGCTAATTGTAATGTGTAAAACTTTCCCAGTAGTAACTCTTACTCGCAGTGGGTATCGGGATCCAACTATCTCATAGAAGGTATGCAATCTCATTACAAATTTCAACACTTGAAATTCCCGATAATGTTTTGCCCCAAGCCTCCTATGATCTTGACAGAGGTCAACAAACTATAGGATGCTTGTCAAGTTCAACCCGTCACTTCCTGATTGAATTCAACCCACCCGCACGACCCTTGACAAAGGCCAACAAGGTTGCACGACTGCCCTAATATAATCGCATCATATGCTTAAGCAGATAAGCACTAGTCAGCTACCGCACACTATGCCTTGACAAAGGCCAACAAACGCAACACGAATACTAAATAATACTTATCTAAAATGACGGAGGGCTACGACATGTTTTTAAGATAACCCTTTGTGTAATGAACTTGATATCGTTGTAGAATCGAGTGAATTTTAAAATGAGTGTTTTTTTTAGGCTTTTACTAGTTTTGCTAAAATTGTCACTCCTGGTGAAAGGATCTCGGCTCATTCCTTATCGAATAAGGTGCAGGATATTTCACAAATACCACTATAAAAAGCAAAAACTATAGAATCAATCAAAAGACAAACCGAGTGGGTTATAGTATCTTCCAGTTTCTCTAAAGAGTTCACTCCCGGTGAAGGGATCTCGGCTCTCTCCTTATCGAATAAGGTGCTGGATATTCTACAAGGAATACCGCTATGCAAAGCAAGAATTAGAGCTACCAGTTTTTAAACAAGTTTCTACAACATCTTTTAGGTTTCTTTTATTTCATTAATCTCATTAATGAATTCCCATCAAATTATGCTTCCCAAGCATCACAGATGAAACGAAAGCAGCAATATTTATTATATCTCATATATATAATATAGGCATTCATCTCAGAACATATCAAGTGATCATATCACAGAATATCAGCAGCAGAAGAACCACATATGAAATATTGGATATACTAAGAATTCCGTGTTTTATTTAAGCCAGTAAAAACGCGGATTCCACGGTCGTGATGAATAGCAAAACCCATATCCCTAGACCCCTACGAGAGCGGCAAGCAACCCTACCAATTCTAGAGTTAGGTGACTCAGTCTCGACTTCTCGAGCTGGTCTCCCACTGAACCCTAGAACCCGGTTACTTGTGCTCCCCGCCTTGGGTCTATCGTAATGCGGAAAAGTAAATAATATACATCAATGGTGACATCATCCTCAACCCGGAAGTGCCCCAATAAATGAATATTACATACAATGAATTTTACATGAATGAAAATAAAAACCCTCATCTCACATAAAACCCAGGGTATTCAAAACACGACGATCCAATATAACATATCACAGCAACACATAACATCACATCCCATCAACATAAGTAAATATGCGTATCCCATTTGTCGTTGACATATAGCACTGAAACCGGCGATACACCACATATTACACTTACGGTCGCAGAAAAGATAGTGAAAAACTACAACAATTAGAATCTGCAACCACGTTAGACATCATAAACCTAATGTATCACATACTTTGGATTTCATGCCCAACCAAATGAATTCCTTAGACATCACATGCCTAACAATTATAAACCCCGCATTTTAGTCTCGATATTGAAAACAATTTCGAATAACTTGTCGAGTAATTCAACAAGATTCCTGATAACCTGATCGAATGCTCGTCGGAAACTTTATTAGACGGCCGCACCCCCCGATGCCGTCAACGAAGTGCACTAAGGAGGAACACCGCTGCCGCGAGCACCCGAACAGATGCTTTTGGCGACGGGGTTCTCCTACAGTCACTTGTTCGGGGCTTTGGGGCGTGGCTATCTAGTAAGGTTACCCGGCGACTATCCGCATACACTACGTAATTGCGACGGACTTTTGATCCACATCAAAATTCTGTGGCAACCGATCAAATGAGACCAAACTGCTAGATTTATAAAATTCAAACTAGTTATCTCATAACTATTTGTGAATTCCAAATATTGTATCACAATCACAGATATCTAGACGAAGTTAAACTTTTCGATCGAATAAACAAACACCCAAAATTTCCCGTAAAGCTCAACACTTGAGCGAAGTTCAAAAAGTACCCAGAAATATGCCACAACTCCTATGAACCAGCCGTAGAAGGGTCAACCAATGCCTTACACGTGGCACCGCTAAACTACCACAAACCCTAGGGTTTGGTGGAGGTTTTGACGGTCACATAATCGAGTTAAGGTTTCGTTCTTCTAGAGGGTCCACAGAATCGCTTGCAAGTTTTTCTGAAAATTTTAAACTCGGAAAAAATCCAACTCTTGAAAAATTTCCAGCGGGGAAAAAATTGGGTTATTGATATCCGTTCGAACTTTTTAACATCGTCTAAATAACTCAAATACATGCTAGAATTATGATTACGAAACACTCCGAATTGCTTTTGCAGAAAGTTAACATCACATGAAAATTTAGAAGAAACAAACAACACCTGAAACACCAAAACCCAGAGACTGGAACACAGAAGAAATTTGAAGCCAAATGCCCATCAAAAAACCGAGGAGGCCGGATTATCCATGCATGTGGCGGCCAAATTTTCACAAAACCCCTTCAAATTTTCTCTGTGTTCATGTCATATCTCATACAACATTCTGCAGTTGTTTAAAAATTTTTTTGAAGACTTTTTAAATTCGACAGAAATTAAGTTTTCGTATCGGGTGTTTTGGAGTAGTTTCGGTTTCGTAATCTTAGCAAATATCATCTAATTTTCTAGCATGGCTCTGATACCACTGTAGGGTTTCCTAGCACAGCAATAAGTTTTTGGGAGGCATCATCCATGTCATATTTAAAAATTTGTCGTTCTAGTAAACCCTAACCCTAGAATCGCTACTAGAAAATCCGACAAAACATTATGCAAACACTTTACATCTAAAGTGAACAAGGAATACAACCTTTGTAGACCAGTCCTTCACTTCAATAGCTCCGTGTAGTAGTCCCTTCGCTGCGATCACGAACTCCCGGACTCTAGAGAGGCTCCCATGAAGAAACGATCAAGCTTGAATCGATGTCTTCGAGGCCGAAGATGATCTACGTCGAGGAGACATTAACCCAAGCTACCCCTTCACTAGTTATGGAATTAGTGAAGCAAACACCCTATACTAAATGGAAAGTAGTAGAGGATGATGAAGTAGGAATTTTTCTCATTTTAGTTTTCATTTTTCACTCAATTCCACCACTTGATCAAAAGCTAGTGAGCTTTCAAGAGGAAGATGAAGATGAAAATGATGAAGTGATGAATGAATAATTCATGTGAGGTTAGAAATGCAACCATGGCGAGTTAATGTCATGCTTAACCCTTGTAGAGACTAAACCATAGCTATGAGTTAAGGGTTGGGTTAATAAATATCTTAAGCTAGAGAAACAAGTGGACTTGGTCAATGAAACCTACAAGCTTTTACAAGCTTTGAACCATGACTCATTATCCAAGTGTTTGAAATACTTAAAACAAATAAAACCCTAACTTTAACCTAGCATGGTGTGAGTCTCATACTAACACGTTGCATGTGTAACCTAGCATGACACAACAATATATATCACATATATATTTTGTGTGCAAAGAAAACAATTAACATATATCACATATATGTTAAGTGTATCAAATGTGAGAAAAAGAAAAACTTTAAGTGAGCTAATATTAGTTAATGTAATTTAATATATCAAATTATAATTCTACATTAAATTATTAAATCAACACTTGATTTAATAATCCGGCTATAATGTGTATAACCGACTAATATCAAATGCAACAACTTATCGAATCAACACTTGATCCGATAACCTGGCTATATCACATATAACCGATGCAATGTCACAAATCACGAGAATAGAATGAAGTATCACATATCGCATTAATCTCGGCCCCATACATATCACATATGTGCTCCTACTCTATTTCGCTTGAGCCAGGAAAGCTCTGTGTAGGACTCTAAAGACTCGTCAATACGTCGGCAGTAGGTGATGATCATATCAAACGCCCACAAGCCGCAAGCGGTCTGCTAAACGTAACGGCCACCCGGGTATTGAGTGATTAGAAGATCAACAAGCAAGCCAGCTCGTACTTCTGCGAATCTAATCAGTAACACTACCGTACAGTTCGGTCTCTTTGTCTGATATGTCGCATATCACGGCCTGGGTGTGGTATAACGTCAGACCCCAATATCCTGATAAGTCATGCCGATGCAAGGTCCATAACGGTTCGAGAAACTACTGATAATACTTACCAGTAAATCTCAGCAACCCTGGCCAGGGATTTCCTGTTATGGCCAATCGAGCATAGCGCAACATCAACTCCCAATCCCGGGAGAGACGAAACCCCTCCTATCGCTCATTGCCTCCATATGACTCGGGACTGTACCCAAAACCCACCTTTTTTCACGATCTCTTTACCGTGGTATGGTGGAAATTAAAGCACAGTGGGAATCACACAAGACTCTATGATGATCTCGGGTCTATAGACTAACCTGTACCAGTGTCACCAGAGAACTGCTATCCGACGATAGGTATAATACCATCTAGGAGTTCTCGGCGAGTCCGTTCAGTGTACCTAGTCTCCACTGAGCACCCGTATACCTTATCTGATGTCAAACACCAATAGATATGGGATCATCCATCACTCATCATATGGGTCAAGAAGCGTATACGCTAGTCTACTTTGGAGTATCGATGCCCTGTCTTGATACTCCCATGACTAGGAACATTTGAAGGATGTACTTACCGACTACCATGTCCCCACTAGTATGATCTACATCATAGTCTTAGTAGTCAAGTACTCATCCTAAGGTCTTTATCAACATGTAATAGAGAGACAATAAGTGTACATGTTAAGATAAAGAGCAACCAGACATACTATCATGTCGAGCAAGAAAGTCCTCCCTTTATATGTCCAAGCATCCACTACAGTATACATCGCATGTACAGTAATGGCCCCTAGGGCATACATATAACTAACAGTTGGATCATCTTCTTCCAAGATGCAATCCTCTCGATCCCCGTCCATGAGAAAACTGTAGTATCTCTCAGGCAGATGAGAAATCCTACCAGATCTGCGGAGTGGCTGAGGTTCGTCTGGGATTATTGAATCTACTGGTTCTATTAAACCTTCAGTTGTCTTTTTGGAATTTCTTCCAATTCTACCGCGCTCCCACTTGTTTCTTTTGCAAGAAATTGCCACTCTAAAAAGGTGGCATGGCGAGTAACTAACACCTTCTGTTCCTCGGTGTGGTTGAACAGATATCCCATTGAATGTTTTGGATATCCTATAAACTTACATAAAACTGATCGTGCCTATAGTTTTTTCAGCTTCTGCGTTTTCACATAAGCCGGACAACCCCATATCTTAATGAATTTAAGACATGGTTTCTTTCCACTCCATACTTCATATGGAGTTTTAGGCATAGATTTAGACGGAACCTGATTCAATAGGTAAGCTGATATTTCAAGCGCAAATCCCCAGAATGAAAGAGGTAACTCGACATTACATCATGGAGCGAACCATGTTCAATAGGGTGCGGTTCCTCCACTCCGATACACCGTTGTGTTGTGGTGTATACGGAGGAGTAAGCTGAGAGAGAATTCCATTCTCTTTTAGGTAATCTTGGAATTCCATGCTTAAGTACTCCCCTCCCCTATCAAATCGGAGGATCTTGATACTTTTGCCAGTTTGGTTCTCTACTTCATTTTTGAATTCTTTGAATTTCTCAAAAGTTTCAGATTTGTGTCTCATAAGATGCACATATCCGAACCTAGAGAGATCGTCAGTGAATGTGATGAAGTATGAGAACACACCCCTTGCATGTATAGACATTGGGCCACATACATCACTGTGTATGAGTCCTAAGAGCTCTGCTACTCTTTCTCCGTGTCCGGTGAATGGAGATTTGGTCATCTTTCCTTTGAGACAAGATCGACAAGTTTCATAAGATGAAACGTATCCAAAAGTCCATTTTTATGCAACTTACTCAGTATTTTCTCTCCGATATGACCAAGTCTACAATGCCACAAGTAGGATTCGTTCAAATCTGAACTCTTCCTCTTGCATGTGTTTTGTATACTGAGAACTGTATTTTGATTAAGAACATAGATACCATTACACAGTGTACCTTTTGCAACCAATACCTGATTAAGGTAAATGTTCATGATATTTCTATTAAGAACAAACTTATATCCATCTTTATCAAGTAAAGAAAATGATATGATGTTGCAAACCATGGAAGGTACATATTAGAAATTGTTCAAAATCATAGTATTGCCACTTGGCAATGCTAGGTGATATTCACCGACGGCGGCAGCATTAATTTGTGTTCCATTCCCTACTCTGAGGGACATATCACCTGGTTCAACTATCTTACTTTTTCTCAGTCCCTGCAATAAATTACAGATGTGAGATCATGATCCGGTATCTAGTACCTAGGAGGTAGGACTGACCGAAAAACAGTTCTCAATAACAAAAGCACCTGAAGAAGACAGAATAATATGCTTCTTCTTCGTTTGGGTCATTAGGGAATCCATGCAATCCTCTTTCCCAAGGTCATACTTATGACTGTTATCATAGTTTAGAGCAGAACTGACATTCCCCAGCCCCGAATAAGAATTCGGATCGGTCAAGCGATACATTTTATTATCTTGATTAGGGAGTGAAATGGTTGCTACCTAGAGAGAGAAAAGAAACACTCAGCGTGCGCTCTTGCAAGATTAGATTTGTTATTAATTTATCTAACCAGGATGGCTCCCACTGTTTCCTCAAATTCTTCTTCAAACCTTAAAAGAAGAACTAGTCAGAATTAATCGCATGTCACAATACTTGCTTAACCTTTCAGCCAGGCTAGTGTCGGTACTTCGAGAGAGGTTTTCCAACGCTTTCGCGAAGTTCCTTAATTATATAACCTCTTTTCCCTGGATGCATAGTCCCATTAACACCTTTCTAGACACCTACTTGGTTTATAGCATTGATTGTTAAGTGTGATAATCTTTCGAGAGTAATCCTACTCATCAGTGGGATCGGGATCCAACCATCATTGTGTGATGCACTAGATGGAATCCACTCTAGTTACCACACTCTAGATGGTATGCTGAATCTGCAAGTTTCCTGTATATTTGAAACTTTCGATGTGGTTTTTTTCCCCTAGGACCCAAGTGACCTTGACTAAAGATCAAAATGTCAAAAGGTCCTAGTCAAGTTCTACCCGTCATTATCCTGATTGCATTAGACCCACCCGCACGAGCCTTGACTAAAGATCAAAATGATCGTACGACTGTCCTAACCAATCGCATTAATATGCAACGGAAAAGTATTACATAGTTAACGAACACTACACCTTGACTAAAGATCGAAATACGCAGCACGAATACTAAGCACTATCAATCCGAAATGACGGAGGGCGACGGCTGGGTTTTTGGCGAAAAACCCGTTAACGTAATGAACTTGATATCCTTGAAGGAACCTGAGTAGTTTTGAAAAGGAGTTGGTTAGGCTCCACTTTTGAAAACTTGTGGTTTAATCTACAGTATAGACTTTTGCTCAAGAGGTCACTCCCCGCGAAGGAATCTTGGCTTTTGCCTCCTGGAATGAGGTGCTGGATATTCATGATCGAATACCTCTATGCAAAGCGAAAGAATACAACTATAGTTTTTCGAAATTTGTTCCAACAACATCTTATAGGTTTATTTTCTTGCATTAATAAAAATTAATGCGGTCCCATCAGTTTAATCCTATCACACCAGAAAAGAACGAAAATACAATATACGTATATGCCATCCGCATTCGCCACGGGGGCCCGTCATCATCCGTTAGGTTACTTAACTGACGACAGAGCGGGGGCTGGACTAGCGCGGGTGCAAAACATATACAACATTTACTAGTATATATATAAGTATATATAACATTCGTCCCAGGCATGATAATAAGCAACATCACAGAATCTCATCCAACAATACAGAAAGGTGGATAATCTTGGAGCCCCGGGTTTTATTTGAGCCGCAAATAAAACCCGACGTTTCCGGTCGTGTGGATAGCCTGTGAAATGAGAACCTGGACCCCTACGAGCGCGGCAAGTTACCCGCCAATCCCAGAAGTGAGGCAACCCCTTTCAACAAAGTGAATAAGACACCCAGCACTTCACGGAATCCGGTAACTTGGGCGTCCCTCCGTGGGTCATCCTATACCCTCTATGAGTGCGACGAATAGCCTGCCAATTCTAGAATGAAGCCCCTTCCGTCTCAATGCCATGAGATGCGGGCTTGTTGCCTTCTAGAATCTGGCTATTCGTTCACTCCACCATGGGGTAATCCTAGTACAGAAAAAGAAAATAATATGTACAAATGGTGACATCGACCTCAACCCGGTCGTGCCCTAAACAAATAATATACAACCCGACAAAGACGGCAGTCCACATGTCGGACGCTCGCCCCGCAATATGAATATACTAATGAATCTTTAACTGTAGCACTAACATTGCATCACATACTATCCACCACGACTATCCAATCACAATCACATCACAAGCGCAAAACATCAACGCGAATGTCATGTTCGCAAACCCGTCTAAAAGAACATATAGCAATCAGACGAGTTATACCGATCGAATGATATTCACGGTCGCAGATAAAAGTGAATGTACTATAAACTATTAAACAGTGTCAAATATAACGACTTCAAAATACTCCAAATTGCCCCAAACTGAAAACAACAGAAAATCAAACTTGGGCAAAAAACTAGCAACACCTGAAAACCAAACTCCTCGAGATAAGAACCCAGAACAAAACTTGACCCATTTCTCCACTAGAAAACCGGTGAGGCCGGAATTTTTGAGGGTGTGGCCGTCCATAACATGGTAGAATTGCATCGTTTTTGTTCTGGGTACATCTCACAATATAAGGATCACTCTGCACTTGCTTAAAAGTTTTTTTGAAGCCTTTAAGAATTCGACGGAAACTGCAGTTTGGTTTCAATGTTACGGAGTTGTTTCGGTTTTGTTGTTTTAACATTGTTTAAACTTGCTAGTGTAGGGTTTATGGGTTGGCTCTGACACCATGAAAGGTTACGCTAGTGCCCCGGCCAACTTCCGTGGCCAAATGTGGAACAAATTTTTTTCTAATGATTAAAACATGGCACTAGAATAACTTTAACCCAGATCTTACCATAAACCTAACTAGCTAAATAAAGAGAGCTATCTACTACGATGAAGAAATCTCACCAAACGAACCAAGTCGTTCGGTCTTCTTTCTTCATCTCTAGCTCCAAGTGGCCACCTTGAACATGCTTGATCTTCTTTGTTGGCTCCTTTTGTTCTCCGCGATCGATCTTGCTCTCCGGTCCTTCTTTTTCGTAGATGATCCACCCGAGGGATATGATCCATGGCTCTAGCTCCTCACAATATGTCAAGTGGAGAAACTAGAGAACTTAGGTTGCTAAACCAAATAATCTAGGATGTAGTGTGAAGATCTAAGTATTTGCTATCTCTTTCTTACCTCTTCACTTGTTTCTCAACTCATGAGAATGGTAGTGAGGAGGAAGATGATGGTGGAGAAAGCTCAAGAGGAGGGATGGGATGAAGAGAAATGGGAGCTCAAGAAAATAATGAAGCATGCATGTGAGAGAAAATTCAACATAAAGGTTTTGTGTATGAATTCTTTCAATAAACAATCAACAACCATACTTCAATAGTAACTCCAAATGAATTAAAAATTCATTTGTTAAATATTGAAGTATGGTTATCTCCATTCCTTCTATGCCTCACACTTTACACCTCATTTTCCATTTATCAAATAAATGGAAAAAGCATAATGAGGTGGCCACCTTCTAGAAGGTAATCTGTAATAAAATACGGATTACAGTCTACTGTATATACATACCTGCATTCGAATAAAAATACGAATGCCTAAAGAGATAGAATAACACGAAGAACGTAATACTAGAATATACATATATGTAAACTATCAAATCAATACCTGATTTAATAATCCGGCTCAAACCCGAGCCGGTTAGTTGTTCATATTAGAATTTTGCATTATTATATCACCCATTCTTATTCATATTACATATAAATAGGTGCTTATGATCCATGTCTGCTAAATAGTTTCAGGTTATAGGTTCTCAGATAATTACAGTGAAATTCATGAAAAGAAGCTACAAATGTGAGACTACAACTAATAATAGATGAATCCGTATGATACCGCCTACCAGTTAAAGGAACAAATGAAAATCATGGGATAGTTCAATGCACAAAGCACAAGGGTAGCACAAGATTCAAGACTTCAACACGAAGATCACGGTAAGAGTCCATATAATTCTGCACTGTTGGAAATCTAGAAGAAAATAGAAGAGATTCTGAGGAACCAAGTGAAGAAAACAGAAAATAAAAGCAACTTGAAGAAAGCCTAAAGAATTGGGCCCATGAGCCCACCAAATGGCCACGGATCCGCGGCCAAACAGGCTATTCTGCCATGGTTCCGCGGCCGTGCAATGCACGTATCGGTGGGGTGTCGGTGCTTTGACTCGGTCTTTGGGGTTGTTTTGTAATTTCATGTATGGATCAGAATGTAAAGCTAGGGTTTTTCCTATCTATAAATAGGAGGGCTCAAAGCCAAATAAGGTGTGCCTCTTTTGGGTGTCTCTTTTGAGATGCCTCTTTTTAATTTCTAGATTAAATTTTAATTTTCTTGTAATCGTCAAGAGGTCATCAATAAAGGTATTTTTTTTATCGTGCATTCTTTTAACTGAATTTAATTCCTGAATTTTTATCTGTCTTTTATTATCTGCAACTTAGATAGTCTTTTAAAATTATAAAAATTAATCTTATCATAACTTCCCTAATGAGTGAGTAATTCCTCACTTGTTAGGGTTAGGATTGGAAAGGAGAGAGAGAGATTTACTTCTCTCAAACCTTCCCAATCCTAACCCTAACATGATTTTTAATCAATTTAATCTCATTTTTAGATCGTAAAACAAAACCCGACTTGATCGGATTAACTCGTTAGAACATAAAGAAAATGAATCCATCTCCCTCTGGACCGATCCGTACTCAACCGGCTAGCTACCAAGCGACACCGTTATTGATTGCGGTATATTCTTAATTTTGATTTTAAAACGCACGCATACGCAAAAGCTCTCTCAATCAAATGGCGCCGTTGCCGGGAAGACGGTAGTCTCTTTCTTTATGTAATTTCGAGTTAAAAAAATATAAAAATTGAAAAATTGAAAATAAAAGAAAATAAAATAAAATAAAAATAAAAACCATCTTGTTATTTTTGAAAGGTTTTTGTGCAAGTGTGCAGGAAAAGAAGACGGACAGATTCAGATCTGGAAAAAAAACCCCAGTGAACAAATCAATAGACAGAAGATCTGAACAGACAGGGGAGAATCATAACAACAAACAGAAAATTTTTGGAGATCCAAACTAACAGAACCACCGTGGAACCGCAGTGGATATATGCAGTTGACCGCGGAACCGCGGTCAACCAGTGACGTCAGCATCCCAAAATCCTCTGTGAGTATTTCTTGTCTTCTCTATAACCCCCTATACTCCACTGAAAAATTTTCTTGCAGGGTTCTTTGCGCAAAATTTCTTCTCCCTCTCCAATAAATCAATCTTGTACAGGATTCTTTGCTCTGCCAAATAAAAAAAAATTTGCAAGTGTTTCAGATTTTTTTTTGTTACTGCTTTGCATAATTAATACGGACTCTAAGGGGCTATAACACCAATCCAGATTGGGTGGGGATTTCATTACCCTTCCTAAGACCCCAAAAATCACTAAAAGCATACGCATCACCCTTGAGCTTAATTAAAAAAATATCTAGACTCAGCCAACTAAGGACTGTCGTGCTCATTAGGACAGAGGAAGGTTGTGGGCATTCAATCGTTTATCTAAACCTGACTTTGTGGTGTCTAGGCTAGACAAGTGAGAAAGGTAACTTTAAAAGGCCTGTCTCACGGTGATTCGTGAACGAAACCCTCCTTTCTTCATTTGTGCTTACCTGGCCACAATTGGCGGTAAAGAGGCGATTTGAGGGATCTCACAACTTATCACTTTGGAACAGTTAGGAGCAGTCTAGCTGACTTAGGAGACCCTAGCTCTAGGTTTGATTGTGCATGTTTAAACTGTGGTTGTTTGAAATTGTGCCATAGTTCCGTGCAAATTTTTGCAAAAACTCTTTCAAAAAATTTCAAAACTCCAAAAACAAACAATTTTTTTTAAAAAAAAAGAGAAAAATATAAAAAAAATTATAAAAAATTATAAAATAAAAATAAAAAATCACATTCTTTCCTTTCTTTCCTCACATCATGGGTACCCCACCTCGTAAAACTCTTGCCGAACTTTGGTACCCTCAACCAGACATTACTTCCTACGCTCATTGTTTTGGTCGAATTTCGGACGACCCCTCCATGCCCAAAATTTCTTTGAAAGATCGAATAGACGCGTCTAGGGCATCCAGTTGGACTCCGCAATCCACCTTATATCAACCATTTCAACCTTCACCACCTTCTTACGTTGATACTCCTTTTTCGAGTCTTGTTGTAACCCCGAAACCCATGTCTATTGCTGAACATATTGAACAATCTCGTAACCGATCTTTCACTCCTTTCACCACAGCGAATTCTTTGGATCAACAATTCCATTCACCTTCTTATCCAAATGTTGATCCTACTCCTGTCCAACCATTCAATTCCTACCAGTCCTACCCGACTTTTGCACCTTCCTTAGACATTGCTTCTACACAACCATTTGGGAGTTTCCAGTATCCAAACAACTTTGAATCTTATACCGAAACCCCTTCACAACCCATGTCTAGTCTGGAACAGTCGTTGGAAGATTTTATGGTAGTGTCAAGACAACATATGATGGATTTGAATGCGTCCATGGCCGCCCTTATACAATCTAGTGACCCGGTAGCTGGTTTCCAACTAGCTCCAAATTTTCCAATATATGATGAGGCGGTTGGACAGATTGAAAACTTGAGTGGTGAGAGTGAGCTTTACATCCTTCCAAATTAAACCTACCCATCCCCAATTAAATCCCACAATTCCGGTTTTGAATGTCTATCAAGTGCCCCAAATGATTCACCAGTTGAAAATAGAACATTTAATGAGTTGTGCGACTTTGTAGTGTTTGATTTGCCAGATTGTGAAGGGTCCCTTTCGAGTGAAACTATCACCAATCCTTTTGATCTCTACACCTCCACTCTAGAACCTGAATTGAATAATATCCATTCTTTTGATGAGGTGTCTAAAAAAATTGATTTTCACTTGATTGAGGATATCGACGCTGGGAATATTTTGGATGACGAACCTACAGATTTGGATGAGTTTCTCTCTCCAATTCATCATCCCATGGCATTAACTGTTTTTCCCGAACTTCATATGCGTCTGGATTTTGATGAAAATTGCATGGATGAGATAACTTTTGAGAGGAATTTTGAGGATAGTATTGAGGATGAACCAGTTTTGCTTGATGAGTCGGATTTTCCAATTCATCTTGTCCCTTCCACTGACTGTGTACACCCTCCCAAACCTTTAACTGTTCCCTTTCCTAAATCACTCCCCTTCATCCTTTCCATTGTTCCGACCTTGGAAGAAACCATTACACTTTCATTTTCAATGTCTGGTTTACCAAGCTCGACGTACCCATGTTTTCTCACGAATCTTGAGGGATTTGACCTCATTTCACAGTGGGTTGATAGATTAGCACAATCGATTTTTACACATCAGTCATTACAAATTGTGCTAATTTATACACTCTATCTCCACCCTCAAGTTCGTATTCAACTTCTTTCTCCCACTTTCTCTGGTTCTTCTTCTAATCTTCCTTTAATGATAGCGAGTATTAATGAATCACAATCCGATATTTTGAGTTCGATAATTCTAGAAAAACAACTTGATTTAGACTCTTTTGAGAATAAGGTAGATGACCTTACGAGTCTCCTAGCTCCGTAATTTTTAAAAAATCAAGTGTGTTGAATTCTGGTGCGACACTTATTGACATTGAAATGTTCAATCGGACCATCGATGAAAGTTTCGAAGATATTTTCGCCGATGAACTCGCATTCCTAAATGACACGGATTTTGTGATTAATCAACCTCCACCTGAAGAAGTCGAACCACCACCATTTCTTTTTCCCTTCCGCCATTCTTCTCCTCCACCGAGACCGTATACTGCTTCTATCTCCAAACGGTCTCGTGTGTTTCTCATTTTTTTTCTCTACACTCCATTCTTTCACCAACCACACCATTATAATGATAAAATTTTTGAATGGTTGGTGCTAACCTTTGGCTTGTGTAAGGCCTTGTATAGCTTGATACTGTGTTTTTCTCCTCCCTAACTCTGAACTTTAATGCTTCAACTGTGGAAACACTGTTTCACTTAAATTTGGGGGGACCTTTTTTTGTATGTATATTTTTTTCTCTTTTTCTATTGATAAAAAAAACAAACAAACAGGGGAGTGCCGACAATTTTGACCCTCTTGGTGTAGCCTGACAGTGAGGGCACTGTCAAGTTTAAGTTTTGGGGTGTGCTCGGTAAGCTTTCTTTCTTCACATTCATGTGTATATTTTTGCATTTGCATACTTATTTTAAAACTAATAAAAATTTTAAAAATTATATAAATTGAAAAGTTCCTTAAGTTCAACATGACGGTTGAATAGTAGGAAAAAACTAGATTCTAAACTTAGTAAATTAAAAATCCTAAAAATAACCTTTCTTAAAGTTTAACTGTAGAAAATATATGTCCTTGTAGTTTATTTAGAAATAGGCAAATTTTGAGTTCAGTTCTTGGGCTAAGTCAAAATAAGGGAAGAGTATTGAATTTTTATTTGAAGTGTAAGTTTGAAAAACAACTCTGAAGCTTAAGTCTAAATTCTGAAAATATATACCCTACAACTTGCACAAACACGCACCTTGAAACTTGGAATAGTAGAGGATACCTTGAAATGCTCTTGTCTAAAATCCTTAGTATGAAGGAAAATAAAATAAAAATATAAGTGGTGAATAAAGAGAAAAAAATGAACACTGGTTTTGTAATTACTTAAGGCAGCATAAATAAAAAATATAGCGAAGGTGCTTTATCACCTAGTGCCTTAGACCAACTGGTTTGGGAGTCACTGCTAAGCCTTAGGTATTGCAAGACGAGGAATTGCACCTAAATGCGCAAACACATTTTGTAATCGGTCATTTAGGACCTCAAGAAGTATTAACAGTCGCATGAAAGAGGTGTGAGCAAATTCATCTAAAATTCACCAACTACAAGTACTGTGGACGATGGACAAGAGTATGATAGCTAGAATTGAATTTCCAAGTGTAGGGGTGATACATACACACACGTAGGGGTATATGATTGGGGTTTGGATGAGAGATAGGAATGAAAGATAGGGCTTATACCTTCAGTAGAGATGATAAAAATTCCTAAGTTGAGATGGAACCTTAGAAGGAAAATTCAACAGATACTGAAAGCTAAAAAAATTTACAGAACATATACAATCTTAAGTTAAATGATAAGTGAGTGTTAAAAATATGGGTTGATGATTTCTAAGTCGAAGATAATAGAATTTCTTGCTAGAATACCGAATTGAAGAATGACAGTCAACAGGCCAAATTGATCGGATTTTGTGGGTAGTATCTGTTGGATATAGTGCCCTCAAAGTCAATTATTGGATCGCAGGCACGTGATTGCAATGATTGAGGGAGGACCTATGCCGGCAGAACAGTCTTACTCGTGATGATAGTATGCTATCTGGTTTATCTTTATCATCGTGTACTGCTTTAGGTGATGTTACGGATCACTATACCGCGTTGATAGAGCCCTTAGGATTCTTGCTTGACTGCCAGCAGTATGATGGCGATCATATACGTGGGAGCTGGGGTCTATAAGCACATACTTAAAAGGTCCCTAGTCGAGGGAGTTTCGAGACAGGGCATCGATACTCCAGAGTAGACTAGTGTATACAGTCGAGACCCCGATGAAGGGCGGTGGCTGGTCTCACAAGCCATTGGTATCAGTTGGTTCACCTAAGATGTATACAGGTGCTCATTGGGTTATGAGTACACCGGACAGGACTCGCCGGGAACATGCTAGTTGGTATTATACCTGACGCCATATAGCAGTTCCCTGGTGACATGTATATAGGTTAGTTCATCGACCTGAGATCGCCATTTGTCTCGTGTGAGTTCCCACTGTGCTTTGATTACTACCCTACCACGGCTCAAAGGAGTCGTGCAAACAGGTTTTAGTTGGGTACAGTCCCGAGCCACATGGAGGCAGTGAGCGGATCGGCAGGGGTTTCGTCTCTTCCGGTATTGGGGGTGAGATCGCGCTGTGTCTAGGAGAGCCATTACACGAAGTCCTTGGCCAAGGCAGGAGATTTACTGGTAGGTATTCCGGTAGTATCTCAGGGTGTTCTGGGCTACACTCCGACACGACTTGTACCGCTTTTGGGGGTTTGACTTTTACCAACCCCCTAGGCCAGACATGCGATACTTATAGAAGAACGGACCGGACTGTACGGATATTGTCACTGACAGGCTCAGTAGGGTGTTACGGTGAGTTCGCTCATCGACCTCCCTTTTGGTCAATACATGGTGGCCCGTTACGTACAGCTAGTACCACTGACGTGCCAGTGGTTAAATCCACAGCCAGTGTATTGACGAGTCTTTAGAGTCCCCCACAGACAGTTTCTCATGTTTCGGGCGAAACGTTGTAGAGGCCGTATGATATATGGCAGGGTTCGATCATATACGTACAGTAGTGCACAGATCATAATCGGATGGATCATACTAGTGGGCTTTGGTTTAAGTCGGATCCTAGTATTTGATTTGCTGGATTACTTTAGTCTCATCGCGTTCGCATTCAGTCGGAATGCGGATGCAGGTATGCATATACAGGTGAAGGGTATCCTTGTGACCCGTCACGAGTTTACTTTAGATATTGCCATATCTTTTTATTGTTGTAAACATTTGGATTAATGTTTACAAATGGAAATAATGAGCTCAAAGTCATGATTAGGAGCATTAATTGTGACACATGCATAAGTGATGACTCATGGTCTCTTTCTTTGTGCATATGTCACATTATTGATTGATTTATGTGTTGAAATGTTAAGAAGAGAGAGAGAGAGGGCGGCCAAGGGTTTGCTCTTGTGTTTATCATTCTATCTCACTTTCATTTTATCATACAACACAAAAGAAAGCTCTCCTTCTTCCTCCTTTTTTCTTGAGCGCACCATCTCCATTGATGGCATCATCTTCAACCTTCATCCATACACTCTCATGCGTTGAGAATCAATGGATGCTTGAGACAAAGTGATCACACACATTCTCTACATCACCTTGGACACGTCGGCTAGCAAACTTCGTGTCCGAGTTGCTTCGGACGAAGCGGGAGCCCGTAAAAAGACTCATTGATGTGGTGCCCTTTCCGACGAGGAGCCCTTTCCGACGAGAAGACCGGAGATCGGAGATGCCGCGAGGAGCTTGGGAAGGTGGCCAAAGACCGAAGGACACGGATCGATCGGTATAGCCACTCACACTTCTTGTAGATAGCTAGTTATAGGTTAATGGTTCATTCTGGGAGAAAGTATACGTTAGCGCTGTTTTCAAGTTTAAGAAAAGTTTTTGTTTCTGCATTTTGGTCTCGGATCGACGGCCGGGGTGCTACCGTAGACTTACACGGTATTAGAGCCACGCCATTAACCTTTACTAGCTTGTTCTAACGTGTTTAAAACATCGATCGATCAAAATTTCCAAAACTGCATTTCCAATTTTTTAAGTTTCTGTCGAATTTTTTGTCGTCGAAAAATTATTTTCAGCATGTCAGAAAATCGTGCAGGCTTTTTTAAGACCACTGCAAAATTTTGTAGAATGATCTTACTGTGACGCTGTAGAACTGTGGCCTTACCCACGTTTTGGCCGCGGTTCCGTCGCAGTTCTGGGGCTTCATTGCACAATGTTTTTTGTGGCGGTCTTCTGTGTGGAAATATGGTTTCTGGAATTTTTTTGTTTTGGCCCAGATTATTTTGAGTACTGGGAATTGAACTTGGGGCCCACTTCGGGAAATTTTGTCGATCGAAAATTTTAAATAAGTTAGTTCACAGTGCTTACTTAATATCTGCAACCGTGAATGTCATTCGAGCGGTAAATCTTGTCTAATTGCTATAGCTCTTTTAGACGGATTTGCGAACATGACATTCACGTTGATGTTCTGTGTTGTGTTGTGATGTTGCGGATTTGTCATTGTGGATAGCCTGGAGCAATGGTAGTACAGTTTGATTACATTTGTACATTTGATATCACAGGGCGAGCATCCGACATGTGGACTGCCGTCACTGCCTGTTTGTATATTATTCTTTTGGGGCACGACCGGGCTGAGGTCGATGTACCCGTTGTATATTTTACTTTCTGTACTAGGATTACCCTGCGGTGGGGTGCACGGATAGCCGAGTTCTAAAGGGCAACGAGCCCGCATCTCATGGCTTTGAGACGGAGGGGACTTCACTCTAGAATTGGCAGGCTCTTCGCCGCACTCGTAGGGGGTATAGGTTGACCCAAGGAGGGGTGCTCAAGTTACCAGATTCCGTGAAGTGTTGGGTGGCCCATTCACTTTGTTGAAGGGGGCTGCCTCTCTTCTGGTTTTGGCGGGTAACTTGCCGTGCCTGTAGGGTCTAGGATTTCATTGCACAGGCTATCCACACGACTAGGGGAACGTCGGGTTTCACTTGCGGCTCAAAAGAATCCCGGGGATCCCAGATTATCTGTATTGTTATGTGATGCTTATTACATTTCTGTGATGTTGCATTTATCACGCCATGAGCGATTATTATATATTAATATATATATATATATATACTAGTAGATGTTGTATATGTTTTACATCTGCACTAGTCCAGTCCCTGCTCTGTCGTTAGTTAAGAAAGTTAACGGGTGATGACGGGACCCAGTGGCGAATGCGGATGGCATATACGTACATCATATTTTCGTTCTTTTGTGGTGTGATTAATTGATGGGACTGCATTGATTCGGATTAATGCAAGCTAAACAAACCCGTTTGATGTTGTTGGAACAATTTTTCGAAAAGCTGTTATTACAAGGATGTTCTTTTTTGTTTTGCACAGTGGTATTCGGTTATGAATATCCAACACCTCAGTCGACGAGGCAAGGGCTGAGATCCCTCACCGGGAGTGACCTCTTGGACAAAGTTTGCGTCAGGGTAATAACTTCACTATAGTCGATTACTTTTTGCTTTGCATCGTGGTATTCAGTTGGAATATTCTACACCTCATTCTACGGGGAAAGAGCCGAGATCCCTTCACCGGGAGTGACCTCTTTAGCAAAGGTTTTCGCTACTATATTTTTATAAAAAGCTATCCGGTTCCTTCAACGATATCAAGTTCATTACGTTAATGGTTTTTCGCCAAAAACCATTCGAAGCCCTCCGTCATTTAAGAAAGGTAGCACTTAGTATTCATGCTATGTATGTTGGCCTTCGTCAAGGCATAGTGTATGGTAGCTATTTGTTACTTTTCTGCTGCATAGATAGATACGTTGGTTTGTGACAGTCGTACTACTATTTTGGCCTTCATCAAGGGTATGTACGGCTGGGTTCAAATTAACCTGGATAATGATGGGTAGAACTTGACATGTGACTTATGATATGTTGGCTTTCATCAAGGTCATAAGAGCATGGGGTAAAAATCACATCGGGAGTTTCTAAAGAAACTGAAACTTGCCAGATATGCGCATACCTTCTGGAGTGTGATAACATGAGAGGATTCCATCACGTTATCATGCGATGATAGTTGGATCCCGATTCCCACTGATGAGTTGGTTTACTCCTCGGGAGATCCCGACTAATTCTTCTTTCAAGTTTAGAGGAGAATTTGAGGTTACAGTGGGAGGTTTCCTGATTAGATAAATTGATAACCATTCTGATCTAGGTTAGAGTGCACGCAGAGTATTTCTTTTCTCTCTTTCTTTGGCAGCGACCATGGCCCGACCCTAGACTATGACTCAGTGACCAAGATAACCGAACCTTCTTAAAACACTGGCTTTTGGATTGTCTGAGTTGCATACCTCATTGCCACTCCTACTTTTACCCTTTTTCTCCGGGACATTTCGTATCACTACGAACGCCCACTTCCATTGGATAAAACCATCGTATGGTTATATACGAACTCGAAGGAACTTGTTCCAGATTCGAGAATGGTTTCCGGTTCTGGAGAAAATGAATAGGACTATTCAGCTGTCTTTTCCTTTTACCTTCTTTCAGGTTGCGAGTGCTCCTTAGATTAGGGGACAGTACACCTATTATGCTAATTGGATAGTCTTCATCCAAACCATAGGCAGGTGCCGAACGGTAGGGAATGAAGAAATCCATTTAGCCTAAATGGTGTACAGAATGTATTAAGTAAAGACAAATAAAGGGATTAGTAAGAGGGCAAAGTAAATTGCGACTGCTAACATTCACGACCAAACCAAGTATTTCATCGCCACTCCTATTTCACCTTTGTATTTCTCCAGAATACCCCGTGTCACTACGAAGATCCACAGTTTATTGGATACTCCATCGTATGGTTATATACGAACTCGAAGGGACTTGTTCCAGTTCGGGGATGGATTCTGGTTTAGGAGAAATAGGAATGAGATTTATTCAGTTGTCTTTTATCTTTACCTTCTCTCGGGTTGCGAGTGCTCCTAGGATTAGGACAGCACATCTATTACGATTAATTGGATAGTCTTCTTCCAAACCATAGGCTGGTGCCGAACGGTAGGGAAGGAATAAAACCATTTAGCCTAACGATGGTGTGCAGAAGGTAACGACTAAAGACATATAAAGGGATTTGGAGAGATGGCAAAGAAATATACGGTTACAGTCATGAATCTGATAATGGAAGAGGCATTACTAGGAATACCAGGATACCCCTTCGAAACATTTTCATGTTCCAGTCTCACTATGCGTTGTTAAAAGAAAACTGATTTCCCAATTAGCCCTTACTCCAGGGTATGTATTTACCAGGTATGATTCTCACATCTGTATGGTTTTACAGATGATGAGTGGGAGTAAGTTATTGGGAATTAGGTGATCATCCTCATTATATCGGGATTCGTTGTAATTGGTGATATTTGAGAAAATCGCCTGGGTGTTTGCCGGACGGCACATATTTGGTTTTGAATATCCGTTGTTATGCACCAATTTCAAATTGATATATCTGTACGTTTATTTTTATAATGTGAGATATAACTTTTTGAAATTATGTCCATGATATTTACCTATATCAGTGGATGGTTAGGTAAGGAGCATTCAACCGCGGTGTAATTCTTCATAACCATAATACAGTTTTCAACCTACGACGCACATGGTTTGAGTTATTCAACTCAGAGGACTTATACAAAGTGTTGTATATTGTCCAGTGTCCATTAGGACAGAGGGGTTGGTACTCGTACTATATTCTGTTTACTTGTGACTTCTCTAGTTTTAGACAAGTGTTTCGTAGAAATGCAAGGTCTAAATTTTGAGAAGTTATGGGTATAAGAATAAAGTAGAGAACCAGGTGTTGCAAGTATCGGGATTCTTCAAGGTGATCGAAGATATAGATACTTGTGTATAGTATTCAGTTGATAGTAATGATTATAAGAACTTGCTTCTCTTTCAGGTTGCTCATATCTGGATGCATTCCTAAGTTGAGTAATGCTGATCGGCCTCTCTCCATTTAGTTGACATGCACTGGAGACAGCTGCATGATTTGAATCTGGTTCCAATTAAATCAGTGCCTCTGTTTCTATATTGGATATAGAATAGTTCATATCTTAACATTGTTAAGGTATGGGGAGTTTTCCGGCTTATGCTTAAAACCAGACTATGGATAACTCAAGGCACGTTTCTGTAATGGCAGTTTGTGGGTTAACTCGGGCTATGACGAGGGTTGACTTTCTACCATCTGGAAGATCAATTGTGATATTGTTCTTGACTCACCACAGTTTTAATAAAAATGGATTTTTTCAGAAAACAGTAGTAGGAGTATGGTAGAACTGGAAGTGATTCCAGAACCACAGACGATTACTGGAAATTTAATAAGAACCTAAAGATTCAATCAGGATTGACATTCCATTGGCCACTCCGCAGATATGGTGGGTAACTTCAGGCATTCGAGAGGTACTTCGGTATGCTCAAAGACGGTGACAGGGAGGTTCTTGTTTACCAGACTTGACACTACTGTTGTTCCAGGCTATGAGACCCGGCAGGGGGATGGGTATAGCGTCGTTCTGAACTGGCTTTAGAAGTGCACGCGTATATTATTCTGCCAGAGGGTTGTCATAGCCAGTGGGAGCAGCGGAAGCATAGTGGACAAGTGGCTTATGTCTATTTATAGACTAAAGTAGATATAGCGGAGATAGATCATCTATTTCTGATGTGACAGTCATAGGTTTGACTTCATCAGAATAAGGGAATGGATCTGTTAAGAAGGTAGTAGGGTGTGATGTCCTGGTATTTGGATGACATACACAGAGTAGGAACTGAAATTCCTATACTACGATCGGTTATACTTTGGTTGTCACACAGTGGTTTCTCCATATAGGACTTGGATATTATATCAGACATTCTGGTTACTAGATCTATGGTTTTAGATCTAGATTTAGGTAGTTTCCCAATCTGGGTACTTAGACAGCATTCTAAAGGTGCTTTAGAATGGACGACTCCTAGCATGGTAGTATATCTGCAAGTGATGGAGTCACCATCTCTAAAGGTGTCTTACAGACTAAAGGGGAGCGGGATGTGTATGATTGACATATCACTTGCTTAGGCCATTGAGTCAATCATGGGATGTCAAGTACCACACCAGATATTGTTTTTGCACTAGATGCAATAAGTTGATATTGATCCAATCCTGGAGAAACGATCGGAAGCAGTTTTAGAACATAAGTGGATGTTCTAGGGATCTGATAACGGCAACCTCCTTCAGGAGACGGTTATCATTCAAGGCTTCCTAGGTGACCTGGATGACAGAGTGACTGTCAGAGTTATAGTTTTCCCTTTGACGAGGGGCGGTTGTTTGGACAGGAGGTCCAAGCGGATACTGAGGGAGGCATGGCGCAGGATACTGGTTAAGTTCAGTTGACGATACAGTCTAAGAAGTTTGGATTTAGAGTTCATTTATGAACTAGGTCCCATCAGATATCCAGATATATTCTAAGACAGGTATTGCTCATTTCGGGAGATGCCTTTCTCTGCGAACTTGAGATAAAGAGAGATATAGATAGAAACATCAGGGCGGATCCACTCACTGAGGCTATTCCTCGAACGCACTAGTTTCGCAAACGGGCTTTGTGAGACTGATCAGTAGAGGAGTTGGGTGTTCGGTATCACACGGGCTGTGAGTATGCGACATCGCAATAATTAGCCTTGAGTGCAAGTGGGAGATTGTTGGATATAGTGCCCTCAAAGCCAATTATTGGATCGCAGGCACGTGATTGCAATGATTGAGGGAGGACCTATGCCGGTAGAACGGTCTTACTCGTGATGATAGTATGCTATCTGGTTTATCTTTATCATCGTGTACTGCTTTAGGTGATGTTACAGATCACTATAGCGCGTTGATAGAGCCCTTAGGATTCTTGCTTGACTGCCAACAGTATGATGGCGATCATATACGTAGGAGCTGGGGTCTATAAGCACATCCTTAAAAGGTCCCTAATCGAGAGAGTTTCGAGACAGGGCATACTCCAGAGTAGACTAGTGTATACAGTCGAGACCCCGACGAGGGGCGGTGGCCGGTCTCACAAGCCATTGGTGTCAGTTGGTTCACCTAAGATGTATACAGGTGCTCATTGGGCTATGAGCACACCGGACAGGACTTGCCGGGAACATGCTAGTTGGTATTATACATGGCGTCAGATAGCAGTTCCCTGATGACATGTGTACATGTTAGTTCATCGACCTGAGATCGTCATTTGTCTCGTGTGAGTTCCCACTGTGCTTTGATTACTACCCTACCACGGCTCAAAGGAGTCATACAAACAGGTTTTAGTTCGGTACAGTCCCGAGACACATGGAGGCAGTGAGCGGATCGACAGGGGTTTCGTCTCTCCCGGTATTAGCGGTGAGATCGCGCTGTGTCTAGGAGAGCCATTACACGAAGTCCTTGGCCAAGGCAGGAGATTTAGTGGTAGGTATTCCAGTAGTATCTCAGGGTGTTCTGGGCTACACTCCGATATGACTTGTACCGCTTTTGGGGGTCTGGCTTTTACCAACCCCCTAGGCCAGACATGCGATACTCATAGACGAACGGACCGGACTGTACGGATATTGTCACTGACAGGCTCAGTAGGGTGTCAGGGTGAGTTCGCTCATCGACCTCCTTTTTGGAACGGTTTCCTGCTTGGAGCTTTTCCAGCAAACCGCCCCTTCATTGAGGGTAAAGACATAACCCGACATGGACTTGGAGTCATCCTTGTCACTCTGGAAGCTGGAGTCATTAAAGGCCTCGATCTGGAGGTCTTTTCCGCCATACACTAAGAACATCTCCTTAGTCCTTCTCAGGTACTTGAGAATGTTCTTTACTGCTATCCAGTGTTTCTCCCCTGGGTCAAACTGATAACGGCTTACAACGCTCAGTGCGTATGCTATATCTGGTCTGGTACACAACATCGCATACATTTTTGAGCCTACCGCAGATGCGTAGGGTATAGATGACATGCGAGCCCTTTCCAAATCAGTCTTTGGAGACATCTCTTTGGAGAGGGTGATTCCGTGACAAGCCGGTAGGTTACCATTCTTTGAATCTTCCATACTGAATCGTTTCAGTATGGTGTCGATGTACCTGGACTGCGAAAGTCCCAACATTCTCTTAGATCTATTACGTAGATCTGCATCACCAGAATGTAGTTGGCATCGCCCAGGTCCTTCATGTAGAACCTCTGTGACAAGAATCTTTTGACTGACTGTAGGGTAGGAATGTCATTTCCAATCAAAAGAATGTCATCCACGTACAAGACAAGGAATACAACAGTTCTCCCTACAATCTTATTATATATGCATAGTTCATCTGGATTTTTAATAAAGTCGAATTCTTTGACAGTATCATCAAAGTAGATGTTCCAACTCCGCGATGCCTGCTTTAGTCCATAAATGGACTTAAGCAACTTGCACACTTTACCACTGCTCCCACTCTGAATGAAACCCTCCGGCTGATCCATATAGACACACTCTTCCAAATTACCATTTAGAAAAGCCGTCTTTACGTCCATTTGCCAGATCTCATAATCGTGGAAGGCAGCAATAGAATGAAAGATCCGAATGGATTTGAGCATAGCCAATGGAGAAAAGGTTTCGTCATAGTCCAAACCAGGTCTTTGACGAAAACCCTATGCAACAAGTCTAGCTTTATAGGTTTCAACCTGCCCATCTACACCAATCTTCTTTCTGAAGATCCATTTTCAGCCTACGGGTTTTACCCCATCTGGAGCAATGTCCAAAGTCCAAACTTTGTTGGTGTACATGGACTCCATTTCAGTCCGCATTGCATCCAACCATTTTACTGAGTCGCCGCTCTGAATGGCTTGCTGGAAGCCAGTAGGCTCATCATTTTCAATGATGCAATCCTCTCGATCTCCGTCTATGAGGAAACCGTAGTATCTCTCGGGCGGACGAGACTGCCTACTACTCCTGCGGAGTGGCGCTGGAATGTCCGGTTCTTCTGAAACCTCTGGTTCTACCAAGATTTCAGTAATAGTTTGTGGTTCTGGAATTTCTTCCAGTTCTATTGCGCTCCCACTCATCTGATTTTCTAAAAATTTTGTTTCCAAGAAGCGGGCATGGCGAGAAACAAATACCTTTTGCTCCTCTGCGTAATAGAAAACATACCCCTTGGAGTTCTTTGGGTATCCCACAAACTTACACTATACTGAGCATGCCTCGAGCTTGTCCGCATGCTGGTTTTTAACAAAAGCTGGACATCCCCATGATTTAAAGTGTTTAAGACAAGGTTTCTTCCCACTCCACATCTGATATGGTGTGGTAGGCACTGACTTAGTAGGTACCTGGTTCAAAAGATATGCAGCTGATTCTAGTGCATAACCCCAGAAGGATCGCGGTAACTCATCCTTACTCATCATGGAACGATCCATATCCAATAGATTTCGATTCCGCCTTTTCGATATACCGTTGTGTTGTGGTGTGTATGGAGGAGTAAGCTGAGAGAGAATTCCATTCTCTTTTAAGTAGCCCAGGAACTCGGTACTCAAGTATTCACCACCTCGATTAGATCTTAGTATCTTGATACTTTTGTCTGTTTGTTTTTCCACTTCATTCTTGTATTCCCGGAATTTCTCAAAGGCCTCGGATTTATGCTTCATCAAGAAGACATGTCCATACCTTGAGAAATCATTCGTAAAAGTAATGAAGATGAATAACCACTTCGCGCATGTGTAGACATTGGACCATACACATCGCTGTGTACAAGTCCCAGGAGCTCGCTCGCTCTTACTCCGTGTCCAGTGAATGGAGTCTTTGTCATCTTTTCCATGAGACAAGATTCACAAGTAGCATAAGATTGATATTCGAACGGATCCAAATATCCTTTTTTATGTAACTTTGTCAATCGTGTTTCATTGATGTGACCCAGTCTACAATGCCATAAGAAAGCCTGATTTAATTCCGGAGACTTTCTTTTAAGTGTGTTCTGGACACTGAAAACCTCAGCTTGATTTAATACGTATATACCGTTATTTAATGTACCTGACCCAATCAGAACTTGATTTAGGTCGATGTGGACCACATCGCTTACAAACGTAAAATCATATCCTTCCTTAGAGAGTAAGGATACAGATATGATATTACATGCTAGACTAGGTACATATAAACAGTTACGTAGAATCAATATCTGCCCACTTGTCAATCCTAAGTGATATTCCCTTACGGATTCAGCGTTCACGCTCATTCCGTTCGCAACTCTGAGAGTCATATCACCTACCCTGATAACTCTACGGTTTCTTAAAGCCTGTAATGAATTACAAATATGAGATCCTGATCCGGTATCTAGTACCCTGGAAGTAGAGTTAATTGACATACAGTTTTCTATTATAAACACACCCGAAGCCGAAGCCACAACATGCTTCGAATCCTGGCTACTGGTTTTGCTAGCCCTGCAATCCCTCTGCCAATGTCATTTCCCATAACAATAGGAACGTCCCTCCTTCACCACATCTAGTCCCGTAACATTTGCCCTTCCCTTTCCTTCTACTTCCCTGGTTTCCTTCATGGTACAAGTAAAGGGCAGAGACTGTAGAATCAAGTCAGTATTTGACCCGTTCTTCAACGTGGTCTTCAGGTCCGTGAGCTCATCAAAATAGCTAGTCTCTGTAAGGACGTTATCCCCTACAGATGACCCGACAGCCAACCTCGCTTGAAGCAATTCATTCGAGGTCTCATATCTTGCGATACGAGATTGCTCTCCATATAAATCTTTGTTATGGAGGAAGACAGAAACTAAGTCCATCTTCTCGTGCTGCCTTTGGTATGTACCATCAACTGAGCCCAACACGAGGCACTTGGCATTCGCACAGTCTTTTTCCGATGTCTTACGGATATCAGTATCCGTGACGATGGAAACCGGTCCTGAGACGGCAGGGGTTCGATTAGTGAAGAGGTGTCCTAGTTTGTCATGGGTAATTGGCACCTGGACAGACCTTTGCCAGTCATTACAGTCAGATTCAATCATTTTATTATCTAGATATAACCTATGTCCGGTCACTGGGTCGCTGCAATTAAGAGAGAGAGAGAAGAAAACACTTAGCATGATACTCTTGTAAGTTTAGATTGGTTTTTACTTTATTTAAACAGGATGGCTCCTACTGTTTCTCGAATCCTTCCTCAAACCATAAAAGAAGAATTAGTCAGGTCAATCTCACCGTACAATTCTTGCTTAACCGTTCAGCCAGGCTAGTGTCGGTACTTCGAGGGAGGTTTTACGACGCTTTCGCGAAGTTCCTTAATTAAATAACCTCTATTCCATGGAGGCGTAGCCCCGCTAACACTGTTCTAGACACCTACTTGGTTTATAGCATTGATCGTTAAGTGAAAAAATCTCCCGAGGAGTAGCGGATACTCACAGTAGGATCGGGATCCAAATATCATTGTGTGATAATGCTAAAGGAATCCTACCAACATTATCAAACTCCAAATGGTATGCAGCACTAGCAAGTTTCAATTTTCTTAAAAACTCCCGATGTGGATTTTTGCCCCATGCTCTTATGATCTTGACGAAGGCCAACATATCATAAGTCACATGTCAAGTTCTACCCGTCATTATCCAGGTTAATTTGAACCCACCGTACATACTCTTGACTAAGGCAAACAAAGTAATACGACTGTCCCAAACCAACGCAACTATCTATGCAACATATGAATACCCAGCAGCTACCAATCACTATGCCATGACTAAGGCCAACAAACATAGCTTAAATACTATTGAATATTCATATGAAATGACGGAGGGCTACGAATGGTTTTGGCGAAACCGTGAACGTAGTGAACTTGATATAATAGAAGGAACCTGATAGCTATTAAAAGGGGTGGTTTAAGCTCCGCGTTTTTAAAAGTTTTCTGTTTTGAAAAAACCGAGTGGTTTTGAAACTGTTCCAACGATTCAGCTTCGGTTTGTTTTCTTTGCATTAATTTAATGCGTCCCATCATTTAATCCTACCGTTGCAGAAAATAATGAAAATATGGCGTACTCTTATGCCATCCGCATTCGCCACGGGGCCTATCATCACCCGTTAGGTTATTTAACTAACGACAGAGCGGGGGCTGGACTAGCGCGGATGCAAAACATAAGCAACGCCTACTAGATATCATATATAGATATATACATTCGTCAGATGCAATGATAGCCATTCCAGAACACAGATGAACATCTTGGATATACTAGGAATCCGCGTTTCGTTCGAGCCTGCAACGAAAGACGGATTACACGGCCGCGATGAATAGCTAAACCCCACCCTAGACCCTTACTGGTGCGGCAAACTACCCACCAAATACCCGAAGTGAAGCAACCTCCCTCAACAACGTGAGTAGGCCACTCGGCACTTCAAAGTACCAGGTAGTTTGTGCACCCCACCTTGGGTCTATCCTAGGAGCAGAAAACAGTAAAAGAAATAATATACAATGGTGGCTACAACCTCAACCCGGACGTGCGACCATAAAATAATATTACACTAATTTACAATTTACATCGAATGAAAAATGAAAACTCTCATCTCACATCCCCGGCTATTCGTCCACGATGATCCAACAAGTTCATATACACAATCCAACATCACAGATATGTACAACCCCACTAATCGACGTATAGTGATTAGTAGACGTTCAGTACATATATCACATCACAGAAGATCCGATTAGCAAAAGTACTTACAATTTCTATCGATTACCAGATTTGAATCTACCCCAAGTACAATACAGTACTCAAACAATCTGGGTAGAAACAAAATATCAGAAAAATCACAAGACACCATGCTGGACACTCTGCAGGAAAAACGAGTTGACTCGGAGTCGACTCGGCCGCGGATCCACGGCGAAACGCTTGGTTTCGCCGCGCTTCCGTGGCGGTCAGACCGATTCACGATCTCATTTTTCTTGGGTGTCTCTAAAAAAGCCTGCATGTTTTTTAAGGTTCCTGGAAAAGATTTTGGAACAGTTTTTAAGAACGACAGAAAAGTGGATTTTTTAGTTCGTGTTTTGCGATTTTTCCGGCGATCGAATTTCTAAAACTTTGCTAACAAGTTAGTAATGGTTTAACGAGGCTCTGATACCACTGTAAGTCTATATCGCTCACCCCGCAAGCTAGCGAGGAGGCGGAACAAGTAAAAATCAAAAATTTCATTCATAGCAACATAGACTAACACTAAAGGATCTTTGCCAAACGATTACTAATGAACTACAGGAGGTTTAATCTACTGTGTTGTAAAGATTATACCTCACGAAAACGGTCCTTCGGTTCTTTTCTCCACTGTCCTCCTCGTCCATGTGAGCTCCGAGGATCGATCCGGATCTTGGTCACCTCCGCGGCCTCCTAGAGTCGAAGACGATCCACCCGAGAGTCTATAGTCCGAGCTCCACCTCAAGCCGAGGTAACTAGGGCAACAAGTTTGCTATTCTTGGTGTCCTAGGTGATGTAGAGGAAGAAGATGGATTTGTTTGTCTATTTAGAACCTAATTTGCTCAACACATGAGACTATTAGGAATTTGTAGTGAGGAGGAAGAAGAAGCAAACCATGGGAGCTCTCATTTGATGAGAGAGAATGAGAAGGAGATAATGATCAAGAGAAAAATAATTACCAATCTTTTATCATGATAAATTGTGATGCCAACATTGATTTGATCATTATCATGTCAAGTTAAATCCAAAGCCAAAGAAGCATCTAGTGCTCACTAAAATATCTAAGTCAACGATGGTCAACTAGGTCAAATGGTCAACATGGTCAAAGCAATTAGCCATAACACAATTATCATTAAAAAGATTAGTAAATATTTTCCTCCACCTCATAATGGTTTTGACCAAGCCAATAGTCAAAACCCTAATGAGGCACCTCCTTCTTCGCTCCTCACAACCGTGCATACACACCCGCATCCGCATTCCATAGAATACGAATGCATAGAGGACAAAACTGTTAGTGTATATGCCTTAGAGGCCATTACTATATCATACTAGTTTGTATATTACTTAATGGAAGCTTGGGATATTCATAGTTCTATAGACAATCTTTCTCAAAATGGTAGTATGCTACTTGGTTTGTTTCTATTTCAATATGTGCATATGTTTCTTTTAGCATATCGCTTATACATATTAGTGGAGCCCTTAGGATCTTTGCTTGATTACCATCGTTGTGATGGCAGTCACACTAGTGGGGGCTGGGTAATCTACAAGCGCATCCTTATACAGGTCCCTAGTCGTAGGATTATCGAGACGGGGCATCGATACTCTGGAGTAGACTAGTGTATACGCTTCTCATCCCAGCAGGGGAGATGGTCTGTCCCACAGCCATTAGTACGTCGTACTGGGGATATTATGCGGGTGCTTGTTAGGTTACGAGTACACTGTACATGACTCGTCGGGAACTGTTAGTTGTTAATATACCTATCGTCAGATAACAGTTCCCAGGTGACAGGAGTACAACTTAGTCCGTCGACTTGACACTGCTACTTCCCTCGAGTGTGTTCCCACTGTACTTTGATTATTACCCTACCACAGCTCAAAGGAATCGTGCAAACAGGTAGTAGTTGGGTGCAGTCCCGAAGCACTTGGAGGCAGTAGCGGTTAGATAGGATCCGTCTCTCCCAGTATTGGGGGTTGATATCGCGCTGTGTCTAGGAGAGCCATTACACAAAGTCCCTGGCCAGGGCAAGCGAGAATTACTGGTAGTGTTTCCAGTAGTTTCTCAGGGTGTTCTGGGCTACACTCCGACACGACTTGTACCGCTATTAGTGGTCTGACGTTTACCGCCCCCTAGGCCCGACATGCGATACTCTTAGACGAACAGACCGGACTGTACGGAGATTGTCGCATTCAGGCTCAGTAGGAGTTCGGATGGGTTTACCTCATCGGCCTTCTTATCGACATCTACCTGGGGACCGTTACATACAGCTAGTGCCGCTTGCGATCTGTGGTTAAACCCACTGCCAGCGTAGTGTCGAGTCTTTAGAGTCCCACACAGAGAGTTTCCCTGCACTGGGAAAAAGGTGTAGAGGCCGTATGGTTTTACGGCAAGGCTACGATCACTTACGTGGACTTGTGCGCGTATGATGTCCGGGCAGACGATACTAGTGGGATTTGGTTTAAGCCGGATCCTAGTATTGTATAGATGGGTTAGTTTTTTCTTCTGTGCATTCGCATTCTATGGAATGCGGATGCGGGTGTGTATGCACGGTTGTGAGGAGCGAAGAAGGAGGTGCCTCATTGGGGTTCTGACCGTTGATTCGGTCAAAACCATTATGAGGTGAGGAAAATATTTACTAATCTTTTTAATGATAATTGTGTTATGGCTAATTGCTTTGACCATTTGACCATGCTTGACAATTTGACCTAGATGACCATTGTTGACTTGGATATTTTTTGTGAGCTCTAGATTCTTCTTTGGCTTTATCAAGACATGATAGTGGTAAAATCAATCTTAGCCATCATAATTATCATAAAAGATTGGTTTTTATTTTTTCTATGGATCATTATCTTTTTGGCATTCTCTCTCATCCAAAAGAGAGCTCCCATGGTTCCTCCTTCTTCTTCCTCTCTAGATTTTTCTACAGCTCTCATGTGTTGAGAAAAATAAAAACAAAACAGACAAAAAAATCCATCTTCTTCTTCTACACCACCTAGGGCATCAAGAATAGCAAACTTGTTGCCCTAGTTACCTCGGCTTGAGGTGGAGCTCGGACTACAGACTCTCGGGTGGATCATCTTCGAGTTTAAGAGGCCGCGGAGGTGACCAAGATCTAGATCGATCCTCGGAGCTTGCGTGGACGAGGAGGACAGCGGAGAGAAGACCCGAAGGACTTGTTGCATGAGGTATAATTTCCTAAGCATAGTAGATAGAACCTCATGTACTTTGTTAGCAATGGTTTGGCAAAGATCCTCAAGTTTTAGTCTATATTACCTTGTGTTAAAAATTTGTTTTTTACCTATTCCGCCTCCCTGTAAGTACCGGGGTGGATAACGTAGACTTACAGTGGTATCAGAGCATCGCCAAACCATTACTAACTTGTTAGCAAAGTTTTAGAAATTCGATCGCCGGAGAAATCGCAAAAACACGTAAAAAATGCACGTTTTCTGTCGATTTTAAAAACTAGTCTAAAATTTTTTCCAGGGACCTTAAAAATACGTGCAGGCTTTTTTAAGAAGACCCAAGAAAAATGAGATCGTGAATCGGTGAGACCGCCGCGAAAGCGCGGCGAAACCATGGGTTTCGCCGCGGATCCGCGGCCGAGTCGACTCCGAGTCAGCTCGTTTTTCCTGCAGAATGTCTATCTTGGTGTTTTATGATTTCTCTGATATTTTGTTTCTGCCCAGATTTTGTTGAGTACTGTGTTGTGCTTGGGGTAGATTCAAATCTGGTAATCGATCGGAATTCTAAGTATTTTAGCTAATCGGATCTTCTGTGATGTGATATATGTCTACTAATCGCTATACGTCGATTAGTGGGGGTTGTGCATATCTGTGATCTGTGATGTTGGTTTGTGTATATGAACTTGTTGGATCGTCGTGATGAATAGCCGGGGATGTGAGATGAGAGTTTTCATTTTTTATTCAATGTAAAATTTGTAATTTGATGTAATATTATTTTATGGCCGCACATCCGGGTTGAGGTTGTAGCCGCCATTGTATATTATTTCTTTTACTGTTTTTTCTCCTAGGATAGACCCAAGGAGGGGTGCACAAACTACAGGGTACTTTGAAGTGCCGAGTAGCCTACCCACGCTGTTGAGGGAGGTTGCTTCACTTCGGGTACTTGGCGGGTAGTTTGCCGCACCCGTAGGGGTCTAGGGTGGGGTTTGGCTATTCATCGCGACCGTGTAATCCGTCTTTCGTTCCAGGCTCGAACGAAACGCGGATTCCTAGCATATCCAACGTGTTCATCTGTGATCTGGAATGGCTATCATTGCATCTGACGAATGTATATATCTATATATGATATCTAGTAGGCGTTGCTTATGTTTTGCATCCGCGCTAGTCCAGCCCCCGCTCTGTCGTTAGTTAAGTAACCTAACGGGTGATGACGGGGCCCCGTGGCGAATGCGGATAGCATAAGCGTACGTCATATTTTCGTTGTTTTCTGCAATGGTAGGATTAATTGATGGGACGCATTAATTAATGCAAAGAAAACAATCCAAAGCTGAATCGTTGGAACAATTTAAAAACCACTCGATTTTTTTCAAAACAGAAAAACTTTTAAAAACGCGGAGCTTAAACCACTCCTTTTAAAATCTATCAAGGTTCCTTCGATTATATCAAGTTCACTACGTTCACGGTTTTGCCAAAACCATTCATAGCCCTCCGTCATTTCATATGAATATTCAATAGTATTCAAGCTATGTTTGTTGACCTTCGTCAAGGCATAGTGATTGGTAGCTTTTGGGTGTTCATATGTAGCATAAATAGATGCGTTGGTTTGGGACAGTCGTATTACCTTGTTGACCTTCGTCAAGGGTATATACTGGTGGGTTCAAATTAACCTGGATAATGATGGAAAGAACTTGACATGTGACTTATGATTTGTTGACCTTCGTCAAGGTCATAAGAGCATGGGGCAAAATTCCACATCGGGAGTTTCTAAGGAAATTGAAACTTGCTAGTGCTGCATACCATTTGGAGTTTGATAATGTTGGTAGGATTCTTTCAGCATTATCTCACAATGATATTTGGATCCCGATCCTACTGTGAGTATCCGCTACTCCTCGGAAGACTTTTCACTTAACGATCAATGCTATAAACCAAGTAGGTGTCTAGAAAGGTGTTAGCGGGGCTACGCCCATAGGGAAAAGAGGTTATTTAATTAAGGAACTTCGCGAAAGCCTCGTAAAACCTCCCTCGAAGTACCGACACCAGCCTGGTTGAACGGTTAAGCAAGTATTGTATGGTGAGATCAATCCCGACTAGTTCTTCTTTTATGGTTTGAGAAAGGATTCGAGAAACAGTGGGAGCCATCCTGTTTAGATAAACTAAAAACCAATCTAAACTTGTAAGAGCATCATGCTAAGTGTTTTCTTCTCTCTCTCTTAATTGCAACGACCCAGTGACCAGACATAGGTTACATCTAGATAATATAATGACTGAATCTGACTGTTTTGACTGGCAAAGGTCTGTCCAGATGTCCATTACCCATGACAAGCTGGGACACCTCTTAACTAATCAAACCCCTGCCGTCTCAGGACCGGTTTCCCCTGTCACGGATATTGTTATCCGTAAGACATCGGAAAAAGACTGTGCGAATGCCAAGTGCCTCGTGTTGGCCTCAGTTGATGGTGCATACCAGAGGCAGCACGAGAAGATGGAATTAGTTTCTATCTTCCTCCATAATAAAGATTTATATGGAGAGCAATCTTGTATCGCAAGATATGAGATCTCGAACGAATTGCTTCAAGTGAGGTTGGCTGTCGAGTCATCTGTAGAGGACAACGTCCTTACAGAGACTAGCTATTTTGATAATCTCACAGACCTGAAGACCACGTTGAAAAACTGGTCAAATATTGACTTGATTCTACAGTCTCTGCCCTCTGTTTATACCCTGAAGGAAACCAGGGAAGAAGAAGGAAAGGGAAGGGAAAAAGATTCGGGACTGGATATAGTGAAGGAGGGATGTTCCTATTGTTACGGGAGAGGACATTGGCAGAAGGATTGCAGTGCTAGCAAAGCCAGTAGCCAGGATTCGAAGCATGTTGTGGCTTCGTCTTCGAGCGTGTTTGTAATAGAAAACTGTATGTCAATTAACTCTACTTCCTGGGTACTGGATACCTGTCACGACCCGAAAGTACGGAACGTGAGCGGTGTTCAGACCATAATATTGCATTTATCATTCCCCTATTCTTATCCTTTTTTATAAATAAACATGTACACTTGACGCACGTTTGTTGCATATTACAGGTTACAGGTTTCTGGAGCAAATACAGTGAGAAAGACACAAAACAACAGAAAAAGGGACTTTTGACCAACAATTAGACGGACCTTACTCAAGCCGAGATAAAGAACAGTACAAAGGTCCAAAAAGTCAAGTGAACGGTTAAAAGATACGTACAAGTCTTCACTGAACATCTGGAGAATAATCAGAAACCAAACAGAGAAGTTATGTGTAGAGACAGAAGCCCAAAGATCCAAGCAGAAGCCCATAAAAATAACAGAGCCTATCTCCTCAGTTTGGCCGCGGAACCGCGGCCAAACCTAGCCTGGTGCCGCGGTTCCGCGGCCTTACAAAGAGCTTGTCGGTGGAATTTTGGCGTATTGTTGCGTCGGTGCAGATGTTAGGATTCTTAGGGGTCAAATCAGTAATTTTGCAAGTGCGAGAGTCTGTAACCCTAGTTTTTTTTTAGTTTCCTATAAATTGTAATTTTAGATCTAGAAATTGTATGCCTCTTTTCAATCAATAAAATTCAGATTTTCTGAGAGCAAAATTCAGATCTGTTCTTCTTGTTTGGATGGAGCCGTCAACTAGTAAGTCTTTTATTTCTTTTAATTATAATGTCTTCTCATCCCCTAATGAGCGAGTAGTCTCCTCGCTTGTTAGGGTTAGCCTTAGGGAAAGGGTTGAGAGATGAAATCTCTCGCCCCTTTCAATACCACCTTCACCTAATGAATTAGAACTTCACGCATACGAGCACAACCGCTCCCTGCGGCATCCTACCTTTCGAGGTAACGATGAACCGTAGTATAAAGGGCCGGTTCCGCACGTTTTCCGTGAGGGTTAGGATAATTATCAACAAAGGTAGGGTACAAATCTAGAGGAAGAAACATCTTCCCAAAAGATTTGTATCCACTTTATTGATAATTAACTTAACACCTAATAGATCTAAAAAAGGAAGGTATTGAAAGCGGTGAGGAAAAATATTAATTTCCAAAACTTCCCCTAATCCTAACCCTAGCAAGATTCTTAATTAGATTAATTAGATCCAGTCTTTAGATTTTTATAAACCTACCAAAACTACTAATAGAATCAACTCGTTAAAACACTTTAAAGAAATTTACCCGTCTCTATGGATCGACCCGCACTCACCGGCTAGCTGCGAAGCGACGCCGTTTTTGATTGCGGTAATTATATTTTTGATCGTAAAATCTTTATAATCAAATGGCGCCGTTGCCGGGGACGGCGTAATCTTTCTTTTTGTGAATTTTCGGGTTGATATAAATTTTAAAAATTATAAAAATCTGAAGAAAAAAAATATAAAAAAATAATAATCAAATTTTATTTGTTTGAAGGGTGTATATTTTTGAATCTTGCAGGAACAGCTCGAATCACGGATCTGGAATTTTACAGAGGCCAAAACACAAATTGGGATATCAGAACAGAAGGGAAAATCCACAACAGAGACACTCAAATTTTTTGAAGCACTGTTCTCCTCATACAGCCGCCCTTCCGCGGCCTGAACCCTATAACTGCCGCGGTTCCGCGCTCTCAAGGACACGTCATCAATTGAAATTTTGTGGGTTTGCTCTCTTTTCCTCCCCTCTGCAACCTCCATATCTCTGTCTGTGAAAATTTTCTGCAGGGTTCTTTGCGTAAAAAGTCTTTCTCCCCCTTCTAAATAACAGATTTCTGCAGGTTTCTTTGCGCCGCGCTAAAAAATTCTGATTGCAAGTGAAATTTTATTTGTTTTGCATAATTTAACCGGATTCTAAGGGGCTATTTGACCAAATTCAGATTGGGTGGGGATTTCATCACCCTTCCCAGGACCCCAGAAAACACCTAAGCATTTTGCATCAACCACCTTTAATAAAAAAAAAAGATTAGACTCAGACCTAAGGACAGCGAGCTCAATAGGAAAAGGACTAGGGTAGGCATCGGCCGTTTATCCTAACCGACATTGCGGTGTCTAGGCTAGTGGTTTTTAATTAGGCCCACTGTAGTGGTGGTTCCTTCCCACTTACCTGGCCGTATTTGTCCGTGAAGAGGCGGTTTGAGGTCTATTTCTAGCCCTAGTTAGGAGCTGTCTAGCAGACCTAGGCAACCCTAGATCTAGGTCTGATTGTGCATGTGTGGTTGATTCAGTTGTGTCACGAGTCCGTTTTCAAAAACTTCTTTGCAAAACTCACACAAAAATAAAAATAAATAAATAAATAAAAAATTCTTTTCAAAACTTGCAACTTGTCGCGAAGAAACTTGAAACTCACTTCCACCACTTCTTCTCACTGACGTTATCTTACCCCCACATTCTGTTTTTCTCTTTTTTCTGACTGCACTACCCTTTAGTGTATGTCATTTTGGACTAGGGATACTAACGCCCGATTAGTCCGTGTTTCGTTGGTACCGACCAACGAACCCTTCGACGAACCCTTCGTCGATCTTCCGTCCACTTCCTTACCTCCACATTCAAATTCTTCTTTCGAAGGTATGTCGGGATTCAACCCCAACGATACCTTAACGACGGGAATGATTCCACCTCCGCCAGGTGCGAATAACCCGAATCTTCCGCCTGTTGTAGCACCCGCACGAGTTGCGCTCCAGGATCTCTTCTACCCCGTCCGCACTTCTTTACCCACATGTCTTTCACCCCCACCGGCGAATGGGGATAATTTTGAAATAAAACCACACTTCATCAATATGCTGCCTAAGTTTCATGGTTTGGAATCCGAAGATGCATATATTTTCATTAATAAATTCCAAAACGTTTGCGCCATGATGAAGACAACCCAATTAAGTGATGACGCAATAAGGCTAAGGGTCATTCCTTTTACCTTATGTGACCTAGCCGAGAAGTGGCTATACAGCACCGCATCACACTCCATTAGAAATTGGGACGAGTTTGTGAGAGCTTTTCTGAAAAAGTTCTATCCTCATCACAAAACTGCTAGAATCCGAAACGAGATTATACAATTTTCACAGCTTCCGTCCGAACCATTCTGGAAATGCTTCGAAAGATTTAAGGACCTACTCGTTCAATGCCCTCATCATGGGATAGAAAATTGGCAACTTTGCCAAACATTATACGAGAGATTGAACGCAGCAACGAAGCAGTTGCTAGAAACAATATGTCAAGGTCATTTTCTCTCCAAGTCTAGCGACGAAGCTTGGCAGTTTCTTGAGGACCTAAGTGAGCAAACAATTCAGTGGGAGAGTACCAAGACCACATCATCTTCTTCAGTTGGTCAATCTAGGGCAGGCATACATCAAATAGACATGTCAATTGCTATGAAGGCCGAGATGGCCTCACTTATGAAAAAGCTAGAAGCCATTGAGACCAAAATCTCATCGACTTCTCCTGCCCCTACTCTACCCACACGAACTGTTTGTGCTTGTTGTTCGATCCCATCGCATTTAACCGAAGAGTGTCCTTATAATGCACCTATTCAAGGACAGGATCAAGTCAATGCTGCATTTCAGCAACGACAAAGAAATGATCCTTACTCTTCGACATACAATCAGGGGTGGAGGAGTCACCCGAATTTCGCTTGGAACCAAAATCAACAAGTCCAAGGGAATAATAATTTTCAAAGACCTCCTCCACAACAACAACAAGCACCCTTACAAACTCAAAACCCGCAACCTTTCCAACAACAACCTTATACAAATCAAACGAACAATTTGGTTCAACCTAATGATGATAAGGTTAGCTCGCTCGAAAAAAGTCTTGAAGCATTTCTCAAGCAAACTACAGAATCCGCAGCAAGATTTGAAAGTTATGTGCAATCTTTAATGAATAACAATGCCTCACACGATCAAAGTATCAAATCTATTGAGGCACAAATTGCACAATTAACTGTTGCGTTGAGCGAGAGAGAAAAGGGAAAGCTTCCATCTCAACCATTGCCTAATCCCGGTCACGCACAAAACGCATATCACAATCACAATGTAAATGCGGTGACCACGTTGAGATCCGGAAGAGAGTTGCAAAATAATGTGGAAACTAGTGATGACATCCCCGCCGGTGGTTCTTCTTCCCCTTCTTCATTTTCTTCACGTCCTTCTTCACCTTTTTCTTTAGAGCCTATTCTCCATCCTTCACACGGCTCTACTTCTTCTGACTCGAACGGACCCATTTCTAACAACACGAACACATCCATACTGGGATCCGTTCCTATTCCACATTCTACTCCACAGACTTTTGACTCAGCAAATTTTCAGAATGCACCATTTCCAAATAGGTTGAGTCCTAATAAACCAAATACACAAGTGGAGAAGATTGTGGAGATCTTTAAACAGGTTAGCATAAATATACCTCTCTTGGATGCTATCCAACAAGTCCCTTCATACGCAAAAATCTTAAAGGGATTATGCACTTCAAAGAGAAAGGCATCTCAAGTACCCAAGAAAGTGCTAGTGGCTAGTGCAGTGAGCAATGCTATTAACCACCATCAAACCTTACCCCAAAAACGAAAGGACCCCGGCTGTCCTACGATTTCTATCACAATTGGGGATAAGCAAATTAATCGTGCACTTTTAGATCTTGGGTCTAGTGTTAACCTGATTCCTTACTCCGTGTACGAACAATTAGGGGTTGGAGAGTTGAAACCCACTCGTTGCACTCTCCAAATGGCTGATCGATCAATTACCTATCCAAGGGGTCAACTAGAGGATGTATTGATCAAAGTCGGGGAATTCATATTCCCCGTTGATTTTATCGTTATGGATACACAACCTGTTGTTAACCCAAGAAACCAAATTCCGGTGATTCTAGGTCGATCATTTTTGGCCACTTCCAATGCCATAATAAATTGTCGCAATGGCTCCATGACTCTATCCTTCGGAAAGAGGTCCAGTGAGTTCAATATTTATAAGATGGGAAGTCTGTCCCCCGTGCCTAAAACTAGTACACGAGAAGTTTGCTCTATTCACGAAATCACGCAGGAGGACTGCGAGCTTGAAAGATTTCTATTTGATGAAAACAGTTTTGACGCCACTAGTGCGTCCCTCCTTGAGCCTACTACCGTTGACACAACCGATGCTGATTATGAATGTTTCACTTTTTCGGATGACGACAAATCGCAGCCCGAGTATGAGTCGTTTGAATTTTTGGATGAGTCAGTCGAACCATCCGAATCGGTTGTTTGCAGTGATTTCGAACCTGTGTTAGAGTCCTTTGAGTTCGAGGTAGATTCCGCAATGGTTCTTTCGCCTCAGAAATTCGAACTCATGCCCTTGCCGTCTCACCGTAGATATGCTTACATAGGTGAGAATGAGACTTTTCCCATTATCATATCAGCCTCTCTAGCCTTCGAGCAAGAGAACGCTATTTTAAAAGTCTTACAAGATAGGCGGCAAGTTTTCGGTAGGACTATGGCGGACATCGAGGAGATCAGTTCCCTCATAATTGATTATCATACACAATTGATGGATGATGCCATGTCAATAGAGGACACACGGGAACATCTTGGGGGTATTGTGGTGAGCCAACTTCCTCCCTTAGAAGTTGAAATACCTCCATTTCTTTTAATAAGGTACGAGAATGCCAACACTCCACTGATTGCTGATCACTTACATTCTCGTATCGATGCATCACCATCACCTGTATATTCACCTCCACACCTCCCATTCCACCACTTCTATCTTCCCCAATTCTTTGCGGACCACCACCACTTATTTTTTCACCCACCAATATTCTTTACTGATAAATTTTTCAAATGGTTGGTGTTGACTTTTGGCCTATGCAAAGTTGGGCAGTATTGTCTAACATAGTTTAATTGAAGTTTGGGGGAGGGTCTTTTTGTATATATTTTTGTTTTTCTTAATAATAATAAAAAAAAAATTATAAATAAATAAACAGGGAAGTGCCGGTGTTTTGACCCTCTTGGTTTAGCATGACAGTGAGGACACTGTCAAGTTCAAGTTTGGGGGTATGCTTGGTACGTCTTCTTCCTTCGCATTCATTTGTACATATTTTTGCATTTGCATACTTATTTGAAAACCTATAAAAATTTGAAAAATTTCAAAAAAAAAAAAATTATAAATAAATGTATTCAATTTTGGCTAATTGACTAGAGTTTGACAGATAGGTTAACTGGCTAGGATCAACTAGATCTTAGACTTAGTAAATTAAAAACCCTAAAAATAACCTTCCTTAAAGTTTAACGGTAGAAAGTATATGCCTTGTAGTTTATTTAGAAATAGGCAAAATTTTGGGTTCACTTTTTGGGCTAAGTCGAAACAAGGGAAGAGTATTGATATTCTTATTAGAGTATAAGTTTGAAAAATAGTTCCTACCTTAAGTCTAGATTCTGAAAATATATACCCTACAATTTGCACTATCACGCACCTTGAAACTTGGAATAGTAGAGGAGACCTTGAAATGCTCTTGTCTAAAGTCCTTAGTACAATGAAAATAAAAAAAATGAACACTGGTTTTTGTGATTACTTAAGGCTGCAAAAATAGAAAAATATTTAGCGAGGGTGCTTCATCACCTAGTGCCTTAGACCAACTGGTTTGGGAGTCACTGCTAAAGCCTTGAGTGTTGCAAAGACTAGGAAGTACGCTTTAAAGTGCAAACACATTTTGTAATCGGTCGTTGGTACCTCAAGAAGTATTAACGGTCGCATGAAGGATGTGTAAGCAAATTTCATTCACCAATTAATAAGTACTTTGGAAAATGGACTAGGGCATGATTGCTTGAATTGAATTTCCAAGTGTAGGGGTGATCTTTACACACACGTAGGGGTATGTGATTGGAATTTAGAAAAAAAAGAGGAATGAAAGATAGAATTTGTATCTTTAATGGAGTTGATAGAAAATTCCTAAGTGGAGATAAAACCCTAGAAGGAAAACTTAAGAAATGCCGAAAGCTAAGTAGATCTGCAGGATATATATAATCTTAAGTTAAATAATGAGGAAGTGTGAAGAATATGGGTGGATAATTTACGAGTCAAAAGATAATAGAATTCCTTGTTAGAAAACCTAATTAGAGAACAAAAGTCAATGGGCCAAATTGATAGGATTTTGTGGGTGTAATCCGCTGAAAATCCTCAGGAGACAACACTCCTCCTACTAGGGACACCTAGAGGTTTAACGGCTTGTTGCACGAGCTCAGTGCAATCGCGTTTCCCTGCGAAAGTGCGGCTAGTTTTTTTTTGTAGTGAATAAATAATAAGTTTGCTCGAGGACGAGCAAAAGGTAAGTTTGGGGGTATTTGTTCAGACCATAATATTGCATTTATCATTCCCCTATTCTTATCCTTTTTTATAAATAAACAGGTACTCTTGACGCACGTTTGTTGCATATTACAGGTTACAGGTTTCTGGAGCAAATACAGTGAGAAAGACACAAAACAACAGAAAAAGGGACTTTTGACCAACAATTAGACGGACCTTACTCAAGCCGAGATAAAGAACAGTACAAAGGTCCAAAAAGTCAAGTGAACGGTTAAAAGATACGTACAAGTCTTCACTGAACATCTGGAGAATAATCAGAAACCAAACAGAGAAGTTATGTGTAGAGACAGAAGCCCAAAGATCCAAGCAGAAGCCCATAAAAATAACAGAGCTTATCTCCTCAGTTTGGCCGCGGAACCGCGGCCAAACCTAGCCTGGTGCCGCGGTTCCGCGGCCTTACAAAGAGCTTGTCGGTGGAATTTTGGCGTATTGTTGCGTCGGTGCAGATGTTAGGATTCTTAGGGGTCAAATCAGTAATTTTGCAAGTGCGAGAGTCTGTAACCGTAGTTTTTTTTTAGTTTCCTATAAATTGTAATTTTAGATCTAGAAATTGTATGCCTCTTTTCAATCAATAAAATTCAGATTTTCTGAGAGCAAAATTCAGATCTGTTCTTCTTGTTTGGAGGGAGCCGTCAACTAGTAAGTCTTTTATTTCTTTTAATTATAATGTCTTCTTATCCCCTAATGAGCGAGTAGTCTCCTCGCTTGTTAGGGTTAGCCTTAGGGAAAGGGTTGAGAGATGAAATCTCTCGCCCCTTTCAATACCACCTTCACCTAATGAATTAGAACTTCACGCATACGAGCACAACCGCTCCCTGCGGCATCCTACCTTTCGAGGTAACGATGAACCGTAGTATAAAGGGCCGGTTCCGCACGTTTTCCGTGAGGGTTAGGATAATTATCAACAAAGGTAGGGTACAAATCTAGAGGAAGAAACATCTTCCCAAAAGATTTGTATCCACTTTATTGATAATTAACTTAACACCTAATAGATCTAAAAAAGGAAGATATTGAAAGCGGTGAGGAAAAATATTAATTTCCAAAACTTCCCCTAATCCTAACCCTAGCAAGATTCTTAATTAGATTAATTAGATCCAGTCTTTAGATTTTTATAAACCTACCAAAACTACAAATAGAATCAACTTGTTAAAACACTTTAAAGAAATTTACCCGTCTCTGTGGATCGACCCGCACTCACCGGCTAGCTGCGAAGCGACGCCGTTTTTGATTGCGGTAATTATATTTTTGATCGTAAAATCTTTATAATCAAGCGGCACTTAGATTACGAAGCATCTAGAGGCGCCACGTAACCTAAGTAAGCCGAAGCCCAGAAATCTAAACCATAAAAGAAGAAGAAGAAGAAGAACAAAGAAAACAAGTTTAAAAGCATCGGCAAATTTTCCCAAAAATTTCGGCAGAATCTCCTCTGTAAAAACTGGCCCCATACGGGTACAACAAGTATAATATACATAAACAATAAAAAGCATCCCCAAACGGGAGCTAGCTCAACGCCAACAGGCGGAAACAACCACAACAATACACAATAGTATACAACGCCAAAAGGGCGATGCTCAAAACTCAAAAGAAAACAAATCCACCAAATAAGAATAATACAAGCGCGACTCTAAGGTCGAAATAAAAAAAAACTGGTCCAGTAACTATCAAGTAATACAAGTTTGGTTGATGGAGCTTACTAGATACAAATGAATGAATAAAAATACAATGGTGGTTCAGATACAAGTGAACCAACCTACCGTGCAAATCACTCTGAAAGAAAAGATGTGCCAGCAAGCTGCCAAGGAAACCTGTACATCGAACCTGTAATAAAATTTGGCACAACGGGGGTGAGTTGCCAACTCGTGAGTAGAAGACATCTACGAAAAGAAATCGAATGCACGACGCTATCCTAGGTCATAATAATACACTACTAAGTCCCAATCATCTAGTAATAGCCGGGTAATACTACGTGTAAGTGCAGATACTCCGTGCTCGTGTCAGTGCCTCATATAGTACTATGTCATATGAATGGATATGCATGCACCATGAATGTAAAATAACCAATCCTGAAATCCAGGTATATCTGTATAAGAAATCTTTAGCTGTTATCATAGTAAAACGGGTGTAGAAACCTGAAATATCAACAATGAAATCCATGGAAATCCGTGTCAAGTATCGACACAAACATGTAAATCTCAAGTCTCATAGTCTCAATATCTCGGGCTCCGTCAGTCCGGATCGGCCCATATCATCAAATCTCACGACAACGGTCGGTATCCTCCGGATATCCGTCGTGCCAGATATTACCGGTAGGTAGCCTTCCCCTTCCAGGCTCATCGTCTACAACTCGATCTTCTTACCCCGGGTACCATACCGGGCCCACCATATACCCGAGACGGTTCATCCACTCCTCGAATCGGGTCTCGAAATCCAACAGAAAACATGAAATCTCATGGTGGACGACACATACATCACGAGAAAACCGCATCTTATATTTTAAAAAGAGAGGAGGAGAGAGAGAAGTTTTTTATATTTTCTTGCGGTTTTCCCCAAAAGTCCAGAAATCTCATAGAAATCCAAATCTCAAAATCATGAGTAAGAATATGATAAATGTCGGCATATGCCCCATAATACTGCATGATAACCTGAAAATATGAATGCATGAATGTCTAAGTAATGATGCCATGTCTAGACTAACATCTGAGAGTAATCACGATATTATATCAATCTAGCTGTTAGCTGAGTGTATCCATAAAAGATAATATGATCTAAAATGTACGTGACATAGCAATTACCGATGATGATGTGTGTGAGCCGGCAAATAAGTGTGCGTGGAATATGCACATAATCGGTAATGGTGCTGGTGTCCTAACAGGTAAAGTTTATACTGATTATAGCAACATATGTATGAACATGCAACATTATGATTACAGTGAAAAAGTAAAGACGGATGTGTGTTATCCACTCATTTGATATACAAATACCACTACCACTATATGGCTCAAACCTAACCTAGTGTCCATCTAACCCTCCTAAGGAAAACTAAACCTAAGAACTGGTCGATAGAAGTACACCTAACGCCTGAGTCCATATCTCTAATAGTCGACGATCCTGCCTCAATAGCGTCACGTACATAGTACGACTTCCTCAAAACAAGAGTGCGGATCAATCATCATATCTATGCCTCGTACGGTAAAATCCATCATACGTTATTCCAATATCGGGGTACGGGTCAAGTATCTCCTAGGTGTCTCATCATTCGTATAATGTCATCATCAACACATCTCATGATTAAGGTGCTAAACTGTAACCGCCTACATCAATCATATATCATTGCCATCATAATATGCATCATTAATTTATCCTCAGAAATATCATGTCATATGTATCATATTGTGATTAAGTCATACTGATATCATATCGTCATCAAGTCACACTTATATGATATCGACTTCTGGTCACACCTAATGATGTCGTAATCAAATCATACATATATCATATCGTGATCAGTCACAAGTTACAGTCCGGGTACTATTTTAGAGTCCCATGTACCTCAATATCATCACCACCCATTATAATTTATGTATACATGTTCATTATCTCATTCTCTAATGATCCGCTAACACTTAATATGACTGTATAGCCAAGAATCACGACATCAAGCCCAGTTATACTGTTTCATCATACCTCGGATATCATATCACATCAATGTATCCCATACACGTGTTGTATATATATATATATATATATATATATATATATATACACACACACACACATATACATATACCTAGTCCTATATGTATATATACATGCACGTATACACCATGTCGAATTTCAGTGTGTGCGTGTGTGTGTTTCTACCTGAAACCTACGAATCTCTTCCAAGATACTCATCCTCTGATATGGTTTCCCTAAATCAGTCTAGTCCAGCCTAGAGTTACTACTAGAGTACTACGCATTAAGAATCTAGAGTCACATTTGGCTTCCTAATGTCAATAAGTAGTATTCCTACTCTACGTTGCGGGGATGCTAAATGCCATCCACCCGACTTCCCCCCGTAGATGTACATCTACTCACCTGGTCTATGTCTGCCGAAGACGGTGTCGCCATCCTCCTCTTCATCGCCCGCAGTCCACATGAGGGGTACCTAAACGCAAACATATAAATAGCATCGTAAACTGAATCACATACAAAAGTCAAAACGACGTAAGGAACAAGCATAGGTTAAAACCTATGTCCCGTCCACGCAAAAGCACCAAATCTCGCTCGATATCGGCGTACAAACTCCGATGGATCGAGATAACATCAACAAATAACTCATAGTTTTAAAACTCGTTACTTATAATATATAACATGATTAAATCCATCGAAACCCTAAAAATCGATCAAACCGTCCAATTTCGTAAAACCCGAAAATGCCAATTTACCGTTTTTCATCAAAACTTGACATTTAAATGAATCCAATGGTCATAAAACTCATTAAAAAGTATAACTAGACTATACAAACCATTACTATATTTTTATTACACAAATTTGTATTAATTTGAAATTTCTAGTTTGCAACTTTTAACAATTTTCAACATTTTTCAAGCAAAATACCACAATTCCACCACAAAATATGATTTTGCATGAATTAATGTATTAAACTACAATTCATGATGATAATGATATAATGAAACCATGATTATATTTTTAATCTCATTTATTTAGGAATTTCCAAAATCTAGTTTACAAAAAAATAGCATTTTATTTGTATTTTCCAATTATCAAAAGAAACTAGTGATCAAACTAAGTTTTTTCTTTCCATTAACATGCTAATATTCTCACTAAAACTACAATCTAATGATAGCAATCTTAATTAGAATTTTATATTACCCACATATATATTTTATAAAAAACTAGTTAGTTAAATAGCTTAATTTAAACAATTTGAATACACAAATTATTATACAATAACCATGCAAGATTTTTCCACTTCTAAAAATGGTAGACTAGTTATTATAACCCTAATTAATTAATAAAAACCACCACTTGAATTTACAAACCCTAACTTGAATTTTAAAATTTGCAACTAGAATTTATATATTAAATCTAATTATATTTAAAAGAAACAACTAATAACAATAAATAAAAAGGAGAAGATTTATACCTAGCTCCAAACTATGAAATCCAAACATGAAAATGAGCCTCCAAAATGCATGCTTTCCCACTCCAAAATCCATGTAAAAATGAGCAAGAATACAAGGGTAGGAAATAAATAGGATTTTGTGCAATTTTTGTTGAATTTTTTATGGATTTTTGATGAATTTTGATCAAAAAATGAAGTGGAAATAGGGGGGCTGCCATGGGGTGAGGCCAGCCATTATTTGGAGGTGAGGGAGAGCAAGAACAGAGTGAAAAAAATTGTGTAGAAGTTTCCCCCAAATATCACCTCAAATTGTCTTTTCATGCATTTCTTTATTTTATTTTATTTCTTTACTATAGCAACTCAAGAAAACTCTAGAAAAAAGGGAAAATTTGCAAATAAATTTTGCATGATACATGCTAAATTATAATATGCCATGGTTCATTTTTACAAATTAAAACCATTCAAATTTGTAATTTACACTAATTTAGTGTAAAAATAAAGCTTATGTTAATATTTAAAATAATTAATTTAAAAAAAATATTTAATTAAACTAAAAATTTATAAGTGGCTAAATAACACCATTTACTAGTAATTACATAATTAAAATAGGTATTTTTGAAATTATAATGAAAAACAATCACGGTTTAGTTTTACGAAAAATACATTTTACTTTACCGAAAATCATAAAATTCACTTAAACAATTTTATTCATTTAATTATTTATTTAATTATTTTTAAAACGTTACAATCTTCCTCCTTTTAAGAAATTCGGTCCCCGAATTTAAATCAAAACTCCCCATCCAAATAGTAAAATATTTAGCAAAACACTCAAATCGTCGGGCTCCGAAATCGTCAATACATAACTAAAATCCACCCTGTCAAGCATAACGAAATCATCGGAGTTATGGCGAGAATAAAATATCAAAACCCAATATGAAAACCATCATAATATACATCAATCTATAACTTATATATAGTTCGCATCCTAGTAAAATCGCCTAAACATCATAATAAAAAAGTATACAAAAACCCCTCTTGAGAATCGCCGTGCAATGCACGTGTCACGGTATAAGTAGCGGACGTTTAATTTAAAAATAGCTATATATATATATATATATCTTTTATTTAACATACACGTCCTGCCTGGTTACTAAATCAAATAATAATGATTACGAAAACATACTGCTCAAACTGAAATCAATCCCAATCACATCAATAAAATATCATGTGCGTCCGGTGCGCATTGAAATCGAAACCAAATACAGATACCACGAATACACACAACAGCAAAACTAAGTGCAACAGGTGTGCACCAAAAACATCTGTCAAGTGCAACGGGCGTGCACGACTCAATATCAGGTGCATCTAATCTGCACAAAACCCCGATTTAGTGCATCTGGTGTGCACAAAATCGCATCAAGTGCGCCAAGTATGCGCAAGAATCCTAATCAGGTGCACATGGTGCACGAAAACATACATCGAATATCGAAATCGAAATCACAGCACAAAAATGCATGAAAACTAGGTCGAAACATATGTCAAAATCATGTGTAACCCCTATGCACGAAATCAAATCAAAAATCTCAAAATATATAAAACCAAATCAAGTGTACTGGGTGTGTACTAAACAATATCAATACAACTGATATATGAAACACAAATAGAATGTAATGAAGGTACACACATAAAATACCAATCGTAGAACAAAGTCCTCAAAATACCAAAATCCAATCAACGAAAATATGAAATTCAAATCACTAAATTACAATCGTAAACACTATCGTCAATGTGCGCCTCTTTCCTCTGATGTCGGCTGCTTCAAACTTGTCCTTTCATAGGTATGCTGACTGCGCTACCGACGGCAATACTCATATCTAGAGTCTCCCACGTAGTCGATCCCTTCACTTGATATCCGGACTACATTAAACTTTTCGATCGATCCATCAAAATCCCATAATTTCCCAAGAGCTCAACACTCAACTACAGTTTAAAAATATCCGGTACATACCCCAGCATCGATGATCCAGCCGTAGAAGGGCAAACCCAAGCCTCACTAATGGCACCGCGGAACTGCCGTAAACCCTAAGGTTCAAGGGCGTTCTCGTGGTCATTATGTCGAGTTAGGGTTTCATTCTTCTAGAGGGTCCATCGAAATACCTGCATGTTCTTCCGAATACCTTAAACTTGGGAACATGGTTTTCTGATAATCGTTCGAACCCTTTAACTTCATCCGGATGGCATGTGAATACCCTTCATCCGCACGCTAAACAATGCTTCAATCCTCAAGAATAACCAATACTCTAATGTTTATCGCATTCGAGCCGCAGCTCCCTCTGCCCGTGGTAACAGAAACTACCATCCGACATCGACGAAGATAGATCAAAGGAACGAATGAAATACGGTGCAAACAATGTACATCCTAAGGCTCCTTAAGCAGAGTAGCGTATCGTAAGTATGCCGCGGACCATACCCACGATACGTTACTCTACCTAAATCGCCTACTCCATCAACCAAGGGTCACCTAAACTTATACAAGGTTAAACCTAGCGCTCTGATACCAATTTTGTCACGACCCGAAAGTACGGAACGTGACCGGCACTTAGATTACGAAGCGTCTAGAGGCGCCACGTAACCTAAGTAAGCCGAAGCCCAGAAATCTAAACCATAAAAGAAGAAGAAGAAGAAAAAAGAAAACAAGTTTAAAAGCATCGGCAAATTTTCCCAAAAATTTCGGCAGAATCTCCTCTGTAAAAACTGGCCCCATACGGGTACAACAAGTATAATATACATAAATAATAAAAAGTATCCCCAAACGGGAGCTAGCTCAACGCCAACAGGCGGAAACAACCACAACAATACACAATAGTATACAACGCCAAAAGGGCGAGGCTCAAAACTCAAAAGAAAACAAATCCACCAAATAAGAATAATACAAGCGCGACTCTAAGGTCGAAAAAAAAAACTGGTCCAGTAACTATCAAGTAATACAAGTTTGGTTGATGGAGCTTACTAGATACAAATGAATGAATAAAAATACAATGGTGGTTCAGATACAAGTGAACCAACCTACCGTGCAAATCACTCTGAAAGAAAAGATGTGCCAGCAAGCTGCCAAGGAAACCTGTACATCGAACCTGTAATAAAATTTGGCACAACGGGGGTGAGTTGCCAACTCGTGAGTAGAAGACATCTACGAAAAGAAATCGAATGCATGACGCTATCCTAGGTCATAATAATACACTACTAAGTCCCAATCATCTAGTAATAGCCGGGTAATACTACGTGTAAGTGCAGATACTCCGTGCTCGTGTCAGTGCCTCATATAGTACTATGTCATATGAATGGATATGCATGCACCATGAATGTAAAATAACCAATCCTGAAATCCAGGTATATCTGTATAAGAAATCTTTAGCTGTTATCATAGTAAAACGGGTGTAGAAACCTGAAATATCAACAATGAAATCCATGGAAATCCGTGTCAAGCATCGACACAAACATGTAAATCTCAAGTCTCATAGTCTCAATATCTCGGGCTCCGTCAGTCCGGATCGGCCCATATCATCAAATCTCACGACAACGGTCGGTATCCTCCGGATATCCGCCGCGCCAGACATTACCTGTAGGTAGCCTTCCCCTTTCAGGCTCATCGTCTACAACTCGATCTTCTTACCCCGGGTACCATACCGGGCCCACCATGTACCGGAGACGGTTCATCCACTCCTCGAATCGGGTCTCGAAATCCAACAGAAAACATGAAATCTCATGGTGGACGACACATACATCACGAGAAAACCGCATCTTATATTTTAAAAAGAGAGGAGGAGAGAGAGAAGTTTTTTATATTTTCTTGCGGTTTTCCCCAAAAGTCCAGAAATCTCATAGAAATCCAAATCTCAAAATCATGAGTAAGAATATGATAAATGTCGGCATATGCCCCATAATACTGCATGATAACCTGAAAATATGAATGCATGAATGTCTAAGTAATGATGCCATGTCTAGACTAACATCTGAGAGTAATCACGATATTATATCAATCTAGTTGTTAGCTGAGTGTATCCATAAAAGATAATATGATCTAAAATGTACGTGACATAGCAATTACCGATGATGATGTGTGTGAGCCGGCAAATAAGTGTGCGTGGAATATGCACATCATCGGTAATGGTGCTGGTGTCCTAACAGGTAAAGTTTATACTGATTATAGCAACATATGTATGAACATGCAACATTATGATTACAGTGAAAAAGTAAAGACGGATGTGTGTTATCCACTCATTTGATATACAAATACCACTACCACTATATGGCTCAAACCTAACCTAGTGTCCATCTAACCCTCCTAAGGAAAACTAAACCTAAGAACTGGTCGATAGAAGTACACCTAACGCCTGAGTCCATATCTCTAATAGTCGACGATCCTGCCTCAATAGCGTCACGTACATAGTACGACTTCCTCAAAACAAGAGTGCGGATCAATCATCATATCTATGCCTCGTACGGTAAAATCCATCGTACGTCATTCCAATATCGGGGTACGGGTCAAGTATCTCCTAGGTGTCTCATCATTCGTATAATGTCATCATCAACACATCTCATGATTAAGGTGCTAAACTGTAACCGCCTACATCAATCATATATCATTGCCATCATAATATGCATCATTAGTTTATCCTCAGAAATATCATGTCATATGTATCATATTGTGATTAAGTCATACTGATATCATATCGTCATCAAGTCACACTTATATGATATCGACTTCTGGTCACACCTAATGATGTCGTAATCAAATCATACATATATCATATCGTGATCAGTCACAAGTTACAGTCCGGGTACTATTTTAGAGTCCCATGTACCTCAATATCATCACCACCCATTATAATTTATGTATACATGTTCATTATCTCATTCTCTAATGATCCGCTAAAACTTAATACGACTGTATAGCCAAGAATCACGGCATCAAGCCCAGTTATACTGTTTCATCATACCTCGGATATCATATCACATCGATGTATCCTATACACGTATTGTATATATATATATATATATATATATATATATATACATATACCTAGTCCTATATGTATATATACATGCACGTATACACCATGTCGAATTTCAGTGTGTGCGTGTGTGTTTTTCTACCTGAAACATACGAATCTCTTCCAAGGTACTCATCCTCTGATATGGTTTCCCTAAATCAGTCTAGTCCAGCCTAGAGTTACTACTAGAGTACTACGCATTAAGAATCTAGGGTCACATCTGGCTTCCTAATGTCAATAAGTACTATTCCTACTCTACATTGCGGGGATGCTAAACGCCATCCACCCGACTTCCCCCCGTAGATATACATCTACTCACCTGGTCCATGTCTGCCGAAGACGGTATCGCCATCCTCCTCTTCATCGCCCGCAGTCCACGTGAGGGTTACCTAAACGCAAACATATAAATAGCATCGTAAACTGAATCACATACAAAAGTCAAAACGACGTAAGGAACAAGCATAGGTTAAAACCTATGTCCCGTCCACGCAAAAGCACCAAATATCGCTCGATATCGGCGTACAAACTCCGATGGATCGAGATAACATCAACAAATAACTCATAGTTTTAAAACTCGTTACTTATAATATATAACATGATTAAATCCATCGCAACCCTAAAAATCGATCAAACCGTCCAATTTCGTAAAACCCGAAAATGCCAATTTACCGTTTTTCATCAAAACTTGACATTTAAATGAAACCAATGGTCATAAAACTCATTAAAAAGCATAACTAGACTATACAAACCATTACTATATTTTTATTACACAAATTTGTATTAATTTGAAATTTCTAGTTTGCAACTTTTAACAATTTTCAACATTTTTCAAGCAAAATACCACAATTCCACCACAAAACATGATTTTGCATGAATTAATGTATTAAACTACAATTCATGATGATAATGATATAATGAAACCATGATTATATTTTTAATCTCATTTATTTAGGAATTTCCAAAATCTAGTTTACAAAAAAATAGCATTTTATTAGTATTTTCCAATTATCAAAAGAAACTAGTGATCAAACTAAGTTTTTTCTTTCCATTAACATGCTAATATTCTCACTAAAACTACAATCTAATGATAGCAATCTTAATTAGAATTTTATATTACCCACATATATATTTTATAAAAAACTAGTTAGTTAAATAGCTTAATTTAAACAATTTGAATACACAAATTATTATACAATAACCATGCAAGATTTTTCCACTTCTAAAAATGGTAGACTAGTTATTATAACCCTAATTAATTAATAAAAACCATCACTTGAATTTACAAACCCTAACTTGAATTTTAAAATTTGCAACTAGAATTTATATATTAAATCTAATTATATTTAAAAGAAACAATTAATAACAATAAATAAAAAGGAGAAGATTTATACCTAGCTCCAAACTATGAAATCCAAACATGAAAATGAGCCTCCAAAATGCATGCTTTCCCACTCCAAAATCCATGTAAAAATGAGCAAGAATACAAGGGTAGGAAATAAATAGGATTTTGTGCAATTTTTGTTGAATTTTTTATGGATTTTTGATGAATTTTGAACAAAAAATGAAGTGGAAATGGGGGGGCTGCCATGGGGTGAGGCCGGCCATTATTTGGAGGTGAGGGAGAGAAAGAACAGAGCGAAAAAAATTGTGTAGAAGTTTCCCCCAAATATCACCTCAAATTGTCTTTTCATGCATTTCTTTATTTTATTTTATTTCTTTACTATAGCAACTCAAGAAAACTCTAGAAAAAAGGAAAAATTTGCAAATAAATTTTGCATGATACACGCTAAATTCTAATATGCCATGGTTTATTTTTACAAATTAAAACCATTCAAATTTGTAATTTACACTAATTTAGTGTAAAAATAAAGCTTATGTTAATATTTAAAATAATTAATTTTAAAAAAATATTTAATTAAACTAAAAATTTATAAGTGGCTAAATAAACACCATTTACTAGTAATTACATAATTAAAATAGGTATTTTTGAAATTATAATGAAAAACAATCACGGTTTAGTTTTACGAAAAATACATTTTACTTTACCGAAAATCATAAAATTCACTTAAACAATTTTATTTATTTAATTATTTATTTAATTATTTTTAAAACGTTACAATACCGGATCAGGATCTCACATTTGTAATTCATTACAGGCTTTGAGAAACTGTAGAGTTATCAGGATAGGTGATATGACTCTCAGGGTTGCTAACGGAATGAGCGTGGACGCTGAATCCGTAGGGGAATATCACCTTGGATTGATAAGTGGGCAGATATTGATTCTGCGTAACTGTTTGTATGTACCTAGTATGGCTTGTAATATCATATCTGTATCCTTACTTTCTAAGGAAGGATATGATTTTACTTTTGTAAGCGATGTGTTCCACATCCACCTAAATCAAGTTCTGATTGGGTCAGGTACATTAGAAAACGGAATATACGTATTGAATCAAGCTCAAGTTTTCAATGTCCAGAACACACTTAAAAGACAGTCTCCGGACACAAATCAGGCTTTCTTATGGCATTGTAGACTGTGTCACATTAATGAGACACGATTAACAAAGTTAAATAAAGAGGGATACTTGAATCCGTTCGAGTATCAGTCTTATGCTACTTGTGAATCTTGTCTCATGGGAAAGATGACAAAGTCTCCGTTCACTGGACACGGAGTAAGAGCGAGCGAGCTCTTGGAACTCATACACAGTGACGTGTGTGGTCCAATGTCTACACATGCGCGAAATGGTTATTCATACTTCATTACTTTTACAGATGATTTCTCTAGGTATGGACATGTCTTCCTGATGAAGCATAAATCCGAGGCCTTTGAGAAATTTCGGGAATACAAGAATGAAGTTGAAAAACAAACAGGCAAAAGTATCAAGACACCGAGATCTGATTGAGGTGGTGAATACTTGAGTGCCGAGTTTCTGGGCTACTTAAAAGAGAATGGAATTCTCTCTCAGCTTACTCCTCCATATACACCACAACACAACGGTGTATCGGAAAGGCGGAATCGAACTCTATTGGATATGGTTCGTTCCATGATGAGTAAGGCTGAGTTACCGCGATCTTTTTGGGGTTATGCACTAGAATCAGCTGCATATCTTTTGAACAAGGTTCCAACCAAGACTGTGCCTACCACTCCATATCAGATGTGGAGTGGGAAGAAACCCTGTCTTAAGTATCTTAAGACATGGGGATGTCCAGCTTTTGTAAAGAGGCAGTATGCGGACAAGCTCGAGGCATGCTCAGTACTGTGTAAGTTTGTGGGATACCCCAAGAACTCCAGGGGGTATCCTTTCTATTCCGCAGAGGAACAAAAGGTTTTTGTTTCTCAGCATGCCCACTTCTTGGAAACTGAATTTTTAGAAAATCAGATAAGTGGGAGCGCAATAGAACTGGAAGAAATTCCAGAACCACAAGTTATTACTGAAAGCTTGGTAGAACCAGAAGTTTTAGGAGAACCGGACATCCCAGTACCACTCCGCAGGAGTAGTAGGCAGTCTCATCTGCCCGAGAGATGCTACGGTTTTCTTATAGACGAGGATCGAGAGGATTGCATCATTGAAAATAATGAGCCTACTAGCTTCCAGCAAGCCATTCAGAGCCGTGACTCAGTAAAATGGCTGGATGCAATGCGGACCGAGATGGAGTCCATGTACACCAACAAAGTTTGGACTTTGGACATTGCTCCAGAAGGGGTAAAACCCGTAGGATGCAAATGGATCTTCAGAAAGAAGATTGGTGTAGATGGGCAGGTTGAAACCTATAAAGCTAGACTTGTTGCAAAGGGTTTTCGTCAAAGACCTGGTTTGGACTATGACGAAACCTTTTCTCCAGTGGCTATGCTCAAATTCATTCGGATCCTTCTTGCCATTGCTGCCTTCCACGATTATGAGATCTGGCAGATGGACGAAAAAACGGCTTTTCTAAATGGAAATTTGGAAGAGTGCATCTATATGGATCAGCCGGAGGGTTTCATTCAGAGTGGGAGCAGCGGTAAAGTGTGCAAGTTGCTTAAGTCTATTTATGGACTGAAGCAGGCATCGCGGAGTTGGAACATCTGCTTTGATGATACTGTCAAAGAATTCGATTTTATCAAAAATCCGGATGAACCATGCATTTACAGTAAGATTGTAGGGAGAACTGTGGTATTCCTCGTCTTATACGTGGATGACATTCTCCTAATAGGAAATGACATTCCTATGCTACAGTCAGTCAAAGGATTCTTGTCACAGAGGTTCTCCATGAAGGACCTGGGTGATGCCAACTACATTTTGGGGATCCAGATATATCGTGATAGATCTAAGAGGATGTTGAGACTTTCCCAGTCCAGGTACATCGACACCATACTGAAACGATTCAGTATGGAAGATTCAAAGCGCGGTAACCTACCGGCTTGTCACGGAATCACCCTCTCTAAAGAGATGTCTCCCAAGACTGATTTGGAAAGGGCTCGCATGTCATCTATACCCTAGGCAACTGCGGTAGGCTCTATAATGTATGCGATGTTGTGTACCAGACCAGATGTAGCATACGCATTAAGCGTTGTAAGCCGGTATCGGTCGGACCCAGGGGAGAAACACTGGATAGCAGTAAAGAACATTCTCAAGTACCTGAGAAGGACTAAGGAGATGTTCTTGGTGTATGGCGGAAAATACCTCCAGATCGAGGCCTTTGCTGACTCCAGCTTCCAGAGCGACAAGGATGACTCCAAGTCCATGTCGGGTTATGTCTTCACCCTCAATGGAGGGGCGGTTTGCTGGAAGAGCTCCAAGAAGGAAACCGTTGCTGACTCAACTATTGAAGCGGAGTACATAGCTGCTTGCGATGCCGCAAAGGAAGCTGTCTGGATGAAGAAGTTCCTCACGGAGCTTCGGGTGGTTCCTACCATTGTTGATCCAATACCGCTGTATTGTGACAACAACGGCGCTATAGCTTTAGCGAAAGAACCCAGGTCCCATCAGAAGTCCAGACACATTTTGAGGCGGTACCACCTGATGAGGGAGATCGTAGATCGCCGGGAGATCGTAGATCGCCGGGAGATCGAGGTGAAGATAGTAGATTCGGAGAATAACACTGCAGATCCATTCACGAAGGCCATACCCCAGACTCAGTTCGAGCGGCTGGTCGAGATGATAGGTCTTCGATACGCCAGTATATGGCCCTAGTGCAAGTGGGAGATTGTTAGTGTATATGCCCTAGAGGCCATTACTGTATCATACTAGTTTGTATATTACTTAATGGAAGCTTGGGATATTCACAGTTGTATAGACAATCTTGCTCAAAATGGTAGTATGCTACTTGGTTTGTTTCTACTTCAATATGTGCATATGTTTCTTTTAGCATATCGCTTATACATATTAGTGGAGCCCTTAGGATCTTTGGTTGATTACCAGCGTTGTGATGGCAGTCACACTAGTGGGGGCTGGGTAATCTACAAGCGCATCCTTATACAGGCCCCTAGTCGTAGGATTATCGAGACAGGGCATCGATACTCCGGAGTAGACTAGCGTATATGCTTTTCATCCCAGCAGGGAGATGGTCTGTCCCACAGCCATTAGTACGTCGTACTGGGGATAGTATGCAGGTGCTCATTTGGTTACGAGTACACTGGACAAGACTCGTCGGGAACTTTGGTTGGTAATATACCTATCGTAAGATAACAGTTTCCAGGTGACAGGAGTACAGCTTAGTCCGTCGACTTGACACTGCTACTTCGCGTCGAGTGTATTCCCACTGTACTTTGATTACTACCCTACCACGGCTCAAAGGAGTCATGCAAACAGGTAGTAGTTGGGTGCAGTCCCGAAGCACTTGGAGGCAGTAGCGGTCAGATAGGATTCGTCTCTTCCGGTATTGGGGGTTGATATCGCGCTGTGTCTAGGAGAGCCATTACACAAAGTCCCTGGCCAGGGCAAGCGAGAATTACTGGTAGTGTTTCCAGTAGTTTCTCAGGGTGTTCTGGGCTACACTCCGGCATGACTTGTACCGCTATTAGGGGTCTGACGTTTACCGCCCCCTAGGCCCGACTTGCGATACTCTTAGACGAACAGACCGGACTGTACGGGGATTGTCACATTCAGGCTCAGTAGGAGTTCGGATGGGTTTACCTCATCGTACTTCTTATCGACATCTGCCTGGGGACCATTACGTACAGCTAGTGCCGCTTTCGGTCTGTGGTTAAACCCACTGCCAGCGTAGTGTCGAGTCTTTAGAGTCTCACACAGAGAGTTTCCCTGCACTGGGCAAAAGGTGTAGAGGCCGTATGGTTTTACGGCAAGGCTACGATCACTTACGTGCACTTGTGCGCGTATGATGTTCTGGAAGACGATACTAGTAGGCTTTGGTTTAAGCCGGATCCTAGTATTGTATAGATGAATTAGTTTTGTCTTCTGTGCATTCGCATTCTACGGAATGCGGATGCGGGTGTGTATGCACGGTTGTGAGGAGCGTAGAAGGAGGTGCCTCATTGGGGTTCTGACCGTTGATTCGGTTAAAACCATTATGAGGTGAGAAAAATATTTACTAATCTTTTTAATGATAATTGTGTTATGGCTAATTGCTTTGACCATTTGACCATGCTTGACAATTTGACCTAGTTGACCATTGTTGACTTGGATATTTCTTGTGAGCTCTAGACTCTTCTTTGGCTTTATCATGACATGATAGTGGACAAATCAAACTTAGCCATCATAATTATCATAAAAGATTGGTTTTTATTTTTTCTATGGATCATTATCTTTTTGGCATTCTTTCTCATCCAAAAGAGAGCTCCCATGGTTCCTCCTTCTTCTTCCTCTCTAGATTTTTTTATAGCTCTCATGTGTTGAGAAAAATAGAAACAAAATAGACAAACAAATCCATCTTCTTCTTCTACACCACCTAGGACATCAAGAATAGCAAACTTGTTGCCCTAGTTACCTCGGCTTGAGGTGGAGCTCGGACTACAGACTTTCGGGTGGATCGTCTTCGACTTTAGGAGGCCGCGGAGGTGACCAAGATCCGGATCGATCCTCGGAGCTTGCATGGACGAGGAGGACAGCGGAGAGAAGACCCGAAGGACTTGTTGCATGAGGTATAATCTCCTAAGCATAGTAGATAGAACCTCATGTAGTTTGTTAGCAATGGTTTGGCAAAAATCCTCAAGTTTTAGTCTATGTTACCTTGTGTTAAAAATTTGTTTTTTACCTATTCTGCCTCCCCGTAAGTACCGGGGTGGGTAACGTAGACTTACAAAAACTAATCCATCTATACAATACTAGGATCCGGCTTAAACCAAAGCCCACTAGTGTTGTCCGCCCGAACATCATACGCGCACAAGTGCACGTAAGTGGTCGTAGCCTTGCCGTAAAACCATACGGTCTCTACACCTTTTTCCCAGTGCAGGGAAACTCTCTGTGTGGGACTCTAAAGACTCGACACTACCATGGCAGTGGGTTTAACCACAGATCGCAAGCGGCACTAGCTGTACGTAACGGCCCCCAGGAAGATGTCGATAAGAAGGCCGATGAGGTAAACCCATCCGTACTCCTACTGAGCCTGAATGTGACAATCTCCGTACAGTCCGGTCTGTTCGTCTAAGAGTATCGCATGTCGGGCCTAGGGGCGGTAAACGTCAGACCCCTAATAGCGGTATAAGTCGTGCCGGAGTGTAGCCCAGAACACCCTGAGAAACTACTGGAAACACTACCAGTAATTCTCGCTTGCCCTGGCCAGGGACATTGTGTAATGGCTCTCCTAGACACAGCGCGATATCAACCCCCAATATCGGGAGAGACGAATCCTATCTAACCTCTACTGCCTCCAAGTGCTTCGGGACTGTACCCAACTACTACCTGTTTGCACGACTCCTTTGAGCCATGGTAGGTTAGTAATCAAAGTACAGTGGGAACACACTCGAGGCGAAGTAGCAGTGTCAAGTCGACGGACTAAGATGTACTCCTGTCACCTGGGAACTGTTATCTGATGATAGGTATATTAACAACCAACAGTTCCCGACGAGTCCTGTCCAGTGTACTCGTAACCTAACGAGCACCCACATACTATCCCCAGTACGACGTACTAATGGCTGTGGGACAGACCATCTCCCCTGCTGGGATGAGAAGTGTATACGCTAGTCTACTCCGGAGTATCGATGCCCCGTTTCGATAATCCGACGACTAGGGACCTGTATAAGGATGTGTTTGTAGATTACCCAGCCCCCACTAGTGTGACTGCCATCACAACGCTGGTAATCAAGCAAAGATCCTAAGGGCTCCACTAATATGTATAAGGGATACGCTAAAAGAAACACATGCACATATTGAAGTAGAAACAAACCAAGTAGCATACTACCATTTTGAACAAGACTGTCTATACAACTGTGAATATCCCAAGCTTCCATTAAGTAATATACAAACTAGTATGATACAGTAATGGCCTCTAGGGCATATACACTAACAAAAATTGGTTTTGCTCGGGACGAGCAAAAGATAAGTTTGGGGGTATTTGTTCATATCAGAATTTTGCATTATTATATCACCCATTCTTATTCATATTACATAGAAATAGGTGCTTTTGATCCATATCTGCTAAATAGTTTCATGTTACAGGTTCTCAGATTACAGTGAAATTCATGAAAAGACGCTACAAATGTGAGACTACGAACAAAAATAAATGAATCCGTATGATGCCGCCTACCAGTTAAAGGAACAAATGAAAATCATGAGATAGTTCAATGCACAAAGCACAAGGGTAGCACAAGATTCAAGACTTCAACGCGAAGATCACGGTAAAAGTCCATATAATTCTGCACTGTTGGAAATCTGGAAGAAAATAGAAGAGATTCTGAGGAACCAAGTGAAGAAAACAGAAGATAAAAGTAACTTGAAGAAAGACTAAAGAATTGGGCCCATGAGCCCACCAAATGGCCACGGATCTGCGGCCAAACAGGCTATTCTGCCGTGCTTCCGCGGTCGTGCAATGCACGTGTCGGTGGGGTGTCGGTGCGTTGACTCGGTCTTTAGGGTTGTTTTGTAATTTCATGTATGGATCAGAATGTAAACCTAGGGTTTTTCCTATCTATAAATAGGAGGGCTCAAAGCCAAATAAGGTGTGCCTCTTTTGAGATGCCTCTTTTTAATTTCTAGATTAAATTTTAATTTTCTTGTAATCGTCAAGAGGTCATCAATAAAGGTATTTTTTTTATCGTGTATTCTTTTATCTGAATTTAATTCCTGAATTTTTATCTGTCTTTTATTATCTGCAACTTAGATAATCTTTTAAAATTATAAAAATGAATCTTATCATAACTTCCCTAATGAGTGAGTAATTCCTCACTTGTTAGGATTATGATTGGGAAGGTTGGAGAGAAGTAAATCTCTCTCTCCTTTCTTTGCCCATAAAATTTTTATAATAGGACTCTATTTAAATTAACCATACACCGCTCACTATGGCACCCTATCCTACAAGATAGCGGTGATTCCCTAGTTAGATCGGTTGTGTTTGATTTAAATAGAGGTTAGGGATAAGAGTTAAGAAAGGAAGGAAAAGGACCGAAAGGAAGAAACTAAGTTTCTTCCTAGTCGTGCTAATCCTCTTTGTTGACTATTGCCCTAACACCTATATTCTTCACTAGGGCATTGAAAGCAGTGGGTAGAATCCTTTTTCCAAACTAACCTAATCCTAACCCTAGCAAGACTTTTAATCAATTTAATCTCATTCTTAGATCGTAAAATAAAACCTGACTTGATCAGATTAACTCGTACTCAACCGGCTAGCTACCAAGTGACACCGTTATTGATTGCGGTATATTCTTAACTTCGATTTTAAAACACACGTACGCAAAAGATCTCTCAATCATTAGTATTACCAACTGTCCGATCAAAAGTCCGAGTACAAAGTAGATCAATCGATCGAGACCCTGCACGTATCCAATACAGCTACTACATCATTTCACCTGAGCCAGGAAAACCCTCTGTGTGGGACTCTAAAGACTTGACAGTACACCGGCAGTAAGTTACTGGATAAATCCATAACCACAAGCACGTCAGCGGCACTAGCTGTACGTAACGGCTACCCGGATACCTGTCGAAAAGGAAGGCCAACGAGCAAACTCATCTGGATCCCTAATGAGCCTATCTGTGACAATCTCCGTACAGTCTGGTCTCTTCGTCTGAGAGTATCGCATACTGGGTCTAGGTGGCGGTAAACGTCAGACCCTGATAACCTAGTAATTCGTGCTGATACGGCTCGGACCAATTCGGTAAACTACCGATCAGCCTATCAGTAAATTCCAACTGCCTTGGCCAAGGTCTTATGGTCCTGACCAATCGAATACAGTGCAATATGGACTCCCTATACCCGGAGAGACAAATCCCCGACAATCGCTCACTGTCTCCATGTGGCTCGGGACTGTACCCAACCAAAACCTGTTTGCACGAATTAGTAGAGCCGTGGTAGGGTAGTGATCAAAGCACAGTAGGAACCCATACTGGACAAATGCCGATCTCAGGTATAAAGACTAACCTGTACTTATGTCACCTGAGAACATCCACCTGACGATAGGTATAGTACCATCTGAAAGTTCTCGGCGAGTCTGTCTGGTGTACTCACCCCCAGTGAGCACATGCATACGATCTTAGGTCTAAAGACCAATGGTTGTGGGACCAAACCATTGCCCCTCATCGGGGTCTAGAAACGTATACACTAGTCTACTCTGGAATATCGATGCCCAGTCTCGATACTACCACGACTAGGGACCATTTAAAGATGTGCGTACCGACTACCCAGCTCCCACAAGTATGATCGCCATCACAATGCAGGTAGTCTAGTATTGATCCTACGGGCTTTATCAACATGTATAAAAGATATGTAATAGCAAGTAAAACCTACACATGTTAAGATAAAGTCAAACCAAATAGCATACTATCATATCGAGCAAGACTGTCCTGTACATATATATGTCCAAGCATCCATATGTATACATATACAATAATGGCCTCTAGGGCATACATATCCAACACTCGTCGCCCTCGACTGGTCAGGTGAGTAGTGGTGGAGTTGCTAGGTGCGTCTTGAGTTGTTCGAAGGCATTTTAACACTCCTCCGACCATTCAAACTTAGGAATTTTTCTTAAATCCTTGAAGAACGGGAGGCATTTTTCTCCGGATCTGGACATAAAGCGACTCAGTACAGCCACTCTCCTTGTGAGCCTCATAATCTCAACATTGCTCTTGGGGTTGCCATGTTGAGAATGGCGCTGATCTTTTCTGGGTTCACTTCGATTCCTCGGTGGGTAACTATGAACCCGAGGAACTTCCAACTGGTGACTCCGAACGCGCACTTAGCCGGATTTAGCTTCATTTTGTACTTGCGCAGGGCGTCGAATGTCTCCGAGGTCTTTAGTATACCCGGCCGACGAGGTGGATTTTACGAGCATGTCGTCGACGTAGACTTCCATGTTCCTCCCGATCTGTAGTTTGAACAGTTTGTTGACCAGACACTGATACGTTGCCCCAGCATTCTTGAGACCGATGGGCATCACTTTGTAGCAGTATACCCCCCGATCCGTGGTGAACGCGGTAAGTTTTTCGTCTTCCAGGTTCATCCGGATCTGATTGTAACCATAGAACACATCCATGAAGCTGAGTAATTCATGGCCGGCTGAACTGTCCACTAGTTGGTCTATCCGAGGGAGGGGATAGTTATCTTTAGGGCAGGCCTTGTTCAAATCCGTGAAGTCGACACACATGCGCCATTTCCCATTTGCCTTTTTGACCATGACCATGTTCGCCAGCCAATCTAAGTAGTCCAGGTTTCTGATAAAGTTGGCTGCGAGCAATCGGTCCACTTCGTCTTCTATCGCCTTTTGGTTGGCTGGCGCAAAACTTCTCTTCTTTTGTTGAACGGGCTTTGCTTTTGGATCGACCCCGATCTTGTGGGAGATCACTTTGGTTTCGATCCCGGGCATGTCCGCGGTGGTCCAAGCAAACACGTCCGAGTTATCTCAGAGGAACCGTATAAGGTCCTCACAGTGGTCCCCTGTTAAGAGAGAGCCGATTTGGACGGTCCGGCCGTAGACTCCTTCGACGAGGGGGACTTTCGTCAATGGTTCCACCGGGGATCCTCGGACTTCCTTTTGGTTGTCGCGCGTATCCAAAGACCGCTGGAAATCACACGCATCTTTAAAATCGTCGCCCGGCTCTCCGGCGGGTGACATGGAGGAGAGACAAACCTTAGCGATTTGCTGGTTCCCGTAGGTCCGGCCTATCCCCCTTAATCTAAAGGGAATTTGATCGTGAAGTGATAAGTCGAGATTTAAGCCCGGAGGGCGTTTAAGGTTGGATGACCCAGGAGGATATTGTAGGATGAAGGAACCTTAGCGACGATGAATTTCACCGGTATGGTCCTCGTATGGCCTGCTTCTCCAATGTTGAGGAGGAGGGTGACCACTCCTTCGGCCAGGATGGAGTGGTTGGTAAACCTAGAGAGTACGTTGGAGGTCGGTTGTAGGTCGGATAGTTCTAGCCCCATACGCTGGAAACAGTCGTAGATGAGGATGTCTGCCGAGCTCCCGAAATTGACCAATATTCTTTGTACCTCATAACGGTGGACCCGGGCCGCTATCACGAGAGGGTCATTGTGAGGCAGGGATATACCGTGGAGGTCTTCATCGGTGAAGATGATGGGATCGTCCTTCCTGCACTTCTTCTGGGGTGGATCGCCTACACCCTCGACTGGGAGGAGGAGGTGGATTCCTCCAGCTTCCTGAGAAGGATCCGAGGTAACGACCATGATTTGTCCGATCGTTAACTCCCCGGGAGGGGGCTGGTTCTCTTGCTCATGTTCTTTATGCCGCTTATCCCTTAAGTACTTCGCCAGGTGGCTGGAGCGGATCAACTCTTCGATGTAGTTATGGAGTTGTTTGCAGTTTTCGGTCGGGTGGCCCTGTGACCTATGGAAGGCACAGTACAGGCCTCACAGACGCTTGCTCGCCCATTGGGTAATTGGCGGGAGCTTGACGAACCTCTTTCCTTTAGCCTCCTCGAGCAGCTCTGTATGGGAGATGTTAAGAGGAGTGTACTCCTGGAATTTCGGGGAGTAAGGTTTTGGTCGGCCGACTCTCCTTTTCTCTTCTCTGCCCCGCTTCTTTTGGTCAGTTTGGTCACCTCTGGGAAAATTTGAGTTCACCTCCGACTCGAGTTGGATCTTCCGCTCAGTCCAGACTTTTACTTTGGCCATAGTTTTAGGTTGCGCTAATGCAAAAGAGCGGAGCCACTCTTTATGCCTAAGACCCGACCTTAGCGCGGTGATGACTGTTTCATCGCGGTGCTCGGGGACCTCCAGGAGAGCGTTGTAGAAACGAGTGACATACCCTTTGAAGGATTCTTTATCTCCACTCTTGATAGTGAATGGGTACTCAACCGTCTTTTTCTATCATCGATTCCCAACGAAGTGACCGAGGAATTGGGTGGCCAACTCGTCGAAGGTCGAGATGGAGCATGGCGTAAGTCCTCAAAACCAGGTCTGGCCATCCCGGATGAGTGTGGTTGGGAAAGCTCGGCATTGAGCCACGTCGGAGTTATCCTGGAAGCTCATGTCCGCCGTAAATGAGTCTAGATCGTCTTTCAGGTCGGATTTCCCGTCGAGAAGGGCCACTTTTAGTGGCTTGTTCCTGGATGAGACGTGCTCGGCTAGCAGATCCTCTGTGAAGGGCTTCGTTAGTGAGTCGGTGGAGTACCTGGCCCTTTCGCCGGACGTGTGGCTATCCCTTCGTATGCTTTCGATTTTCTTCTTGAGGGCCTCAAGACGGTGGTGGTACCCCGAGGATTCTGCACAGTCGGAGTGGTGGCTACCCCCGCTCCGGGTCTGTGCGATGGTGCGGCTTCGATTTCACTCCATCAGGTGTCTCAAATCCTCGGGCGAGTCCCTTTTCGAGTAGTTTCTATGCTCATCGTTCGTGCGGTCCCGGCGAGAGTGGGGGCGTCGGTTGTGCCTGGAAGCAGGCGAGCTGACTGACACCTCCTCAGGGGGAGAGAACGTGCGACGGGCATCGGAGCAACGGCCCAGTCTTCCCTGGGACCGTGGCGTGGAGCTGTCCGGCGCCCAGTAGGTCATGGAATCAATCGCCGCGTACGGGTTAAGATGGCCGGAGATGGCCCGCCAGTGCTCGATGGCACTGTGATGAGGGTAAAGGAGATCGAGGGCTCAAGTGTGCCCATCCGTCCTTCGGCGGATGTCGTTATCCCGGGAAGGGGGAGCCGTGGTATGGTGGGTAGGGCCCGCCGCTTGAACGCGGACGAGGGCATCCACCAATGATGTGAGCCTGTCTATCCGGGCGGACAAGGCGTGGATGGCATTGGGAGGAGGAGACGAGCCGCTCCTGCCTCCGTTGTGGCGGCTTGTATTTGGACTGTCACGGTTATTGCTCTCCATCGGGTTGAGGGCGGAAGATCAACTTTTATGGTGGAACAAAAAAAAAACCAAGTCTTTCGTTTCCCTTGGACGGCGCCAACTGATGGAGCTTGGGATCTCCTTCAGATGTTGTCCTGCGTAGATCCTCTGATGGCGGTCTTTGACGGCTGAGATTTGTTTTTGAAAGTTGTTGAGTGTGGATCTCAATGGGTTAGTGTTGGATGCCGAGCTACTTGCAAAGAAGTCCCGGGATGGGTGACCACCGTAGGACTCTCCGACGATCAAGTTAGAGTCGAAGTATAGCTGCAAAATAGCGGCGTATTGAAATAAATTCGAGTTATCTGAGTCATCTGAGGGAGGGGATTATATAGGGATTGCGTGGAGCAAGCGGGTGTGAGATCATTACCGTCAGTTACGCCCCAGCGTTATTCTCGTCTTGAATGGCGGGATGCGCCCATTAATGGGGGGATGCGCTAGCGTGGGACGCGGATCGTAGGGAGGCAGATATCTCGCCCTGGCGATATACGCGGAGCCGTTATGGGGCACATGGGATCCGCGCTCTTGGTTGATCGGGGGAGGCCGATGGAGGCTTGGCATGTCAGGGGCTCGGAGACGAGCCGGGAGGCCGAGGAGGTTCGGCACGTCAGGGGCTCGGAGATGAGCCCGAAGGCCGAGGAAGCTCGGCACGTCAGACGGCTAGGAGACGAGCAAGGAGACTGAGAAAGCTCAGAGACAAGCTGTTGGTACCTGGGTGAAGGTGGAATGTATTCAGGGAGGTCTCCTGAAAGGTCTGATACGTTCCTCAGGACAAAGTCTTGAGGAATCCTCCTAATGCAACTTATTTATTCCACCTCCATAACCTTCGGGACACGTCATCCGCCACGTGTCGTAATCTGAGGAGATACCACTTGTGAGCATCATCAATGTACAGCCAGCAATTTTTTATTTTATATATTATCTCAATGAATTTTTACTCAGACAATAGTTTAATATCCATTTTGAACTTTTTGCCACTACAAACTAGTAAATGCCTAAGTTACCTATGAATGGGTAAAGTATTTTCTCACAATGCAGAAAATAATCAAATGAAAAAAATATAAATATTTTCATTTTTCACAAGCTACATTAAAAAATTTATAAACTTATACAGTAATTTTCCAATCTGATTTCCAGTTTAAATGGTAAAGACTAAAGTTAGTGCAAGTTGTAATATGAACATACAAAAAACTAAGTATTCCGTTAGTTTAGAAAATTTAACCCAAAACCAATTTTTTCCTAATGCTTAACTTTCTCCTCCTTGTTATTTACTATCTATCAAGCATATACATAGTTAAATGATAAAAAAGAATATTTTATATGCAACCAAGAAATCAAAAGATAATAATAATAAATAAATAAAACTAAACATTTAATGTAGATTCCCAATCAAAACCATTGAAATATGGATTAAGTTGAAAGAATACCGAACAATTGTTAAAAGGGACGTGGGTGTGTTTTAAGTATTCAAATTAATATAAGTCAAATCCTATAAATTTTAATCTTAACTATCTAAACATGCTTTTAATAGAAATATCATATTTTATTCATTGTTATAGAAGTAATTGGACACTTTCTTTCAATGAATTGAAGTTCTAACGATTATTTTGCATATAGAAAGATTGCCTAAAATGCTCAATAATATAGTTATCATGCGCCCACTGATCAGAACGTGTTAATTTTGTTAGTTGATCCAGTCTGCCAATTAATCAAATTGATTTTGGGTTGTTATTACAATCAGAGCCGAACTGTTTACCGTGATTCATCTACGGATTAAAATTTGTATGTTCACATTTCAAACCATCGAGAAATATGTATTAAGATGAAAGAATTCCGAACATTAACTGTTGCAAAGGACGTAGGTGTGTTATGGAAAATTCAAATATAGGTTAAATCCTACAGATTTTATTCATAACCATCTAAATATGCTCTTGATAGAAATATTATACACTATTCATTATTACAAAGGCATTTAGATAGTTATATTTCTGCCAACAATCTGAAGTTTTAATATTATTTTGGATATCGAAAGGCTGTAAAAAATGCTCAATAACGACATGTAGTTATCATGCTCTAGCAAATCGAACTTGTTAATTTTGTTAGTTGACCCAATCCGTCAATTAATCAAGTCGATTTTGGGTTATTATCATAATCAGAGCCAGATCGTTTACTGCGAACTGGCTACTAATTAGAATTTAAAGTCTAAGTATTATTTATCAATGTAATCAGAGAATTAGGAAAAATTATGAGGTGGCTAAAGAATCTCCTCTATCCTATATATATTATTTTTTTTTCTAATAATAGGAAATACAAATAATCAAATTAAAATCTAAGTCTTACCGATCTAATTAAATCTATATCTTATTCTTAACACATTCTCTCAAGTTGGAGTATATATATCACACATGCCCAACTTGGTACAAATTAACTGCACTAGACTCTTTCCCAAAGGCTTGGCGAACAGGTCTGCTAATTGATAGTCAATTTTCGCATGGACTGTATCAATGATCCTTTCTGCAATCTTTTCTCGAATAAAATGACAATCTATTTCGATGTGCTTTGTTCATTTATGAAAAACTGGATTGTTGGCAATATAAATGGAAGCCTTGTTGTCACAATAAAGTTTTACCGGCTTCTTAGATTGATAACCATGTTTTCGAAGAAGAGAAGCTATCCACACTAGCTCATTCGTAGTATTGGCCATGGCTCTATATTCTGATTTAGCACTTGAATGTGAGACAACATTCTGTTTCTTGTTTTTCCACGAAACCAAATTGCCTTCAACAAACACATAAAAACCTATAGTTGATTTTCGATCACTTGGCGATCCAGCCCAATATGCATCTGTAAACCCTGTAATTTTAGAATGCCCAAAGTTCTTATACATAATACTTTTCTCTGTCGTAGCTTTCAAATAGCGAAGGATACGCATTACTGCACTCCAATGTGAATCTCCAGGATCCGTCATAAACTGGCTAACTATACTAACAGGAAAAGAGATGTTAGGCCTTATCACAGTTAAATAATGTAACACCTTAGGATATGATTAGTGGCTAATTATATTTTAATATATGTTTTTTAATAAAAAAAAGTTTACCTAAACGATTTCCAAATAATTTATCAAATTTAATGAATATTTTATTAGAATTTTTCTAAGCTTGCACACACATGTGCATGTAAACTAGGGTTAAAATGGGGTTAGACCATGATTAGCAACCATGGTGGACTAACCATTTTGTTAAGCTAACTTAAAGTTTTTATTTAAGTGTTTTGGATTGTTTTATTTTTAAAATGGAAATGATTTGTGTTATAGTTGACTAGGAAGGAGGGAGAGAGAGTGGATGTGCATCATGGCATGAGCCCATGCTTGCATTAAATGAGAGAGAGAGAGAGGGTGTTGACTCTTTTGTTCTCTCATTTCTTTTTTTTGTGTTAACTCTTTCTCACTTCTCTCTCTCACTCATACACACACACACTCACAACAATGGCAGCAGCAGCAGCAGAAGACACAGCAGCACCTGCACCCAGCAGCAGCAGCAGCTGAAGCAACAGCAACAGCAACAGCATCAGCTCCAGCAGCATCAGCAGCACCTCATCTTCTTCTTTTCCTCCTTCTCCTGCTTCCTAGGGTTTATTGAGGTATATTTCTTAAACCCAAATCCTTTTTGCTAAGCTTTTGTGTTAAATAGTTTCGGTTAGTGTTAATTATGCGTTTTAGTGCTAGAAATGGTGTTTTGTGTGAAGTTGTGGCCAAGTGATGATTTTATTGGTTAGCCTAGCCCAATTAAGTGTTATTAGGGCCACATAAACCTAGCTTCAACCCAGATTTCACCAAAATACCCTAGATCTTCTTTATGTGCAAAATGTAACGTTTTTAAGCAAAACTTGGCCTTTCTCTGATCTGCTATAGACCCGGTTACTTCAGAGAAAAATTGAGATAACAGGAGCATATTTGATAGACCTTGAGCACACCACCAGAGAACGAGACCCCCTAACTACCCTTTGGCCACCGATTTATTCTTTCCGACCGCCAATTGCGGCCAGATGAGGGAGTTTTTGGGTTGGGTTTGCATAGGTATGAGTCTGCTGTATATTTAAGGTCTGTGGTATATGCAATTTTGTAAGTTTTCACCTGGGTAAAAATATGGAGCGTGGTATCGTTTTTCCAATACATTTTGTTTGCGCGATACATGTGATACGTGAGTGGGTTCTGTGTTCCAGCATATCGCGACGTGTCGGGGTAGTTTTAGATTCGTATACACACGTTTTAGCGTATCGGACACACACGCGTTTAGTTCGCGAAGCGAGTTTCTCGTTTGATTTCGATATCGCGTTTTGCGAGATATTTGCTTATGTGGATTCTCTATGTGAATTTTAGGTTCGCAGGCGGGTACGTCGGACGCCACAAAGAAAGGGAAGCAAGTGGTCGGCTACGCTTAGCACGCGACCAGGTGAGTAGATTTAACATCTACGGGGAAATCGCCCGTATGGCGTTAAGCGTCAGGGCGTAATAGGATGTTTAGTCGTAGATGTTTATAGATATTCATATTAGTGCATACCTTCATTGATATATCACTAGTGCACACATATATTGATATCTTCATACCTGCGCACATGCACACTGTATATTCATACCAGTGCACACATATATTGATATCTTCATACCTGCGCACATGCATACTGTATATTCATACCAGTGCACACATATATTGATATCTTCATACGTGCGCACATGCACACTGTATATTCCTACCAGTGCACACATATATTGATATCTTCATAACTGCACACATGCACACTGTATATTCATACCAGTCCACACATATATTGATATCTTCATACCTGCGCACATACATACTGTATATTCATACCAGTGCACACATATATTGATATCTTCATACCTGCGCGCACATGCACACTGTATATTCATACCAGCGCACACATATATTGATATCTTCATACCTGCGCACATGCACACATATATTGATATATTCATACTTGCGTACATGCACACTGTATATTCATACTAGTGCTACACTCATATTCGCGTATATATCCATTTGCGCATCCATACCTACATACATACATATGTCACATACATGGATGATATTGATTTGATTTCATGAAAATAGGGACCGCATGAGATATTTTCAAAACTGGATTTTTTTAAAAGAGTGGTTTTCCCTTTTTACTCTTAGTGTCATACGACACATTGCATGGATTTACGCATTGAGTTGGATTTATGGGATTTCTGAATTTGAGAACCGTGGTATTATTTTAAGAAAATACGCACTGTCTTAAAAACCCGGTTTCTCTTGATATGATATTTCAGTGCGTTCACCATGAGTTTTCTCGGTTCCAGAGAGCTTATGTGAGTATACCCGATTCGAGAAGTGGTAGGCACCGATTGCGGGTACATGGTGGACCCTGTATGGTACCCCGGGGCAAGAAGACTCGTATTGTTAGACGGTGAGTCCGGCGGAGGGACTACTACCTACCGGTGATTGGTTGGACCTGGCGGTTATCCGGAGGATACTGACCAGAGCTGAGAGATGGATACGGGATGACACGTACTGCCGGGGGCCGAGGGCCGATTCCGCAGACGGAGCCCGAGGGCCAATCCGGACTGACGGAGCCCGATATTTGAGGATTTGCGTGTCGATGCTAGCCACGATTATTTTATGATATTTCGAGTGCCGATATTGGGCACTAACGATTCTACGAGATTTACAGGATTTGAGGGCCGATTGGAGTGATGGCGCCTTAGTTTTACTGGGATTTGGGAGTATTGATGGACACCGGTTATTTTCCACGTTGACATTCCTTGTAGATGTTATTTATTTCCATGCTCAGCATTCAATGTTATACATCTCATCCTGTATTTGTAGTACCTGATAGAGTACACTTGCTATGCACGATTATTGCATACCCTGCTCATCCTATATAAATACTATTAGATTGCACATGCTATGCACGATTATTGCATACCCTGCTCATCATATAGAGATGTTATTAGATCGCACTTGTTGCATAATTATTACTCATCTAGCTCATCATATAGATGTTATCTACTATTCACGAGTTGGCAACTCACCCCCGTTGTACCACAGTGTTTGTAGGTTGCCCCTCAGAGTAGTTGCGGCAGGCTGCTGTCACGACCCGAAAGTACGGAACATGACCGGCACTTAAACAACGAAACGTCTCGAGGCGTACGTAATCTAAGTAAGCCGAAAACCCAGAAATCCAAACCAAGAAAAGTAGTAGAGTGAAGGAAGAACCATTTAAATCCAATAGTTTTGCAAAATACGCCGAAATATGCATTTTTAAATCACAAGTCTTTTTAAAAAATTTCGGCAGAGTTTCCTTTGTAAAAACTGACCCCAAATGGGTACAAAACCTGATAAAGCATATATAATGAATAAAGGCATCCCCAAGCGGGAGTTAGCTCTTCGTCAATCGACGGTCACAACCACGCAAGCAATATAATATACAACGCCGAAAGGAGAGGATCACAACAGAAAAGGAAACTCAAAACAGTATGAAATCCATAGAAATACAACGCGCGACTCTAAGGTCGAAATAATAAACATCACTGGTCTCTATCTGAATAAATACATGTTTGGTTGATGGAACTTCTAGATACAACTGAATAATAATATACAAAATATAATGATGGTCACGATACAAGTGAACCCACCTACTAGAAAATCACCCAGAAATAGAAGTAGTGCCAGCAAAGTCATGATGAAACCTGCACGGCAAAATCTGCAAGAAACTGTGGCACAACGGGGGTGAGTTGCCAACTCGTGAATAGAATACATCTACGAACAGAAATCGCAGGCATGACGCAATCCTAGGTCATACGATCACTATATAAATAATCCTCAAATATATAATCTGCGGCCTATAACAATGGCTAGGGTATACCTCAAAACAACTGTAATACCAAGTGCTCGTATCAGTACCTCAGGTAGCAATATATCATATGGATGAGGTATGAATGCATGAAAACAGAATACATGAAAACGAAGAAACTGTTTTCATAACTTAGTGAGATTTTTGTATATTTAAAATTAGGTATCATAATGAAATCAGCATAAATAGTGTCTAGCATCGACACAAAATATAAATCCCAATGTCTCAAAATCTCAGGCTCCGGCTATCCGGACTGGCCTGTATCAACAAATCTCAGTACCTCAATATCTCGAAATCTCAGTATCTCAATCTCACTATCTAGGGCGTCGTCAGTCTAGACCGGCCCCTAACATCAATCTCAAGATTACGACGGTATCCTCCGGATATCCGACGCGTCGGGTAAAATCACCGGTCGGTAGTGCTCCCCTGCCAGGCTCAACGCCATCCTCTGCGACCTTCTCGCCCCGGGGTACCGCACCGGGCCCACCATGTACCCGAAACGGTTCATCCAACTCCTCGAATCTGGTATCGAAATCCATCAGCAAACTCATGGTGGACGACTCATACATCATGTGAAAACCTCACTTTTCATTTAAAAAGAGAGAGAAAAGAAGTTTATAAATGTTTTTGCGGTTTTCCCCCAAATCCAGGAAATCTCATGAAAATCCGAATCCAAATCATTAATAGCATGTAAACAGTGAATATAGGCCTAAAAATCCATGAATGCGGCATAACAGTGAATAATAACATGCAAGAAGTAGCAAGTAATAACTGAAATGTCTAAACTGGCATATAAGGCAAGTACACTAATATCATGTCGAAACTATTAGCTAAGAAGCTATGTCAATGTAATAGTATTTTCTAAGTGTACGTGACATGGCAATTACCGATGAGGATGTATGTGAGCCGGCAAGTAAGTGTTCGTGGAATATACGCATCATCGGTATTGGTGCTGGTGTCCTAACAGCATGATATGAATAATGGTATATGAATCACAATATAAGTATGCGATGCGGAGCGAACAGCAATAATGAGCGGGATCTGAATACTAAACACAACGATAACTAATCTGCATTTAATATCATATGAGTCATACAGCTACACTAAACTATAGGGCTGAGCTAACAGGCTAACTGAAGGTAAGGAAACCGCTTAACATCTGAGTCGATACGTGTGTGTATATATATATATATATTAGTCGGTGATCCCGCCTTGATAATATCACATCCGATACCATATCTATAATCAGTTATTCCCAAGTCAGGAGTGCGGATCAAACATCAATATAAAGCTCGTACGTAAATCCGTCGTACGGCATCGCAAATCTGGGTACGGGTCAATATCATATTCATCACATTATTCATCTGGTATCCTCTTTATCAAAGATCATAATCCGGGTACTGATCAATGTCTAGTACAATACTAATATCATCAATATGATCATGATCTGGCTACTGATCGACAGTCTCGTACAAACCGATATCATCAGCACCTATCATCATAGAGAAGTGTACATCGCCCAATGTGACACATTATAATTATCTTAACATATAATAACTCATATCACAATCACATGTCAACCATTTCATTTCTATCACTATTCACATAGTATCGTCGTCCAAGATCCGCTATAACATCATGACGTATCTCAAATACGAATTCCGCCATATCACCGATCTCACGGTCTCACATCAAATCTCATCGACTCACCTCAAATCCCAAATACTATCCTCAAATCCAGTATATGATCACATAGTCCCATACCCATGTGAACACATAATAATATAATCCCATATACGCACATATGAAAGAAGAATGTATGCAAGTATGGGTGCGTGTGTGTATGTGTGGTGCAACCACTACTCTAGGGTTTCGCAACACTAAGCCAATCCAATCACACCTAGAATCTATATTTATCATCAATACTCTCAAACAATATATAATCCATATATGTGTGTATACGTATTCGTATACATCACCACGAACTGCAGGGGTGCTATACGCCATCCACCCGACTTCTCCCCGTAGATATAAATCTACTCACCTTGTTTCTTGTGTGCCGATGCCGATGTCGCCATCTTTATCTTCAATGCCTCGACGCCACGTGGGGTACCTACAAGGATATCACAAATGCTAAAGCATATGAAAATTGCATCGGAAACCAAAACGGCACACGCTACTCGCATAGGTAAAAACCTATAGTCTCGCGTGCAAACATGACCAATAACCCTTTGCCGTTGACGTTCAAACGCCATCCGACAGAAACGAATCACCAAATACCAAAATCCATGCTAAAACAAGTCATAAACCATGTGCCAACACATGAAAACTACCCCAGATTCTATCCTAGATGGAATCAGTCAAAATTGTGTATACCAAAGGTCAAATTTACAGGATATAGGGCCCTGAACTAAAAACGAGGGGGTTCCAACCTGCTCTGGCCGCAATTTGCGGCCAGAAGGGATAAATTGGCGGCTTGGGGAAGGAGTTAGGGGCTAGGGCTTTGGGTGGTGGTTCCTGTGTGCCTGCACATCTTACTGTCAAACCAATTTTATTTTCAGGTAGCTCGGGTGATAGCATATTTCAAAACACACTCGCAGAATTACAGTTTTCCCCGATATCGTTTCTAGAAATCCGTATTCTGGGTTTTACTCTCAGGTCTGGTCCAATGTAACATCACTAACTAGATTTTAAGGTCACTACAAGCGTCAATTTCACTTTACAACTCAATTCAACTCCTAACTCTAACTAGAAATTTCCAAAGTCCTCAAAACGACACAATATCGACATGAAACAAGTATAGATGCACAAGAAATTGAAATACTATACTAATGGTGTAGAAATTATCTCCTTTGGCAACTCAAGAATTTTCTTGAGTTGCTCAAAGTCCTCAAAATTATCTTTTTCTTAGTCCAATGTATAGCTAATGAGCATGGGAACAATATTTGTGAAATGGGAATAGGGTTTTGGGATGAATTTCATGATGGATCTAGGCTTGAAGAGGGAGGAGAGAAGAGGGAGGAGCTGCAGCAGCAAGGGGAAGGAGAGGAGAGAGAAGTGACATGATGAAATGAGGAGGGATGGTTCAAAAAAAAAAGAAGAAGGGTTGACTTACACCTTTCTCTCTCTTCATCATTCTTACCTTTTTCTTTTCTTTTCTTTTTCCTTTATCCTTCTCACACAATGGTCAACCCTAAGCAACCATACTAAAATGAAGAGAAGGCAAAGAAACAAATGAAACACAAGTGTAAAAATGATATGTGCATGTTTTGCACCAAAAATGCTAAAAACCCGATTAGCGATTTTTAATCGCGATTAGCACTAAATTAACATATAATCAGTCATAAAAACTTTAAAATGGCATAATTACATAAAATACTCTATTTTAGAATTTTCCATAATTTTTCCAAAGCTTTCCCCATTTATCGGTATTTAATTATACCGAAATATTAAAATATTCTTTAAAAATTAATATTAAATTATAAAAATTCACAAAAATAATATTTTATTTTTTTGAAATGTTACAATCTTCCCCCTTAAATAAATTTGGTCCCCGAATTTAAATTTAAACCCCCAAATTCTAAAACATTTCAATAAAATGTCCAAGTCGTCGGGGCTCCGAAATCGTCAATACATAAAACGCATCATAGCGCAATGCATGCGCATGAGTAATGAGCAGATAACTCAAAATTGAAACTCCGTCAAGCGTCCCGCAATCATCGGAGTCAAGGTAAAGACACAAATGTCAAATCCAAAACAAGACCAATATGATATAAGTCAGAACTATACATGTAACTATCAAATCTATACAGGTAAATATCTGAAGGAAATGCATGCCAAATCTTTAAAGTCGCTGTGCAATGCGCATATCACTGCACAGTGGCGGACGTCTATCATAAGAAAATAACCATATATATATATATACCTTTTGTTTAATGTGTACGTTCCGCTGTTTTGGAAACAATTTAGAAGGGTTCCTTGTTTTAAACGTTTCGTGTCATATCAGACACGTAGGTAAATACTGAGACTATAGCTCGCTTTTGGAAATCCCCTTGAAATCTATCAATGCATGCAAAATATACTCCGGTACTGTTCTCTGACTAGTCCTGCTCAGTATGAAAACAATAATAAAACATCATAAAAAACGTACTGCTCCATAAGAAATCAATCCCAAAGTGTGCATATGAATACTACGTGCGTCTGGTGTGCACGGAAATCAAAATCCATGAATATGCCATACATGTGCACAGAAACAACATCAAGGTGCAATGGGTATGCACACAACATCTGGCATAGGCAACGTGTGTGCCTGACAGCAAAATCAGGTGCATCTGACATGCACGAAAAATCTCGATTTAGTGCATCCGGTGTGCACCAAAATCGTATCTCATAACATGCGCCCAACATGCGCGAAAATCCAAATCAGGTGCATCCATCATGCACGAAATCATGAAATCCAATATCAAGCGCCGAACATGCGTAAAATCCAATTAGGTGCACAAGGTGCACAAAACCAATATCAAGCATCACAATCGAAATCGAAGTACAGTGCATCTAAGAGCACAATATGCGTATCACTGCACTGCAAGCATATGTGAACTATACCGAGTGCAAAAACCAAATCGTATGCGTACATATGCACAAAATCACTCAACTGTATGAAACCCATAAAATCATAAACATGTGAAACCAAGGCACGAAAATGATATCAAGCGCAACAACTGTGCAAAAATCGTAAATACTCAGTAGGTGCAACTATGGTGCCTGAAAACAAATATCATGAACTCAATCATCAAAATCAATTATGCAAATAGATCGTCCAAAATACCGAAATTAAGTATGGCGGAATAGTCCCGCTCAAGCACATCTTCCAAGAATCTCTGGCCAACTGTCGTGGTCACTCATAGCATGTCTCGTCGACGATCATGAACTCTGGTCTGCCGGTGTACGTAATATGACCACTCCTGGGTCCAAGTCTTCTCGTAATTTATTCCAGAAAGGTCATGTCAAGGTCTCTCCCAAATCTCATCTCTGCCGAACTGTCCGGAAGTCATCGTCCTTTACTATATCCGTTTCTTGTTCCGGAACGACTGCATACTCATCGCGACTCCTTCTGGAAGGTATATCCAAGTACAATGACTCGGCATGCGTATCGCATCTCTGATGTCGGCGGAGTGGAACGTCATCTCGTCGAAATCTCTTGCGAACTCTTTACTTCACTCTGCTCCAATGTCGACTGATTCGGACTCGTCTCGTCGTGGCTGCATGGACTGAGCTCCAACGGCTATCCTCGTATCTGGAGTTTCCCAAGAAGTGCATCTCGCCACCTGGCATCCGAATGAACTCGAACCATCCGATCGATTCGTCAAAACCTCATAATCCCCCAAGAGCTCAACATCTTGGGTACAGTTTAATAGTATCGAGTACGTACCACAACTTCGATGGTCCAGCCGTAGAAGGGCAAACCCAAGCCTCACTAATGGCACTGCGGAACTGCCACAAATCCTAAGGTTTAAAGGCTTTCACACGGTCATTATGTCGAGTTAAGGTTTCATTCTTCTAGAGGGTCTATAGAATTGCCTGCATGTCTTTCCGAATACTTTAAACTTGGAATAATAGGTTTCTGACATTCGATCGCCTCTATCGACTTTCAACGTATCCGCGTGAAGTCGTCGCTAGCTGGAATCAATCTATCTGATGACCTTGCATCAGGGTAGCGAACGAACCACATGTCCTAGTTATTCATTCTCGGTGACTAGCGACCTTCTATCATCTCTTAGTACAACTCGTACTGCAATAGCTCCAACATCTGGGGCGATATCTCGTCATTCGCAGCAACAACTGGCTCACTCGTATGCATGCTGAACAGTGCCGCAATCATCATGAATACGTAATACATCAATGGTCATCAAAGTCAGGTTGGCCTCTTGTTAGTGTATATGCCCTAGAGGCCATTACTGTATCATACTGGATTGTATATTACTTGATGGAAGCTTGGGATATTCACCTTGTATTGACATTCTTACTCAAAATGGTAGTATGCTACTTGGTTTGTTTCCACTTTAATGTGTACATGTGTTTCTTTTAGCATGTCGACTTTGCACATTAGTGGAGCCTTTAGGATCTTTGCTTGATTACCAGCGTTGTGATGACAGTCACACTCGTGGGGGCTGGGTAATCCATAAGCACATCCTTATGCAGGTCCCTAGTCGCAGGACTATCGAGACAGGGCATCGATACTCTGGAGTAGACTAGCGTATGCGCTTCTTATCCCAGCTTGGGAGACAGTCTGTCCCACAGCCGTCAGTACGTCGTACTTGAGATAGTATGCGGGTGCTCGTTAGTTACGAGTACACTGGACAGGACTCGTCGGGAACTGTTGGTTGGTATTATACCTATCGTCAGTTATCAGTTCCCAGGTGACATGAGTACAGCTTAGTCCGTTGACTTAACACTGTCACTTCGCCTCGAGTGTGTTCCCACTGTACTTTGATTACTACCCTATCACGGCTCAAAGGAGTCGTGCAAACAGGTAGTTTTTGGGTGCAGTCCCGAAGCACTTGGAGGCAGTGACGGTTAGACATGATTCGTCTCTCCCGGTATTGGGGGTTGATATCGCGCAGTGTCTAGGAGAGCCATTACACAAAGTCCCTGGCCAGAGCAAGCGAGATAGACTGGTAGGTTTCCAGTGTTATCTCAGGTGTTCTGGGCTACACTCCGACACGACTTGTACCGCTATTAGGGGACTGATGTTTACCGCCCCCTAGGCCTGCCATGCGATGTTCTTAGACGAACAGACCGGACTGTACGGAGACTGTCATATACAGGCTCAATAGGAGTTCAGATGGGTTTGCCTCGTCAGTCTTCTTATTGGCATCTACCTGGGGACCGTTACGCACAGCTAGTGCCGCTTGCGGTCTGCGGTTAAACCCACTGCCAGCATAGTGTCGAGTCTTTAGAGTCCCACACAGAGGGTTATTCGCCTTTGGTCAAAACAGAGTAGAGGTCGCATGGTTTTGCGACAGGGTTCGTTCACATCCGCGCACTTGTGCACGTTTGGTGTCCGGACAGTCATTACTAGCGGGCTCTGGTTTGAGCCGGATCCTAGTATATGTTTTGGGGTTAGTTTTATCTCATTGTATTCATGTTCCTCGGAACACGAATGCGGGTGTGTATGCACAGTTGATTGAGGCGGAGGAAGAGGTTTTTCATTAGGGTTTCGGAACGAGTGTGTATGCACAGTTGACAGTTGTCTTTTTCCAAACCCTAATGGATATGTGAAATATCAATTAATAATATTAATTAAATGAAATTGTGTCATGGTTAGGGTTGTTGACTTGTTGACCAAGGTTGACTAGTTGACCATGTTTGAAACATTGACCATTATCATTATTTTTCAAGATGCTCTTTGATCTTTGCAAAAAACATTTAATGTGATATGATAATGGTCTCCTCAAACCAACCATCACCTTTTTGATTTTGGATTAATATTATTAATTAGATAATTCACATATATTGTTATGGTTGTAAAAACTATTCTCATTCTATCATAACCATTCTCTCTCTTCCTTTCATCTTCCTCCTCCTCTAGTTCGAGGAGAATCATTCTCATGAGTTGAGAAACCTTTCCTTGGAGATAAAACACCCAAAACCACTCTCTACTCATCCTAAGGTTAAAGGTCTAGCAAGCTGGATACTTTAGTTCTCTCAAGATCGAGAAAGGAGCTCAAAGTAGAAACCCTCAGGTGGATCCATCTTCGACAAGAGAAGGCAACGAGGAAAGCACCATCCAACCACTACAAAGAGTCCAAGAAGAAAGAGTTCAAGTTGAGGTATAACCCCTAACCGAGTAGATAACTCTCTTGTTAGTTGCTAGTGTGTTGTTTAGACATGATCCGTATTTTATAGTCCATGTTACCTAAACCCTAAAAATCGTTTTACATCGTTTCCGCAAGCCCGTAAGAACCGGGAGAGGTAACGTGGACTTACAGTGGTATCAGAGCCTAACTAAACACACCCTAGCATGTTAGCAAAGTATCTAGAATTTCGACCGGACAAAAAACCGCGAAACACCCCGGAAAATCCTAGTTTCTGCCGATTTTTATTTCTGCTCCAAAAATAATAAATCATGTCTTAAAAATCGGCTCAGGCTTTTTTATGAACAGGCAAGAAAAACGATCCAGCGAACCGACCGACTCACCGCGGTCGAGTTGACTCGGCCGTGGATCGTTTCTCCTGCAGTTTGTTTTTGGTGGTATTTTGTGATTTTTGAGATGGTTTGTTTCTGCCCAGAATTTCCAGAGAACAAATTTGTTTTTGGGGTGGTTACAAATCCGTATTTTGGTCGATTTTCTGTAGACTTTGGCTAATGGGTTGTATCTGTAATGTTATATATGTATTGAACGTCTGCTAATCGCTATACGTCGATTAGTGGGGGTTATACATATCTGTGATCTGTAATGTTGATGGTTTGTGTATATGAATTCGTTGGATTGTCGCGGATGAATAGCCGGGGTTTGTGAGATGAGAGTTTTTCCATTTATCTTTCAATTCATGTAATATGTAAATTGATATAATATTATTTGTATGGCCGCACAACCGGGTCGGGGTTGTAGCCGTCATTGTATATTTTCTTTTTACTGTTTTTGCTCCTAGGATAGACCCAAGGTGGGGTGCATAAACTACCGGGTATCTCGAAGTGCCGAGTGGCCTACTCACGAGTTGAGGGAGGTTGCTTCGCTTCGGGTACTTGGCGGGTAGTTTGCCACACCCGTAGGGGTCTAGGGTGGGGTTTTGCTATTCATCGCGACCGTGTAATCCGCTCTTCGTTACAGGCTCGTACGAATTGCGGATTCCTAGTATATCCAATGTATTCATCTGTGATCTGGAATGGCTATCATTGCATGTGACGAATGTTTATATATATCTATATGATATCTATTTAGGCGTTGCTTATGTTTTGCATCCGTGCTAGTCCAGCCCCCGCTCTGTCATTAGTTAAGTAACCTAACGGGTGATGACGGGACCCCGTGGCGAATGCGGATGGCATAAGCGTACGTCATATTTTCGTTGTTTTCTGCAATGGTAGGATTAAATGATGGGACGCATTGGAATTAATGCAAGAAAAAATAAACCAAGTAAAAGTCGTTGGAACACTTTGAAAACCACTCGGTTCTTTTCAAAACCAAACTTTTAAATGCGGAGATTGAACCACTCCTTTTGAAAGCTATCTCGTTCCATCGATTATATCAAGTTCACTACGTTCACGGTTTCGCTAAAACCATTCGTAGCCCTCCGTCATTTTACATGAATGGTCAATAAGTATTCAAGCTATGTTTGTTGGCCAAAGTCAAGGCATAGTGATTGGTAGCTATTGGGTATTAATGTGCAGCATAGATAGATGTGTTGGTTTGGGGCAGTCGTTCTACCTTGTTGGCCAAAGTCAAGGGTATGTGCGGATGGGCTCAAATTAACCTGGAGAATCACGGGTAGAACTTGACATGTGACTTATGATTTGTTGGCCAAAGTCAAGGTCATAAGAGCATGGGGCAAAAATCCACATCGGGAGTTTCAAAAGAACTGAAACTTGCTAGCGCTGCATACTATTTGGAGTGTGATGATTCTGGTAGAATTCCTTCAGTTTTGTCACGTGATGATATTTGGATCCCGATCCTACTGTGAGTATATGCTACTCCTCCAGAACTTTCTCACTTAACGATCAATGCTATAAACCAAGTAGGTGTCTAGAAAGGTGTTAGCGGAGCTACGCCCACAGGGAAAAGAGGTTACTTAATTAAGGAACTTCGCGAAAGCGTTGGAAAACCTCCCTCGAAGTACCGACACTGGCCTGGCTGAACGGTTAAGCAAGTATTGTACGGTGAGATTGATCCCGACTAGTTCTTCCTTTATGGTTTGAAGAGGGATTCGAGAGACAGTGGGAGCCATCCTGTTTAGACAAATTAAAAACCACTCTAAACTTGCAAGAGCATCATGCTAAAGTGTTTCTTCTCTCTCTTCTAATTGCAGCGACCATTTATCATGACTGGACTTAAGTTACTTCTAGATAAAAACATACTGACAGGGCCAAACTACAAAGATTGGCTCAGGAATGTCAAAATGGCAATCACTTATGACAAGTTGGGGTATCTTCTTACCACCAAAGCTCCCCCTGTCCCAGGTCCCAAAACCAGCGTCGCGGATAGGGAAATCCATAAGACCTGGGAAATCGACTGCGCGAAGGCCAAGTGCCTCGTGCTTGCCTCTATGGACAATGAACATCAGAGGAGGCACGAGAATATGGACCTCGAATCCATATTTCTCCATACAAAAGAACTGTATGGAGAGCAATCTCGTATCGCCATATACGAAGTGTCGAAGAAGTTGTTTTCGGCAAGATTGGCCGTCAGATCATCGGTAGCGGAACACGTGCTTAAGATGATTGGCTATATAGAGGAGCTCGCGGACCTTCGGACCACGTTGGAGAATGAGCTCTATACGGACTTGATTCTTCAGTCCCTTCCTTCCACTTACGCCCAGTTCATCCTGAATTTCAACTTGCAAGAAAAGGAAGTTGAACTTTCAGAACTCCTCAACATGCTGAGGAGTGCAGAGGGTACCCTACAGAAAGGTAGGGAAACATCCACTTTGTTTGTAGGAGGATCTTCCTCTTCTAGGTCCAAGGCGAAAGCCAAGGGAAAGAAGAAGAAAACCCCCGCCATACCAAGGGACTGTGTTAGTAAAGTGGATACGAAGGGAAAGGCAAAAGCAATAAAGGTAGCGGGGAAGCTTATGGATAAGGAAGAATGCTTTTACTGTCACAAGAGTGGACACTGGAAGAAAGATTGCAGGGCTTGGAAGGCCAGAACACAGGATCTGAAGCAAGCTGCGACTTCAGCTTCAGGTGTGTATGTTATTGAAAACTGTCTATCAATAAACTCTATGTCCTGGGTATTGGATACCGGATCAGGATCTCATATCTGTAATTCTTTGCAGGCGTTGAGAAAGCGTAGGTTTTTGAAAGCAGGTGACATGACCCTCAAAGTTGCAAACGGAGCTAGCATGGATGCTGAGGCCGTGGGGGACTATCACCTGGGAATGTCAGATGGACATGTTTTGGTTTTACATAATTGCTTTTTTGTACCCAACGCAACTTGTAATATCATTTCTGTATCTTTGATTTCTAAAGAAGTTTATGAATTTGCGTTTGTAAGTAATGTTGTAAACATTCACCTTAATCAAGTTCTGATTGGGTCAGGTACATTGAGCAATGGTATATACGTATTAAACCAACCACAGATTTTCAATGTCCAGAATACACACAAAAGAAAGTCTCCGGAAACCAATCAGACTTTCTTATGGCATTGTAGACTGGGTCACATCAATGAGAGAAGGTTGACGAAGTTACATACAGAAGGATATTTGGATCCGTTCGAATATCAATCATATGCAACTTGTCAATCCTGTCTCAAAGGAAAGATGACAAAGACTCCGTTCACTGGACACGGAGTAAGAGCGAGCGAGCTCTTGGGATTCGTACACAGCGACGTGTGCGGTCCAATGTCTACGAATGCACGAAGCGGTTATTCTTACTTCATTACTGTTACGGATGACTTTTCAAGGTACGGTTATGTCTTCTTAATGAAACATAAATCCGAAGCCTTTGGAAAATTCCAGGAATATAAGAATGAAGTAGAAAAACAAATAGGCAAAAGTATCAAGACACTGAGATCTGATCGAGGTGATGAATACTTGAGTGCCGAGTTCCTGGATTACTTAAAAGAGAATGGAATTCTCTCTCAGCTTACTCCTCCATACACTCCGCAACATAACGGTGTATCGGAGAGATGGAACCGAACCCTATTGGATATGGTACGGTCCATGATGAGTAACGCTGAGTTACCACGATCATTCTGGGGATATGCACTAGAATCAGCTGCATACCTTTTGAACCGAGTTCCAACTAAGACTATGCCTACTACACCATATCAGATGTGGTGTGGGAAGAGAACCTATCTTAATCATATTAAGACATGGGAATGTCCAGCTTTTATCAAAAAACACCATGCGGACAAGCTCGAGGCACGCTCAGTACAGTGCAAGTTTGTGGGATATCCAAAGAACTCCAAGGGATATTTCTTCTATTGCGAAGAGGAACAAAAGGTTTTTGTTTCTCGTCATGCCCACTTCTTGGAAGCTGAGTTTTTGGAAAATCAGATAAGTGGGAGCGCAGTAGAACTGGAAGAAATTCCAGAACCACGAGCTATTACTGAAAGCTCAGTAGAACCAGAGGGTTCGAAAGATCAGGATATTCCTACGCTGCTCCGCAGAAGTAGTAGGCAGTCTCATCCGCCTGAGAGATACTACGGTTTTCTCATAGACGGGGATAGAGAGGATTGAATCATTGATAGTGATGAGCTGACTAGCTTCCAGCAGGCCATTCAGAGCGTTGACTCGGTAAAATGGCTGGAAGCAATGCGGACCGAAATGGAGTCATGTACACCAACAAAGTATGGACGTTGGACATTGCTCCAGATGGGGTAAAACCCGTAGGATGCAAGTGGATCTTCAAAAGGAAGATTGGTGTAGATGGACAGGTTGAGACCTATAAAGCTAGACTTGTTGCAAAGGGTTTCCGTCAAAGACCTGGCTTGGACTATGACGAAACCTTTTCTCCAGTAGCTATGCTGAAATCCATTCGGATCCTTCTTTCCATTGCTGCCTTCCACGATTATGTGATCTGGAAAATGGACGTAAAGACCACTTTTCTAAATGGTAATTTAGAGGAGTGTGTCTATATGGACCAGCCAGAGGGTTTCATTCAGAGTGGGAGCAGCGGAAAGGTGTGCAAGTTGCTTAAGTCCATCTATGGACTAAAGCAGGCATCGCGGAGTTGGAACATCTGTTTTGATGAGACGGTCAAAGAATTTGGCTTTATCAAAAATCCAGATGAACCATGCATCTATAGTAGATTTGTAGCAAGAACTGTTGTATTCCTCGTATTATACGTGGATGACATTCTCTTGATAGGAAATGACATTCCTATGCTACAATCTGTCAAAGGGTTCTTGTCACACAGGTTCTCCATGAAAGACCTGGGTGATGCCTCATACATTCTGGGGATCCGGATCTGTCGTGACAGATCCAAGAGGATACTAGGACTCTCACAGTCCAGGTACATCGACACCATACTGAAAAGATTCAGTATGGAAGATTCCAAGCGCGGTAATCTACCGGCTTATCACGGGATCACCCTCTCCAAAGAGATGTCTCCCAAGACTGATTTGGAAAGGGATTGCATGTCTATTATACCCTACGCTTCTGCGGTAGGCTCTATAATGTATGCGATGTTGTGTACTAGACCAGATGTAGCTTATGCACTGAGTGTGGTAAGCCGGTATCAGTCAAACCCTGGGGCGAAACACTGGATAGCGGTAAAGAACATTCTCAAGTACCTGAGAAGGACTAAGGAGATGTTCTTGGTGTATGGCGGAAAAGAACTCCAGATCGAGGCCTTTGCTGACTCCAGCTTCCGGAGTGACAAGGATGATTCCAAGTCCATGTCGGGTTATGTCTTTACCCTCTATGGAGGGGCGGTGTGTTGGAAGAGTTCCAAACAGGAAACCGTTGCTGACTCGATGATGGAAGCAGAATATATTGCTGCTGCAGATGCCGCAAAGGAAGCTGTCTGGATGAAGAAGTTCCTCATGGAGCTTCAGGTGGTTCCTACCATTGTTGATCCAATACCGCTGTATTGTGACAACAACGGAGCTATAGCTTTAGCGAAGGAACCTAGGTTGCATCAGAAGTCCAGGCACATCTTGAGGCGGTATCACCTAATCAGGGAGATCGTGGGTCGCCAGGAGATCGAGGTTCGGAGAGTTGCTATGGAAGATAACACTGCTGATCCATTCACAAAGGCCTTACCCCAGACTCAGTTCGAGCGGCTGATCGAGATGATAGGTCTTCGATACGCCAGTACATGGCCTTAGTGCAAGTGGGAGATTGTTAGTGTATATGACCTAGAGGCCATTACTGTAGCATACTGGATTGTATATTACTTGATGGAAGCTTGGGATATTCACCTTGTATTGACATTCTTGCTCAAAATGGTAGTATGCTACTTGGTTTGTTTCCGCTTTAATGTGTACATGTGTTTCTTTTAGCATATCGACTTTGCACATTAGTGGAGCCCTTAGGATCTTTGCTTGATTACCAGCGTTGTGATGGTAGTCACACTCGTGGGGGCTGGATAATCCATAAGCACATCCTTATGCAGGTCCCTAGTCGCAGGACTATCGAGACAGGGCATCGATACTCCGGAGTAGACTAGCGTATGCGCTTCTTATCCCAGCTTGGGAGACGGTTTGTCCCACAGCCGTCAGTACGTCGTACTTGAGATAGTATGCGGGTGCTCGTTATGTTACGAGTACACTGGACAGGACTCGTCGGGAACTGTTGGTTGGTATTATACCTATCGTCAGTTATCAGTTCCCAGGTGACATGAGTACAGCTTAGTCCGTTGACTTAACACTGTCACTTCGCCTCGAGTGTGTTCCCACTGTACTTTGATTACTACCCTACCATGGCTCAAAGGAGTCGTGCAAACAGGTAGTTTTTGGGTGCAGTCCCGAAGCACTTGAAGGCAGTGACGGTTAGACAGGATTCGTCTCTCCCGGTATTGGGGGTTGATATCGCGCTGTGTCTAGGAGAGCCATTACACAAAGTCCCTGGCCAGGGCAAGCGAAATAGACTGGTAGGTTTCCAGTGTTATCTCAGGTGTTCTGGGCTACACTCCGACACGACTTGTACCGCTATTAGAGGACTGACGTTTACCGCCCCCTAGGCCCGCTATGCGATGTTCTTAGACGAACAGACCGAACTGTACGGAGACTGTCACATACAGGCTTAGTAGGAGTTCAGATGGGTTTACCTCGTCAGTCTTCTTATCGGCATCTACCTGGGGACCGTTACGCACAGCTAGTGCCGCTTGCGGTCTGTGGTTAAACCCACTGCCAGCGTAGTGTCGAGTTTTTAGAGTCCCACACAGAGGGTTATTCTCCTTTGGGCAAAACAGAGTAGAGGTCGCATGGTTTTGCGACAGGGTTTGTTCACATCCGCGCACTTGTGCACGTTTGATGTCCGGACAGTCATTACTAGCGGGCTCTGGTTTGACCCGGATCCTAGTATATGTTTTGGGGTTATTTTTATCTCATTGTATTCATGTTCCTCGGAACACGAATGCGGGTGTGTATGCACAGTTGATTGAGGCGGAGGAAGAGCTTTTTCATTAGGGTTTCGGAACGGGTGTGTATGCACGGTTGACAGTTGTCTTTTTCCAAACCCTAATGGATATGTGAAATATCAATTAAATGAAATTGTGTCATGGTTAGGGTTGTTGACTTGTTGACCATGTTTGAAACATTGACCATCATCATTATTTTTCAAGATGCTCTTTAATCTTTGCAAAAAACATTTAATGTGATATGATAATGGTCTCATCAAACCAACCATCACCTTTTTCATTTTGGATTAATATTATTAATTAGATAATTCACATATATTGTTATGGTTGTAAAAACTATTCTCATTCTATCATAACCATTCTCTCTCTTCCTTTCATCTTCCTTCTCCACTAGTTCAAGGAGAATCATTCTCATGAGTTGAGAAACCTTTCCTTGGAGATAAAACACCCAAATCCACTCTCTACTCATCCTAAGGTTGAAGGTCTAGCAAGCCGGACACTTTAGTTCTCTCAAGATCGAGAAAGAAGCTCAAGGTAGAAACCCTCAAGTGGATCCATCTTCGACAAGAGAAGGCAACGAGGAAAGCACCATCCGACCACTACAAAGAGTCCAAGAAGAAGGAGTTCAAGTTGAGGTATAACCCCTAACCGAGTAGATAACTCTCTTGTTAGTCACTAGTGTGTTGTTTAGCCATGATCCGTATTTTATAGTCCATGTTACCTAAACCCTAAAAATCGTTTTTCATCGTTTCCGCAAGCCCGTATGAACCGGGAGAGGTAACGTGGACTTACACCTCTATCAGTGGCTCAATTCTCTGGTGCCGATCTGCACGTCCGAGTAATCTCATATCAGCGATCCATCAAACGCTCATGGCGCAAAAACACCATAAAAAGGACATATCTCTGCAATCGTATGTCGTCGGAATCACGCCCTTGTCAGTTCTCGTTCGCAACGAGCTCGTGCTGACCGCAACTCTAGCCGTAGCTCTCCCTGCCCGTAATCGTGGCAGCAAAACCATAACTGGTACCGATGAGGCTAGATCATGAATGAATATAATACTGAACAAAGAAATATACATCCTAAGGCTTCTTAAGTGGAGTAGCGTATCGTAAATATGCCGCGGAACATACGTACGGTACGTCACTCTACTCAAGCTACCTACTCCATCAACCAAGGGTCATCCTACACTCCGAAAGTAAAACCTAACGCTCTGATACCAACTTTGTCACGACCCGAAAGTACGGAACATGACCGGCACTTAAACTACGAAACGTCTCGAGGCGTACGTAATCTAAGTAAGCCAAAAACCCAGAAAACCAAACCAAGAAAAGTAGTAGAGTGAAGGAAGAACCATTTAAATCAAATAGTTTAGCAAAATACGCCAAAATATGCATTTTAAAATCACAAGTCTTTTCTAAAAATTTCGGCAGAATTTCCTTTGTAAAAACTGACCCCAAACGGATACAAAACCTGATAAAGCATATATAATGAATAAAGGCATCCCCAAGCGGGAGCTAGCTCTTCGTCAATCGACGGTCACAACCATGCAAGCAATATAATATACAACGCCGAAAGGAGAGGATCACAACAGAAAAGGAAACTCAAAACAGTATGAAATCCATAGAAATACAACGCGCGACTCTAAGGTCGAAAGAATAAACATCACTGGTCTCTATCTGAATAAATACATATTTGGTTGAAGGAACTTCTAGATACAACTGAATAATAATATACAAAATATAATGATGGTCACGATACAAGTGAACCCACCTACTAGCAAATCACCCAGAAATGGAAGTAGTGCCAGCAAAGCCGTGATGAAACCTGTACGGCAAAACCTGCAAGAAACTGTGGCACAACGGGGGTGAGTTGCCAACTCGTGAATAGAATACATCTACGAACAGAAATCGCATGCATGACGCAATCCTAGGTCATACGATCACTATATAAATAATCCTCAAATATATAATCTGTGGCCTATAACAATAGCTAGGGTATACCTCAAAACAACTGTAATACCAAGTGCTCGTGTCAGTGCCTCAGGTAGCAATATATCATATGGATAAGGTATGAATGCATGAAAACAGAATACATGAAAACGAAGAAATTGTTTTCATAACTTAGTGAGATTTTTGTATATTTAAAATGAGGTATCATAATGAAATCAGCATAAACAGTGTCTAGCATCGACACAAAACATAAATCCCAATGTCTCAAAATCTCAGGCTCCGGCTATCCGGACTGGCCTGTATCAACAAATCTCAGTACCTCAATATCTCGAAATCTCAGTATCTCAATCTCACTATCTAAGGTGCCGTCAGTCCAGACCGGCCCCTAACATCAGTCTCAAGACCACGACGGTATCCTCCGGATATCCGACGTGCCGGGTAAAATCACCGGTCGGTAGTGCTCCCCTACCAGGCTTACCGCCATCCTCTGCGACCTTCTCGCCCCGGGGTACCGCACCGGGCCCACCATGTACCCGAAACGGTTCATCCAACTCCTCGAATCGGGTCTCGAAATCCATCAGCAAACTCATGGTGGACGACTCATACATCATGGGAAAACCGCACTTTTCATTTAAAAAGAGAGAGAAAAGAAGTTTATAAATGTTTTTGCGGTTTTCCCCCAAATACAGGAAATCTCATGAAAATCCGAATCCAAATCATCAATAGCATGTAAATAGTGAATATAGGCCTAAAAATCCATGAATGCGGCATAACAGTGAATAATAACATGCATGAAGTAGCAAGTAATAACTGAAATGTCTAAACTGGCATATAAAGCAAGTACACTAATATCATGTCGAAACTATTAGCTAAGAAGCTATGTCAATGTAATAGTATTTTCTAAGTGTACGTGACATGGCAATTACCGATGAGGATGTGTGTGAGCCGGCAAGTAAGTGTACGTGGAACATACGCATCATCGGTAATGGTGCTGGTGTCCCAACAGCATGATATGAATAATGGTATATGAATCACAATATAAGTATGCGATGCGGAGCAAACAGCAATAATGAGCGGGAGCAGAATACTAAACACAATGATAACTAATCTGCATTTAATATCATATGTGTCATACAGCTACACTAAATTATAGGGCTGAGCTAACAGGCTAACTGAAGGTCAGGAAACCGCCTAACATCTGAGTCGATACGTATATATATATATATATATTACACTAAATTATAGGGCTGAGCTAACAGGCTAACTGAAGGTCAGGAAACCGCCTAACATCTGAGTCGATACGTATATATATATATATATATATATATATATATATATATATTTGTCGGTGATCCCGCCTCGATAATATCACATCCGATACCATATCTATAATCCGATATTCCCAAGTCAGGAGTGCGGATCAAACATCAATATAAAGCTCGTACGTAAATCCGTCGTACGGCATCCCAAATCTGGGTACGGGTCAATATCACATTCATCACATTATTCATATGGTATCCTCTTTATCAAAGATCATAATCTGGGTACTGATCAATGTCTAGTACAATACTAATATCATCAATATGATCATGATCTGACTACTGATCGACAGTCTCGTACAAACCGATATCATCAGCACCTATCATCATAGAGAAGTATACATCGCCTAATGCGACCCATTATAATTATCTTAACATATCATAACTCATATCACGATCACATGTCGACCATTTCATTTATATCACTATTCACATGGTATCGTCGTCCAAGATCCGCTATAACATCATGACGTATCTCAAATACGAATTCTGCCATATCACCGATCTCACGGTCTCACATCAAATCTCATCGACTCACCTCAAATCCCAAATACTATCCTCAAATCTAGTATATGATCAAATAGTCCCATACCCATGTGAACACATAAAAATATAATCCCATATACGCACATATGAAAGAAGAATGTATGCAAGTATGGGTGTGTGTGTGTATGTGTGGTGCAACCACTACTCTAGGGTTTCGCAACACTAAGCCAATCCAATCACAACTAGAATCTATCTTTATCATCAATACTCTCAAACAATATATAATCTATATATGTGTGTATACGTATTCGTATACATCACCACGAACTGCGGGGGTGCTATACGCCATCCACCCGACTTCTCCCCGTAGATATAAATCTACTCACCTTGCTTCTCGTGTGCCAATGTCGCCATCTTTGTCTTCAACGCCTCGACGCCACGTGGGGTACCTACACGGATATCACAAACGCTAAAGCACATGAAAATCGCATCGGAAACCAAAACGGCACACGCTACTCGCATAGGTAAAAACCTATAGTCTCGCGTGCAAACACGACCAATAACCCTTTGCTGTTGACGTTCAAACGCCTTCCGACAGAAATGAATCACCAAATACTAAAATCCATGCTAAAAAAGGTCATAAACCATGCGCCAACACATGAAAACTACCCCAGATTCTACCCTAGATGGAATCAGTCAAAATTGTGTATACCAAAGGTCAAATTTACTGGATATAGGGCCCTGAACCAAAAACGAGGGGGTTCCAACCTGCTCTGGCCGCAATTTGCGGCCATAAGGGATAAATTGGCGGCCTGGGGAAGGAGTTAGGGGCTAGGGCTTTGGGTGGTGGTTCCTGTGTGCCTGCACATCTTACTGTCAAACCAATTTTATTTTCAGGTGGCTCGGGTGATAGCAGATTTCAAAACACACTCGCAGAATTACAGTTTTCCCCGATATCGTTTCTATAAATCCGTATTCTGGGTTTTACTCTCAAGTCTGGTCTAATGTAACATCACTAACAGGATTTTAAGGTCACTACATGCCTCAATTTCACTTTACAACTCAATTCAACTCCTAACCCTAACTAGAAATTTCCAAAGTCCTCAAAACGACACAATATCGACATGAAACAAGTATAGATGCACAAGAAATTGAAATACTATACTAATGGTGTAGAAATTACCTCATTTGGCAACTCAAGAATTTTCTTGAGTTACTCAAAGTCCTCAAAATTATCTTTTTCTTAGTCCAATGTATAGCTAGTGAGCATGGGAACAATATTTGTGAAATAGGAATAGGTTTTGGGGTGAATTTCATGGTGGATCTAGGCTTGAAGTGGGAGGAGGTGCAGCAGCATGGGGAAGGAGAGGAGAGAGAAGTGACATGATGAAATGAAGAGGGATGGTTCAAAAAAAAAAAAGAAGGGTTGACCTACACCTTTCTCTCTCTTCATCATTCTTACCTTTTTCTGTTCTTTTCTTTTTCCTTTATCCTTCTCACACAATGGTCAACCCTAAGCAACCATACTAAAATGAAGAGAAGGCAAAGAAACAAATGAAACACAAGTGTAAAAATGATATGTGCATATTTTGCACCAAAAATGCTAAAAACCCGATTAGCGATTTTTAATCGCGATTAGCACGAAATTAGCATATAATTAGTCATAAAAACTTTAAAATGGCATAATTCCATAAAATACCCAATTTTAGAATTTTCCATAATTTTTCCAAAATTTTCCCCATTTATCGGTATTTAATTATACCGAAATATTAAAATATTCATTAAAAATTAATATTAAATTATAAAAATTCCCAAAAATAATATTTTATTTTTTTGAAATGTTACAGCTCCTTTCTTGTATCTTTTGATACAAATACCACTGCAGTTGGCGCGTGAGCCTTTTTGCTGATAGGTGGGTTTTTGTGCGGTATTTGTTTATTTTCCAGTTATATACACCATTGTATCTAGTACTCTCCATCTATTACTTATGTATTGACTTAGAGACCAGTTGTGAGGACGATGTATATTATTTTGTACTCTGCTGTCGAGCTCGTTGTGAGCCGACTTTATTTATGCAGTTTTATATTTCATGTTGTCTTCACTTATTTTTGCTCATTCTTCGCTACGGCGTCGTATATTATTATCATGGTGATTGTTCCGCCGTTGGGCATGATTGCTCCCGTTTGGGATGCTTTATTCTTATTGTATATCATTTTACTCATATATTGTTTTGTACCCGATTTCGGGGCTAGCTTTTACAAAGGAAATGTTGCCAAAATTTTTAAGACAATAATTTGAACTTTAAAGAATTTTACTAAATTACTTAAGGTTTTCTAAATGTTTTAACAAATGTCTCCCTTAAATGTTTTAACACTCATTTCTTTAATGGTTTTGATTTCTGGGTTTCAGCTTACTTAGTCGCGTTACGCCTGTAGACGTTACGTGGTTAAGTGTCGGTCATGGGCCGGACTTTGGGTCGTGACAAAGTTGGTACCAGAGCGTAGGTTTTACCTTCGGAGTGTAAGATGGCCCTGGTATGATGGAGTAGGTAGCTGAAGCAGAGTGGCATAGCGTGCGTATGTTCCGCGGCATATTAACGACACGGTACTCCGCCTAAGCGACCTTAGGACTTATTGATTGGAATTCCTTCATGATTGTATACATTCTCGTGATTCGATTTCCGTATCCTTATCGAATCCTACTTTCTTTTGGCCATTATGCCGCCAAAGACTACGAGGGCGCAGAGAGCGGCTGCGAGAGCCGAGATTCGAGTAGACTCGTCCGAGACGAGGACTAATCCGGGCAGTACACCAGTTATACCAGAGCAGACTGTTCCTTCTACGGCAGATCAGATCAATATGCTAGGGGCCGGTATGCAGGAGATGCGTCAGATGATAGGGTCGCTAGTCGAGACGCTTCGAGCACAACGACCAGAGGTAGTTCTACCCGTTACGGGGACCGCGATAGTACCTACAGTACAGGCAGTTGCCCCTGCAGCTACGGAAGTTATTACAGTATCGCTATCAGAGTTCATGAGGCTGAAGCCTCCGGTCTTCATAGGCACCGATGTAGCCGAGGACCCACAGTCTTTTATTGATAGGATGGCCCGGATATGTCGTTCACTTAGATGCTCAGATGCGAGATGGGTAGAGTTTGCGAGCTTTCGCCTGGAAGGTCTTGCCCAGAAATGGTGTGAATCGATCGAGAAGGGCAGAGCAGCAGGTCTTCCTCCTATGACCTAGACCGAGTTTGTGACGGTGTTTCTAGCCCGTTTCCTCCCCAGAGTGTCAGGGATGCCCGTGCGCGTAGATTCGAGTCCTTACGCCAGATGCCAGAGATGACAGTGGCAGAGTACGATGTGCTGTTCACCAAACTATCTGTTTATGCCCTATACCTAGTGGCTACTGAGGAGATGCAAGTCAAGAGACTTGTTCGAGTCTTACTTACCCCACTGTTCCTTGCGATCAGCGCACAGCATTGCGAGACTTATGCAGCAGCTGTAGACGCAGCCCTATTAGTCGAGGAGCGCCTTGCAGAGACTTCGGTAGTTCCAGGGCCGAAGAGGGTTCGTACTGATACAGCAGCACAGGGACTTCCATTCAGACGCCATGATAGATGTCGTACAGGTAGCAGAGACTCGGGGCGAGATCAGATGTTTAGCTCTTATCCCTAGGAGGGTCAGCAGTCGTCGCGTGGATGCTTTGGGTGTGGTAGTCCCCATCACCGCGTCAGAAATTGTAGCGAGATACGTCGGAGGGAGCCAGCAGTACCACATGTCACGCTTCCACCTTCCCCACCCCAGAGGGCGTTGCCTATTGTACCTACTGTTGCTCCGTGCCAGACTCATGCACAGAGAGGCCGTGGTCGCGGAGGGTTTACTCATAGAGGACGAGGTGGCCGAGGCAGAGGACAGCCCGCTGCCGGCAGAGTACAGCCAGTTGCTAGTAGGGGACCGCCAGTCGCAGGTGGAGGACAGGCATGGGTTTTCGCGTTAACAAACAGGCGTCCAATGCGGTGGTCTCAGGTACCCTATCAGTATGTTCTGTTGACGCACACATGTTGTTTGATCCCGGATCCACGCACTCGTACGTTTTCACACACTTCGTGCCGAGTTTGGGTAGAGAGTCCGGTTTGCTTGATCAGCTGCTTGTTGTGACCACTCCTGTGGGAGAGTCGTTTGTTGCTAGGCATGTGTTCCGATCCTGTGTTGCCCGTATTGGCGAGAGAGAGTTGCCTGTCGACTTGATCCTTCTTGAGATGTTGGAATTCGACGTTCTTTTGGGCATGGATTGGTTAGCCACGTGCTATGCGTCTGTGGACTGCCGCGAGAAGACAGTTAGATTTTGTTTTCCCTGCGAGTCGGCTTTTGTTGTGCAGGGGGACTGTAGTGCCGCCCCTCACAGTTTGATTTCTTCTTTTCGCGCTGGACAGCTGTTGAGGAAGGGATGTCAGGCATTCCTAGCCTATGTTTGCGATACTAGAGCTACGGATGTTCCTTTGGACCAGATTCCGATTGTTTGTGAGTTCCCTGATGTTTTCCCTGACGAGCTTCCTGGGCTACCTCCTGAGCGCGATATTGTTTTCTGTATTGATTTGATTTCCGGCACGGGGCCTATTTCTATACCGTCTTATCGGATGGCCCCGGCGGAGCTTAGTGAGTTGAAAGGTCAGTTGCAAGATTTGCTGAATAAGGGACTTATTCGACCCAGTGTTTATCCTTGGGGAGCTCCGGTCCTGTTTGTCAAGAAGAAGGAGGCAGTTTGCGTTTGTATATTGACTACCGCCAGCTGAACAGGGTTACCGTGCGGAACAGATATCCTTTGCCACACATCGACGACTTGTTCGACCAGCTTCAGGGCGCAGGGTATTTTTCGAGGATCGACTTGCGATCAGGATACCATCAGCTGCGGGTTCGACAGGAGGATATACCGAGGACAGCTTTTCGCACGCGCTACGGCCATTATGAGTTTTTGGTGATGTCGTTCGGACTCACCAACGCCCCAGCAGCATTTATGGATTTGATGAACCGTATTTTCAGGCCGTATCTTGAGTTGTTCATCATCGTATTCATTGACGATATTTTGGTGTATTCCCGGAGCCGAGAGGGGCACGAGCAGCACCTGCGGATCACACTGCAGACCTTGAAGGAGCACCAACTTTTCGCAAAATTCTCCAAGTGCGCATTCTGGCTTGACAGCGTAGACTTCTTGGGTCATGTGATTACACGAGACGGTATATGTGTGGACCTGAGGAAGATCGAGGCCATTCGGAGTTGGCCCAGACCCGCATCAGTTACGAAGATCCGCAGCTTTCTAGGACTGGCCGGCTACTACAGGAGATTTGTACAGGACTTCTCCCGCATTGCCGCACCTTTGATCGGGTTGACTTGGAAAGGAGTTGCTTTCGATTGGACGGAGAAGTGCGAGCATAGATTTCAGCAGCTACGGACTTGTTTGACTACGGCGCCGGTGTTATCATTGCTTTCAGGATCGGGCGGATTTGTGGTCTATTGTGATGCTTCTCGAGTGGGGCTAGGGTGCGTATTGATGCAGCATGATAGGGTGATCGCGTATGCTTCACGGCAGTTGAAGAAACATGAACAGAACTACCCCACTCACGATTTGGAGATGGCTGCAGTGGTCTTTGCACTCAAGATCTGGAGACATTACCTTTACGGCGAGTCGTGCCAGATATTCACTGATCACAAGAGCTTAAAGTATATATTTCAGCAGCGAGACCTGAATCTCAGAGAGCGCCGTTGGATGGAGCTAGTAAAGGACTACGATTGCGAGATCTTGTATCACCCGGGCAAGGCTAATGTAGTGGCGGATGCTTTGAGCAGGAGGCCCGGAGGTAGTCTATCTTGTTTGAGCGCAGTGCAGAGGCAGTCGTCGGCAGATTGGCAGATTTTATGCGACAGCCGAGTGTAGTTTGAGTTCACGCCGATCGGGGGACAGCTTGCGCATGTTCGTGCACGCCCACAGTTGCTTGACCATGTACATGAGGCACATTACAGTGATGACCGTTGCTCAGAGATCGTGGCACAGATTGGACAGGGCAGATTTTCCGAGTTCGTGATCGATGATCAGGGGATACTGCGATTTGGGACTAGACTGTGCGTACCAGATGCTGAGGGATTGCGGCACGAGATTCTTGAGGAGGCACATAGATCGGTGTATAGTGTTCATCCAGGTTCCACCAAGATGTACCATGATTTGAGAGATGTTTACTGGTGGGATGGAATGAAGAGGGACATCACAGACTTCGTGTCGAGATGCCTGACTTGTCAGCAAGTCAAGGCCGAGCACCAGAGGCCAGCAGGAGAGCTACAGCCGTTACCCATTCCGGAGTGGAAATGGGAGCAGATTTTGATGGATTTCGTTGTGGGTCTACCCAGGACTAGGTGAGGGTATGACTCCATTTGGGTGATCGTGGATCGTTTGACGAAAGCGGCTCACTTCCTGCCGGTGAAGACGACTTTCGGATTTGCTCAGTATGCCCAGATATACATCGACGAGATTGTACGACTGCATGGAGTCCCGACATGTATCGTGTCCGATCGAGGCACCCAGTTTACCAGCCGACTATGGCAGAGGCTTCAGGAGACGTTGAGCACTCGCTTGAGTTTCAGCACGGCATTTCATCCGCAGACCGACGGCCAGTCAGAGCGGACTATTCAGACTCTCGAGGATATGCTCCGAGCATGCGATTTAGACTTTGGTGGTAGCTGGGATCATCATTTACCCTTGGCGGAGTTCTCCTATAACAATAGTTTCCAGGATACTATTCAGATGGCACCTTTCGAGGCCTTGTATGGGAGGAGATGTATATCGCCCGTCTGTTGGACAGAGCTCAGTGGGAGCAGTATCTTGGGGCCGCAGATCGTACAGGAGACGACCGAGAAGATACAGCTGATTCGAGACAGGATGAGGACAGCTCAGAGCAGGCAGAAATCGTATGCTGACAGACACCGCCGCAAATTAGAGTTCGCAGTTGGCGATCACGTTTTTCTGAGGGTCTCTCCGATGAAAGGAGTGATGAGGTTTGGACAGAAGGGGAAGCTTAGCCCCAGATTCATAAGTCCCTTCGAGATCCTCGAGCGTGTGGGCGCAGTAGCATATCGTTTGGCTCTTCCACCCGACTTCCCAGATGTTCACCCCGTATTCCACGTGTCGATGCTTCGCAGATACCTACATGACCCTTCGCACATGATTCAGCAGCAGACCGTTCAGCTCGAGCGCGATCTTTCGTTCGAAGGTCTTGCCGTCTATGAAGGTGATTTGGCGCAGCCCGAATGGTGAAGAGATCACTTGGGAGGCCGAGGGCGAGATGCGGAAGAAGTTCCCTCATCTCTTTGAAGGTATGCGTAGCTTTATATTTTTAAATTCGGGAACGAATTTCTTTAAGGGGGAGGATTGTAACACCTTAGGATGTGATTAGTGGCTAATTATATTTTAATATATGGTTTTTAATAAAAAAGTTTACCAAAATGATTTCCAAATAATTTATCAAATTTAATGAATATTTTATTAGAAGTTTTCTAAGCTTGCACACACATGTGCATGTAAACTAGGGTTAAAATGGGGTTAGACCATGATTAGCAACCATGGTGGACTAACCATTTTGTTAAGCTAACTTAAAGTTTTTATTTAAGTGTTTTGGGTTGTTTTATTTTTAAAATGGAAATGATTTGTGTTATGGTTGACTAGGAGGGAGAGAGAGAGAGACGATGGGCATCATGGCATGAGCCCATGCTTGCATTAAATGAGAGAGAGAGGGGGTGTTGACTCTTTTGTTCTCTCATTTCTTTTTTTTTGTGTTAACTCTTTCTCACTTATCTCTCTCACTCATACACACACACACTCACAACAATAGCAGCAGCAGCAGAAGACACAGCAGCAGCAGCACCCAGTAGCAGCAGCTGAAGCAATAGCAGCAGCACCAGATTCAGCAACAACAACAGCATCAGCTCCAGCAGCAGCTCCAGCTGCAGCATCAACACCTCATCTTCTTCTTCTCCTCCTTCTCCTACTTCCTAGGGTCTATTGGGGTATATTTCTTAAACCCAACTCCTTTTTTCTAAGCTTGTGTGTTAAATAGCTTCGGTTAGTGTTAATTATGTGTTTTAGTGCTAGAAATGGTGTTTTGTGTGATGTTGTGGCCAAGTGTTAATTTTATTGGTTAGCCTAGCCTAATTAAGTGTTATTAGGGCCACATAAACCTAGCTTCAACCCAGATTTCATCAAAATACCCCAGATCTTCTTTTTGTGCAAAATGTAACGTTTCTAAGCAAAACTTGGCCTTTCTGTGATCTGCTATAGACCCGGTTACTTCAAAGAAAAATTGAGATAACTGGAGCATATTTGATAGACCTTGAGCACACCACCGTAGAACGAGACCCCTTAACCACACTTTAGCCGCCGATTTATTCTTTCTGGCCGCAAATTGCGGCCAGATGAGGGAGTTTTTGGGTTGGGTTTGCATGGGTAGGAGTCTGCTATATATTTAAGGTCTGTGGTATATGCAATTTTGTAAGTTTTCACTTGGGTAAAAATTTGGAGTGTAGTATCGTTTTTCCAATACGTTTTGTTTGCGCGACACGTGTGATACATGAGTGGGTTCTGTGTTCCAGCGTATCGCGACGTGTCGGGGTAGTTTAGACGCGTATACATAAGTTTTAGCGTATCGGACACACGCGCGTTTAGTTCGCGACTCGAGTTTCTCGTTTGATTTCGATATCGCGTTTTGCGAGATATTTGCTTATGTGGATTCTCTATGTGAATTCTAGGTTCGCAGGCGGGTACGTCGGACGCCACAATGAAAAGGAAGCAAGTGGTCGGCTACGCTTAGCACGCGACCAGGTGAGTAGATTTAACATCTACGAGGAAATCGCCCGTATGGCGTTAAGCGTTAGGGCGTAATAGGATGTTTAGTCGTAGATGTTTATAGATATTCATATTAGTGCATACCTTCATTGATATATCACGAGTGCACACATATATTTATATCTTCATACCTGCGCACATGCACACTGTATATTCATACCAGTGCACACATATATTGATATCTTCATACCTGCGCACATGCACACTGTATATTCATACCAGTGCACACATATATTGATATCTTCATACCTGCGCACATGCATACTTTATATTCATACCAGTGCACACATATATTGATATCTTCATATGTGCGCACATGCACACTGTATATTCATACCAGTGAATACATATATTGATATCTTCATACCTGCGCACATGCACACTGTATATTCATATCAATGCATACATATATTGATATCTTCATACCTGCGCACATGCATACTGTATATTCATACCAGTGCACACATATATTGATATCTTCATACCTGCGCACATGCACACTGTATATTCATACCAGTGCACACATACATTGATATCTTCATACTTGCGCACATGCACACTGTATATTCATACTAGTACTACACTCATATTCGCGTATATATCCATTTGCACATCCATACCTACATACATACATATGTCACATACATGGATGATATTGATTTGATTTCATGAAAATAGGGACCACATGAGATATTTTCAAATCTGGATTCTTTTAAAAGAGCGGTTTCCCCTTTTTACTCTTAGTGTCATATGACACATTGCATTGATTTACGCATTGAGTTGGATTTATGGGATTTCTGGATTTGAGAACCGTGGTATTATTTTAAGAAAATACGCACTGTCTTAAAAAGCTGGTTTCTCTTGATATGATATTTCAGTGCGTCCACCATGAGTTTTCTCGGTTCCAGAGAGCTTGTGTGAGTATACCCGATTCGAGGAGTGGTAGGCACCGATTGCGGGTATATGGTGGACCCGGTATGGTACCTCGGGGCAAGAAGACTCGTATTGTTAGAGGGTGAGCCCGGCGGAGGGACTACTACCTACCGGTGATTGGTTGGACTTGGCGGTTATCCGGAGGATACTGACCAGAGTTGAGAGATGGATACGGGACGACACGTACTGCCGGGGGCCGAGGGCCGATTCCGCAGACGGATCCCGAGGGCCGATCCGGACTTACGGAGCCCGATATTTGAGGATTTGCGTGTCGATACTAGACACGATTATTTTATGATATTTCGAGTGCCGATGTTGGGCACTCACGATTCTATGAGATTTACAGGATTTAAGGGCCGATTGGAGTGACGGCGCCTGAGTTTTACTGGGATTTGGGTGTATTGATGGACACCGGTTATTTTCCACGTTAACATTCCGTGTAGATGTTATTTATTCCCATGCTCAGCATTCAATGTTATACATCTCATCCTGTATTTGTAGTACCTGATAGAGTACACTTTATATGCACGATTATTGCATACCCTGCTCATCCTATATAGATGTTATTAGATTGCACATGCTATACACGATTATTGCATGCCCTGCTCATCATATAGAGATGTTATTAGATTGCACATGCTATGCACGATTATTACATACCCTGCTCCTGAGCTTTGGTCACTGACCGTATAAGCGGTCTATGACCCGTGGATGCATGGCTGTCCTCTTTTCCAAGCGCCATGTATACTGTATGCACCATCATGCCCCCAGACTTTGGGCGTTTAGGCTTATTGTCTTTGACCTTTGCTGCAGGGTTGGGGCTTTTCTCCGGCCTTCTTCTCTTTTGAGTAGTCGACGTGGAGGGAGCCATTGCAGCGGGCACCCAAGCGGTTGTCGTCCTTTGTTGTCTGACGTGACGGTTCTTTTTTCCCTGCACTTTCGCCTTTTTCTGTCGGCGGGGATAATCTTGATCAATTACCGAGTCTTGAACTTGACGCCAGACCTTGTAGATTCTGGAGGACAGCCGTTGAGGAGGCTGTTCCATCTTCGCTTCTGTAACCTCCTCCGCAGGTGAAGGGGATCTTTTGAGAACCGCAGTCGGCGAATTTCTGCGTACCGTGTTCAGCAGCTCGAAGCTGTTCCCGGTTGGAACAGCGGCCTCAATTTCCACCGTTGGAGCTGGTGGAGTTAGTCCGGAGGGGGAGTTGCCCCCAGTCTTTCTTATCCGGCGCCAGTGGCGACGTCGGGCATGACGGGTTGTTGGGATTGATTCAGCGATGACTGCGTCTTGTCCCCTGTTCTGGGGAAGGGCTGCTGCCGGTGTTAGCCTCTTGAAGACTGACGTTCATTGAGTAGCTACAGTTTTCTGAGCGGGAGCGGGAACGGAGGTAGTCAGTCTCGCGAAGACCGACCTTCTGGGAAGAGAAGCCGCCTTGACGACTTCGGGAGCAGCTGTCCTCTTTGGGATGGCTTTCTCAGGTATTATGGGCTTCCTGGCGGGCCCATTGGAGTTCAGGCTTAGTCTAGTGAAGACCGAGGAGTTGGACGACCCGCTGAGAGGGGCTGTGGGAGTAGCAAGTTGATCAAAGACCAACTTCTTTGACGCTTCGGTACGGGCACTGGGATGTTAATGTTCATAGGCGGGAGCATGGTCCCGAAGAAAAGACCGGTGGTAGCTTGAGTCACTTGCTCCACAGGCATAGTGAATAAGGAAGCAGCCTGGGGTCCATATGCTACACCTCCAGGTGAGGCGGAGCGTCGGTTGCATTTGCAGTTGAAGCAGTTGGAGCAGTTGCCAGCCATTGATCCTTTTGCTTTCTGCAGCAAACGAAACACCAAGTCTTAGCACTTCGAAACCCAAGGGCAACCATTAGCAAACCGCGATTGGTTCGCGAATCACGACACACGAAGTGTGGAGTGGAAAGAGGAAAAGGTCCCACCGGGCGTGCCAGAATCTGTTCCCCTCCGATAGACGGCACGACAGACGTCTTGCCTAAGATTCGGAGCAGATGCTAATTGGTGCTATCCGTCTACCTCTCCGAAGATGCCAAGTTGATTTATGACACCATGCATCGAAGGTCTAAACGGATGCGTCCGATGTAGCAGACTTCGTTAGATTCCCCCTCGCTTGAGGGGTTTTTAATTATGGGGACGCTCTTCCCTGCAGGCGCAAGCCCCTGCAGTTAATTACGCTACCGCATGGCGGTAACAACTTTCTCCTTCTCCAGATGGTTACTTCGTGTCGTGGGTGTTTGTTTTGTGTTTGGTTGCCCGTGGATTGTATACGGAGACTGAGTTATGTCGTCTCCCGTAGGGCGTGGACTAGTCCAAATCCGTATTATCTTATATTTGGGTTTGGGGGTTGTGTTTAAGGATACGTTAGCCTCGTTTGAGATTAAGATCAACTTAAACGTTTATTAAAGATACGTTAGTGCAATTTGAGACTAAGATCAACTTAACGGGATCGTTTAGATCCGACAAGAGAGCAATTAGGGGAGCCCTGTTGTTTAGTTTAGTGACATTGCGGTCAATAGGTAGTTTAAGGACATTGCGGTCCATTGTTAGTTTTAAGACGTTGCGGTCAGGGTTAAGGACGTCGTACTCCATGGATTTAAGGACTCCACAGTCCGATGTGAGTTTTAAGATATCACGGTCAAGGTTAAGGACGTCATAGTCCGTTGTTAGTTTTAAGACATTCCGGTCAAGGTTAAGGACGTCATAGTATGTGGATTTAAGGACTCCACAGTCCGATATTAGTTTTAAGACATTACGGTCAAGGTTAAGAACGTCGTAGTCCATGAGTTTAAGGACCCCACAGTCCGTATCAATGTGTGTGGTTATCGGGACCCGTCACCTCTTTGAAGACGTTGAGGAATTACAACGACAAGTATCATAGGAGTGAAGAGATGTACCCTTACACCAAGGTAGATTAAGTGATACGTAGTCCAATTTGGAAACTAAGATCAATTATTATATTATGAGCCCATTGGCCCAGTTGAGTTTGAATTGAGGACTTATGGCCAGCTTGGGCTAAGTCCAATCATGTTTGGGATATTGGCCCTCTGTTGGTTCATTGAAGGAGAGGCTTTGCCTCTGGAAACTTAGCCAATTGGGTTAAGGCTAGTGTTAAACACTAGAGACCGACAGTGTTGAACACTAGGAATAAGGTTGACAAGTTAGTGTTAAACACTAAGAGATAATCAGTGTTGAACACTGGGAACAGAGGTTTCAAATTAGTGTTAAACACAAAGCAAATCAGTGTTAAACACTGCGAATAGAGTTTTCCAAGTTAGTGTTAAACACTAAGGAGAATCAGTGTTAAACACTGGATACAGAGGTTTCAATTTAGTGTTGAACACTAAGGCAAGAGAGGTCATGTGGTCACACGTGAGAGCGCCATGCTTTCCTTTATTTTGTTCTATAGATAAGTGTTTAACACTTTTAGTCCTGAAAGCCATCACGTGCGGGCACGTGATGGGAGCTCATGCTCTGGTTTATTAGAATACTCATTAGGGGTCACGTGGTGACACATGAGGGCGCCCCAGAGTCTCTGTTTATTTTTCTTTTTCTTTATGTGCTTCAGGGGTCACGTGGGGCACGTGGGGCGTTGCCTCAAAGCTCTCTTTTATATATCTTCGCAGGAGTCGCATGGTAACACGTGATGTGCCTACTTCAGAGTTTTATTCTGTGGGTCTCTGCATGTTTTAAAGTTCAGTTCATAGGGTTAAACCCTAAACTTTAGAGGAATTAAATTCCTGTTTTCTTCTGAAGAATTATATTCTTAATAGGGTTAAACCCTAGTTTCTTTTCTTAAAGGAATTAAATTCGTGTGAGTTCGAGAGAATTATATTCTCAGTTAGGGTTAAACTCTAGTTCTGTTCATTTTGAAGGAATTAAATTCTTATAACATAGGGTTAAACCCTAACTTTATCCCAAAGGAATTGAATTCCTATCATTTTGTGAGAATTAAATTCTCTAAACTCAGTTCCTCCTCTGTGTTTTAGATCTGCATGGCAGGATCTCAACCCAATGAGAATTAAATTCTCAATTCATGGGGATATGTGCACTTTGCAGATCCTTAACCAGAGAAAGAACTAAGTTCTTTTTATATAAGAGTTAAACTCTTTTGAGAATTAAATTCTTCTTTGAAGCCTCCCTTTTCCTTTCTTACCTAAGGTTTTCCTTTTGCGGAGAATCCAAAGCTCTATCTCTCTCTCTCTATATATATATCAAAAGAAAAAGATCCAAAAGTCTCAGGGTTTCAGAAAAAAAGGTTTTTGAAAAGGTCTTCCAAAAAGGGTCCTCTCTCTTCTTTTCTTGGCTCCTATTTATAGGAGAAGGAAGAGAATTAATCTGCTTAGTAAATCTCTCATTGAGAGATTAGATTTGTATGTTGAGAGATTTGATTTATATTTATCATTAATCTGGGCCTTTAGATTGTTAAGTGAATTTTATTCACCATTGGATTTTAAATCCAAAGATATCCCTTTGTTATCTCGGTTAGATTTAGGGGGGAAATCTTTCCAAGTCCAAGAATTTTCCATAAATTGGTGGTATTTAATCACCTTTAGATTTTTAATCCAACGGTTCCAAATAATCATTCTTTATTTTGGAAAGATTTGAATGATCTCTTCTCAGCATTTAATTTTGTTAAATAATAAGGCTTTTAAAGCCGGTCACGTATGGCCACGTGACCCCTGGTCACGTGTAGGGACGTGACCCCTGGAATGGGCTTCTCTTCTTCTGCGCTCTGTTCTCTGGCCGCTGTTCAGCAGCCACATGCCAACACGTGACCACTGGTCACGTTTGAGCACGCGACCTTTTCTGGAGCTTTTTCTCGAATGAGCTTTGTGCCGCTGCTTTAAACATCACGTGCCAACACGTAACCACTGGTCACGCGTGAGCACGTGATGCCTCTTCTGAGTCCTTTCCTGATTTTTAATCTGGGAACAAATGCCCCCACAGCGTTGTTCTCACGTGTCTGCTCGTGAGTGCAACGCTGTTACTTTTGTGACCGTCGGATCTGCTTTGGGAGTAGGGTAGATGAAACGTTTTCCATCCCATCCTATAAATGCCCATATCTTTTCAGAAGAGCCTCCACTTTGCTCATCTTCCTCCTTGCATACTTTTCTTTCTGAGAATTTAATTCTCCTTTCCAGAGCTTAGTCCTCTGCCTTGAACCATTTTCAGAGTTTAACTCTGTTAAAAAAGAATTCTTTTCTTCAGGTAATGCTCTCGAACGAACGATGAACTCTCATGTCCTTCTGGATTTTAAATCCATAGCAAGGGTTTCACCCCTTTAAATATGAACCCATTTTTCCTTTAAGTTTTTCAACCGAAATATGAAACCATTTAATCTTCAGCAGTAAATCTCTTTTAGGGTTCATCTGATCCTTCAGGGAGATGATGATGACAGTTCAAATCCATGGAGTTAAACTCCGTTCACAGAAAAAATGTTTCTGGGAATTTAATTCCCCTTTTCAAAAGGAATTTAATTCCTGTGGAGAACTAAGTTCTTCCCATAGAGGCACCTTAGGGTTTTCTTGCCCTAGGTTGTCCTTCTGTAATCAATAAAGAAGAAGCTTGCAATGATGTCTTTTGTGGGAATTTAATTCCCTTGATCCTGTTTGATTTGTTGTAGAGTCCAAGATAGATTTGTCTTCTAGGGGGATATGTAGGGCCACTTGAAACCCACTGCCTATTTAATGAGGATATCCCCTTTGTCTTATTATGATTGCTTGGCCTCATTATTAACGAGCCGTCAACCTGATTCTGTGGGGCCCATGTGTTTTTGTAGCCAACAGTCCCATAAAAAAGGTCTGCTGTCGTTTTCTTCAACTGTCTTCACGTATATATTTATGCTCATATATATATTGCTAGCTTCGCTTTTGACAGTTTTCCTTTACTTTATTTCAGGTGCAATGGCTTCTGTTCCATGCTTTCCCTTCACTCCCTCAGAGGCCGCTTTTTCTCAATCACCATCCGACGAGGAAGCGATGGCGATGATCCGGGCTCATGACCCGAACTGCACCAGCTTACTTCTATGGGGAACCTAGTACAGTCATATCATCCGGGGTCGCCAGAGTTTCCTCGGCGAAGTACCGACATAGCCTACTTTCCCGTTCTTGCCGATGGACCCTCCGAGGACGGTTTTTGCTATGGAGATGCCAAATTGGACTCCAGCGGGACGGCTCGAGCCTTCAACAATCGGTATCCCGAACCATCCGATCCCGGCTATAGATATTCTGGGGCGGCGTATTTTCCAGGGTGAGGCCCAACTATGGGGACAAATCTACAAGATAGGGCTCACCCCTCGACACCCTACGGGATACCTCCTCTGGGCTCGTTACATCCTGTCCGCCCATTGCGCGCGGCTGCAGAAGGTCGGGCTTTACCAGGAGATATATGCGTCGCTCTTTCACTACCAATCTCTGCAGGTCTGGTGGGTTAAGGCGTTCCTGAACCAATGGAATCTCCCCGCCAAAACTTTTATTCTAGGAGACCGCGAGGTCTCGATTTCTTTGGCAGAGTTTTATGAAATCTCGGGATTGCCCATCAGGGATACACTGTATGAGGAGTTGCTGCCTCCTGACGAGTACGTCTTTGAGCCCGAGCCTACTCCGGTTGACGGTTTATCCGCCGAGAACGCCGTCCGCTACAAGCGTCCCAGCTTGATCAAGGTGCTATGTATTTTTGACCGTTTGTTCACTGACTCTGAAGAGCAGGGCGTTACTTTTAAGAGCTTCATTGCCTGCTTCCTTCGCGAGGACGTCCTGTCGAAGACAGCTCCGAAGTTCGCAAACATCAAGGATCCCTTTGGGTTTGGTCCGAAGAAGCTGCCGACCACTGAATCGGATCTACCACAGTACTATATTCCCATTATGTCGCCGATGTCTTTTGAATCCATTGCATCTCCTGGCATGGATGAGGAGACATTTTTCGTCGGTTTGTCAGTGTTTGGCTCAGTTGGTTTGTCATCCCAATGCATCGCCGCTTTATTAGAGCCTCGGTTATCTACCCGGCTCATTGTATCGCTGAGGGGACGCGGTTGGCCATCGATATCCCGACGTTGGCGTATCTTTATCACGGGTTGGGCACTGCAGCTAATACCTCTATTCCTGGCATGGATGTAGTAAACTTTTCGCTTCATTACTTCACGTCTTGGATCGAAATGCATGTGTTGGGGGCTTTCGCTATGCATCAGAGGCCCGCATTTTACGACGCCTACCCCTTCCCACGACTTATGCGATTGGTGGATGCTTCTGCCGCCGACCCGACTCAATTCGGGGCTATTCGGGTGTCGATTTCTCCTTACGCAATGATCGGGTCTTGTCTTCTCCTTCAAGTCCAGTTCAACAACTCTGGGACCGGTCAAAAGACAACGTACCTTCTTTGAGGCTCCGGGAGGCCATGCACTTGTATGCAATTAGACCAGGCTATTTGGTATTCCGCCAGGACAGTGCAGCTCTTTTCATGCGGTACAACCCGCATCGCTTCGCTCGACAGCTTAGATACGACCAGGGCGTTCCTTTCGAGGCTTTCATAGTTGCGCCGGTCCCTTAACTTGATGCCGTTCACGATGCCGCTCATCATTTTCGTGAGGTTGAACACCGGCTCCCACTTCATGGTCCCTGAAGCTGAGTACATGCCCCGATGTGTGGGATCGTTCATGGGTTGGTATCTCCATCGAGTCAACCCAATTATTCTTGAGGAGAGAAGGGTGCTTCTTGGTCATGATGCCCATCCTCAGGTTCCGGCCATAGGAGCTACGCTGCGACCGCGAGCTCCGGTCCGCTTCCCTCTGAGGGATACTGGCACCGCGCTCATTCCGGGGGAGTCGGCGGTGGACCTTACTCTAACAGCTGGTATGCCCCTAGGTACCCGATCGCGGGGTAGACGGGCCCCAGTAGCAGCACTACCGCCCGCGGCAGCACTGCCCCCGTGGCATTGACAATGGTGGTGTCATCCTCGGTTGTGGCACCAAGCGAGGGTAATAGGGATGAGGGTGTTGAAGGCGACGTGGGCCGCCGCCGCACCAAGGCTCCACGGGGAAAGAAACGGTCGTCTTAGGCGGCCGGTTCTGGATCTAAGAGGCGGAAGAGGGTGGCCACCAACCTACTTGATTCTTTAACGGAGTCAGAGCCCATACTTCCAGATGAGTCGTTGGTCGTGCAAGAGTCGGACGCTGGTCTTCTTTTCCCGGGTTCGGCTGCCGAGTGTTAGTTATATGTATGCCCTAGAGGCCATTACTGTACATAGGATGTATATTGTAGTGGATGCTTGGACATATATAGGGAGGACTTTCTTGCTCGACATGATAGTATGCTATCTGGTTGCTCTTTACCTTAACGTGTATACTGAATGTCTCTCTGTTACATGTTGGTAAAGCCCTTAGGATGTGTACTTGACTATCTGGACTATGATGCGGATCATACTAGTGGGGACATGGTAGTCCATAAGTACATCCTTCAAAGTCCCTAGTTATGGGTGTATCGAGACGGGGCATCGATATACCAGAGTAGACTAGCGTGTACCTTCTCGACCCATACAGATGGGCGATGGATGATCCCATATCCATTGGTGTTTGACATCAGAGATGATATACGGGTGCTCAGTAGAGACTGGGTACACTGGACGGACTCGCCGAGAACTCCCAGATGGTATTATACCTTACGTCAGATGGCAGTTCTCTGGTGACACTGGTACAGAGTAGTCTGTTGACCCGAGATTGTCATAGAGTCTTGTGTGGTTCCCACTGTGCTTTGATTTCTACCTTACCACATCCAAGAGGGCATGCAAAACGGTGGCTTTTGGGTACAGTCCCGAATCACATGGAGGCAATGAGCGATAGGAGGGGATTTGTCTCTCCCAGTATAGGGAGTTGATATTGCGCTGTGTTCGATTGGCTATAACCGGAAATCCCTGGCCAGGGTTGCTGAGATTTACTGGTAAGTGTTACCAGTAGTTTCTCGAATTGTTATAGACCTCATATCGACACGACTTATCGAACTATTGGGGTCTGACGTTTACCACCCCTAGGCGAGATATGCAACATATCAGACGATCAGACCGGACTGTACGGTAGTGTTACTGGTTGGATTCACTGGAGTGTGAGCGGGCTTGCTCGTCGATCTTCTGATCGCTCAATATCCGGTTGGCCGTTACGTTTAGCAGACCGCTTGCGGCTTGTGGGTGCTTGATATGATCATCACCTGCTGCCGGCGTATTGACGAGTCTTTAGAGTCCTACACAGAGGTTTCCTGGCTCAAGCGAAACGAAATAGGAGCGCATATGAGATATGTGCGGGACCGAGAATGATACCAGTATGTGATACTGTATTCGATGTTAGTTATATGTATGCCCTAGAGGCCATTACTGTACATTGGATGTATATTGTAGTGGATGCTGGGACATATATAGGAAGGACTTTCTCGCTCGACATGATAGTACGCTATCTGGTTGCTCTTTATCTTAACATGTATAATTTCTGTCTCTCTGTTACATGTTGATAAAGCCCTTAGGATGTGTACTCGACTTCCAGGACTGTGATGCAGATCGTACTAGTGGGGCCTGGATAGTCCATGAGTACATCCTTCAAATGTTCCTAGTCGAGGGAATATCGAGATGGGGAATCGATATTCCAGAGTAGACTAGCGCATATCTTCTCGACCCATGCGATAGGCGATGGATGATCCCATATCCATTGGTGTTTGACATCGAAGATGGTATGCGGGTGCTCAGTGGAGACTGGGTATACTGAACGGACTCGCCGAGAACTCCCAGATGGTATTATACCTCACGTCAGATGGCAGATCTCTGGTGACACTGGTACAGCTTAGTCTGTTGACCCGAGATCGTCATAGAGTCTTGTGTGTCTCCCACTGTGCTTTGATTTCCACCCTACCACGGCTCTACTGAGTCATGCAAACAGGTGGTTTTGGGTACAGTCCCGATTCACATGGAGGCAATGAGCGATAGGAGGGGATTCGTCTCTCCCGGTATTGGGGGTTGATGTTGTGCTATGCTCGACTGGCCATAACAGGAAATCCCTAGCCAGGGTTGCAGTGATATACTGGTAAGAGTTATCAGTAGTTTCACTAATGTTATGGACCTCAAGTTGGCATGACTTATCGAGCTATTGGGGTTTGACGTTTACCACCCCTAGGCAAGATATGCGACATATTAGACGAACAGACCGGACTATACGGTAAGTGTTACTGGTTGGATTCGCAGGAGTGTGAGCGGGCTTGCTCGTCGATCTTCTGATCGCTCAATACCCAGGTGGCCGTTACGTTTAGCAGACCGCTTGCGGCTTGTGGGTGTTTGATATGATCATCATCTGCTACCGGCGTATTGACGAGTCTTTAGAGTCCTACACAGAGGTTTCCTGGCTCAAGCGAAATGAAATAGGAGCGCATATGAGATATGTGCGGGACCGAGAATAATTCGAGTATGTGATACCGTATTCCATTCTCGCGATCAATGTATCGATTGGTTATATGCGATATAACCTAGTTATCGAATCAAGGATTGATTCGATAAGCCGATACATAGGATACTAATCGGTTATATGCAATATGACCGGATCGTTAAATCAAGTGTTGATTTAATGATTTAATGTATAATTATATATTTGATATATTACTTTGCATTAACTAGTATTGGTTCACTTTAAATGGATTTACTCACTTGGTTTGTACACATTGTATATGTGATATACTTTTGTGCACAAGATTGTATCATGTTTGATGATACTTGCTCTTTTGGGTTTGTGTAAAGATTAAACCATGTTTATTGAATGGTTAGGGTTTCTTTTCTCTTATTTATTTATCCATTTATTATTGTTTTGGAAAAGATAAAGAGAAAATAAAATGGTGGCTTAGTTTGTCTTTTTCTTTGAAGCTTCTTGAAACCTTGACTAAGTCCACCATTCTTGTCTTTTCTCTAACCCTAACCACTCATCTAAACCTTGGTTAAATCTCTACACTAAACCATGGTTGAAGTCATGATAAGTATTATTTTTATTTTCTTTTTTAATAATCTTATCATATCTTCTTCTTCTTCTTCATCTTCTTCAACATGAAGAAAAGCTTTCTACTTCAATGGCAACTAGCCAAATCAAGTGAGAAATCCAAAACTAAAGTCTACCCACTTCCTATTTCTTCATCCTCTACCTCTTGCCAAGTAGTAGAGTGTGTTTCCTTCACAAATTTTCAAGGTTTGGTGAAGGTGGAGCTTGATCTAGCGATGCCTCGACGTAGATCATCTTCGGCATGGATTTTGACGACCTAGCTCGCTTATTCTTCGACGAAGCCGACGCTAGAGCCCGGGAGTTCACTTGGACAGCGAGAGGACTTTGTTGCAGAGCCGAGGAGGTGGTGGACCGGATCTACAAAGGTTGTATATCTTTTCCCTTAGTTAAAATGTTAACTAGTTTGCTTGTTTCGCCTAAATATCTAGTAAACGATCCGTAGTCGGGTTTGTAGGCACCCGTAAAATTTGATTTGTGCATGTTTGATCACATGTGAGACTTCACTAGAGTGCCTAGGAACCCTACAGTGGTATCAGAGCCTAGCTAGAGCCTTAGGCGAAGTCCCGACGGAATCAGAAGTCCGATCGACCCAAAACCCCGACTAAGAATATGCTCTCTGTACATTTTCTAATTTCGAGGATTTTTCAACATTAAAAATATGCAGAGAAATGTGCAGGAAATTATATGAAAAACTGCAGAAAACGACAGCCTGATTCAACAGTACGACCGCGGAACCGCGGCGTTGACCCCCCTTCTGCGGCGGTTCCGCGGCCGTCTGTGATGATCATGCTGTGAGTTTTCTTCAGTTATTTCTTTTGGTATTTCTTGTGTGTTCTGGATGTTTTTAATAATTTTCCCCGAGTTGCATTTTCTGAGTTGTATTGGGGACTCGGTGTATTCGATCGGACTGTCTAATTTTGTCGGTGTGCGTTTCCGGATAAATTTTAGAATATGTTAAAAGGTTCGACCGGATATAAATACCCACTTTTTCCCCTGCCGGGAAATTTCCAATTGTTGGATTTTTCCGCAGTTTAACGACGTTCTAAGTAGTGCAAGTAACTCGATGGACCCTCTAGAAGACAACAAACCTTAACTCGATTATGTGACCGTCTTGAACTGCCCTTTGAACCTTCGGGTTTGGGGCAGTACGGCGTGCCACATGTGAGGCGTTGGCTTGACCCTTCTACGGCTGGACCGTTGGTACTGAGGCACGAACTGAATGTTGTTAGACTTATTTCATGTGTTGAGCTGTATCGGGAAAACTTGGGTGTTCGATTGTTCGATCGAAAGGTTTAGCATTTTCTATTTATCCGGAATGTGATACAATAATTGGAATTCACAAATTGTTATGAGATAACGGAATGAATATTGTAAACATAGCAGTTTAGTCTCACTTGATCGGTTGCCACGGAATTTTGATGTGATCAAAAGTCCGTCGCAATCACGTAGTGTACGCGGATACTCGCCGGGTAAACTTGATAGACAGCCTCACTCCATAGCCCCGACCAAGTGACTGTAGGAGAACCCCGTCGCCGAAAGCATCCGTTCGGGTGCTCGCGGTAGCGGTGTTCCGCCTTGGTGCACTTTGTCGACGACGTCGGGGGTGCGGCCGTCTACTGAAGTTTGCGACGAGCATTCGATCAGAATGTCAGGAATCCTGTTGAATTGCCCGACTTGATATTGAAAAGTGTTTTCGATTTTGAGACTAAAATGCGGGGTTTATAATTGTTAGGCATGCGATGTCTAAGTAATTCATTTGGTCAGGCATGCGATGTCTGAGGAGGTTGCGGATTCCAACTGTTGTAGTTTTACATTTTCTTTTCTGTGACCGTAAGTGTAATATGTGATATCGCCGGTTTCGTTGCTATATGTCAACGACAATTGGGATGCGCATATTTACTTACGTTGATGACATGTGTTGTTATGTGTTGCTGGATATGTTATATTGGATCGTCGTGTTTGAATAGCCGGGGTTTTTTATGTGAGATGAGTGTTTTTCATTTTCATTCATGTAAAAACTTGTATGTAATATTCTTTTATTGGGGCACTTCCAGGTTGCAGATGTTGTCACCATTTGTATATTATTTACTTTTCTGCACTAGGATAGACCCAAGGAGGGGAGCACAAGTAACCGGGTTCTGGAGTCCAGTGGGAGACCAACTCGAGGAGTCGAGTCCGGGTCTCCTAACTCTAGAATTGGTAGGGTTGCTTGCCGCTCTCGTAGGGGTCTAGGGGTGTGGGATTGGCTATTCATCACGACCGTGGAATCCGTGTTTTATACTGGCTCGTATTGAAAACACGGACGTCCTAGTATATCCAATATTTCATATGTTTCTTCTGCTGTGATTTATCTGTGATCATGTGATGTTCTGTGACAGGTATTATATATAGTATATATGATATATTATATAGACGTTGCTTATGTTTTACACCCACGCTAGCCCTGCCTCGCTCTGGCGTTAGTTACCTAACCTAACGGTGCAGACGGGACATCGAGGTGAATGCGGATGGCATAAGCGTACGTTATATATATCTGTGATGTTTAGGTGGATTTAAATGATGGGATATTCATTAATGAGATTAATGAAAGAAAATAAACCTAATTCATGTTGTGGAATCGAATTTCAAAATAAAACAGGTAGCTGCAGTTCTTGCTTTGCATCGCGGTGTTCATTATAGAACATCCTGCACCTTATTCGATGAGGAAAGGACCGAGATCCCTTCACCGGGAGTGACTCCTTTAGCAATAACTGGCAGATGCTACACACTCGGTTTGTATTTGATCGCTTCTATAGTTTCTGCTTTGCACAGTGATATATATGATATATCCCGCACCTCATTCGACGAGGAAAGGGCCGACGATCCCTTCACCGGGAGTGACCCCTTTAGCAAAACTAGAAAAGCCTCGAAAACATTCCATTTAAAAACCATTTGATTCCGCAACGAGATCAAGTTCAAAGCGTTAAAGGTTTTCACAAAAACCAGCCGCAACCCTCCGTCATTTTAGGAAGTAGAGTACTTAGTATTCGTGCTGTGTTTGTTGACCATAGTCAAGGCACAGTGTACGGTAGCTAAGTGATGTCTTCCTACACCGCATATGATGCGATTAGTTAGGACAGTCGCATGACTTTGTTGACCTTAGTTAAGGGTCATGTGGGTGGGTCTAATTAATCACGAAATGACGGGTAGAACTTGACTGGTACTTATGATTTGTTGACCATAGTTAAGGTCATAGGTGCTAGGGGTAAAAACCTTCATCGGGAGTTTCAAGTGTTGAAATTTGCAATGAGATTGCATACCTTCTATGTGATAGTTGGATCCCGATACCCACTGCGAGTAATTGTTACTCCTGGGAGAGGTTTGCACTTTGCAATTAGCCGATCAAGTAGGTGTCTAGAAAGGTGTCAACGGGGTTACGCCCCTGGGAAAACGAGGTTTACAGTAATTAGGTCCGTGCGAAAGCACGGGGAACCTCCCTCAAAGTACCGACACTGGCCTGGCTGAAAGATTGGCAAACTTGTAGAGTGTAATTAATCCCGGCTAGTCTTTCCTTTTAGGGTTTGAAGGAAGATTTGATAAAAACAGTGGGAGCCATCCTGATTAGATAAAATATATAACCAGTCTGATCTTGCAAGAGCGCACGCTGAGTGTTTTCTTCTCTCTCACTCCTGGTAGCGACCATATCACGCCTTAATCAAGATAATAATATGGATGTATTGACCGAACCCGCTTGTTATACTGAGCTGGGGAACGTTGGTCCCGCTCCAACTTATAATTGTTATAAGACAGAGCAGGAAATAGGGGAATACCAGAATTCCTATGCCGCCCAAACGAGAAGAGTGCATGATGATGCATCATCTTCGGGTATGTTCATTATATAGAACTGTTTCTCAGTGTACTTTACGTCCTGGGTATATGATACCGGATCAGGATCCCAGATATGTAATCTGTTACATAGGGCTACAAAAAGGTAGAAAAACTGAGAACGGGTGATAAGTTTCATGAGACAGAAAACGGGGCAAGTGTTGCAGCCAAGTCTGTTGGTCACTGTCACCCTGTATTACGAATACATTGATTCTGAACAAATGCTATTAGATACCGAACCTGATATACAAAATCATATCAGTCTCTTTATTAGTAAAGAAAGGATATAATTTTGTATTGATGGATAATGTTTTGAACATTTCCTATATCAAACGTTGATCGGTTCAGGCACGTTATCTAAAAGCATTGACGTTCTAAATCAAACTACAGTTCCTCGTATACAGAACACACACAAGAGGAAGAGTTCAGAAATGAACGAATTCTTCTTGAGGTATTGTAGACTAGGTCATATCAATGCGACCTGACTAGCTGAAGTTACATTTAGATGCATATTTAAATCAGTTTGAATTTACATCTTGTGAAACTTGCCAGTCATGTCACAAAGATATAATGACACCAGCTCTGTTTACTGGAAACAGAGAAAGAGTTAGTAAACTCTTGGGACTGATACATGATGATGTATGTAAGATCTCCTGTCTACACATGCCAGGACTGGTTCTTTTTACTTCATTATATTCTCTGATAATCTCTCAAGATTCAGTCATATGTTCCTGTTGAAACATAAGTCCGAACCTTTTGAGGTATTCACAGAATATAAGTTAGAACCAATAACCGGGTATAAGTATTATGTCCTATGATGAGATCAGGGAGGAGAATACTTGTGCATGGAATTCTTGGACTATTCTAAAGGAAAATGAGATTCTCTCTCAGTATTACTCCTCTGAATACACCACAGCACAACGGTGTATCGGGGCGGAGCAATCACACAATATTAGTTATCGTGTGCTCTATGATGAGTATTACTGAGTTACCTATTTCCTTTTGGGTGTTATGCGCTTGAGAAGCTGCATACCTATTGAATTAGGTTCGAATCAAATCACTGCCTACCATTCCATATGAGATATGGTATGGGAAGAGACCATGTCTTAAGCCAGTTAAGATTTAGGGTTGTCCGGCCTATGTCTAAAAGCAAAATCTGGACAAGCTCGAGGCAAAGTCTGTTATGTAGAACTGGAAAGGTTCCAGCTATACAAACTACAGTAGATGATTTGATAGAGCCAAAGGATTCAGTAGATTCCAATGAACCTCAGCCTCTCCGCCGATCTAGTAGGGTTCCTCACCCACCTGAGAGATACTTCGGTTTCTCTATGACAGTGAGAGCAAGGACTGCATCATGAGATGATGACCCAACTAGTTTCGAGCTGGCCATCAGGAGTAAGACTCTGTAAGAATGGCTGGATGCTTAGTGATCTGAGATGGAATCCATATACACCAACAAAGTATGGACTTTGGTTGCTATATCTGAAGGGTTAAATCCCCATCAGGAGCAAGTATATCTTGAGAAGATTACTTGGTGTACATGGAAGAGTTGAGACTTTCAAATCTAGACTTGTTAAAGGTCTACATCATTGACCAGGTGTGGATGATGATGAAACCTTTTCTAAGTAGCTATGCTTAAGTCCATCCAGATCCTACTTGCCACGGCTACATACCATGACTACGATATCTGGCGGTTGGGTGCCATGACTGCTTTTCTAAATACTGATTTAGAAGAGAACGTCTATAAGAACACAGCCAGAGGTCTTCGTAAACAGTGGGAGCAGCGGAAACGTGTGCAAGTTGCTTTATATAATGAAGCAGGCATCGCGGAGTTGGAACATCTGTTTTGATGGATTTGTCAAAGAAGTTAACATCATCAAAATAGTAGATGAACCTTGTATAAACAAAAAGGTAGTAGGGAGTATGGTGACAATCCTCGTAGAGTATGTGGATGACATACTCTTGTTAGGGAAGAAGTTTCCTATGCTACACTCGATCAATCTCCGCTTATCACAAAGATTTTCCATATAGGATCAAAGTGATACCTACTAGATCCTAAGCTTTGGATCTATGAGATAGATCTAATTGAATGTTAGGATACTCACTAGTTGTAGTGAGATGGTATCAATCGATCCTGGGGAGAATCACTGGAAATGTTCCAGGGTGATAAAGACGACTGAATGTCAGTCACAGGCACTGTCTTTACCCTCAGTAAAGGGACGGTATGTTGGAAGAGTTCCAAGCTCGATACCGTGGCAAACTAGACGATAAAGGCTGGTAACATCGCTATTAAAGATACTACCAAAGAAGAAGTTTGGGTGTACATTGGTTCATAAGATGAACTAGGTTCCTGCCATTGTATGACAATGGAAGCGTGGCTTCGACCCTGGAACCCTGGTCCCATCAGTGACCCAGACATATTCTGAGGAAGCATCACCTGATCATGGAGATAGATGATCTCCAGGTTGATCAAGGTTAGGAGAGTAGACTCAGAGGACAACACGGCGGATCCACTCACGAAGGCCTTTTTCCCAAAGAGAGACTTTTAGGGGATGGTTGAGTATGTGATACTGCAACCACTGCTACAGATGGCCCTAGTGCAAGTGGGAGATTGTTAGTTATATGTATGCCCTAGAGGCCATTACTGTACATTGGATGTATATTGTACTGGATGCTGGGACATATATAGGAAGGACTTTCTCGCTCGACATGATAGTACGCTACCTGGTTGCTCTTTATCTTAACATGTATAATTTCTGTCTCTCTGTTACATGTTGATAAAGCCCTTAGGATGTGTACTCGACTTCCAGGACTGTGATGCAGATCGTATTAGTGGGGCCTGGATAGTCCATGAGTACATCCTTCAAATGTTCCTAGTCGAGGGAATATCGAGATGGGGCATCGATATTCCAGAGTAGACTAGCGCATATCTTCTCGACCCATGCGATGGGCGATGGATGATCCCATATCCATTGGTGTTTGACATCGAAGATGGTATGCGGGTGCTCAGTGGAGACTGGGTACACTGAACGGACTCGCCGAGAACTCCCAGATGGTATTATACCTCACGTCAGATGGCAGTTCTCTGGTGATACTGGTACAGCTTAGTCTGTTGACCCGAGATCGTCATAGAGACTTGTGTGTCTCCCACTGTGCTTTGATTTCCACCCTACCACGGCTCTACTGAGTCATGCAAACAGGTGGTTTTTGGGTACAGTCCCGATTCACATGGAGGCAATGAGCGATAGGAGGGGATTCGTCTCTCCCGGTATTGGGGGTTGACGTTGTGCTATGCTCGACTGGCCATAACAGGAAATCCCTGGCCAGGGTTGCAGTGATATACTGGTAAGAGTTATCAGTAGTTTCACGAATGTTATGGACCTCAAGTTGGCATGACTTATCGAGCTATTGGGGTCTGACGTTTACCACCCCTAGGCGAGATATGCGACATATCAGACGAACAGACCGGACTATACGGTAAGTGTTACTGGTTGGATTCGCAGGAGTGTGAGCGGGCTTGCTCGTCGATCTTCTGATCGCTCAATATCCGGGTGGCCGTTATGTTTAGCAGACCGCTTGCGGCTTGTGGGTGTTTGATATGATCATCATCTGCTACCGGCGTATTGACGAGTCTTTAGAGTCCTACACAGAGGTTTCCTGGCTCAAGCGAAACGAAATAGGAGCGCATATGAGATATGTGCGGGACCGAGAATAATTCGAGTATGTGATACCGTATTCCATCCTCGCGATCAATGTATCGATTGGTTATATGCGATATAACCTAGTTATCGAATCAAGGATTGATTCGATAAGCCGATACATAGGATACTAATCGGTTATATGCAATATGACCGGATCGTTAAATCAAGTGTTGATTTAATGATTTAATGTATAATTATATATTTGATTTATTACTTTGCATTAACTAGTATTGGTTCACTTTAAATGGATTTACTCACTTGGTTTGTACACATTGTATATGTGATATACTTTTGTGCACAAGATTGTATCATGTTTGATGATACTTGCTCTTTTGGGTTTGTGTAAAGATTAAACCATGTTTATTGAATGGTTAGGGTTTCTTTTCTCTTATTTATTTATCCATTTATTATTGTTTTGGAAAAGATAAAGAGAAAATGAAATGGTGGCTTAGTTTGTCTTTTTCTTTGAAGCTTCTTGAAACCTTGACTAAGTCCACCATTCTTGTCTTTTCTCTAACCCTCACCACTCATCTAAACCTTGGTTAAATCTCTACACTAAACCATGGTTGAAGTCATGATAAGTATTATTTTTATTTTCTTTTTTAATAATCTTATCGTATCTTCTTCTTCTTCTTCATCTTCTTCAATATGAAGAAAAGCTTTCTACTTTAATGGCAACTAGCCAAATCAAGTGAGAAATCCAAAACTAAAGTCTACCCACTTCCTATTTCTTCATCCTCTACCTTTTGCCAAGTAGTAGAGTGTGTTTCCTTCACAAATTTTCAAGGTTTGGTGAAGGTGGAGCTTGATCTAGCGATGCCTCGACGTAGATCATCTTCGGCATGGATTTTGACGACCTAGCTCGCTTATTCTTCGACGAAGCCGGCGCTAGAGCCCGGGAGTTCACTTGGACAGCGAGAGGACTTCGTTGCGGAGCCGAGGAGGTGGTGGACCGGATCTACAAAGGTTGTATATCTGTTCCCTTAGTTAAAATGTTAACTAGTTTGCTTGTTTCGCCTAAATATCTAGTAAACGATCCGTAGTCGGGTTTGTAGGCACCCGTAAAATTTGATTTGTGCATGTTTGATCACATGTGAGACTTCACTAGAGTGCCTAGGAACCCTACATTCGATTCTCGCGATTTGTAACATTGATCGGTTATTTGCGTTATAGCCGGGTTATCGGATCAAGTGTTGATTCGATAAGTTGTTACTATTGATATTAGTCGGTTATATGCGATATGACCGGGTCGTTAAATCAAGTGTTGATTTAATGATTTAATGTATAATTATATATTTGATTTATCACTTTATATTAACTAATATAGGTTCACTTAAATGGATTTTCTCACTAGAAGTTCACAAGTTGTATATGTGATATACTTTTGTGCACTTGATTGTATCATGTTTGATGATACATGTTAACTTGGTTAAGTGTAAAGATTAAACCATGGTTAAGTTAATGATTAGGGTTTTGCTTTTCTTTCTTATTTATTTATTTATTTATTTTGAAAGAATAAAGAGAAAATGGGGGCTTTCTTTGTTTGTAGTTGAATCTTCATGAAGGTTTGACTTTGTAACCATTTTGTCTTCATGCTTAACCCTAACCATTTAAACAAACCATGGTCTATTCTCTACACTTAACTAGGGTTAGGATATGATAAGTATTCATATTATTTTCTATTTTAAAAACACTTATCATATTCTTTCTTTCTTCTTCATCTTCTTCTTCACTTGAAGAAAGCTTACTTCATCAATGGTGATTGATGAAAAAGAGTGAGAAATCCAAATCTAAAGTGAACCCACCTCCTATTTCTTCATCCTCTACCTCTTGCCAAGTAGTATAGGATGTTTCCTTCACAAGTTTTCATGGCTTGGTGAAGTTGGAGCTTGATCTAGCGATGCCTCGACGTAGATCATCTTCGGCATCGTCGTCGATGACCTAGCCCGCTTTTTCTCCGATGAAGCCGATGCTAGAGCCCAAGATCCGATTTGTACAGCGAGGAGACATCATCGCGGAGCCATGGAGGTGGAGAACCGGATCTACAAAGGTTGTATTTCCGTTTACCATATAGTTAAGTTGTTAACTAGTTGCATCTTTCGCCTAAAATTCTAGCCAACGATCCGTATCTAGGGTTTCTCGGCACCGTAAAATTATAAATTGGCATGGTTGATGCCTTGTGAGACCTCTTGAGAGTGCCTAGGAACCCTACAGTGGTATCAGAGCCTAGCTAGAGCCTTAGGCGATGCGTAGACGGAGTTTGAAGTCCGATTAAACCGAAACCCTAACACAAATTTGCTCTCTGGACTTTTTCCAAAAATTGGGTTTTTTCCAGATTAAAAATATGCAGAAAATTCAGCAGGAAATTCTAAGAATTACGGTGCAAAAATTACCTAATGATCTGTCTAAAGTGCGGCGGAACCGCGGCATTAGCGTGCTAATGCGGCTGTTCCGCGGCCATTTTGTCTCTTCTCCCATTGAATTTTGCACAGTAATTCCTATTTTGCAGTGCTGGTTTTCCTGGGATATTTTTTTTTCTGAACTCAAGAGTTGAGTTTTCTGGGTTGTATTGGGGACTCGGTGTTTCCATCGGATTGTCTAATTTTGTCTATGTGGCTTTCCGGATATTTTAGAATATGTTAAAAAGTTCGACCGGATATAAATACCCAACTTTTCCCCTGTCGGGAAATTTCCAAGTGTTGGATCTTTCCGTGGTTTAGTAACGTTCTAAGTAGTGCAAGTAACGCGATGGTCCCTCTAGAAGACAACAAACCTTAACTCGATTATGTGACCGTCTTGAACTGCCCTTTGAACCTTCGGGTTTGGGGCAGTACGGCGTGCCACATGTGAGGCGTTGGCTTGACCCTTCTACGGCTGGACCGTTGGTACTGAGGCACGAAGTGAATGTTTTTAAACTAGTTTCATGTGATGAGATGTTTCGGGAAAACTTGGGTGTTTGAATGTTCGATCGGAAAGTTTAACATTTTCTAGTTATCTGGAATGGGATACAATAATTGGAATTCACAAGTAGTTATGAGATAACTGAATGAATGTTATAAATCTAGCGGTTTAGTCTCACTTGATCGGTTGCCACGGAATTTTGATGCGATCAAAAGTCCGTCGCAATCACGTAGCATACGCGGATACTCGCCGGATAAACTTATTAGACAGCTACATCCCTTAGCCCCGACCAAGTGACTGTAGGAGAACCCCGTCGCCGAAAGCATCCGTTCGGGTGCTCGCGGTAGCGGTGTTCCGCCTTGGTGCACTTCGTCGACGGTACCGGGGGTGCAGCCGTCTACTGAAGTTTGCGACGAGCATTCGATCAGGATGTCGGGAATCTTGTTGAATTGCCCGACTTGATATTGAAAAGAGTTTTCGATAATGAGACTAAAATGCGGGGTTTATAATTGTTAGGCATGCGATGTCTAAGGAATTCATTTGATTAGGCATGCGATGTCTATGCAGGTTGCGGATTCCAACTGTTGTAGTTTTACACTTTCTTTTCTGTGACCGTAAGTGTAATATGTGATATCGCCGGTTTCGTTGCTATATGTCAACGACAATTGGGATGCGCATATTTACTTACGTTGATGACATGTGATGTTATGTGCTGCTAGATATGTTATATTGGATCGTCGTGTTTGAATAGCCGGGGGTTTTATGTGAGATGAGTGTTTTTCCTTTTCATTCATGTAAAAACTTGTATGTAATATTCTTTTATTGGGGCACTTCCAGGTAGCGGAAGTTGTCACCGTTTGTATATTATTTACTTTTCCGCACTAGGATAGACCCAAGGAGGAGGGCACAAGTAACCGGGTTCTGGAGTCCAGTGGGAGACCAACTCGAGGAGTCGAGTCCGGGTCTCCTAACTCCAAAATTGGTAGGGTTGCTTGCCGCTCTCGTAGGGGTCTAGGGGTGTGGGTTTGGCTATTCATCGCGACCGTGGAATCCGTGTTTTATAATGGCTCGTATTGAAAACACGGACGTCCTAGTATATCCAATATTTCATATGATTCTTCTGCTGCGATATCTGTGATGTGATCATGTGATGTTCTGTGATAGATACAGTATATAGTATATATGATATATTATATAGACGTTACTTATGTTTTACACCCGCGCTAGCCCTGCCCCGCTCTGCCGTTAGTTACCTAACCTAACGGTGCACGAGGGGACATCGAAGCGAATACGGATGGCATAAGTGTACGTCGTATTTATCTGTGATGTTTAGGTACTTAAATGATGGGACTTCATTAATGTGATTAATGAGATAAAAGAAACCTAAGATGTTGTAGAATCGAATTTCAAAAATAAAACAGGTAGCTACAGTTCTTGCTTTGCACAGAGGTATATATGATATATCCTGCACCTTATTCGATAAGGAAAGGACCGAGATCCCTTCACCGGGAGTGACTCCTTTAGCAAAAACTGGCAGAGCTACACACTCGGTTTGTCTTTTGATTGCTTTTAAGTGTTTTTACTTTGCACAGTGATATATATGATATATCCCGCACCTCATTCGACGAGGAAAGGACCGACGATCCCTTCACCGGGAGTGACTCCTTTAGCAAAACTAGAAAAGCCTAAAAAACACTCCATTTAAAAATTCATTCGATCCTACAACGATATCAAGTTCATTACGCAATAGGTTTTCAGAAAAACCTGTCGTAGCCCTCCGTCATTTCAGATAAGTAGTAGTTAGTATTCGTGCTACGTTTGTTGGCCTGCGTCAAGGCGTAGTGTGCGGTAGCTAACTAGTATTTATCTGTTTATGCATATGATGCAGATTGGATTAGGGTAGTCGTGCGACTTTGTTGGCCTGCGTCAAGGGTCGTGCGGGTGGGTTTAATTCAATCAGGAAATGACGGGTTGAACTTGACTAGCGCACTATGGTTTGTTGGCCTGCGTCAAGGTCATAGGACGCTAGGGGCAAAATTATCGGGAATTTCAAGTGTTGAAATTTGCAATGAGATTGCATACCTTCTATGAGATAGTTGGATCCCGATACCCGCTGCGAGTAATTGTTACTCCTGGGAGAGTTTTACACATTACAATTAGCCGATCAAGTAGGTGTCTAGAAAGGTGTCAACGAGGTTACGCCTCTGGGAAAACGGGGTTTACATTAATTAGGTTCGTGCGAAAGCACGGGGGACCTCCCTCAAAGTACCGACACTGGCCTGGCTGAAAGATTGGCGAACTTGTAGTGTGTAATTAATCCCGGCTAGTCTTTCCTTTTAGGGTTTGAAGGAAGATTTGATAAAAAGCAATGGGAGCCATCCTGATTAGATAAAATAATAACCAATCTATTCTTGCAAGAGCGCACGCTGAGTGTTTTCTTCTCTCTCTCTCCTGGTAGCGACCATGTCACGCCTTAATCAAGATAATAATACGGATATTTGACCGAACCCGCTTGTTATACTGAGCTGGGGAACGTTGGTCCCGCTCCAACTTATAATTGTTATAAGACAGAGCAGGAAATTGGGGAATACCAGAATTCCCGTGCAGCCCAAACGAAGAGAGTGCATGCTGATGCATCATCTTCGGGTGTGTTCATTACAGAGAACTGTTTCTTAGTATCCTTTACGTCCTGGGTATGTGATACCAGATCAGGATCCAAGATATGTAATCAGTTACATAGGGCTACAGAAAGGTAGAGAACTGAGAACGGGTGATAAGTTTCATGAGACAGAAAACGGGGCAAGTGTTGCAGCCAAGTCTGTTGGTCACTGTCACCCTGTATTACCAATACATTGATTCTGAACGAATGTTATTAGATACCGAACCTGAAATACAAAATCGTATCTATCTCTTTATTAGTAAAGAAATGATAAAATTTTGTATTGTTGGATAATGTTTTGAACATTTCCTACATCAAAAGTTGATCGGTTCAGGCACGTTATTTAAAAGCATTGATGTTCTAAATCAAACTACAGTTCTTTAGTATACAGAACACACACAAGAGGAAGAGTTCAGAAATGAATGAATCCTTCTTGAGGCATTGTAGACTAGGTCATATCAATGTGACCCGACTAGCTGAAGTTACATGTAGATGCATATTTAAATCAGTTTGAATCTACATCTTGTGAAACTTGCCAGTCATGTCACAAAGATATAATAACACCAGCTCTGTTTATTGAAAACAGAGAAAGAGTTAGTAAACTCTTGGGATGATACATGTTGATGTATGTAAGGTCCCCTGTCTACACATGCCAAGACTGGTTCTTTGTACTTCATTACATTCTCTGATAATCTCTCAAGATTCAGACATATGTTCCTGTTGAAACACAAGTCCGAACCTTTTGAGATATTCACAGAATATAAGCTAGAAGTAGAGAACCAAAATACGGGTAAAAGTATTATGTCCTATGATGAGATTAAGGAGGAGAATACTTGAGCACGAAATTCTTGGACTTTTCTAAAGGAGAATGAGATTCTCTCTCAGTATTACTCCTCCGTATACACCATAGCACGATGGTATATCGGGGTAGAGCAATTACACCCTATTTGATATGGTGTGCTCTATGATGAGTACTGCTGAGTTACCTTTTTCCTTTTGGGAGTTATGCACTTATGAAGTTGCATACCTATTGAATAGGGTTCAAATCAAATCAGTTGCCTACCACTTCATATGTGATATGGAAAGGGTAGAGCCCATGTCTTAAGCTAGTTAAGATTTGGGGTTGTCCGGCCTATGTCTGAAAGCAAAATCCGGACAAGCTCGAGGCAAAGTCTGTAATGTAGAACTGGAAAGGTTCCAGCTATACAAACTGCAGCTGATGATTTGAAAGAACCAAAGGATTCAATAGTTTCCAACGAACCTCAGCCACTCCGCCGATCTAGTAGGGTTCCTCACCCACCTGAGAGATACTTCGGTTTCTTTATGACAGTGGGAGCGAGGATTGCATCATGAGATGATGACCCAACTAGTTTCGAGCTGGCCATCAGGAGTAAGACTCTGTAAGAATGGCTGGATGCTTAGCGATCTGAGATGGAATCCATGTACACCGACAAAGTATGGACTTTGGCTGCTATATCTGAAGGGTTAAATCCCCATCATGAGCAAGTATATCTTGAGAAGATTACTTGGTGTAGATGGAAAAGTTGAGACTTTCAAAGCTAGACTTGTTAAAGGTTTTCGTCATCAACCGGCGTGGATAATGATTAAACCTTTTCAAGTATCTATGCTTAAGTCCATCCAGATCCTACTTACCACGGCTATATACCATGACTACGATATCTGGTGGTTGGGTGTCATGATAGCTTTTCTAAAATGATGTTTTAGAAGAGTGCGTCTATAAGTACACAGCCAGAGGGCCTCGTAGACAGTGGGAGCAGCGGAAACGTGTGCAAGATGCTTTATAGGATAAATCAGACATCGTGGAGTTGGAACGTCTGTTTTGATGTAGTTGTCAAAAAGTTTGACTTCATCAAAATGCTAGATAAACCTTGTATATACAAAAAGGTAGTAGGGAGTATGGTTATGATCCTCGTAGAGTACGTGGATGACATACTCTTGATAGGGAAGGAGTTTCCTATGCTACGCTCGGTCAATCTCCGCTTATCACAAGGATTCTCCATATAGGATCAAAGTGATACCTCCTAAATCCTGAGTTTTCGTCTATAAGATAGATGTAATTGGATGTTAGGATACTCACTAATTGTAGTGAGATGGTATCAGTTGATCCTGAGGAAAATCACTGGAAGTGTTCCAGGGTGATAAAGACGACTGAGTGTCAGTCACAGGCATTGTCTTTACCCTCAGTAAAGGGACGGTATGTTGGAAGAGTTCCAAACTAGATACCGTGACATACTAGACGATAAAGGCTGGATACATCGCTACTTAAGATGCTACCAAAGAGGCTGTTTGGGTGTATATTGGTTCATGAGATGAACTATGTTCCTACCATTGTGAGACAATGGAGTTGTGGCTTATGCCAAGGAACGTCGGTCCCATCAGTGATCCAGACATATTCTAAGGCAGTGTCACCTGATCATGGAGATAGTTGATCTCCAGGGTGATCGAGGTTAGGAGAGTAGACTCAGAGGACAACACGGCGGATCCACTCACAAAGGCCTGTTCCCAGAGAGAGATTTTTATGGGATGGTTGAGTATGAGATACTACAACCACTGCTATCAGATGGCCCTAGTGCAAGTGGGAGATTGTTAGTTATATGTATGCCCTAGAGGCCATTACTGTACATAGGATGTATATTGTAGTGGATAGTTGGACATATATAGGGAGGACTTTCTTGCTCGACATGATAGTATGCTATCTGGTTGCTCTTTACCTTAACGTGTATACTGAATGTCTCTCTGTTACATGTTGGTAAAGCCCTTAGGATGTGTACTTGACTATCTGGACTATGATGCGGATCATACTAGTGGGGACATGGTAGTCCATAAGTACATCCTTCAAAGTCCCTAGTCGTGGGTGTATCGAGACGGGGCATCGATATACCAGAGTAGACTAGCGTGTACCTTCTCGACCCATATAGATGGGCGATGGATGATCCCATATCCATTGGTGTTTGACATCAGAGATGATATACGGGTGCTCAGTAGAGACTGGGTACACTGGACGGACTCGCCGAGAACTCCCAGATGGTATTATACCTTACGTCAGATGGCAGTTCTCTGGTGACACTGGTACAGAGTAGTCTGTTGACCCGAGATCGTCATAGAGTCTTGTGTGGTTCCCACTGTGCTTTGATTTCCACCTTACCACGTCTAAGAGGGCGTGCAAAACGGTGGCTTTTGGGTACAGTCCCGAATCATATGGAGGCAATGAGCGATAGGAGGGGATTTGTCTCTCCCGGTATAGGGAGTTGATGTTGCGCTGTGCTCGATTGGCTATAACCGGAAATCCCTGGCCAGGGTTGATGAGATTTACTGGTAAGTGTTACCAGTAGTTTCTCGAATTGTTATAGACCTCATATCGACACGACTTATCGAACTATTGGGGTCTGACGTTTACCACCCCGAGGCGAGATATGCAACATATCAGACGATCAGACCGGACTGTATGGTAGTGTTACTGGTTGGATTCACTGGAGTGTGAGCGGGCTTGCTCGTCGATCTTCTGATCGCTCAATACCCGGGTGGCCGTTACGTTTAGCAGACCGCTTGCGGCTTGTGGGTGCTTGATATGATCATCACCTGCTGCCGGCGTATTGACGAGTCTTTAGAGTCCTACACAGAGGTTTCCTGGCTCAAGCGAAACGAAATAGGACCGCATATGAGATATGTGCGGGACCGAGAATGATACCAGTATGTGATACTGTATTCGATTCTCGCGATTTGTAACATTGATCGGTTATATGCGTTATAGCCGGGTTATCGGATCAAGTGTTGATTCGATAAGTTGTTACTATTGATATTAGTCGGTTATATGCGATATGACCGGGTCGTTAAATCAAGTGTTGATTTAATGATTTAATGTATAATTATATATTTGATATATCACTTTACATTAACTAATATAGGTTCACTTAAATGGATTTTCTCACTAGAAGTTCACAAGTTGTATATGTGATATACTTTTGTGCACTTGATTGTATCATGTTTGATGATACATGTTAACTTGGTTAAGTGTAAAGATTAAACCATGGTTAAGTTAATGATTAGGGTTTTGCTTTTCTTTCTTATTTATTTATTTATTTATTTTGAAAGAATAAAAAGAAAATTGGGGCTTTCTTTGTTTGTAGTTGAATCTTCATGAAGGTTTGACTTTGTAACCATTTTGTCTTCATGCTTAACCCTAACCATTTAAACAAACCATGGTCTATTCTCTACACTTAACTAGGGTTAGGATATGATAAGTATTCATATTATTTTCTATTTTAAAAACACTTATCATATTCTTTCTTTCTTCTTCATCTTCTTCTTCACTTGAAGAAAGCTTACTTCATCAATGGTGATTGATGAAAAAGAGTGAGAAATCCAAATCTAAAGTGAACCCACCTCCTATTTCTTCATCCTCTACCTCTTGCCAAGTAGTATAGGGTGTTTCCTTCACAAGTTTTCATGACTTGGTGAAGTTGGAGCTTGATCTAGCGATGCCTCGACGTAGATCATCTTCGGCATCGTCGTCGATGACCTAGCCCGCCTTTTCTCCGATGAAGCCGATGCTAGAGCCCAAGATCCGATTTGTACAGCGAGGAGACATCATCGCGGAGCCATGGAGGTGGAGAACCGGATCTACAAAGGTTGTATTTCCGTTTACCATATAGTTAAGTTGTTAACTAGTTGCATCTTTCGCCTAAAATTCTAGCCAACGATCCGTATCTAGGGTTTCTCGGCACCGTAAAATTATAAATTGGCATGGTTGATGCCTTGTGAGACCTCTTGAGAGTGCCTAGGAACCCTACACCGAGGAGGCCGCACAATTGGCTGAGGCTATAAGATGTTCCCAAGATGAGTCCCAGAACGTCAGGGTTCCGAAGAAGCCCTATCCTGCCATAATCTTTTATGAAGACCCTTCGTGGATCCGGCGGCGGTTTATTGGACCCTTGGAGGAGTGGGGTGAAAGGGCGTTGAAGCAGGCCGTCTCGGAGGATGCTGTGGACGCGCTCACCTTATGGACCGGCGGCCATGAGTCCACCCTTGAACCCCGGCGAGCACGCCTCCTTGAGAAATAGCATTGGCTTGAAGAAGCTATATTGAAGGCTTCGTTGCGCATTGGTATGCCTTTTATACCTCTTTGTAGCATTTCAGATTTTTTACACCTGTATGTACGTATCCTTATTTTTGCGTGAATTTTGCAGAGTCTTCGGCGATGGGAGAGGTTCCTATGGGCTTGTTGTAGCTAGAGCCTGTTGATATTCCCGATGCAGCCTTACTCGATGCGGAGGGGGCTGACAATGCTATTCCTCTTGCCATAGAGCCTCCAGTGGTGGTTCCTGATCATGGAGCGCTTGCTCCTTTGGTAGAGGCTCCATTAGGGGTTGCCGCCCCAATGACTCTTCCTGCGGGTGGCCCAGAGGCCGGAGGAGAGGTGGTCAGGACTACCGTCCTTTTGCTGGAGCCGGGGATCGTGACGGAGGCCGTTGAAGCCGCCATCCCCCCATCTCAGAATGGGAGGAGTGTTGAAGGTAACCTTCAACATTTTTAAACTAGCAATCTTTCTGTTGTCTGAACTCTTTCATTTTCTCAGAATTGCGTGGGCTGGCGGCCTCTATCGCTGATTTGTCTCCCCGGCAATCATTTCATCGTCTGCTGGAGATGGCAGCTCCGCAGGCGATCTCTCCTCAGCGCATTGTCCTTTCCTCTGGGCAAGGTTAGCATCGTTCGCCATTTTTTATTGTGGCATTGTTGCTATTCTGTGAAATAACATTGATGCCTCTTACAGTTTTGGAAGCCGATGACGAGGTGGAGGTCGTTGAAGGGCCAGGGGAATCTTCAGCTCCCACTTGCATGACCGTAGGTAAGCGACGTTTCAATATAGTCGCATTTGCTCTTTTGCTTAAGAGTTTTACTGACATTTTTCAAATCTGAACAGTCTTGCCAACCCCCACAGCATTGGAATCGCGTATCACTATGCCGCCTGGTCCCTATGCTTTGCGAGCCTCAGAGCGCTTGGCCCAGTTGAGCCTTGTCTCCTTGTCATCCTTGATCGAGGAGCTTCGTGCTGGCAGCACAACCACAGCCGAAGCATTTGCCGCTGAAGCTAACGGTTCTCTTCCTTTTCTTGCCACCTACCATAGCGAAGAGGTAGTGCGAGTCTGGGTGGAGTTCTGTCGGCATGTGGAGGCTTGCTTGCACGCCCTTGAATGTTCCTGCCTTTCCTCGGAGGCCGTGGCTGCAAAGGCGGAGTTACGGGTGCTGATAGCACGGTGCGCGGCAAACATGACATCGTGCGAGAAGAGGCTCGGCCATAAATTCTCGGAGAGGGAGCTGGCTTCTAAGGCGCTGAGCGAGCTTCAAGCTAATCTTACCGCCAAGGCCAACAAAGCATATGAACTCTGGCGGGTGCTTCAAGACTCTATCAAAGAGGTGGTGGCTCTTGATAAGGCTGCCACGTTCACTCGTGAAAGGGTCGAGGCTCACAAGGCCACCGAAAAAGAGCTTGAAGGCCGGCTTGCTTCGTATCAGGCCCAGCAGGCTCAGGCAGAGGCCCGTCTTCTGGCGATCCTGAATAATGAAGCCGTGACCCAGCAAAAGCAGGATGAGCTAGCGAAATTACTAAATCGCCCACTGGCTTGAAAACTTGTATTTTTTTTCTTCTTTTTGTGCATACTCCTGAATGAGAGTAGTACCTTGTATCCATTTTGGTTTATGAATAAAGACATATTTTTCTTCTCAATGGTGTGTCCCCTTTTTATTGAATGTGTTCCGCGGACAATTTATCTTGATCTCTTGCAGGGCAGCGATGGCTTAGGATTCAGGGTTAAGATCTGTCTCCTAAGACTTCTGAGTCTTATGAGCCGTGAGGGTCTCATAAAGAGTTTTTCTCCCTACAGGTCGAGAGGATCCCGTAGGTGTAAGTTCTTCTTAAGAGTCGTGAGGATTCTTAAGCAGGTTCTCCCTTGGGAGTCGTAAGGATCTCACAAGAGAGTTTTCTTCCTTGCAGGTCGTGAGGACCCACAAGTGCTGAGTGCGGTCGCCCTTATCCGTATTTCACGGGATCAGGGGTTGCTTTGGGATGTTCTCCAGGGTATCGTAGTTTAAAGACATCGCGGTCAAGGTTAAGGACCTCATAGTCCTTGGGTTTAAGGACTCCACAGTCCAACGTTAGCTTTAAGACATCACGGTCAAGGTTAAGGACCTCATAGTCCATGGATTTAAGGACCCCACAGTCCGATGTTAGTTTTAAGACATCACGGTCAAGGTTAAGGACCTCATAGTCCATGGATTTAAGGAACCCATAGTCCGATGTTAGTTTTAAGACATCACGGCCAAGGTTAAGGACCTCATAGTCTGTGGATTTAAGGACCCCACAGTCCGATGTTAGTTTTAAGACATCACGGTCAAGGTTAAGGACCTCATAGTCTGTGGGTTTAAGGACCCCACAGTCCGATGTTAGTTTTAAGACATCACGGTCAAGGTTAAGGACCTCATAGTCCGTGGGTTTAAGGACTCCATAGTCCAATGTTAGTTTTAAGACATCACGGTCAAGGTTAAGGACCTCCTCATAGTCCGTGGGTTTAAGGACCCCACAGTCCGATGTTAGTTTTAAGACATCACGGTCAAGGTTAAGGACCTCATAGTCCGTGGGTTTAAGGACCCCACAGTCCGATGTTAGTTTTAAGACATCACGGTCAAGGTTAAGGACCTCATAGTCCGTGGGTTTAAGGACTCCACAGTCCAATGTTAGTTTTAAGACATCACGGTCAAGGTTAAGGACCTCATAGTCCGTGGGTTTAATAACTCCACAGTCCAATGTTAGTTTTAAGACATCACGGTCAAGGTTAAGGACCTCATAGTCCGTGGGTTTAAGGACTCCACAGTCCAATGTTAGTTTCAAGACATCATGGTCAAGGTTAAGGATCTCATAGCCGTGGGTTTAAGGACTCCACAGTCCGCGAAATGTGTGGTTACCGGGACCCGTCACCTCTTTGAAGACGTTGAGGAATTACAACGCCAGATATCAAATGAGTGAAGAGATGTACCCTTTAACCAAGGTAAAATCAGTCTAGAATCATTGTGGTTGGTCGTTAATTTTAAGACATCACGGTCGAGATTAAGGACATCATAGCCCATGTATTTTAAGGACTCTACAGTCCGGTGTTTGCTCTGGATGCTTCACACGGGTTCACGGCCGTGCTTGGCGAGGACCAGGCTCTGCTCTGGGCGTTTTCCGCGGGGTCAAAGAGTGACGTTATCCGCGTTCCACGTAACCAGGAATTTTTGCACTAGATGCTTCACACGGGTTCACTTCCGTGCTCGGCGAGGACTAGGCTCCGCTCTGGATGCTTCACACGGGTTCACTGCCGTGCTCTGCGAGGACGAGGATCAGCTCCGGACTTTTTCCACGGGGTCAAAGAGTAACGTTATCCGCGTTCCACGTAACCAGGAATTTTGCACTAGATGCTTCACACGGGTTCACTGCCGTACTCGGCGAGGACTAGGCTCTGCTCTGGATGCTTCACACGGGTTCACTGCCGTGCTCTGCGAGGACCAGGATCCGCTCTGGACGTTTTCCACGGGGTCAAAGAGTGACGTTATCTGCGTTCCACGTAACCAGGAATTTTTCACTAGATGCTTCACACGGGTTCACTGTCGTGCTCGGCGAGGACTAGGCTCCACTCTGGATGCTTCACACGGGTTCACTGCCGTGCTCTGCGAGGACCAGGATCCGCTCTGGACGTTTTCCACGAGGTCAAAGAGTGACGTTATCCGCGTTCCACGCAACCAGGAATTTTGCACTAGATGCTTCACACGAGTTCACTGCCGTGCTCGGCGAGGACTCGGCTCCGCTCTGGATGCTTCACACGGGTTCACTGCCGTGCTCTGCGAGGACTAGGATCCACTCTGGACGTTTTCTACGGGGTCAAAGAGTGACGTTATCCACGTTCCACATCACCAGGAATTTTGCTGATTGTGTCCGCATTTCACGGAGTTGGGATTTGACTCTCGGTCATCTGTACACCGTCGAGTCACGGAACTGGGAACTGCCGCTGTTCCGCTTTGCTTGATATTGTGTATGCTGCAATGAGACGAACGTCGAGGTGATCTCTAAGCTATCTGTGACTCATCGAGATTTGGCTTCTTCTTCTGATGAAACCTGGGAGAGGAGGAGTGCGATTCCTTCTTTGTTTGCACCCCTGGATTGTATACAGGGATTGATGTAATATCACCTGTAGGGAATAAATTTCATTTTTATTTTATTTCTTTTTCCGCGATGCTCATATCATTTCAGCTTTTATATCGCGAAGGTTGCGATTGCCCCATCATTTCGGCTATTTTTCGCGGTGCCCCATCATTTCGGCTATTTATTTTATTTTTACTCACTGCTTTTATCGCGAGTTACCCCATCATTTCGGCTATTTTTCATGCTTCTTTTTATTGCAAGTTGCCCCATCATTTAGGCTATCTCATATGCACTTTTAGCTCGCTGATTTTTATCGCGAGTGTAGAACTTAGAGTCTGGTGCCAATCCCAGCATCAGCATCGCTACAATTGGAATATTGCCAGGAGCGAATCATCATTTGCCATGCAAGGACTTGGAATTTGATACCGTTTCAGGCATCAGCATCGCACAACTGGGATATTGCCAGGAGCGAATCATCATTTGCCTCTGTCGATGTTGAACAAAGGTGGCTTAGTAAACAGGGTTAGGGTCCTGTCGACCAAGGCTTTCGACTTCATGAGCCGTAAGGGTCTCACAAAGGGATTTCTCCCTACAAGTCGCGAGGTTCTTATAGGTGTGTTTTCTCCTTGGGAATCGTGAGGATTCCTAAGTGCATGTCCTCTTGCAAGTCGTAAGGATCTTACAAAAAGGTTTTCTCCTTATAAGTCGAGAGGACTTACAAGGGTTGTTTGCCATATGAACATATCCCTAGTCACGGATGTGACTTGGTTAAGGAAATATTTATTCGTGCCCATAGATTGTATACAAGGGTCAGTATTGATCCACTTGTAGGGCATAAATTGAAGGTTGTGGGGGTTGCTTAAGCATAGTTTTAGGTCTCTGTGACTTAAGACTTTCAAATCCTATGAGCCGTGAGGGTCCATAAGAGAGTTCTCCTTACGAGTCGTGAGGTTCTCGCAAGTGTAATTTCTCCCTTGGAATCGTGAGGACTCCTAAGTGTGTTGCTCCCTTGTGAGTCGTAAGGATCTCACGCGGGCGGTTTCTCCTTACAAGATCGTGAGGACCCTGCAAGTGCCCTTTAACGAGGTTGCGCCCTGTCGAGTTTTCACAAACACTCGCCGGTAGCCCTGCTGTTTTTACTCACGGAGCCCTTTCGGGTTTTCATCCGTGCCCTTTTCGCTTATGGACATACCGTTTTTTATTTTATTATATTTTTTTTCTTTTTTTTTATATATATATTTTTTGTATCGGCTTTGAGATGCTGCAATCCACCGTAGTTTATCGATATCTCAGTCAACAGCCAGTTTTAGGACATAGTGGTCCATTGTTAGTTTAAGGACGTTTCGGTCCGCTGTTAGTTTAAGGACGTTTCGGTCCGCTGTTAGTTTAAGGACGTTTCGGTCCGTTGTTGAAGAAGGCCGGTTACCACTTATGGAGTTTGGACTTAGGAAGATAGCGAGCGGACATAGTCGTCGTCATCTATCATTAACCTAGGCCGTGACTCGTCAGGCATAGTATTTCTTCAGGAAGCGACCGTTTATTGGTCTGAAAGGTCTTTCACCATGCATATCCATGAGTAGATATGCTCCACCCTGGTAGACCTTGTCTATGATGTACGGGCCTTCATAGTTCGGCTCGAATTTTCCTCGCTTGGCGCGATTGGGGATCATAGGTCTCTTGACCACTAGTACGAGTTCGCCTTGGCGGAATGTCCTCGGCCTGGTCAATCTTTCATATGAGCACGTCATCTTTGCTTTATAAGCCTCCAGATTTTGTTGCGCTATGAGCGGGGTTTCATCAAGGGCATCAAGCTCCTCAAGCCGAAGGTGAGCGTTCTCTTCGTCCATCAGCTCATAGTGGACTGCCACTCGTAGAGAGGGTAACTCTATCTTGAGGGGGAGTACTGCTTCTGTACCGAATACCAACGCGTATGGCATTGTGTTCGTGGCCATTTTGAACGTAGTTCGATATGCCCAGAGAGCTTCTTGCAGTCTCTCGTGCCAGTACTTTTTGTTTCGGGACACTGTCTTCTTCATGATCTTTGTCAAGGTTTTGTTGAAAGCCTCAACTAGACCGTTAGCTCGGGGATTATAAACTGAGGAGTATCTCCAGTCTATGTTGTGTTGTTGCGCGAAGCGGCTAATCTTGTGACTTCTGTACGCTGGCCCGTTATCGGAGATGATCCGTCGCGGAGTTCCAAACCGGTAAATGACGTGCGTCTTGAAGAAATGGAGGATATTCTCCGTCTTCACTGCCCTCAGCGGTACTGCTTCTACCCATTCGGAGAAGTAGTCAGTCTTCGCCAGGATGAAACGATGTCCTCTGGACGATGCTGGTTCGATGGGGCCGATTATGTCAGTCCCCCACATTTCGAACGGCCAGCTAGCCACCGTTAGATGGAGCGGATTTGGATGCTGATGGATAAAGTCCTCATGGATTTGGCACGAGTGATTTTGCTTCGCATACTCGAGGCAGTCCTGGATCATTGTGGGCCAATAGTATCCCATTCGTTTAATCTTCAACTTCATCTTCGGGCCTGCTTGGTGAGAACCGCAGAGTCCGTTGTGAACTTCCTGAACGACTCTTTTCGCTTCGTCAAGTCTCAGGCATCTCAACCACAGAGAGTCAAATGACCTCTTGTACAGAGTATTATTGACGAAGGCGAAGGACAGAGCTCGTTTCATGAGTTGATGTCTTGAGGACGCATCCTTAGGAGTTCGACGGGATTTGAAGTAGTCTATGAAGACTTCTCTCCAATCTTCAACCGTTTCTTGGTCTTTTATTTGCATGGCCGTCTGCTCGGTCGCTTCCTTTTCCTCGGATGATTCCGGAGATATTTCTGCCGGAGCAAGAACCCGACGGCTTTGTACCACGATTCTTACGTCATCGAGGTTCTCGTCAGCTAGTTCTTTAGCTAGCTTGGCTAATGCATCCGCTTTGTTATTTTCGGCACGCGGTATGCTTTCCAAGGTGTAGGAGGGGATTTGAGTCAGCAGTCGCTGTACTCTTTCGCCGTACTTTACCAGTTCTGGCTTACATGTCTGGTAGTCGCCATTTACTTGACTAACGACCAGTTGGGAATCTCCGTATATGAGGAGGTTTTCAATTCCCATGTCGATGGCGATCTCGAGGCCTGCTATCAAAGCTTCGTATTCGGCCTCATTGTTCGTCCTCGGCTCTGTTAGGGAAAAAGCGAAGCGCATTATCCCTTTTTGTGGAGTTACGAAGATAAGGCCTACCCCTGATTTGATTATGGGCGTATTGTGCTTGCGCTTCTTCATGGAAGATGCTCCATCGAAATAAAGTTCCCATCGGGTATCACCGCCGTCGATTGCATCAAACGCATGTTCGTCTGGCAGCTCGCAATTCAGAGGAGAATCGGCCGGTATTGGATGTTTAGCGAGGAAGTCGTGATGGCCTGGCCTTTCAGCGCCTTAAGAGACTGATAAGTTATCGAAAACTCCATTAAGAGCAGGGCCCATTTAGTGAGTCTCCCTGTCAATATGGCCTTCGACATTAAATATTTAAGGGGGTCCAACTTCGAAATGAGACGGACTTCATGCGCCAACTCATAGTGCCTGAGCTTTGTTATCGCGAAGATCAATGCCAGGCAGTGCTTTTCGATGGAGGAGTAATTGTTTTCTGCCCCCAGTAGAACTCGACTCAGATAGTAGAGCGCTCTTTCCTTCCCTTGGTCGTTCTCCTGTGCCCACAATGCGCCTAAGGAATCTTCAAGGGCGGTTGTATACAAAATGAGAGGTTTTCCCTTGACCGGACCAGCTAGCACTGGCGGGTTCTGCAGGTACTGCTTTATCTCATCCAGTGTGCCTTGGCATTTGTGGTCCCAGACGAATTGGGTTCCCTTCTTCATCAGGTGACTGTAAGGGAGGCACTTGCCTGAAAGATTGGCTATAAATTGCCGGATGTACGCGAGCTTCCCCTGAAGAGACCGCAATTGTTTGAGAGTCCTTGGCGGTGGCATTTCCATGATCGCTTTGATCTTCGAAGGATCTATCTCAATGCCTCGGTGGCGGACAATGAATCCTAGGAATTTGCCTGAGGATACCTCGAACGCGCATTTGAGGGCGTTCATCTTCAGGTTGTATTGCCGAAGGCGTTGAAATACGGTCTTCAGATGCTCGAGATGTTCCTCGTATGATTTGCTTTTCACAACGAGGTCGTCGATATAGCATTCGACGATTTCATGTATGAGGTCATCAAAGATCTTCGTCATGGCCCTTTGATAGGTGGCACCGACGTTCTTCAGATCTACGGGCATCACCTTATAGCAGAATATTCCCAGAGGGGTCCGGAAAGCGGTATGCTTCTAGTCTTCGGGATGCATCTTTATCTGATTGTACCTTGATGAGCCGTCCAAGAAAGAGAAGACCTCGTGAGTGGACGTGTTATCTATCATCAGCTCGGTTACCGGTACTGGGAAATCGTCCTTCGGGCAAGCTTTATTGAGATCCCGGAAGTCCACGCATATGCGCACTGTCCCATTTTTCTTTATTACCGGGACGATGTTGGCGATCCAGTCAGGATATTGAACTTCTTGAATAAACCCAGAATCGATCAGCTTCTTGACTTCGGCGTTGATGCTCATCTCAAGCTCGAGCCGCATTCTTCTCGGTGCCTGTTTGATTGCCTTGACGTCCGGGGATATTGCCAATTCATGCACAGCAATTTCTGGATCTAGTCCTGGCATTTCAGAATAGTTCCATGCGAAACAATCTCTATGCTGCATAAGCACATCTTTTAACGCAGCCACCCTTTCTTCAGATAGCAGCTCGCTGATGAATGTCGGTCGTGGGTCGTTCACCGTCCCCAACTCAATTTTCTTGAGGTTATCGGCCGTGGTGTGTATGCCATCTTCCAGCTCTTTCGGTGCTGGTGGAAATTCTGAGATTACCTCGTCGTCATTGTTTTCGAAGCACCAGGGAAAGTCATCCATATTCTCGGGCTCTTCTTTTGATACCGTTATCATACGACAGGTACGAGCTCGTTTCCAAGACTGATGTGGATCCGGTTCTGCTCTCGTGGCTTTGGGTTCATGCTTCTGTGGCGGCGTTACCCTCCAGCTGTCGGATAGAGCAAATCTGCCTTGCTGGTACTGATCTTCGACCCAGTTCTTGAAGGTGAAGCAGTCTCTGATAGGGTGTCCTATGGCTTGGTGATAAGAGCAATACCCCGGATGAGAGACCTCATTAGCTTGCTCAGGGTGTTTAGACTTCGGAAGTGTAATCATTCGATGTTTTAAAGCTAGGTCAAGTATCTTCTGTGTTTTATTCTGAGGAAAAGAGTATGCTTGACTCATCTTTTTCATAAGGGACAAATCCGAACCGCGCAACACCCGATCACATGACTCTCTGATCCCGCGTTGTCGTTGTCGGCCGCTTTTTCTGCTTTTTGACTTGTTTCTACCTCTGCGCCGGGCCTTTTGCACAAGAGGTTGACAGGGAGGAGTATTTTCGTCTTTGGCAACTTGTTGAAGAAGACGTTGCGTCCTGGCTCTTTCGTAGATGGTCGTCTCGCGATTATAGTTGTCTCGGGCTTTTTGACCTGCTTTTCTGATAAGCTTATCCATTCGCTCTTCAAATGACGGACTCGGCAATTCGATTGCGGGATCCAGTTCCGATGAGGGGTTGGCATTTCCTGACAGGGCGTCCTCTTCTTCATCAAAGGTATGTATGGCATAGCTATCGTAGACCCGTTCCCATTTCCCGGTTCTCATGTATCCAAGCCCAAGTGTTTCCATTCTCCCATTGGGCAATTTGCGCTGAGTCCCAGGGACATCTCAAATCCTGTTATAGAATCGAGCTTGTCGAGTAGTCTGTTTTAAGGGTACCCCTTGGCGCTTCAATAGCCTTTTCAGTCCGTTTGTGTAATATCTGGGCAAACGGATGGGTTGAATCTTGTCGAGTGTAGAATCTGCGCCATGCCAGATCTCTTTCTCCACTCTTGTTTCCGAGGATCGATAGAATATGATCGCTTTTTCGCCATTTCGCTTGGGAGGGACGTAAAACGTCTGCAGGTCTTGCACGTTGAGAGCTTCAAGCACGTCAAGATCTTTATAGTGCTCCCGCGGAATCATGGTGACTTGCAAACTCTGATCATCACCAGGGAATTCTTGTATTGGCGGCCGACTAGAGAACACAACATTAACCTCATCTTCCGAGTCACTTTCGAAGATCAATATGGGGGCGGACGGTCCCGGGTCATTGCGTCGAGACGGCCCAGAGTAAACTATCTCTTCTTCTTCTTCGGTATCACTCCCGAAAACAGGAATGATGGCAGCGGCTTTATTCTCCGGCTTACGACATCTCTCTGTATCCTCGAAATCTGGCAAAAAGTACTTCGCATCTTCGTATTTGCGGACTTCGTTCACGGAGAATGGGTTTAGCTCACCTATTACGGTATGCTCGAGACCATCCTTGAAATACTTCATACACTTATGTTGCGTAGAAGGGATGATGTTGTACTCGTGTAACCAAGGCCGGCCGAGCAGAGCATTGTAACATGTCTTGGCGTCTATGACGTGAAACTTAATGTCCGTGGCAAGTAGCCCAAAGCATAGCGTCAATATCACAGACCCAAGAGTTCTCGATGATTGGGAGTCGAACCCGGAGATGGTGATCTTGTCCCGAGCAAGGTGCTGGACGCTCATGCAGATTTCTTTCAACACTCGCACGTTGAGGAGATTAATGGAAGACCCATTGTCGACCAAGATTTTGCCTATCTTTATGTCATGGCAATATCCAGAGACGTATAGGGGACGGTTGTGGTCGCACGTCCCAAGGGGTAAGTCTTCATCACCGAAAGTGATATCGGCCGTGTGCACTTCTTCCAGTTCATCCTTCATTCTTTCTTCGGCGAGGAAGGCTTGGAACTGTTCGGGCTCTTGTAGCGCCTTGATTAATGAATCTCTCGCTTCCTTTGATAACAGGAGGGCGTTGAGAACGCTGAGCTGCGAGGGTAGCTTCCTCAGGTGCGCTAGGATGTTGTAGTCCACCCTACTCTTCTTAGACGGGTTCTTGGCAGTCAGCTCTTTCATAACTTGGTCATTTAAGGTGATATCCTCAGCGACCTTTTCCATTCCCTTATCTTTTCTAGTTGCGGGTCCGAGATTCTTTTCCGGAAGCGTGCGATTGCGCAGCTGAATGTTTTCGTAGGCTTCTGGTTCTTCCTCTTTTTCCGAGGTGGACTCTTTAAAGAGGGGGCTAAGAGCCATTTCCTTGTCAGAATCGCTCCCGAATGTGAGCACTTGCGATCCTCCGGCGTTGATCGTGTAACAGTTACCGGTAGTTCTTTTGTGTCCTTCGATCGTACTTCTCTGCTCCCGACGATTTTTGCGTTTCATTCGCTTAAAATGTTGCCGATGAGCAACATATCCCTGTCACCATGTCTTAAAAGCGTCACACTCCTCAGTGGGGTGTGAAATCTTCCGATGATATGAGCAGTAATTAGGGTGCCTCTCCGCCCCATCGAGCGTGTTTCCTTCCGAGGGTGGTAGTTTCATTCCCATTGACATGGCTTTGGCAAACCTTTTCTTCGTCCTGAATATGTTTTTATCCGTGTCGGGTGCCTTTCGATCTGGCGTGAGTACCTCAACTCTTTCGTTTAATTGCCTGCGTTTGGCTCCTTCTGATGCGGCCCTCTCACACTCTTGGTCGGCTTTACTTTTCAAACGAATCTCGTCTAGAAAGGCGTCGATCATTTCGTCTGTTGGCCACACAAGCTCCGGTTCAGGCTCTGCCCCCAGTTTCTTAGTGCCAGGAGTTTTTTCATCGTCCATAAATGAGTGGGAGATCACATTACAACTCGCCATGTATCCCTCGGATTCATCCGACGAACTCTACCCCTCATCTTCCTCTTGGAAGACGTGGTTGAGAAACTCTTGGAGTGTGATGGGAGTCCATGCCTTCTGATTGTATTCTTCCAGCGTGTCAATTTGTTTCTGCAAGTTCGTACGCTCGTTGCCAGGCTTCACGGGCTCCTTGGATTTCTTCTTCTTTTTCTTTGAAGATTTTGACGGCTGGTTGTGAGTGCTTGGGCCATCACCACTGATCTTCGGAGTTGGGCGCGGCTTCAGCATCCCTTCAATGATCTGGGGTTCTAGCGGGTTCTTCCACCTGACTGCCGGGCATGCTTGGAGCCCGTTCAGCATTCTTTTGGTTTTCGCTGAAAGCACGACCTTCCATGGAGCTTCTTCAATGAAAGAACAAGTTGCCCCCGGTGTGTCCGTCTTCTTAGCAGCGTGAGGTTGTGGCGGGTTCACCTTCCACTTTTCGGACAGCGCAAACTTGCCCTGTAGGTATTGATCTTCAATCCATCCTTTGAAGACGAACCAATCCTCAATCGGATGGCTTACCGTTTGATGGTAAGGGCAGTAGTTGGGGTTATTCACCTCACTGGGTTGCGGCGGTCGCCTTGGGTTTGGCAAGTTGATAAGCCTGTTGCGTACCGCCAGCTCGAATAGCCTCTTCGTCTTATCCCGCGTGAATGAGTAGGGGCGCTTCATTTTCTCATTATAATACCGCCGTCTTTCTTCCAGTTGATCCACCAACTTCGGGGCACTGGGTTGCTGCTGAGCGTTCGCAACGAAAGTTGCTTTCCATTTACCCTTGTCGTTCCGAGGTTTCGGTTTCGGGGGAGATGGTATGTGACCCATCTGGTCCATCTAGGCTAGCTTGTCGATCAAAGCCTGGAATGTGGTTGGTTTGAAGAACATCATGAACTGTGAAATGGTTGCATGAGGATCTAGGGTACCCACGAACATGCCCACCGCGGGCGCTCCTCAATGCGTTGTTCGCATTTCGACCACAAGTTTCGCCAGCGTATAGCGTACTGGACCCACGTCTCACCTGGTTTTACCCTGGCATTAATCAATGCCGTTATTGGAGTGCATTCGCTGGCGCTCGTGAATCGCTGCGTAAATAGCAGTTCCATTTCCGCAAATGTTTTGACGGAGTCGTTCGGGAGCTCAGAGTACCACTCGAACGCCGTTTCTGACAAGCTACCGATGAACTGGCGAAGCAACAATTTATCATCCCCGCCGGTGTTGCCGCAAAGTGCCCTGAACTGGGCCACATGTTGATGGGGATTGCCTGTCCCCTTATAGACATGAAATTTCGGTATTGTATAGCCCGGCGGGTACTTGATTTGATCATACCAGCTCGGATATGGTCACCCCGTCCTGATAACTTGACCAACTGCCTCAGTCGCCTGGTGAACCCGTATCTGCTGAGCTATATATTCTTCTAGGTCAGCTTTGGAGATTGTCTCCTCCTTGGCTGTTGACAGAGCGGGTGGAGGATTTGACGTTTCTCCCCTGTCGTCTTCAAGAACGATTGGAGGATCTTCAGCAGGAGGCTCTTGTTGGATCATCATACCTACCATGTCCTGGAACAGAAGGGCCATTCGTTGTATATTGGCTGCTTGTTCAGCAGCCTCTTTATCCTTCTTCTCCAGTATCCTACGAAGGAACTCAGCGTCAGTTTCTTGCTCCTGGCGTTGATCAGATGACGCTTCGGGGCTTTCTTTCGGCCCAGTAAGTGCGGCCATCGCGGTCATCATTTCTTGGAGCTTCTGTTGTTGCTCCTGAGCTTTGGTCACTGACCGTGTAAGCGGTTTATGACCCGTGGATGCACGGCTGTCCTCTTTTCCAAGCGCCATGTATACTGTATGCACCATCATGCCCCCAGACTTAGAGCGTTTAGGCTTATTGTCTTTGACCTTTGCTGCAGGGTTGGGGCCTTTCTCCGGCCTTCTTCTCTTTTGAGTAGTCGACGTAGAGGGAGCCGTTGCAGCGGGCACCCAAGCGGTTGTCGTCCTTTGTTGTCTGACATGACGGTTCTTTTCTGCCTGCATTTTCGCCTTTTTCTGTCGGCGGGGATAATCTTGATCAATTACCGAGTCTTGGACTTGACGCCAGACCTTGTAGATTCTGGAGGACAGCCGTTGAGGAGGTTATTCCGGCTTCGCTTCTGTAACCTCCTCCGCAGGTGGAGGGGATCTTTTGAGAACCGTAGTCAGCGAATTTCTGCGTACCCTGTTCAGCAGCTCGAAGCTGTTCCCGGTTGGAACAGCGGCCTCAATTTCCACCGTTGGAGCTGGTGGAGTTAGTCCGGAGGGGGAGTTGCCCCCAGTCTTCCTTATCCGGTGCCAGTGGCGACGTCGGGTATGACGGGTTGTTGGGATTGATTCAGCGACGGCTGCGTCTTGGCCCCTGTTCTGGGGAAAGGTTGCTGCCGGTGTCAACCTCTTGAAGACTGACGTTCGTTGAGAAGCTACAGTTTTCTGAGCGGGAGCGGGAACGGAGGTAGTCAGTCTCGCGAAGACCGACCTTCTGGGAGGAGAAGCCTCTTTGACGACTTCGGGAGCAGCTGTCCTCTTTGGGATGGCTTTCTCAGGTATTATGGGCTTCTTGGCGGGCCCATTGGAGTTCAGGCTTAGTCTAGTGAAGACCGAGGAGTTGGACGACCCGCTGAGAGGGGCTGTGGGAGTAGCAAGTCGATCAAATACCGACTTCTTTGATGCTTCCGGTACGGGCACTGGGATGTTAATGTTCACTGGCGGGAGCATGGTCCCGATGAAAAGACCGGTGGTAGCTTGAGTCACTTGCTCCACAGGCATAGCGAATAAGGAAGCAGCGTGGGGTCCATATGCTACACCTCCAGGTGAGGCGGAGCGTCGGTTGCATTTGCAGTTGGAGCAGTTCGAGCAGTTGCCAGCCATTGATCTTTTTGCTTTCTGCAGCAAACGAAACACCAAGTCTTAGCACTTCGAAACCCAAGGGCAACCATTAGCAAACCGCGATTGGTTCGCGAATCACGATACACGAAGTGTGGAGTGGAAAGAGGAAAAATTCCCACCGGGCGTGCCAGAATCTGTTCCCTTCCGAAAGACGACGCGACAGACGTTTTGCCTGAGATTCGGGGCAGATGCTAATTGGTGCTATCAGTCTACCTCTCCGAAGATGCCAAGTTGATTTATGACACCATGCATCGAAGGTCTAAACGGATGCGTCCGATGTAGCAGACTTCGTCAGATTCCCCCTCGCTTGAGGGGTTTTTGATTGTGGGGATGCTCTTCCCTGCAAGCGCAAGCCCCTGCAGTTAATTACGCTACCGCATGGCGGCAACAACTTTCTCCTTCTCAAGATGGTCACTTCGTGTCGTGGGTGTTTGTTTTGTGTTTGGTTGCCCGTGGATTGTATACAGAGACTGAGTTATGTCGTCGCCCGTAGGGCGTGGACTAGTCCAAATTCGTATTATCTTAGATTTGGGTTTGGGGGTTGTGTTTAAGGATACGTTAGCCTCGTTTGAGACTAAGATCGACTTAAACGTTTGTTAAGGATACGTTAGTCCGGTTTGAGACTAAGATCAACTTAACGGGATCGTTTAGATCCGACAAGAGAGCAATTAAAAGAGCCCTATTGTTTAGTTTAGTGACATTGCGGTCAATAGGTAGTTTAAGGACATTGCGGTCCATTGTTAGTTTTAAGACGTTGTGGTCAAGGTTAAGGACGTCGTACTCCGTGGATTTAAGGACTCCACAGTCCGATGTGAGTTTTAAGACATCACGGTCAAGGTTAAGGACGTCAGAGTCCGTTGTTAGTTTTAAGACATTCCGGTCAAGGTTAAGGACGTCATAGTCCGTGGATTTAAGGACTCCACAGTCCGATATTAGTTTTAAAACATTACGGTCAAGGTTAAGGACGTCGTATTCCATGAGTTTAAGGACCCCACAGTCCGTATCAATGTGTGTGGTCATCGGGACCCATCATCTCTTTGAAGACGTTGAGGAATTACAACGACAAGTATCAAAGGAGTGAAGAGATGTACCCTTACACCAAGGTAGATTAAGTGATCTGTAGTCCAATTTGGAAACTAAGATCAATTATTATATTGTGAGCCCATTGGCCCAGTTGAGTTTGAATTGAGGACTTATGGCCAGCTTGGGCTAAGTCCAATCATGTTTGGGATATTGGCCCTCTGTTGGTTCATTGAAGGAGAGGCTTTGCCTATGGAAACTTAGCCAATTGGGCTAAGGCTAGTGTTAAACACTAGAGACCGACAGTGTTGAACACTTGGAATAAGGTTGACAAGTTAGTGTTAAACACTAAGAGATAATCGGTGTTGAACACTGGGAACAGAGGTTTCAAATTAGTGTTAAACACTAAGCAAATCAGTGTTAAACACTGCGAATAGAGTTTTCCAAGTTAGTGTTAAACACTAAGGAGAATCAGTGTTAAACACTGGATACAGAGGTTTCAATTTAGTGTTGAACATTAAGGCAAGAGGGGTCACGTGGTCACACGTGAGAGCGCCCTGTTTTCCTTTATTTTGTTCTATAGATAAGTGTTTAACACTTTTAGTCCTGAAAGCCATCACGTGCGGGCACGTGATGGGAGCTCATGCTCTGGTTTATTAGAATACTCATTAAGGGTCACGTGGTGACATGTGGGGGCGCCCCAGAGTCTCTGTTTATTTTGCTTTTTCTTTATGTGCTTCAGGGGTCACGTGGGTCACGTGGGGCGTTGCCTCAAAGCTCTCTTTTATATATCTTCGCAAGAGTCACGTGGTAACACGTAAGGTTCCTACTTCAGAGTTTTATTCTGTGGGTCTCTGCATGTTTTAAAGTTCTGTTCATAGGGTTAAACCCTAAACTTTAGAGGAATTAAATTCCTGTTTTCTTCTGAAGAATTATATTCTTAATAGGGTTAAACCCTAGTTTCTTTTCTTAAAGGAATTAAATTCCTGTGAGTTCGAGAGAATTATATTCTCAGTTAGGGTTAAACCCTAGTTCTGTTCATTTTGAAGGAATTAAATTCTTATAACATAGGGTTAAACCCTAACTTTATCCCAAAGGAATTGAATTCCTATCATTTTGTGAGAATTAAATTCTCTAAACTCAGTTCCTCCTCTGTGTTTTAGATCTGCATGGCAGGATCTCAACCCAATGAGAATTAAATTCTCAATTCATGGGGAGATGTGCACTTTGCAGATCCTTAACCAGAGAAAGAACTAAGTTCTTTTTTTATATAAGAGTTAAACTCTTTTGAGAATTAAATTCTTCTTTGAAGCCTCCTTTTTCCTTTCTTACCTAAGGTTTTCCTTTTGCAGAGAATCCAAAGCTCTCTCTCTCTCTCTATATATATATATCAAAAGAAAAAGATCCAAAAGTCTCAGGGTTTCAGAAAAAAAGGTTTTTGAAAAGGTCTTCCAAAAAAGGTCCCCTCTCTTCTTTTCTTGGCTCCTATTTATAGGAGAAGGAAGAGAATCAATCTGCTTAGTAAATCTCTCATTGAGAGATTTGATTTGTATGTTGAGAGATTTGATTTATATTTATCATTAATCTGGGCCTTTAGATTGTTAAGTGAATTTTATTCACCATTGGATTTTAAATCCAAAGATATCCCTTTGTTATCTCGGTTAGATTTAGGGAGGGAAATCTTTCCAAGTCCAAGATTTTTCCATAAATTGGTGATATTTAATCACCTTTAGAGTTTTAATCCAACGGTTCCAAATAATCATTCTCTATTTTGGAAAGATTTGAATGATCTCTTCTCAGAATTTAATTCTGTTAAATAATAAGGCTTTTAAAGCCGATCACGTGTGGCCACGTGACCTCTGGTCACGTGTAGGCACGTGACCCCTGGAATAGGCTTCTCTTATTCTGCGCTCTGTTCTCTGGCCGCTGTTCAACCGTCACGTGCCAACACATGACCACTGGTCACGTGTGATCACGTGACCTTTTCTGGAGCTTTTTCTCGAATGAGCTTTGTGCCGCTGCTTTAAACATCACGTGCCAACACGTGACCATTGGTTACGCGTGAGCACGTGATGCCTTTTCTGAGTCCTTTCCTGATTTTTAATCAGGGAACAGATACCACTGCAGTTGGCGCGTGAGCCCTTTTGCTGATAGGTGGGTTTTTGTGCGGTATCTGTTTATTTTCCAGTTGTATACACCATTGTATCTAGTACTCTCCATCTATTTCTTATGTATTGATTTAGAGACCAGTTGTGAGGACGATGTATATTATTTTGTACTCTGGTGTCGAGCTCGTTGTGAGCCGACTTTATTTATGCAGTTTTATATTTCATGTTGTCTTCACTTATTTTTGCTCATTCTTCGCTACGGCGTCGTATATTATTATCATGGTGATTGTTCCGCCGTTGGGCGTGATTTCTCCCGTTTGGGATGCTTTATTCTTATTGTACATCATTTTACTCATATATTGTTTTGTACCCGATTTCGGGGCTAGTTTTTACAAAGGAAATGCTGCCAAAATTTTTAAGACGATAACTTGAACTTTAAAGAATTTTACTAAATTACTTAAGGTTTTCTAAATGTTTTAACAAATGTCTCCCTTAAATGTTTTAACACATTCCTTTAATGGTTTTGATTTCTGGGGTTCGGCTTACTTAGTCACGTTACGCATGTAGACGTCACATGGTTAAGTGCCGGTCACAGGCCGAACTTTGGGTCGTGACAAATAATTAAGCTTACCAATCCTAGATCAGTAAGTGGCTCCCAATGTCCTGGATATAGCTTGACGTTTGGATCCATAGGCGAGTCAATAGGGTCACAGTCAGGCATCTTTACTTTCTTAAGCATATCAAGAACATATTACCTTTGAGTTACAAAGATACCGCCCTGAGAAGAAGAACTGTTGGATATATGTATGCCCTAGAGGCCATTATTTGATAATAGATGCTTGGACATGTATATATACAGAGGATTTTCTTGATCGACATGATAATATGCTATCTGGTTACTCTTTATCTTAACATGTTCACTTGATTGTGTATACTGTTCATTTGATACATGTTGATAAAGCCTTTTGGATATTACTAGACTACCATGATTATGATGCAAATAATACTAGTGGGGCATGTGTAGTCTATAAGCATATCCTTAAATATTCCTAGTCGTGGGTGTATCGAGACAGGGCATCGATATTCCGGACTAGACTAGTGTATACGTTTCTTGACCGAGTTGAGGGGGCGATGGATGATCCCATATCCATTGGTGTTTGACGCCAAAGATTGTATATGGGTGCTCAATTGAGACTGAGTACACTGAACGGACTCACCGAGAACTCCTATATGGTATTATATCTTTCGTCGGATAGCAGTTCTCGGGTGACACTTGTACATGTTAGTCTGTAGACCCGAGATCGTCATACATTCTTGTGTGTTCTCCCACTGTGCTTTGATTTCCACTCTACCACGGCTCTAACGAGTCGTGCAAACATGTGTCCTTTGGGTACAGTCCCGAGACACATGGAGGCAATGAGTGATAGGAGGGGTTTCGTCTCTTCCGGTATTGAGAGTTGATGTTATACTATGCGTGATTGGCTATAACGGGAAGTCCCTAGCCAGGGCTGATGAGATTTACTGATAAGTGTTATCAGTAGTTTCTCGACCTGTTTTAGGCCACACATCGGCATGCCTTATTGAGTTATTGGGGTCGAGGATACCATCCCTAGTCTCAATATGCAACATATCAGACGAAGAGACCAGACTGTACGGTAAGTGTTGCTGGTTGGATCTACAGGAGTTTGGACAAGTTCGCTTATTGCTCTTCTGTTCGCTCAATACCTGGGTAGCCATTACGTGCAGCCAGCACCACTGACGGTTTGCGGGTATCTGATATGATCACTACATACTGCTAGCGTATTGACGGCTCTTAGAGTCCCACATAGGGGTTTTCGAGCTCAGGAGAAACAAAGCGGGGCACATATGGATATATGGGCGGGAGCTTGATTAATACGAGTATATGACACCGTATTTTAATATGGCATTTTCTATTAGTCGGGTTATATGAGATATGACCGAATTTTAAAATCAAGTGTTGATTTAATATGATGACTAATTGCTCATTAGTAATTCCTTTCTTTATGTGTGCATGTGTGTATGTATATTTATATGGATTTATATACATATATACATGTGTGCATGTATCATGGTGGATGATACATTGGACATGGCTATGTTAGACTCATATGGAAAGATTTTAGATGTTTATTGATTTTGAGTAAATGGAAATTAAATAATGAAGCCATGGTTCTACACTCTTCTTAAAAGATCCCACTAACCATAGTTCATTATCTAATCCTCCACTAACTCACTCTCAAAATATCTAAGATATTTTCATGGCTCATATTTATTAGATAGTGAGTGTGACTCTCTCTCTAATTAATTCATTTTCTCATTCTCTCAAGCTTAGCCATTCCTCCATCTTCTTCCTTCAAGCTCTCTACCCTATTTCTAGTGAGTAAAAGAGAAAGAAAAAGAAAGGATTATTAGTGAGAAAATTCCTACTTCATCAATCTATATTAGTGTAGCACACTTGTATAGCTTGTTTGCGTCAATTCTACTTAGGTTAAGTGAAGCAAGAGCTTGAGTGTAAGGAACTCCGGGTGGATCATCGTGGACAACGAAGGCTACAAGCGGACATGTTCCAAGTTTCGAATGGAACCAAGGAGTCCAAGGACATCTACATGGAGCTATAGAAAATAAGGAGAGGTCTACAAAGGTTGTAGTCCTTCTACTCTTAGTGTTAGACACTACTTTGTATATTGATACTTACCCTAATCTCTAGTTTGATTCGTGGCTTGTGTGTTTTAGCTATTTAATATTTTAAAATACACCATATATTGTTGTTTAAACCCTAGTAGTGATGCTAACACACACCAACATGGTATCAGAGCTAAGCTAGAGTATTAGTTGTAACCTAGACGACGTTAAAGTGTTCGATCGAACATCGAAATCCAATTTTTCCCAAGTCTCTGGAAATTTTTTCAAAAGTTGGAATTTTTATGTTTAAAAATATACAGAAAATTGTGCAGGGTTTTCTATGGATCCCCAAGAAGAACGAGAGCCCGACTCGACCAAACGGCCGCGCAACTGCGACAAAACTATAGGTTTAGCCACGGTTCCGCGGCACTGTTGGTGAGGCAGGGATTGCCCCTTCTTGTGCTGATCCGTAGGTACATTTGGCACTTTCTGGGTATTTTTAAATGAGATTCAATTGTTGAGGTCTCTGAGATTTGTCGGTGTTTGATGAATCGATTGAAATGTTTAACATCGCCTAGATATTTCTGTGTGTGATACAATATTTAGAATCTACACTAATTAGTTTTGAGAAAATTAATCGGTTGTTTGTAAATCTAACATTTCAGTCTCGTTGGATATCGGGAACCTTGTTGAATTACCCGACTTCTTTTGAAAATGTGTTTTCATTTTGAGACTTAAATGTAAGATCTACTAGGTTAGGCATGAAATCCGGAATATGAGATATTCCGAGTTTGCGATGTCTAAGAAGAGTGCGGATTCCAAATATTGTAGTTTGACATTTCTTTTTTGCGACCGTAAGTATAATATGTGTATCCCTAATTTCGTTGCTATATGTCGGCGACGTCGGGAATATGCATATTTACTTACGTTGATGATCTGTGATGATTATTCTGTTACGGTATTGATATGATGTATAGGATCGTCGTGATTGAATAGCCGGGGGTTTTATGTGAGATGTGAGTTTTCTTTTCATTCATGTAAAATTCATTGTACGTAAAATTGATTTATTGGGATACTTCCGGGTTGAGGATGATATCACCATTGATATATATTATTTACTTTTCCACATTAGGATAGACCCATGCTGGGGAGCATAAGTGACCGGGTTCTAGAGTCCAGTGGGAGGCTATCTCGAGGAGTCGAGACCTGGTCTCCTAACTCTAGAATTGGCAGGGTCGCTTGCCGCTCTCGTAGGGGTCTAGGGATGTGGGCTTAGCTATTCATCATGACCGTGGAATTCGTATTTTCTATCGTTGGCTAAATATAAAATACGGACCTCCTAGTATATCCTCTATTTTCATATATGTGCTTCTGCTGATGTTACTCTGTGATGTGATCATTTTATATGCTGAGACGAATGTTATTATATTATATATATGATATATAATAAACGTTGCTCATGTTTTGTATCCGCGCTAGTTCAGCCCCCGCTCTGTCGTTAGTTAAGTAACTTAACGATGCATAACGGGACCCCGTGGTGAATGCGGATGGCATAAGCTACGTTCTATTTTCGTTTCTTTCTGTGATGCTTAGGAACTTAAATGATGTGACTACATTAATGAGATTAATGTAAAGAAAAGAAACTTAAAGATGTTGTAGAATCGAATTTGAAACCCACTCGGTCTTTTTATGAAAAAATAAGTTTCAAAAATGCGGAGCTTAAGCCACTCCTTTTAAATTATTTGGTTCTACAACGATATCAACTTAAAAACGTTAAAGGTTTTTATAAAAACCATCCGCAACCCTCCATCATTTTAGGAAGTAGAGTACTTATTATTCGTGCTTTGTTTGTTGACCATAGTTAAGGCGTAGTGTACGGTAGCTAAGTGATGTCTTCCTACACAGCATATGATGCGATTAATTAGGACATTCATGTGACTTTGTAGACCATAGTTAAGGGTCATGTGAATGGGTCTAATTAATCATGAAATGACGGGTAGAACTTGACTAGTGCTTATGATTTATTGACCATAATTAAGGTCATAAGATGCTAGGGCTAAAAACCATATCGGGAATTTCAAGAGTTGAAATTTTCAATGAAATTGCATAACTTCTATATTGATAGTTGGATCCCGATCCCACTATAAGTAAGAGTTACTCCCAGAAGAGTTTTGCACTTTACAATTAGCTAATCCAATAGGTGTCTAGAAAGGTGTCAACGGGGTCATGCCTCTGGGGAACCTTCCTCAAAGTACCGACACTGGCCTGGCTGACCGGTTAGCGAACTTATAGAATGTAATTAATCCTGGCTAATTTTCTTTTTAAGGTTTGAAGAAAAATTTGATAAAATCAGTGGGAGATATCGATTAGATAAGATAATAACCAATCTAATCTTTGCAAGAGATTTCGCTGAGTGTATTCTTTTCTCTCTCCTAATGGCAGATACTCATGACCGGGCTTAAGCTTCTATTAGAGAAAAATAAACTGACGGGACCCAATTATAAAGACTGGTTGAGGAACGTAAACATTGCCCTTATATATGATAAGGTTGCATATGTCCTCACCGCCCCAGCCACTCCCATCCCTGGCCCTGAATCCTCTATTGCGGATAAGGGGATCCGTAAGACATGAGATATTGATTGTGCTATAGCTAAATTCCTCACGTTAGCTTCGATGGATAATGTATATCAAAAGCAGCATGAGAAGATGAATGTTCAATCCATTTTTCTCCATACAAAGGAGTTGTATGGGGAGAAATCTCTTACCCTTCGTTACGAGGCATCTAGAAAGTTGTTTCAGATGAGGATGGATGCTGGCACGTCAGTAGGTGATCATGTCTTGAAGATGATAGCTCTTATTGAAGAACTTGAAGGCCTAGGATGGACCATGGAGAATGAACAATATGTTGATATTATTCTACGGTCTCCCCGCTGCCTTTGCTCAGTTTACAGTGAACTTCAACATGCACAATATGGAGAAGTCACTTCCTGAACTTCTCAATATGTTGAGAAGTGCAGAGAGCACTCTCAAGTCAACGAAAACTCCCGCTCTTCTTACTGGGCCATCTTCCTCTTCCGCCCCAAAAGCTAAGGCCAAAGGAAAGGAGAAGAAGAAACCCATTAAACTGAGAGGTGGAGTTAAATAGGAAAAAGGGAAAGACAAATCCAGGGCTGAGGGATCGGGAAAGGGAGAATGTTTCTACTGTCACAAGTCGGGACACAGGAAGTGAAATTGTATTGAGTACCTCGCTGATCTAGAAGCATGGTGATGCTTCCGCTTCAGGCGTGTTCGTGACGGAAAACTGTTTTTCTATAAACTCTGCTTCCTGGGTATTGGATACCGGTTTGGGTTCTCACATCTGCAATTATGTGGAGGGACTGAGAAATAGCAAAGTTTTGAAGACGGGTGATCACACTCTCCGGGTTGGAAATGGTTCCAATGTACATGCTGTATCAGTGGAAGAGTATCACCCAGGGTTGCCTTCGGGATGTATATTGGTTTTGAACCCTTGTTATTATACACCAAGCATGCTATGTAATATAATATCTATTACTTTGTTAGAAAATGAAGGATACCATTTTGTGTTGCAAAATAATGTTATGAACATTAACCTGAATCAACAGTTGATTGGGTATGGTACATTAAATAACGGTATTTACGTCCTGAATCAACACACAGTTTTCAACATATAACACACAAACAATTTTATTTAGATATAAATGAAGATTTTCTGTGGCATTGTAGACTTGGTCATATTAACGAAACAAGACTAAACAAGCTACATAAAGATGGATATTTAAATCCTTTTGAATATAAATCTTATGCGACCTGTCAGTCTTGTATCTAGGGTAAAATGACAAAAACTCCGTTTACTGGACACGGAGAGAGAGCCACTGAACTCTTAGGCCTCATACACAGTGATGTATGCGGACCAATGTCTACACATGCTAGAGGCGGTTTTTCATACTTCATAACTTTTACTGATGATTTCTCAAGATTCGGACGCGTGTTCTTGTTGAAGAATATGTCTGAAGCTTTCGAGAAATTCAAGGAGTATAAACTTGAATTAGAAAAACAAACTGGTTTGAGCATCAAGAAACTTTGATCAGATCGAGGAGGGGAGTATTTAAGTACAGAGTTTTTAAACTTCCTAAAAGAGAATGGGATTCTCTCTCAGCTCACTCCCCCTTACACACCACAACACAACGGTGTGTCAGAACGGCGGAATCGTACCCTATTAGATATGGTGCAATCCATGATGAGTGATGCTGAGTTACCGCTTTCTTTTTGGGAATATGCATTGGAGACAACAATGTATCTATTGAACAGGGTTCCAACCAAGACCTTGTTTACCACTCCATATGAGATATGATATGGGAAGAGACCATCTCTTAAACGAGTTAGGATATGGGGTTGTCCCACTTTTGTTAAAAAGCAGAATCCAGACAAACTCGAGACACGGTCGGTTCTATGTATATTTGTGGGATATCCAAAACATTCATATGTATATCTTTTCTAGCACAAGGAGGAACAAAGGGTGTTTGTTTCTCAGTATGCCACATTTTTAGAAAGTGATTTTTTTTCAAATAATACTGATGGCAATGCGGTAGAACTAGAAGAAGTTCTAGAGACACAAATTACTAATGACGACTTGTTGAACCTGATGTTGCAATAGAACCTCACGAACCTTAGCCACTCCGTAGATCTAGTAGGATTTCTCGCCCACCGGAGAGATACTATGGTTTCCTCATTGATGGTGATAGAGAAGATTGCATCATAGATAATGATGACCCTACTAGTTTTCAGCAAGCTATCACGAGTGGTGACTCTGTGAAGTGGCTGGATGCCATGAGATCCGAAATGGAGTCTTTGTACACCAACAAAGTATGGACTTTAGAAGTTGCACCTTCTGGGGTAAAAACCGTAGGGTGCAAATGGATTTTTAAGAGAAAGATCGGTGTAGATGGACAGGTAGAGACCTATAAGGCAAGGCTTGTAGCGAAAGAATTTCGTCAAAGACTAGAATTGGACTATGATGAAACTTTCTCTCCAGTAGCAATGCTTAAATCCATTAGGATCCTATTTGCTATTGCTGCTCACTATTACTATGAAATCTGGAAGATGGACGTTAAAACAACATTTCTAAATGGCGTTTTTATGGATCAGCCGGAAGGCTTCATTGATAGTGGGAGCAGCGGAAAAACATGTAGGTTGCTTAAATCCATTTATGGATTAAGGCAGGCATCATGGAGTTGGAACATCTGTTTTGATGATGCAATCAAAGAGTTTGATTTTATCAAAAATCCATATGAACCTTGTATTTATAAGAAGATTGTAGCAAGTACTGTCACATTCCTCGTATTGTACATGGATGACATTCTCTTGATAGAAAACGACGTTCCTATGCTACAATCGGTCAAACTATTCTTATCACAAAGGTTTTCCATGAAGGACCTGGGTGATGCCTCGTACATTTTGGGCATTAAGATCTATAGAGGTAGATCTAAGAGGTTGTTGGGATTGTCCTAATCAAGGTACATTAACACCATCCTAAAGATATTTAGTATGGAAGATTCCAAGCGAGGTGCTTTACCCGCTTGTCACGGAATCACTCTCTCCAAGGACTTTTGTCCAAAGTCTGATGAAGAGAGAGCTCACATAAGTATTATACCCTACGCTTCTGCCGTAGGATCTATAATGTATGTGATGTTATGTACTCGCCCTGATGTAGCTTATGCACTAGGTGTAGTAAGCAGGTATCAATCCAATCCAGGAGAGAAACACTGGACAGCTGTGAAGAACATTCTTAAGTACTTGCGAAGGACTAAAGAAATGTTCTTGGTGTATGATAACGGGGATCTCCAGATGGAGGACTTTACCAATTCAAGCTTCCAGAGTGATAAGGATGACATCAAATCTATCTCGGGGTTTGTATTTACCCTTAATGGAAGGGCGGTTTGTTGGAAGAGTTCCAAACAGGATACTGTTGTAGACTCAGCGATGGAAGTTGAGTACATTGCTACAAATGATGCTGCCAAGGAAGCCATCGGGATGAGGAAGTTCATCTCGAAACTAGGAGTAGTTTCAACCATTATTGATCCAATACCAATGTATTGTGATAATAATGAGGCTATGGCATTGGCCAAAGAGCCTAGGTTCCATCAGCGGTCCAGACACATCCTGAGGTGATATCATTTGATCCGGGAGATAGTTGATCGCCGCAGGATCGTGATTCGGAGAGTAGACACAAAGAATAACACCGCGGATCCACTCACCAAGGCCCTTCCACAGCCGCAACATGAGCGACTTTTTGAGATGTTGGGTATGAGATACGCCAATAATTGGCCTTAGTGCAAGTGGGAAATTGTTGGATATATGTATGCCCTAGAGGCCATTATTTGATAGTGGATGCTTGGACATGTATACATACAGCGGACTTTCTTGCTCGATATGATAGTATACTATCTTATTACTCTTTATGTTAACATGTTCACTTGATTGTGTATACTGTTCATTTGATACGTGTTGATAAAGCCCTTACGATATTAGCTTGACTACCATGATTATGATGCAGATCATACTAGTGGGGCATGTGTAGTCTATAAGTATATCCTTGAATGTTCCTAGTCGTGGGTGTATCGAGACTGGGCATCGATATTCCAGAGTAGACTAGCCTATACGTTCTTGACCCAGTTGAGGGGGCGATGGATGATCCCATATCCATTGGTGTTTGACACCAAAGATTGTATACGGGTGCTCATTGAAGACTGAGTACACTGAACGGACTCGCCGAGAACTCCTATATGGTATTATATCTATCATCGGATAGCAGTTCTCAGGTGACACTTGTACAGGTTAGTCTATAGACCCGAGATCATCATAAAGTCTTGTGTGTTCTCCCACCGTGCTTTGATTTCCACCGTACCACGTTTCTATTGAGTTGTACAAACAGGTGGTTTTTGGGTACAGTCTCGAGACATATGGAGGCAATGAGTGATAGGAGAGGTTTCGTCTCTCCCGTGATTGGGAGTTGATGTTTTACTATGCGCAATTGGCTATAACTGGAAGTCCCTAACCAGGGCTGATGAGATTTACTGATAAGTGTTATCAGTAGTTTCTCGACCTGTTATAGGCCACACATCGGCATGACTTATTGAGTTATTGGGGTCGACGATACCATCCCTAGACTCAATATGCAACATATCAGACGAAGAGACCGGACTGTACTGTAAGTGTTGCTGGTTGGCTTACAGGAGTTTGGAAAAGATCGCTTATTGTTCTTCTATTCGCTCAATACCTAGGTAGTCGTTACGTGCAGCTAGTACCGCTGACGGTTTGTGCGTATCTGATATGATCACTACCTACTGCTAGCGTATTGACGAGTCTTAGAGTTCCAAATAGGGGTTTCCGAGCTCAAGAGAAACGAAGAGGGGGCACATATGGAGATATGTGCGGGAGCTTGATTAATACGAGTATATGATACCGTATTTTAATCTAGCATTTTCTATTAGTTGGTTTATATGAGATATGACCAGATTATTAAATGAAGTGTTAGATTTAATATGATGACTAATTGCTCATTAGTAATTCCTTTCTTTATGTGTGCATGCATGCATGTATATTTATATGGATTTATATACATATATAAATGTGTGCATATATCATAGTGGATGATACATTGGACATGGCTATGCTAGACTCACATGGAAAGATTTTAGATGTTTATTGATTTTGAGTAAATGGAAATTAAATAATGAAGCCATGGTTCTACACTCTTCTTAAAAGATCCCACTAACCATGGTTCATTATCTAATCCGCCACTAACTCACTCTCAAAATATCTAAGATATTTTCATGGCTCATATTTATTAGATGGTGAGTGTGACTCTCTCTCTAATTAATTTATTTTCTCATTCTCTCAAGCATAGACATTCCTCCATCTTCTTCCGCCAAGCTCTCTACCCTTTTTCTAGTGAGTAAAAGAGAAAGAAAAAGAAAGGATTATTAGTTAGAAAATTCCCAATTCATCAATCTATATTAGTCTAGCACACTTGTATAGGTTGTTTGCCTCACTTCTACTTAGGTTAAGTGAAGCAAGAGCTTGAGTGTAAGGAACTCCGGGTGGATCATCGTGGACAACGAAGGCTACTAGCGGACGTGTTCCAAGTTTCAAGTGGAACCAAGGAGTCCGAGGACATCTACATGGATCTATAGAAGGGAAGGAGAGGTTTTTAAAGGTTGTAGTCATTTTTCTCTTAGTGTTAGACACTAGTTTGTATATTGATACTTACCCTAATCTCTAGTTCGATTCGTGGCTTGTGTGATTTAGCTATCTAATTTTTTAAAATACACCATATATTTTTGTTTAAACCCTAGTAGAGATGCTAAAACACACCAACAAGAATGTGCCACCTCAATGCCAAAGAATTATTTCAACCCTTTTAAGTCTTTAGTGCTGAATTTTTTCTGAAGATAAGCTTTTAACTCAGTAATACCTTTTACATCATCTCCTCTGATCGTAATATTATCAACATAAATAACTATCAAAATCCTATAGCCTCCTCGATTTCTAAAGAAAATTGAATGATCGTTGTTGCTTCTATATAACCTAAACGCTTGAACAACGCTAGTTAGTCTCCCAAACCAAGCACGCGGAGACAATTTGAGACCATATAAAGATCTATGAAGTTTGCAGACTTTACCTGACCCCCCTGAGCAACAAAACCAGGTGGTTGCTCCATATCTACTTCCTCTTTCAAGTCACCATGAAGAAATGTATTCTTCACATCAAGCTGATATAGCAGCCAATTGTACGTGGTTGCAAGTGATAGGAATATACGTACATACGCCATCTTTGCCACAGGAAAAAAGTATCATCATAATTTTCTCCATAAGTCTGAGAATAGTCCTTGGCAACAAGTCTGGCCTTCAAATGAGCTAATGAACAATCTGGATTAAGTTTTATGGTATATATCCATTTGCAACTAACTAATCTCTTTCCAATAGACAACTGGGTAAGCTTCCAAGTACCATTCAAGCGTAAGGTTAACATTTTTTCTTCCATGGCTTTTCTCTATCCGGAATGAACCGGAGCATCAGATGTAGAAGAAGGGATAACATAGGAATCAACAGCAGCAACAAATCTTCTATTTGAGCGAGAAAGTCTAGCATATGTGACATAATTTGATGGAGGATGGAGAGGTTTAGTGGTATGGGTACGTTTGCGAAGGGCAATTAGAAGATTAAGATCAGTCTGAATCAGATCTGAGTCTGGAACATGTGTAAATTCTTCAATGACTGGAGGCTCCTCTTCCTTGTTTTCTTCCACCTAAGCTGGTTGCTCAATTAATGATCATCTAGTTCTGAAGTATTTGGTGCTGCTAAGACATAAGGTTTGGCTAGAGAAGATTCGATAACAAGAACATCATTTTCATAAATAGGAAAATCCTCTCTAAGTGACTGGGGCATTATATTAGTACTAAAGAAAGGGGTATTTTCATGAAAGGTCATATCAGCAGAGACGAAAACTTTATTGAGTTCTTTTCTATAACACTTGTATCCCTTTTGACTCTGAGGATATCCTAAGAAAATACACTTAATAGAATTGGGATCGAGCTTTGATAAGCCAGGTTGATGATCGTGGACAGAACAAGTACAACCAAAAACACATGGAGGAAAAGAAAATAAAGGTTTAGAGAGAAATAAAATAGATATTGGAATTTCTCCCCCTAAAACTGAGCTTGGTAGATGATTGATAAGATGGTAAGCAGTGAGAACGACATCATCCAAAAAACGTTTAGGAACATTCATATGGAACAAAAGAGAACGTGTGACCTTCAACAGATGTCTATTTTTTCGTTCAGAAACACCATTTTGTTGAGATTTATAGGAACACGAGAACTAATGTATAATACCAAAGAAGTCAAGAAACTGAGTAAACTTTTTATTAAACTAATCCTTTGCATTATCACTTCTCAGAGTTTTGATATTAATACCAAATTGATTTTGCACCTCAGTAACAAATGATTTAAAGGCATCAAATATCTCAGTTCTAAATTTCAACAAATATGCTATGTCACTTGAGACTAATTGTTTATATCAGAATATTGCATTTCGATACCACTCATTCTTAATCACATTTGCATGTAGATAGGTGCTTTTGTTCCGTGTTTGGTATATGATTACAAGTTACAAGTTCTCTGGTGTATTAAGTCCAGAACAATGCAAATCACACATATTCTCTGCAATAATGACGATTTCAGAACAGACAACCGATAACCAGACAAATACGGATTTCGACCACTCAAATTAGTCAGATGCCGTTTACCAGTGCAAGGGACAAGACAAAGCGAGGTTCTTTCGTGTCTCGGACAGCATGGGACATGAAGGAGGCAGTGCGAAGCACAAAGGAGGCATGCATGACTTTTTGAAAAGATTTAAATGTGATATGTTAGGAGAAAAAGATGAAAGTAGTCGTCATTTTGGACTGCTGATCATCCAAGAACAATTCTAAATGATTTATCAAATGTGACTGTGAAAAGGAGCAGAATAGAACACCAGAAGATCACAAAAAAATCCTGAAGCCTGATTCCAAAATCTCAGGGTGGATTAGTCACAATAAAAGGAGTCGCGGCGGACCCGCGGCCTACCTAGCGCGACACATGTCAGAATTTTGGGCGTAGTTTTGATATTTCACATACATCGAGAAAAACCATAGATCTTCATATTCCAGAGCCTATAAATACCGTTGATTAGAGCAAAGATGAGAGCCACATAATGTTTTAGTTAGTTTTAGTTTTAGATTAGAATTAGATTAGTTAGTTCTTCTTCCTCATTGTAATTTCCATTAAACATTGTGAGAAACTTTTTGAAGTATGAATGAAGAAAAGTGAGTTTTCTTATATTTTCTTTCTTATTTGCTTGTAGTAGTTAATTTTATTATCTTGTATTGTTTCTAAATCCCTTAGATAAATTTGGAGTAAGTTGTGATTTGTTTGTAATAATTAGTTGTTGGTTTTCTTGATTTTTTTATCCTTCTTCCTTAATTTTATTTTTGAAGTGATGATACTCAATGGATATTAATTGCTATCGTGAGAACCCAAGTAGTTAGCTTTTATTATCTTCACCAATCTTCTCTTCTCTTCTCTTTTTTATTATTTTGTTTTATTTTTAATAACGGATGAGTAATTTCCTACTTGTTGGGGTTAAGGTGATGATAGTATGAGGAATGGTAAAATTTCTTATACTTCCCTTTGATTTCTCATGAAATTGAATTTCGACCAAGTTAGCACATCACTCTCTTTTGGGGCGTTCTATCCTTTCATGATAGATATGACCCAAAAATCCTTGACAAGTTGTGTTCACTTCGTCGAAGGTTAGAGATAAGAGTAAAGAACGGAAGGATAAGGGTCAATTAGAATTGACTTAGTATAGCCGACAACTTGCAAGTATCCTTTTAAAGCACCCTAATCTATGTTGTTTCCGATTACTTTAGCATCAATTAAAAGAGGAGTTAAATAGAAGAATAAGGAATAACCATTGCTTAACTACCTAATCCGAAATCCTAACAAGTTACTCTCTTTGGACATAATACATATCACATAGGATAGAACAAACACCTGTTTCTTTTATTCTATGTTCTTTTCCTTCTTTTATTTTCAAAGAAGTAAAAACTGGGATCTTTATCTTTTCCAAGTCATTTATATGCGTTTTATGGTGCGCATCTTATTTTCTTGGATCTTAGAATCAATCTCTCGCAAAAGTATATATTTTATGAAAGTAGGACGAACCCTAAGATCATTTCATCTTTTATGGTGAATCAATAGATTCAAAAACTTGCAATGGCTTCTGTATAAAAACAAAAGCCTTTTTAATGAAGGAACAAAGAAGTTTTTTCTCTTTATTTCTATATTGCGCACTTGTTCGCGGAGGAAGAAGAAGACTTGGAATTTTTCTCAAGCTTATGGGGAGGTTTCTCATCTCTCAATTCTTTATATGGGACTCCTATTTATAAGAGAGAAGAAATTAGGGTTTGTTTGATTTGTTTTGATCTGCTTTGATTTCATTCTGATTTTAGATTGACTTAAAAAATTTAATTGATTCATATTAATCGAAGGTGACATGCGCACTATTGGATCTTTGATCATCAGATCTTTTTGTTAAGGTATGTAACCAACATAATATTTTCCTTTTAAGTAAGGATCTGATTGCTTATTAATCAAGATTTATTCCTTTTTTAATAAGCGTCTGTTTCAAAAAATGTGCATGCACACTAATCAAATTGGTTTAAAATGCATTTGCACCGTTGGATCTTTGATCTCAAGTTTATTTAACTTGTTATTATTGGGACAGTTTTTTTATTAAGTGCGCATTGCGCACATATGTTGCACGTGCATACGGAAAACATACACGCACTTGTTATGTGCATACGCGCTTTGCACGTGCCTGTGGCTAGCATGTACGCACGTGCTTTGCACGCGCACATCGCACTTAATGACTTTTGTCAAGTGCGAGTGTCACTGATGTGCACATGTGTTGCTGACGTGTCATCCATTAACCTTATACACGCACATATGTAAGTGCACATGCATTCATTGTTATCTCTCCATCAAGTGCGCACTTATTATGATGCGCGAACCAATGACCCGTGATTTTCAGTGCTGTCAAGCTCTTTTTCAGCACTTTCTTTGGTTAAAACTTGGGAATTGTTTCCATTTTAATCACATGCAACATTTTCTGTGCTAAGACTTGAATACTTCTCCTTATAAATTGGAGAAGTAACTCTCTTTTCATTCACATCCATAGAGAAAGGAATATGGCTTGTAAATGCCCACATGCTCCTTGACAGCCATGGTAAGTATCCATTGAAGAAGTCATTCTCCATTTTTCTGCACGCTTAGTGAACCCCAATCTCATGGATACTCAGTATGATACCGTGATGTATGAGTTGATGGCCCGTAGGTGATCTCATCTTCCAGTCGGATCTATTTGGCTTCACACGATCTTTTTCGCCTTTCTCGATGACATTCCTCCTCACCCGGCGGAGATGACTTTGGCGATACTCGACACGGCGGAGGACAAAGTTAACTGCTTTTAGGAGACCGGTTTGATCATGAAGCCTCTAAAGGATCGCTCTGTCCACCTGCTGAGTCAGATAAGGGCTCGACGGGCTGTCATGTCTGCTTTTGCCGACTAGCACGACGCTGATCGATGGGGAGCGACTTTTCGCGAGAATCGTCGTTTTGACATGGTAGAGAGGAATGAGAGAGAGTTAGGAAACTTTGTACGCTGTTTCATTAATCCTTGTAGTCCAGATCCCGTGTTTGGGGATCTTTTCTCCGTGGAATGAAATGTTTATTTTAAATACATGTTTTCATTGTCGCCTAATGAATATTTCATATCCAACAACTGTCTTTCCATTGATTGCTTATTTAGACATGTGCGCACCTCGTATGTGCGCATGTGCTTTGCACGTGAACATCGCATTTAAGAATTTTTTCCAAGTGCGAGCATTAAGGATCCTTCCATCAAGTGCGAACATATATAAGTATGCATGCCTTTGAAGTCATTCTTCCATCAAGTGCACACATATATAAGTGTGTACGTAAATAGGTGCGAATAAACACCAATCATAACAAGTATAATTCAGAAGCCCTAGAAAATAATTTAGCTACTCATAATAGAAGAAAACATAATCAAATAAACTAACTTCATATTAAAAATAACTTGCACGAATATTCTTGATCTCTTCCAAAAACCAAAACTATTAACTAATGAAGAGATGAAACCCTAGAGAGGCTATACAGTAGTATATATAGGAATTAGGTCAATTACAAAGATGGTTATAAAAATATTTTTGAAGCGGCAGGAAACCCTAAAAAATTCGAGACCTAACTTTACTAAAAACTGGCCCAAACTTACCAAATTTCAGCCCTGGCCAAATTTTGGTAAGATTTGGCTCCCAAATTTAGTCTTTAGCTTTGTCTTGACTTTGTGAATCTTTTTCCATACTTGCTTTTTGTTAAATCACACCTTTGTATCTATTTTAGCATAAAGTTGTCTACATCCAACGCACGTAATACGTCTTTTGTGTACTTTTGCCCTATAATCTGCATTATTTCACAAAACATATCCGGAGTAGTATTAAATAAGCAAAATAAAGATAAATATGCATTAAAATGCACCAATCCTTGATTTCCCATCTCATAAACGGCACACTCTAACGATGACGAACTAGATAAAAAGGGAACTACTTTCTGTAAAGTAGATAGACCGGGATGACCTAAGCGACAGTGGTTAACCAGTAGATCGCTATTTGTTGAGCAAGCAACCTTTTGTAGTTGCCCATCTAAGTAATAAAGGCCTCCAAGTTCACGTCTTGAACCAATCACCTACTCTATCTTCAGATCCTGCATGACACAACTAGAAAGAGAAAAGGTTATTGAACAATTCAAGGTATGAACAAATTGACTTACTGACATCAGGCTAAAAGGAAATGAAGGGACATATAATGCTGATGATAAAGACAGAGTTGGGGTAAGAGAAATAGAACCAATGCCCTCTACTTTAGAGATTGAACCATCTGCAAGTGTAATACCACCGGTATATGAAGTTTTAGACAAGGAGGAGAAAACACCTGCTGCTTGTAACGACCCTGAAATTCCCGTACACTTGTATTATTCCAATGTTAATATAAGGGTGCAATTCTGTTCGGATAATGAGTTATAAGCAATTCTTGATAAATAGGTGCATGAATCATCTTGTAGCTCATTAGTTAAGTCTCTACAATGCTGCCCCATAACCCACGTGTTCGAATCCTTGCAACACAATTATTTTATTTTATATTCTTTTTGTCGTTTTGGAATCTCGAAAGTTTCACGAGCATTGCATGGAGTTTCGAAAACTTATTCGAGAAATGACACATGTTTTGGGACTAATGACACTGACCCGAGCCTACGACCGAGACCCGAACCCATCGCCTACGATAGACTCACCCCGAGTAGCCTAACCCCTGCTTCGGGCAGCCATACCATGGCCTTACATTCCCCCACCCATGGGTGCACATCTCTTTGGCTTCATGAAGTTCATTTTTACACCCCAAACAGCCTATTACCCCAGTAACTCCTAGAATCTTCATTTTTCTCTTTAAACTATTTTTAAATGCTCCTTAAAAATATTTCTACATAATTCTTCTTTGTCTCACCCCTATAAATCCCCAAGCCTATTCCTAAGTCCTTCCCCTCTGAAAATATTTTGAAATTATACTAAAATCCCTTGAAGAATTTTCGCAAGCTCCTGAACGTCGAAGCTCTGCTGTGCAATCGGTGAATCTAGTTCTTAGTAATCGGTGAACTGGTAGTTACAAAATTCACACCGTGGGTAAGTCTCCCCATCCTCTCATTCTTCTATCTTTGAATCTATTTTTTCGCCATATCGCCGAATCCCATGCTTAAATAAATTCTTTTATATCTAAATCACTTCGTGCTATCATAAACAATTTCATGAAATAAAATAAAGAAAACTTGTGAATTTAGCTTGCTAACCAAGTTCATGGAATCGTCTCAAATCTAATGTTGCTAGAATATTTAGCCATATTTTAATGATAGGCTTTTAGCCATATACACACAATATATAGTTTCATGTAACTTATATTACTCTTTATGTTTTAATACGAATGTTAGAAACTGTTAAATATATTTTTAGTTGATACCACACAGAGTAATGACTTACCCCACACACACGCATGAATTCTAAACCAAAAAAAATTTTAGTTTGTAAAATCTATGGTTATGAGTTTTTATTAAAATTCCCTCTAGTTTTAAAAATAGAATTAACCATTACCATTTCCTTTGCAATTTTTCCTCTACAACTCTCTTTAGGGGAACCTCATTACAAATGGTGCTGGTTAAAATACGTCTTGGGTCTAATAGAGTGAGATGTAGAACTCTTCACGAAGCATGGTCTCAAAAGGAAAAGTGGTTCTAATATATATATATATATATATATATATATATATATATATGAGAATAATGGAGAAAATAAACCTTAGGAGGAATTTTCGTAAGGTAAAGTAAAAAAACTACACCCTCCATTATTTTATTCGACGATTGGAACCCATCATCACCATCTTTATCATTTAAGATGTGGATACACCAAATTTCATATGATTCCACCACCTTTTCACCGTTGAATTATAAAAAGTTCTATTGTGGGTAAACCGTTAATTTTGCATCCAATAAATCTATGGTGAAAAAGTGAAAGAATCACATGAAACTTGGTATGTCCATATGTTACATGATAAAAATGATGATGATGGGTGCCGATCATTGAAAAAAACGTGAGGGTCTGCTTTTCGACGTCATAGAAGGAAATTCCCTCCTATGACACCTCCCCCCCCCCCTCTCTCTCTCTCTATATATATATATATAAATTCCTATAAAATTAAATTAAAAGAAAAGATGAGAAAAATTAAATTAATTTGGTTAGAACCTATTATTATAATTTGTAATTAGTTTAAAATAAAACAAGCTTTCAAATTAGATTTTTCAAGAAAATACCCTTAACTCTAAAAAGGGTAGTTTTTACTACAATACCTTAAAATTAGTTTTTTCACCAAAATACCCTAATCTTCCAAAAGTATATTTTTTTATCAAAACTCCCTCGACATTCTAAATAATATTTTTAGCAAAATATTCTCGAGATTTTAAAATATAATATTTTATATAAAACCCTCGAGAATTTAATAGCTTATTTTACATAAATACCATGAAGTTTCTAAATGCCATATTTTCACATAAATACCTTAGAATTTTTAAGACTAGTGTATGTTAAGTATTCAGGTAGCTTATGGATTTAAGTTGCTTATTTTCTTTTGAGCCTCGGGGAGCCGGAGAAAATGAGTGTTACCACTTGCCTATCTTAGATTTAAACAAAGTCCATTCGTACCGAATCAAATTGTAAATTGATTTTAATAATTGACTTGAACTTGAATCACATCTTTTATCCTACTGGTAATATGCCATGTACCGCATGCTTGAATCATAAGAATAAACCTATTACATGCTTGAACTTGATTTGACCTGAACCTTGAATACGACTTGATTTGAACACTCGGACTTGACTTGAATACTTCAACTCGACTTGAACTCGAATTGTATTTTCTTGTGTATTCATGAATTCGGGCAAGAATTCTAACCAAATCAATAAATTAAAATACGTAGAGATAAGGAATAGTTTGGTAAAGAATGTATGACGTGGCATGTCACTCTCCGCTTCACAAAATACATAAATACGGTACATGACAAAACCAACCATGCTACTTATGGCTAGGTAAGATTTCTCCATAGTCATATTACAACTGTCAATCAGATATTAAGAACAATAAATAAAATCTAACCAACACATGTCAATCTGCAACAATAGATAAAAGTCAAAGAAATGTATATAGCGAAAATGAATAAAGATACAATAATGAAATAATATCCTAATCACGTCCCTTATGGGATCACATCGATAAATTTAAACTACAGAAATAAAATAACTAAGTATCTCTAAACTTAATCATCAAGCTCCTCATTTCTCAACTTGCTTGTTAAAATACTCTTGATCTTCCTCCGACAAGGTCAAAGGAACTGGGCCAAGCAAAACACAGACGTCGGTGCATCATAAATATTAATAACGATAATAATAACCAGAATAGAAAACTATGATGAAACATGAGTATAAATAATCATCGCAGGTGTAAAACAGTGAGCTATAGGTATGTTACGTGTATCCTAAAGTCTGTGCTTCTAAGTTACCTATTCTACAAGTTTTTGAAATCAATTAATATAATTCTCATCGTAACTCAACAACATATATCACGTTCATACCCACACGGGACCACGACACAATATATCCCATTCATACACCCATGGGACCATGGCACAATAAACAATGGTTATTCCATTCACACCCGGAATAACGGCAAACAAAAATAACATTCTCTTGAGTTACGTTTTGGTTACAATCTTGATTTCCCTTTTTTTCCAGGTTTCGTGTTCAAGTCAAGTATAAACAATATCTACCTAATGCAAACACAGGATCAATAAGGTACATGTCTTGTCTATCTAGACAACAAGTCACGACAATTCAGTATAGTCGGCATTGATAATAATCCAAGTAAGATGTCTTGTAACGTGTCATGAACATGTCGAGCAGTGTTTTAACATGTTAAAGACTAGATGGAAAACAATAACCGGTTCATTTAAATAGTGTAGGAATAACTAGTGTATTTTATTTAAAAAATATAAAATCAATTAATTAACTAATTTACTTTATATAAACCTGTGCGTAGTAATATTTACGTCTGCTACTAAACATATGGTCATATAATTAAATGATCACGAATTACAATGGAATTATATTGAAACTATCACGAACTAGCATGTAATCAGATAAACTTGTTATTAGTAAAATATGGATTAATGCTATAGTTGTAACATTTCAGAAAAATAAAATATTATTTTTAGGGATTTTTATAATTAAATAATATTATACTGAATATTTTAATAAGGCGGTATAATTAAATACCGATAAATTGGGAAAAATTTGGAAAATTATAGAAATTACTGTAAAGAGGGTGTTTTATTGGATTTAAGCAAATTATGAATTTTTATGAATTATTATATTCACTTTTAATGCTAATCGCGATAAAATATCGCTAATCTCGTATTAATCCGGTTTTGTGCACATGACATGCACTAAGTCATTTTTCACACTTATTATATTTTCTTTCATGGTTTCCTTCTTGTTATCATGCATGGTTCTAAATTTAAAAGAGAAGATTAGAAAAGAAAATAGAAAAGAAAAGAAAAGGAAAACATTAATGAATTAGGCATGGGCATGAGAGAGAGAGGTGAGGGGTCTTTGACCATGGCTTTTATTGTTCCCTCTTCATTATTTTCCTTATCTCTTTCCTCTCCTCCCTCATACTTGGCTGCCCTCTCCTTCCACCATCTTCAACCCTCACAAACACCCTTAATCCTTCATCAAAAGTTCATCCCCTATTCCCAAAAAGCATGCACAAGCTCACAAGCTATACTTTGGACCAAGAAAGTTTGCATTTTGGGCACTTGGGCAACTCAAGAAGATTCTTGAGTTGCCAAATGAGATAATCCTTTCATAAATTGTGTAGTATTTGCATTCCTTTAGCCTCTAGTGTAGTTTAAAATCGGTTTGGCAAAGTTTAGTGAGTTTTGGGAATTCCTAGAGAGGGTTAGGGTTTAATTTGAGTTGTGTTAGTGTAATTGGGCTTTAGTGATGACCTTAACCCCCCTATGTTCTTAGAAACCCAGACCAATTTGAAACAAACCCAATTTACTGAAAACAGAAACTTCCAATGTCTGTTTTGTGAGTTTTTGGGGTATGCAGGGAAATCTGGTATAACCTGGGAATTTTACTGGAAAAAAATAAACAACTCTAGAGACCCAATTGGACCACTAAGCATCCACTGTAGAAGTACGAGATCCCAACTCCCCCCAAAATTCGAGCAGGCCGGATTTTCCCTATATGCGGCCGGCCATGGGGTGAGGGATTGGGTCCAGGTTGCTTCTGTAGGTCACATGATCCCTATATATCACCCCAGTGTTGTTTACTTACCTTGTTTTCACCTTAATCAAAATCTGGGAGCACATTAGATTGTTTTTGACTATGTTTTCCGTATTTTTGAAATGTTTGATTTTGATATTTGTATTCGTATTTGGTTGTTGGATATTTGTACATCAACATCTAGGGATGATTGGTCGTGTTTTGCGTGCGAGACTATAAGTTTTGACTTATGAACGATACGCGTGCCGATATGGTTTTCATGAGCTAGTTCCATTTACGATGTCTTGTGGTATACATGTAGGTACCCTCGAGTGGGGTCGGAGCAACAAGGAGGGGCATAGAGACATCGACACCGGCAAGCAAGAGCAGGTGAGTAGATTTATATCTACGGGGGAAGTCGGGTGGATGTCATATAGCACCCCCGCAATTTCATAAGATTTTGATGTGACGTGGTATAGATATACATATATGGGTTATTGCGAGATATGAACCTTAGCAAGAAAGGCATTAGGAGATCATGGGATAGTGTTAGCGAGATTTGAAGGAAAGGATTTAGTTGGGTTCTTAGTCGTGAACCCTAGAGTAAGGTTGACAACCACACACGTGCATACACGGGATATGGTTTGGATGTATATGTTTATGTGTGTGTGTGTGTGTGTGTGTGGATGCGTTGGGGTGTGTGTGTGTGTGTGTGTGTGTGTGTGTGTGTGTGTGTGTACACATACACTTATATTCGGCAGATGAGGATAGTATATGGTATTTGGAGATGAGTCGATGAGGAGTGGGCATGGTGTCATGAGATCGGTGGTGTGATTTGGTTCGTATTAGGAGATACGACATAATAGTATAGCGGATCTTTAGGCGATGTGTTTCAGACACACGCACATATATTTGTTGATAGTATCAGTTTGTACTAAACTTAGATCTGTACCCCTGTTCATGACATATGATGATAAGGATACCAGATGAGTAATGAGATAAATATGATATTTGACCCGTACCCAGATTGGGATGCCGTACGATAGATTTACCATACGAGACATACTTATGATGTTAGATCCGCACTCTTGACTCGAGGATGTTATATATACATATTGTAACGTACGTGATACTATTGAGGTGAGATCACCGACTACTATATATATCTAGGTCAACTCAGAACTAAGTGGATTTCCTTACCCTTTTGACTGGCCTCGAGTCATACTTGTTTTCAATGGCAGTGAATCGTGAGTACTTTAAAATACCACACTGTATGACTCGTATATTGGGTAGGTTTATTCTTCAGTGTTGTTACTATATCACTTTCTGTATATTCATGATGTTTCATCGCATTGCATGCTTATACATATGTTATATGTAATTATTATGAAACCCTGCTGTCAGGACACCAGCACTATTACCGATGATGCGTATGTTCCACGTACACCTACTTGCCGGCTCACACACATCATCATCGGTAATTGCCATGTCATGTACACTTTAGAGAATATTATTTCGTTGACATAGCTTGCTAGCTGATAGTTGCAATATGTTATCACTGTCATATGCTAGTTTAACTATTGCACTCATTGCATGATATCGGAGGCATTCATATATTCATTGGTCATAAAGTATTATAGAGATTTATACCGATATTCACCGTTTACTTACTCTTGATTCTTGGATTTCGTACTTCCATGAGATTTCTGGATTTGGGGGAAAACCGCAAGAATATATATATAAACTTCTCTCTCTCTCTCTCCCTCTTTTTAAAATGCAAGTTGTGGTTTTCTCGTGATGTATGAGTCGTCCACCATGAGTTTTCATGATTGCTGTTGGATTTCGAGACCCGATTCGAGGAGTAGGATGAACTGTCTCGGGTACATGGTGGGCCCGGTAAGGTACTGATTCTTAGCGATTCTTCGTGTTCAAGTTTAGTTTTAAATATCGCAATCAAGACGGTTTCGCTTGTAGCTAGCCGGTTGAGTACGGGTCGTCCGCAGGGAGATGGGAGTCTTTTTCAATGTGTTTTAACGAGTTAAGTCCGGTTGTTCAGATTTTTGTTTGTGATTATCTAAGTGTTGAGTTGATATTTAAAGAGAGCTTGTTAGGGTTAGGATTAGGTTAGTTTGAGTTAGGAGTCTCCACATCTTTCGTTGCCCCTCTTAATATCGGTGTTACGGTAATCGGCAACAACGGGGATTAGCACGACTAGGAAGGACTTTGCGAGTATAAGCTAGGCTTTCCAACGCATAAGTCTTCCTTTTGGTGCTTGTCCGTCCGTTCTTGGCTCTTAGCCATAACCTCCGGTTAATTCAACCACAACCGGTCTCACTACGGAATCACCGCTATCATGTAGGATAGGGTGCCGTAAGGCGCGGATTGTGGTTCAATTAACGGGAGTCGATTTAAGCTGTTGGGCAAGGAAAGAGTGAGAGAGATTTCCTTCTCTCAAACTTCCCTTATCCTACCCTAACAAGTATTAACTACTCACACATCATGATAAGGAAAAACAAAACAAAACAAAAGAGGAAGATAGAAAGAAGGAGATTAGAAGAATACGACTAACTATTTGCGACCTCACCTTGGCGAGGATCAAGCGTAAGCATCATTGTCGTATGTAAGGATAAAGAAAAAAGAGAAGAAAGAAACAACAAGGAAATAACAACAACTACTTAACGAATTTAAAGTTACAACAATTATAGCAAAAGTAAGACAAGCATGATAATAAAATGATCTTCTTTATTCACCATTCCTCACTCACAAAGCTCACTACAAGTTTAATGGAGAAGAGATGAGAAGAAGAAGAACATGTAAACTAAAACCTAGCAAAAAGAAAATACAAGAATGGACCCTTTCCTTCACAAAGTTCTGGGCTATTTATAGGCCAAAAAATGAAAACCTAGGGCAACCACCAGAACTAAAATGAAAATACTAAAATGCCCCCAAAAACACTGTACAAGCGGCGCCAGAACGGCCGCGGATCCGCGGCCTAGACCCCCCTTTGGCCGCGGATCCGCGGCCCTTTGGAGGAGTTGGGGCTTCTTCTTTTGTGTACTTTCCTGGTCTTCTGTCCCCTCTTTTCTGGTATATGTATTTTCTGAAAATACTTTCACATTTCTTCCAGAATTTCTGTTGAGGAAAGGTGGACTTTTTGTGGATATTTTTGTCATGATTGCCTCGAGCTCCGCGTAGATTTCTTGGAATTTGTTGTTGCCATTGAGCCTTGTGCATGAAGGTGACATTGATTTGACATTTTGTCTTCCTAAACTGGTATCTGGCAACATACGGATGAAGAGCGGAGACCGTGTTTTATCTGTGGTTGGCAGGAACCCGGATTTTGTTCGTGTTTTCCATGAATTTCACCGTTTTAGAACCGAGAACCTGTATCCTGCAATTGACTAGCAAACACGGCTCAAGAGTATCTACGGATATGCAATGTGATAAAAATTGGGCGGTATGAAAATGCAAAAATCTGATATGAACAAATACCCCCAAACTTATCATTTGCTCGTCCCGAGCAAAGCCCATTTATTCACAAAAAATTCCCTAACCTCACTTTCGCAGGGAACGCGATTGCACTGAGCATGTGCAACAAGCCGTTAAACCTCTATGTGTCCCTAGTAGGAGGAGTGTTGTCTCCTGAGGGTTTTCAGCGGATACTACCCACAAAATCCGGTCGAGTTGGTTTTGTAAAATAACTAAGATTCAAACCCTAAAGTTTTGTTTCAGAAAATAACAATTCTATAATCCTAAGTCTAGACTATCGAACCTTTATTTTTCACACCTCGCTTCTTATTTAACTACAGACTTTATATGTCTTTACGTGCAGTGCAAATAGTGTCGTTAAGTTCCCGAAAGATCGAATAAAGTCATCATGTCGCACAATAAAGCCCAGATAACAATTTTAAAAGGATCACATAAGTTTTATAAAGAGTTAAGCATTTTTCAAGTTTCGTTTTCCAGTAAGGTTTCAACTTCAGAATTTCTATTTTCCTTAACAGGAAACTAAGTCGTATTTTTCACTCCACCTTTTTCTTGTTTTCATTTCATACACACCTCTGTGAACGTGCAATAGTCTTTATCATAGAATAAAACCTTCATATCTCCGCTAAAATTTTTATAAAAGCCTGTCTTTTATCAAGATTATTCTCACACAAAGAACCGTTAGGAATTTTAACTCGGAGAGAACACTTGCTTGACTTTGTTTTAACCTGGACTTTCTAGGCTTCTTAGCGAGCTTTGGGCCAATGCACCCAAACCAGTTGGTTTTAGGGCATTAGGTGTAGAAACACCCCAGCGGACTTAATTACTCAAGTTACCTAGGTCCAAAAACAAAAGACAGTTTGGCGTGAAAATCAGATGATTTAATACGAACGGAGATATAACCGGCAGTTCAATTATTTTTTGGATAAAAGACGTATTTAGTGGGTTTGGTGTGTAATCATTCCAATCAAGTTTCAGATGGGTTATTTTTCAGACTTGGCTCCAATTACGGCATCAATAACATTCCTTCATATTCGCTTTACTTCATAAACTATTCTTGACATTACTTATTTCAGAACAAACCTATTTGATCCTCAGAAAATCATTTATCTGTTTAAAAGTTTAAACATGAAAGAATTGTCATCTAATTCCCAAAATTCACGACACGTATAGTGTGATGTAAAGACTTATATCAGCTATAGTTAACATCAAAGGAGAGTTATCTTTCAGGTTTTCAAAATCCAAACATAAGATCTAGTTATTCCTATTTTTTCAAACAAAAACCGTCGAAATGTTGAATCAGAGTTCTTTCATAAGCTAACTTGACAGAAAAGTTTATATTTTTAGAAAATTTTCAAATTTTTATGGATTTTATGGATTTTAATATGCAGATGCAAAATATACATATGAATGCGAAGGTAAGAAATGCGTACCGAGTGTACCCCCAAACTTGAATTGGACAGTGTCCTCACTGACGTTGCATGAAGAGATCATTTGAAGGGTCAAAATTGTCGGTTAGCGATACACAAATTTTTATTTGTTTTTGTTTTTAAAGAAAAGAAAAAGAATATACACAAATATATACAAAATGGTTTGTACATACCCCCAAACTTATTTGGAACAGTGTCCACTGTTCTTGGCTGGATAACCGAAGTTTGGAGGTAGGCAGAGGAAGATCATTCAGGGTAAACCGGCTCCTGCAAGAACAGGAGCTCCTCTGTTGGTTCGGCGCTAAGGTACGGTTTGCATCGGTGTCCATTTACTTTGAAAAGTGAACCGTCCTTTGGATTTTCCAAATCCACGGTGCCCTGCGGATACACATTCCGCACAAAATACGGCCCTTTCCAGCGAGATCTGAGCTTTCCTGGATGGAAGTGAAGTCGGGTGTCGTAAAGCAATACCTGCTGACCAGGTACGAAGGTTTTGCGCAAAAGGTGTTTATCGTGAAACACCTTCGTTCGATTCTTAACGACAACCGCGTTATCGTAAGCCTCATCCCTAAGCTCGTTTAGTTCGTTCAACTGCAGCTTCCGATGGCTGCCCGCATCCTCAAGAGACAGATTCAGCTCTTTTATCGCCCAAAATGCGCGATGCTCAATTTCGACAGGAAGGTGGCAGGCTTTTCCGTACACAAGCCGATAGGGAGACATGCCAAGGTCGGTCTTATAAGCGATTCTAAATGCCCAAAGGGCATCAGTGAGTTTCAGAGACCAATCCTTACGGTTCTTGGAAACCGTCTTCTCCAGTATCTGCTTGATTTGCCGATTTGAAACTTCGGCCTGCCCGCAGGTTTGGGGGTGGTAGGGCATAGAGAGCTTATGATTAATGGAGTATTTCCGCATCAAGGCCTCGAAAGTCCTATTGCAGAAATGACTTCCATTGTCGCTAATGATCGCTCGGGGGTGCCCAAACCGGGAGAAAATGTTTTCTTTAAGGAACCTAACGACAACCTTGTTGTCGTTAGTCCGGCTTGGCACAGCCTCGACCCATTTAGAGACGTAATCAACAGCTAGAAGGATGTACAAGTTCCCGAAAGAGCTGGGAAACGGCCCCATGAAATCTATCCCCCAAACATCGAAAATCTTCACAACCAAGATCGGTTGGAGCGGCATCTCGTTCCTCCGGGATATCCGGCCCATGTGTTGGCACCGGGAGCAAGTCTTGCAATAGTCATGAGCGTCTTTGAAGAGTTATGGCCAGTAGAAACCACATCGCAAGATCTTCTCAGCTGTCTTTCTGGGCCCAAAATGCCCGCCACACGCTTGATCGTGGCAAAATGACAGCACACTCTTGAATTCCTCATCAGGGACACACCGACGAATAATCTGGTCGGGACAGTACTTGAACAAGTAGGGTTCGTCCCAGTAAAAGTGTTTTACTTGGGATAAGAAGCGAAGTCTGTCCTGACTTGACCATTCGGTCGGTAGTAATCCCATGGCCAAATAGTTCACAATATCTGCGAACCAGGGTTCGCACGATACTGTCAAGAGTTGTTCATCCGGGAAAACGTCGTTGATCGGAATTGGAAGCGAAGGCGAAGAAGGAAGTCGTGAGAGATGGTCGGCAACTACGTTTTCACATCCTCATTTGTCCTTCATGACAAGGTCAAACTCTTGAAGCAAGAGGATCCAACGTATTAACCGAGACTTGGCATCTTTCTTCGCAAAAAGATGGCGCAGAGCAGAATGGTCAGTGTAGACAATGACTGGAGAGCCGATGAGGTAAGGCCTGAACTTTTCTAAAGCAAATACAACAGCCAAGAATTCCTTCTCAGTTGTTGTATAATTGAGTTGGGCGTCGTTCAGGGTTCGGCTCGTGTAATAGATTACGTGCGGCATCTTGTTGATGTGCTGTCTAAGGACAGCACCGATGGCAAAGTCGGATGCATCGCACATAATCTCGAATGGGTGCGTCCAGTCAGGTGAAGAAAGAACGGGAGCAGAAGTGAGTGAGCGTTTCAGTGACTCGAAGGCAGTCACACAGCTTGAGTTGAAGTCGAAAGGCGTATCCTTGGCCAGCAAAAGAGTCAAGGGCCTAGCAATCTTGCTAAAGTCCTTGATAAACCGTCTATAAAAACCGGCATGGCCAAGGAAGGCTCGGATATCTCTGACGCATCGGGGAGGAGGCAGATTGGAAATGACCTCAATCTTTGCTTTGTCAACCTCTATGCCATTTTGCGAGATGATATGTCTTAAGACAATACCTTCGCGCACCATGAAGTGGCATTTCTCCCAGTACAAAGTGAGATTCTTGTCCTTACATTGGGTAAGGACAGCGTCAAGATGCAGCAAACACTCGCTGAAGGAATCGCCGAAGATGGAGAAGTCATCCATGAAAATCTCCAAAAAATTTTCCACCATGTCTGAGAAAATTCCCATCATACACCGCTGGAAGGTAGCGGGCGCATTGCATAACCCAAAGGGCATGCGTCGATATGCAAACGTGCCGAAAGGACAAGTGAAAGTGGTCTTGTCCTGGTCTTTTTCGGCGATGGGAATTTGATTATAGCCGGAGTAGCCATCAAGAAAGCAGTAGTACTCGTGTCCGGCCAATCGTTCAAGCATCTGGTCAATGAAGGGTAGCGGAAAGTGGTCTTTCCGCGTTGCGGCGTTGAGTTTTCTGTAATCAATGCAAACTCGCCACCCTGTTTGGGTGCGAGTAGGGATTAACTCGTTCGCCTCGTTGGTTATGACCGTGATGCCCGACTTCTTGGGGACAACGTGAATGGGGCTAACCCACTGGCTATCAGAGATAGGGTAAATGATACCACTATCTAGACATTTGACGATCTCCTTCTTCGCAGCCTCCTTCATGACTGGATTAAGACGTCTTTGTAGATCCCGGGCTGGTTTGGCATCATCCATCAGATGAATGTGATGCTCAACGATCAAAGGACTAATCCCCTTGATGTCGGCCATGGACCAGCCAAAAGCTTGCCTGTTGCTGTGCAAGACCGCGAGAAGGGCTTTCTCTTGCTCGGGAGCTAGAGAAGCCGAGATGATGACAGGGAGGGTCTCATTCTCACCTAAGTAAGCATACTTAAGGTGAGACGGCAACGGCTTGAGTTCGAGCGTTGGAGGTGAAACGATGGAAGGCAAGACTGGTGCAAAGGTCTCGAACTCAAAGGACTCCAGCAAAGGTTCAAAGCGAGTGTAAGCAACCGAGTTGGATGGTTCAGGTAACTCATCCGGAAAGTCGAAGGATTCAAACTCGGGTTGGCGCGGCTAAGGTCGTTCGAAAACGTGAAACACTCATAGTCGTTGTCGGGCGCAGAAACAGCAGCAGGTTCGAAGAGAAACGCACTAGTGGCGTCAAGATTATCGTGATCAAACAGAAACTCCTCGAATTCACACTCTTCTGGGGTGATCTCCTGGATCGAGCAGACGTCCAGTATATGAGCATTAGGTTCGGCGGGCTGATTCCCCAACCTAAAAATGTTGAGTTCAATCGTCATATTTCCAAAAGAGAGGTTCATCGAACCATTGCGACAATTGATCACAGCATTTGAGGTTGCGAGAAATGGGCGACCGAGTATCACCGGAATTTGATTCCGGGGGTTAGCTACAGGCTGTGTATCTAATACAATGAAGTCAACGGGGAATATGAAGTCCCCGACTTTTATTAACACATCCTCTAGCTCACCCCTAGGGTGGGTGATCGATCGGTCGGCCATTTGGAGAGTGCAGTGTGTGGGTTTCAGCTCTCCGACGCCTAATTGCTCGTATACTGAATATGGAAGCAGGTTAACACTGGCACCAAGATCTAATAGTACGCGGTTGATGTTCTTATCCCCAATAGTAATTGAAATCGTAGGACAACCAGGGTCCTTCCGTTTTTGTGGTAAAGATTGGGTAAGGGCATCACTCACAGCACTAGCCAAGAAAACTTTCTTGGGTACCTGAGACTTTCTCTTTTTCGTGCACAAGTCCTTTAAGATTTTCGCGTAGGACGGGACTTGTTGGACAGCATCTAAAAGAGGAATGTTAATGTTAATCTGCTTAAATAACTCCAGAATCTTCTCCATTTGAGGATTTTGTTTATTAGACCTCAACCGGTTTGGAAATGGAACATTTTGAAAATTGGTTGAGTCTAATGCTGGAGGAGGAGATTGTGGAGTTGGAACGGATCCCAGAATAGGTGTCTTCGTGGAGTGAGAAGTGGGTCCGTTCAGAGCAGAAGAAGAGGGAGGGGAGCCTTGTGAAGAACGGAGAATAGGCTCAGAAGAAGAAGAAGAAGAAGAAGAAGAAGAAGCGGCCGGGGTGTCATCGTTGATCCGTTTGCCAATGTTGTTTTGCAGCATCCTCCCCGATCTCAGTGTGGTCACGGCACTCACATTATGGTTTTGTTGTTCAAGAGCAACATGTGCATTATGTGGGTGACCGGGATTTGGAAGTGGCTGGGACGGGAGCTTCCCATTTTCTCGCTCGCTTAAGGCCGCGTTCAGCTGTGCAATCTGGGCCTCGATGGTCTTGATGCTTTGCCCGTGTGCGGCAGTGTGTTGCACTAAGGATTGAATGGAAGACTGGATGTTGGCGGTGGATTGAGTCGATTGTTTAACAAACGCCTCCAGACTTCGTTCGAGCGAGGAAACCTTATCGTTGTTTGACGGAACAAAGTTGTTTGGTGGAAAAGAATTGTTGGGTGCAAAGTTGTTCGTCTGATTTTGGAAAGGTTGGGGTTGGAAGGGCTGCTGATATTGATGTTGAGTTTGTTGTTGCGCTTGTTGTTGCGACGGAGGGGCCCTTTGGAAATTGTTGCCTTGGAATTGATTCTGATTCTGATTCCAGGCGAAATTGGGGTGGTTCCTCCAACCGGGATTGTAGGTGGAAGAGTATGGATCATTCCTCGGTCTTTGCTGAAATGCAGCATTGACCTGATCCTGTCCTTGCGAGGGTGGATTGTAAGGACACTCTTCGGTCAAGTGAGAAGGATCGGAACAACAAGCGCAGATGGTACGAAGGGGGAGAACAAGGGTGGGGGCAGGAGCAGAGAATTTGCTTTCTATCGCTTCAAGCTTTCTTGTTATTGCAGCCATTTCAGCTTTCATCGCAATAGAGACATCAAGTTGGTGGATTCCTACCCTAGACTGACCGGTAGAAGTGGAGGTAGAAGAAGAAGAAGTCGGTCTGGTGCTCTCCCACTGTAGCGTTTGCTCCGCAAGGTCGTCAAAGAACTGCCACGCTTCCTCGTCAGATTTCGATAGGAAGTGGCCCTGACAGATGGTTTCCAACAACTGCTTCGTTGCTGGGTTCAGTCCCTCGTATAAGGTTTGGCAGAGTTGCCATTTCTCTATACCGTGGTGAGGACACTGAACAAGAAGGTCTTTGTACCGGTCAAAGCACTTCCAGAAGGGTTCAGAAGGAAGCTGGGAGAATTGGTTGATTTCATTTCGAATCCTTACGGTCTTATGATTCGGATAGAATTTTTTTAGAAACGCTTTAACAAACTCGTCCCAGCTGGTGATTGAGTGGGAAGCGGTGCTGTACAGCCATTTTTCAGCGAGATCGCATAAAGTGAACGGAATGACCCGTAGACGTATAGCATCGTCCGACAGCTGGGTGGTTTTCATCATGGCACAGAAGTTTTGAAATTTATTGATGAAGATATAGGCATCTTCAGATTCAAGCCCATGAAAACGTGGAAGCATGTTGATGAAATGGGGCTTAATTTCAAAGTTGTCCCCATTGGCCGGAGGAAGAGAAAGGCAGGTGGGAAGTGCAGAACGGGTGGGATAGAAACGATCCTGGAGCGCGATTCGCTGCGGCGCTACAACAGGCGGTGGTGGTGGGATATTGGTCTCCGTAGGAGGTGGAGCCAATCCAGCGGTGGTCAAAGAGATGTTCGGATTAAATCCCGACATCGCGGAAGAAGAGGTTGGTGAAGGTGAAGGTGAAGGTGAAGATGTATGAACAGAATTCCGGTCAACGTCGGAGTTGGCCGACAAAAGAAGGGGTGAAAGAGGAGTGGACGGAGTATCGACTTCGGAGTCGATCGCGTAGTCGGTCGCGACTAACGTAACACGGACTAGATGGGCGCTAGTGTCCCGAGTCCAAGCGGACATATACTAAACGAGTTTAGTATAGTCAAAACGGAGAAGGTGAGGTTAAGAAAACGTCAATGGAGAAAGGCGACAAAAGGGCAAGTTTTTATAAAAGTTTTTGATTTTTTTCTGTTTTTCTTTTTGTTTTTAGAAAGAGATTTACAGAAATATATACGGAAATACGGCTTAAGCAATCACAAACAAGATATGCACAATCACACCTAGATCTAGGGTAACCTAGGTCTACTAGACCTGCTCCTGAACTTGATTGTCGAAGTTAAACAATGCCGAGAAACGGGCTTAAAAATACACTGATCATGAGGCCAGGTAAGTGCAGAGATAAGGGGAGGTTGCCCAACGCTTTCGCGAAGTTCCTTAATTAAATAACCCTTTCTCTTTCGGCGGTTGCGCCTTTAACACTTTCCTAGACACCCCGTAAACAATATACCATTAAGCGAGGTTCTAAACACGGTTTATCTTCTCCTAATGAGCGCGAAGTCCTTAGGGCTGAAGTCTAGTATTTTTTAATTTACAATGGACAATGCATATGCTTTAGTGATTTTTGGGGTCCTGGGAAGGGTGATGAAATCCCCACCCAATCTGGATTGGTTTCAAGCCCCTTAAGTCCGTATTAAAGAATGCAAAGCGGTAACAAATCAACTGCAAACAATTTTTATTTGCGGTGCAAAGAATCCTGCACAAGAACAGTTTATTGGAAAGGGGAGAAGAGTTTGCGCAAAGAAGGCTGCAGAAAACACAGTTTATTGGAGTTCAGAGGAGTGGGGAAGGAGAAAGGAGGACTTACAGAAAATTGGAGACCCTGTATGCACTGAATGGCCGCGGTTCCGCGGCCAAACACCTGCTTAGGCCTCGGATCCGCGGCTAGGTAGAGGAATTGGGCCTCTGAAAAAATTTGGTTGTCCTCTGTTGGGTGTCCTCTGCTTGTCTGGATGTGTGGAATTCTGATTTGCTCACTGTATCTGCTCCAGATTTTTACAGTAGACCGGATGCTTCGTTTTGTCCGTCGCGGTGTAGCCACGAAATGTGGGTCTATCTTCCCACGTCTTTGGCACTGTACTTGAACTCCGTATTATCCGACGTCTTTGGCGCCGATCTTGAACTTCGTATTTTCCTGCACACTTGCACAAAAGCTAATCAAAAACAACAAGATGGTTTTTTTACAATGTATATATATATATATATATATATATATTTTGTTTTTCGGTTATATTCACAAGTTAACCCGAAATTACACAAGGAAATAAACTACCGTCTCCCCGGCAACGGCGCCATTTGATTGTTAGCGATTCTTCGTGTTCAAGTTTAGTTTTAAATACCGCAATCAAGACGGTTTCGCTTGTAGCTAGCCGGTTGAGTACGGGTCGTCCGCAGGGAGATGGGAGTCTTTTTCAATGTGTTTTAACGAGTTAAGTCCGGTTGTTCAGATTTTTGTTTGTGATTATCTAAGGGTTGAGTTGATATTTAAAGAGAGCTTGTTAGGGTTAGGATTAGGTTAGTTTGAGTTAGGAGTCTCCACATCTTTCGTTGCCCCTCTTAATATCGGTGTTACGGTAATCGGCAACAACGGGGATTAGCACGACTAGGAAGGACTTTGCGAGTATAAGCTAGGCTTTCCAACGCATAAGTCTTCCTTTTGGTGCTTGTCCGTCCGTTCTTGGCTCTTAGCCATAACCTCCGGTTAATTCAACCACAACCGGTCTCACTACGGAATCACCGCTATCATGTAGGATAGGGTGCCGTAAGGCGCGGATTGTGGTTCAATTAACGGGAGTCGATTTAAGCTGTTGGGCAAGGAAAGAGTGAGAGAGATTTCCTTCTCTCAAACTTCCCTTATCCTACCCTAACAAGTATTAACTACTCACACATCATGATAAGGAAAAACAAAACAAAACAAAAGAGGAAGATAGAAAGAAGGAGATTAGAAGAATACGACTAACTATTTGCGACCTCACCTTGGCGAGGATCAAGCGTAAGCATCATTGTCGTATGTAAGGATAAAGAAAAAAGAGAAGAAAGAAACAAAAAGGAAATAACAACAACTACTTAACGAATTTAAAGTTACAACAATTATAGCAAAAGTAAGACAAGCATGATAATAAAATGATCTTCTTTATTCACCATTCCTCACTCACAAAGCTCACTACAAGTTTAATTGAGAAGAAGAAGAACATGTAAACTAAAACCTAGCAAAAAGAAAATACAAGAATGGACCCTTTCCTTCACAAAGTTCTGGGCTATTTATAGGCCAAAAAATGAAAACCTAGGGCAACCACCAGAACTAAAATGAAAATACTAAAATGCCCCCAAAAACACTGTACAAGCGGCGCCAGAACGGCCGCGGATCCGCGGCCTAGACCCCCCTTAGGCCGCGGATCCGTGGCCCTTTGGAGGAGTTGGGGCTTCTTCTTTTGTGTACTTTCCTGGTCTTCTGTCCCCTCTTTTCTGGTATATGTATTTTCTGAAAATACTTTCACATTTCTTCCAGAATTTCTGTTGAGGAAAGGTGGACTTTTTGTGGATGTTTTTGTCATGATTGCCTCAAGCTCCGCGTAGATTTCTTGGAATTTGTTGTTGCCATTGAGCCTTGTGCATGAAGGTGACATTGATTTGACATTTTGTCTTCCTAAACTGGTATCTGGCAACATATGGATGAAGAGCGGAGACCGTGTTTTATCTGTGGTTGGCAGAAACCCGGATTTTGTTCGTGTTTTTCATGAATTTTACCGTTTTAGAACCGAGAACCTGTATCCTGCAATTGACTAGCAAACACGGCTCAAGAGTATCTACAAATATGCAATGTGATAAAAATTGGGCGGTATGAAAATGCAAAAATCTGATATGAACAGGTACCCCGGGGTAATAAGCTCGAGTTGTGGACGATGAGCCTGGCAGGGGAAGACTACCTACCGATGATTGTTTGGCGCGGCGGATATCCGGAGGATACCGTTCGTGGTCGTGAGATTTGATGATACAGGCCAGTCCGGATAGCCGGAGCCTAAGATATTGAGATTCATGTTTTGTGTCGATGCTTGACACTGATTTCTCTGTTGATTTCATTGATGATATTCGATTTATATACATACAGGAATCTTATTAAATAAAGAAAACAGTTGTCTCATTCATGATGTATTCTATTTCCATTTGCAATGCATTCATACATCATATATCTGATATGTTGCTATCTGAGGCACTGCCACGAGCACATAGTATTGCACTTATATGTAAATGGATCAGGATATTATTTGAGGATATTATATGATATGACCTAGGATGCGTCATACATGCGATTTCTGCTCTGTGATATTTTCTACTCACGAGTTGGCAACTCACCCCCGTTGTGCCACAGTTCCTTGCAGGTTTTGCCGTACAGGTTTCGTTGCGACTTTGCTGGCACACTGTTCCTTCCAGGTGATTGCTTTGGTAGGTGGGTTCACTTGCATCGTGACCACCATTGTACATTTATTATTTCAGTTGTATCTAGTAAACTCCATCAACCAGACTTGTATATTTGATAGAACTGGAAGACCAGTGTTTTTTCTTTCGACCTTAGAGTCACGCTTGTATTATTATGTTTTTTTTGGTGGATATAGGCTTTCTTTTGAGTTTTGATTCTCGCCCTTCAGCGTTGTATATTATATTGCATTGCGTGGTTTTGTCCGCTGGTTGGCGAAGAGCTAGCTCTCGCTTGGGGATGCCTTTATTCATTATATATGCTTTATCAGGTTTGTACCCATTTTGGGGTCAGTATTTACAAAGGAAACTCTGCCGAAATTTTCAGAAAAGACTTGAAATTTTAAAAATGCATACCTCGGCTTATGTTGTTAAACTTCTTTCTTTAAAATTGGTTTTTCCTTCACTCTACTTCTTTACTTGGTTTTGATTTCTGGGTTTTGGCTTACTTAGATTACGTACGCCTCGAGACGTTTCGTAATTTAAGTGCCAGTCACGCTCGGTACTTTCGGGTCATGATAAAGTTGGTATCAGAGCGTCAGGTTTACCTTCTGAGTGTAGGATAACCCTTGGTTGATGGAGTAGGTGACTTAAGAAGAGTGACGTACCGTGTGTATGTTCTACGGCATACTTACGATACGATACTCCGCTTAAGAAGCCTTAGGATGTACATTTCTTTGCACAGTATTATCTTCATTCTTATGATCTATCCTCTTCAGTATCAGTTTATGGTTTTGCTGCCACGATTACACGGGCAGAGAGAGCTACGGCTAGAGTTGCGTCAGCACGAGCTCGTTACGGACGAGGACTGACCAGGGCGTGATTCCGGGGACACACGATTTCATAGAGGTGTCATTTTATTGTTTTTTCGCGCCATGAGCGTTTGATGGATCACTTTTACGAGATTTCTCGGACGTGCAGATCAGCAACAGAGGATTGAGCCACTGATAGAGGCCAGCCGGATTTTTGATGACCATCAATGCACAGATTATTCCTGATGATTGAGGCACTGTTCAGCGTGCAGACGAATGAGCCAGTTGTTGCTGCGAATGATGAGATATCGCCATAGATGTTTGGAGCTGTTGCAGCATGAGTTTATACTTAGAGATATGATAGAAGGTCGCTAGTCACCCGAGGATGAATGACTAGGACATGTGGTTCGTTCGCTACCCCGATGCGAGATTATCAGATTGAGTGATTCCAGCTTGAGAAGACTTCACGCAGATACGTTGAGAGTCGAAAGAAAACGATCGAATGTCAGAAACCATTTTCCAAGTTTAAAGTATTCGGAGAAACATGCAAGTAATTCTACGGACCCCCTAGAAGAATGAAACCTTTACTCGACATAATGACCATGAGAATGCCTTTTAACCTTAGGGTTTGCGGCAGTTCAGCGGCGCCGTTAATGGGGCTTGGGTTTGCCCTTCTACGGTTGGTCCATAGGTGCTATGGCATGTACTCGATATTATTAAACTGTACTCAAGATGTTGAGCTCTTGGGGGATTATGAGGTTTTGACGAATCGATAAAATGGTTCGACATCTTTCGGATATCATGTGATGGGATGCATTGATTGGGAGACTTCAGATACGAGTATAGCCGTTGAAGCACAGTCCATACAGCCACGAAGAGACAAGACCGAAGCAGTCGACATTAGAGAAAAAGTGGAGTAAAGAGTTCGCACGAGATTTCGACGAGATGACGTTCCACTCCGCTGACATCAAAGATGCGATACGCATGCAGAGGCATTGATTATTGATATATCTTCCAGAAGGAGTCACGATGAGAATGCAACCGTTCCGGAACAAGAAACAGATATAGTAAAGGGTGGTAACTTCCGAGCAGTTCGGCAGAAATGAGATTTGAGAAAGACCTCGACAGGACCTTTCTGGAATACTATACGAGAAGATTTGGACCTAGGAGCGGTCATATTGCGCACGCCCAGCAGGCCAGAGTTCGGCATCGTCGATGAGACATGTTATGAGTGACCATGATAGTTGGCCCGAGATCTTTAGAGGATGTGCCAGAGTGGACTGCTTCCATTATCGTTTCCATATTAGACCGTTGAGCCAAGGAGCTATGCACTTAGCAATCTGCAGTGAGAGACGAGAGCCTAAGGGCACCCGACGACAGGCCACGAGCAGTAGGCAAGTAGATATCTTGCTCTGCTAGCATTGGATGCACCGACACCTTCTCGACTTTGAAGGAGGAAATATCGACGACGGTATTTATGATTTGTGATTTTGTGATTCGATTATCACATATCCGTCACCTTGGATTTCGGTATTTTGGGAGATCTATTCGCATGATTTAGTCTTGATGACTGAGTTTCATGATATTTGTTTTCGTGCACCATGGTTACAACTACTGGGTATTCATATTTTGTGCATAGTTATTACTCTTGAGATATGCTTTATACACCGTTGTGTTGATTTATGATTTGTGCACAGTTTTGCACTTAATATCGTTTTGTGCCTTGGTCGCACATGTTTATGATTTCATGGATTTCATACAGTTGGGTTGATTTTGTGCATATGGTACGCACACGATTTGGTTGTTGCACTCGGTATATTTCATATATGCTTGCAGTGCATTGATACGTATTTTGGTGCACCACGGTTGCACCTGACTTCGGTTTGATGTCATTCGATATGTTGATTTTGATTTCATGCCTATATTATGCATGTGATTTGACTTATGCTTTCGGCATAGTTTTCATGCACTTTTAGTGTTTTGATTTGATTTGTGCACGCTGATGCATATGGTTGTGAGATTATATACCGCGGTATACCTGATTGGGATTGAGGTTTATTGTATACCGTCGATTTCGATTATGATATTGATGTTGATTTCGTGTACTCTGTGCATTTAATTTGGATTCTTGCGCATGTTTGGTGCGCTTGGATTGGATTTTGCGCATGTTCGGCGTTTGATATTGGATTTCATGATTTCGTGCATGTTGGATGCACATGATTTAGATTTATTCGTGCATGATGGATGCACCTGATTTGGATTTTCGCTCATGTTGGGCGCATGTTATGAGATGCGATTTTGGTGCACACCATATGCACTAAATCGGGATTCTTTGTGCATATCAGATACACCTAATATTGCTGTCAGGCACCCCGTTGCCTCTGACAGGTGTTTCGTGCACACCCGTTGCACTTAGATGTTGTTTATGTGCACATGTATGGCACATTCATGGATTTTGATTTCCGTGCGCACCCGACGCACGCGGCATTCTTATGCACATTTTGGGATTGATTTCTTATGGAGCAGTACGTTTTCATGATATTTGCTATTTGTTTTCGTACTGAGCAGGACTAGTCAGAGGACAGTACCTAGGTATATTTGCATGCATTGATTGTTATCGAAGAGATTTCCAAAAAGGGGAGCTATAGTCTTAGTATTTACGTACGTGTCTAAGATGACACGAAACATTTTATAAAGGAAACCCTTCTAAATTATTTTCAAAAACGGCGGGACGTACATATTAAACAAAGGATAAGTATATATATAGTTATTTTCTTACAATAGACGTCCACCACTGTGCCGCGAAACACGCATCGCACAGCAACATGAAAGGTTTGGCATACATTTTCTTCAGATGTTTACATGTATAGTTTTGATGTATATCATATTGGTTTTCGTATTGGATTTGACATTTGTGTCTTCACCATGACTCCGATGATTGTAGGATGCTTGACGGAGTTTTGATTTGGAGTTATCTGCTGATTGTTCATGCGCATGCATTGCGCTATGATGCGTTTTATGTATTGATGATTTCGGAGTCCCGACGACTTGGATTTTTTACTGAAATGTTTTAGTATTTGAGGGGTTAAAATTCAAATTCGGGGACCGAATTTCTTTAAGGGGGGAAGATTGTAACATTTCAGAAAAATAAAATATTATTTTTGGCGATTTTTATAATTAAATAATATTATACTGAATATTTTAATAAGGCGGTATAATTAAATACCGATAAATTGGGAAAATTTTGGAAAATTATAGAAATTACTGAAAAGAGGGTGTTTTATTAGATTTAAGAAAATTATGAATTTTTATGAATTATTATATTCACTTTTAATGCTAATCGCGATTAAATATCGCTAATCTCGCATTAATCCGGTTTTGTGCACATGACATGCACTAAGTCATTTTTCACACTTGTTACATTTTCTTTCATGGTTTCTTTCTTGTTATCATGCATGGTTCTAAATTTAAAAGAGAAGATTAGAAAAGAAAATAGAAAAAAAAGAAAAGGCAAAAATTAAAGAATTAGGCATGGGCATGAGAGAGAGAGAGAGAGAGGTGAGGGGTCTTTGACCATGGCTTCTATTGTTCCCTCTTTATTGTTTTCCTTATCTCTTTCCTCTCCTCCCTCATACTTGGCTGCCCTCTCCCTCCACCATCTTCAACCCTCACAAACACCATTAATCCTTCATCAAAATTTCATCCCCCGTTCACAAAAAGCATGCACAAGCTACACTTTGGACCAAGAAAGTTTGCATTTTAGGCACTTGGGCAACTCAAGAAGATTCTTGAGTTGCCAAATAAGGTAATCCTTTGACAAATTGTGCAGTATTTGCATTCCTTTAGCCTCTAGTGTAGTTTAAAATCGGTTTGGCGAGGTTTAGCCTAGAGAGGGTTAGGGTTTAATTTGAGTTGTGTTGGTGTAATTGGGCTTTAGTGATGACATTAAACCCCCCCTGTGATGTTAGAAACCCAGACCAATTTGAAACAAACCCAATTTACTAAAAACAGAAACTTCCAATGTCGGTTTTATGAGTTTTTGGGGTGAGCAGGGAAATCTGGTATAACCTGGAAATTTTACTGGAAAAATAAACAACTCTAGAGACCCAATTGGACCACTAAGCACCCACTATAGAAGTACGAGACCCCAACTCTCCCCAAAATCCGAGCAGGCCGGATTTTGCCTATATGTGGCCGGCCATGGGGTGAGGGATTGGGTCCAGGTTGCTTCTGTAGGTCACATGATCCTTATATATCACCCCAGTATTGTTTGCTTACCTTGTTTTCACCTTAATCAAAATCTGGGAGCACATTAGAGTGTTTTTGACTATGTTTTCCGTATTTTTGAAATGTTTGGTTTTGATATTTGTATTCGTATTTGGTTGTTGGATGTTTGTACATCAACGTCTAGGGATGATTGGTCGTGTTTTGCGTGCGAGACTATAGATTTTGACTTATGAACGATACGCGTGCCGATATGGTTTTCGTGAGCTAGTTCCAGTTACGATGTCTTATAGTATACATGTAGGTACCCTTGAGTGGGGTCGGAGCATGGCGATACCGACATCGGCAAGCAAGAGCAGGTGAGTAGATTTATATCTATGGGGGAAGTCGGGTGGATGGCGTATAGCACCCCTGTAATTTCATAAGATTTTGATGTGACGTGTTATAGATATACATATATGGGTCATTGCGAGATATGAACCTTAGCAAGAAAAGCATTAGGAGATTATGGGATAGTGTTAGCGAGATTTGAAGAAAAGGATTTAGTTGGGTTAGTATATGGTATTTGGAGATGAGTCGATGAGGATTGGGCATGGTGCTATGAGATCGGTGGTGTGATTTGGTTTGTATTAGGAGATACAACATGATAGTATAGCGGATCTTTAGGCGATGTGTTTCAGACACACGCACATATATTTGTTGATGGTATCAGTTTTTACTAGACTTAGATCAGTACCCCAGTTCATGACATATGATGATAAGGATACCAGATGAGTAATGAGATAAATATGATATTTGACCCGTACCTAGATTGGGATGCCGTACGATAGATTTACCGTACGAGACATACTTATGATGTTAGATCCGCACTCTTGACTCGAGAATGTTATATATACATATTGTATCGTACGTGATACTATTGAGGTGAGATCACCGACTACTAGATATATATATAGGTCGACTCAGAACTAGGTGGATTTCCTTACCCTTTTGACTGGGCTCGAGTCATACTTGTTTTCAAATGCAGTGAATCGTGAGTACTTTAAAATACCACACTGTATGACTCGTATATTGGGTAGGTTTATTTTTCAGTGTTGTTGTTACCATATCACTTTCTGTATATTCATGATGTTTCATCGCATTGCATGCTTATACATATATTATCTGTAATTATTATGAAACCCTGCTGTCAGGACACCAGCACCATTACCGAAGATTCGTATGTTCCACGTACACCTGCTTGCCGGCTCACACAAATCATCATCGGCAATTGCCATGTCACGTACACTTTAGAGAATATTATTTCATTGACATAGCTTGCTAGCTGATAGTTGCAATATGTTATCACTATCATATGCTAGTTTAACTATTGCACTCATTGCATGATATCAGAGGCATTCATATATTCATTGGTCATACAGTATTATGGAGATTTATGCCGATATTCACCGTTACTTACTCTTGATTCTTGGATTTCGGACTTCCATTAGATTTCTGGATTTGGGGGAAAACTGCAAGAATATATATATATATATATATATATATATATATATATATATAAACTTTTCTCTCTCTCTCTTTTTAAAATGCAAGTTGCGGTTTTCTCGTGATGTATGAGTCGTCCACCTTGAGTTTTCATGATTGCTGTTGGATTTCGAGACCCTATTCGAGAAGTAGGATGAACCGTCTCGGGTACATGGTGGGCCCGGTAAGGTAACCTGAGGCAATAAGCTCGAGTTGTAGACGATGAGCCTGGCAGGGGAAGACTACCTACCGGTGATTGTTTGGCGCGGCAGATATTCGGAGGATACCATTCGTGGTTGTGAGATTTGATGATACAGGCCAGTTGTTTATACCATAATTTTGCATTATTATATTCCCTATTCTTATTCATTTTACAAATAAACAGGTGCTTTTGATCCATGTCTGCTACATAGTTGCAGGTTACATGTTCTCAGAACAAAAACAGTGAAAAAAATAAAAAGATGATACAAAAGTGAGACTACGACCAACAAATGGAAGAATCTTAATCAAGCCTACAGTTTGGAGAATAAACGAAGATCAATGAACAAGTTCACAAAGTACAAAGGCAGCGCAAGATTCAAAACTTCGACAGGAAGCAAACGGTAAAGTCCACGATATTGTTCACTGTAGAAATCTGGAAGAAAAATAGAAGACAATCTGAGAAACCAAGTGAAGAAAATAGGAGAAACAAAGCAACAGAAGAAGACCTGAAAAAATGAAGCAGCAAGCTCCCTACTTGGCCGCGGAACCGCGGCCAAACCTTGCTCTTGGCCGCGGATCCGCGGCCGCACTAAGCCCGTGTCGGTGGAAAAATTCTTTGGTCGCTGGCGGCGCGTTGAGTAGTCTTTCTTAGGGGGTAAAATTGTAAATGCAGACGTGACTCGAATGTAACCCTAGGGTTTCTATGTTCTATAAATAGAAACCCTAGGGTTTATATGTTCTATAAATAGAAACCCTAAAACCTTTTTTAGGTTATGCCTCTTCTTGTGCCTCATCTCATTTTATATCTAAAATTCAGATCTATAAATTTAAGCAATGTATGAAGAGAGTATCAAATAATGTAAGTAGTTTTTTTATTTCCATGCCCTAGGTAAATTTTTTCCTGCCCGAGTATAGATTTTTCATTATCTGCCCTAGTATAACTTTCATTAATTGCCCTAGTTAATTAGTATAGATCATGTTTTTCAATTCCCTAATGAGTGAGTAGTCTCCTCACTTTTTAGGGTTAGATTTGGGAAAAGATTGAGATGAAGATCTCTCATCCCTTTCTTGCCCATCACACATTTTTATAGGACTCCATGCATACATGCACACACCGCTCCCAACGGCACCCTATCCCACGAGGTAGCGGTGATACCGTAGTATAAACGACCGGTTGAGCGTGTTTTCCATGGAGGTTAGGGTAAGGATTAAGAAAGGAAGGACAAGAACCTAGAGGAAGAAACATCGTTTCTTCCCGATGGTACTAATCCACTTTATTAATTATTACCATAACACCTCATAGACTTAATTAGGGCATAGAAAGTGGTGAGGAATATTGACTTTCCAAACTTAACCTAAACCTAAACCTAGCAAGATTTTAGTCCTAGTCTAGATCAAATTTAGTTTTTAGATTTAATCAATTCGACAACAATCGGAATTTACTCGTTAGAACAATTTGAGAATACACAAAATCCCTGTGGACCGACCCATACTCACCGGCTAGCTACCAAGCGACGCCGTTCTTGATTGCGGTTAAAAATATTTTTGATTCATCCTTTTAAAAGCACACGCACGCAAAACAAATCAATCAAATGGCGCCGTTGTCGGGGATGGCATGTTATTTTCTTTTTGTAATTTCGGGTTAATATAAAAATTGAAAAAAATCAGAAAAACTATATATATATATATATATATATATATATAATTTATCATTTTGTTATTTTGTGAAGGGTATTTCGTTTGAATTTTTGCAGGACCGACGAACGAATTCAGATCTGGAAAAATCCAGAGAGCGAAACAGAAAACAGCAGATCTGAACAACCGAGGAGTACCATAACAGAGCAACAGAAAAGATTTGGAGATCTGAACAAACCAACCGACCACGGAACCGCCGCGTTGACCCGTCTTTGACCGCGGATCCGCCGCGGTCTTGTGACGTCAGCAAGCGAAAAGTCATCTGTAAGCTTCTCTTCTTCTTCTCTGCAACTCCTGATATCTCCTCTGTAAAAATTTCCTGCAGGATTCTTTGCGCCAACAATTTCTCCCCCTTCCAATAACTTGATCTTGTGCAGGATTCTTTGTGCCGCGCTTAAAAAAAAAATTTGTTTGCAAGTGATTGTGTTTACTGCTTTGCATATTTTAACTGACTTTAAGGGGCTTGAACACCAATCAGATTGGGTGGGGATTTCATTACCCTTCCCAGGACCCCAGAAATCACATAAGGCATATTGCATTGACCATAAATTAATTAAAAAAGATTAGATTCAGCCCTAAGGACTTCGCGCTCAATAGGACAAAGGAATAGTTGTAGGCATCGACCGTTGATCCTAACCTGACTTTGTGGTGCCTAGGCTAGATAGGTAGTGAAAGGTAACTTTAAAAGGCCCGTATCACGGTGATTCGTGAGCGGATCCCTCCTTTCTCTACTTGTGCTTACCTGGCCACAATTGGCGGTGAAGAGGCGGTTTGAGGTCCTACTTCTTGCCCTTTGGAACAGTTAGGAGCTGTCTAGTTGACCTAGGTGGCCCTAGATCTAGGTCTGATTTTGCATTTATGGTTGATTGAACGTGTGTCTAAGCCTTTTATCGAAAATCTTTTTTGCAAAAATCTCCACATAAAAAAGGAATTTTTTTTTACAAAAACATGCAACTTGTCGCGAAGAAATCCGTGCACTTCACATTCTTTTTCTTCTCCTTTTTACATCATGGGTACCCCACCTCATAAAACTCTTGCCGAACTTTGGTATCCTGAACCAAACTTTGCTTCCTACGCGAATTGTTTTGGTCGAATTACGGACGACCCCTCCATGCCCAAGATTTCTTTGAAAGATCGAATAGAAGCGTTTAGGAGAAACGGTTGGACTCCGCAATCCACTTTGTATCATCCATTTCAACCTTCACCACCTTCGTACGTTGATACTACTTTTTCGAGTTCTGTTGTAACTCCGAAACCCATGTCTATTGCTGAACATATTGAACAATCTCGTAACCGATCTTTCACTCCTTTCAACACTTGCAGTTCTTGGGATCAACAAGGCCATTCACCCTTTTATCCAAATGTTGATCCTACTCCTGTCCAACCCTTCAATTCCTACCAGTCCTACCCGACTTTCACACCTTCCCTAGACATTGCTTCTACACAACCATTTGGGAGTTTCACGTATCCAAACAATTTTGAATCTTTTACTGAAACCCCTTCACAACCCATGTCTATTCTGGAAAAGTCGTTGGAAGCTTATATTGTAGCGACAAACCAACAGATGAGGAATGTGGATGCGTCCATTGCCGCCCTTATGCAACCTAGTGAACCGGTAGCTAGTTTTCAACTAGCTCCAAATCTTCCAATGTACGATGATGCGGTTGGACAGATTGAGAATTTGAGTGGAGAGAGTGAGCTGTGCACCCTTCCAAATCAAACCTACCCATCACCAATTGAATCCCTCAACTCCAGTTTTCAAACAAGTGTCCCAAATGATTCACCAGTTGAAAATAAAACGTTTAATGAGTTGTGCGACTTTGTAGTGCTTGATTTGCCAGATTGTGAAGGGTCCCTTTTGAGTGAAACCATCACCAATCCTTTCGATCTCTACACCTCCAATCTAGAACCTGAATTGATAAATATCCATTCCTTTGATGAGGTGTCTAAAAAAATGGATTTTCACTTGATTGAGGATATTGACGCAGGGAATATTTTGGATGATGAACCTGTAGATTTGACTGAAGTTTTCTCTCCAATTCATTATCCCGAGTCATTAAATGTTTCTCCCGAACTTCATATGCGTCTTGATTTTGATGATAATTGCATGGATGAGATAACTTTTGAGGAGAATTATGAGGATAATATTGAGGAGAGTATTGAAGATAGTATTGAGGATGAACCAGTTTTGTTTGATGTGTCGGATTTTCCAATTCATCCTCCTGAACCTTTAACTGTTATACTTCCTAAATCACCCCCATCCTTTCCATCGTTCCGACCACGCAAAAGATCACGCAGGAAGACTGTGAGCTTGAAAAATTTCTGTTCGATCACAGCAGTTTTGACGCCACTAGTGTGTTCCTCTTTAAATCTGACACAGTTCTCACAACCGATAACGATTATGAATGTTTCACTTTTTCGGATGATTTTGAAAACTCACCGCCCGAGTTTGAGTCCTTTGAATTTTCGGATGAGTTAGTTGAACTATCCGACTCGGTTGCTTACAGTCATTTCGAACCATTGATGGAATCCTTCAAGTTCGAGACAGTTTACTTAGGTGAGAATAAAACTATCCCTAAATCACTCCCCTTCGTCCTTTCCATCGTTTCGACCGCACAAGAATCCATCGCGCTTCAATTTTCAATGGATGGTTTACCAAGTTCAACGTGCCCATATTTTCTTGCGAATCTTGAGGGATTTGACCCCATTTCTCGATGGGTTGATGAATTAGCACAATCGCTTTTAACACATCGGTCATCACAATTTGTGCTAATTTATTCACTCAATTTACACACTCAAGTTCGTACTACACTTCTTTCTCTTTTCCGCCATTCTTCTCCTCCACCGAGACCATATTCCACCCTTCTTCCCATACAGTCTCGTGTGTTTCTCAACTCCTTTCTCTACACTCCATTCTTCCACCAACCCTGCCATTATCACGATAAAATTTTTGAATGGTTGGTGCTAACCTTCGGCCTGTGTAAGGCCTTGTATAGTTTGATTTTTCTCCTCCCTAACTCTAAATTTTAACGTTTAAAACAGTGGAAACACTGTCTCACTTAAGTTTGGGGGGGACTTTTTGTATATATATTTTGTTTTTCTTTTAACAATATAAAAAAAATATTTTTGTAAATAAATAAACAGGGGAGTGCCGACAATTTTGACCCTCTTGGTGTAGCCTGACAGTGAGGACACTGTCAAGTTTAAGTTTGGGAGTGTGCTCGGTAAGCCTTCTTCCTTTGCATTCATGTGTATATTCTTGCATTTGCATACTTATTTTAAATCCATAAAAATTGAAAATTTTTGAAAAATTATAAAAATTAAAACATTCAATTTTCGCCTTAATTGACTTGAGTTTGACAAATAGGTTAACTCGCTAGGAACAACTAGACCTTAGACTTAGTAAATTAAAAACCCTAAAAATAACCTTTCTTAAAATTTAACGGTAGAAAGTATATGTCTTTGTAGTTTATTTAGAAATAGGCAAATTTCGAGTTGACTTCTTGGGCTAACTTAAAATAAGGGAAAAGTATTGATATTTTTATTAAAGTATGAGTCTGAAAAATAATTCCTAAGCTTAAGTCTAAATTCTGAAAATATATACCCTACAACTTGCACAAACACGAACCTTGAAACTTGGAATAGTAGAAGAGACCTTGAAATGCTCTTGTCTAAAGTCCTTAGTATGAAGGAAAATAATAAAAATACAAGTGTTAATAAAGAGATAAAAAAAATGAACACTGGTTCTTGTAATTACTTAAGGCTGCATTAATAGAAAAAATATTTAGCGAGGGTGCTTCATCACCTAGTGCCTTAGACCAACTGGTTTGGGAGTCACTACTAAAAGCCTTAGGGATTACAAGACAAGGAATTACGCTTTAAAGTGCAACCACATTTTGTAATCGGTCGTTAGTACCTCAAGAAGTATTAACGGTCGCATGAAGGATGTGTGAGCAATTTCATCTAAAAATTCACCAATTGAAAAATACTTTGGACGATGGACAAGAGTATGATAGCTTGATTTGAATTTCCAAGTATAGGGGTGATATATACACACACGTAGGGGTATGTGATTGGGGTTTAGATGAGAGATAGGAATGAAAAATAGGACTTATATTTTTAATAAAGATGATAAAAATTCCTAAGTTGAGATGGAACCCTAGAAGGAAAACTTGAAAGATACCAAAAGCTAAGTGAATTCACAAGATTATATATAATCTTAAGTTAAATGATAAGGAAGCGTGAAAAATAAGGGTGGATAATTTCTGAGTTGAAGATAATAGAGTTTCTTGTTAGAAAACCTAATTGGAGAATAAAAGTCAATAGGCCAAATTGATAGGATTTTGTGGGTAGTATTCGCTGAAAACCCTCAGGAGACAACACTCCTCCTACTAGGGACACCTAGAGGTTTAACGGTTTGTTGCACGAGCTCAGTGCAATCGCGTTTCCCTGCGAAAGTGAGGCTATGTCTTTTTCAAGAATAAAACTAGGTTTGCTCGAGGACGAGCAAAAGATAAGTTTGGGGGTATTTGTTCATACCATAATTTTGCAATATTATATTCCCCATTCTTATTCATTTTAAAAATAAATAGGTGCTTTTGATCCATGTCTGCTATATAGTTGCAGGTTACAGGTTTTCAGAACAAAAACAGTGAAAAAGATAAAAAGACGATACAAAAGTGAGACTACGACCAACAAATGGAAGAATCGTTATCAAGTCTACAGTTTGGAGAATAAACGAAGATCAATGAACAAGTTCATAAAGTACAAAGGCAGCGCAAGATTCAAGACTTCGACACGAAGCAAACGGTAAAGTCCACGATATTGTTCACTGTAGAAATCTGGAAGAAAAATAGAAGAAAATCTGAGAAACCAAGTGAAGAAAATAGGAGAAACAAAGCAACAGAAGAAGACCTGAAAAAATGAAGCAGCAAGCTCCCTACTTGTCCGCGGAACCACGGCCAAACCTTGCTCTTGGCTGCGGATCCACGGCCGCGCTAAGCCCGTGTCGGTGGAAAAATTCTTTGGTCGTTGGCGGCGCGTTGACTAGTCTTTCTTAGGGGGTAAAATTGTAAATGCAGACGTGACTCGAATGTAACCCTAGGGTTTCTATGTTCTGTAAATAGAAACCCTAAAACCTTTTTTAGGTTATGTCTCTTCTTGTGCCTCATCTCATTTTATATCTAAAATTCAGATCTGTAAATTTATGCAATGTATGAAGAGAGCATCAAATAAAGTAAGTAGTTTTTTTATTTCCATGCCCTAGGTAAATTCTTTCCTGCCCTAGTATAGATTTTTCATTATCTGCCCTAGTATAACTTTCATTAATTGCCCTAGTTAATTAGTATAGATCATGTTTATCAATTCCCTAATGAGTGAGTAGTCTCCTCACTTTTTAGGGTTAGATTTGGGGAATGCTTGAGAGATGAAGATCTCTCACCCCTTTCTTGCCCATCACACGTTTTTATAGGACTCCATGCATACATGCACACACCGCTCCCGACGGCACCCTATCCCATGAGGTAGCGGTGATACCGTAGTATAAACGACCGGTTGAGCGTGTTTTCCATGGAGGTTAGGGTAAGGATTAAGAAAGGAAGGACAAGAACCTAGAGGAAGAAACATCGTTTCTTCCCGATGGTACTAATTCACTTTATTAATTATTACCATAACACCTCATAGATCTTAATTAGGGCATAGAAAGCGGTGAGGAATATTGACTTTCCAAACTTACCCTAAACCTAACCCTAACAAGATTTTAGTCCTAGTATAGATCAAATCTAGTTTTTAGATTTAATCAATCTGACAACAATCGGAATTAACTCGTTAGAACAATTTGAGAATACACAAAATCCCTGTGGACTACATATATATATATACATATATATATATATTAACGTCCCATACCTCTGATATATATACGCAGGAGTAAAATATTCAGAAAACATCATATAAAAACCATATCTCAATGCGAAATCCATGAAATATAATATATGCAACATGAAACAGTAATATGAGCATATAAAGGGAAAACCGCTATTTAACGACAACAAGTTATGAAGTATATCATGCGGTTCCTAATTTCTCCAAAATCCAACGCAACATCATATAAGGGTGAACATGTAGCTATAGAAAGATATGAGTATATACCTAACAATAAACATGTAATATCCTCCAGGTATATGTGTAGCTATATCAAGGTATATGGGTGTACATGTAGGTATGTAGGTATGATATACATGTAGCTATGTCTCATATGTGTATATACCTATCACTAATGGTACAATACCATATAGGTATAGGGTAGCTAGCATGTAGGCATAGCAAGGCATATGTGTAAGCATGTAGGTATACAGGTATGCTATATGTCATATGCACAAAGGAATATGAATCAATGTCTCAATGTCCCTAATCAGTACAATATCACATGTGTATAGGTGTAAACTATATCTCGTATGTATATGGGTTGTGCGTGTCATGGCAATTATCGACGGAGTGTGTGTAGCATACAATTAGTGCCCGTGTAACATGAACCGTCAATAATGGTTTTGTGTCTCATCAATACTATGTCCATATGCAAATAGGAAAATGAGGTATACAACAAAGGTGCACATGCATAATCAATGTCCATATACTTAATATCAAGAATCATATAATTTAATCTAGCCCTGACACATAACGCCATGTGGACGATTCCCCTGTAGATGTTAAATCTACTGACAGATGATCTTGGGCTAAGTAAAGCCAACCACTTGCTTTCCCTTCTTCGCAGCGTCCGAAATCCTCGCCTGTGTTCCTAAGATCATAAAACAACAATAACAAGTATATATTAGCAATCGACCAATAACACGTACAAACTACGTTTGACAGACGCACCAACTCCTAACATACTCTCAAGTGTTCGTCTAGTGGCAAACGTGCGTAGTGACACTATGAAACCAATCCAAGAGCAAAAACTACACAAAGTACACGCACAGTGCCGGATAACGTAACACACGTATTCGTAACACTAGAAACTAGCAAAGTGATCCCAGATTTTGTATACAGAAAAAACATAAAAATCAAACAGGACCAAACACACCAAAACAACTACAGACGGCTACCCTGAAAAACCCAAACCCTAACTCCACAAGAAATCCGAGGTCGCCGGATTTTCATAGTGTGTCGCCGGCCAAATCCGAGGGGATAGGGTTCATATTTCAGGTGAAGGCTTAGGGTCTCTAGTACAACGCCACTACACTGCTAGATTTTCTAGTACACATACTGGGTCACAGCAGATCACAGATATCACAATATGACACTAAAATACAATATGTGCATGAAACTAAATTTTAAGCGTTCTAAACTAAAACTAACAAGCTACGCAACATTAAAAAGGCTTACTTAACAGAAAGAGATCATTACCTACTCCCACAAGCTCAAAGATCCTAGCTTTCCAAGCTCCAAGGCATCCAAGAGGCAAAACAAGGTTTATGAAGTGATTTGGGTGATGTTTTGAAGAAGATTAGTGTAGGTTTTGTGGTGAATGAGCAAGTGTTCAGTTGAGATGAAGATAAATGTGAAAAAGATGAAGTGAGAGAGAATGAGAGAGAGTGAGATGAAAAGAGAAAGAGAGGTGAGGATAAGGGTGAGTGCACCATTGCATTAACTCTCTCATTAATGCAAACCATGCCCTCACATGAGTCACCATGCCACCTTCTCTCCAATCCAAAACACAAAGAAATATCTCTCCACAAATATCTATAGGGTTAGGGTTAAATCAAAGCAAGGATTAGGATTTGGTTAAGTTGTCATGGTCACTAAACTAGATTAACACAAACACACCCTCACATTAACATGCACATGTGTGTGCAAGCCATAACAAATAATAATAAATTATTAATTAAATGTTATAAAATGTGAGGAACCCAAATTGGTAAACTTTTTACCAAAAACCCGCATTACCGCTTAATTAACACTAATCACAAATATAAGGTGTTACAGTTGCGTTTACTATTCATTTTCCGTATATTCTTGCTGTTCGCATCACATCGCATGCTTAAATGTGTTTTCATTAGTTATTATGAACCCATGCTATCAGGACACCAGCACCATTACCGATGATGCGTATGCTCCACGTACACTTGCTTTCCGGCTCACACACATCATCATTGGTAGTTGTCATCACACGTACACTTTAGAAGTTTACTTCATTGACATAACTTGTTATCTGATAGTTCCATTATGTTATTGCTTTTATATGCTAGTTTAATTATTGCATTCCTTGCTTGATATCTGATGCATTCATATATTCATTTGTCATGCAATATTATGGAGTTTTATGCCGGTAATTCACTGTTATTTACTCTTGAGATTGGAATTTCGGATTTCCATGAGATTTCTGGATTTGAAGAAACCGCAAAGATTTTATGAACTTATTATTATTTTAAAGATAGAAAATTGCGGTTTTCTCGTTATATGATTTGAGAGGTGTCCACCATGTGTTTTCTCGGCTCTTGGGCGGTATCATACACCCGATTCAAGGAGGAGGATGAACCGTTTGCGGGTGCATGGTGGACCCGGTGCGGTACCCCAGGGCAAGATGGTCACAGATGTTAGTTATGTGTATGCCCTAGAGGCCATTATTGTATATATGATGTATATTATAATGGATACTTGGATATTTATATACAGAGAAGACTTTCTTGCTCGACATGATAGTATGCTATCTGGTTACCTTTATCTCATGTATTGATAAAGCCCTTAGGTTATGTACTTGACTACAAGAAATATGATGGATATCATACTAGTGGGGCCAGGGTAGTTCACAAGTACATCCTTCAATTGTTCCTAGTCGAGGGAATATCGAGACAGGGCATCGATATTCCAGAGTAGACCAGCGTATACGCCTCTTGACCCATATGATGGGCGATGGATGATCCCACATCCATTGGTGTTTGACATCAGAGATGGTATACGGGTGCTCAGTGGAGACTGGGTACACTGAACAGGACTCACCGAGGACTCCTATGTGGTAGTATACCTATCGTCAGATAGCAGTCCTCTGGTGACACTGGTACAGGTTAGTCTGTAGACCCGAGATCGTCATAGAGTCTTATGCGACTCCCACTGTGCTTTGATTTCCTCCCTACGACGCTCAAGAGGAGTCATGCAAACAGGTGGATTTTGGGTACAGTCCCGAGTCGTATGGAGGCAACGAGCGATAGGAGGGGTTTCGTCTCTCCCGGTATTGGGGGTTGATGTTGCGTTATGCTCGATTGGCAATAACTGGAAGTCCCTGGCCAGGGCTGATATGGAGATCTACTGATAAGTGTTATCAGTAGTTTCTCGACCTGTTATGAGCCTCAAATCAGCATGAATTATAAAGTTACTGGGGTCTGATATATACCACCCCTAGACTTCATATGCGACGTATCAGACGAAGAGACCGGACTGTACGGTATGTGTTGCTTGCAGGCTCGTTGGGGTTGTGATGAGTTCGCTCGTCGGCCACCTTTTCGTCATGTACCTGGGTAGCCGTTACGCACAGCTAGTGCCGCTGACGTGCTTGTGGTTAAACCCACTGCCAGCGTACTGTCGAGTCTTTAGAGTCCCACACAGAGGGTTCGCTCGTTCAGGCGAAAGATGTAGAGGCCGTAAGATGTTACGGTAGCTGTAAGGTATTGCGGCAGGGTTTCGATTATGTTCGTGTAATTGTTACAGGAATAATAATCGGAACGATAATATTGTTAGGGTTTGGTTTAAGCCGGATACCGGTATTATATTATTGGATTATTGGTATTCATATTTTTCGAAATTCGGATACGGGTATACGGTATACGGAGGAGGGGTATTCTTGTAATTGTTACAAGAATAACTTCTAGAAGATGCCACCTCATAATACATTATTTATTTTATGAAAATGAATAAATGAGGTGGAAATTAAGAAAGTCTAAGAATGGCTTGTATTATATTTTATTGTTTTGGAGTTACTATTGAAGCATGGTGCTAATTTTATAATGCATGCTTCAATTATTTCTTTTGTGCCATATCCTTGATCATGCTTGATTTTTCTTCTCATTATGAAAAACACTTTCTCTCTCCTTCTTCTCTCCTCCTTCTTCTTCCTTGCTTTAACACTCACATGAGATGTGAATCAAAAGCCAAGGATCAAAGATAATCCAATACACTAATCTCTATATCATCCTAGTGATCTCTTCTAGCAAACTTGATCTCTAGGTTTAACTCTTGTGAAGAGTTTGTAGCTTGCATGATAGCTCTCGCGTGGATCATCTAGGTCTTAAGGTGGCCGGAGATCAAGGACATCGGCAACATCCAAAGGAGCTAAGGAGTTCATCAAAAGAGAAGTCAAGGAGCAAAGGAGTTGCACCAAAGAGAAGACCCGAAGGACCGTATCATCAAGGTATAATCCCTAACATAGTAGATAAGATCTCTAGTTAGGGTTTTTCAGTTATGGTTTAGACAAGATCTTTGGAAAAGTGCGTGTTGTATGCAAAGAAAATTTTCGTTTACCGCTTCCGCCGCCTCACAAGAGTTGTGGGAGCATGCAACATTCACCATCAACAGATGATGGCATTGAGCCTGGCAGTAGAGCACTACCGACCGGTTATTATGACGCGGCGGATATCCGAAGGATACCGACGTAGTCTTGAGATTTGATGATATAGGCCAGTCCGGATTTCCGAAGCCTAAGGTATTGAGATTTGATGATATGGGCCAGTCCGGATTGCTGGAGCCCGAGATATTGAGATATCGAGATATATATTTTGTGTCGATGCTTGACACTGATTCTCTGTTCATTTCTTTGATAATACTTCGATTTTTATACAGAAATCTCACTGAGATATGAAAACAGTTTTCTCATTCAGTTGCATTCTGTTTTCATGCATTCATACATCATATATGTATTATGTTGCTACTTGAGGCACTGACACGAGCACTTGGTATTACACTTATGTATAGATGTTTACCCTTGCCATTATTTAGATGCTTTAGGTTGTATATTGAGGATCTTATTTTATGACCTAGGATAGAGTCATACATGCGATTTCTTCTCGGTGATGTTTTCTACTCACGAGTTGGCAACTCACTCCCGTTGTGCCACAGTTTCTTGCAGATTTTGCCGTACAGGTTTCGTTACGGCTTTCTGGCACACTGCTTCCTTCCGGGTGATTGCTTTAGTAGGTGGAGTCACTTGCATCGTGACCACCGTTGCACTTTTATTTATTTCAGTTGTATCTAGTAAACTCCATCAACCAGACTTGTTTTATTTAATAGACTTAGAAGACCAGTATGTATATTCTTTCGACCTTAGAGTCATGCGCTGTATTATCATAGTTTTCCATTGGTTTTCTTTCTGAGTTTTGAACCTCGCCCTTCGGCGTTGTATATTATATTGCTTGCGTGGTTGATCCGCCAATTGGCGAAGAGCTAGCTCCCGCTTGGGGATGCCTTTATATTATGCATGTTTGTACTCGTTTGGGGACAGTATTTACAAAGGAAACTCTGCCAAAATTTTTGGAAAAGACTTGAGGTTTTAAAAATGCTTACTACGGCTTATTTTGTTAAAACACTTGCTTTAAATTAAGTTTTTCCTTCACTTCTAATTTAAAATGGTTTAATTTTCTGGGCTTTTAGGCTTACTTGAATTAGGTGGGGTTCCTATAGACTTCACATGATCAAGTGCCAGTCACGTGCCATTTCGAGTCATGACACTTCCATACTAAATCACTTTAGGATGGTGTTAATGCACTTAGATTGGGACAATCCCAATAATCTCTTAGATCTATCTCTATAGATTTTAATACCCAAAATGTATGAGGCATCATCCAGGTCCTTCATGGAGAACCTTTGTGATAAGAATAGTTTGACCGATTGCAGCATAGGAATGCCATTTCCTATCAAGAGAATGTCATCATAGTAGATAAGATCTCTAATTAGGGTTTTCTAGTTATGGTTTAGACAAGATCTTTGGAAAAGTGCGTGTTGTATGCAATGAAAATTTTCGTTTACCGCTACCGCCGCCTCACAAGAGTTATGGGAGCATGAAACATTCACCATCATGGTATCAGAGCCTAACTAAACCATAATTAGATTTTTAGCCAAAAGTTAGAACCTCGATCGACAATTTTTTCTCCCGAAAACATGTTTTCTGCCCATGCTGCTGTCAATTTTTTAAAGTGTTCAAAAAATCATTTCAGTGGCCTTGAAAATACATGCAGGGTTTTCTAAGCACACTATAGAAAAACGAGACTCTAACTCGCCAGGAACGCCGCGGATCCGCGGCCAAACTCAGTGTTTGGCCGCCGATCCGCGGTCGAGTTGTGGCCGAGTTGACTCGTTTTTCAGCAGTTTGCTTAGATTGAGGAAATAGTGTTTCTGGGACATCTGGAATTTTCACAAAGTTGTTTGTGCACTGGAAGATGACAAGTGTTGTCATGGTTTAAAATTATCGATCGAAATTCTAAAGTGCTTGCCTAATCGGGTTTTCAGTTTTTTCTTATGTGTGTTTGAAACGTCGACTAATTGCTATAAGTCGATTAGTCGGGGTTGCACACTTCTGTAATGATATCATGAGATGGTATGTGTATATGAATATGTTGGATCATCGTGATGAATGGTCGGGGGATGTGAGAAGAGCGTTTTTCTTTTCTTTCATTCAATATAATTTGTAAAAAGCAATGTAATATTATTTTACGGGGCACATCCAGGATGAGGTTGTAGTCATTGTTGTATAATTTCTTTTTACTGTTTTTTGCTCCTAGGATAGACCCAAGGTGGGGTGCACAAACTACCGGGTTTTCGAAGTGCCGAGTGGCCTACTCACTTTGTTGAGGGAGGTTGCTCCACTTCGGGAATTTGGCGAGTAGTTTGTCGCACCCGTAGGGGTCTAGGGTGGGGTTATGACTATTCATCACGACCGTGGAACCCGTCTTTCATTAAGGCTTGAATGAAATGCGGAATTCCTAGTATATCCAATATATTCATCAGTGATCTGAAATAGCTATATTTATATATGAGATATATAATAAACGTTGCTTATGTTTTGCACCCGCGCTAGTCCAGCCCCCGCTCTGCCGTTAGTTAAGTAACCTAACGGTGCATGACGGGGCCCCGTGGCGAATGCGGATGGCATAAGTGTATGTTATATTTTTGTTTCTTTTCTGTGATGTTTAGGAAACGTAAATGATGGGACAACATTAATGTGATTAATGTCAAGAAAAAGAAACCTAAAGATGTTGTAGAATCAAATTTTCAAAAAGAAGGGTAGCTCTAGTTTTTGCTTTGCATAGCGGTATTCCTTGTAGAATATCCAACACCTTATTCGATAAGAAAAGAGCCGAGATCCCTTCACCGGGAGTGACCTCTTTAGCAAAACTAGCAAATGCTACAAATCACTCGGTTTAGTTTTTGATTGCTCCTATAGTTCTTGCTTTGCATAGCGGTATTCCTTGTAGAATATCCAGCACCTTATTCGATAAGGAAAGAGCCGAGATCCCTTCACCTGGAGTGACCTTTTTAGCGAAACTAGAAAAGGCTAAAAAACACTCCTTTTCAAAATCACTAGTTTCTACAACGATATCAAGTTCATTACGCGCATGGTTTTTCTGAAAAACCTGTGTAGCCCTCCGTCATTTCAGATAGGTACTATTTAGTATTCGTGCTACGTTTGTTGGCTTTTGTCAAGGCGTAGTGTGCGGTAGCTAATTAGTGCTTATCTGCTAAAGCATGAGATGCGATTGGATTAGGGTAGTCGTACGATTTTGTTGGCTTTCGTCAAGAGTCGTACGGGTGGGTTTAATTCAATCAAGAAATGTATGGGTTGAGCTTGACTAGCGTCATTTGGTTTGTTGGCTTTCGTCAAGGTCATAGGATGCTGGGGGTAAAAGTATTATCAGGAATTTCAAGTGTTGAAATCTGCAATAAGATTGCATACCTTCTATGAGATAGTTAGATCCCGATACCCACTGCGAGTAAGAGTTGCTCCTGAGAGAATTTTACACATAATAATTAGCCAATCAAGTAGGTGTCTAGAAAGGTGTTAACGGGGTTACGCCCCTAGAAAACCGAGGTTTACTCTAATTAGGTCTGTGCGAAGGCATGGGGAACCTCCCTCAAAGTACCAACACTGGCCTGGCTGAAAGATTGGCGAACTTGTAAGGTATAATTAATCCCGGCTAATTTTACCTTTTAAGGTTTAAAGGAAGATTTGATAAAAACAGTGAGAGACGTCCTGATTAGATAAGATAATAACCAACCTAATCTTGCAAAGAGCGCACGCTAACACGTTTCCTTCCATCTTTCTCCATGCAGTGACCAATGTCACGCCTTAATCAAGATAATAATATGGATGTATTGACCGAACCCGCTTGTTATACTGAGCAAGGGAACATTGGTCCCGCTCTAACTTATAAGTGTTATAAGTCCGAACAGGGGATAGGAACATATTCGGATTCCCACGCCACCCAAACAAAGAATAAGCATGTTGATGCATCTTTTTCGGGTGTGTTAGTTATAGAGAACTGCTTCTCAGAACACTCTACGTCCTGGGTATTAGATACCGGATCGGGATCCCACATATGCAATATGTTGCATGGGCTAAGGAAAGGCAGAGAACTAGGAAAAGGTGATCATTCCCTAAAAGTAGGGAATGGTGCAAATGTTGCAGCCTAAGCAATTGGTGAATATCACCTTGTATTACCAACAGGGAATACATTGATCCTGAACGACTGTTACTACGTGCCCTCTATGATATGAAATTTAATATCAATCTCTTTATTAGATAAAGAAGGATATAACTTTGTAGTAGAAAATAATGTTATGAACATTTACCTAAATCAAGTGTTGATTGGGTTTGGTGCGTTATGTAACGGATTGTACGTTCTAAATCAAAAGACAGTTCTTAACGGACAAAACACACACAAAAGGAAGAGTTCAGAAATGAACGAATCTTTCTTGTGGCATTGTAGACTATGTCATATCAATGTGACACGACTAGGTAAGTTTTATAAAGATAGATATTTGAATCCGTTCAAGTTTTCATCTTATGACACTTGCCAGTCATGTCTCAAAGGCAAAATGACCAAAACTTCGTTTAGTGGACACGGAGAAAGAGTTACAGAACTCTTGGGACTGATACATAGTGATGTATGTGGTCCCATGTCTACACATGTCAGGAATGGTTCCTCGTAGTTCATTACATTCACTGACGATCTCTCAAGATACGGACATGTGTTCCTGTTGAAACACAAATCTGAAGCTTTTGAGAAATTCAAGGAATATAAATCCGAAGTCGAGAACCAAACGGGTAGAAGTATTAAAATCCTTCGATCAGATCGGGAAGGAGAATACTTGAGCACAGAATTCCTTGAATATCTAAAAGAGAATAAGATTCTCTCTCAACTTACTCCTCCATATACACCACAGCACAACGGTGTATTGGAGTGGAGGAATCGCACCCTATTAGATATGGTGCGCTCTATGATGAGCACCGCTGAGTTACCTGTTTCCTTTTGGGGGTATGCGCTTGAGACAGCCATACATCTATTGAATATGGTTCCTACCAAATCAGTGCCTACCACTCCATATGAGATATAGAAGGGGAAGAGACCACATCTTAACTATGTGAAGATATGGGGTTGTCCGGCCTATGTCAAAAGGCACAATCCGGACAAGATCGAGGCAAGGTCGGTTCTATGCAAGTTTGTAGGATATCCCAAAAATTCGCAAGGGTATATCTTCTACCACACCGAAGAACAAAAGGTGTTTGTTTCTCGGCATGCCACCTTTTTAGAAAAGGAATTTCTTGCGAAAGAAATTAGTGGTAAAGAGGTAGAACTGGAAGAAGTTCCAACTGCACAAACTGCAATAGAAGATTTGGTGGAGCCAGAGGATTCAGTAGTTCCCGACGAACCCCAGCCTCTCCGCCATTCTAGTAGGGTTCCTCATCCACCTGAGAGATACTACGGTTTTCTCGTTGATGATGGGAGCGAGGATTACATCATGGAAGATGATGACCCAACTAGCTTCGAGCAGGCCATCACGAGTAGGGACTCTGTGAAATGGCTGGATGAGATGAGATCTGAGATGGAATCCATGTACACCAACAAAGTATGGACTTTGGAAGTTGCTCCTGAAGGGGTAAAACCCATTGGGAGCAAATAGATCTTTAAGAAGAAACTTGGTGTAGATGGAAAAGTTGAGACTTTCAAAGCTAGACTTGTTGCAAAAGGTTTTCGTCAACGACCAGGTGTGGATTATGATGAAACCTTTTCTCCAGTAGCTATGCTTAAGTCCATCCGGATCCTTCTTGCCATCGCTGCATACCATGACTACGAAATCTGGCAAATGGATGTTATGACCGCCTTTCTAAATGGTGATTTAGAAGAGAGCGTATACATGACTCAGCCGGAGGGCTTCATAGAAAGTGGGAGCAGTGGAAAGGTGTGCAAGCTGCTTAAATCCATCTACGGGTTAAAGCAGACATCGCGGAGTTGGAACATCCGTTTGATGAGGTAGTCAAGGAGTTTGACTTCATCAAAAATATAGATGAACCTTGTATATACAAGAAGGTTGCAGAGAGCAAGATCGTCTTCCTCGTATTGTACGTGGATGACATACTCTTGATAGGAAATGATGTTCCTATGCTGCACTCGGTCAAGCTCTTCTTATCACATAGATTCTCAATGAAAGATCTAGGTGATGCCTCCTACATCTTAGGGATTAAGATCTATAGAGATAGATCCAAACGGATACTGGGATTGTCCCAATCCAGGTACATAGACACCATACTAAAGAGGTTTAGTATGGAAAAGTCCAAGCGTGGGAATGTACCTACGATCTCTGGACTCACTCTCTCCCAAGACTGATTTGGAGAGAACTCGCATGCAAGGGATACCCTATGCTTCGGCGGTAGGCTCTATCATGTATGCAATGTTATGTACCAGACCCAATCTAGCGTACTCACTAAGTGTAGTGAGTAGGTATCAAGCAGATCCAGGAGAGAATCACTGGACAACTGTAAATAACATTCTCAAGTACTTGAGAAGGACTAAGGAGATGTTCTTGGTGTATGGTAACGGTGAACTCCAAGTGGAGTCCTTTAACGACTCGAGCTTCCAAAGTGATAAGGACGACAGTAAGTCGGTCTCGGGTTTTGTCTTTACCCTTAACGAAGGGACGGTGTGTTGGAAGAGTTCCAAGCAAGACACCATTGCAGACTCGACGATGGAGGCTGAATACATCACTGCCAATGATGCTGCCAAAGAAGCTGTCTAGATGAAGAAGTTCATTGCTGAGCTTGGTGTGGTTCCATCCATTGAGCATCCAATACCTGTGTATTGTGATAACAATGGAGCGGTAATTTTAGCCAAGGAACCCCGGTCCCATCAGAAATCCAGACATATTCTGAGGCGGTATCACCTGATCTGGGAGATAGTAGATCGCCGGGAGATCGAGGTCAGGAGAGTTGACACGAAGGACAACGTAGCGGATCCACTCACGAAGGCCCTCCCTCAGACGCAATTTGAGAAACTTTTTGGGATGTTGGGTATGAGATACTACAACACATGGCCTTAGTGCAAGTGGGAGATTGTTAGTTATGTGTATGCCGTAGAGGCCATAATTGTACATATGATGTATATTATAGTGGATACTTGGATATTTATATACAGAGAAGACTTTCTTGCTCGACATGATAGTATGCTATCTGGTTACCTTTATCTCATGTATTGATAAAGCCCTTACGTTATGTACTTGACTATCAGGAATATGATGGAGATCATATTAGTGGGGCCAGGGTAGTTCATAAGTACATCCTTCAATTTTTTCTAGTCGAGGGAATATCGAGACAGGGCATCGATATTCCAGAGTAGACTAGCGTATACGCCTCTTGACCCATATAATGGGCGATGGAAGATCCCACATCCATTGGTGTTTGACATCAGAGATGGTATACGGGTGCTCATTGGAGACTGGGTACACTGAACAGGACTCACCGAGGACTCCTATGTGGTAGTATACCTATCGTCAGATAGCAGTCCTCTGGTGATACTGGTACAGGTTAGTCTGTAGACCCGAGATCGTCATAGAGTCTTATGCGACTCCCACTGTGCTTTTATTTCCTCCCTACGACGCTCAAGTTGAGTCGTGCAAACAGGTGGATTTTGGGTACAGTCCCGAGTTGTATGTAGGCAATGAGCGATAGGAGGGGTTTCGTCTTTCCCGGTATTGGGGGTTGATGTCGCGCTATGCTCGATTGGCAATAACTGGAAGTCCCTGGCCAGGGCTGATATGGAGATCTACTGATAAGTGTTATCAGTAGTTTCTCGATCTGTTATGAGCCTCAAATCAGCATGACTTATAAATTTACTGGGGTCTGATATATACTACCCCTAGACTTCATATACGACGTATCAGACGAAGAGACCGGACTGTACGGTAAGTGTTGCTTGCAGGCTCGTTGGGGTTGTGATGAGTTCGCTCGTCGGCCACCTTTTCGTCATGTACCTGGGTAGCCGTTACGCACAGCTAGTGCCGCTAATGTGCTTGTGGTTAAACCCACTACCAGCGTACTGTCGAGTCTTTAGAGTCCCACACAGAGGGTTCCCTCGTTCAGGAGAAAGATGTAGAAGCCGTAAGATGTTACGACAGCTGTAAGGTGTTGCGGCAGGGTTTCGATTATGTTCGTGTAATTGTTACAGGAATAATAATCGGAACGATAATACTGTTGGAGATAGTGCCCTCAGAGTCAATTATTAGGTCACAGGTACGTGATTGTAATGATTGATGGAGGACCTATCCCGGTAGGACAGTCTTACTCGAGATGATAGTATGCTATCTGGTTTACCTTTATCATCGTGTACTGCTTTAGGTGACCTGACACGTCGCTATTACACGTTGATAGAGCCCCTAGGATTCTTGCTTGACCACCAGCAGTATGAGGGCGATCATATAAGTGGGAGCTGGGGTCTATAAGCTTATCCTTAAAAGGTCCCTAGTCGTGGGAGTTTCGAGACTGGGCATCGATACTCCATTAGTAGACTAGTGTATACAGTCGAGACCCCGACGAGGGGCGGTGGCCGGTCTCACAAGCCACTGGTGTCAGTTGGATCACCTAAGATGTATACAGGTGCTCATTGGGTTATGAGTACACCGGACAGGACTCGCCGGGAACATGCTAGTTGGTCATATACCAGACGTCAGATGGCAGTTCCCTGGTGACATGTGTGCAGGTTAGTTCATCGACCTGGGGATCGTCATTTGTCTCGTGTGAGTTCCCACTGTACTTTGATTACTACCCTACCACGGCTCAAAGGAGTCGTGCAAACAGGTTTTAGTTGGGTACAGTCCCGAGCCACATGGAGGCAGTGAGCGTATCTTCAGGGGTTCGTCTCTCCCGGTATTGGGGGTGAGGTCGTGCTGTGTCTAGGAGAGCCATTACACAAAGTCCTTGGCCAAGGCAAGGAGATTTACTGGTAGGTATTCCAGTAGTATCTCAGGGTGTTCTGGGCTACACTCCGACACGACTTGTACCGCTTTTGGGGGTCTGACTTTTACCAACCCCCTAGGCCCGCCATGCGATACTCATAGAAGAACGGACCGGACTGCACGGATATTGTCACTGACAGGCTCAGTAGGGTTGTCAGGCTGAGTTCACTCACAGACATCCCTTTTAGTCAGTACCTGGTAGCCCGTTACGTATTGGCTTATACCTCTGACGTGCTAGTGGTTAAATCCACAACCAAGGTGTTGATGAGTCTTTAGAGTCCCCCACATTCAGTTACTCAGCTTTCGGGCGAAAGGTTGTAGAGGCCGTATGGAGATATGGCAAGGTCCGATCAGATACGTGCGGTATTGCACGGATCAGGATCGGACAGTTTGTACTATAGGCCGTATGGTTATATGGCAGGGTTCGATCAGATACGTGCGGTATTGCACGGATCAGGATCGAACAGATATTACTAGCCGGTTTTGGTATAAGCCGGATTCTAGTATAGTACAGTGGAGATTTTGTCTCATTGCATTTGTATTTCGGTCGAAATACAGATGCGGGTGTGTATGCACAGTATCGGGGTTTTCCTGTGATTTATTACGGGACCAGTTTTCTGGAGTTGCCAGTTTGTTTTCCGTTTCGGCCAATTTTCCTTTGATCGTTCATTGGCCGAAGATTGGTGGAGGAGGGCTTATTTGCATTGTTGCAAATAGGCATTTGTGGAGGGGGTCTTTGCATTTTTGTTGTATCATGATAGCACCATCCTTTGACCTTGACTTCTAGCTATCATGATAGCTTGACTTTTCCTTTCTCATCATGGTTGGACTTTGTGAGGTGATGATGGTGGTGTTGAGTGTGGTTTTGGTATTGTCATCATATTCTTTCATGATGCCCTCTTTGCATTATTGTCATGGTGGCTTCTCATTCTTTTTGGTAAGACCTCTCATTCTCTCCCTTACTCACTAGAGCATGGCCGGCCTCCCCTTTGAGGGGGCTGTCCAAATATTTTGAGGTGGGATTTTGCTTCATTTCATGTTGCAAAAATCCCACAAGTTCCATCTAAAAAGCTCCAAGTTCAATCCCTCCTCCAATGGCAATTCCACAACCCCAAGTGAGACATGGTTCTTCACACATTCTACAGCAAACCTTGGGCACGTCGAGTAGCCGGCTTCGTGCCCGAGTTGCCTCGGCATTGAGGTGGGAGCCCGTAAACAAAGTAGGCGATGTGGTGCACTTCCGGCGACGAGGAGGAGACGGGACATTCCGCAGGAGATCGGGACGATGACGAGAAGACCGGAGGACTTGGATCGTCGGTATATCTCTATTCCCTTTCTTGTAGTTAGCTAGGACTAGTTAATGGTTCGATCCGGTTTATAGTGCGCGGTGGTGCCGGTTTGCTAAGTCCGCAAAATTTAAGTTTTTCACCGCTTCCGCATTCCGGCGTCGGATTGACGGCCGGGGCACCGCCGTGCACTTACAGTGGTATCAGAGCCTCGCCATTAACTTAGTCTAGCTTGGTTTAATGTGTTTGCATTTCCGATCGATCAAAAAGTTCCAAAACCGTGTTTTTCCTATCGACAGTTTTCTGTTGAAAATTTTTGGTCTCGAAAAATTTTTCAGGTTGTAAAATATTGATGTACTGGAAAATCTAAGAGCTCTGTAAAAATTCGATGAAGTGATTCCACTGTGGGAGCGCGGAACCGCCGCACAAACCCCCTTTTCGCCGCTGTTCCGCCGCGCACTGTGGAGATCACTGCACCAAATTTCTACAGTGTCTTTTTGGGCTTAAAATTGGGGTTTTGGAACATTAATATTGGGCCCAGAATTTCTTGATCTGCTACAGTATTGTTTGGGGGCCCACTTGTTAAAATTTGATTGATCGGATATTTTAAACACATTTTTCACAGTATTTACATTATTTCTGCGACCGTGAATGTCACTTGATCGGTAAATCCGGTCTAACTGCTATAGCCCGGTTAGACGGATTTGCGAACGTGACTTTCACGTTGATGTTTTGTTTTTGCTGTGATGTTGCGGATCGGTCGTGGGGGATAGCCTGGATGCAATGCTAGTACAGTTTTGTTGTATTATGTACATTTGATATTGCGGGGCGAGCGTCCGACATGTGGACTGCCGTCACTGCCTGTTTGTATTATTATTTTGGGGCACGACCTGGTTGCGGTCGATGTGCCCGTTGTATGTATATTTTACTTTCTGTACTAGGATTGCCCCGCGGAAGGGTGCACGGATAGCCGGGTTCTAGAGGGCAACAAGCCCGCATCTCATGGCATTGAGACGGAGGGGGCTTCACTCTGGGATTGGCGGGCTATTCGCCGCACTCGTAGGGGGTACAGGTTGACCCAGGAGGGGTGCCCAAGTTACCGGATTCCGTGAAGTGCTGGGTGGTCCATTCACGGCGCTGAAGGGGGCTGCCTCGCTTCAGGTTTTGGCGGGTGACTTGCCGCGCCCGTAGGGGTCTAGGATTTCATTGCACAGGCTATCCACACGACCAGGGGAACGTCGGGTTTCAGCGGCTCTGTGAAACCCGGGGATCCCAGATATCTGTATTGTTTCTGTGATGCTGTTCATTCTCTGTGATGTTGCATTTTATTCACGCCTTGAGCGAATATAATATATTGGTATATATATTAGTAGATGTTGTATATGTTTTTCATCCGCGCTAGTCCAGTCCCCGCTCTGTCGTTAGTTAGCTAACCTAACGGGTAATGACGGGACCCAGTGGCGAATGCGGATGGCATATACGAACATCAGTATATTTTCGTTCTTTTTGGTGTGATCAATTGATGGGACTGCATTGATTCGGATCAATGCAAGTTAAAAACAAACCTAATCTGATGTTGTTGGAACACTTTTCAAAAAGCTGTTATTGCAAGGACGTTTACTTTTGTTTTGCATCGTGGTATTCATTAGAATATCCTGCTCCTCAGTCGACGAGGCAAGGGCCGAGATCCCTTCACCGGGAGTGACCCCTTGGACAGAAGTTTGCGTCAGGGCATTAACTTCACTATAGCCGATTACTTTTGCTTTGCATCGTGGTATTCAGTTGGAATATCCTGCACCTCATTCTACGGGGAAAGAGCCGAGATCCCTTCACCGGGAGTGACCTCTTTAGCGAAGATTTTCGTCACTATATTTTTAAAAGCTATCAGTTCCTTCGACGATATCAAGTTCTTTACGTTAAAGGTTTTCGCCAGAAACCATTCGTAGCCCTCCGTCGTTTCATATGGGTAGTCAATAGTATTCAAGCTGTGTATGTTGGCCAAAGTCAAGGCACAGTGTTTGGTAGCTGTTGGTTATTCATATGCAGCATAGATAGATGCGTTGGTTTGGGACAGTCGTACTGCCATTTTGGCCAAAGTCAAGGGTAGGTACGGGTGGATTCAAATTAACCTGGAAAATGACGGGTAGAACTTGACATGTGACTTATGATATGTTGGCCAAAGTCAAGGTCATAAGAGCATGGGGCAGAAATCACATCGGGAGTTTCAAAAGAACTGAAACTTGCCAGATATGCGCATACCCTCTGGAGTGTGATACCGTGAGCGGATTCCGTCACGTTGTCATGCGATGAGAGTTGGATCCCGATTCCCACTGATGAGTTAGTTTACTCCTCGGGTAACCCCGACTAATTCTTCTTTCAGGTTTGGAGGAGAATTTGAGGTACAGTGGGAGGTTTCCAGATTAGATAAATTGGTGACCATTCTGATCTAGGTTAGAGTGCACGCTGAGTGTTTCTTTTCTCTCTCTCTTTGGCAGCGACCATTGACCCGACCCTAAGACTATGACTCAGTGACCAAGTTGACCGAACCTTACTTAACACTGGCTTTTGGATTGTCAGAGTTGCAGACCTCATTGCCACTCCTACTTTTACCCTTTTCTCCGGGACACCCCGTATTGCTACGAACGTCCACTTCCATTGGACAAAACCATCGTATGGTTAGATACGAACTCGAAGGAATTCGAGGATGGTTTCCGGTTTTGGAGAAAACGAATAGGATTATTCAGTTGTCTTTTCTTTTCACCTTCTCTCAGGTTGCGAGTACTCCTTGGTTTAGGAGTAGTACACCTATTACGCAAATTGGATAGTCTTCTTCCAAACCATAGGCTGGTGCCGACCGGTAGGGAATGAAGAAAACCAGTTAGCCTAAACGGTGTACAGAAGGTATTAAGTTCAGACAAAACAAGGGATTAGTAAGAGGGCAAAGTAAATTGCAACAAATATTCACGACCAAACCAAATATTTCGTTACCACTCCCACATCACCTTTGTATTTCTCCAGGACACTCCGTATCACTACGAAGATCCACAGTTTATTGGATATTCCATCGTATGGTTATATACGAACTCGAAAGGAACTTGTTCCAGTTCGGGGATGGATCCTGGTTCAGGAGAAATAGGAATAAAGTACATTCAGGTGTCTTTTATCTTCACCTTCTGTCGTGTTGCGAGTGTTCCTAGGATTGGGACAGTACACCCATTATGCTTATTGGATAGTCTTCTTCCAAACCATAGGCTGGTGCCGAACGGTAGGGAAGGAAGAAAACCATTTGGCTTAAGGGGTGTACAGAAGGTAAAGACTAAAGACATATAAAGGGATTTGGAGAGGTGGCAAAGAATTATACGGTTACAGTTGTGAATCTGGATAATGGAAAGAGGCATTACTAGGAATACCAGGATACCCCATCGAAACATTCCAATGTTTCAGTTTCACTGTGTACTGTTAAAGGAAAGTGATTTCCCAGTTAGACACTTGCTCCAGGGTATGTATTTACCAAGTATGATTCTCACATCTGTATGGTTTTACAGATGATGAGTGGGAGTAGGTTATTGGGAATTGGGTGATCATCCTCATTATATCGGGATTCGTTGTAATCGGTGATATTTGAGGAAATCACCTGGGCTGTTTGCCGGTCGGCAAATATTTGGTTTTGAATATCCGCTGTTATGCACCAATTTCAAATTGATATATCTGTACGTCTATTTTCATAGAGTGAGATATACCTTTATGAAATTATGTCTACGACATTTACCTATATCGGTGGATGGTTAGGTAAGGAGCATTAAACATCGGTGTAATTCTTCTTAACTATAAGTACAGTTTTCAACCTACGACACACAGTGAATGAGTTATCAGACTCAAGGGACTTATACAGAGTATTGTATGTTGTCCAGGGTCCATCAGGACAGAGGGGTTGGTCCTCGTACTACATTCAGTTTACTTATGACTTCTCTAGTTTTTAGACAGGTGTTTCGTGGAAACACAGGGTCCGAATTTGGAGAAGTTATTGGTATTTGAATAGAGTGGAGAACCAGGTGTCACAAGTATCGGGATTCTTCAAAGTGATCGAAGATGTAGATACTTGTGTATGGTGTTCAGTTGATAGTAATGATTAAGAGAACTTGCTTCTCTTTCAGGTTACTCATAATTGGAAATGCTTCCTAAGTTGAGTAACGCTGATCGGCCTCCTTCCATTTAGTTGACATGCGCTGGGGACAGCTGCATGATTTGAATCTGGTTCAATTAAATCAGTGCCTCTGTTTCTAAATTGGATATAGAACAGTTCATATCTTAACGATGTTAAGGTACGGGGAGTTGTCCGGTTTATGATTAAAACCAGACACTGGACAACTCAAGGCACGTTTCTGTAATGGTTGTTTGTGGGTTGACCCAGGCTATGAAGAGGGTTGACTTTCTACCATCTGGATGAACAATAGCGATATTGTTCTAGACTCGCCACAGTTTTATTAAAGATGGATTTTTTCAGAAAACAGTAGTGGGAGTATGGTAGAACTGGAAGTGATTCCAGAACCACAAACGATTACTGAAGATTTGATAAGGAACCTAAAGATTCAATCTGGATTGACATTCCATTGGCCACTCCGCAGATAAGGTGGGTAACTTCAGGCACCCGAGAGGCACTACGGTAGCCTCAAGGACGGTGATAGGGAAGTTCTTGTTTACCCACAATTGCCATTGCTGTTGTTCCAGGTTGCGAGACCCGGCGGGAGGATGAGTATAGGTCGTTCTAAACCAGTTTTAGAAGTGTACGTCTATATGACTCTGCCAGAGGGTTGTCGTAGTCAGTGGGAGCAGCGGAAGCATTGGTGGACAGGGAGCTTATGTCTATTTATAGACTAAAGCAGGTGTAGCGGAGATAGATCATCTATTTCTGACGTGATAGTCATGGGTTTGACTTCATCAGAATAGGGGATGGATCTGTTGAGAAGGTAGTAGGGTGTGATGTCATGGTATTTGGATGACATACACAAAGTAGGAAAAGAAACTCCTATACTACGATCGGTTATACTTTGGTCGTCACACAGTGGTTTCTCCACAAAGGAAGTGGATTTTATATCAGACATACTGGTTACTAGATCTATGGTCTTAGATCTAGATTTGGGTGGTTTCCCAATTAGGGTACTTGACAGCATTCTAAGAGTATTTAGGATGGACGACTCCTGGCACGGTAGTGTACCTGCAGGTAATGGAGTCACCCTCTCCAAAGGTGTCTTACAGACTAAAGGGGAGAGGGACGGGCATGATTGGCAGATCACTTGCTCAGGCAATTGAGTCAATCGTGAGATGTCAAGTACCACACCAGATGTTGTTCTTGCACTAGATGCAATAAGTTGACATTAATCCAATCCTGGAGAAACAGTCGGAAGCAGTTTTAGAACATAAGTGGATGTTCTAGGGAGATGATAACGACAGCCTCATTCAGGAGACAGTTATCATTCCAGGCTTCCAAGGTGACATGGACGACAAGGAGGTTGTCAGAGTTATAGTTTTCCTTCTGATGAGGGGCAGTATTTTGGACAGGTGGTCCAAGGCAATACTGAGGGAGGCATGGCGCGCTGGATACTGATTAAGTTCAGTTGACGATACAGTCTAAGAAGTTTGGATTTGGAGTTCATTTATGAGCTAGGTCCCATCAGACATCCAGACACATTCTAAGACAGGTATTGCTCATTTCGGGAGATGGTTTTCTCCGCGAACTTGAGATATAGAGAGACATAGAAAGAAACAACTAAGCGGATCCACTCACTGAGGCTATTCCTCGAACGCAATAGTTTCGCAAACGAGCTTTGTGAGACTGACTAGCAGAGGAGTTGGGTGTTCGGTATCACACGGGCTGTGAGTATGCGACATCGCAATAATTAGCCTTGAGTGCAAGTGGGAGATTGTTGGAGATAGTGCCCTCAGAGTCAATTATTAGGTCACAGGTACGTGATTGTAATGATTGATGGAGGACCTATCCCGGTAGGACAGTTTTACTCGAGATGATAGTATGCTATCTGGTTTACCTTTATCATCGTGTACTGCTTTAGGTGACCTGACACGTCGCTATTACACGTTGATAGAGCCCCTAGGATTCTTGCTTGACCACCAGCAGTATGAGGGCGATCATATAAGTGGGAGCTGGGGTCTATAAGCTTATCCTTAAAAGGTCCCTAGTCGTGGGAGTTTCGAGACTGGGCATCGATACTCCATTAGTAGACTAGTGTATACAGTCGAGACCCCGACGAGGGGCGGTGGCCGGTCTCACAAGCCACTGGTGTCAGTTGGATCACCTAAGATGTATACAGGTGCTCATTGGGTTATGAGTACACCGGACAGGACTCGCCGGGAACATGCTAGTTGGTCATATACCAGACGTCAGATGGCAGTTCCCTGGTGACATGTGTGCAGGTTAGTTCATCGACCTGGGGATCGTCATTTGTCTCGTGTGAGTTCCCACTGTACTTTGATTACTACCCTACCACGGCTCAAAGGAGTCGTGCAAACAGGTTTTAGTTGGGTACAGTCCCGAGCCACATGGAGGCAGTGAGCGTATCTTCAGGGGTTCGTCTCTCCCGGTATTGGGGGTGAGGTCGTGCTGTGTCTAGGAGAGCCATTACACAAAGTCCTTGGCCAAGGCAAGGAGATTTACTGGTAGGTATTCCAGTAGTATCTCAGGGTGTTCTGGGCTACACTCCGACACGACTTGTACCGCTTTTGGGGGTCTGACTTTTACCAACCCCCTAGGCCCGCCATGCGATACTCATAGACGAACGGACCGGACTGCACGGATATTGTCACTGACAGGCTCAGTAGGGTTGTCAGGCTGAGTTCACTCACAGACATCCCTTTTAGTCAGTACCTGGTAGCCCGTTACGTATTGGCTTATACCTCTGACGTGCTAGTGGTTAAATCCACAACCAAGGTGTTGATGAGTCTTTAGAGTCCCCCACATTCAGTTACTCAGCTTTCGGGCGAAAGGTTGTAGAGGCCGTATGGAGATATGGCAAGGTCCGATCAGATACGTGCGGTATTGCACGGATCAGGATCGGACAGTTTGTACTATAGGCCGTATGGTTATATGGCAGGGTTCGATCAGATACGTGCGGTATTGCACGGATCAGGATCGAACAGATATTACTAGCCGGTTTTGGTATAAGCCGGATTCTAGTATAGTACAGTGGAGATTTTGTCTCATTGCATTTGTATTTCGGTCGAAATACAGATGCGGGTGTGTATGCACAGTATCGGGGTTTTCCTGTGATTTATTACGGGACCAGTTTTCTGGAGTTGCCAGTTTGTTTTCCGTTTCGGCCAATTTTCCTTTGATCGTTCATTGGCCGAAGATTGGTGGAGGAGGGCTTATTTGCATTGTTGCAAATAGGCATTTGTGGAAGGGGTCTTTGCATTTTTGTTGTATCATGATAGCACCATCCTTTGACCTTGACTTCTAGCTATCATGATAGCTTGACTTTTCCTTTCTCATCATGGTTGGACTTTGTGAGGTGATGATGGTGGTGTTGAGTGTGGTTTTGGTATTGTCATCATATTCTTTCATGATGCCCTCTTTGCATTATTGTCATGGTGGCTTCTCATTCTTTTTGGTAAGACCTCTCATTCTCTCCCTCACTCACTAGAGCATGGCCGGCCTCCCCTTTGAGGGGGCTGTCCAAATATTTTGAGGTGGGATTTTGCTTCATTTCATGTTGCAAAAATCCCACAAGTTCCATCTAAAAAGCTCCAAGTTCAATCCCTCCTCCAATGGCAATTCCACAACCCCAAGTGAGACATGGTTCTTCACACATTCTACAGCAAACCTTGGGCACGTCGAGTAGCCGGCTTCGTGCCCGAGTTGCCTCGGCATTGAGGTGGGAGCCCGTAAACAAAGTAGGCGATGTGGTGCACTTCCGGCGACGAGGAGGAGACGGGACATTCCGCAGGAGATCGGGACGATGACGAGAAGACCGGAGGACTTGGATCGTCGGTATATCTCTATTCCCTTTCTTGTAGTTAGCTAGGACTAGTTAATGGTTCGATCCGGTTTATAGTGCGCGGTGGTGCCGGTTTGCTAAGTCCGCAAAATTTAAGTTTTTCACCGCTTCCGCATTCCGGCGTCGGATTGACGGCCGGGGCGCCGCCGTGCACTTACAAATACTGGTAGGTTTTGGTTTAAGCCGGATACCGGTATTATATTATTGGATTATTGGTATTCGTATTTTTCGGAATTCGGATACGGGTATACGGTATACGGAGGAGGGGTATTCTTGTAATTGTTACAAGAATACCTTATAGAAGATGCCACCTCATAATACATTATTTATTTTATGAAAATGAATAAATTAGGTGGAAATTAAGAAAGTCTAACAATGGCTTGTATTATATTTTATTGTTTTGGAGTTACTATTGAAGCATGGTGCTAATTTTATAATGCATGCTTCAATTATTTCTTTTGTGCCATATCCTTGATCATGCTTGATTTTTCTTCTCATTATAAAAAACACTTTCTCTCTCCTTCTTCTCTCCTCTTTCTTCTTCCTTGCTTTAACACTCACATGAGATGTGAATCAAAAGCCAAGGATCAAAGATAATCCAATACACTAATCTCTACATCATCCTAGTGATCTCTTCTAGCAAACTTGATCTCTAGGTTTAACTCTTGTGAAGAGTTTGTAGCTTGCATGATAGCTCTCGCGTGGATCATCTAGGTCTTGAGGTGGCCGGAGATCGAGGACATTGGTAACATCCAAAGGAGCTAAGGAGTTCATCAAAAGAGAAGTCAAGGAGGAAAGGAGTAGCACCAAAGAGAAGACCTGAAGGACCGTATCATCAAGGTATAATCCCTAACATAGTAGATAAGATCTCTAGTTAGGGTTTTCTAGTTATGGTTTAGACAAGATCTTTGGAAAAGTGCGTGTTGTATGCAAAGAAAATTTTCGTTTACCGCTTCCGCCGCCTCACAAGAGTTGTGGGAGCATGCAACATTCACCATCAACAAATGATGGCTTTGAGCCTGGCAGTGGAGCACTACCGACCGGTTATTGTGGCGCGGTGGATATCCGGAGGATACCGACGTAGTCTTGAGATTTGATGATATAGGCCAGTCCGGATTGCCGGGGCCTGAGGTATTGAGATTTGATGATATGGGCCAGTCCGGATTGCTGGAGCCCGAGATATTGAGATATCGAGATATATATTTTGTGTTGATTGTTGACACTGATTCTCTGTTGATTTCTTTGATGATACTTCGATTTTTATACAGAAATCTCACTGAGATATGAAAACAGTTTTCTCATTCAGTTGCATTCTGTTTTCATGCATTCATACATCATATATGTATTATGTTGCTACTTGAGGCACTGACACGGGCACTTAGTATTACACTTATGTATAGATGTTTACCCTTGCCATTATTTAGATGCTTCAGGTTGTATATTGAAGATCTTATTTTATGACCTAGGATAGAGTCATACATGCGATTTCTTCTCGGTGATGTTTTCTACTCACGAGTTGGCAACTCACCCCAGTTGTGCCACAGTTTCATGCAGATTTTGCCGTACAGGTTTCGTTACGGCTTGCTGGCACACTGCTTCCTTCCGGGTGATTGCTTTGGTAGGTGGAGTCACTTGCATTGTGACCACCGTTGCACTTTTATTTATTTCAGTTGTATCTAGTTAACTCCATCAACCAGACTTGTTTTATTTAATAGACTTAGAAGACCAGTATGTATATTCTTTCGACCTTAGAGTCACGCGTTGTATTATCATAGTTTTCCATTGGTTTTCTTTCTGAGTTTTGAACCTCGCCCTTCGGCGTTGTATATTATATTGCTTGCGTGGTTGATCCGCCAATTGGCGAAGAGCTAGCTCCCGCTTGGGGATGCCTTTATATTATGCATGTTTGTACTCGTTTGGGGCTAGTATTTACAAAGGAAGCTCTGCCGAAATTTTTGGAAAAGACTTGAGGTTTTAAAAATGCTTACTACGGCTTATTTTGTTAAAACACTTGCTTTAAATTAAGTTTTTCCTTCACTTCTAATTTAAAATGGTTTAATTTTCTGGGCTTTTTGGCTTACTTGAATTAGGTAGGGTCCTATAGACTTCACATGATTCAAGTGCCAGTCACGTGCCATTTCGGGTCATGACACTTCCATACTAAACCTCTTTAGGATGGTGCTAATGCACTTAGATTGGGACAATCCCAATAATCTCTTAGATCTATCTCTATAGATCTTAATACCCAAAATGTATGAGGCATCATCCAGGTCCTTCATGGAGAACCTTTGTGATAAGAATAGTTTGACCGATTGCAGCATAGGAATGTCATTTCTTATCAAGAGAATGCCATCCAAGTACATTACGAGAAATGTGACGATAGTTTCTACAATTTTCTTATAAATGCAAGGTTTATCTATATTTTTGATAAAATAAAACTCTTTGATTGTAAAATCAAGCTCTTTGATTGTATGATCAAAGCAGATGTTCCAATTCCGTGATGCCTGCTTTAATCCATAGATGGATTTAAGCAACCTGCATGCTTTTTCGCTGCTCCCACTGTTAATGAAGCTTTCCGGCTGATCCATAAAAACACATTCTTCCAAATCACCACTTAGAAATATAGTTTTAACGTTCATCTGCCAGATTTCATAGTCGTAGTAAGCAGCAATAACAAGTAGGATCCGAATGGATTTAAGTATTACGACTGGAGAGAATGTCTCATCATAGTCCAATCCTGGTCTTTGACGAAATCTTTTCGCTACATGTCTTGCTTTATAGGTCTCCACCTGTCCATCCACACCAATCTTTTACTTAAAGATCCATTTGCACCCTACGGGTTTTACTCCAGAAGGTGCAATCTCCAAAGTCCATACTTTGTTGGTGTGCATGGACTCCATTACGGATCTCATGGCATCCAGCCATTTCACCGAGTCACTATTCGTGATAGCTTGCTGAAAACTAGTAGGGTTATCTTCATCCATGATGCAATCTTCTCTATCACCATCATTGAGGAAACCATAGTATCTTTCTGGTGGACAAGAAGTCCTACTAGATCTACTGAGTGACTGAGGCTCGTTGGATTCTATTGCAACTTCAGGTTCAACCAAATCATTAGTAGTTATTTGTGGCTCTAGAATTTCTTCTAGTTCTACCGCATTGCCATCGGTATTATTTGTAAAAAAATCATTTTCTAAAACTGTGGCATACTGACAAACAAACACTCTTTGTTCCTTCTTGTGGTAGAAAAGATATCAATATGAATGTTTCGGATATCCAACAAATTTACATATAATCGATCGTGTCTCGAGTTGTCTGGATTCTGCTTTTTAACAAAAGCAGGACAGCCCCATATCCTAACTCGTTAAAGAGATAGTCTCTTTCCATACCATATCTCATATAGAGTGGTAGGTACGGTTTTGGTCGGAACCCTGTTCAATAGAAGTCTCCAATGCATACCCCAAAAGGAAAGTGGTAACTCAGCATCACTCATCATTGAACGTACCATATCTAATAGGGTACGATTCCACCATTCTGACACACCGTTATGTTGTGGTGTGTAAGGAGGAGTGAGCTGAGAGAGAATCCTATTCTCTTTTAGGAAATCTAGAAACTCTTTACTTAAGTACTCTCCTCCTCGATCTGATCGAAGTTTCTTGATACTCAATCCAGTTTGTTTTTCTACTTCAATTTTATACTCTTTGAATTTATCAAAAGCTTTAGACTTATGTTTCAACAAGAATACGTGTCCAAACCTCGAGAAATCATCAGTAAAAGTTATAAAGTATGAATAACCGCTTCTAGCATGTATAGACATTGGTTCACATACATCACTATGTATGAGGCCTAAGAGTTCAGTAGCTTTCTCTCCATGTCCAGTAAACGGAGTTTTGGTCATTTTACTCTTGATGCAAGACTAACAAGTCGCATAAGATTTATATTCAAAAGGATTTAAATATCCATCTTTATGTAGCTTGGTTAGTCTTGTTTCATTAATATAACCCAAGTCTACAAAGCCATACAAAAGCTTCATTTATATGTGAAATTTTCTTTTTATTTGTGTACTGTATGTTGAAAACTGTGTGTTGATTTAGGACGTAAATACCGTTATTTAGTGTACCATACTATCACGTCCCGAAAGTACGGAACATGACCGGCACTTAGGCTACGAACGTCTCAAGGCGTACGTGCTCTAAGTAAGCCGAGCCCAGAAATCCAAACCAAGAAAAGTAGTAGAGTGTAGGAAAACCACTATAAGTCAACCAGCTAGCAATATAATATACAACGCCTAAAAGCGAGGATCACAACAGAGAAGGAAACTCAAACGGCACGAAATCCACAGAACTATAACGCGCGACTCTAAGGTCGAAAGAATAAACATCACTGGTCTCTATCTCAAATAAATACATGTTTGGTTGATAGAACTTCTAGATACAACTGAAATATAATATACAATGTATAATGATGGGTATGATACAAATAACCCACCTACTAGCAAGTCACCTGAAAGAAGCTGTTCCTGCAAAGCCGTAATGAAACCCGTACGGCAACACCTGCAAGAAACTGGGGCACAACGGGGGTGAGTTGCCAACTCGTGAATAGAAAAACATCTACGAACAGAAAATCGCATGTATGAGGCAATCCTAGTACGATCATAATATAAAATCCTCAAATATAACCAGCAGCCTATAACAACGGCTAGGGTAACTATCTAACCCAAATGTAATCCCATGTGCCCGTGTCAGTGTCAGTGCCTCAGGTAGTAATGTATCATATGAATGATGTATGAATGCATGAAAAGTATGATCAATGTAATCAAAGTCTGTATGTGATAAATGTCTGTATATAGGTGGATCCCGTCCACGTGTCACCCAATGACAATAAGCATCATGCATGTAAATATGAGGATATAGTCAAAATCATGGTAAAACATCATGAAACCTGTGCCCAGCATCGGCACAAAACATAGTCTCAATCTCAATATCTCAATGTCTCTGATAAGTCTCACTGTCTAGGGCGCCGTCAATCCAGACCGGCCCCTACCATCAATCTCAAGACCATGACGGTATCCTCCGAATATCCGACACGTCGGGTAAAATCACCGGTCGGTAGTGCTCCCCTTCCAGGCTCAACGCCCTCTCCTGCGATCTTCTTGCCCCGGGGTACCGCACCGGGCCCACCATGTACCCGCAATCGGCCTCATCCGCCTCCTCGAATCGGGTTTCACATGTCGCTCTCAGCACCGAGAAAACACATGGTGGACGCACTGAAATATCATATCAAGGGTAATCGGGTTTTTAAAACAATTACATAATCTCTTTGAAATACCCACGGTTCCCAAATCCAGAATATTATAGTAACAACATATCTCAATGCGCATAATCAGAAAACATGATGTATGTGACATATCATTGAAGTGCAAGTATAACAGTATATCATGCAACATGGAATAATAGTATGCACATACAAGGGTCATATCCTGCTGCAATAATACTACTGTGTAGTGATATGGCAATTACCGATGATGATGTGTGTGAGCCAGCAAGTAAGTGTGCGTGGTACATACGCATCATCGGTAATGGTGCTGGTGTCCTAACAGCATGATATCAACAATAGATTATGAATCACAATAAGTATGCGATGCAGAGCAACAATAATAATGTGCGGAAGCTGAATACCAAACACAATGATAGCTAAACTGCATCTAATGTCATAAGAGTCATACAGCTACCCCAACTATAGGGCTGAGCTAATAGGCTAACAGTAGGTAAGGGAAACCGCCTAACCTCTGAGTCGATACATATATATATTTGTATAGTCGGTGATCCCGCCTCGATAATATCACATCCGATACCATATCCCTATAATCGGTTATTCCCAAGTCAAGAGTGCGGATCAAACATCAAGTTATAGCTCGTACGTAAATTCGTCGTACGGCATCCCCAAATTTGGGTACGGGTCAATATCACATTCGTCATATCATTCATCTGGTATTCTTTATATCAAATATCATAATCTGGGTACTGACCTACGTCTAGTACAAAGCTAACATCATCACCATCATCCTGATCTGACAACTGATCAACAGTCTCGTATGAATCGATATCATCAGCACATATCATCTCAAGGAGTAAACATCGCCGAATGCGGCCTATCATAATTATCTTGTTATATCATATCTCGTAACATAATCACATGTTGACCATTTTATATATATATATATATATATATCACTATTCCTATGGCATCATCATCCCAAAATCCTGCTAAAGCATCAAGACGTATCTCAAATATGACTTTTACCATATCACCGATATCATACTCTCGGATCAAATATCATCGACTCATCTCAAACCCAAGTATCATCCTCAAATCCGTATATGAACACATAGTCCCATACCCACGTGAACACATATCTATATAGAATCCCATATGTGCACATATGAATAAGAATGTATGCAAGTATGCATGTATGTGTGTATGTGTAGTGCGACCACTATTCTAGGGTTTCGCGACACTTAATCAATCCAACACACCAATATCCATTCTAAGCATCATCATTAATCCCAAACAACATATAATAATTGTTAGTGTGTATACGCATCCGTATACATCACCACGAACATGCGGGGGTGCTATACGCCATCCACCCGACTTCTCCCCGTAGATATAAATCTACTCACCTAGCTTTATGCGTGCCGGTACCGATGTCGCCATTTGCATCTCCAACGCCTCGACGCCATGTGGGGTACCTACAAGGATATCACACACAAAAACACATGAAAACCATTTCGGAAACCAAAATGGTACACGCTACGCCGATAGGTAAAAACCTGTGGCCTTGCGTGCAAACACAGCCAATAACCCTCTGCCGTTGGCGTTCAAACGCCACCCGACAGAAACGAATCACCAAATACCAAAATCCATACAAAAACAAGTCGTAAATCATTCGCCAACTCAAGAAAATCAACCCAGATTCTACCCTGATTGGAATCAGACAAAACTAGACATACCAGGGGTCAAGTTTACAGGTAAAAGAGCCGTGCACAAAAAACGAGGCAGTTCCCTACTGCTCTGGCCGCAAATTGCGGCCAGAGGGAATATATCTGCGGCCGGAGTAAGGTGGTTGGGGCTAGGGTTTTGGGTATTGGTTCCTATCTGCCTGCATACCTCACTGCCAAGTCAAAATTATTTTAGGAGGTCCGGGTTGATAGCAGTTTCCAGAAAGGCCACAAAGTCGACAATAATCGATAAAATACGCCAAGTCGAAACTTTCTGGTAACTAACTGAGAATCTGTGGTAATCTTGGTTAAAATGGTCTCAAATACACCTAATAGGGCTATACCAACCATCACAACTATCCCTTGGCCAAATCTCACTCAAATTTACCTAAACTAGCACTAAACTGCATAATAACACAAATTTTCAGCTATATACCTAGAACTTGGCCAGATAGGAATCAAGTTGTGAGATTATACCTCAAGGGGGTCCTAGGATGTAGGAGAAGAGAGGATGAAGGAAGGAGGAAGGGTTGTTGCTACTGTGGAGCTGCTCCTTGTGCTGCAGTTTGTGTTGCAGTTTGTTGCTGTTGTAGTTTTGTGTTGCTGGAGCTGTTGCTACAGCAGTGGCTGTTGTTGTTGTTGCTTTGGTATTGTGGGAAAGGTTGTGGTGGTGTGGTGGTGTTGTGCTATGGTGTTAAAGGCTGGTGTGTGTTGTTATGATGGGGTTGCAGCTGGTGTTGAACAATTTGGGGTTGAGGTGTTACATCAGCTGCTGTTGCAGCAGATGATGTGGCTGGTGCTTTTAGCAGCAGCTGATGCTGTTTTTCTGGGCTGAAGCTGCTGATCTATGATGATGCTACTGCTGAGCTGAAGTGTTGGTGTGGGTGTTGATGTTAGCTGATGTTCAGGATGGGGTTGGGCTGCTGATGTAGTAGAGGTTTGGGCTAAAATATGCTGATGGTGGCTGATGTGTGGTGAATGAGAGGGAGAGATGTGAGAGGCAAAAAGTTTTGAAGTGAATGGTGATTGTGACATTACCTAGGAGCCACCTCCTTCTCTCTCTTAATGAAAGCTAGCATGACCACTGATTGTTTCGAAAAAGTGTGTGTAGTAGTTAATCGCAATCAATAACGGTGTCGTGCGTAGCTAGACCGAGTTGAGTACGGGTCGTCCTCTGGGAAACGTGGAACCTTTTACTCTTACTTTAAATGTTTTGAAAAAGAGAGGAGGAATAAAGAATTTGTTGAATGGTTTCTAGATCTACGTTAAGCAAGAATGCAAAAATATAGATCTAGATTATTTTAAGGATGTAGTTAATATAATAAGGGGGCTTGTAAGGTTCGTTAGGATTTAGTAGTTATGGACGATTAATTAAAAGTTACCATTTTTATCCTTTAATAGATTTAAAACTAGAACGACGGTGATGCGTGTAGATTAGGATTTCTGGAGGGAAAAGGAAACCTACTCTTAACCCTTATCTCGACACGGAACTCCGTTCATATCTAGCCTTTACCAAAACAATTATTAATCTATTCTCTAATAGCGGTCGGAACTAGCAAAGAATTGCTAGCGCGCCCGATTAGGATGTTAATGATTCTTTTGATAAAGTTCATAAACTTTATAGGACTTAAAAAGGGTTTAGTTATTTTCATCATCCATTAGCCTACCCTAATCCTACGAACCCTAACAAGCGGAGAATTACCCGCGCATGTTGGGAGAAAAAGAGATGGAGAGAAATTGCATAATTAAACTACGAAGAAATAGAATAAGAAAAAGAGCTACCTTTATTAATCAACAATATTCATTACACTTTGATTCCTTAGAAAATGATTACAAAGACTAGTTTGCTTCTCGATCTCTTCTAAGGAGGTAGATGAACCATTGATGACCAGCCTGGATGCGTTAGCCGTCTTGGACTTCGTGATCGCGTCGGCTTGATAACTTTTCCAAGAAGCTCTCGGTGCCCTTTTATAGTGCAAAGCCAGAATCTTTTGGTTGAAAACTTGGTAAAATATAGCATAGATTCACCCCACAAAATCTTGGCTTCCAACTCCATAGAATTGCGGCGGATCCGCGGCCCAAGGGTGGTTATGGCCGCGGATCCGCGGCCATTTGATCAGAACCCTTGAATATTTTTCAATGGGGCTGCTCCTTGTGACATGTGGCAATCTTAGGAACCTTCAGAATTCAGAAATCTTCTCTCGGTTTCTTCCAGACTTGGTCTCCAAGTTTTGCTTCTTAATTAGGCAAGTCTTCTTCAACAACTTGATTCGCTTGATTCTTGTCTTTGAAAAATTCTGCAAACTTGGAAATCTTTTGCACAAAAACTCAAATAATATTTAGTAGACCTAGTTCTATTAGGATTAGGTCAATGAATTTATTTGCATACATTTTCCTACCAAATGATAATTAAAATATATCAACACATGGAAAATGGTGTTTTTACACATAAACCCTCATATGTATAATATATTAAAATAAAGTCCTTTTTTAATATGAAAATGGTAGAAAAATGTAATACAAATGTGCAGTTTTATCAACTGAACAAATACCCCCAAACTTATCTTTGATCGTCCCGAGCAAACTAGTTTATTTAAGAGGAGAAAAAGAAAGGAGAAAACTAAGCACACTTTCGTAGGCAGACACGATTGCACTGAGCACGTGCAACAAGCCGTTAAACCTCTAGGTGTCCCTAGTAGGAGGAGTATTGTCTCCTGAGGGTTTTCAGCGGATTACACCCACAAAATCCTATAACAAAAAAGAGATGGTGAAATTTACATATAAAGATAAGAACCATAAAAGAAAGACTTTGAAAATAAGAGTTTCCAACTACACTAGCTTTTCAGTTGTCATGAGCCCTATCTTAATAGTCATGAAAAAAATGTTAGAAATCACATCATCCCTCAATAAAACATCATCTTTATTCTTCATTCCTACCTTTCATCCAAATATCGATCATATACCCCTATGTGTGTGAAATGGACATCCCTACACTCGGAGAATTCAATTCAAGCTATCATACTCTTGTCCATCTACCTCAGTACTTTTTAACTTTATGAATATTTAGATTTGCTCACACATTTTCATGCGACCGGTAATACTTCTTGAGGTACTAACCGACCGATTACTCATGTGCTTGCTGATTAGGTGATAATATTTTCCTCGTCTTGCACTACCTAAGGCTTAGCAGTGACTCCCAGACCAGTTGGCCTTAGGACACTAGGTGAAGAGGCACCCTCGCTATATTTTTTTTATTGCTGCCTTGGCGATAACAAAACCAGTGTTCATTTTTTTTTCTTTTCACCATTTTTATATTTTCTTCATTTTTTTTTCATTTGCTTCATACTTTGGCTTTTAGACAAGAGCATTTCAAGGTATCCTCTACTATCCCGAGTTTCAAGACGTGTGTAAGTGCATATAGTAGGGTATTAACATTCAAATGTTTGGCTTCCAGAATAGAAACTATTTTTCAGACTTATTTTTATCCTCAGATTAGTGACTTCCTTCATCTTACTAACCCTTGGGACAACAGCTCATAACTACTTATTACTAGTTCGTTTAAGAAGTTCTAATTTTCTTGGTTTTCTTAAATTATTACTATCTTTTGGATGTAATTTTTCACTTTCTACTCTTTTATTATCAAATTTTTTTTTTTTTGTGTTTAAATATAGTATAATGCAAAGTATGTGTAAATAAGCACAAACCTCCCCCAAACCTGTTTACAGCAGTGTCCTCACTGATGTCATCCGTTAAGCTCAAAAACCTGTAGACTTGGGAGGAAATTATTAATGGGGGCAAGAATATATGAAAGTGAAAATCCTCCCCCAAACTTATTTTTGGCTCACAATTTTGTAAAAATTCTTTTTCTTTCAAGAGCCAAAATATACCCCCCCCCCCAAAAAAAAAATTGAGTTAAACAATATTAATTTTTTAAAATCACACGAGGGGGGTAAGGTTATTGGTCAATGCCAAGTTTTGCAAAGACCGAAGGTCAACACCAACCATTCAAAAATTTTATCAATGAAGCACCAAGGTTGGTGGAAGAACATGTCACCTATTGACGTGAAGAAGTAGGGAGGTGATAAGAGGTGTAATGGAAAAGGATTGCGTCTCAATTTGGAGAGACGACACAGTGATAGTAATGATGGATTACTCGCATTATCATGATTGTCCAAAAGAAGGGGTGGAGGTCCAATTTCTTCATCTTGGAGTTGATTCATCTCAACACCCGTGTCTTGTAAAAATGCGAGTTCATCAGCGAAAATTTCCTCAAAGCTTTCGTCGATACCCCGAAGAATAATGTCATCAGAAAAAATGGGGTGATCGTCAGACTCTATAAAATGTTCATCATCAGTGTTAGATGCTGACCCGGACAACTCGGTGGAAGAGTCCGTGTCAAGCAACAACATATGAAAAGAGTCAGTATCATGAGGTTGATCAAATTCGCTGCTATCGACATCCATTAATTCGACAGAACACACATGAGCATAGGGTTCGGAGGGTTCACTTCCCAACTTGTAAATATTAAGCTCAATTGACTTCTTTGCAAAGGATAGGGTCATAGAGCCGTTTCTACAATTGATTACTGCGTTGGAAGTGGCCAAAAAGGGTCGACCGAGTATCACCGGGATTTGATTGCATGGGTTTGCCACAGGTTGTGTATCTATAACGATAAAGTCCACAGGGAATATGAATTCCCCGACTTTGATTAACACATCCTCTAGCTCACCTCTTGGTTGGGTGATAGATCGATCGGCCATCTGAAGAGTGCAATGCACAGGTTTTAACTCACCGATCCCTAATTGCTCATAAACAGAGTACGGAAGCAAATTAACACTAGCACCTAAATCAAGTAGAGCACGATTGATATTTTTACCCCCAATAGAAATTGAAATTGTAGGACTTCCGGGGTCCTTTCGTTTCTTGGGTAGTTGTTGTGTAAAAGCTGTGCTCACATTACTCGCAAGGAAAACTTTTTTAGGTACTTCTTTTCTCTTCCTAGTGCACAAGTCCTTTAGGATTTTCGCATATGACGGAACTTGTTGAATAGCATCTAGGAGAGGAATGTTTATGTTAACTTGCTTAAAAATTTCCACAATCTTCTCCATTTGTGGACTTGGTCTGTTGCCCCTTAACCTGTTTGGATAAGGTGCTTTATCAATAAGGGTTTGGTCCAACATTGGAGAGGATTGTGGGGACGGATTCGATCCCAAAACTGGAGTGGGAATCGACTTAGATAGATCTGGCGAAATGGGCGAAGGGTTCGATCCTTGGGGAAAACGGAGAATAGGCTCGGGTGAAGGTGGGAGACTAGACAAATTAGGGAAGAAGAAGAAGCTGGGGTATCATTGGTGTCACTATCATCACATTTCTCACCCACTCGGTTATTCAGCACTTTTCCCGATCTCAACGTGGTAACAACACTCACATTATAACTTTGTGAGTGGCCAGGATTAGGTATGGGTTGAGATGGGAGTTTCCCTTTCTCTCTCGCACTCATTGCGGCGTTTAACTGTGCGATTTGGTTTTCTAATGATTTAATACTCTCACCATGGGAGGCGGAGTTTTTCGTTATCGTATCAATAGAAGACCTCATCTCAGCCGAAATTTGCATGGATTGTTTCATGAACATATCCAAAGTTTGTGCAAGTGAGTTGTCAGTACCGGCCACTTGTGGTATAGAAATGTTGGCCGGATTTTGGAAATTCTGTGACTGAAAGGGGGGTTGATTCTGTGGTTGCGGTTGCTGTGGAGGAGGTCTTTGATAATTACTTTGTTGGTTTTGATTCCAAGCAAAGTTAGGATAATTCCTCCATCCTTGATTATATGTGGAAGAATAAGGATCGTTTCTAGGTCGCTGCTGAAAAGCAGCATTAGCTTGAAACGATGCATTCATAGGACATTCTTCCGTTAAGTGTGAAGGATCCGAACAGCAACCACAAACGGTCTTAGGAAGCGTGACTTGATTTAGGGAGAATGATGAAAATTTGTTCTCAATAGCATCGAGTTTCTTCTGTATCGCTGCCATTTCGGCTTTTACTGCGATAGAAATATCGAGCTGGTGAATACCTCCCTTAGTTGAAGGTGGTCTTACGCTTTCCCACTGCAACGTGTGTTCAGCAAGGTCTTCCAGATATTTCCATGCTTCACCGTCATCTTTAGACATGAAATTGCATTGACACATTGTTTCAAGCATCTGCTTTGTCGCTGGATTAATGCCCTCATATATAATCCGACATAAATCCCATCTTTGTATTCAGTGATGGGGGCATTGGACAAGCAGATCTTTGAAACGTTCAAAGCACTTCCAAAATGGTTCATTGGGAAGCTGGGTGAACTGGTTGATCTCGCTCCTAATATGGGCAGTCTTATGGTTTGGGTAAAACTTCTTAAGAAATGCTATGACGAATTCATCCCAATTAGTGATAGAGTGTGCGGCAGTATTATAAAGCCATTTTTCTGCCAAGTCGCACAATGTGAATGGGAGAAGACGTAAGCGCATTGCATCTAAAGTCAATTGTGAAGTACCCATCATTGCGCATACGTTTTCGAATTTGGTGATGAAAACGTACGCATCTTCCGACTCAAGCCCGTGAAATTTGGGCAGCAGGTTGATGTAGTGGGGTTTAATTTCGAAATTATCCCCGATAGGTGGTGGAAGAGATAGACAAGTAGAAAGGGGACTACGAATAGGATAGCATCTCTCTTGGAGAGAGATGCGCGGTGGATTCTGCTCACCTACGGGCGGTGGCAGCGTGGTGTTATAATTAGATGGAGTGCCTTCCATCACGGTCAATGTGGTGTGTGGTGGGGGAAAAGAAGATGAAGAAGTACCGACTTCGGCGTCGATAGCAGGAACGCGGACAAGACGGGCACTAGGATCCCGTGTCCAGCCGAGCATGCACTAAGCGGGTTTAGTGCAAGTGGCAGCGTGTGTGTGATTTAAAAGTGGTTTGTTTTGAAAAAGTGAGACTCAAGACAAATCACCCTAAGATGCACAAGCAACCCTAGAACTAAGGTCACCTAGGTCCAATCTCTAGACCGCTCCTAGACTTCCAAAGGACAAGCCGCAGGATCAATCCTCTACCGCCTCCGTACTACCCTTGTAGCCAGGTAAGTACCAGGTAAGTGGGAAGGAACCACGGTAGTGGGCCTAATTAAAAACCACTAGCCTTTGACACACTTGCCTAGGCACTACAAAAATAATGCGGATAAGCGATAGATTACCCATGACCTTCCTCTGTCCTTATTGAGCGCGACAGTCCTTAGAGTCTGGTCTAGATATTTTTTAAATTAATGAAGGGTTGATCTATATGCTCAGTTTGTGATTTGTGGGGCTTAGGAAGGGTGATGAAATCCCCACCTAATCTTGATTTGGTCTTTGCCCATTAAAATCCGTATTAAATATGCAAAACAAAACCAATCACAAAACTTTTGCAAAAAGATTTTTTAAGCGGCGCAATTTTGCAAAGAATCCTGCAGAAAATAGATTTTATTGGATTTGAAGAGAAAGAGAAGGAGTTGAGAAAAATACCAGAGAAGATTGAAGCCCTAACTCCTCTAACCTGCCGCGATTCCGCCGCAGAAAGCCTCTTTTTGCCGCGGTTCCGCCGCGTGGTAGAGAGAACAGTTGATGAAAATTTTTCTGTGGTCTCCTTTGCTCCTCTGGATCTCTAAAAATGTCTCTGTTTCCTGTTTTCCTCAATTCTGTGACTCCAGATCTCCTTGCAAAAATTTATGCACAAATCGTTAAATATGCAATTTGCAGTTTTGTTTTAATAATGATATGACTCGTCTAAGAATTCAACACAAATAGTAAAAATAAAAAATTACGCACGTATCCCCGGCAACGGCGCCATTTGATTGTTTCGAAAAAGTGTGTGTAGTAGTTAACCGCAATCAATAACGGTGTCGCGTGTAGCTAGACCGAGCTGAGTACGGGTCGTCCTCTGGGAAACGTGGAACCTTTTACTCTTACTTTAGATGTGTTGAAAAAGAGAGGAGGAATAAAGAATTTGTTGAATGGTTTCTAGATCTACGTTAAGCAAGAATGCAAAAATATAGATCTAGATTATTTTAAGGATGTAGTTAATATAATAAGGGGGCTTGTAGGGTTCGTTAGGATTTAGTAGTTATGGACGATTAATTAAAAGTTACCATTTTTATACTTTAATAGATTTAAAACTAGATCGACGTTGATGCGTGTAGATTAGGGTTTCTGGAGGGAAAAGGAATCCCACTCTTAACCCTTATCTCGACACGGAACTCCGTTCATATCTAGCCTTTACCAAAACAATCATTAATCTATTCTTTAATTGCGGTCGGAACTAGCAAAGAATTGCTAGCGCGCCCGATTAGGATGTTAATGATTCTTTTGATAAAGTTCCTAAACTTTATAGGACTTAAAAAGGATTTAGTTATTTTCATCATCCATTAACCTACCCTAATCCTACGAACCCTAACAAGCGGAGAATTACCCGCGCATGTTGGGAGAAAAAGAGATGGAGAGAAATTGCATAATTAAACTACGAAGAAATAGAATAAGAAAAAGAGCTACCTTTATTAATCAATAATATTCATTACACTTTGATTCCTTAGAAAATGATTACAAAGAATAGTTTGCTTCTCGATCTCTTCTAAGGAGGTAGATGAACCGTTGATGACAAGCCTGGATGTGTGAGCCGTCTTGGACTTCATGATCGCGTCGGCTTGATAACTTATCCAAGAGGCTCTCGGTGCCCTTTTATAGTGCAAAGCCAGAATCTTTTGGTTGAAAACTTGGTAAAATATAGCATAGATTCACCCCACAAAATCTTGGCTTCCAACTCCATAGAATTGCGGCGGATCCGCGACCCAAGGGTGGTTATGGCCGCGGATCCGCGGCCATTTGATCAGAACCCTTGAATATTTTTCAATGGCGCTGCTCTTTGTGACATGTGGCAATCCTAGGAACCTTCAGAATTCAAAAATCTTCTCTCGGTTGCTTCCAGACTTGGTCTCCAAGTTTTGCTTCTTAATTAGGCAAGTCTTCTTCAACAACTTGATTTGCTTGATTCTAGTCTTTGAAAAATTCTGCACACTTGGAAATCTTTTGCACAACAACTCAAATAATATTTAGTAGACCTAGTTCTACTAGGATTAGGTCAATGAATTTATTTGCATACATTTTCCTACCAAATGATAATTAAAATATATTAACACATGTAAAATGGTGTTTTTACACATAAACCGTCATATGTATAATATATTAAAATAAAGTCCTTTTTTAATATGAAAATGGTAGGAAAAATGTAATACAAATGTGCAGTTTTATCAACTGAAAAACCGCCATCATGGCTCTCTCTCTAGCCACAAGTCAACCCCCACCTAATCCAATTTTTAACAAAGCTAAACCCTCAATTAACCCACTTAACTTAACCAAAAGGTTTAAACCACCATGGTCATCTAAGCATGGTTCAACCCTAGGCTACCAGGAATCCAAAACATGAAACAAGTGTGACAAGTGTGGAAAATGTCATGTGCACATTTTTGCACAAAAAGCCAAAAATCCAATTAGCGATTTTTGATCGCGATTAACACTAATGTAGCATATACTTAACCATAAAAAATTATAAATGTTATATTTCCACAAAACACCCTATTTTAGAATTTCCATAATTTTTCTTCAGAATTTTCCCCATTTATCGGTATCTAATTATACCGAAATATTAAAATATTCATTAAAATTTAATATTAAATTATGAAAATTCCCAAAAATAATATTTTATTTTTTGAAATGTTACAGTCTTCCCCCTTAAAGAAATTCGGTCCCCGAATTTAAATTTAAACCCCCAAATTCTAAAATATTTCAATAAAATGTCCAAGTCAACGGGGCTCCGAAATCATCAATACGTAAAACGCATAGTAGCGCGATACATGCACATGAGTAACGAGCAGATAACTCGGAAACAAAACTCCGTCAAGCATCTCGCAATCATCGGAGTCAAGGTGAAAACACGAATGCCAAATCCAAGGCAAAACCGATATGCTAGAAATCGGAACTATACATGTAAATACCAAATCCGTACATGTAAATATCTTGAAGGGAATGCATGCCAAATTCTTTAAAGTCAATGTGCAATGCGCATAACACTACACAGTGGCGGACATCTTTATAAGAAAATAGCCATATACGTATATATCTTTTGTTTAGTATGCACGATCCGCCGTTTTGAAAACAATTTAGAAGGGTTCCCTATTTTAAACGTTTCGTGTCATATCGGACACGTATGTAAATAATGAGACTATAGCTCTCTTTTAGAAATCCCTTTAAAATCTATCAGTGCATGCAAAATATATCCAGGCACTGTCCTCTGACTAGTCCTGCTCAGCACGAAAACACATAGCAAATATCATAAAACGTACTGCTCCATAGAAACCAATTCAAAAGTGCATATGAAAACCCTGTGTGTCAGATGCGCACGGAAATCAAAATCCATATATGTGCCAAGCGGGTGCATAGAAACAACATCAAGGTGCAACGGTTGTGCACACAACATCGGTTATAGGCAACGTGCGTGCCTGATAGCAAAATTAGGTGCATCTGACATGCACGAAAAATCCCGAGTGCATCTGGTGTGCACCAAATCGCATCTCATAACCTGCGCCCAACATGCGCTAAAAATCCAAATCCGGTGCATCCATCATGCACGAAATCATGAAATCCAACATCAAGCGCCGAACACGCGCAAATCCAATCAGGTGCATAAAATGCACAAAACAAATATCGAGCATCACCCTCGAAATCGAAGTCCAGTGCATCCAAGTGCACAAAATACATGTCACTGCACTGCAAGCATATGTAAACTATACAGAGTGCAAAAACCAAATCATGTGCGTGTATACGCACGAAATCAACTCAAATGTATGAAACCCATGAAATCATAAACATGTGAATCAAAGCACGAAAACGATATCAAGTGCAACAACTGTGCAAAAGTCGTAAATACTCAATAGGTGCAACCATGGTGCATGAAAACAATCATCATGAAACTCAATCATCAAAATCAATCATGTGAATAGATCGCCCAAAACATCGAAATCAAGTATGGCGGAATAGTTCCGCTCCAGCACATCCTCTAAGAATCTCTGGCCAACTGTCGTGATCGCTCATAGCATGTCTCGTCGACGATCCTGAATTCTGGCCTTCTGGTGTGCGTAACATGGCCACTCCTGGGTCCAAGTTTCTCTGTGGATTACCAATCTCACGATCCATCGGCTCATCGGCCCTGTCAGGTGTGCTAACAGGGACGATTCCGTTCTGGCACTCCTCTGGTCATCTCTCGGTCAATCCTCACGACCACTCGTAAGGCAGTATGTCACTGGCGTCGGCCTCTGGCTCTCTGAATGCACGTGACACATCTGATCTTGGGTGCAAGTATCATTGCAGCAGTGTCCTGGAAGGAATCCTGCTCAAGGTCTCTTCCAAGTCTCATCTCTGCCAATTGTCCGGTTGTCCTCATCCTTTACTAAATCTGCTTCTTGTTCCGGAACGGCTGCATACTCCTCGCGACTCCTTTTGGAAGGTATATCCCAGTACAATGCCTCGGCATGCGTATCGCATCTCTGGTGTCGGCGGAGTGGAACGTCATCATATCCAGATCTTGTACGAACCTCTTACTCCACTTTTCTCTAATGTCGACTGCTTCGGACTCGTCTCGTCATGGCTGCATGGACTGAGCTCCAACGGCTATCCTCGTATCTGGAGTCTCCCAAGAAGTGCATCTCACCATCTAGCATCCGAATTAAGTCGAGCCATCTGATCGATTTGTCAAGATCTCATAATCCCCCAAGAGCTCAACATCTTGGGTACAGTATAATAGTATCGAGTACATACCACAGCATCGGTGGTCCAGCCGTAGAAGGGCAAACCCAAGCCTTACTAATGGCGCCGCAGAACTGCTGCAAACCCTAAGGTTCAAAGGCTTTCACACGGTCATTAAGTCGAGTTAGGGTTTCATTCTTCTAGAGGGACCATAGAATTGCCTGCATGTTCTCCCGACTACTTTAAACTTAGAATAATAGGTTTCTGACATTCGATCGTCTCTGTCGACTCTCAACGTCTCCACGTGAAGTCGTCTCAGCTGGAATCAATCTATCTGATGACCTCGCATCGGGGTAGCGAACAAACCACACGTCCTAGTCATTCATCTTCGGGGACTAGCGACCTTCTATCATCTCTTAGTACACTTGTACCGCAATAGCTCCAACATCTGGGGCGATATCTCGTCGTTCGCAGCAATAACTGGCTCACTCATTTTCACGCCGAACAGTGCCTCAGTCATCATGAATAAGCCATACATCAACGTTCATCAAAATCTGGCTGGCCTCTATCAGTGGCTCAATCCTCTGGTACCAATCCGCACGTCCGAGTAATCTCATACAGCGATCCATCCACGCTCGTGGCGTGAAAACACAGTAAAAAGACACATCTCTACAATCGTGTGTCGCCAGAATCATGCCCTGGTCAGTCCTCGTTCGTGACGAGCTTATGCTGACCGCAACTCTAGCCGTAGCTCTCCCTGCCCGTAATCGTGGCAGCAAAACCATAACTGGTACCGATGAGGCTAGATCAGGAAGGGATATAATACTGAACAAGAAATGTACATCCTAAGGCTTCTTAAGTGGAGTGGCGTGTAGTAAATATTCCGCGGAACATACCCACGGTACGTCACTCTACTTTAGTCACCTATTCCATCGACTAAGGGTCATCCTATGCTCCGAAGGTAAAACCTAACGCTCTGATACCAAATTTGTCACGTCCCGAAAGTACGGAACATGACCGGCACTTAGGCTACGAACGTCTCAAGGCGTACGTGCTCTAAGTAAGCCGAGCCCAGAAATCCAAACTAAGAAAAGCAGTAGAGTGTAGGAAAACCACTATAAGTCAACCAGAAAGCAATATAATATACAACGCCTAAAAGCGAGGATCACAACAGAGAAGAAAACTCAAACAGCACGAAATCTACAGAAATATAACGTGCGACTCTAAGGTCGAAAAAATAAACATCACTGGTCTCTATCTCAAATAAATACATGTTTGGTTGATGGAACTTCTAGATACAACTGAAATATAATATACAATGTATAATGATGGGTATGATACAAATAACCCACCTACTAGCAAGTCACCTGAAAGAAGCTGTGCCCACAAAACCGTAATGAAACCCGTACGGCAACACCTACAAGAAACTGGGGCACAACAGGGGTGAGTTGCCAATTCGTGAATAGAAAAATATCTACGAACAGAAAATTGCATGTATGACGCAATCCTAGGTCATACGATCATAATATATAATCCTCAAATATAACCAGCAGGCTATAACAACGGCTAGGATAACTATCTAACCCAAATGTAATCCCATATGCCCGTGTAAGTGTCAGTGCCTCAAGTAGCAATGTATCATATGAATGATGTATGAATGCATGAAAAGTATGATCAATATAATCAAAGTCTGTATGTGATCAATGTCTGTATATAGGTGGATCCCATCCACGTGTCACCCAATGACAATAAGCATCATGCATGTAAATATGAGGATATAGTCAAAATCATGGAAAAACATCATGAAACCTGTGCCCAGCATCGGCACAAAATACAGTCTCAATCTCAATATCTCAATGTCTCTGATAAGTCTCATTGTCCAGGGCGCCGTCAATCCAGACCGGCCCCTACCATCAATCTCAAGACCATGACGGTATCCTCCGGATATCCGACGCGTCGGGTAAAATCACCGGTCGGTAGTGCTCCCCTGCCAGGCTCAACGCCCTCTCCTGCGATCTTCTTGCCTCGAGGTACCGCACCGGGCCCACCATGTACCCGCAATCGGCCTCATCCGCGTCCTCGAATCGGGTTTCACATGTCGCTCTCAGCATCGAGAAAACACATGGTGGACGCACTGAAATATCATATCAAGGGTAACCGGGTTTTTAAAACAATTACATAATCTCTTTGAAATACCCACGGTTCCCAAATCCAGAATATCATAGAAACAACATATCTCAATGCGCATAATCAGAAAACATGATGTATGTGACATATCAATGAAATGCAAATATAACAGTATATCATGCAACATGGAATAATAGTATGCACATACAAGGGTCATATCCTGCTGCAATAATACTACTGTGTAGTGACATGGCAATTACCGATGAAGATGTGTGTGAGCCGGCAAGTAAGTGGGTATGGTACATACGCATCATCGGTAATGGTGTTGGAGTCCTAACAGCATGATATCAACAATAGATTATGAATCACAATAAGTATGCGATGCAGAGCAACAATAATAATGTGCGGGAGCTGAATACCAAACACAATGATAGCTAAACTGCATCTAATGTCATAAGAGTCATACAGCTACCCCAACTATAGGGCTGAGCTAATAGGCTAACAGTACGTAAGGGAAACCGCCTAACCCCTGAGTCGATACATATATATATATATATTTGTATAGTCGGTGATCCTGCCTCGATAATATCACATCCGATACCATATCCCTATAATCGGTTATTCCCAAGTCAAGAGTGCGGATTAAACATAAAGTTATAGCTCGTACGTAAATCCGTCGTACGGCATCCCCAAATCTGGGTACGGGTCAATATCACATTCGTCATATCATTCATCTGGTATTCTTTATATCAAATATCATAATCTGGGTACTGACCTACGTCTAGTACAAAGCTAACATCATCACCATCATCCTGATCTGACTACTGATCAACAGTCTCGTATGAATCGATATCATCAGCACATATCATCTCAAGGAGTAAACATCGCCGAATGCAGCCTATCATAATTATCTTGTCATATCATATCTCGTAACATAATCACATGTCGACCATTTTATATATATATCACTATTCCTATGGCATCATCATCCCAAAATCCTGCTAAAGCATCAAGACGTATCTCAAATATGACTTTTACCATATCACCGATATCATACTCTCGGATCAAATATCATCGACTCATCTCAAACCCAAGTATCATTCTCAAATCCATATGTGAACATATAGTCCCATACCCACGTGAACACATATCTATATAGAATCCCATATATGCACATATGAATAAGAATGTATGCAAGTATGCATGTATGTGTGTATGTGTAGTGCGACCGCTATTCTAGGGTTTCGCGACACTTAATCAGTCCAACGCACCAATATCCATTCTAAGCATCATCATTAATCCCAAACAACATATAATTATTGTTAGTGTGTATACGTATCCGTATACATCACCACGAACATGCAGGGGTGCTATACGCCATCCACCCGACTTCTCCCCATAGATATAAATCTACTCACCTAGCTTTATGCGTGCCGGTACCGATGTCGCCATTTGCATCTCTAACGCCTCGACGCCACGTGGGGTACCTACAAGGATATCATACGGTAAAACACATGAAAACCATGTCGGAAACCAAAATGGTACACGCTACACCGATAGGTAAAAACCTGTGGCCTTGAGTGCAAACACAGCCAATAACCCTCTGCCGTTGGCGTTCAAACGCCACCCGACAGAAACGAATCACCAAATACCAAAATCCATACGAAAACAAGTCGTAAATCATGCGCCAACTTAAGAAAATCAACCCAGATTCTACCCTGATTGGAATCAGACAAAACTAGACATACCAGGGGTCAAGTTTACAGCTAAAAGAGCCGTGCACAAAAAAAAAGACAGTTCTCTACTGCTCTAGCCGCAAATTGCGGCCAAAGGGAATATATCTGCGGCCGGAGTAAGGTGGTTGGGGATAGGGCTTTGGGTATTGGTTTCTATCTGCCTGCATACCTCACAGCCAAGTCAAAATTATTTTAGGAGGTCTGGGTTGATAGCAGTTTCCAGAAAGGCCACAAAGTCGACAATAATTGATAAAATACGCCAAGTCGAAACTTTCAGGTAACTAACTGGGAATCTGTGGTAATCTTGGTTAAACTGGTCTCAAATACACCTAATAGGGCTATACCAACCATCACAACCATCCCTTGGCCAAATCTCACTCAAATTTACCTAAACTAGCACTAAACTACATAATAACACAAATTTTCAGCTATATACACAAAACTTGGCAAGATAGGATTCGAGTTGTGAGATTATACCTCAAGGGGGTCCTAGGATGTAGGAGAAGAGAGGATGAAGGAAGGAGGAAGGGTTGTTGCTGCTGTGGAGCTGCTCCTTGTGCTGCAGTTTGTGTTGCAGTTTTGTGTTGCTGGAGCTGTTGCTACAGCAGTGGCTGTTGTTGTTGTTGCTTTGGTATTGTGGGAAAGGTTGTGGTGGTGTGGTGGTGGTGTGCTATGGTGTTAAAGGCTGGTGTGTGTTGTTATAATGGGGTTGTAGCTGGTGTTGAAGAATTTGGGGCTGAGGTGTTACATCAGCTGCTGTTGCAGCAGCTGATGTGGCTGTTGCTTTTAGCAGCAGCTGATGCTGTTTTTCTGGGCTGAAGCTGCTGATGTATGATGATGCTACTGCTGAGCTGAAGTGTTGGTGTGGGTACTGATGTTAGCTGATGTTCAGGATGGGGTTGGGCTGCTGATGTAGTAGAGCTTTGGGCTGAAATATGCTGATGGTGGCAGATGTGTGCTGAATGAGAGGGAGAGATGTGAGAGGAAAAAAGTTTTGAAGTGAATGGTGATTGCGACATTACCTAGGAGCCACCTCCCTCTCTCTCTTAATGAAAGCTAGCATGACCACCATCATGGCTCTCTCTCTCTCTCTAGCCACAAGTCAACCCCCACCTAATCCAATTTTTAACAAAGCTAAACCCTCAATTAACCCACTTAACTTAACCAAAAGGTTTAAGCCACCATGGTCATCTAAGCATGGTTCAATCCTAGGCTACCAGGAATCCAAAACATGAAACAAGTGTGGAAAATGTTATGTGCACATTTTTGCACAAAAAGCCAAAAATCCAATTAGCGATTTTTGATCGCGATTAACACTAATGTAGCATATACTTAACCATAAAAACTTATAAATGGCATATTTCCACAAAACACCCTATTTTAGAATTTCCATAATTTTTCTTCAGAATTTCCCCATTTATCGGTATCTAATTATACCGAAATATTAAAATATTCATTAAAAGTTAATATTAAATTATGAAAATTCCCAAAAATAATATTTTATTTTTTTGAAATGTTACACATACCCAATCAACTGTTGATTTAGGTTAATGTTCATAACATTACTTTGCAACACAAAATGATATTCTTCATTGTCTAACAAAGAAACAGATATTATATTACATAGCATGCTTAGTACATAATAACATGGGTTCAAAACCAATATACATCCTGATGATAACCCTAGGTGATACTCTCCCACTGATACAGCATGTACATTTGAACCATTCCCAAAACGGATAGTATGATCACCTATCTTCAAAACTTTGCTATTTCTCAATCCCTGAACACAATTGCAGCTATGAGAACCCGAACCGGTATCTAATGAAGGGTTACCTATGACGGCAGCAAGGTTTCGGGAGGCATTGTCCATGCCAAATTAAAATTTTGCCGTTTTAGCTAACCCTAAACTAGATCGTTAACTAGAAATAATATGGAAACATAAGCAAACACTTTGCAATATGTAGTGAGCAAGGAATACAACCTTTGTAGACCGGTCCTTCACTTCAATAGATCCGTGTAGAAGTCCCCTCCGCTGCGATCATGAACTCCGGACTCTAGAGAAGCTCCACAAGAAGAACGTACGTGCTTGTTTCGATGACTTCGAGGCCGAAAATGATCTACGTCAGGGAGACACTAACTCAAGCTATTCCTTCACTAGGTCGTGAACTTTGTGAAGAGAACACCCTATACTACATGGCAAGTAGTAGAGAATGATGAAGTAGGAAGTGGGCTTACTTTAGAAATTATTTTCTCACTCTTTTTCTCAAAACTCCATTGAAGCTAGTAAGCTTGGAGGAGGAAGAAGAAGATCAAGAATTAACTCATCCAAATGAATTATTTCTTTGGTTAATATTGCAACCAAGGGTTAAGCATGTCATGCTTAACCCTTGTAGAGAGTTAACCATGTGCTATGGTTAAAGGTTAGGTCAAAATATCTTAAGCTGGACAAAAGGAGTGGATAAAGTCAAAGAAGACTTGAAGCTTCTACAAGCTTTCATCAAATATCTTTCATGACAATTATCAACATTATTTGAATAACTTAATGATAAATACAAACCCTAATCTTAACCCTAGCATGGTTCAACCCATATTAGCCCTAGTTGCATTTGTAACCTAGCATGATACATTTACCATATATCACATATACATCAATGTATCCAAAGTGAGAAAATAAATCATAAGTGTGCTAATATTAGTTAATGTAATGTAATATATCAAATATATATAATTATACATTAAATTATTAAATCAACACTTGATTTAATAATCCGACTATATCATATATAACCGACTAATATCATGTGTAACAACTTATCGAATCAACACTTGATCCGATAACCCAACTATATCGCATACAACCGATCAAAGTCACAAATCGCGAGAATAGAATACGGTATCACATATCGTATCAATCTCGGTCCCACACATATCACATATGTGCTCCTACTCCGTTCCGCTTGAGCCAGGAAACCCCTGTGTAGGACTCTAAAGACTAGTCAATACGCCGGCAGTAGGTGATGATCATATCAAACACCCACAAGCCGCAAGCGGTCTGCTAAACGTAACGGCCACCCGGGTATTGAGTGATCATAAGATCAACAAGCAAGCCTGCTCACACTCCTGCGAATCCAATCAGTAACACTACCGTACAGTCCGGTCTCTTCGTCTAATATGTTGCATATCTCGTCTAGGGGTGGTAAACGTCAGACCCCAGTAACTCGATAAGTCGTGTCAATATGATGCTCATAACGGGTCAAGAAACTACTGATAACACTTACCAGTATATCTCTGAAGCTTCCTTGGTCAAGGACTTCCTGTTATAGCCAATCGAGCACTGTGCAACATCAACACCCTATACCGGAAGAGACGAAACCCCTCCTATCGCTCATTGCCTCCATGTGATTCGGCACTGTACCCAAAAGCCACCGTTTTGCATGCCCTCTTGGACATGGTATGATGGAAATCAAAGCACAGTGGGAATCACACAAGACTCTATGATGATCTCGGGTCTACAGACTAACCTGTACCAGTGTCACCAGAGAACTGCCATCTGACGTGAGGTATAATACCATCTGGGAGTTCTTGGTGAGTCCGTCCAGTGTACCTAGTCTCCACTGAGCACCCGTATACTGTCGTTGATGTCAAACACCAATGGATATGGGATCATCCATCACCCATCTAGATGGGTCGAGAAGCTATACGCTAGTCTACTCTGGTATATCGATACACCTACGACTAGGAACAATTGAAGGATGTACTTAGCGACTACTCTGTTCCTACTAGTATGATCTGCATCATAGTGCTGGTAGTCAAGTACTCATCCTAAAGGCTTTATCAACATGTAACATAGAGACAATCAGCGTACATGTTAAGATAAAGTGCAACCAGATAGCATACTATCATATCGAGCAAGAAAGTCCTCCCTATATATGTCCAAGCATCCACTACAATATACATCGTATGTACAGTAATGGCCTCTAGGGCATACATATCACTAACAATCTCCCACTTGCACTTGGGCCATCTGTTGTAGTATCCCATACCCAACAATCAGCAGTGGTTGAAGTATCTCATACTCAACCATCCTATAAAAGTCTCTACTGGGAATAGGCCTTTGTGAGTGGATCCGCCCTGTTGTACTCTGTGTCTACTCTCCTAACCTCGATCTCCCTGAAGATCATCCATCTCCATGATCAGGTGATACTGCCTAAGAATATGTCTGGATCACTGATGGGACGGGGGTTCCTAGGCTAAAGCCACAACTCCATTGTCACACAATGGTAGGAACAAAGTTCATCTCATGAACTTATATATATCCAGACTACATCATTGGTAGCATCCTTGGTAGCAATGTATCCAGCCTTTATAGTCTAGTATGCCACGGTATCTAGATTGGAACTCTTCCAACATACCGTCCCTCCACTGAGGGTAAAGACAATGCCTGTGACTGACATTCAGTCGTTCTTATCACCCTGGATCCTATTCAGTGATTCTCCCCAGGATCGTTTGAAACCATCTCACTACACCTAGTGAGAATCCTAACATCCAATTAGATCTATCTCATAGATCCAAAACCCAGGATTTAGGAGGTATCACCTTGATCCTATATGGAGAATCTTTGTGATAAGAGGAGATTGACCGAGCGTAGCATAGGAAACTCCTTCCCTATCAAGAGTATGACATCTGTAGGGTTCCTAGGCACACCCATGAGGTTCCACAATTGATCAACCATGCCAAATTCAAAAATTTATGTGCCGAGAAACCCTATGCAAGATCGTTAACTAGAGGATAGGCGAAACTAAATGCAAGCAAACAACTTTACTAACAAGTGAAAGGGATTACAACCTTTGTAGATCCGATCCTCCACTTCTAAAGCTCCGTGATGACGTCCCTCCGCTGCGATCATCGGGATCCTGGACTCTAGCGATGGTTTCGTCGGAGAAATGAGCGGGCTAGGTCGTAGACTTCGGTGCCGAAGATGATCTACGTCGAGGCGACTCAAACTCAAGCTCCATCTTCACTAGGTCATGAAACTTGTGAAGATAACACACTCTACTACATGGCAAGTGGTAGAGGATGAAGAAATAGGAAGTTGGTTCACTTTGGATTTGGATTTCTCACTTGGATTCATCACTTGGAATTTTTCTAGCAAGGTTTTCTTCTCTTCATGAAGAAGAAGAAGAAGAAAGAAAAGAATGAATGAATATTATCAAAAAATAGAAAATCAAGTGATGCTTATCATTTAGCAACCATGGATGAGTGTAACTAATGTAGAGAATAAACTAGGGTTTAGGTAAATGGTTAGGTTAAGGATAAAACAAAATGGTAGACTTTTTCAAAGATGCATGAAGCATCATGAAGCTTCTTGCATAAAACAAAGATAACCACCATTTTATTTTTGCCAAAAGTAAATAAATAAAATAAATAAATAAGGCAATTGAAACCCTAACCATTAACTAAACATGGTGTATAGCATACACACACCCAAGTTTGCATGTATCATCAAACATGATACAATCAAGTGCACAAAAATATATCACATATACTACTTATGCACATCAAGTGAGAAAATCAATCTTAAGTGAAAAAATACTAGTTAATGTAAAGTAATATATCAAATATATAATTATACATTAAATCATTAAATCAACACTTGATTTAATGATCCGGTCATATTGCATATAACCGACTAATATCAAGTGTATCAATATATTGAATCAACATTTGATTCGGTAACCCGGCTATATCTTATATAACCGTCCGATGATACGAATCGCGAGAATAGAATTCAGTATCACATACTGGTATTATTCTCGGTCCCGCACATATCTCATATGCGCTCCTATTTCGTTTCGCTTGAGCCAGGAAACCTCTGTGTAGGACTCTAAAGACTCGTCAATACGCCGGCAGCAGGTGATGATCTTATCAAACACCCACAAGCCGCAAGCGGTCTGCTAAACGTAACGGCCACCCGGGTATTGAGCGATCAGAAGATCAACGAGCAAGCCCGCTCACACTCCTGTGAATCCAACCAGTAACACTTACCGTACAGTCCGGTCTGTTCGTCTGATATGTCGCATATCTCGCCTAGGGGTGGTAAACGTCAGACCCCAGTAGCTTGATAAGTCATGCCGATGTAAGGTCCATAACAAGCATGAAACTACTGATAACACTTACCAGTAAATCAGTGCAACCCTGGCCAGGGATTTCCAGTTATGGCCAGTCGAGCATAGCGCAAGATCAACCCCCAATACCGGGAGAGACGAATCCCCTCCTATCGCTCATTGCCTCCATGTGAATCGGGACTGTACCCAAAAACCACCTGTTTGCACGACTCAGTAGAGCCATGGTAGGGTGGAAATCGAAGCACAGTGGGAGACACACAAGACTCTATGACGATCTCGGGTCAACAGACTAAGCTGTACCAGTGTCACCAGAGAACTGCCATCTGACGTAAGGTATAATACCATCTGGGAGTTCTCGGCGAGTCCGTTCAGTGTACTCAGTCTCTACTGAGCACCCGCATACCGTCTCTGATGTCAAACACCAATGGATATGGGATCATCCATCGCCCATCACATGGATCGAGAAGATATACGCTAGTCTACTCTGGAATATCGATGCCCCGTCTCGATATTCCCACGACTAGGAACATTGAAGGATGTACTCATGGACTACCCACGCCCCACTAGTATGATCTACATCATAGTCCTAGAAGTCGAGTACACATCCTAGGGCCTTTATCAACATGTAATAAAGAGACAACAAGTATACATGTTAAGATAAAGAGTAACCAGATAGCGTACTATCATGTCGAGCAAGAAAGTCCTACCTATATATGTCCCAGCATTCACTACAATATACATCCTATGTACAGTAATGGCCTCTAGGGCATACATATAACTAACAATCTCCCACTTGCACTAGGGCCATCTGTAGCAGTGGTTGCAGTATCTAATACTCAACCATCCCATATAAGTCTCTCTTTGGAAAAAAGCTATTGTGAGTGGATCCGCCGTGTTGTCCTCTGAGTCTACTCTCCTAACCTCGATCACCCTGGAGATCAACTATCTCCTTGATCAGGTGATGCTGCCTCAGAATATGTCTGGGTCACTGATGGGACCGGGGTTCCTGGGCCAAAGCCACACTTCCATTGTCACACAATGGTAGGAACCTAGTTCATCTTATGAACCAATATACACCCAAACTGCTTCTTTGGTAGTATCTTTGATAGCGATGTCACCAGCCTTTATCGTCTAGTCTGCCACGGTATCTAGTTTGGAACTTTTCCAACACACCGTCCCTTTACTGAGGGTAAAGACAATGCCTGCGACTGACATTCAGTCATGCTCATCAGTCTGGAACCTTTCCAGTGATTCTCCCTAGGATCGATTGATACCATCTCACTAAACCTAGTGAGAACCCTAACATCCATTTAGATCTATCTTATAGATCCAAAACCCAGGATTTATGAGGTATCACTTTGATCCTATATGGAGAATCCTTGTGATAAGTGGAGATTGACCGAGCGTAGCATAGGAAACTCTTTTCCTATCAAGAGTATGTTGTCCACATAAAATACGAGGATGACCACCTTACTCTCTACTACCTTTTTGTACATACAAGGTTCATCTACTATTTTGATGAAGTCAAACTCTTTGACTATCGCATCAAAACAGACGTTCCAACTCCGCGATGCCTGCTTTATTCTGTAAAGCATCTTGCACACGTTTTCGCTGCTCCCACTGTTTACGAAGCCCTCTGGCTGTGTACTTATAGACGTTCTCTTCTAAATCAGTATTTAGAAAAGCTTTCATGACACCCAACCACCAGATATCGTAGTCATGGTATGTAGCCGTGGCAAGTAGGATCCAGATGGACTTAAGCATAGCCACTGGAAAAGGTTTCATCATTATCCACGCCTGGTCGATGACGAAAACCTTTAAAAAGTCTAGCTTTGAAAGTCTCAACTTTTCCATCTACACCAAGTAATCTTCTCAAGATATACTTGCTCCTGATGGGGATTTAACCCTTCAGATATAGCAACCAAAGTCCATACTTTATTGGTGTACATGGATTCCATCTCAGATCGCTAAGCATCCAGCCATTCTTACAGAGTCCCTACTCTCGATGGCCTGCTCGAAACTAGTTGGGTCATCATCTTATGATGCATTCCTCGATCCCACTGTCATCGAGAAACCGAAGTATCTCTCAGGCGGATGAGGAACCCTACCAGATCGGCGGAGAGGCTGAGGTTCGTCAAGGACTATTGAATCCTTTGGTTCTGTCAAATCATCAGCTGTAGTTTGTATAGCTGGAACATTTCCAGTTCTACAGAACTGACCTTGCCTCGATCTTGTCCGGATTTTGCTTTTGACATAGGCCGGACAATCCCAAATCTTAACTTACATAAGAGATAGGCTCTTCCCATACCATATCTTATATGGAGTGGTAGGCACTGATTTGATTCGAACCTAATTCAATAGGTATGCAGCTTCTCAAGTGCATAACCCCTTAAAAGGAAATAGGTAACTCAGTAGTACTTATCATAGAGCACACCATATCTAATATGGTGCGATTGCTCTATCCCGATACACCGTTGTGCTGTGGTGTATTCAGAGGAGTAATACTGAGAGAGAATCTCATTCTCCTTTAGAATAGTCCAAGAATTCTATGCACAAGTATTCTCCTCCCTGATCTCATCATAGGACATAATACTTATACCCGTATTTTGGTTCTCTACTTCTAACTTATATTCTGTGAATTTCTCAAAAGTTTCATACATGTGTTTCAAAAAGAACATGTGTCCGAATCTTAAGAGATCATCAGTGAATGTAAGGAAGTACAAAGGACCAGTCTTGGCATATGTAGACTGGGGACCTTTATACATCACTATGTATCAGTCCCAAGAGTTCACTAACTCTTTCTCTGTTTCCAATAAACAGAGCTATGGTCATCTAATCTTTGTGACATGACTGGCAAGTTTCACAAGATGTAAATTCAAATTGATTTAAATATGCATCTAAAATGTAACTTAAGCTAGTCGGGTCACATTGATATGACCTAGTCTATAATACCTCAAGAAGAATTCGTCCATTTCTGAACTCTTCCTCTTGTGTGTGTTCTGTATACTAGGAACTGTAGTTTGATTTAGAACGTCAATGCTTTTAGATAACGTGCCTGAAACGATCAACTTTTGAAATGTTCAAAACAATATTCAACAATACAAAATTATATCCTTTCTTTACTAATAAAGAGACTGATATGATTTTGTATATCAGGTTCGGTATCTAATAGCATTTGTTCAGAATCAATGTATTTATAATACAGGGTGACAGTGACCAACAGACTTGGCTGCAACACTTGCACCGTTTTCTGTCTCATGAAACTTATCACTCGTTCTCAGTTCTCTACCTATCTGTAGCCCATGTAACGGATTACATTTGCGGGATCCTGATCCGGTATCTAATACCTAGGACGTAGAGGACACTGAGAAACAGTTCTTTATAATGAACACACCCGAAGGAGATGCATCTCATGCACTTTCTTCGTATGGGCGGCATAGGAATTCTGGTATTCCCCTATTTCCTGCTCGGTCTTATAACAATTATAAGTTGGAGCGGGACCAACGTTCCCCAGCTCAGTAAAACAAGCGGGTTTGGTCAATACATCCATATTATTATCTTGATTAAGGCATGATATGGTCGCTACCTGGAGAGAGAGAGAAGAAAACACTCTGCGTGCGCTCTTGCAAGATTAGATTGGTTATTTATTTTTATCTAATCAGGATGGCTCCCACTGTTTTTATCAAATCTTCCTTCAAACCCTAAAAGGAAAGACTAGCCGGGATTCATTACACTCTACAAGTTCGCCAATCTTTCAGCCAGGCCAGTGTCGGTACTTTGAGGGAGGTTCCCCGTGCTTTCGCACGGACCTAATTAAAGCAAACCTCGTTTTCCCAGGGGCGTAACCCCGTTGACACCTTTCTAGACACCTACTTGATCGGCTAATTGTAAAGTGCAAAACTCTCCCAGGAGTAACAATTACTCACAGTGGGTATCGGGATCCAACTATCATATAGAAGGTATTCAATCTCATTGCAAATTTCAACACTTGAAACTCCCGATAAAGGTATTTTACCTCTAGCACCTATGACCTTAACTATGGTCAACAAATCATAAGCACTAGTCAAGTTCTACCCGTCATTTCGTGATTAATTAGACCCACCCACATGACCCTTAACTAAGGTCAACAAAGTCACGCGACTGTCCTAACTAATCGCATCATATGCGGTGTAGGAAGACATCACTTAGCTACCGTACACTGTGCCTTGACTATGGTCAACAAACACAGCATGAATACTAAGTACTCTACTTCCTAAAATGACGGAGGGTTGCGGATGGTTTTTAATAAAACCTTTAACTCTTTGAACTTGATCTCGTTGCGGAATCAAATGGTTTTTAAATGGAGTGTTTTTGAGGCTTTTCTAGTTTTGCTAAAGGGGTCACTCCCGGTGAAGGGATCGTCGACCCTTTCCTTATCGAATAAGGTGCAGGATATATCATATATACCGCTGTGCAAAGCAAAAACTATAGAAGCAATCAAAAACCAAACCGAGGGTTGTAGCATCTGCCAGTTATTGCTAAAGGGGTCACTCCCGGTGAAGGGATCTCGGCCCTTTCCTTATCGAATAAGGTGTATGATGTTCTACAAGGAACACCGCGATGCAAAGCAAGAACTGTAGCTACTTGTTTTATTTTTGAAATTCGATTCCACAACATCTTTTAGGTTTATTTTCTTTCATTAATCTCATTAATGAATGTCCCATCATTTAAGTCTACCTAAACATCACTGATAAATATAACGTACGCTTATGCCATCCGCATTCGCCTCGATGTCCCGTCTGCACCGTTAGGTTAGGTAACTAACGGCAGAGCGAGGCAGGCTAACGCGGATGTAAAACATAAGCAACGTCTATATAATATATCATATATACTATATACAATATCTATCTGAACAAATCACATGATCACATCACAGATAACGCAGCAGAAAATATCATATGAAATATTGGATATACTAGGACGTCCGTGTTTTATTTTGAGCCTGAATAAAACATGGATTCCACGGTCTTGATGAATAGCCAATCCCACACCCCTAGACCCCTACGAGAGCGGCAAGCAACCCTACCAATTCTAGGGTTAGGAGACCCGGACTCGACTCCTCGAGATGGTCTCCCACTGGACCCTAGAACCCGGTTACTTGTGCTCCCCTCCTTGGGTCTATCCTAATGCGGAAAAGTAAATAATATACATCAATGGTGACATCTTCCGCAACCTGGAAGTGCCCCAATTAAAGAATATTACATACAGGTTTTTACATGAATGAAAATGAAAAACACTCATCTCACATAAAAAAAAACCCAGCTATTCAAAACACGACGATCCAATATAACATATCCAGCAATACATAACATCACATGTCATCAACGTAAGTAAATATGCGCATCCCAATTGTCGTTGACATATAGCAATGAAACCGGCGATATCACATATTACACTTACGGTCGCAGAAAAGAAAGTGTAAAAATACAATAGTTGGAATCCGCAAACTCTTTAGACATCGCATGCCTAATGAAATGAATTCCTTAGACATCGCATGCCTAACAATTATAAATCCTGCATTTTAGTCTCATTATCGAAAACACTTTTCAATATCAAGTCGGGCAATTCAACAAGATTCCCGACATCCAGAACGAATGCTCGTCGCAAACTTTAGTAGATGGCCGCACCCCTGATACCGTCGACGAAGTGCACCAAGGCGGAACACCGCTGCCGCGAGCATCCAAACGGATGCTTTCGGCGACGAGGTTCTCCTACAGTCACTTGGTCGGGGCTATGGGGTGTAGCTGTCTATTAAGTTTACCTGCGAGTATCCGTGTACGCAACGTGATTGCGACGGACTTTTGATCATATCAAAATTCCGTGGCAACCGATCAAGTGAGACTAAACTGCTAGATTTATAACATTCAAATCAGTTATCTCATAACTACTTGTGGATTCCAAATATTGTATCACATTCCAGATAAATAGAAAATGTTAAACTTTCCGATCGAACAATCAAGCACCCAAGTTTTTCCCGAAACAGCTCAACACTTGAAATAAGTTTAAAAACATCCACTTCATACCACAGTACCAACGGTCCAGCCGTAGAAGGGTCAAGCCAACGCCTCACATGTGGCACGCCGTACTGCCCCAAACCCTAAGGTTCAAAGGGCAGTTCAAGACGGTCACATAATCGAGTTAAGGTTTGTTGTCTTCTAGAGGGTCCATCGCGTTACTTGCACTACTTAGACGTTCTTAAACCACGGAAAAATCCAACACTTGGAAATTTCCCGGCAGGGGAAAAAGTGGGTATTTATATCCGGTCGAACTTTTTAACATGTTCTAAAATTACCCGGAAAAACACATAGACAAAATTAGACAATCCGATCGAATCTACGAACTCCCAATACAACCCAGAAAACTCAACTCTTGAGTGCATATTAAAAATTCCCAGAGAACAGAGGAAATAGATACGGGCATTACTGTGTGAAAAAGAATCCATAACCTTTACATACGGCCGCGGAACCGCCGCCATAAGCAGGGTTAGGCCGCGGTTCCGCGGCGCTACAGTAGAGTTAGGGCTTCGTTTTCTACAGTTTTCCTTATAATTTCCTGCTCTATTTTCTGAGCATTTTTAATTCACAAAAATCCACAGTTGGAAAAATTGTACAGAGAAGGCTGAAATCGGGGGATATCGGGTTCGATCGGACTTCTAGCTTCGTCTACACTTCGCCTAAAGCTCTAGCTAGGCTCTGATACCACTGTAGGGTTCTTAGGCACACCCATGAGATTCCACAACTGATCAACCATGCCAAATTCAAAAATTTATGTGCTAAGAAACCCTATGCAAGATCGTTAACTAGAGGATAGGCGAAACTAAATGCAAGCAAACAACTTTACTAACAAGTGAAAGGGATTACAACCTTTGTAGATCCAGTCCTCCACTTCTAAAGCACCGTGATGACGTCCCTCCACTGCGATCATCGGGATCCTTCGTCGAAGAAATGAGCGGGCTAGGTTGTAGACTTCGATGTCGAAGATGATCTACGTCGAGGCGACTCAAACTCAAGCTCCATCTTCACTAGGTCATGAAACTTGTGAAGATAACACACTCTACTACATGGCAAGTGGTAGAGGATGAAGAAATAGAAAGTGGGTTCACTTTGGATTTGTATTTCTCACTTGGATTCATCACTTGGAATTTTTCAAGCAAGGTTTTCTTCTCTTCATGAAGAAGAAGAAGAAGAAAGAAAAGAATGAATGAATATTATCAAAAAATAGAAAATCAAGTGATGCTTATCATTTAGCAACCATGGGTGAGTGTAACTAATGTAGAGAATAAACTAGGGTTTAGGTAAATGGTTAGGTTAAGGATAAAACAAAATGGTAGACTTTTTCAAAGATGCATGAAGCATCATGAAGCTTCTTGCATAAAACAAAGATAACCACCATTTTATTTTTGCCAAAAGTAAATAAATAAAATAAATAAATAAGGCAATTGAAACCCTAACCATTAACTAAACATGGTGTATAGCATACACACACCCAAGTTTGCATGTATCAGCAAACATGATACAATCAAGTGCACAAAAATATATCACATATACTACTTGTGCGCATCAAGTGAGAAAATCAATCTTAAGTGAACAAATACTAGTTAATGTAAAGTAATATATCAAATATATAATTATACATTAAATCATTAAATCAACACTTGATTTAATGATCCGGTCATATTGCATATAACCGACTAATATCAAGTGTATCAATATATTGAATCAACATTTGATTCGGTAACCCGGCTATATCTTATATAACCGTCTGATGATACGAATCGCGAGAATAGAATTCAGTATCACATACTGGTATTATTCTCGGTCCCGCACATATCTCATATGCGCTCCTATTTCGTTTCGCTTGAGCCAGGAAACCTCTGTGTAGGACTCTAAAGACTCGTCAATACGCCGGCAGCAGGTGATGATCATATCAAACACCCATAAGCCGCAAGCGGTATGCTAAATGTGAGTGATCAGAAGATCAACGAGCAAGCCCGCTCACACTCCTGTGAATCCAACCAGTAACACTTGCCGTACAGTCCGGTCTGTTCGTCTGATATGTCGCATATCTCGCCTAGGGGTGGTAAACGTCAGACCCCAGTAGCTTGATAAGTCATGCCGATATAAGGTCCATAACAAGCATGAAACTACTGATAACACTTACCAGTAAATCAGTGCAACCCTGGCCAGGGATTTCCAGTTATGGCCAGTCGAGCATAGCGCAACATTAACCCCCAATACCGGGAGAGACGAATCCCCTCCTATCGCTCATTGCTTCCATGTGAATCGGGACTGTACCCAAAAACCACCTGTTTGCACGACTCAGTAGAGCCGTGGTAGGGTGGAAATCGAAGCACGGTGGGAGACACACAAGACTCTATGACGATCTCGGGTCAACAGACTAAGCTGTACCAGTGTCACCAGAGAACTGCCATCTGACGTAAGGTATAATACCATCTGGGAGTTCTCGGCGAGTCCGTTCAGTGTACTCAGTCTCCACTGAGCACCCGCATACCGTCTCTGATGTCAAACACCAATGGATATGGGATCATCCATCGCCCATCACATGGATCGAGAAGATATACGCTAGACTACTCTGGAATATCGATGCCCCGTCTCGATATTCCCACGACTAGGAACATTGAAGGATGTACTCATTGACTACCCAGGCCCCACTAGTATGATCTACATCATAGTCCTAGAAGTCGAGTACACATCCTAAGGGCTTTATCAACATGTAATAGAGAGACAGCAAGTATACATGTTAAGATAAAGAGTAACCAGATAGCGTACTATCATGTCGAGCAAGAAAGTCCTACCTATATATGTCCCAGCATTCACTACAATATACATCCTATGTACAGTAATGGCCTCCAAGGCATACATATAACTAACAACATCCACGTACAATACGAGGATCACCACCATACTCCCTACTACATTTTTGTATATACAAGGTTCATCTACCATTTTGATGAAGTCAAACTCTTTGACTACCACATCAAAACAAATGTTCCAACTCCGTGATGCCTGCTTTAACTCATAAAGCAACTTGCACACGTTTCCGCTGCTCCCACTGTCTATGAAGCCCTCTGGCTGTGTACTTATAGACGCTCTCTTCTAAATCACTATTTAGAAAAGCAGTCATGACACCCAACCGCCAGATATCGTAGTCATGGTATGTAGCAATGGAAAGTAGGATCTGGATGGACTTAAGCATAGGCACTAGAAAAGGTTTCATCATTATCCACACCTGGTCGATGATGAAAACCTTTTGCAACAAGACTTCGCTTTGAAAGTCTCAACTTTTCCATGTACACCAAGTAATCTTCTCAAGATATACTTGCTCCTGATGGGGATTTAACCCTTCAGATAAAGCAACTAAAGGCCATACTTTGTTTGTGTATATGGATTCCATCTCAGATCGCTTAGCATCCAGCCATTCTCACAGAGTCACCGCTCTTGATGGTCTGCTCGAAACTAGTTGGGTCATCATCTCATAATGCCATCCTCGCTCCCACTGTCATAGAGAAACCGAAGTATCTCTCAGGTGGATGAGGAACCCTACCAGATCGGCGGAGAGGCTGAGGTTCGTTGGGAACTATTGAATCCTTCGGGTTTACCAAATCATCAGCTGCAGTTTGTATAGATGGAACCCCTTCAAGTTCTACCTCATGGCCACTAATTTCTTCACAAGAAATTCCCTTTCGCAAAGGTGGCATGCTGAGAAACAAAACACCTTTTGCTCCTTAGAGTGGTAGAAGATATTCCCTTGCAAATGCTTGGGATATCCAACAAACTTCCATAGAACTGACCTTTCCTCGAGCTTGTCCGGATTTTTCTTTTGGACATAGGCCGGACAACCCCAAATCTTAACATCCTTAAGAGATGAGCTCTTCCCATAACATATCACATATGGAGTGATAGGCACTTGATTTGATTGGAACCCTATTCAATAGGTATGCAGCTTCACAAGTACATAACCCCTAAAAGGAAATAGGCAACTCAGGAGTACTCATCATAGAGCACACCATATCACATAGGGTGTGATTGCTCTGCCTCGATATACCAACGTGTTGCGATGTATACGGAGGAGTAATGCTGAGAGAGAATCTTATTCTCTTTTAGAATAATCCAGGAATTCCGTGCATAAGTATTCTCCTCCCTGATCTCATCATAGGACATAATACTTATACTCATTTTGGTTCTCTACTTCTAACTTATATTCTTTGAATATCTCAAAAGTTTCAGACTTGTGTTTCAACAGGAACATATATATGAATCTTGAGAGATCATCAGTGAATGTAATGAATTATAAAGAACCGGCCTTGGCATATGTAGACAGGGGACTTTCATACATCAGCATGTATCAATCCCAAGAGTTCACTAACTCTTTCTCTGTTTCCAACAAACGGAGCTATGGTCATCTTATCTTTGTGACATGACTGGTAAGTTTCACAAGATGTAAATTCAAACCGATTTAAATATTTTATAGAGTTATAGAGTTATAGTACTCTGAGTTAGCTTCGCAACGAACTAAAGAAAGTATACTAATAATTTTTCTATGATTTATAATGAATTTTATAAGGTAAGGTGTACAATAAATTTCAGATTTGTCGTATTCGTTTTGCGATGACGTTTCATGCGTAAACGATAATATTTTCAAATGTATAACATTATAAAATGCAGATTATAAACTAATTAAAGATAATAATAAGAAATATTATGACGATATATATTTTAAATGATATGGATGCAGTATAATGTAAACTATTATGTCATAAGATAAGTTTTCATGATCTAGATTTAAAATGATATAAACGGATGCAAACGGAACATCGAAACGTTATAAAATTAAACATGGGGTACTAGACTTAAACTATAGGTATGGTATTTATTTAAATAGATATAAAATGAATTATATAGCATGTAGCAAGATTAACTTGCCTAGACGGAACAAGACCGGATGTGTACGGAACGTCCTTCGTCGGCAAAATGTCGCGACGCGCGCACGGTACACGGAACGGTTCCAAACAACGCACGAGGGTGATCACGCAAGTTAGGTACGTTCAGTGGATCACTCGAATCGTCAGCGACGAGCATGACTCCGGCGGTGATCACCGGAATCAAGAAACAAGATCAAGAAAAAGAAAGAAGAAGAAGAAGAGGCTATGTATTAAATAAGGAAAGAAAAATTAAATAAATAAAACATATATAAATATATATATGCAGAGGAGAGAGAGAGAGAAAGGAGTTGTTAGTTTGTTAGGAAATTAGATTTAAAATTTTAAAAGATTTTTAGATTTAAAATTTTAGATAAGAGCTTTCAGTTTGTTAAAGAAATCGTATGAAAATATTTAAACTAAATTTTAAAATTAAATAAATTGAATTTTGGCAGGATACCAAAATATTTCAAAACGCGCCTGGGTCGGGTCTAAAACTTCAGATTTAAAATACAAAAATATGTGCGACATTCAAAATTCAAAATGAATGCTCAGGTAACGAAAATGCATACCCCTAAGAACGGATGCACGTACATGCGCGTAGCCATCCTATCACGTCCGTTTCACTGAACGGGACGAGAACAAGATGCACGGATGCTACCACGGGGTTAGGGGTATCATGCAGGCTATGAAATGCAATTTTAAATTATTTTACATGACCTAAAATGTTATACGGTAAAATGCCAGTATGCAGTATACATGAGATGCACGTGTCTATGTAACAAGTCAGGGTAATCTATAAATATGAATCAAACAGGTTCAAGCAAGCGGGTCGTGTCACGCCCCGCTTTCCAGAGTACGCAAGATTGGGCACGTGACATAGCCAACCTTGCTACCTGTAGGTAGGAAATATCCATCCACAGTCACATTACGGTTGTCGAGATATCAAGAACAAAATAATAAACTAATCTAATACATGTCCAAATCCATAATAATAAGAATCAATAAACAGTAAGTGCGGAAGCAAATGATCCAATACAATAAATAAACCGTACGTCCCATAATGCGGGCTCACATCTGGAAATGAAATGAAAATAAATAAACTAAACCCTAAAGAACTCACAGTTCAGCCTGCTGGCTGAAGTACTCCTGCTCGGTCGTCGACATTAGTACGGAATCTGGGCCATGCAAAACCCAGACGTCAGCGCGTCATGACATCAAGTATATAGTATAGACATGGTAATAAGCAATGCAAGTATGAACATGAATAAAGCAGTACTAAGAAATAACAGAGCAGGGTAATGTGCAGTGGTAACTAAACTGTCCTATCAGGTTTCTACCCTATAATCTTTGAAATCAATTTGATGAATCGTCGATGTAACTCAATAGTATCCCGTGCGTGCCCGGGACCACGGTCAAAGCCCTCGGGGCTGAATCCGAGACGTGCCGCTAAGCAGTAAAAGGTAGCAAGATGGGCGAGTGATGTCAGCATCACCACTCCGGGGCTGGCCAAGCCCGTAAGACTGATCAGAACAAGTATCGAACTGTTGAGTTACAAGTCGGTTTCACCTTTGATTTCCCCATACCCCCAAGCTATGTATGTCAAGTCAGGTATTCAGTTGTCAAGGACTAATGCCAACACAAAATCCGGAAAAAGTAGGTCTGTCTGGATAGACAGCAGGAATGGTCAGGTTTGTCGGCATTAGGCATGAAATCAGGTAACAGGTCAGGTTACGTTTCAACAGGTTGAGTCGATATGTACAGGGTGTCATGTCCGGTATAGCAGTACATGTGTCAGGTGTATCAAGATCGGTCAATATGTAATGCAATCAAATGTATGCTGATAACAGGTATAATAACGAATAAGGAACAACAGCAGGAACAGTAACTAACAATATTATTCCATGTAAACACAGTGATGCTTTGTATTCTCTTATTAACAGGTTCACGCACCTTTGGGGTGCAATAGCCACAAGGTGAAGCAATGTCCACAACATAAAGTAATGAAGCTACATGAATTTAAACTAAGTATAATAATTGTCTCGTGAATGATTTAACAAATAAAGCAGATACGATCTAATTGTTTTATTTAGTGGAAATATGGATTGATAGTGGGTCGATTAATTACGAGAAACTATTATAACGATTCCATGTTAAAGATAACTGCAACTGTCAATTCTAACTTATAATATAATAGCAATTACCGTCATTAAGTTGTTGTATTAGATAGTATGATATTCAACTGCATAGCAAGACTAGATCTCGTATGCTAGCATGTTAAAGCAAGTATTCAGATACTTGCCTCGACGGTTTCGCAAACCGGAAAGCACGGATGCAAAGTCGGCAGAAAACACGAGATGGGTGCACGGACTACGGATCGAGTCCCAACAGCGAACAGCGGGACCACACGGACCAGGGTGCCTCGCTGGAGCGTCGGGTTCAAAAGACGGCACGGTCGGATTCCGACAAAAGTCATCGGCAACGAGTTAGCAACATGATATATGGAATAAGATCAGCGGGGGGGGGGGGGGAATTTGCACAAAAGGAAAGATGAGGAAGGCTTACCGGAGACACCAGGGGTAACCCCGGCGGGCTCGACGGCGCTGGAACGCCGGCGAGGCAGCGACGGCGGCTGCGAAGGCTTGAACAGCCTCGGGTTCGCTGGAGAGGGGGTGCGACGAGTAGAGGAGGGTGGTGGTCGGCTCTGGTGATCGAGGGGGAAAGGAGGTGGCGCGGGTGACGTCGACGAGGGTCGACGGTGCGTTCTCCGGCGACCCGGGGATGGTGCAGGGTCGGGCTCGGGTCTGAAGGTGGTCCGACGAGGGGAGGAGGAAGGCGACGACGAGGTCGCGACGAGGAGGTGGAGAGGGAGTCTCCGGCGTCGTCGGTGACTGGAGGCGGCGTCGACGACGAGACCTGCGGTGGTTGGTGGCGTCGTCGGGGTTGGGTGCAGGTGCGGAAGAGAGTGGAGGAAGGAGGTAGGAGGGTGCGGCTGGGCTCGTGGTGGCGAGGGCGGCGACGGCGAGGTCGCGGGGAGGTCGGCGGCGCGAGTACGAGGGCTAGGGTTTGGGTCCTCGTGGGTTTTCTCGTGATCGAGAGGGAGAGGGGAGGCGGCTGCATGAAGGAAAATATATAGAGATAGGGAGAGAGAGATTGGAGAGAGAGAAAGAAAGATTTAGAGTGAGAGAGAGAAGGAGAATAGGGAAGAGAGAGATAGAGCGAGACGGAGAGAGAGAGAGATGGGATGCGGGGCCCACGAGGGTATAGTCCCTCGCGCTGATTGGCTGGAAGGGATAAAAGGAAAAATTTGAAATGATTTAACTGTTAAACGAAGATATGATCGTATATTTTTAGTTTTAGGATATTAAATTAAATGGGCCTTTTTGGCGCTAAATGAAACATTTCCAAATCGCGCCCGGGTTGCGCCCAAATGTTCCAAATTCAAATTATAGGATTTTAAGCGGTTTCCAAATTTTGAAAAGAGGTGTTTAATGATTAAAATGCATGCCCCCAAGTCGGACACTTGCACGCGCACGTAGTCGTCCAAACTTGCCCGTTTAGCCGAACGGGACGGAATCTCGACACGCGGACGCTACCACGCGACTAGTGGCGACGAGTAGGCCAACATGGATATTTTAAATTTTATTTTCGGTGTTAAAATTTGTTATGTGCCAAAATGACTTAACCGGTCAGAATTTTGCAAAAAGCACCAAACAATCAGGATAAATGAAATGAGTACTGTATAACACTCAACTAGTATCAGAAATAGTATTATTGGGCTCGGGTGTTACATCATACCCAACTAAAAAAAGAATTTCGTCCTCGAAATTCCAAGAATACAAGATAGCTAACTACTGGAAAAGGTGGGGGAATTTCTGTCGGATCTCGTCTTCTCGCTCCCAAGTGGATTCTCCATGCAATCGATTACCCCAAGAAACTAGTACAAGAGGGATAACCTTGTTCTTAAGAACCTTTTCTCTTCGATCCTTGATTTCAACTGGTCGCTCCTCAAAAGTTAGGTCCTCCCGTACAGTCAACTCCGAATGATCCAAGACATGAGTCTCATCACGAACATACCTCCGTAGTTGAGACACATGAAACACATCGTGCACTCCTGCCAATGACTGTGGTAACGCCAAACGGTACGCTACCTCTCCAACACGCTCCAATATCTCGAAGGGTCCAACGAATCGAGGACTAAGCTTTCCCCGACTTCCAAAGCGAATCACCCCTCTAGTCGGTGATATCTTCAGGAATACCAAATCACCCAAGGCGAACTCTAGAGGTCTTCTTGACGTGTCGGCCCAACTTTTCTGTCTGTCTTGAGCTGCCTTCATATGCTTCCTGATTGTTTTCACCTTCTCAACTGTCTGTACCACCAAATCTGGCCCTAGTAACCTTCGTTCACCCACATCATCCCAACAAACAGGCGAACGGCATTTACGACCATACAACGCTTCAAACGGAGCCATCTGAATAGTCGCTTGGAAGCTATTGTTGTACGAAAACTCCACCAGGTGTAGATGATCTTCCCAAGAACCTTTGAAGTCCAACATGCAAGCTCTCAACATATCTTCAAGGGTCTGGATCGTTCTCTCCGATTGTCCATCAGTCTGAGGATGATAAGCTGTGCTAAACTTCAATCGAGTCCCCAAACTTTCTTGTAAACTCCTCCAGAAGTGCGACAAGAACCGAGTGTCCCGATCGGACACGATGCTTACCGGTACTCCATGCAGTCTTACAATCTCCTGCATGTACCGTTCTGCCAACGTCTCTGTCGATTGACCAACCCGGAAAGGAATAAAGTGAGCTGCCTTGGTCAACCGATCGACAATCACCCATACTGCATTGTTGCCCTTTGGACTCCGCGGTAAAGCCGTCACGAAATCCATGGTTATATGTTCCCACTTCCACTGAAGAATCGGAAGTGGTTGCAACAAACCAGCAACCCTTTGGTGTTCAGCCTTGACTTGCTGACACACCAAGCACTTAGCCATGAAGCGAGCAATTTCCCGTTTCATACCTTCCCACCAGAAGTGCTGTCGGATATCTCGGTACATCTTTGTCCCTCCTGGATGTACAGAGTAAGCTGAACTGTGTGCCTCCTTCATAAGCTCTTCACGCACATCTCCTTTTGGCACACACACACGGCTACCATATCTCAACGAACCGTCTTCATGGATCAGTAAATCGGTTCGTAGTCCGGCTTCAACCTGCTCTCGAAACTTTTGTAGTCTAGGATCCTGCGATTGTGCCGTTTTAATCTTCTCAACTAAGGATGACTGTACTTGCAACTGCATCAACTGTCCTGTAGCATGTGGTAGCACAACCTCCAAGTCAAATCTCCGAAAATCCGCAATGATCTCTCTCTGTGCGGTCAATATCTGAATTGCTGGTAACCGACTCAGCGCATCCGGCACGACGTTGACTTTTCCCGGATGGTACTTAAGATCAAGGTCATAGTCGGCCATCAGCTCCAACCATCTGCGTTGCCTCATGTTCAACTCCTTCTGAGTGAACACATACTTTAAACTCTTGTGATCTGTAAAGACTTCGACTCTCTCACCCAATAGGTAGTGTCTCCAAATCTTCAGGGCGAAGATCACGGCTGCAAGCACCAAGTCATGAGTCGGATAATTCTTCTCATGAGTCTTCAGTTGTCTCGATGCGTAAGCGACGACTTTCCCATTCTGCATCAACACACATCCCAATCCCTTTCCAGATGCGTCGCTATGCATCACCAGTCCTCCTGAATTATCTGGTACGGTCAGGATAGGAGCGGTTATCAACTTCTGCTTCAACGTCTCGAAGGCCAATGCACATCCCTCCGTCCAAACAAACGGTACCTCCTTGCGCGTAGGCTTGGTTAACGGCTCTGCTAAACGAGCGAAGTTCTCCACAAATCTTCTGTAGTATCCGGCGAGTCCAAGAAAAATTCTTATCTCCGCAACATTCTTTGGAATAGGCCAATCTCGAACTGCTGCAATCTTTTCAGGATCGACGGCGATTCCATTACCGACACGACATGCCCCAGAAACTTCACTTCTTTCAGCCAAAATTCGCACTTATCAGTTTCGTGAATAATTTCTCCTGCCTCAGCGTCTGCAGTGCGATCTTTAGATGCTCAGCATGCTCCTCCGGAACCTTCGAGCATATCAGCATATCATCAAATACATCCACAAAGTCGCGAACAACTGCCGGCTCTTCATTACTACCCACTACCATAGCCGCAAGAACATTGTTCGTCGGCCTAGCCCTAAACTCGACTGGCCCGACAGAACTGCTTCCTCCAGTGAAAGTAAACTCAGGGTGTCTGGAAAGTTTCCTTCCTTGCCCTACAATCGATGTGTGCGTGGAAAGTGCCAAGAAAATCCATTCCCAAGACTACTTCATAACTGCCCATATCTATCACTGAGAAATCCGCAAAAGAACTCCCGCCCGCAAACAACGACTGTACAATCTCTGCACTCCTTACTAGCTATGATTTTCCAATTCCCAGTGCGTATGTCCCAAAACTAGACAGGGTCGTGCAGGTAATCGAGTGTGTAGTTATAAATTTGGATGACATAAAACAGTGGGATGCTCCGAAATTAAATAATGCCAATGTGGAAAACCATGAACGAGTAAATTACCTGAAACCCCTTCTCCTGATGCCTTAGCTTCCTCAGCTGTCAGCGTGAAAGCTCGAGCCTGATTAGATCCTGATTCAACTGTCTCTGCCCTTGGAACGGTCTCTGCGGAGGCTTCTGAACATCATCCCTTGTACAAAGCTTCGACGGACAAGCACTAACGGCGTGATCTGCCGCTCCACATCTAAAACAGAGTCCCAGCCTCTTACGACACTCCTTTCGCACATGTCCGGGTATATGGCAGTAGTTACAAATCACGCTCCCTTTCCGATCACCCACAATCGTTTTCTTCATTGGTGCTACGCTGCGCCTGTTCACCGGAATACTTCTACGTACAGACGTTTGGTTCAGTGCAAATGCCGGTTCCAGCTCGGTCTGTTCCTTTAGATTCTCCAGCAATCCCCTTATCACTCTACGCCTGGCGGCCAAGACCGCACGTCTTTGGTCCAACTTCAAATTCTCACCGGCCATATTCCTGGAAATCAAAGTACCCAACATTAGCATGATGATAGATTCTGAGTATAGATCAAGACTAGAACTCCAAGATACTTAAATAGAGTACTGCATTGTAGCTATGCCGCGGTATCATAGCCGCAATTACTTAACTCCACCCAAGTCGCCTAAGTCCTAGAGATAACAAGAAGTTAGGTTTTCGAGTTGACAATGCAAAGTAAGTTTGCATGCCGACATGATCCGGAAGAATGATTCAAGGATGGTAAGACGGTCAAAGTGGCAGGACATGTTTCCTAATCACGGGTATTCTGATTCGTGTATCGGGTGCAATACCCAACTACAAAGAATCAACCCAATAAACCTATGTCTCTGATACCAAAAGAACCATGTCACGCCCCGCTTCCCAGAGTACGCAAGATTGGGCACGTGACATAGCCAACCATGCTACCTGTGGGTAGGAAATATCCATCCACAGTCACATTACGGTTGTCGAGATATCAAGAACAAAATAATAAACTAATCTAATACATGTCCAAATCCATAATAACAAGAATCAATAAACAGTAAGTGCGGAAGCAAATGATCCAATACAATAAATAAACCGTACGTCCCATAATGCGGGCTCACATCTGGAAATGAAATGAAAATAAATAAACTAAACCCTAAAGAACTCACAGTTCAGCCTGCTGGCTGAAGTACTCCTGCTCGGTCGTCGACAGTGGTACGGAATCTGGGCCATGCAAAACCCAGACATCAGCGCGTCATGACATCAAGTATATAGTATAGACATGGTAATAAGCAATGCAAGTATGAACATGAATAAAGCAGTACTAAGAAATAACAGAGCAGGGTAATGTGCAGTGGTAACTAAACTGTCCTATCAGGTTTCTACCCTATAATCTTTGAAATCAATTTGATGAATCGTCGATGTAACTCAATAGTATCCCGTGCGTGCCCGGGACCACGGTCAAAGCCCTCGGGGCTGAATCCGAGACGTGCCGCTAAGCAGTAAAAGGTAGCAAGATGGGCGAGTGATGTCAGCATCACCACTCCGGGGCTGGCCAAGCCCGTAAGACTGATCAGAACAAGTATCGAACTGTTGAGTTACAAGTCGGTTTCACCTTTGATTTCCCCATACCCCCAAGCTATGTATGTCAAGTCAGGTATTCAGTTGTCAAGGATTAATGCCAACACAAAATCCGGAAAAAGTAGGTCTGTCTGGATAGACAGCAGGAATGGTCAGGTTTGTCGGCATTAGGCATGAAATCAGGTAACAGGTCAGGTTACGTTTCAACAGGTTGAGTCGATATGTACAGGGTGTCATGTCCGGTATAGCAGTACATGTGTCAGGTGTATCAAGATCGGTCAATATGTAATGCAATCAAATGTATGCTGATAACAGGTATAGTAACGAATAAGGAACAACAGCAGGAACAGTAACTAACAATATTATTCCATGTAAACACAGTGATGCTTTGTATTCTCTTATTAACAGGTTCACGCACCTTTGGGGTGCAATAGCCACAAGGTGAAGCAATGTCCACAACATAAAGTAATGAAGCTACATGAATTTAAACTAAGTATAATAATTGTCTCGTGAATGATTTAACAAATAAAGCAGATACGATCCAATTGTTTTATTTAGTTGAAATATGGATTGATAGTGGGTCGATTAATTACGAGAAACTATTATAACGATTCCATGTTAAAGATAACTGCAACTGTCAATTCTAACTTATAATATAATAGCAATTACCGTCATTAAGTTATTGTATTAGATAGTATGATATTCAACTGCATAGCAAGACTAGATCTCGTATGCTAGCATGTTAAAGCAAGTATTCAGATACTTGCCTCGACGGTTTCGCAAACCGGAAAGCACGGATGCAAAGTCGGCAGAAAACACGAGATGGGTGCACGGACTACGGATCGAGTCCCCACAGCGAACAGCGGGACCACACGGACCAGGGTACCTCGCTGGAGCGTCGGGTTCAAAAGACGGCACGGTCGGATTCCGGCAAAAGTCATCGGCAACGAGTTAGCAACATGATATATGGAATAAGATCAGCGGGGGGGGGGGAATTTGCACAAAAGGAAAGATGAGGAAGGCTTACCGGAGACACCAGGGGTAACCCCGGCGGGCTCGACGGCGCTGGAACGCCGGCGAGGCAGCGACGGCGGCTGCGAAGGCTTGAACAGCCTCGGGTTCGTTGGAGAGGGGGTGCGACGAGTAGAGGAGGGTGGTGGTCGGCTCTGGTGATCGAGGGGGAAAGGAGGTGGCGCGGGTGACGTCGACGAGGGTCGACGGCGCGTTCTCCGGTGACCCGGGGATGGTGCAGGGTCGGGCTCGGGTCTGAAGGTGGTCCGGCGAGGGGAGGAGGAAGGCGACGACGAGGTCGCGACGAGGAGGTGGAGAGGGAGTCTCCGGCGTCGTCGGTGACTGGAGGCGGCGTCGACGACGAGACCTGCGGTGGTTGGTGGCGTCGTCGGGGTTGGGTGCAGGCGCGGAAGAGAGTGGAGGAAGGAGGTAGGAGGGTGCGGCTGGGCTCGTGGTGGCGAGGGCGGCGACGGCGAGGTCGCGGGGAGGTCGGCGGCGTGAGTACGAGGGCTAGGGTTTGGGTCCTCGTGGGTTTTCTCGTGATCGAGAGGGAGAGGGGAGGCGGCTGCATGAAGGAAAATATATAGAGATAGGGAGAGAGAGATTGGAGAGAGAGAAAGAAAGATTTAGAGTGAGAGAGAGAAGGAGAATAGGGAAGAGAGAGATAGAGCGAGACGGAGAGAGAGAGAGATGGGATGCGGGGCCCACGAGGGTACAGTCCCTCGCGCTGATTGGCTGGAAGGGATAAAAGGAAAAATTTGAAATGATTTAACTGTTAAACGAAGATATGATCGTATATTTTTAGTTTTAGGATATTAAATTAAATGGGCCTTTTTGGCGCTAAATGAAACATTTCCAAATCGCGTCCGGGTTGCGTCCAAATGTTCCAAATTCAAATTATAGGATTTTAAGCGGTTTCCAAATTTTGAAAAGAGGTGTTTAATGATTAAAATGCATGCCCCCAAGTCGGACACTTGCACGCGCACGTAGTCGTCCAAACATGCCCGTTTAGCCGAACGGGACGGAATCTCGATACGCGGACGCTACCACGCGACTAGTGGCGACGAGTAGGCCAACATGGATATTTTAAATTTTATTTTCGGTGTTAAAATTTGTTATGTGCCAAAATGACTTAACCGGTCAGAATTTTGCAAAAAGCACCAAACAATCAGGATAAATGAAATGAGTACTGTATAACACTCAACTAGTATCAGAAATAGTATTATTGGGCTCGGGTGTTACAGGTCGGGTCGAATGCAATGTAAAATGTAAAATACTATTCGCACCCAAAACACGATAAATCAGGAAAATACCACAATTAAGGAAATACGAGAACTGGAATTGGTATAAATGAACTAGGGTGTTACATTATACCCAACTACAAAAGAATTTCGTCCTCGAAATTCCATGAATAAGAAAGGATAAATAATCAACAAACTACAAGAATAGATGTGGAAACTTCTGTCGGATTTTATCTTCTCGTTCCCAAGTGGGTTCTCTATGCAAGCGATTACTCCAAGAAACAAGCACAAGAGGGATAACTTTGTTCATAAGAACCTTTTCTCTTCGATCCACAATTTACATCGGTCGCTCCTCAAAGGTTAAATCTTCTCGTACAGTCTGCTCTGAAAGATCCAATACATGTATTTCATCTCGAACATACCTACGGGGTTGAGATACAAGAAACACGTCATGAACATTCTCCAAAGATTGTGGTAACACCAAACGATACGCCACTTCTCCAATACGCTCCAAAATCTTAAAAAGTCCAACGAATCGAGGACTAAACTTTCCTCGACTTCCGTAACGAATCCTCCTCTAGTCGGTGACATCTTCAAGAATACTAAATCTCCCACAGCGAACTCTAGAGGTTCTCTCGACGTATCAACCCAACTCTTCTGTCGGTCTTGTGCTGCCTTCACATGATTCCGGATAGTGTTAACCTTCTTAACTGTTTGCACGACCAAATCCGGTCCTAACAATCTTCATTCTCCAACATCGTCCCAACAAACAGGTGAACGACACTTGCAACCATATAATGCTTCGAATGGAGCCATCTGAATAGTCGCCTGAAAACTGCTGTTGTACGAAACTCCACCAAGTATAGATGATCCTCCCATGAACCCTTGAAGTCTAACATGCAAGCTCTCAACATTTCTTTAAGAGTTTGGATCATTCTCTCCGACTGGCCATCTGTTTGAGAATGATAAGCTGAGCTAAACTTCCATCGAGTCCCCAAACTTTCCTGTAAGCTCTTCCAGAAGTGTGATAAGAATCGGGTGTCATGGTCGGACACGATGCTCACAGGTACTCCATGCAATCTCATAATCTCCTGCATGTACCGTTCTGCTGACGCTTCCGTTGACTGACCAACTCGAAACGGTATGAAGTGAGCTGCCTTGGTCAATCGATCAACAATCACCCAAACTGCATTGTTGCCTTTTGGACTCCGCGGTAGAGCTGTCACGAAATCCATGGTTATATGTTCCCACTTCCACTGAGGAATCAGAAATGGTTGTAATAAACCAGCAACCCTTGATGTTCAGCTTTAACTTGTTGACACACCAAGCACTTTGCCACAAAGGGGGCAATCTCCCGTTTCACGCCTTCCCACCAGAAATGCTGTCGTATATCTCGGTACATCTTCGTGCCTCCTGGATGTACGGATTATGCTGAACTGTACGCCTCCTTCATAAGTTTTTCACGAATATCTCCCTTTGGCACACACAAGCGGCTACCATATCGCAACGAACCATCATCATGGATCAATAAGTCTGTTCGAAGTCCAGCTTCAACCTGTTCTCGAAACTTTTGCAATCTAAGGTCCTGCAATTGCGCTGCTTTAATATTCTCGATCAACGACGACTGTACTTGCAGCTGCAACAACTGTCCCAAAGAATGCGATAGCACAACTTCCAAATCGAATCTCCGAAAGTCTTCAATAGGTTTCTTCTGTGCAGTCAACTTCTGAATTGCTGGCCACCGACTAAGTGCATCGGGCACAACATTAACTTTCCCCGGATGGTATTCAAGATCAAGGTCGTCGTCAGCCATCAGCTCCAACCACCTACGCTGCCTCTTATTAAGCTCCTTCTGTGTGAACACATACTTCAGGATTTTGTGATCGGTGAATACTTCGACCCTTTCGCCCAGTAAGTAGTGTCTCCAAATCTTCAAAACGAACATCACAGCTGCTAGCTCCAAGTTAGGAGTTGGGTAGCCCTTCTCATGGGTCTTCAACTGTCTCGATGCGTAAGCTATAATCTTCCCATACTGCATCAAAACACATCCCAAACCTTTCCCAGATGCGTTGCTGTGAATCACCAATCCTTCGGAACTGTCTGGCACGGTTAAACAAGAGCGGTTATCAACCCTTGCTTCAACACCTTAAAAGCTGACGCACACTTATCCGTCCGTACAAACGGTACCTCCTTGCGCGTAAGCTTGGTCAAGGCTCAGCCAAACGAGCAACATTCCCCACGAACCTTCTGTAGTATCATGCAAGTCCAAGAAACTTCTGATCTTTACAACATTCTTCGAAATCGGCCAGTCTTGAACTGCTGCAATCTTCCCTAGGTAAACGGCGATTCCATCTCCAGCTACGACATGTCCCAAAACTTTACTTCTTCAAGCTAAAACTTGCACTTGCTCATCTTAGCATATAATCTTTCTTGCCTCAGTGTCTGCAGTGCGATCTTCAAGTGTTCTGCATGCTCTTCAATGCTCCTCGAGTAGACCAGAATATCCTCAGCGAACACCACTATAAACTGGTCCAAGAACGGTGAAGGATTCAGTTCATCAAGTCCATAAATATCGCCGGTGCATTCGTGACTCCGAATGGCATCACTAGATACTTGTAATGTCCAAACCAAGTTCAGAACGCAGTCTTACAAATATCTTCTGATATAACTCGGACCTGATGATATCCGGACCGCAAATCAAGCTTCGAGAATACCCTCGCGCCACTAAGCTGCTCGAACAATTCGCCAATGCGAGGGATCGGGTACTTGTTCTTAATAGTCACCCGGTTTAATTGTCGATAATCGATGCACATCCTCCTTGTGCCATCTTTCTTCTTAACTAGAAGAACTGGAGCTCCCCAAGGTGAATTGCGTAATTCAACCCTTCTCTAGCAATTCGGTAACCTGCTTCTTTACTTCTTCCAACTCCACTGATACCATTGGATAATACGCCTTTGAGATTGGCGTTGCACCAGGAACAAGATCAATCGCAAACTCCACATCTCGTTTGCGGTAACCCGAGATGTCCTCGAACACGTCCATGAACTCTCGTAATATAGCCGGCGCTTCTTCCTTAATAACTTCCATCGACGAAAGAACACTGTTTGTCGGCCTAGCCCTAAATTCGACTGGCCCGACCGAACTACTTCCTCCATCAAAACAAACTCCGGATGTCTGGGAATCTGGAAGTTCGCTTTCCTTGCTCTACAATCACTGTGAGCGTGGAAGGTGCCAAGAAAAATCCATTCCCAAGACCACAACAAACAAGGAGTGCACCAGAATTGAATAATTCCAATGCGGAAAGATAAGAACAAGTAGGATACCAAGATGACTTCATCCGAAATCAAGATACTGAAGATGATTAAGCACGGTAAATAGGGTTCAAGCTGGTAATAAAACAATAACTGGTAAGCAATGAAACCGAGAGATGCAAGATAGTATAACGATCATGGAATAAGGAAGTGAATCAAGACCAGGACTCCAAGTTACTTAAATAGAGTACCGCATTGTAACCATGCTGCAGTTCATGGATACAATTACATAACTCCACTCAAGTCGCCCAAATCCTAGTATCAGAATCATGAATAGGGAGAGACAATAGAAAACCAAAAGGGTTTCAAGTCGAGATGCAAAGTGGAGGCGAAGGATAAAAGAAGGATATGATTCAAGAATCACAATAATCAAGATGGCAGGACATGTTCCTAATCACGAGTATTCTGATTCGTGTATTGGGTCCAATACCCAACTACAAAAGAATCAAACCCGATTAACCTATATCCCATGGCTCTGATACCAAAAGAACCATGTCACGCCCCGCTTCCCAGAGTACGCTAAGATGGGCACGTGACATAGCCAACCATGCTACCTGTGGATAGGAAAAATCCCTCCACAGTCACATTACAGCTGTAGAGATATCAAGAACAGGAAAGTAAACTAAACTATCCAGTACATGTCCATGAGCCAGAATGAATGAGTCAAGAAATAATGATATGTGGAAGCAAAAGATACAATAATGAAACACCTGGAAAGTAAAACTACATACCGACAGGAACTTCACCGCTCGGTCTAACAGCGGCAATACTCCTGATCAGTCTGCAACAAAGGTAGAAGGATCTGGGCCATGCAAAACTCAGACGAATCATAAATAGTAAAGCAGGTGTAAAGCAATCTAAATCAGGGCAGTGAAAGGTAGCGTGCAGTGAGTAAACTAAACTGGTCAGTTGGTTATCTACTCTCAAGTCTTTGAAATCAATTTGATGAATCATCGATGTAACTCAATAGTATCTCGTGCATGCCCGGGACCATGGTCTAAGACTCTCGGGCTGAAACCGGGACATGCCGCTAGGCACTAACAGGAAAAGGATACAGACCAACGATGTCAGCAGCATCGTCACGAGGCGGGCCTAGCCTCTAAAAACTGATCAGTATAAGCAAGCAACTGTCGAGTTATAAGTCAGGATTTCATCATTGATTTCCCCATACCCCCAAGTTATAAGTGTCTAGTCAGATATTTTAAGTAATCAAGAACTAATGCCAACTCAGGATCAGGTAGGTGCAGGTTTGTCTGGATAGACAACAGGAACAGTCCGTAAGGACTACATGTTAGGTTTGTTGGCATTAGACACAAGATCAGGTAACAGGTCAAGCCACGGTACATCAGGTCAAGTCAAGTAGTGTATTTAGGTGTCAGGTCATGTCAAGCGTGTACGGTACCATATCCTATTAGGTAGGAAGTGCGACAGGTCATGTCAGGAAGCACAAAATGTTATGTGGGTGCTCATAATCAACTAGCGTAAGCATGGGTATACAAAACAAGCATGGGTACTAATAGCACAATAAAATGGAACATTGTAATGTGATATGCAATCAGGTACAGATTAAGGCATACAGTTGCACAGTTATCGATTAGGGTTACATTTATAGTTTCAATATTAATTAGGATGCAATTTATTAAACATGGAGTGTTAATATCATAGTATTATGTAGTAATGTGATCTATGGATGCAATTATATGTATCTTAAATGCGATGGATGCAAATGGGTATCCGAAAAGTTATAAAACTATAAAATGGTAATGTGGGATGTACAACTAAGCAATATTTGATATAAATATTGATATAATAATATTAATATGGATAGCATATTCAAAGCGATTAATAACTATAAAAGTGGTATTGATTAACCATGCACAAGAAAGTTCCGTTCAGAAATTCAGCGTCACCCTGATTTGTAAAATAGCTTAAAAATAACAAATGTTCTCCAAAAGGGACGTGTCTTATACCAAAACAAAGATAATTCAATAAGGTTTTCATTTTTATAAGTATAAGTATCTCAGTTTGTTCCTACAAAAATCTATGAACATTCGAAATTGAAAGTTTGCTGCTGGAATTTCCCTGGACAGCAGTTTAGAGACATATTCATTTGCATTTTACGTTATATAAACGATTTATTTTGTAAGTAAATATTTTATTGAGTTATAGTACTCTGAGTTAGCTTCGCAACGAACTAAAGAACGTATACTAATGATTTTTCTATAATTTATAATGAATTTTATAAGGTAAGGTGTACAGTAAATTTCAGATTTGTCGTATCCACTTTGCGATAACGTTTCATGCGTAAACTATAATATTTTCAAATGTATAACATTATAAAATTCATATTATAAACTAATTAAAGATAATAATAAGAAATATTACGACGATATATATTTTAAATGATATGGATGCAGTATAATGTAAACTAGTATGTCACAAGATAAGTTTTCATGATCTAGATTTAAAATGATATAAACGGATGCAAACGGAACATCGAAACGTTATAAAATTAAACATGGGGTACTAGATTTAAACTATAGGTATGGTATTTATTTAAATAGGTATAAAATGAATTATATAGCATGTAGCAAGATTAACTTGCCTAGACGGAACAAGAACGGATGTGTACGGAACGTCCTTCGTCGGCGAAATGTTGCGACGCGCGCACGGTACACGGAACGGTTCCAAACAACGCACGAGGGTGATCACGCAAGTTAGGTACGTTCAGTGGATCACTTGAATCGTCAGCGACGAGCACGGCTCCGGCGGTGATCACTGGAATCAAGAAACAAGATCAAGAAAAAGAAAGAAGCAGAAGAAGAGTCTATATTTTAAATAAGGAAAGAAAAATTAAATAAATAAAATATATATAAATATATATATGCAGAGGAGAGAGAGAGAGAAAGGAGTTGTTAGTTTGTTAGGAAATTAGATTTAAAATTTTAAAAGATTTTTAGATTTAAAATTTTAGATAAGAGGTTTCAGTTTGTTAAAGAAATTGTATGAAAATATTTAAACTAAATTTTAAAATTAAATAAATTGAATTTTGGCGGGATACCAAAATATTTCAAAACGCGCCTGGGTCGGGTCTAAAACTTCAGATTTAAAATACAAAAAATATGTGCGACTTTCAAAATTCAAAATGAATGCTCAGGTAACGAAAATGCATACCCCTAAGAACGGATGCAGGTACATGCGCGTAGCCATCCAAACACGTCCGTTTCACTGAACGGGATGAGAACAAGATACGCGGATGCTACCACGGGGTTAGGGGTATCATGCAAGTTATGAAATGCAATTTTAAATTATTTTACATGACCTAAAATGTTATATGGTAAAATGCCAGTATGCAGTATACATGAGATGCACGTGTCTATGTAACAAGTCAGGATAATCTATAAATATGAATCAAACAGATTCAAGCAAGCGGGTCGGGTCGAATGCAATGTAAAATGTAAAATACTATTCGCACCCAAAACACGATAAATCAGGAAAATACCACAATTAAGGAAATACAAGAACTGGAATTGGTATAAATGAACTAGGGTGTTACATTATCACCCATTCTCAGTTCTCTACCTTTCTGTAGCCTATGTAACAGATTACATATGCGGGATCTTGATCCGGTATCACATACCCAAGACGTAGAGGATACTGAAAAATAATTCTCTGTAATGAACACAATCGAAGAAGATGCATCATCATGCACTTTCTTCGTTTGGGCGGCACGGGAATCCTGGTAATCCCCTATTTCCTGCTCAGTCTTATAACAATTGTAAGTTGGAGCGGGACCAACGTTCCCCAGCGCAGTATAACAAGCGAGTTCGGTCAATATATCCGTATTATTATCTTGATTAAGGCGTGACATGGTTGCTACCTGGAGAGAGAGAAGAAAACACTCAGCGTATGCTCTTGCAAGATTAGATTTGTTATTAATATATCTAATCAGGATGGATCCCACTGTTTTAGTCAAATCTTCCTTCAAACTCTAAAAGGAAAGACTAGCCGGGATTTAATTACAACCTACAAGTTCGCCATTCTTTCAGCCAGGCCAGTGTCGGTACTTAGAGGGAGGTTCCTCGTGCTTTCGCACTGACCTAATTAAAATAAACCTCGTTTTCCCAGAGGTGTAACCCCGTTGACACCTTTCTAGACACCTACTTGATCGGCTAATTGTAAAGTGTAAAACTCTCCCAGGAGTAACTCTTAATTGCAGTGGGAATCGGGATCCAACTATCTCATAGGAGGTATGCAATCTCATTGCAAATTTCAACACTTGAAATTCCCGATAATATTTTGCCCCGAGCGATCTATGACCTTGACAAGGTCAACAAACCATAGACCGCAAGTCAAATTCAACCCGTTATTTTCCGATTGAATTAAACCCACCCGCATGACCCTTGAAACAAACCATAGACTGGCTGAGGCATTTGGCCGTGGCACAGTCAGCGTCCCATGTCTTGCGGACTTCTTTGTCCGCAACTGAGGATTTTGGACCTGGGATGAGCGGGGCTGAAGCCGTGAGGACATATGATACTTTATCATAAGTCAAGGCTATTTTCAGATTCCTCAGCCAGTCTTTATAGTTGGTCCCATTCAGTTTATTTTTTATCTAGTAGAAGCTTGAGTTCAGTCATTGGTATCTGCCATTAAGAGAGAGAAAAGAATACACTCAGCGAAAGCTCTTGCAAAGATCAGATTGGTTATTATCTTGTCTAATAAATGTCTCCCACTGCTTTAATCAAGTTTTTCTTTCAAACCTTAAAAAGAAAACTAGACAGGATTAATTACAGTCTACAACTTCGCTAACCGTTCAGCCAGGCCAGTGTCGGTACTTGAGGGAGGTTCCCCGTGCTTTCGCACGGACCTAATTAAAGTAAACCTCGTTTTCCCAGAGGCGTAGCCCCGTTAACACCTTTCTAGACACCTAATGAGTTAGCTAATTGTAAACTGCAAAACTCTCGTGGGAGCAACTATTGTCCACAGTGGGATCGGGATCCAACCATCATATGGAAGGTATGCAATCTCATTGCAAATCTCAACACTTGAAATTCCCGATGCAGTTTTTACCCCTAGTACATATGACCTTAACTATGGTCAACAAATCATAAGTACCAGTCAAGTTCTTCTCGTCATTTCTTGATTAATTAGACCCACTCATATGACCCTTAACTATGGTCAACAAAGTCGCATGAATGTCCTAATTAATCTGCATCATATGCAGTGTAGGAAGACATCACTTAGCTACCGTACACTACGCCTTAACTATAGTCAACAAACGTAGCACGAATACTAAGTACTCTACTTCCTAAAATGACGGAGGGTTGCGGATGATTTTTAAGAAAATCTTTAACGCTTTGAACTTGATATCGTCGTAGAATCAAATGGTTTTCAAAAAGGAGTGGCTTGTGCTCCGTAGTTTTGAAATGTAGCTTTTTCATATGAGCCGAGAGGTTTTCAAATCCGATTCTACAACATCTTTTTAGGTTTATTTTCTTTACATTAATCATATTAATGTAGTCCCATCATTTAAGTCCTTAAGCCAATCACAGAAAAGAAACGAAAATACAACGTACGCTTATGCCATCCGCATTCGCCGCAATGTTCCGTTATGCACCGTTAGGTTACTTAACTAACGGCATACCGGGACGGGACTAGCGCGGGTGTAAAACATAAGCAACGTCTACTATATATCTCATATATAATATATCATTCGTCTCAGATATCACAGAACATAGGCAGCAGAAACACGGATATAATGTGGGATATACTAGGACGTCTGTATTTAGTATTTAGCCAACAATAGAAAATACGAATTCCACAGTCGCGATGAATAGCCAAGCCCACACCCCTAAACCCCTACGAGAGCGGCAAGCGACCCTACCAATCCTGGAGTTTAGGAGACCCGGTCTCGACTCCTCGAGATGGCCTCCCACTGAACCACAGAACCCGGTCACTTGTGCTCCCCTCCTTGGGTCTATCCTAATGCGGAAAAGTAAATAATATACAAGACTGGTGACATCAACCTCAACCCGGAAGTGCCCCAAATAAAAGAATATTACATTACATTTGAATTTTACATGAATGAAAATAAAACTCTCATCTCAGATAAAACCCCCCGGCTATTCAATCGCGACAATCCTGCACATCATATTTCAGCAACACATAATATCATATATCATCAACGTAAGTAAGTATGCGTACCCCGATTGTCGTTGATGTATAGCAACGAAACCGGCGATAAGCGACATACTACACTTACGGTCACAGAAAAGAAAGTGTAAAACTACAATATTTGGAATCCACATTCTCTTTAGACATCGTAAATCCAAAATATCACATACTTCGTATTTCATGCCTAACTATATAAATTCCACATATTGTATCACATTCCAGATAAATAGACAGTGTTAAACTTTTCGATCAAATAATCAAATACCCAAAATTTCCTAAAGCTCAACACTTGAGCGGAGTTCAAAAAACCCGGAATGTGTCACAGTAGTAGCGGTCCAGCCGTAGAAGGGTCAAGCCAACGCCTCACATGTGGCACGCCGTACTGCGTCAAACCCTAAGGTTCAAAAGGCAGTTCACGATGGTCACATAACCGAGTTAAGGTTTGTTGTCTTCTAGAGGGTCCACCACTTAATTTGCACTATTTCCGAAAGATTTAAACCCGAGAAAAAATCAACACTTGAAAATTTTTCGTGCCAGGAAAAAGTGAGTTAATGATATCCGTTCGAACTTTTTAATACTTTCTAAATTATCCGAAAAAGGCACGAAATTAAAATTCCGATCGAATCACCGAATCCAAAACCATCCCAGAACATTCAAGACTTGAATCAGATTAAACATACCCAAAAATGTATACAAGCAGGTAGGAACATTACTGTATAAACACGAGCCAATGATTCCTCTGTACGGCCGCGGAGCCGCGGCCCAAGCAAGCTCTGGCCGCGGTTCCGCGGTGGGATGTACGATTCATTGCTTCGTCTTTTACAGTATTGCTTAGATTTGCCTGCTGAATTTTTTACGTATTTTTAATTCTGAAAATAACACAGTTTCAAAAAATGTCCAGAGAGGGTTGAAAATCCGAATTTTTTTTCGATTGGAGTTTTAACTTCGCTAATGTGTCGCCTAAAGTTCTAGGTCGGCTCTGATACCAATGTTAGGTTTATCTAGCACCTCATGAAGGGTTTGGAAGCATCACATGTCTCAAAATCAAATTTTTAAGGTGCTAAGTGAACATACAAAGAATCGTCACTAGAAAATTAGGGTTTCATTACAAAGACAATATCACAAGTAATAAAGGCTAGGGTTTTGAGAGTACAACCTTTGTAGCTCCCTACGCTGGACTCCTTGGCTACTTGAGGGTTGGAAAAAGGTTCTCTTGATGTCTCCTAAGTCCACGACGATCCACCCGAAGCTCCTTTGCCCAAAGCTCCTTGCTTTACTCGATATGTGATTGAAATAGAGCAAACACCCTACACAAATGGGCTAGATGTGTGTAGTATGATGATGTGGTTTGGTTTCTATAATCAAAACTCTTTCTTTTATCAACCTCACTTAAAGGAAATTATCAAGAGAGGAAGAAGAAGATGGTGGCTAAGCTTTTTCTCACAAGAAAAGATATGAGAGAGTGAATAATTGAAGTGAGAAAAGAATAATATATCTTAATCCTTTCTCACTTCAACCATGGTTAGAATTATCTAGATCTTTTTCAAAATGAGTTAAAAGGTAAAAGGATAATTAACTCAAGGTTAAGAAGTGGTTGAAGCATGGTCAAAGATGATAAACATTAACCTCTTGTGAATTATCCTTTCCTTTTTACAAAATGATAAATAAATAGATAATTCTACAATGTAAGTCTTGCATTGCCACCAAACTTGTATCAACAACCATGATACTATGTATGTATGTATGTATCCATGCACATCATCATGTGCATACATGCATGCATACAAAAATAGAAAAAGAGTTTGATTAAAGAATTAATCTAAAAGTCATTTGCTAAATCAACACTTGATTTTGCAAACCGGTCATATCACATACGACCCGACCAATAGAAAATGCCCGATTAATATACGGTATCACATATCCGTATTTAATCGGGTCCCCACGCATATCTCATATGCACACCACATCTTTTTGCCTGAGCTAGGAAACTTCATTGTGGGACTCTAAGACTCGTCAATACGCCGGCAGTAGGTAACGATCATATCAAATACCTACAAGCCGCAAGCGGTCAGCTAAACGTAACGGCCATCCGGGTATTGAGCGATCAGAAGAAAACAAGCGAACCTGCTACAACTCCCGTCGAGCCAACCGGCAACACTACCGTACAGTCCGGTCTCTTCGTCAGATATGCTGCATATCGAGTCTAGGGATGGTAACGTCGACCCCAATAACTCAATAAGTCGTGCCGATGAATGGTCTATAACAGATCGAGAAACTACTGATAACACTTATCAGCAAATCTCAACAGCCCTGGCCAGGGACTTACTGATATAGCCAGTCGAGCACAGCACAGCATCAACTCCCAATACCGGGAGAGATGAAACCCCTCCTATCGTTCATCGCCTTCGTGTGTCTCGGGACCGTACCCAACGGCCACCTGTTTGCACGACTCAGTAGAGCCGTGGTAGGGTGGTAATCAAAGTACAGTGGGAGAACACACAAGACTCTATGACGATCTCGGGTCTACAGACTAACCTGCACCAGTGTCACCTGAGAACTGCTATCCGACGATAGATATAATTCCATATAGGAGCTCTCGGTGAGTCCGTCCAGTGTACCCAGTCACCACTGAGCACCCGTATACGATCTCGATGTCAAACATCGATGAATGTGGGAACATCCATCGCCCATCATATGGGTCTAGTATCATATACGCTAGTCTACACTGGTATATCGATGCCCCGTCTCGATACACCTACGACTAGGGACATTTCAGGATATGCTTATAAACTACAGATGTCCCACTAGTATGATCTCCATCATAATCACAGTAGTCAAGCCTATATCCTTAGGGCTTTATCAACATGTATGAATGAATAAAAGCATGATCAAATCAACATGTTAGATAAAGAAGAACCAGATAGCATACTATCATGACGAGCAAGAATGTACACTGAATATATATATACATGTATAAATACATCCACTATCATATAATGGCCTCTAGGGCATACATATATCCAACAATCTCCCACTTGCACTAAGGTCAGTTATTGGCGTATCTCATACCCAGCATCTCAAAAAGTCGCTCATGCTGGGGCTGAGGGAGGGCCTTGGTGAGTGGATCCGCGGCGTTATTCTTTGTGTCTACTCTCTTAATCTCGATCTCGTGGCGATCTACAATCTCCCGGATCAAATGAAAGCGCCTCAGGATGTGTCTGGACCGCTGATGGGACCTGGGCTCCTTGGCTAACGCCATAGCCCCATTATTATCACAATACAATGGTATTGGATCAATAATGGTTGGAACTACTTCTAGCTCCGAGATGAACTTCCTCATCCAGACGGCTTCCTTGGCGGCATCATTCGTAGCAATATACTCAGCCTCCATCATAGAGTCTGCAACGGTATCCTGTTTGGAACTCTTCCAACTTACCGCCCCTCCATTGAGGGTAAATACAAACCCAGAGATAGATTTGCTGTCGTCCTTATCGCTCTGGAAGCTCGAATCAGTAAAGGCCTCCATTTGGAGATCTCCATTAGCATACACCAAGAACAATTCTTTAGTCCTTCGTAAGTACTTAAGAATGTTCTTCACAGCTATCCAGTGATTCTCCCCTGGGTTGGATTGATACCTGCTCACTACACTAAGTGCATAAGCTACATCTGGGCATGTACATAACATCGCATACATTATAGATCCTACTACCGAAGCATAGGGTATAATGCTCATGCGAGCTCTCTCTTCATCGGTCTTTGGGCAAGAATCCTTAGAGAGAGTGACCCCATGGCAAGCGGGTAAGGCACCCCGCTTGGAGTCTTCCATACTAAACCTTTTTAGGATGGTGTTGATGTACCTGGTTTAGGACAATCCCAATAACCTCTTGGATCTATCCCTATAGATCCTTATGCCCAGAATGTATGTGGCATCGCCCAGGTCCTTCATGGAGAACCTTAGTGATAAGAAAGATTTGACCGACTGTAGCATAGGAATGTCATTTCCTATCAGAAGAATGCCATCCACGTACAATACGAGGAATGTGACAGCTCTCCCTACAGCCTTCTTATAAACACAAGGTTCATCTGGATTTTTGATGAAATCAAACTCTTTGATAACATCATCGAAACAGATGTTCCAACTCCGTGATGCCTGCTTTAACCCATATATGGATTTAAGCAATCTACATGCTTTCCCGCTGCTCCCACTATCAATGAAGCCCTCTGGCTGATCCATATAAACGCATTCTTCTAAATCTCCATTTAGAAATGCCGTTTTAACGTCCATCTGCCAGATTTCATAGTCATAGTGAGTAGCAATAGCAAGTAGGATCTGAATGGATTTAAGCATGGCTACGGGCGAAAAAGTCTCGTCATAGTCCAAACCTCGTCTTTGACGAAAACTCTTCGCCACAAGTCTTGCCTTATAGGTCTCTACCTGCCCATTTACACCAATCTTTCTTTTAAAGATCCATTTGCACCCCACAGGTTTTACCCCAAGGGGTACAACGTCCAAAGTCCATACTTTGTTGGTGTACATAGACTCCATTTCGGATCTCATGGCATCCAGCCACTTCACAGAGTCTCCACTCGTGATAGCTTGCTGAAAACTGGCAGGATCATCATCCTCCATGATGCAGTCTTCTCTGTCACCATCAATGAGGAAACAGTAGTACCTCTCCGGTGGGCGAGAAGTCCTACCAAACCTTCGGAGTGGCCGAGGTTCCTCAGTTTCTATTGCAACAGCCGGTTCAACCAAGTCGTCATTTGTAGTTTGTGTCTCTAGAACCTCTTCTAGATCCACCACATTGCCATCATCTTTATCTGTGAAAAACTCTTTTTCTAAGAATATGGCATACTGAGAAACAAACACCTTTTGTTCCTCCTTGTGGTAGAATAGATATCCATAAGAGTTCCTTGGATATCCCACAAAGTTACACATGACTGGCCGTGTCTCGAGTTTGTCCGGATTTTGCTTTTTAACATAGGCCGGGCAACCCTAAATCTTAATTCTCTTAAGAGATGGTCTCTTCCCATGCCATATCTCAAATGGTGTGGTAGACACGGTTTTGGTTGGGACCCTGTTCAGTAGAAATGCTGCAGTCTCCAATGCATGCCCCCAAAATGAGACAGGTAACTCAGCATCACTCATCATGGAACGGACCATATCTAATAGGGTCCTATTCCGTCGTTCAGACACACCGTTGTGCTGTGGTGTGTAAGGAGGAGTGAGTTGAGAGAGAATCCCATTCTCTTTTAGGAAGTTTGCAAATTCTGTACTGAGGTACTCCCACCTCGATCTGATCGAAGCATCTTTATACTCAAGCCGGTTTGCTTTTCTACTTCTTGTTTATATTCAGTGAATTTCTCGAAAGCTTCGGATTTGTGCTTCAATAAAAATACATGACCGAATCTTGAGAAATCGTCAGTGAAAGTAATGAAGTATGAAAAACCGCCTCTAGCCTGTGTAGACATTGGCCCACATACATCACTATGTATGAGTACTAGGAGCTCGGTAGCTCTTTCTCCGTATCCGGTAAACGGAGTTTTGGTCATTTTACCCTTGATACAAGACTAGCAAGTCGCATAAGATTTATATTCAAAAGGGTTTAAATATCCATATTTGTGTAATTTGTTTAGTCTTGTTTCGTTAATATGACCAAGTCTACAGTGCCAAAGAAAAGTTTCATTTATTTCTGAAAGTTTTCTTTTGTTAGTGTGTTGTATGCTGAAAACTGTGTGTTGATTTAGGACGTATATCCCGTTATTAAGCGTACCATACCCAACCAACATTTGATTCAGGTGAATGTTCATAACATTGTTCTACAATACAAAATTATATCCTTCATTGTCTAACAAAGAAATGGATATTATATTACAAAGCATACTAGGTACAAAATAACATGGGTTCAAAACCAATATACACCCAGATGGCAACCCCAAGCGATACTCTCCCACTGCGACTGTATGTACATTGGAACCATTTCAAACGAGGAGAGTATGGTCACCTGTCTTCAAAACTTTGCTATTTCTCAGCCCCTGCATAGAATTGCAAATGTAAGAACCTGAACCGGTATCTAATACCCAGGAAGCAGAGTTTATTGAAAAATAGTTTTCTGTCACAAACACACCTGAAGCGGAAGCATCCCCATGCTTCTTCTTGAGATTTAAGTACTCGGTACAGTTGCGCTTCCAATGTCCTGTTTTGTGGAAATGAAAACATTTCCCTTTCCCCGATTCTCCAGCTTTGGACTTTTCCTTCCCCTTAACCTTTTTAACTCCACCCTTAGGATTGGTGGGCTTCTTCTTTTTCTTTCCCTTGGCCTTGGCCTTAGCCTTTGGGCGAGAAGAAGAAGATTGCCCAACACTAAAAACGGGAGTTTTCACTGATTTCAGTGTGCTCTCTGCACTCCTTAACATATTAAGGAGTTCAAGTAGTTCCCTCTCCATGTTGTGCATGTTGAAGTTAACTATGAATTGAGCAAAGGTGGAGGGGAGGGACTGCAGAATAATATCCGTATGTTGTTCAGTGTCCATCGTCTATCCAAGGTCCTCAAGCTCTTCTATGAGAGCTATCATCTTCAGAACATGGTCTCCTACTGGTGTGCCAAGGGCCATTCGCATCTGAAACAATTTCTTTGATGCTTCGTATCGTAATACGCAGGATTGCTCTCCATACAACTCCTTTGTATGGAGGAATATAGCTTGAATGTCCATATTCTCATGCTGCTTTTGATGTGTGTTTTCCATCGATGCAAGCGCAAGGCATTTGTCCATGGCACAGTCAGCGTCCCATGTCTTGCGGACTTTTTTGTCCGCAACTGAGGATTTTGGACCTGGGACGGGCGGGGATGAAGCCGTGAGGACATATGATACTTTATCATAAGTCAAGGCTATTTTCAGATTCCTCAGCCAGTCTTTATAGTTGGTCCCATTCAGTTTATTTTTGATCTAGTAGAAGCTTGAGTCCAGTCATTGGTATCTGCCATTAAGAGAGAGAAAAGAATACACTCAGCGAAAGCTCTTACAAAGATCAGATTGGTTATTATCTTGGCTAATCGATGTCTCCCACTGCTTTAATCAAGTTTTTCTTTCAAACCTTAAAAAGAAAACTAGCCAGGATTAATTACAGTCTACAACTTCGCTAACCGTTCAGCCAGGCCAGTGTCGGTACTTGAGGGAGGTTCCCCGTGCTTTCGCACGGACCTAATTAAAGTAAACCTCGTTTTCCCAGAGGCGTAGCCCCGTTAACACCTTTCTAGACACCTAATGAGTTAGCTAATTGTAAACTGCAAAACTCTCATGTGAGCAACTATTGCCCACAGTGGGATCGGGATCCAACCATCATATGGAAGGTATGTAATCTCATTGCAAATCTCAACACTTGAAATTCCCGATGCGGTTTTTACCCCTAGTATTTATGACCTTAACTATGGTCAACAAATCATAAGTACCAGTCAAGTTCTACCCGTCATTTCTTGATTAATTAGACCCACTCATATGAACTTAACTATGGTCAACAAAGTTGCATGAATGTCCTAATTAATCTGCATCATATGCAGTGTAGGAAGACATCACTTAGCTACCGTACACTACGCCTTAACTATAGTCAACAAACGTAGCACGAATATTAAATACTCTACTTCCTAAAATGACGGAGGGTTGCGGATGATTTTTAAGAAAATCTTTAACGCTTTGAACTTGATATCGTCGTAGAATCAAATGATTTTCAAAAAAGAGTGGCTTGTGCTCCGCAGTTTTGAAATGTAGCTTTTTCATAAAAAGCCGAGCGGTTTTCAAATCCGATTCTACAACATCTTCTTAGGTTTATTTTCTTTACATTAATCATATTAATGTAGTCCCATCATTTAAGTCCTTAAGCCAATCACAGAAAAGAAACGAAAATACAACGTATGCTTATGCCATCCGCATTCGCCGCAATGTTCCGTTATGCACCGTTAGGTTACTTAACTAACGGCATACCGGGACGGGACTAGCGCGGGTGTAAAACATAAGCAACGTCTACAATATATCTCATATATAATATATCATTCGTCTCAGATATCACAGAACACAGGCAGCAGAAACACAGATATAATGTGGGATATATTAGGACGTCCGTATTTAGTATTTAACCAACAATAGAAAATATGGATTCTACAGTCGCGATGAATAGCCAAGCCCACACCCCTAGACCCCTACGAAAGCGGCAAGCGACCCTACCAATCCTGGAGTTTAGGAGACACGGTCTCGACTCCTCGAGATGGCCTCCCACTGAACCCCAGAACCCGATCACTTGTGCTCCCCTCCTTGGGTCTATCCTAATGCGGAAAAGTAAATAATATACAACACTGGTGACATCAACCTCAACCCGGAAGTGCCCCAAATAATAGAATATTACATTACATTTGAATTTTACATGAATGAAAATAAAACTCTCATCTCACATAAAAAAAACCTGGCTAGTCAATCGCGTCAATCCTGTACAACATATTTCAGCAATACATAATATCATATATCATCAACGTAAGTACGTATGCGTATCCCGATTGTCGTTGATGTATAGCAACGAAACCGGCGATAAGCGATATACTACACTTACGGTTACAGAAAAGAAAGTGTAAAACTACAATATTTGGAATCCACATTCTCTTTAGACATCGTAAATCCGAAATATCACATACTTCACATTTCATGCCTAACTATATGAATTCCACATATTGTATCACATTCCAGATAAATAGACAGTGTTAAACTTTTCGATCGAATAATCAAATACCCAAAATTTCCTAAAGCTCAACACTTGAGCGGAGTTCAAAAAACCCGGAATGTGTCACGGTAGTAGCGGTCCAGCCGTAGAAGGGTCAAGCCAACGCCTCACATGTGGCACGCCGTACTGCCTCAAACCCTTAAGTTCAAAAGGCAGTTCAAGACGGTCACATAACCGAGTTAAGGTTTGTTGTCTTCTAGAAGGTCCACCACTTAACTTGCACTATTTCCGAAAGATTTACACCCGAGAAAAAATCAACACTTGAAAATTTTTCGTGCCGGGAAAAAGTGAGTTAATGATATCCGTTCGAACTTTTTAATACTTTCTAAATTATCCGAAAAAGGCACGAAATTAAAATTCCGATCGAATCACCGAATCCAAAACCATCCCCAGAACATTCAAGACTTGAATCAGATTAAACATACCCAAAAATGTATACAAGCAGGTAGGAACATTACTGTATAATCAGGAGCCAATGCTTCCTCTGTACGGCCGCGGTTCCGCGGTGGGATGTACGGTTCATTGCTTCGTCTTTTACAGTATTGCTTAGATTTGCCTGCTGAATTTTTTACGTATTTTGAATTCTGAAAATAACACAGCTTCAAAAAATGTCTAGAGAGGGTTGAAAATCCGTATTTTTTTGTTCGATTGGAGTTTTAACTTCGCTAAAGTGTCGCCTAAAGTTCTAGGTCGGCTCTGATACCAATGTTAGGTTTACCTAGCACCTCATGAAGGGTTTAGAAGCATCACATGTCTCAAAATCAAATTTTTAAGGTGCTAAGTGAACATACAAAGAATCGTCACTAGAAAATTAGGGTTTCATTACAAAGACAACATCACAAGTAATAAAGGCTAGGGTTTTGAGAGTATAACCTTTGTAGCTCCCTATGCTAGACTCCTTAGCTACTTGAGGGTTGGAAAAAGGTTCGCTTGAGGTCTTCTAAGTCTACGACGATCCACCCGAAGCTCCTTTGCCCAAAGCTCCTTGCTTTACTCGATATGTGATTGAAATAGAGCAAACACCCTACACAAATGGGCTAGATGTGTGTAGTATGATGATGTGGTTTGGTTTCTATAATCAAAACTCTTTCTTTTATTAACCTCACTTAAAGGAAATTATCAAGAGAGGAAGAAGAAGATGGTGGCTAAGCTTTTTCTCACAAGAAAAGATATGAGAGAGTGAATAATTGAAGTGAGAAAAGAATAATATATCTTAATCCTTTCTCACTTCAACCATGGTTAAAATTATCTAGATTTTTTTCAAAATGAGTTAAAAGGTAAAAGGATAGTTAACTCAAGGTTAAGAAGTGGTTGAAGCATGGTCAAAGATGATAAACATTAACCTCTTGTGAATTATCCTTTCCTTTTTACAAAATGATAAATAAATAGATAATTCTACAATATAAGTCTTGCATTGCCACCAAACTTGTATCAACAACCATGATACTATGTATGTATGTATGTATCCATGCATATCATCATGTGCATACATGCATGCATACAAAAATAGAAAAAGAGTTTGATTAAAGAATTAATCTAAAAGTCATTTGTTAAATCAACACTTGATTTTGCAAACCGGTCATATCACATACGACCCGACCAATAGAAAATGCCCGATTAATATACGGTATCACATATCCGTATTTAATCGGGTCCCCGTGCATATCTCATATGCACACCACATCTTTTTGCCTGTACTAGGAAACTTCATTGTGGGACTCTAAGACTCGTCAATACGCCGGCAGTAGGTAACGATCATATCAAATACCTACAAGACGCAAGCGGTCAGCTAAACGTAATGGCCACCCGGGTATTGAGCGATCAGAAGAAAACAAGCGAACCTGCTACAACTCCCGTCGAGCCAACCGGCAACACTACCGTACAGTCCAGTCTCTTCGTCAGATATGCTGCATATCGAGTCTAGGGATGGTAACGTCGACCCCAATAACTCAGTGGACGATCCGCACTTACTAACGCGCTACAATCGACACCGTTATTGATTGCGGTCAAATATTTTTGGTTGTGATTTCTATATAATTTCTACTACACAATCCGAAATCGTTTCAATCATCACACGACTACCCTAACTCAATCGCATCATATGCTTTTGCAGATAAGCATAAATAGTTACCGCACACTACGCCTTGACAAGGTCAACAAACGCAGCACGAATACTACGAAGTACTTATCTGAAATGACGGAAGGCTACGACAGGTTTTTAAGAAAACCCTTTGCGTAATGAACTTGATATCGTTATAGAATCGAGTGATTTTGAAAAGGAGTGCTTTTGAGGCTTTTACTAGTTTTGCTAAAGAGGTCACTCCCGGTGAAGGGATCTCGGCTCTTTCCTTATCGAATAAGGTGCAGGATATATCACATATATCACTATGCAAAGCAAGAACTATAAAATGAATCAAAAGACAAACCGAGTTTGTAACATCTGCTAGTTTCGCTAAAGAGGTCACTCCCGATGAAGGGATCTCGGCTCTTTCCTTATCGAATAAGTTGCTGGATATTCTGCAAGGAATACCGCTATGCAAAGCAACAACTAGAGCTACATGTTTTCGAGACAAGTTTCTACAACATCTTTAGGTTTCTTTTATTTCATTAATCTCATTAATGAAGTCCCATCATTTTAAATTACCTAAACATCACAGATAAATACAACGTACGCTTATGCTATCCGCATTCGCCTCGATGTCCCCTTGTGCACCGTTAGGTTAGTTAACTATCGGCAGAGCGGGGCAGTGCTAGCACGGGTGTAAAACATAAGCAATGTCTATATAATATATCACATATACTATATCCTGTATCCATCTCAACATATCAAATGATCACATCACGGATATCACAGCAGAAGAACAACATATGAAATATTGGATATGCTAGGATTTCCGTGTTTTATTTTAAGCCTGTATAAAACACGGATTCCACGGTCGTGATGAATAGCCAATCCCGCACCCCTAGACCCCTACGAGAGTGGCAAGCAACCCTACCAATTCTAGAGTTAGGAGACCCGGGCTCGACTCCTCGAGATGGTCTCCCACTGGACTCCAGAACCCGGTTACTTGTGCTCCCCGCCTTGGGTCTATCCTAATGCGGAAAAGTAAATAATATACAATGGTGACATCATCCTCAATCCGGAAGTGCCCTAATAAAAGAATATTACATACAATGAATTTTACATGAATGAAAATGAAAAACTCTCATCTCACATAAAATCCCCGGCTATTCAATCACGACGATCCAATATAACATATCACAGCAACACATAACATCATATGTCATCAACGTAAGTAAATATGCGTATCCCAATTGTTATTGACATATAGCACCGAAACCGGCGATACACCACATATTACACTTACGGTCGCAGAAAAGAAAGTGAAAAACTAGAACAGTTGGAATCCGCAACCACCTTAAACATCATAAACCCAACGTATCACATACTTTGGATTTCATGCCTAACCAAATGAATTCCTTAGACATCACATGCCTAACAAATATAAACCCCGCATTTTAGTCTCGATCTCGAAAACACTTTTCAATATCTAGTCAGGCAATTCAACAAGATTTCCGAAATCCTGATCGAATGCTTGTCGGAAACTTTAGTAGACGGCCGCACCCCCGATGCCGTCGACGAAGTGCACTAAGGCGGAACACCGCTGCCGCGAGCACCCGAATGGATGCTTTTTGTGACAGGGTTATCCTACAGTCACTTGGTCGGGACTATGGGGCGTGGCTATCTATTAAGTTTACCCGACGAGTATCCGCATACACTACGTGATTGCGACAGACTTTTGATCACATCAAAATCCCGTGGCAACCGATCATCTGAGACTAAACTGCTAGATTTATAACATTCAAATTAGTTATCTCATAACTATATGTGGATTCCAAATATTGTATCCCATCATATAATATCCGGACGACGTTAAACTCTTCGATCGATTCATCAAAGTTCCGTAATTTCCTGACAGCTCAACACTTGAGCACAGTTTTAATAATACCCAGAAGATGCCACAATACCTATGAACCAGCCGTAGATGGGTCAAACCAATGCCTCACATGTGAAACGCTAAACTACCACAAACCCTAGGTTCAAGTGGCGGTTTTGATGGCCACATAATCGAGTTAAGGTTTACGTTCTTCTAGAGGGTCCACAAAATCACTTGCATGTTTTTCCGAATACGTTAAACTTAGAAAAATGGGTTTTTGACATTCGATCGAACTTTTTAACATTGTCTAGACAATATGTGAAACACTCGAAACATTGTTAAAACTACGAATACGAAACACTCCGAATTGTTTATAGTGTAAGATTACATCACATGCAAAATTAGCAAAAATAAACAACACCTGAAACATCAAAACCAAGCCACTGGAACACTGGCAAAATTTCAGGGGAGGGGGCTCGGTTTTGGCCAATATAGGGGGGTGCTCGGCCCAATTTTCTCAGAAAGCCCTGAAATTTTGTGTGTGTTCATGATATATCCCATACATCACTCTGTACTTGTTTAAAAAAACTTTGACAACTTTTAAAATCGACAGAAACTTTGATTTTCCGTTTCAAGTTTCGGAGTTGTTTCGGTTTCGTAATCCTATAAAAATCCGTATTTATTTCTAGCATGGCTCTGATACCATTGAAGGATTACCTACGACGGAAGCAAGGTTTCGGGAGGCATCGTCCATGCCAAATTAAAATTTTGCCGTTTTAGCTAACCCTAAACTAGATCGTTAACTAGAAATAATACGGAAACATAAGCAAACACTTTGCAATATGTAGTGAGCAAGGAATACAACCTTTGTAGACCGATCCTTTACTTCAATAGCTCCGTGTAGAAGTCCCCTCCGCTGCGATCGTGAACTCCGGACTCTAGAGAAACTCTACAAGAAGAACGAACGTGCTTGCTTCGATGACTTCGAGGTCGAAGATGATCTACGTCGGGGAGACACTAACTCAAGCTATTCCTTCACTAGGTCATGAACTTTGTGAAGAGAACACCCTATACTACATGGTAAGTAGTAGAGGATGATGAAGTAGGAAGTGGGCTCACTTTAGAAATTATTTTCTCACTCTTTTTCTCAAAACTCTATTGAAGCTAGTAAGCTTGGAGGAGGAAGAAGAAGATCAAGAATTAACTCATCCAAATGAATTATTTCTTTAGTTAATAATGCAACCATGGGTTAAGCATGTCATGCTTAACCCTTGTAGAGAGTTAACCATGTGCTATGGTTAAAGGTTAGGTAAAAATATCTTAACCTAGATAAAAGGAGTGAATAAAGTCAAAGAAGACTTGAAGCTTCTACAAGCTTTCATCAAATATCTTTCATGACAATTATCCCCATTATTTGAATAACTTAATGATAAATACAAACCCTAATCTTAACCCTAGCATGGTTCAACCCTCATTAGCCCTAGTTGCATTTGTAACCTAGCATGATACATTTACCATATATCACATATACATCAATGTATCCAAAGTGAGAAAAGAAATCATAAGTGAGCTAATATTAGTTAATGTAATATAATATATCAAATATATATAATTATACATTAAATTATTAAATCAACACTTGATTTAATAATCCGGCTATATCACATATAACCGACTAATATCATGTGTAACAACTTATCGAATCAACACTTGATCCGATAACCCGGCTATATCGCATACAACCGATCAATGTCACAAATCGCGAGAATAGAATACGGTATCACATATCGTATCAATCTCGGTCCCGCACATACCACATATGTGCTCCTACTCCGTTCCGCTTGAGCCAGGAAACCCCTGTGTAGGACTCTAAAGTCTCGTCAATACGCCGGCAGTAGGTGATAATCATATCAAACACCCACAAGCCGCCAGCGGTCTGCTAAACGTAACGGCCACCCGGGTATTGAGCGATCAGAAGATCAACAAGCAAGCCTGCTCACACTCCTGCGAATCCAATCAGTAACACTACCGTACAGTCCGGTCTCTTCGTCTGATATGTCTCATATCTCGTCTAGGGGTGGTAAACGTCAGACCCTAGTAACTCGATAAGTCGTGTCGATATGAGGCTCATAACGGGTCGAGAAACTACTGATAACACTTACCAGTATATCTCTGAAGCTGCCTTGGACAAGGACTTCCTGTTATAGCCAATCGAGCACTGCGCAACATCAACTCCCTATACCGGGAGAGACGAAACCCCTCTTATCGCTCATTGCCTCCATGTGATTCGGGACTGTACCTAAAAGCAACCATTTTGCATGCCCTCTTAGATGTGGTATGATAGAAATCAAAGCACAGTGGGAATCACACAAGACTCTATGACGATCTCGGGTCTACAGACTAACTTGTACTAGTGTCACCAGAGAACTGCCATCTGACGTGAGGTATAATACCATCTGGGAGTTCTCGGCGAGTCCGTCCAGTGTACCCAGTCTCCACTGAGCACCTGTATACTGTCTCTGATGTCAAACACCAATGGATATGGGATCATCCATCGCCCATCTACATGGGTCGAGAAGCTATACGCTAGTCTACTCTGGTATATCGATGCCCTGTCTCGATACACCTACGACCAGGAACAATTGAAGGATGTACTTAGCGACTACATTGTTCCCAGTAGTATGATCTGCATCATAGTCCTGGTAGTCAAGTACTCATCCTAAAGGCTTTATCAACATGTAACATAGAGACAATCAGCGTACATGTTAAGATAAAGTGCAACCAGATAGCATACTATCATGTCGAGCAAGAAAGTCCCCCTATATATGTCCAAGCATCCATTACAATATACATCATATGTACAGTAATGGCCTCTAGGGCATACATATCACTAACATCTAATACCCAGGATGCAGAGTTTATTGAAAAACATTTTTCAATAACGAACACACCTGAAGCGGAAGCATCGACATGCTTCTTCTTCTTGAGATCAGTGAGGTACTCAATACAGTTACGCTTCCGGTGTCCTGACTTGTGGCGGTAGAAAAATTCTCCCTTTCCAGATCCCGCAGCCCCGGATTTGTCTTTCCTCTTTGCCTTTTTAACTCCACCTCTCAGTTTAGTGGGTTTCTTCTTCTTCTTTCTCTTAGCCTTGGTTTTTGGGACGAAAGAGGAAGTTGGCTCATTAATCAGAGAGGGTGTTTTTGCTGTCTTGAGCGTCCTCTCTGTGCTTCTCAACATATTGAGAAGTTCAGGTTGTGATTTCTCCAAGTTGTGCATATTGAAGTTCATTATGAATTGAGCAAAGGCAGGGGGAGAGACTGTAGAACTATATCAATATATTGATCGTTCTCCATAGTCTATCCAGGTCCTCAAGTTCTTCAATAAGTCTTATCATCTTCAAGACATGATCTCCTACTGATGTACCAGCAGTCATCCTCATCAGAAACAACTTTCTAGAGGTCTCGTAATGAAGAGCGCGAGATTGCCCCTCATACAACTCCTTTGTATAGAAAAAGATGGATTGTACATCCATCTTCTCATGTTGCTTTTGATGTTCATTGTCCATCGAAGCTAATGTGAGGCATTTGGCAGTGGCACAATCAATATCCTATTTCTTGCGGATCTCCTTATCCTCAATTGAGGAGTCAGGGCCTGGGAGGGGAGGGGCTGGAGTAGTGAGGACGTATGCAACCTTATCGTATGTAAGGGCAATGTTCACGTTCCTTAGCTAGTCTTTATAATTGGGTCCCTTCAGTTTATTTTTCTCAAGTAGAAGCTTAAGTCCAGTCATTGGTATCTGCCATTAGGAGAGAGAAATGAAAACACTCAGCGAAAGTTCATGCAAGATTAGATTGGTTATTTATCTTATCTAATCGATATCTCCCACTGCTTTTATCAAATTTTCCTTCAAATCTTAAAAAGAAAATTAGCCAGGATTAATTACATTCTACAAGTTCGCTAATCGGTCAGCCAGGCCTGTGTCGGTACTTCGAGAGAGGTTGCCCGTGCTTTCTCACTTACCTATTTAAAATAAACCTCGTTTCCCTAGAGGCATAACCTCAATGACACCTTTCTAGACACCTACTGGATTAGCTAATTGTAAAGTGTAAAATTCTTCCGGGAGTAACTTTTACTCATAGTGGGATCGGGATCCAACTATCAATATAGAAGGTATACAATCTCATTGCAAATTTCAGCTCTTGAAGTTCCCGATACGGTCTTTACCCCTAGCGTCTTATGACCTTAACCATGGTCAACAAATCATAAGCACTAGTCAAGTTCTACCCGTCATTTCGTGATTGAATTAGAACCATTCATATGACCCTTAACTATGGTTAACAAAGTCATATGAATATCCTAATTAATCGCATCATTTGCAGTATAAGAAGTCATCACTTAGCTACCGTACAATACGCCTTAACTATAGTCAACAAACGTAGCACGAATACTAAGTACTCTACTTCCTAAAATGACGGAGGGTTACGAATGGTTTTGATGAAAACCTTTAACGTTTTGAACTTGATATTGTTGTAGAACCAAATAATTTGAAAAGGAGTGGCTTAAGCTCCGCATTTTGAAATTTTTGCTTTTTCGTAAAAAGGCCGAGTAGGTTTCAAATTTGATTCTATAACATCTTTAGGTTTCTTTTCTTAACATTAATCTTATTAATATAGTCCTATCATTTATGTTTCCTAAATATCACAGAAGAAACAAAAATAGAATGTACGCTTATGCCATCCACATTCGTCACGGGGTCCCTTCATACACCGTTAGGTTACTTAACTAACGGCAGAGCGGGGGCAGGACTAGCGCTGGTGCAAAACATAAGCAACATTTATTATATATCATATATATAGCATTCATCTCACGCAATTATATGATCACATCACAGAATAACAGCAGCAGAAGCAGATATATGAAAATATAGGATATACTAGGAGGTCCGTGTTTTAGATTAAGCCAATAAAAAAACACGGATTCCACGGTCGTGACAAATAGCCAAGCCCACACCCTTAGACCCCTACGAGAGCGGAAAGTAACCCTGCCAATTCTAGAGTTAGGAGACCCGGCTTTGACTCCTCGAGATGGTCTCCCACTGGACTCTAGAACCCGGTTACTTATGCTCCCCACCTTGGGTTTATCCTAAAGCGGAAAAGTAAATAATATACATCAATGGTGACAACAACCTCAACCCGGAAGTGCCCCAATAAAAGAATATTACATACATTGATTTACATGAATGAAAAAGAAAATCTCTCATCTCACATAAAACCCCGGCTATTCAATCACGACGATCCTATACAACATATAAGTACAGCAACAGAATAATCATCACAGATCATCAACGTAAGTAAATATGTGTATTCCTAATATCGTCAATGTATAGCAACGAGATTAGGGATATACATATTACACTTACGGTCATAAAAAAGAAATGAAAATTACAATAGTTGGAATCTACACAATCCTTAGACATCACAAACCCAGATCATCTCATATTCCGGATTTCATACCTAACCTCATAAATCTTACATTTAAGCCTCGAATTGAAAACACATTTTCAAAAAGAAGTCGGGTAATTCAACAGGATTCCCGATTAAATTAATGAGACTAAAATGTTAGATTTACAAACCAAAAATTAATTTTCACAAAACTAATTAATGTAGATTCCAAGTATTGTATCACATATAGCAACTGTCTAGATGATATTAAACATTTCGATCGACTTCACAAATTTCTTCAAACCACAGAGATCTCAACACCTTAAGCCTTATAAAAATTATCCAGAAAGTCACAAATGTTTCAATGGAGCATCATAAGAAACAAGGCACCCTAACTCACCAAATACACGGCGGAATCGCGGCTCAACTCAAGGTTCTGCCGTGGTTCCGTGGCCATTTGACTGAATTGGGTGTTCGTATTTCTTGGGGCTCCATACATTTATCTGCACTATTTTTTGAATATTTTTAATCTGCAAAATGCCAACTTTTGGAAAAATGTATAGAAACTTTGAAAAATCCATGTTTTTGATTTCGATCGAACACTTTTAATGTCGTCTAAACTACCCTAATACTCTAACTTGACTCTGATACCATGTAAATAAGTCTCAGCACCTATACTTGAGTTTAAACATCAATATGTGAAGAATTGTAAAAAAATAGAGTGCTAAAGCATACTACCTACGAATCGAACTAGAGATTAGGGTTACTATCTAGGCTAAGAGTTAATAAACCTAAGTGAAAGAGAACTACAATCTTTGTAGACTACTCCTTCTCTTCAATTGCTCCGTGTAGAAGTCCCTTAGCTTCTTTTGGCTCCACTTGAAATTTGGAACAACTTTGATTGAAGTCTTCGATGTCTATGATGATCCACCGCGGAGTTTCAAACACTCAAACTCTTACTTCTAAACTAAGAAAAAGTGAAGCCAACAACCTATACAATTTTGCTAAACTATTATATATTGATAAAGTGGGATTTTTCTCCCTAAAAAACCTTTCTTTGTCTTTATCTTTTTGTTTCTAGGAAAAGGCAATAGAGCTTATAGGAAGAGGATGAACCAAAGCTTAGGATAAGAATGAACCATGGAAAAAATATCTTAGATATTTAAGATGTGAGTGGGAATAAAATAATGAGTTATGGTTGAAGATATTTTTAGAAGAGTATAGAAACCATGACTCATTACTTAGCATTTTCCATTTTCTCAAATCATTAAATATCCAATATTTTTCCATGTGATTCTAGCATAGCCATGTCCCATGTATCATCCACCACGACACACACACACACACACACACACACAAAACAAATATAAATATATACACATATATGCATACATAAAGAAAGGAATTATAAATGATCAATTAGTCATTCTATTAAATCAACACTTGATTTAAAAACCCGGTCATATCACATATAATCCGACTAATAAAAATCGCTAGATTAAAATACGGTATCAGATACTCGTATTTAATCAAGCTCCCGCACATATCTCTATATATGCCCCTACTTCATTTCGCTTGAGCTCGGAAACCCCTATGTGGGATTCTTACGACTCGTCAATACGCTAGCAGTAGGAAATGATCATATCAGATACCTACAAGTCGTCAGCGGTACTAGCTGGACGTAATGGCTACTCAAGTATTGTACGAATAGAAAAACAACAAGCACATTTTCTCAAACTCCTATAGAGCCAACAAGTAACACTTACCGAACAGTCCGGTCTCTTCGTCTGATATGTTGTATATTGAGTCTGGGGTTGAATCGTCAAGCCCCAATAGCTCAATAAGTTATGCCGATGTGTGGCCTATAACAAGTCGAAAAACTACTGATAATACTTATTAGTAAATCTCATCAGCCCTAGCTAAGGACTTGCGGTAATAGTCAATCGTGCATAGTACAACATCAACTCCCAATACCGGGAGAGAAGAAACCCCTCCTATCGCTCACTGCCTCCATGTGTATCGGGACTATATCCAAAATCCACCTGTTTGCATGACTCAATAGAGCCGTGGTAGGGTGGAAATCAAAGCATAGTGAGAAACACACAAGACTCTATGACGATCTTGGGTCTACAGACTAACCTGTACAAGTGTCACCAGAGAACTGCTATGCGACGATAAGTATAATACCATATAGGAGTTCTCAGTGAGTCCATTCAGTGTACTCAGTCTCTAATGAGCACCTGTATACAATCTTTGATGTCAAACACCAATGGATATGGGATCATCCATTACCCCTATACTGGGTCAAGAAACGTATACACTAGTCTACTCTGGAATATCGATGCCCTGTCTCGATGCACCCTCGACTAGGAACAGTTAAAGGATATGCTTATGGACTACATATGCCCTTACTAGTATGATCTGCATCACAGTCATAGTAGTCAAGCTAATATCCTAAGGGCTTTATCAACATGTATCAAATGAATAGTAAACTTAATCAATTGAACATGTTAAGATAAAGAGCAACCAGATAGCATACTATCATTTCGATCAAGAATGTTCTCTATATATACATGTCCAAGTATCCACTATACAAATAATGACCTCTAGGGCATACATATAACCAACAAAGAAACATCTGTAAGGAATATATATGCCCTAGAGGCCATTATTGTATATTATAGTGGATGCTTGGACACACACACTGTCACGACCCAAAATGGCACGTGACTGGCACTTGAATCTTATGAAGTCTATAGGACCCCATCTAATTCAAGTAAACCAAAAATCCCAGAAATCTAAACCGTTTTAAGGAATAAGTGAAAAAAACTTATTTTTAAAACAAGTGGTTTTAATAACATTAGCCGAAGTATTCCGTTTTTAAAATCTCCAGTCTTTTCAGAAAATTTCGGCAAAGTTTCATTTGTAAATACTGGCCCCAAAAGGGTACAACATGCGTAATATGAATAAAGGCATTCCAAGCGGGAGCTAGCTCTTCGCCAATTGGCGGTCACAACCACGCAAGCAATATAATATACAACGCCGAAGGGCGAGGATCAAAACTCAAAAGGAAACTCAAATCATCAAGAAAACCCATAATAATATAACGCGCGACTCTATGGTCGAAAGAATAAACAATTGGTTTTCTATGTTGTTCGTTCCATGATGAGTAAGGCCGAGTTACCGCGATCCTTCTGGGGTTATGCACTAGAATCAGCTGCATATCTTTTGAACCAGGTTCCTACTAAGTCAGTGCCTACCACACCATATCAAATATAGAGCGGGAAGAAACCCTGTCTTAAACACTTTAAAACATGGGGATGTCCAGCTTTTGTTAAAGAGCAGCATGCGGACAAGCTCGAGGCACGCTCGGTACAGTGTAAGTTTGTGGGATACCCAAAGAACTCCAAAGGGTATGTTTTCTATTACGCGGAGGAGCAAAAGGTCTTTGTTTCTTGTCATGCCCGCTTCTTGGAAACTGGATTTTTAGAAAATCAGATAAGTGGGAGCGCAATAGAACTGGAAGAAATTCCAGAACCACAAGCTATTACTGAAAGCTTGGTAGAACCAGAAGTTTCAGGAGAACCGGACATCCCAGCGCTACTCCACAGGAGTAGTAGGCAGTCTCATCCGCCTGAGAGATACTACGGTTTTCTTATAGACGGGGATCGAGAGGATTGCATCATTGAAAATGATGAGCCTACTAGCTTCCAGCAAGTCATTCAGAGCGGTGACTCAGTAAAATGGCTGGATGCAATGCGAACCGAAATGGAGTCCATGTACACCAACAAAGTTTGGACTTTGGACATTGCTCCAAAAGAGGTAAAACCCGTAGGCTGCAAATGGATCTTCAGAAAGAAGATTGGTGTAGATGGGCAGGTTGAAACCTATAAAGCTAGACTTATTGCAAAGGGTTTTCGTCAAAGACCTGGTTTGGACTATGACGAAACCTTTTCTCCAGTGGCTATACTTAAATCCATTCGGATCCTTCTTACCATTGCTGCCTTCCACGATTATGAGATCTGGCAGATGGACGTAAAGACGGCTTTGTAAGTGCACGGCGGCGCCCCGGCCGTCAATCCGACGGCCAAACGCGGAAACGGTGGTAAACTAAAATTTTTGCGGACTTGGCAAAACGGCACCACCGCGCACTAAACCCCGGATCGTTAACCATTAACAAGTCTAAGCTACTAAGAGGATGGGTTAGAGAAGTATACCGACGATCCAAGTCCTCCGGTCTTCATCTCCACTCCGATCTCCTCGCGGGATCTCCGTCCGTCTCCTCCTCGTCGGAAAGGGCACCACGAAGCCGGGTACTTTTACGGGCTCCCACCTCTATACCGAGGCAACTCGCGCATGAAGCCGGCTACTCGACATGCTCAAGATATGCTGTAGGGAGTGTAGTGTAGAATGTATGTCTCACTTTGGGGTTGGTTGCCATTTGAAGAGGATGGAGGAATGGTGTATAGAAAATTGGTGCTTTCAATTTTCTAGCAATGGAATGAGATGAAGAATGATATGCACAAAATGAATCACTCTCATTTTTCTTCCTCTCTTCTCTTTTCTTCTTCTCTCTTTCTTTTTCTTAACCATAAAAACCTTCTTGCATCAAGTGAGTAACAAAATGGTGGAGGAATATCAATATGAAGGGAGGTGATGGTAGTAAAAGGTGGAGGGTAACCATATCCAAAGCATAATCATCACTAAACTCAAATCAAACCTCACTTCATTTCTAATCCTTTCTTATCACAATGAATGCAAGAAAAGCAAAGATGCTTTCATAATTAATCCTTATGCAAATAAATCCTCCACAAAGTGTAATTTGCAAAACTGCAAATTACCCCCTCCATCGGAAAAGTCCGGCCGGGAAAGAACAAAGAAAAACCGGCCGGAACGGAATGCAAACTGGCAACTCCAGAAAATCGGTCCCGTAATAAATTACAGGAAAACCCCACACAGTGCATACACACCCGCATTTGTATTCCGTCCGGATACAAATGCAATGAGACAAAATCTACACTGTACTAAACTAGGACCGGCTTAAGCCAAAGCCGGCTAGTAATATCCGTTCGATCCTGATCCGTGCAATACCGCACGTATCTGATCGAACCCTGCCATATATCCATACGGCCACTAGTACAAAGCTGTCCGATCCTGATCCGTGCAATACCGCACGTATCTGATCGGACCCTGCCATATCTCCATACGGCCTCTACAGCGTTTCGCCCGAAAGCTTGAGTAACTGAAAGTGTGGTGGACTCTAAAGACTCGTCAATACTATGGCTGTGGATTTAACCACTAGCACGTCAGAGGTATAAGCCAATACGTGACGGGCCACCAGCTATTGACCAAAAGGGACGTCGATGAGGAAGCTCACCCCGACACCCAACTGAGCCTGTCAGTGACAATATCCGTGCAGTCCTGTCCGTTCGTCTATGAGCATCGCATGGCGGGCCTAGGGGGTTGGTAAAAGTCAGACCCCCAAAAGCGGTACAAGTCGTGTCGGAGTGTAGCCCAGAACACCCTGAGATACTACTGGAATACCTACCAGTAAATCTCCTTGCCTTGGCCAAGGACTTTGTGTAATGGCTCTCCTAGACACAGCGCGACCTCACCCCCAATACCGGGAGAGACGAACCCCCGAAGATCCGCTCACTGCCTCCATGTGGCTCGGGACTGTACCCAACTAAAACCTGTTTGCACGACTCCTTTGAGCCGTGGTAGGGTAGTAATCAAAGTACAGTGGGAACTCACACGAGACAAATGACGATCTCCGGGTCGATGAACTAACCTGCACACATGTCACCAGGGAACTGCCATCTGACGTCTGGTATATGACCAACTAGCATGTTCCCGGCGAGTCCTGTCCGGTGTACTCATAACCCAATGAGCACCTGTATACATCTTAGGTGATCCAACTGACACCAGTGGCTTGTGAGACCGGCCACCGCCCCTCGTCGGGGTCTCGACTGTATACACTAGTCTACTAATGGAGTATCGATGCCCGGTCTCGAAACTCCCACGACTAGGGACCTTTTAAGGATATGCTTGTAGACCCCCAGCTCCCACTTATATGATCGCCCTCATACTGCTGGTGGTCAAGCAAGAATCCTAGGGGCTCTATCAACGTGTAATAGCGACGTGTCAGGTCACCTAAAACAGTACACGATGATAAAGGTAAACCAGATAGCATACTATCATCTCGAGTAAAACTGTCCTACCGGGATAGGTCCTCCCTCAATCATTACAATCACGTACCTGTGAACTAATAATTGACTCTGAGGGCACTATCTCCAACAATCTCCCACTTGCACTCAAGGCTAATTATTGCGATGTCGCATACTCACAGCCCGTGTGATACCGAACATCCAACTCCTCTACTAGTCAGTCTCACAAAGCTCGTTTGCGGAACTATTGCGTTCGAGGAATAGCCTCAGTGAGTGGATCCGCTTTGTTGTTTCTTTCTATGTCTCTCTATATCTCAAGTTCGCGGAGAAAGCCATCTCCCGAAATGAGCAATACCTGTCTTAGAATGTCTGGATGTCTGATGGGACCTAGCTCATAAAAGAACTCCAAATCCAAACTTCTTAGACTGTATCGTCAACTGAACTTAATCAGTATCCTGCGCGCCATGCCTCCCTCAGTATTGCCTTGGACCACCTGTCCAAAATACTGCCCCTCATCAGAAGGAAAACTATAACTCTGACAACCTCCTTGTCGTCCATGTCACCTTGGAAGCCTGGAATGATAACTGTCTCCTGAATGAGGCTGTCGTTATCATCTCCCTAGAACATCCACTTATGTTCTAAAAACTGCTTCCGACTGTTTCTCCAGGATTGGATTAATGTCAACTTATTGCATCTAGTGCAAGAACAACATCTGGTGTGGTACTTGACATCTCACGATTGACTCAATTGCCTGAGCAAGTGATCTGTCAATCATGCCCGTCCCTCTCCCCTTTAGTCTGTAAGACACCTTTGGAGAGGGTGACTCCATTACCTGCAGGTACACTACCGTGCCAGGAGTCGTCCATCCTAAATTCTCTTAGAACGCTGTCAAGTACCCTGATTGGGAAACCACCCAAATCTAGATCTAAGACCATAGATCTAGTAACCAGTATGTCTGATATAAAATCCATTTCCTTTGTGGAGAAACAACTGTGTGACGACCAAAGTATAACCGATCGTAGTGTAGGAGTTTCCTTTCCCACTCTGTGTATATCATCCAAATACCAGGATATCACACCCTACTACCTTCTCAACAGATCCATCCCCTATTCTGATAAAGTCAAACCCATGACTGTCACGTCAGAAATAGATGATCTATCTCCGCTACATCCGCTTTAGTCTATAAATAGACATAAGCTACCTGTCCACCAATGCTTCCGCTGCTCCCACTGACTACGACAACCCTCTGGCAGAGTCATACAGACGTACACTTCTAAAGCAAGTTTAGAACGACGCTATACTCATCCTCCTGCCGGGTCTCGCAGCCTGGAACAACAACAATGGCAAGTGTGGGTAAACAAGAACTTCCCTGTCACCGTCCTTGAGGCTACCGAAGTACCTCTCGGGTGCCTGAAGTTACCCACCTTATCTGCGGAGTGGCCAATGGAATGTCAATCCAGATTGAATCTTTAGGTTCCTTATCAAATCTTCAGTAATCGTTTGTGGTTCTGGAATCACTTCCAGTTCTACCATACTCCCACTACTGTTTTCTGAAAAAATCCATTTTTAATAAAACTGTGGCGAGTCTAGAACAATATTGCTATTGTTCATCCAGATGGTAGAAAGTCAACCCACGTCATAGCCTGGGTCAACCCACAAACAGCCATTACAGAAACGTGCCTTGAGTTGTCCAGTGTCTGGTTTTAAGCATAAGCCAGACAACTCCCTGTACCTTAACAATGTTAAGATATGAACTGTACTATATCCAATATAGAAACAGAGGCACTGATTTAATTGAACCAGATTCAAATCATGCAGCTATCCCCAGTGCATGTCAACTAAATGGAAGGAGGCCGATCAGCGTTACTCAACTTAGGAATACTTCCAATTATGAGTAACCTGAAAGAGAAGCAAGATCTCTTAATCATTACTACCAACTGAATACCATACACAAGTATCTACATCTTCGATCTCTTTGAAGAATCCCGATACTTGCTATACCTGGTTCTCTACTCTATTCAAATACCAATAACTTCTCCAAATTCGGACCCTGTGTTTCCACGAAACACCTGTCTAAAAACTAGAGAAGTCATAAGTAAACCGAATATAGTACGAGGACCAACCCCTCTGTCCTGATGGACCCTGGACAACATACAATACTCTGTATAAGTCCCTTGAGTCTGATAACTCATTCACTGTGTGTCGTAGGTCGAAAACTGTACTTATGGTTAAGAAGAATTACACCGCTGTTCAATGCTCCTTACCTAACCATCCACTGATATAGGTAAATGTCATCGACATAATATCAAAAGGTATATCTCACTCTATGAAAATAGACGTACAGATATATCAATTTGAAATTGGTGCACAACAGCGGATATTCAAAACCAAATATTTGCCGACCGGCAAACAGCCCAGATGATCTCCTCAAATATCACCGATTACAACGAATCCCGATATAAAGAGGATGATCACCCAATTTCCAATGACTTACTCCCACTCATCATCTATAAAACCATACAGATGTGAGAATCATACCTGGTAAATACATACCCTGGAGTAAGTATCTAATCGGGAAATCAGTTCTCTTTTAACATTACACAGTGAAACTGAAACATTGAAATGTTTCGTTGGGGTATCCTGGTATTCCTAGTAATGCCTCTACCATTATCCAGATTCACAACTATAACCGTATAATTCTTTGCCACCTCTCCAAATCCCTTCATATGTCTTTAGTCATTACCTTCTGTACACCCCTTTAGGCCAATTGGTTTTCTTCCTTCCCTACCGTTCGGCACCAGCCTATGGTTTGGAAGAAGACTATCCAAAAAGCATAAAGGGTGTACTGTCCTAATCCTAGGAGCACTCGCATCGCGAGAGAAGGTGAAGATAAAAGACACCTGAATGTACTTTATTCCTATTTCTCCTGAACCAGGATCCATCCCCGAACTGGAACGAGTTCCTTTCGAGTTCGTATATAACCATACGATGGATTATCCAATAAAATGGGATCTTCGTAGTGATACGGAGTGTCCTGGAGAAATACAAAGGTGATTTAGGATTGGCGAAGGAATACATGGTTTGGTCGTGAATATCTGTTGCAATTTACTTTGCCCTCTTACTAATCCCTTGCTTTGTCTGAACTTAATACCTTCTGCACACCATCGTTATGCTAATTGGTTTTCTTCATTCCCTACCGGTCGGCACCAGCCTATGGTTTGGAAGAAGACTATCCAATTTGCATAATAGGTGTACTACTCCTAAACTAAGGAGTACTCGCAACCTGAGAGAGGGTGAAAAGAAAAGACAACTGAATAATCCTATCCGTTTTCTCCAGAACCGGAAACCATCCTCGAATTCCTTCGAGTTCGTATCTAACCATACGATGGTTTTGTCCAATGGAAGTGGACGTTCGTAGTAATACGGGGTGTCCTGGAGAAAAGGGTAAAAGTATGAGTGGCAATGAGGTCTGCAACTCTGACAATCAAAAGCCAGTGTTAAGAAGGTTCGGTCAACTTGGTCACTGAGTCAAAGTCTTAGGGTCGGGTCAAATGGTCGCTGCCAAAGAGAGAGAGAAAAGAAACACTCAGCGTGCACTCTATCCTAGATCAGAATGGTTACCAATTTATCTAATCTGGAATCCTCCCACTGTACCTCAAATTCTCCTCCAAACCTGAAAGAAGAATTAGTCGGGGTCACCCGAGGAGTAAACTAACTCATCAGTGGGAATCGGGATCCAACTCTCATCGCATGATAACGTGACGGAATCCGCTCACGGTATCACACTCCAGAAGGTATGCGCATATCTGGCAAGTTTCAGTTCTTTTGAAACTCCCGATGTGATTTCTACCCCATGCTCTTATGACCTTGACGAAGGTCAACAAATCATAAGTCACATGTCAAGTTCTACCCGTCATTATCCAGGGTTAATCTGAATCCACCCGTACAAGCCTTTGACGAAGGTCAACAAGGCTATACGACTGTCCCAAACCAACGCATCTATCTATGCAGCAGAAAGGTAACAAGCAGCTACCATACACTATGCCTTGACGAAGGTCAACAAACATAGCATGAATACTACGTGCTACCCGTCTGAAACGACGGAGGGCTACGAATGGTTTCTGGCGAAAACCTTTAACGTAATGAACTTGATATCGTTGAAGGAACGGATAGCTTTTTAGAAAATATAGTGACGAAAACCTTTACTAAAGAGGTCACTCCCGGTGAAGGGATCTCGGCTCTTTCCCCGTAGAATGGGGTGCAGGATATTCCAACTGAATACCACGGTGCAAAGCAAAAGTAATCGGCTATAGTGAAGTTAATGCCCTGACGCAAACTTTTTGTCCAAGGGGTCACTCCCGGTGAAGGGATCTCGGCCCTTGCCTCGTCGACTGAGGAGCAGGATATTCTAAATGAATACCGCGATGCAAAACAAAAGTGAACGTCCTTGCAATAACAGCTTTTTGAAAAGTGTTCCAACAACATCTGATTAGGTTTGTTTTTAACTTGCATTGATCCGAATCAATGCAGTCCCATCAATTGATTACACCAAAAAGAACGAAAATATACTGATGTACGTATATGCCATCCGCATTCGCCACTAGGTCCCGTCATTACCCGTTAGGTTAGCTTACTAACGACAGAGCGGGGACTGGACTAGCGCGGATGCAAAACATATACAACATCTACTAATATATATACTAATATATTATATTCGCTCAAGGCGTGAATAAAATGCAACATCACAGAAAATGTACAGCATCACAGAAACAATACAGATATCTGGGAACCCCGGGTTTCACAGAGCCGCTGAAAACCGACGTTCCCCTGGTCGTGTGGATAGCCTGTGCAATGAAATCCTAGACCCCTACGGGCGCGGCAAGTCACCCGCCAAAACCTGAAGCGAGGCAGCCCCCTTCAGCGCCGTGAATGGACCACCCAGCACTTCACGGAATCCGGCAACTTGGGCACCCCTCCTGGGTCAACCTGTACCCCCTACGAGTGCGGCGAATAGCCCGCCAATCCTAGAGTGAAGCCCCCTCCGTCTCAATGCCATGAGATGCGGGCTTGTTGCCCTCCAGAACCCGGCTATCCGTGCACCCCTCCGCGGGGCAATCCTAGTACAGAAAGTAAAATATACATACACCGGGTACATCGACCGCAACCAGGTCGTGCCCCAAAATAATAATACAATCAGGCAGTGACGGCAGTCCACATGTCGGACGCTCGCCCCGCAATATCAAATGTACATAATACAACAAAACAATACTAGTATTGCATCCAGGCTATCCCCCCGACCGATCCGCAACAACACAGCAAATACATAGAACATCAACGTGAAAGTCACGTTCGCAAACCCGTCTAACCGGGCTATAGCAGTTAGACAGGATTTACCGATCGAGTGACATTCACGGTCGCAGATATAATGTAAATACTGTGAAAATGTGTTTAAGATTTTCCGATTGACCAAAAATTAACAAGTGGGCCCCAAACTAATACTGTAGCACTCACAGAAATAATTGGCCCAATTTTAATATTCCAAAACCCCTGAAATAAACCCAGAAGGCATCTGTAAAAATTTGGTGATGTGACGTGCACAGTGCGCCGCGGAAGGGCGGCATGTATGGGGTTTACGCGGCGGTTCCGCGCTCACACTGTAGCTTTACATCGTCGAATTTTTACAGAACTCTTATATTTTTTGGTAGATCACTTTTCTGTCACCTGAAAAATTTTTGGATACCAAAAAATCTTAACAGAAAACTGATGTGGGTGTATTGGGGTTTTCGGACATTTCGATCGATCGGAACAGAAAAACACATTACACAAAGCTAGACGAAGTTAATGGCGAGGCTCTGATACCACTGTAAGTGCACGGCGGCGCCCCGGCCGTCAATCCGACGGCCAAACGCGGAAACGGTGGTAAACTAAAATTTTTGCGGACTTGGCAAAACGGCACCACCGCGCACTAAACCCCGGATCGTTAACCATTAACAAGTCTAAGCTACTAAGAGGATGGGTTAGAGAAGTATACCGACGATCCAAGTCCTCCGGTCTTCATCTCCACTCCGATCTCCTCGCGGGATCTCCGTCCGTCTCCTCCTCGTCGGAAAGGGCACCACGAAGCCGGGTACTTTTACGGGCTCCCACCTCTATACCGAGGCAACTCGCGCATGAAGCCGGCTACTCGACATGCTCAAGATATGCTGTAGGGAGTGTAGTGTAGAATGTATGTCTCACTTTGGGGTTGGTTGCCATTTGAAGAGGATGGAGGAATGGTGTATAGAAAATTGGTGCTTTCAATTTTCTAGCAATGGAATGAGATGAAGAATGATATGCACAAAATGAATCACTCTCATTTTTCTTCCTCTCTTCTCTTTTCTTCTTCTCTCTTTCTTTTTCTTAACCATAAAAACCTTCTTGCATCAAGTGAGTAACAAAATGGTGGAGGAATATCAATATGAAGGGAGGTGATGGTAGTAAAAGGTGGAGGGTAACCATATCCAAAGCATAATCATCACTAAACTCAAATCAAACCTCACTTCATTTCTAATCCTTTCTTATCACAATGAATGCAAGAAAAGCAAAGATGCTTTCATAATTAATCCTTATGCAAATAAATCCTCCACAAAGTGTAATTTGCAAAACTGCAAATTACCCCCTCCATCGGAAAAGTCCGGCCGGGAAAGAACAAAGAAAAACCGGCCGGAACGGAATGCAAACTGGCAACTCCAGAAAATCGGTCCCGTAATAAATTACAGGAAAACCCCACACAGTGCATACACACCCGCATTTGTATTCCGTCCGGATACAAATGCAATGAGACAAAATCTACACTGTACTAAACTAGGACCGGCTTAAGCCAAAGCCGGCTAGTAATATCCGTTCGATCCTGATCCGTGCAATACCGCACGTATCTGATCGAACCCTGCCATATATCCATACGGCCACTAGTACAAAGCTGTCCGATCCTGATCCGTGCAATACCGCACGTATCTGATCGGACCCTGCCATATCTCCATACGGCCTCTACAGCGTTTCGCCCGAAAGCTTGAGTAACTGAAAGTGTGGTGGACTCTAAAGACTCGTCAATACTATGGCTGTGGATTTAACCACTAGCACGTCAGAGGTATAAGCCAATACGTGACGGGCCACCAGCTATGGACCAAAAGGGACGTCGATGAGGAAGCTCACCCCGACACCCAACTGAGCCTGTCAGTGACAATATCCGTGCAGTCCTGTCCGTTCGTCTATGAGCATCGCATGGCGGGCCTAGGGGGTTGGTAAAAGTCAGACCCCCAAAAGCGGTACAAGTCGTGTCGGAGTGTAGCCCAGAACACCCTGAGATACTACTGGAATACCTACCAGTAAATCTCCTTGCCTTGGCCAAGGACTTTGTGTAATGGCTCTCCTAGACACAGCGCGACCTCACCCCCAATACCGGGAGAGACGAACCCCCGAAGATCCGCTCACTGCCTCCATGTGGCTCGGGACTGTACCCAACTAAAACCTGTTTGCACGACTCCTTTGAGCCGTGGTAGGGTAGTAATCAAAGTACAGTGGGAACTCACACGAGACAAATGACGATCTCCAGGTCGATGAACTAACCTGCACACATGTCACCAGGGAACTGCCATCTGACGTCTGGTATATGACCAACTAGCATGTTCCCGGCGAGTCCTGTCCGGTGTACTCATAACCCAATGAGCACCTGTATACATCTTAGGTGATCCAACTGACACCAGTGGCTTGTGAGACCGGCCACCGCCCCTCGTCGGGGTCTCGACTGTATACACTAGTCTACTAATGGAGTATCGATGCCCGGTCTCGAAACTCCCACGACTAGGGACCTTTTAAGGATATGCTTGTAGACCCCCAGCTCCCACTTATATGATCGCCCTCATACTGCTGGTGGTCAAGCAAGAATCCTAGGGGCTCTATCAACGTGTAATAGCGACGTGTCAGGTCACCTAAAACAGTACACGATGATAAAGGTAAACCAGATAGCATACTATCATCTCGAGTAAAACTGTCCTACCGGGATAGGTCCTCCCTCAATCATTACAATCACGTACCTGTGAACTAATAATTGACTCTGAGGGCACTATCTCCAACAGGCTTTTCTAAATGGTAATTTGGAAGCGTGCTTCTATATGGATCAGCTGGAGGGTTTCATTCAGAGTGGGAGCAGCGGTAAAGTGTGCAACTTGCTTAAGTCCATTTATGGACTAAAGCAGGCATCGCGGAGTTGGAACATCTACTTTGATGATACTGTCAAAGAATTTAATTTTATCAAAAATCCAGATGAACCATACATTTACAGTAAGATTGTAGGAAGAACTGTGGTATTCCTCATCTTGTACGTGGATGACATTCTCTTAATAGGAAATGACATTCATATGCTACAGTCAGTTAAAGGATTCTTGTCACAGAGGTTCTCCATGAAGGACCTGGGCGATGCCAACTACATTCTGGGGATCCAGATCTATCGTGATAGATCTAAGAGGATGTTGGGACTTTCGCAGTCCAGGTACATCGACACCATACTGAAACGATTCAGTATGGAAGATTCAAAGCGCGGTAACCTACCGGCTTGTCACGGAATCACCCTATCCAAAGAAATGTCTCCAAAGACTGATTTGGAAAGGGCTTGCATGTCATCTATACCCTACGCATCTGCGGTAGGCTCTATAATGTATGCGATGTTGTGTACCAGACCATATGTAGCATACGCACTGAGCGTTGTAAGCCGGTATCAGTCTGATCAAGGGAAGAAACACTGGATAGCAGTAAAGAACATTCTTAAGTACCTGAGAAGGACTAAGGAGATGTTCTTGGTGTATGGCGGAAAAGACCTCCAGATCAAGGCCTTTGCTGACTCCAGCTTCCAGAGTAACAAGGATGACTCCAAGCCATGTCGGGTCATGTCTTTACTCTCAATGGAGGGGAGATCTGTTGGAAGAGCTCCAAGCAGGAAACCGTTGCTGACTCGACGATGGAAGTGGAGTACATAGCTGCTTGCGATGCCGCAAAAGAAGCTGTCTGGATGAAGAAGTTCCTCACAGAACTTCAGGTGGTTCCAACCATTGTTGATCCAATACCACTGTATTGCGACAACAACGGCGCTATAGCTTTAGAGAAGGAACCCAGGTCCCATCAGAAGTCCAGACACATTTTGTGGCGGTACTACTTGATCAGGGAGATCGTAGATCGCCGGGAGATCGAGGTGAAGAGAGTAGATTCGGAGAATAACACTGCAGATCCATTCACGAAGGCCATACCCCAGACTCGGTTCGAGCGGCTGATCAAGATGATAGGTCTTCGATACGCCAGTACATGGCCCTAGTGCAAGTGGGAGATTGTTAGTGTATATGCCCTAGAGGCCATTACTGTATCATACTAGTTTGTATATTACTTAATGGAAGCTTGGGATATTCACAGTTGTATAGATAGTCTTGCTCAGAATGGTAGTATGCTACTTAGTTTGTTTCTACTTTAATATGTGCATGTGTTTCTTTTAGCATATCGCTTATACATATTAGTGGAGCCCTTAGGATCTTTGCTTGATTACCAGCGTTGTGATGGCAGTCACACTAGTGGGGGCTGGGTAATCTACAAGCACATCCTTATACAGGTCCCTAGTCGTAGGATTATCGAGACGGGGCATCGATACTCCGGAGTAGACTAGCGTATACGCTTCTCATCCCAGCAGGGGAGATGGTCTGTCCCACAGCCATTAGTACGTCGTACTGGAGATAGTATGCGGGTGCTCGTTAGGTTATGAGTACACTGGACAGGACTCGTTGGGAACTGTTGGTTGGTACTATACCTATCGTCAGATAGCAGTTCCCAGGTGACAGGAGTACAGCTTAGTCCGTCGACTTGACACTACTACTTCGCCTCGAGTGTGTTCCCACTGTACTTTGATTACTACCCTACCACGGCTCAAAGGAGTCGTGCAAACAAGTAGTAGTTGGATGCAGTCCCGAAGCACTTGGAGGCAGTAACGGTTAGACAGGATTCGTCTTTCCCGGTATTGGGGGCTGATATCGTGCTGTATCTAGGAGAGACATTACACAAAGTCCCTAGCCAGGGCAAGCGAGATTTACTGGTAGTGTTTCCAGTAGTTTCTCAGGGTGTTCTGGGCTACACTCCGACATGACTTGTACCGCTATTAGGGGTCTGACGTTTACTTCCCCCTAGGCCCGACATGCGATACTCTTAGACGAACAGACCAGACTGTACAGAGATTGTCACATTCAGGCTCAGTAGGAGTTCGGATGGGGTTTACCTCGTCGGCCTTCTTATCGACATCTACCTGGGGACCGTTACGTACAGCTAGTGCCGCTTGCGGTCTGTGGTTAAACCCACTGTCAGCATAGTGTCGAATCTTTAGAGTTCCACACAGAGAGTTTCCCTGCACTGGGCAAAAGGTGTAGAGGCCGTATGGTTTTACGGCAGGGCTACGATCACTTACGTGCACTTGTGCGCGTATGATGTTCGGGCAGACAATACTAGTGGGCTTTGGTTTAAGCCGGATCCTAGTATTGTATAGATAGATTAATTTTGTTTTCTGTGCATTCGTATTCTACGGAATGCGGATGCGGATGTGTATGCACGGTTGTGAGGAGCGAAGAAGGAGATGCCTCATTAGGGTTTTGACCATTGACTTGGTCAAAACCATTATGAGGTGGAGGAAAATATTAACTAATCCTTTTAATGATAATTGTGTTATGGCTAATTGCTTTCACCATTTGACTATGTTGACCATTTGACCTAGTTGACCATTGTTGACTTGGATATTTTTTTGAGCTCTAGACTCTTCTTATGGCTTGGATTTAACTTGAAATGATAATGGTCAAATCAATTGTAACCATCACAATTTATCATGATAAAAGGATGGTAATTATTTTTCTTATGCATCATTATCTTCTTCTCATTCTCTCTCATCAAATGAGAGCTCCCATGGTTTGCTTCTTCTTCCTCCTCACTACAAATTCCTAATAGTCTCATGTGTTGAGCAAATTAGGTTCTAAATAGAAAAACAAACCCATCTTCTTCCTCTACATCACCTAGGGCATCAAGAGTAGCAAACTTGTTGCCCTAGTTACCTCGGCTTGAGGTGGAGCTCGGACTATAGACTCTCGGGTGGATTGTTTACGACTCTAGGAGGCCGCGGAGGTGACCAAGATCCGGATCGATCCTCGGAGCTTGCATGGACGAGGAGGACAGCGGAGGGAAGAACCGAAGGACCGTTTTCGTGAGGTATAATCTCCTAAGCATAGTAGATAAAACCTCTAGGTGGTTGTTAGAAATGGTTTGGCAAAGATCCTCAAGATAGTCTATGTTAACCTTGTGATAAAAATTTGTTTTTTACCTATTCTGCCTCCCCGTAAGTACTGGGGTGGGTAACGTAGACTTACAGGTACGTCCTTTGAAATATCCATAGAATCTCTTGGCCTGTCTTTAAAATACTCACGATTCGTTAGTTTTGAAATAAGTATGACACGAGTCCGGTCTAACATATACTAAGTAAACTACAGGACTAAACAAACAGATTAGTCGTAAGTGTAAAGAAAACCACCTAAGTCTGAGTCGATAAATATATCTAGTAGTCGGTGATCCCATCTCAATAGTATCACGTACGATACAATATATAATATGACATTCTCGAGTCAAGAGTGTGGATCAATCATCATAATTATATCTCGTACGGTAAATCCATCGTACGGCATCCCAAATCTGGGTATGGGTCGAATATCACGTTTATCTCAGTATTCATCTGGTATCCTGATTCATCTGTATTTATGTAGTAGTTAACAGCAATCAGAACGGTGTCACGCGTAGCTAGACCGAGGTGAGTACGGGTCGTCCTCAGGGAAACGTGGAACCTTTTATTCTTGCTTTAGGCGTGTTGAGAAAGGGGAAGAATAAAGAATATTGGAAATAGTTTCTAGATCTACGTTAAACACGGATGCAGAATATAGATCTAGATTAACTACGGATGTAAGTTTAATATTAAAAGATGGCTTGTAGGGTTCATTGAGATTTAGTAGTTATGGATGATTAATTAAGGATTACTCTTTTTTATCCTTTAATAGATTTAAAACTAGAACGACAGTGATGTATGCAGATTAGGGTTTCTGGAGGGAAAAAGGTTCCCACTCTTAACCCCTATCTCGACATGGATCTCCGTTCATATCTAGCCTTTACCAAAACAATTGTTAATCTAATCTCTAATCACGGTCGAGACTAGCAATGAATTGGTAGCGCGCCCGATTAGGATGTTAACTATTCTTTTGATAAAGTTTATAAACTTTATAGGACGTAAAAAGAGTTTAAGGATTTTCATCATCCATTAACCTACCCTAATCCTATGAACCCTAACAAGCGAAGAATTACTCGCGCATGTTGGGAGAAGAAGAGATGGAAAGAGAAATCATATTAAAACTACAAAGAAATAGAATAAGAAAACGACTACCTTTATTAATCAACAAAATTCATTTACACTTTGTTCCCTTAGAAAATGATTACAAAATGCTAGTTTTGCTTCTCGATCTCTTCTAAGGAGGTAGATGAACTGTTGATGATCAGCCTGGATGCGTGAGCCTGTCGTGGACTTCGTGATCTCTTCAGCTTGATCATTTTTCCAAGAGGCTCTCGGTCCTTATTTATAGTCCCAGAGCTAGAACCCTAGTCTCCTAATTTGGAAACCAGTAGTTAAGATCCAAACAGCAAAATCCCAACTCCCAAATAGTCCAATACGCGGCGGATCCATGGCCAATAGGTGGGTTTGGCCGCAGATCCGCGGCCTTATAGGGAGATCGCTTGATTTGGTCTTCTGGAGCTTTATCTTTATGACACGTGGTGATCTTTTTAATCTCTGGAAACTGAAAATCTTTTCTACGTCACTGCCAGACTTGATTTCTTTAGTTTACTTTCTTAATTAGGCAGGTTTGTTCCAACAACTTTGATTTCCTTGATTTCAGCCCTGAAAATCCTGCACAACAACTCAACAAATAATATTAGTAGAGTTTATTTTATTGAGATATTAACTTAACCATTAAGAATTGGTCAAAGGTATTTAATAAGGTAAACATATTTAAATGGGCCAAATGTTACATGGATATTATATGCTTACTTTTTCCTACCAAATGTTAATTATAATATATAAACATATGAAAATAGTATTTTTACAGATAAACCCTCATATGTATCATATATTATAATAAACACCTTTCTTTATATAGAAATAGTAGGAAAAATGTCTTATTAAATGTGCAGTTTTATCAACTGAACAAATACCCCCAAACTTATCTTTGATCGTCCCGAGCAAACTAGTTTATTCAAAAGAAGGAGAAAAAGAAAAGAGAAAGCTAAGCACACTTTCGTAGGCAACACGATTGCACTGAGCACGTGCAATAAGCCGTTAAACCTCTAGGTGTCCATAGTAGGAGGAGTGTTGTCTCCTGAGGGTTTTCAGCGGATTACACCCACAAAATCCTATAATAAAAGAGAGATGGTGAAAGTTACATATAAAGATAAGAACTATAAAAGAAAGACTTTGAAAATTTAGAGTTTCCAACTACACTAGTTTTTCAGTTTTCATGAGCCCTATCTTAATAGTCATGAAAAGATGTTAGAAATCACGTCATCCCTCAATAAAACATCGTCTTTATTCTTCATTCCTACCTTTCATCCAAACATCGATCATATACCCCTACGTGTGTGTAAAAGACATCCCTACACTCGGAGAATTCAATTCAAGCTATCATACTCTTGTCCATCAGCCTTAGTTCTTTTTAATCGATATTTATATGGAATATGCTCACATATTTTTCATGTGACCGTTAATACTTCTTGAGGTACTAACCGACCGATTACTCATGTGCTTGCTAATTAGGTTCTTTTCCTCGTCTTGCAATACTTAAGGCTTAGCAGTGGCTCCCAAACCAGTTGGTCTAAGGCACTAGGTGATAAAGCACCCTCGCTATATTTTTTTATTGCTGCCTTGGTGATAACAAAACCAGTGTTCATTTTTCTTCACCATTTTATATTTTATTCATTTATAATTTCCTTCATACTTTGGTTTTTAGATAAGAGCATTTCAAGGTATCCTCTACTTTCCTGAGCTTCAAGACGTGTGTAAGTGCGTATAGTAGGGTATCAACATTCAAATGTTTGGTTTCCAGAATAGAAACTATTTTTCAGACTTATTTTTATCCTCAGATTAGTGACTTCTTTCATGTTACTAACCCTTGGGACAACAGCTCATAACTACTTATTATTAGTTTCATTTAAGAAAACATCTAACTTTCTTGTTTTTCTTAAACTATTCCTATCTTTTAAATATAATTTTTCACTTTCTACTCTTTTGTTAAAAAAAAATTTTGAATGCCCAGTGTCAAAGATAATTCAGTGAATACAAACCTCCCCCCTAAACCTGTTTTCAGCAGTGTCATCACTGATGTTGTCTTCTGAAAGCATGGACCTGTATACTTGGGGAGAGACAAAAAGGGTAAATTAATAGTTAAATGAAAACTACCCCCAAACTTGTTCTTTGGCACGCACAGATATTCAGTTAAGTCCATTTCTACTTACCTCCATTTTTAAAATGAGAAAATGTTACCAAAACATGGAAGTGAGGCGGAGGAAATTCAGTTCTGATAAAGCGGCTCCTGTAAAAATAGGAGCCCCTCCGCTGGGTCAGCAGAGAAATACGGTTTTAATCTATGCCCATTTAGTTTAAAAATTGAACCGTTTTTCAAATTTTCAACTTCTACTGCCCCGTGCGGGTGTACATACCGCACCACAAAAGGTCCTTTCCAATGAGATTTAAGCTTACCCAGATGAAGATGGAGACGGGAATCGTAAAGAAGGACTTGTTGCCCCGATGTGAAAGTTTTTCTAAAAAGGTTTTTATCGTGGAATACTTTAGTCCGGTTCTTTACTATTACCGCATTATCGTAAACTTCATCGCGGAGTTCGCTTAGCTCATTCAATTGCAGCTTCCTACAGCTGCTCGCTTGATCAAAATCGAAGTTAAGCTCTTTAATAGCCCACATTGCTTTATGTTCGATCTCGACAGGAAGGTGGCATGCCTTCCCAAACACAAGGCGGTATGGAGACATACCAAGATCGGTCTTATAAGCGGTGCGAAATGCCCAAAGAGCATCCGTCAATTTGGTTGACCAATCTTTACGGTTTTTAGAAATCGTCTTCTCCAAGATTTGTTTGATCTGCCTATTTGAGATCTCAGCTTGCCCGCTTGTTTGGGGATGATAGGGCATAGAAAGTTTATGAGTGATTGAATATTTCCGCATCAAGGCCTCGAAAGACCGATTACAGAAATATGTCCCGTTGTCGCTAATTAAAGCGTGAGGGTGTCCGAATCGCGAAAAGATATTTTCTTTAAGGAACTTAATGACAAATTTGTTTTCATTAGTGCGACACGGTATAGCTTCCACCCATTTCGAGACATAATCAACCGCTAACAAGATATACAAATTCCCAAAAGAATTGGGAAAAGGGCCCATAAAATCAATACCCCAAAAATCGAATATTTCCACAACCAATATAGGTTGGAGCGGCATCTCGTTTCTTCGTGAAATCCGACCCAAATGCTGACATCGCGGACAAGTTTTGCGATGATCATATGCATCTTTAAATAATGTTGGCCAATAAAAGCCACATTGCAAAACTTTCTCCGCCATTTTTCGAGGACCAAAATGACCGCCGCATGCCTGGTCATGACAAAATGATAACACACTTTTGAATTCATCGTTAGGGACACACCTATGAATGATTTGATCGGAACAATACTTAAACAGATAAGGTTCATCCCAGTAAAAGTATTTTACTTGGGATAGAAATCGAAGTTTGTCTTGTTTCGACCAATCGCTAGGAATAAGTCCCGTCGCAAGATAGTTCACAATATCCACGAACCAAGGTTCATAGGATACAGTCAAGAGCTATTCATCAGGAAATGAGTCATTTATCGGCACGGTCAAAGTTGGCGAAGAAGTGATGCGTGAAAGATGGTCGGCTACAACGTTTTCACATCCACTCTTGTCTCGGATGACAAGATCAAATTCTTGTAACAATAGGATCCAACGTATTAGCCTGGCCTTAGCATCCTTCTTCGATAAAAGGTGACGTAGAGCGGAGTGATCAGTGTAAACCACAATTGGTGAGCCAATCAAGTAGGGCCTGAATTTTTCTAATGCAAATACAACTGCCAAGAGTTCTTTCTCAGTAGTTGTGTAATTTATTTGTGCATCATTCAAGGTCCTACTTGCATAGTAAATTACATGTGGCATCTTATCAATGTGATGTCCTAAGACCACACCAATAGCAAAATCCGATGCATCACATATAAGCTCGAACGGGTGGTTCCAATCCGGAGATGATAGAACGGGGGCTGTAGTGAGCGATCCTTTAAGCGATTCAAAATCAGCCTCACAATCCGAATTGAAGTGAAATGTAGTATCCTTAGCCAATAGAAGAGTTAAGGGTCTAGCAATTTTGCTAAAGTCCTTAATGAATCTCTTATAAAATCCGGCATGACCAAGGAAGGATCGTATATCTTTGACACATTTAGGACGAGGGGGGTTATGGATGACATCAATTTTAGCTCTGTCAACCTCAATGCCTTTTTGTGAAATTATATGTCCAAGGACAATACCTTCTTGGACCATAAAATGACATTTTTCCCAGTTCAAAGTTAAGTTCTTATCCTTACAGCGGGTAAGAACCGCGTCAAGATTACGAAGGCAGTCCTCAAAGGAGTCCCCAAAAATGGAGAAATCGTCCCTAAAAATTTCCAGAAAATTCTCAACCATGTCTAAGAATATCCCCATCATACACCGCTGAAATGTAGCTGGAGCGTTGTATAACCCAAAGGGCATGCGTTTATAAGAAAAAGTACCGATAGGACAAGTAAATATGGTTTTATCTGTTAGTTATATGTATGCCCTAGAGGCCATTACTGTACATTGGATGTATATTGTAGTGGACGCTGGGACGTATATAGGGAGGACTTTCTTGCTCGACATGATAGTATGCTATCTGGTTACTCTTTACCTTAACGTGCACACTGATTGTCTCTCTGTTACATGTTGGTAAAGCCCTTAGGATGTGTACTTGACTATCTGGACTATGATGCGGATCATACTAGTGGGGACATGGTAGTCCATAAGTACATCCTTCAAGGTCCCTAGTCGTGGGTGTATCGAGACGGGGCATCGATATACCAGAGTAGACTAGCGTATACCTTCTCGACCCATACAGATGGGCGATGGATGATCCCATATCCATTGGTGTTTGACATCGGAGATGATATACGGGTGCTCAGTGGAGACTGGGTACACTGGACGGACTCGCCGAGAACTCCCAGATGGTATTATACCTTACGTCAGATGGCAGTTCTCTGGTGACACTGGTACAGAGTAGTCTGTTGACCCGAGATCGTCATAGAGTCTTGTGTGGTTCCCACTGTGCTTTGATTTCCATCTTACCACGTCCAAGAGGGCGTGCAAAACGGTGATTTTTGGGTACAGTCCCGAGTCACATGGAGGCAATGAGCGATAGGAGGGGATTCGTCTCTCCCGGTATAGGGAGTTGATGTTGCGCTGTGTTCGATTGGCTATAACAGGAAATCCCTGGCCAGGGTTGCTGAGATTTACTGGTAAGTGTTACCAGTAGTTTCTCGAATTGTTATAGACCTCATATCGACACGACTTATCGAGCTATTGGGGTCTGACGTTTACCACACCTAGGCGAGATATGCGACATATCAGACGATCAGACCGGACTGTACGGTAGTGTTACTGGTTGGATTCACTGGAGTGTGAGCGGGCTTGCTCGTCGATCTTCTGATCGCTCAATACCCGGGTGGCCGTTACGTTTAGCAGACCGCTTGCGGCTTGTGGGTGCTTGATATGATCATCATCTGCTGCCGGCGTATTGACGAGTCTTTAGAGTCCTACACAGAGATTTCCTGGCTCAAGCGAAACGAAATAGGAGCGCATATGAGATATGTGCGGGACCGAGAATAATGCGTGTATGTGATACCGTTTTCTATTCTTGCGATGAATGTATCGAATGGTTGTATGCGATATAACCTAGTTATCGAATCAAGGATTGATTCGATAAATCGATACATTGGATATTAGTCGGTTATATGCGATATGACCGGATCGTTAAATCAAGTGTTGATTTGATGATTTAATGTATAATTATATATTTGATATATTACTTTACATTAACTAGTATTGGTTCACTTTAAATGGATTTTCTCACTCGGATGTGCACATTGTATATGTGATATATTTTTTTGTGCACTTGATTGTATCATGTTTGATGATACATGCTTACTTGAGTTTGTGTAAAGATTAAACCATGGTTATGTAATGGTTAGGGTTTTCATTTAATTATCTATTTATTTATTCTTTATTATTTTTAGAAAATAATTAGCATAATGAGAAAATGGTGGTTTTCTTTGTATGTATTATGAAGCTTCATGAAGACTTTGACCAAGTGGCCATTTTGTCTCATGCTTAACCCTAACCATTCCATTCAACCATGATTAACTCTCTACACATTACCATGGTTAAGATTATGATAAGAATGATTTTATTATTCTTATTATAATACTTATCATAATATTATCTTCATCTTCTTCTTCTTCTTCACTTGAAGAAAACCTTTCTTCATCAATGGTGATTGATGAAAATGAGTGAGAAATCCAATTCTAAAGTGAACCCACTTCCTATTTCTTCATCCTCTACCTCTTGCCAAGTAGTAGAGTGTGTTTCCTTCACAAGTTTTCAAGGCTTGATGAAGGTGGAGCTTGATCTAGTGATGCCTCGACGTAGATCATCTTCGGCACGTCGTCGATAACCTAGCCCGCTCTTTCTCCGATGAAGCCGACGCTAGAGCCCGGGATTTGATATGGACAGCGGAGAGGACTTCATCACGGAGCCGTGGAGGTGGAGGAGCGGATCTACAAAGGTTGTATTTCCGTATTCTTGTAGTTAAGTGTTAACTAGTTTGCTTTGTCGCCTAAAAATCTAGCCAACGATCCGTAGTCTAGGGTTTCTCGGCACCGTAAATTTTTAAATTGGCATGGTTGATGCCTTGTGAGACCTCTTGAGAGTGCCTAGGAATCCTACAGTGGTATCAGAGCCTAGCTAGAGCCTTAGGCGATGCGTAGACGGAGTTTGAAACCCGATCGAACCGAAACCCCGATTCCAAAATGCTCTCTGGACTTTTTCCAAAAACTGGGATTTTTGTGAATTAAAAATTGCTAAAAAATTCAGTAGGAAAAACTAAGAATTACGGTGCAAAAATTATCACATGATTCCATAAAAGTGCGGCGGAACCGCGGCATTAGCGTGCTAATGCGGCGGTTCCGCGGCCCTTTTGTCTTATCTGTCATTAATTCTTGCACAGTAACTCCTATATTTTAGTGCTGGATTTTATGGGAATTTTTAATTTGAATTCAAGAGTTGAATTTTCTGGGGTGTTTTGGAGCGTACATGATTCGATCGGATTATCAGATTTTGTCTATGTGGCTTTCCGGATATTTTAGAATATGTTAAAAAGTTCGACCGGATATAAATACCCAACTTTTCCCCTGTCGGGAAATTTCCAAGTGTTGGATCTTTCCGTGATTTAAAGACGTTCTAAGTAGTGCAAGTAACGCGATGGTCCCTCTAGAAGACAACAAACCTTAACTCGATTATGTGACCGTCTTGAACTGCCCTTTGAACCTTAGGGTTTGGGGCAGTACGGCGTGCCACATGTGAGGCGTTGGCTTGACCCTTCTACGGCTGGACCGTTGGTACTGAGGCACGAAATGAATGTCTTTGAACTTATTTCATGAGTTGAGCTGTTTCGGGAAAACTTGGGTGTTCGATTGTTCGATCGGAAAGTTTAACATTTTCTATCTTATTCGGAATGTGATACAATAATTGGAATTCACAAGTAGTTATGAGATAACTGAATGAATGTTATAAATCTAGCGGTTTAGTCTCACTTGATCGGTTGCCACGGAATTTTGATGTGATCAAAAGTCCATCGCAATCACGTAGCGTACGCGGATACTCGCCGGTAAACTTAATAGACAGCCTCACTCCATAGCCCCGACCAAGTGACTGTAGGAGAACCCCGTCGCCGAAAGCATCCGTTCGGGTGCTCGCGGCAGCGGTGTTCCGCCTTGGTGCACTTCGTCGACGGCGTCGGGGGTGCGGCCGCCTACTAAAGTTTGCGACGAGCATTCGATCAGGATGTCGGGAATCTTGTTGAATTACCTGACTTAATATTGAAAAGAGTTTTCGATAATGAGACTAAAATGCGAGGTTTATAATTGTTAGGCATGCGATGTCTAAGAAATTCATTTGATTAGGCATGCGATGTCTAAAGAGGTTGCGGATTCCAACTGTTGTAGTTTAACACTTTCTTTTCTGTGACCGTAAGTGTAATATGTGATATCGCCGGTTTCGTTGCTATATGTCAACGACAATTGGGATGCGCATATTTACTTACGTTGATGACATGTGATGTTATGTGTTGCTGGATATGTTATATTGGATTGTCGTGTTTGAATAGCCGGGGTTTTTTTATGTGAGATGAGTGTTTTTCGTTTTCATTCATGTAAAAAACTTGTATGTAATATTCTTTTATTGGGGCACTTCCAGGTAGCGGAAGATGTCACCATTTGTATATTATTTACTTTTCTGCACTAGGATAGACCCAAGGAGGGGAGCACAAGTAACCGGGTTCTGGAGTCCAGTGGGAGACCAACTCGAGGAGTCGAGTCCGGGTCTCCTAACTCTAGAATTGGTAGGGTTGCTGGCCGCTCTCGTAGGGGTCTAGGGGTGTGGGTTTGTCTATTCATCACGACCGTGGAATCCGTGTTTTATACTGGCTCGTATCGAAAACACGGACGTCCTAGTATATCCAATATTTCATATGATTCTTCTGCTGCGATATCTGTGATGTGATCATGTGATATGTTCTGTGATAGATACAATATATAGTATATATGATATATTATATAGGCGTTACTTATGTTTTACACCCGCGCTAGCCCTGCCCCGCTCTGCCATTAGTTACCTAACCTAACGGTGCACGAGGGGACATCGAAGCGAATGCGGATGGCATAAGTGTACGTCGTATTTATCTGTGATGTTTAGGTAACTTAAATGATGGGACTTCATTAATGAGATTAATGAAATAAAAGAAACCAAAGATGTTGTAGAATCGAATTTCAAAATAAAACAGGTAGCTACAGTTCTTGCTTTGCACAGAGGTATATGTGATATATCCTGCACCTTATTCGATGAGGAAAGGACCGAGATCTCTTCACCGGGAGTGACTCCTTTAGCAATAACTGGCAGATGCTACACACTCGGTTTGTCTTTTGATTGCTTTTAAGAGTTTTTGCTTTGCACAGTGATATATATGATATATCCCGCACCTCATTCGACGAGGAAAGGACCGACGATCCCTTCACCGGGAGTGACTCCTTTAGCAAAACTAGAAAAGCCTCAAAATCACTCCATTTTAAAATCATTTGATTCTACAACGATATCAAGTTCATTACGCAATAGGTTTTCAGAAAAACCTGTCGTAGCCCTCCGTCATTTCAGATAAATCCTGTTTAGTATTCGTGCTGCGTTTGTTGACCTTGTCAAGGCGCAGTGTGCGGTAGCTAACCAGTATTTATCTGCTTATGCATATGATGCAGATTGGGTTAGGGTAGTCGTGCGGCCTTGTTGACCTTGTCAAGGGTCGTGCGGGTGGGTTTGATTCAATCAAGAAATGACGGGTTGAACTTGACTTGCGGTCTATGGTTTGTTGACCTTGTCAAGGTCATAGATCGTTCGGGGCAAAATATTATCGGGAATTTCAAGTGTTGAAATTTGCAATGAGATTGCATACCTTCTATGAGATAGTTGGATCCCGATACCCGCTGCGAGTAAGAGTTACTCCTGGGAGAGTTTTACACATTACAATTAGCCAATCAAGTAGGTGTCTAGAAAGGTGTTAACGAGGTTACGCCTCTGGGAAAACGAGGTTTACATTAATTAGGTTCGTGCGAAAGCACGGGGGACCTCCCTCAAAGTACCGACACTGGCCTGGCTGAAAGATTGGCGAACTTGTAGTGTGTAATTAATCCCGGCTAGTCTTTCCTTTTAGGGTTTGAAGGAAGATTTGATAAAAAGCAGTGAGAGCCATCCTGATTAGATAAAATAATAACCAATCTATTCTTGAAAGAGCGCACGCTGAGTGTTTTCTTCTCTCTCTCTCCAGGTAACGACCATATCACGCTTTAATCAAGATAATAAAACGGATTATTGACCGAACCCGCTTGTTATACTGAGCTGGGGAACGTTGGTCCCGCTCCAACTTATAATTGTTATAAGACAGAGCAGGAAATTGGGGAATACCAGAATTCCTATGCTGCCCAAACGAAGAAAGTGCATATGATGCATCATCTTCGGGTGTGTTCATTATATAGAACTGTTTCTCAGTATCCTTTACGTCCTGGGTATATGATACCGGATCAGGATCTCAGATATGTAAACTGTTACATAGGGCTACAGATAGGTAAAGAACTGAGAACGGGTGATAAGTTTCATGAGGCAGAAAACGGGGCAAGTGTTGCAGCCAAGTCTGTTGGTCACTGTCACCCTGTATTGTAATACATTGATTCTGAACGAATGTTATTAGATACCGAACCTGATATACAAAATCATATCTGTCTCTTTATTAGTAAAGAAACGATAAAATTTTGTATTGTTGGATAATGTTTTGGACATTTCCTATATCAAAAATTGATCGGTTCAGGCACGTTATCTAAAAGCATTAATGTTCTAAATCAAACTACAGTTCTTTAGTATACGGAACACACACAAAAGAGGAAGAGTTCAGAATTGAACGATTCCTTCTTGAGGTATTGTAGACTAGGTCAGATCAATGCGACCTGACTAGCTGAAGTTACATGTAGATTCATATTTAAATCAGTTTGAATTTACATCTTGTGAAACTCGCCAGTCATGTCACAAAGATAAGATGACCATAGCTCCGTTTACTGGAAACAGAGAAAGAGTTAGTGAACTCTTGGGATGATACATGTTGATGTATATAGGTCCCCTGTCTACACTTGCCAAGACCGGTTCTTTATACTTCATTACATTCTCTGATGATCTCTCAAGATTCAGACATATGTTCCTGTTGAAACACAAGCCCGAACCTTTTGAGATATTCACAGAATATAAGCTAAAAGTAGAGAACCAATACGGGTAAAAGTATTATGTCCTTTGATGTGATCAAGGAGGAGAATACTTGAGCACGGAATTCCTGGATTATTCTAAAGGAGAATGAGATTCTCTCTCAGCATTACTCCTCCGTATACACCATAGCACGATGGTATATCGGGGCAGAGCAATCACACCCTATATGATAAAGTGTGCTCTGTGATGAGTACTACTGAGTTACCTGTTTCCTTTTTGGGAGTTATGCGCTTGAGAAGCTGCATACCTATTGAATAGGGTTCAAATCAAATCAGTTGCCTACCACTTCATATGTGATATGGAAAGGGAAGAGCCCATATCTTAATATGGTTAAGATTTGGGGTTGTCCGGGCTATGTCTAAAAGCATAATCCGGACAAGCTCGAGGCAAGGTCTGTTATGTAGAACTGGAAATGTTTCAGCCATACAAACTACAGCTGATGATTTGATAGAACCAAAGGATTCAATAGTTGCCAACGAACCTCGGCCTCTCCGCCGATCTAGTAGGGTTCCTCACCCACCTGAGAGATACTTCGGTTTCTCTATGACAGTGGGAGCGAGGATTGCATCATGAGATGATGACCCAACTAGTTTCGAGCAGGCCATCGAGAGTAGAGACTCTGCAAGAATGGCTGGATGCTTATCGATCTGAGATGGAATCCTTATACACCAACAAAGTATGGACTTTAGTTGCTATATCTGAAGGGTTAAATCCCCATCAGGAGCAAGTATATCTTGAGAAGATTACTTGGTGTAGATGGAAAAGTTGAGACTTTCAAAGCTAGACTTGTTAAAGTTTTTCGTCATAGACCAGGCGTGGATTATGATGAAACCTTTTCAAGTGGCTATGCCAGATCCTACTTGCCACGGCTACATACCATGACTACGATATCTGGTGGTTGGGTGCCTTGACTGCTTTTCTAAATGATGTTTTAGAAGAGTGCGTCTATAAGTACACAGCCAGAGGGCTTCGTAGACAGTGGGAGCAGCGGAAACGTGTGCAAGATGCTTTATAGGATAAAGCAAGCATCGCGGAGTTGGAACATCTGTTTTGATGTATGAGTCAAAGAGTTTGACATCATCAAAATGGTATATGAACCTTGTATAAACAAAAAGGTAGTAGGGAGTATGGTGACGATCCTCGTAGAGTACGTGGATGACATACTCTTGATAGGGAAGGAGTTTCCTATGCTACGCTCGATCAATCTCCGCTTATCACACTGATTCTCCACATATAGGATCAAAGTGATACCTACTAAATCCTGGATTTTGGATCTATGAGATAGATCTAATTGGATGTTAGGATTCTCACTAGTTGTAGTGAGATGGTATCAATCGATCCAGGGGAGAATCACTGGAAGGGTTCCAGGGTGATAAAGACGACTGAATGTCAGTCGCAGGCATTGTCTTTACCCTCAGTAAAGGGACGGTATGTTGGAAGAGTTCCAAGCTAGATACCGTGGCATACTAGACGATAAAGGCATGATACATCGCTACTAAAAGATGCTACCAAAGAGGCTGTTTGGGTGCATATTGGTTCATGAGATGAATTACGTTCCTACCATTGTGAGACAATGGAGTTGTGGCTTATACCAAGGAACGCCGGTCCCATCAGTGATCCAGACATATTTTAAGGCAGTATCACCTGATTATGGAGATAGTTGATCTCCAGGGGATCGAGGTTAGGAGAGTAGACTCAGAGGACAACACGGCGGATCCACTCACAAAGGCATGTTCCCAGAGAGAGATTTTTATGGGATGGTTGAGTATGAGATACTACAACCACTGCTATCAGATGGCCCTATTGCAAGTGGGAGATTGTTAGTTATATGTATGCCCTAGAGGCCATTACTGTACATTGGATGTATATTGTAGTGGATGCTGGGACGTATATAGGGAGGACTTTCTTGCTCGACATGATAGTATGCTATCTGGTTACTCTTTACCTTAACGTGCACACTGATTGTCTCTCTGTTACATGTTGGTAAAGCCCTTAGGATGTGTACTTGACTATCTGGACTATGATGCGGATCATACTAGTGGGGACATGGTAGTCCATAAGTACATCCTTCAAGGTCCCTAGTCGTGGGTGTATCGAGACGGGGCATCGATATACCAGAGTAGACTAGCGTATACCTTCTCGACCCATACAGATGGGCGATGGATGATCCCATATCCATTGGTGTTTGATATCGGAGATGATATACGGGTGCTCAGTGGAGACTGGGTACACTGGACGGACTCGCCGAGAACTCCCAGATGGTATTATACCTTACGTCAGATGGCAGTTCTCTGGTGACACTGGTACAGAGTAGTCTGTTGACCCGAGATCGTCATAGAGTCTTGTGTGGTTCCCACTGTGCTTTGATTTCCATCTTACCACGTCCAAGAGGGCGTGCAAAATGGTGGTTTTTGGGTACAGTCCCGAGTCACATGGAGGCAATGAGCGATAGGAGGGGATTCGTCTTTCCCGGTATAGGGAGTTGATGTTGCGCTGTGTTCGATTGGCTATAACAGGAAATCCCTGGCCAGGGTTGCTGAGATTTACTGGTAAGTGTTACCAGTAGTTTCTCGAATTGTTATAGACCTCATATCGACACGACTTATCGAGCTATTGGGGTCTGACGTTTACCACCCCTAGGCGAGATATGCGACATATCAGACGATCAGACCGGACTGTACGGTAGTGTTACTGGTTGGATTCACTGGAGTGTGAGCGGGCTTGCTCGTCGATCTTCTGATCGCTCAATACCCGGGTGGCCGTTACGTTTAGCAGACCGCTTGCGGCTTGTGGGTGCTTGATATGATCATCATCTGCTGCCGGCGTATTGACGAGTCTTTAGAGTCCTACACAGAGGTTTCCTGGCTCAAGCGAAACGAAATAGGAGCGCATATGAGATATGTGCGGGACCGAGAATAATGCGTGTATGTGATACCGTTTTCTATTCTTGCGATGAATGTATCGAATGGTTGTATGCGATATAACCTAGTTATCGAATCAAGGATTGATTCGATAAATCGATACATTGGATATTAGTCGGTTATATGCGATATGACCGGATCGTTAAATCAAGTGTTGATTTGATGATTTAATGTATAATTATATATTTGATATATTACTTTACATTAACTAGTATTGGTTCACTTTAAATGGATTTTCTCACTCGGATGTGCACATTGTATATGTGATATATTTTTTTGTGCACTTGATTGTATCATGTTTGATGATACATGCTTACTTGAGTTTGTGTAAAGATTAAACCATGGTTATGTAATGGTTAGGGTTTTCATTTAATTATCTATTTATTTATTCTTTATTATTTTTAGAAAATAATTAGCATAATGAGAAAATGGTGGTTTTCTTTGTATGTATTATGAAGCTTCATGAAGACTTTGACCAAGTGACCATTTTGTCTCATGCTTAACCCTAACCATTCCATTCAACCATGATTAACTCTCTACACATTACCATGGTTAAGATTATGATAAGAATGATTTTATTATTCTTATTATAATACTTATCATAATATTATCTTCATCTTCTTCTTCTTCTTCACTTGAAGAAAACCTTTCTTCATCAATGGTGATTGATGAAAATGAGTGAGAAATCCAATTCTAAAGTGAACCCACTTCCTATTTCTTCATCCTCTACCTCTTGCCAAGTAGTAGAGTGTGTTTCCTTCACAAGTTTTCAAGGCTTGATGAAGGTGGAGCTTGATCTAGTGATGCCTCAACGTAGATCATCTTCGGCACGTCGTCGATGACCTAGCCCGCTCTTTCTCCGATGAAGCCGACGCTAGAGCCCGGGATTTGATATGGACAGCGGAGAGGACTTCATCACGGAGCCGTGGAGGTGGAGGACCGGATCTACAAAGGTTGTATTTTCGTATTCTTGTAGTTAAGTGTTAACTAGTTTGCTTTGTCGCCTAAAAATCTAGCCAACGATCCGTAGTCTAGGGTTTCTCGGCACCGTAAATTTTTAAATTGGCATGGTTGATGCCTTGTGAGACCTCTTGAGAGTGCCTAGGAACCCTACATTATCTTGATCCTTTTCGGTGATGGGGACCTGGTTATAGCCAGAGTATCCGTCCAAGAAATAATAGTATTCGTGTCCAGCTAATCGTTCTAACATCTGGTCAATGAAAAGTAGAGGGAAGTGATCTTTCCTCGTCGCGGTATTGAGTTTTCTGTAATCAATACATACGCGCCACCCAGTTTGGGTACGTGTTTGGATTAACTCATTAGCCTCATTAGTTATGACCGTAATGCCAGACTTTTTAGGGACCACATGAATAGGACTTACCCATTGGCTATCAGATATAGGGTAAATTATATCACTATCAAGGCACTTGACGATTTCTTTCTTTACTGCCTCCTTCATAACGGGATTTAATCGTCTTTGTGGGTCTCGGGTTGGTTTGGCTTGATCCATCAGATGTATATAATGTTCAACAATTAAGGGACTAATCCCTTTGATGTCAGCCATTGTCCAACCAAATGCTTGCCGATTTGATCTCAACACTGCCAAAAGTGAGTTCTCTTGCTCTAAGGCTAGAGAAGCGGATATAATTACGGGAAGAGTCTCATTCTCACCTAAATACGCATATTTAAGATGAGAAAGTAGCGGTTTGAGATCAAGTATTGGCGGAGAGACAATAGAAGGTGGGGTAAGCGAATGATATTCGGACTCCCTAAGAGGTTAAAAACATGTATAGGATATTGACTCGGAAAGTGCTACTGACTTTTGCGACGAGTCTACGGATTCAAACTCAGGGATGGACTCATCGAACATATCCTCACTATGAAATTGTGCAAGATCAAACGATGTCTTACTAGTGTTGTCGAGATCATCAAAGCAAAGTTCCTCATCCATGCAGCTTTCGGGAGCTATCTCGTGGATGGAACAAACCTCAAGCAAATGAGCAGAAGATTCAGATGGTTAACTTCCTAGCTTGTAAATATTAAGCTCAGTTTTCATCTCCCCGAAAGATAAGTTCATAGAACCGTTACGATAATTAATTACAGCGTTAGAAGTTGCTAGGAAGGGTCGACCGAGTATCACCGGAATTTGATTGCGTGGGTTTGCCACAGGCTGTGTATCTAAAATAATAAAGTCCACAGGAAATATGAATTCACCGACTTTAATTAACACATCCTCTAGTTCACCCCGTGGTTTGGTGATTGATTGGTCTGCCATCTGGAGAGTACAATGGGCAGGATTCAACTCTCCAATCCTTAACTGCTCGTATACTAAATAAGGAAGCAAGTTAACGCTAGCGCCAAGGTCGAGTAAAGCATGATTAATATTTTTACCCCCAATAGAAATAGAGATGGTAGGACAGCCAGGGTCTTTACGTTTCTTTGGTTTTTGCTGGGTAAAAGCTATGCTAACATTACTCGTCATGAAAACTTTTTTAGGCACTTGAGTTTTTCTCTTCCTAGCGCACAAGTCTTTAAGGATTCTTGCATAAGATGGGACTTGTTGAATAGCATCTAGGAGAGGAATATTTACATTAACCTGCTTAAACATTTCCACAATCTTCTCCATTTATGGGTCAGGTCCATTGGCCCTTAATCTGTTTGGAAATGGAGCTTGAGCAATAAGTTTTGGGTCCAATATTTGTGGAGAAGATTGTGGGGACGAATTCGATCCTAAAATTGGAGTGGGAATCGTCTTATATAGATTGGGCGAAGTGTTCGAGCCTTGGGGAAAACGGAGAATAGGCTCGGATGAAGGTGAGAGACTAGACGAATTAGGAGAAGAAGTAGAAGCCGGGGTATCATTGGTATCACTAAAATCATCAAATTGCTCACCCACTCGGTTATTCAGCACTTTTCCCGATCTCAACGTAGTAACGGCATTCACATTATGATTTTGTGAGTGGCCAGGATTAGGTAGGGGTTGAGATGGGAGTTTCCCTTTTTCTCTCGCCCTCATTGCGGCGTTCAACTGTGCAATTTGGTTTTCTATTGATTTAATACTCTCACCGTAGGATGCGGAGTCTTTCTTTATGGTATCAATAGAAGACTTCATATCAGCCGACATTTGAATGGTATGTTTCATAAACAAATCCAAAGTTTGTGCGAGTGAAGAGTTATCAGTACCGGCTAGTTGCAGTATAGAAGTGTTGGCCGGATTTTGAAAATTTTGTGACTGAAAGGGGTGCTGACTTTGTGGTTGTGGTTGCTGTGGAGGAGGTCTTTGATAATTACTTTAGAACTGGTTTTGATTTTAGGGTTGGTTTTGGTTCCAAGCAAAGTTAGGATGATTCCTCCATCCTTGATTATACGTGGAAGAATAAGGATCGTTTCTAGGTCGCTGCTGAAAAGCCGCATTAGTTTGCTCGTGACCTTGAAACGGTGCATTCATAGGACATTCTTCCGTCAAGTGTGAAGGATCTGAACAGCAACTACACATGGTCTTGGGAAGCGTTACCTGATTTAGGGAGACTGATGAGAATTTGTTCTCAATAGCGTCGAGTTTCTTCTGTATCGCTGCCATTTCGGCTTTTACTGCGATGGAAACATCGAGCTGGTGAATACCTCCCCTAGATGAAGGTGGTCTTACGCTTTCCCACTGCAAAGTGTTTTCAGCGAGGTCTTCCAGATATTTCCAAGCTTCACCATCATCTTTAGACATGAAATTGCATTGACAAATTGTTTCAAGCATCTGCTTTGTTGCTGGATTAATGCCCTCATATATAATTCGGCACAAATCCCATCTTTGTATTCCATGATGAGGACATTGGACAAGTAAATCTTTGAAACGTTCAAAGCACTTCCAAAATGGTTCATTGGGAAGCTGGGTGAACTGGTTGATCTCACTCCTAATATGGGCGGTCTTATGATTTGGGTAAAATTTCTTAAGGAATGCTATCACGAATTCATCCCAATTGGCAATAGAGTGTGCGGCAGTATTATAAAGCCATTTTTCTGCCAAGTCGCACAAAGTGAATGGGAGAAGACGCAAGCGCATAGCATCCACAGACAGTTGTGACGTACCCATCATTGCGCATACGTTTTCTAATTTAGTGATGAAAACGTACGCGTCTTTAGACTCGAGCCCGTGAAATTTGGGCAACAGATTGATGTAAAGGGGTTTAATTTTAAAATTATCCCCGTTGGCTGGTGGAACAGATAAGCAAGTGGGAAGTGGACCACGGATAGGATAGCATCTCTCTTGGAGAGAAATGCGCGGTTGATTCTGCTCACCTACGGGCGGTGGCAGCGTGGTGTTATAATTTGATGGAACACTGTCCATCTCGGTCAATGTGGAGGATGGTGGGGCAAAAGAAGATGAAGAAGTACCGACTTCGGAGTCGATAGCAGGTACGCGGACAAGACAGGCACTAGAATCCCTTGTCCAGCCGAGCATGCATTAAGCGGGTTTAGCACAAGTGGCAGCGTGTGTGTGATTTAAAATTGGTTTGTTTTGAAAAAGTGGGACTTGAGAAAAATCACACAAAAATGCACAAACAATCCTAGAACTAAGGTTACCTAGGTCAAGTCTTTAGACCGCTCCTAGACTTCCAAAGGACAAGCCGTAGGATCAATCCTCTACCACCTCTTTACTACTCTTGTGGCCAGGTAAGTGCCAGGTAAGTGGGAGGTATCCGCTATACGAATCATCGAAAATTGCAGTCCTAATTAAGTAACCACTTGCCTTAGACACACTTGCCTAGACACTACAAAATTAATGCGGATAAGCGATAGATTACCCACGACCTTCCTCTGTCCTTAATGAGCACGACAGTCCTTAGAGTCTTGTCTAGATATTTTTTTAAATTAGTGTAGGGTTGATGCAGATGCTCGTTTTGTGATTTGTGGGGCTTAGGAAGGGTGATAAAATCCCTACCTAATCTGAATTTTGGTCTTGCCCCTTAGAGTTCGTATTAAAATATGAAATAACAAACCGATAACAAAACTTTGCAAAAAGATTTTTGAGTGGCGATATTTTGCAAAGAATCCTGCAGAAAAGATATTTTATTGGATTTCAGAGGAGAGAGAAAGAGTTGATAATCTTACCAGAGAAGTTTAGAACCATAGATCTCCAATTCCGCCGCGCTTCCACCGCTAAAATAGCTTATTTGATGTAGATCCGCCGCGAGAAGGAAGGATCGGTTGATGACGTTTGATACGTGGCCTCCTGTGCTCCTCTGGATCTCGATGAATGTCTCTGTCTTTCTGTTTCCTCAAGTCTGTGACTCCAGATCTCCTTGCAAAAATTCACACACAATTTGTTAAATATATAATTTGCAGTTTTGTTTTAATTATGATATAGATCGAATAAGAATTCAACACAAATAGTAAGAATAAAAAATTACGCACGTATCCCCGGCAACGGCGCAATTTGATTCATCTGTATTTATGTAGTAGTTAACCGCAATCAGAACGGTGTCGCGCGTAGCTAGACCGAGGTGAGTACGGGTCATCCTCAGGGAAATGTGGAACATTTTATTCTTACTTTAGGCGTGTTGAGAAAGGAGAGAAGAATAAAGAATAGTGGAAATAGTTTCTAGATCTACGTTAAACACGGATGCAGAATATAGATCTAGATTAACTACGGATGTAAGTTTAATATTAAAAGAGGGCTTGTAGGGTTCATTGGGATTTAGTAGTTATGGATGATTAATTAAGAATTACTCTTTTTATTCTTTAATAGATTTAAAACTAGAACGACAGTGATGCATGTAGATTAGGGTTTCTGGAGGGAAAAAGGTTCCCACTCTTAACCCCTATCTCGACATGATTCTCCATTCATATCTAGCCTTTACCAAAACAATTGTTAATCTAATCTCTAATCGCGGTCGAGACTAGTAATGAATTGGTAGCGCGCCTGATTAGGATGTTAACTATTCTTTTGATAAAGTTTATAAACTTTATAGGACGTAAAAAGAGTTTAAGGATCTTCATCATCCATTAACCTACCCTAATCCCATGAACCTTAACAAGCGAAGAATTACTCACGCATGTTGGGAGAAGAAGAAATGGAGAGAGAAATCATATTAAAACTACAAAGAAATATAATAAAAAAAACAACTACCTTTATTAATCAACAAAATTCATTTACACTTTATTCCCTCAGAAAATGATTACAAAATGCTAGTTTTGCTTCTCAATCTCTTCTAAGAAGGTAGATGAACCGTTGATGATCAGCCTGGATGCGTGAGCCTGTCGTGGACTTCGTGATCTCTTCAGCTTAATCATTTTTCCAAGAGGCTCTCGGTCCTTATTTATAGTCCCAGAGCTAGAACCCTAGTCTCCTAATTTGGAAACCAGTAGTTAAGATCCAAACAGCAAAATCCCAACTCCCAAATAGTCCAATACGCGGCGGATCCGTGGCCAATAGGTGGGTTTGGCCGCGGATCCGCGGCCTTATATGGAGATCGCTTGATTTGGTCTTCTGGAGCTTTATCTTTATGACACGTGGTGATCTTTTTAATCTCTGGAAACTGAAAATCTTTTCTACGTCACTGCCAGACTTGATTTCTTTAGTTTACTTTCTTAATTAGGCAGGTTTGTTCCAACAACTTTGATTTCCTTGATTTCAGCCCTGAAAATTCTGCACAACAACTCAACAAATAATATTAGTAGAGTTTATTTTATTGAGATATTAACTTAACCATTAAGTATTGATCAAAGGTATTTAATAAGGTAAGCATATTTAAATGGGCCAAATGTTACATGGATATTATATGCTTACTTTTTCCTACCAAATGTTAATTATAATATATAAGCACATGAAATAGTATTTTTACAGATAAACCCTCATATGTATCATATATTATAATAAACACCTTTCTTTATATAGAAATAGTAGGAAAAATGTCCTATTAAATGTGCAGTTTTATCAACTGAACATATCCTTATCATCATATCCTGAATTAGGGGTACTGATCTAAAGTCTAGTACACTCTGATACCATCAACATATATATATGCGTGTGTATGAAAACACATCGCCTAAAGATCCGCTATGATATCATGTCGTATCTCATAATACGAACCAAGTCACATCACCGATCTCGTAGCATCATGCCCAATCACATCGACTCGTCTCCAAGTACCATATACTATCCTCATCATCCATGTATACACACACACACACACACACATACTCACAAACATATATGTATATATATATATATCCCCATATACGCACAAGAAAGTAATATGTATGCATGTGTGTGTGCGCGTGTACCTTATTCTAGGGTTTCGCGACTAAAACTAGCTAACGACACTATCATCCAATTACACTAAAATTTAACCCATGATCTCCTAAAACCTTCTTCATAATCAAAAACGTTTCACATAACACATAGTATCGTATATATACATGATATAACATATGCTACACTACGAACTGCGTGGGTGCTATACGCCATCCACCCGACTTCCCCCGTAGATATATATCTACTCACCTTGATCCTCGCTTGCCGAAGTCGATGTCGCCACGCTCTTGCTTGTCATCCTGAATTTCACGCAGAGGTACCTACATATCATAACATATCGTGCCACATTAAAATCCAATTCAAAACCAAAACGACACATGAAACGTACATAGGTTAAAACCTACGAACTTCGCATGCAAGAAAGGCCAAACAAATCCTCGATGTCGATGTACAAACGTCAAACCATCGAGTAAAACCCCAAATACCAAAACCAAAGTTAACACGAAGTCGCAAAAATAAGGTAGCAACTCAAGAAAACACCTCCAGATTTTACCCTATGTGAAATTAGCCAATTTTGCATATGTGGAGGATCTAATTTACTACAAATGGAGCCATGTACCAAACACGAAGCATTTCTACCCAACCCAGACCGCAATTTGTGGCCAAAAGGGTTTAATTTGTAGCCATAAGATGGAATTAGGGTCCCGTGTTTCAGTTGTAGCTTCTAGGATGCCTGCTTGTATCACTGTAATCGCTAAATATTTTTCAGGTCCCCGGGATCATAGCAGATCACCAAACTACACCAAAATTCCTACACAAATCCGACGTCGGGGATTTCTAAGTTCATGACTTGGGGTCTTAGTCTCTGATTTAGTCCAAGTTTTAACACAAAAAAGGGGTTTGTAGTCACTAACGCACTCACATGCATCATCACAAGTCAAGTATTCCACAAAACCTCATCTAGGAATTTTCAAACCTCACTACACTACATTTTAACACTTCTAAACTATAATGAAGGCTAAAGGAAATGAAATACTATGCTAAGTGTGAAGGAATTACCTCATTTGGTAACTCAAGAAATTTCTTGAGTTGCCCCAAGTGCTCAAAATCCTAGCTTTCTTGGTCCAAAATACTTGTAGTGAGCTTGTGCACATTTTTAATGAAGGCAAGATGATGTTTTGATGAGTGTTTTGGGTTGTGTGAGGAGGTAGGAGGAGGTGGGAGGAAGAGGGCAACCATGAAGGAGAAGAGAGGAAAGAGAAGAAGGAAAATGAAATGAGGGGGGAGAATAGCCAAGGTCAAAGAAGACCCCTCCCCTCTCTCTCTTGCCCATACCTATTTCTTTATCTTTTTTTTCTTTTTCTTTTCTTTTCTTTTCTAATCTTTTCTTTTTCTCTTCAACTCAATAAAAACAAAACCATGCAAGAAATAAAAGAAAAAGCCATGGTAGAAAAATGTAACAATGTGTATTATGACATGGTACATATCATCAAGCCTAATCAAGATTAGTGAAATTTAATCAAGTTTAGAAATAAACTTGTATATAATAAATTATATAATAATTCATAAAATGTCTAAATCTCACAATTTCATTAAAAATCAACATTCAAGGTAATTTTCCAATATTTATCCAATCTATTGGTATATGATCATACCATATCATTAAAACTAATTTCCACAAATTAAAATATTCGTAATATTTATTATTTAATTACATAAATTCCCAAAAATAATATTTTATTTTTTTGAAATATTACAGTCTTCCCCCTTAAATAAATTCGGTCCCCGAATTTAAATTTAAACCCCTCAAATACTAAAACATTTTAGTAAAATAATCAAGTCCGAAATCATTACATAAAACACATCGTAGCGCAATGCATGCGCAAGAAAAACGAGTATATAAACCAAAATCAAAACTCCGTCAAGCATCCCACAATCATCGGAGTTATGGTGTAGACACCAATGTCAAAGCCCAATACGAAAACCAAAATGATATACATCAAACTATACATGTACGCATCGTTAAAACATCTGAAAGAAATACATGCCAAACTCTTTTGCAATCACTATGCAATGCGCGTATCACGGCACATATGGCGGACGTCTATTGTAAGAAAATAACTATATATATATATATAGAGAGAGAGAGAGAGAATAATGGAGGAAAGAGGCCATAGGAGGGGATTTCCTCCTATGGCGTGGAAAAAATACAACCTCCACCATTTTTTCCGACGATCGGCACCCATCATCATCATCGTTATCATCTAAGATGTGCGTACACCAAATTTCATGTGATTCCACAACTTTTTCACCGTTGATTTAGGGGGTTCAAAATTAACGGTTTACCGACAATAGAACTTTTTACATTGCTAAATCAACGGTGAAAAAGTTGTAGAATCACATGAAATTTGGTGTACCCACATCTTAGATGATAACGATGAAGATGATGGGGGCCGATCGTCGAAAAAATTGGTGGAGGTTTTATTTTTTCCACGCCATAGGAGGAAATTTCCTCCTATGGCCTCTTTTCTCCATTATTCTCATATATATATACACACACACCCTTTGTTTAACATACACGTCCCGCCGTTTTGAAAACAATTTAGAAGGGTTTCCTTATAAAAAATTTCGTGTCAACTTTGTAAGTCTATGTAACCCACCCCGGTACTTACGGGGAAGCGTAAAGAGTAAAAATCAAATTTTTATCACAAGGAAACATAGACTAACCATGAAGGATCTTTGCTGAACAAAAACTAACAAACATACAAGGAGCTTTAACTACTAGGTTAAGAGGTTATACCAAAAGATTGAACTCCTTCTCTTCTTGTGATGCTTTCTCTTCTTGTGTGCTCCTTTGAGTGGTGTAGATGGCTCCACCTCTTCGTCTTCTCTTTGCCAAAGAAAGTTCCACCCGAAGGCCTCTACCTTGAGCTCCTACCTCAACAATGAAGTAACTAGAGTGCTTGGGTTGCTAGACTAAGAACCCTAGAGTGAGTAGAGAGGTGTTTTGGTGGTTTAGTCTCAAAAGCTTATGATTTTCAACACAAGAAACACTTAAGCTTTGAGAGAGGAAGAAGGAGAGCTAACTATGAGAGAGAAAGAGAATGATAGAATGCAATGAACCTTGCTCTCATATGATAAATATATGATAATAACAATAATAATTAAGAAAATTATGATGGTGCATTGATTTGACCACTATCATTTCATATTTAATGCTAAGCATGCTTCAAGAAGCATCTTATGCTTAACAAAAACAAAAAGAAAAATATCTAGGTCAAAGTAAGTCAACAAGTCAAATGGTCAAACCAATTCTAACCATGATATAATTATACTTAATTAATATTATTAATCATATTTCTCATTCTCATTAGGGTTTTGATCAGGTCAATGGTCAAAAACCCTAATGAGGTGTCTCCCTCTTCGCCTCAGTCAACTGTACGTACGTAGCCGCATTCGTGTTTCGAAGAAACACGAATACAATGAGACAAAACCAATCCCAAAACAAATACTAGGATCTGGCTTAAACCAAAGCCCAATAGTAATGTCTGCCTGAACACCGAACACGCACAAGTACGCATATGTGAATGAACCCTGTCGTAAAACCATACGACCTCTACTCTGTTTTGCCCAAAGGTGAACAACCCTCTGTGTGGGACTCTAAAGACTCAACACTACGCTGGCAGTGGGTTTAACCACAGGCCGCAAGCGGTACTAGCTGTACATAACGGTCCCCAGGTAGATGTCGATAAGAAGACCGATGAGGTGAACCTATCCGAACTCCTACTGAGCCTGAATGTGACAATCTCCGTACAGTCCGGTCTGTTCGTCTAAAGGTATCGTATGTCGGGCCTAAGGGGCAGTAAATGTCAGTCCCCTAATAGCGGTATAAGTCATGTCGGAGTGTAGCCCAGAACACCCTAAGAAACTACTGGAAACACTACCAGTAAATCTCGCTTGCCCTGGCCGGGGAATTTGTGTAATGGCTCTCCTAGACACAGCGCGATATCAACTCCTAATACCGGGAGAGACGAATCCTGTCTAACCGTCACTGCCTCCAAGTGCTTCGGGACTGCACCCAACTACTACCTGTTTGCATGACTCAATAGAGCCGTGGTAGGGTAGTAATCTAAGAACAGTAGGAACACACTCGAGGCGAAGTGACAGTGTCAAGTCAACGGACTAAGCTGTACTCATGTCACGTAGAAACTGATAACTGACGATAGGTATAATACCAACCAACAGTTCCCAGCGAGTCCTGTCCAGTGTACTCGTAACCTAACGAGCACCTGCATACTATCTCTAGTACGACGTGCTGATAGCTGTGGGACAGACCACCTCCCCTCCTGGGATGAGAAGTGTATACACTAGTCTACTCTGGAGTATCGATGCCCTGTCTCGATAATCCTACGACCAGGGACCTGTAAAAGGATGTGCTTATAGACTACCCAGCCCCCACTAGTGTGACTGCCATCACAACGCTGGTAGTCAAGCAAAAGATCCTAAGGGCTCTATCAATATGTATTAGCGATATATCAAAAGAAACATATAAACATATTAAGATAGATACAAACCAAGTAGCATACTACCATATTGAGCAAGACTGTTATAAATCTGTGTATATATCCCAAGCTTCCAAAATGTAATATACAAACTAGTACTATACAATAATGGCCTCTAGGGCATATCACACTAACAATCTCCCAATTGCACTAAGGCCATGTGCTGGTATATCGCAGACCTATCATCTCGAATAGCCTCTCGAACTGCGTCTGAGGAATGGCCTTTGTGAAAGGATCTGCAGTGTTATCCTTTGTAGCAACCCTCCGAACCTCGATCTCCCGGCGATCCACAATCTCTCTGATCAGGTGATACCTCCTCAAGATGTGTCTGGACTTCTGATGGGACCTGGGTTCCTTTGCTAAAGCTATAGCCCCGTTGTTGTCACAATACAGAGGTATTGGATCAACAATGGACGGAACCACCTGAAGTTTTGTTAAGAACTTCCTTATCCAGACGGCTTCTTTTGCGGCATCAGATGCTGCGATATACTCCGCTTCCATCGTCGAGTCAGCAACGGTTTCCTGTTTGGAACTCTTCCAACACACCGCCCCTCCATCGAGAGTAAAGACATAACCCGACATGGATTTGGAGTCATCCTTGTCACTCTGGAAGCTGGAGTCAGTAAAGGCCTCGATCTGGAGGTCTTTTCCGCCGTAAACCAAAAACATATCCTTAGTCCTTCTCAGGTACTTCAGAATGTTCTTTACCGCTATCCAGTGCTTCTCCCCAGGGTTTGACTGATACCGGCTTACTACACTCAGTGCATAAGCTACATCTGGTCTGGTAAACAACATCGCATACATTATAGAGCCTATCGCAGAAGCGTGGGGTGTAATAAACATGCGATCTCTTTCCAAATCAGTCTTGGGAGACATCTCTTTAGAGAGGGTGATTCCGTGACAAGGCGGTAAATTACCGTGCTTTGAATCTTCCATACTGAATCTTTTCAGTATGGTGTCGATATACCGGGACTGTGAAAATCCCAACATCCTCTTAGATCTATCATGATAAATCTGGATCCCCAGATTGTAAGAGGCATCACCCAGGTTTTTCATGGAGAATCTTTATAACAAGAACCCTTTGACAGATTGTAGCATAGGAATATCATTTCCTATCAAGAGAATGTCATCCACGTATAAAACGAGGAATACGACAGTTCGTGCTACAATCTTACTATAAATGTATGGTTCATCTGGATTTTTGATAAAGCCAAATTCTTTGACTATCTCATCAAAACGGATGTTCCAACTCAGCGATGCCTGCTTCAGTCCATAAATGGACTTCAGCAACTTGCACACTTTTCCGTTGCTCCCACTCTGAATGAATCCCTCTGGCTGGTCCATATAGACACACTCCTCTAAATTTCCATTTAGAAAAGCGGTCTTTACGTCCATTTGCCAAATTTCATAATCATAGAAGGCAGCAATGGCAAGAAGGATCCGAATGGATTTGAGCATAGCCACTAGAGAAAAAGTTTCGTCATAGTCCAAACCAGGTCTTTGACGAAAACCCTTTGTAACAAGTCTAGCCTTATAGGTTTCAACCCGTCCATCTACACCAATCTTTCTTTTGAAGATCCATTTGCAGCCTACGGGTTTTACCCCTTCTGGAGCAAAGTCCAAAGTCCATACTTTGTTGGTGTACATGGACTCCATCTCGGTCCGCATTGCATCCAGCCATCTTACCGAGTCAGTGCTCTGAATGGCCTGCTGGAAGCTAGTGGGCTCATCATTATCAATGATGCAATCCTCTCTATCCTCGTCTATGAGAAAACCGTAGTATCTCTCAGGTGGATGAGAAAGCCTACTACTCCCGCGGAGTGGTGCAGGAATGTCCTGTCCTTTCGAACCTTCTGGTTCTACTAAGCTTTCAGTAATAGCTTGTGGTTCTGGAATTTCTTCCAGTTCTATTGCGCTCCCACTTATCTGATTTTCTAAAAATTCAGTTTCCAAGAAGAAGGCATGACGAGAAACAAATATCTTTTGTTCCTCTGCGTAATAGAAGAAATATCCCTTGGAGTTCTTTGGATATCCCATAAACTTGCACTGTACTGAGCGTGCCTCGAGTTTGTCCGTATGCTGCTTTTTGACAAAAGCTGGACATCCCCATGTCTTAATGTGTTTAAGATAGGGTTTCTTCCCACTCCACATCTGATATGGTGTGGTAGGCACTGACTTAGTGAAACCCGGTTCAAAAGATATGCAGCTGATTCTAGTGCATATCCCCAGAAAGATCGCGGTAACTCAGCGGTACTCATCATGGAACGTACCATATCCAATACGGTTTGGTTCCATCTCTCCGATACACCATTGTGTTGTGGTGTGTATGGAGGAGTAAGTTGAGAGAGAATTCCATTCTCTTTTAGGTAATCCAGGAACTCGGCACTCAAGTATTCACCACCTCGATCAGATCTCGGTGTCTTGATACTCTTGCCTGTTTGTTTTTCTACTTCATTCTTGTATTCCTGGAATTTTTCAAAGGCTTCAGATTTATGCTTCATTAAGAAGACATGTCCATACCTTGAAAAATCATCCGTAAAAGTAATGAAGTAAGAATAACCACTTCGCGCATGTGTAGACATTGGACCACATACACTGCTGTGTATGAGTCCTAAGAGCTCGCTCGCTCTTACTCCGTGTCCAGTAAATGGAGTCTTTGTCATCTTTCCCATGAGATAAGATTGACAGGTTGCATAAGACTGATATTCGAACGGATCCAAATATCCCTCTTTATGTAATTTAGTCAATCGCGTTTCATTGATGTGACCCAGTCTACAATGCCATAAGAAAGCATTATTTAATTCTGGAGACTTTCTTTTGTGTGTATTCTGGATATTGAAAATCTGCGGTTGGTTTAATACGTATATCCCGTTGCTTAATGTACCCGACCCAATCAAAACATGATTAAGGTGAATGTTTACAACATTGCTTACAAATGCAAAATCATAACCTTCTTTAGACATTAAAGATATAGATATGATATTACAAGTCGAACTGGGTACAAAATAATAGTTGCGCAAAACCAAAACATTTCCATCTGTCAACCCTAAGTGATAGTCCCCCACGGACTCAGCATCCATGCTTGCTCCGTTTGCAACTCTGAGGGTCATATCACCTGCCTTCAAAACTCTACGCCTTCTCAGTTCCTGCAAAGAATTACAGATATGAGATCCTGATCCGGTATCCAATACCCAGGAAGTAGAGTTGATTGACAGACAGTTTTCAATAACATACACACCTGAAGCTGAAGCCACAACTTGCTTCGGGTCCTGGTTCTTGGCCTTCCAAGTCCTGCAATCTTTCTTCCAGTGTCCTTTCTTATGACAATAAAAGCATTCTTCCTTCCCCACAATCTGTCCCGCTACCTTTGCTTTGCCCTTGGCTTCCACCTTACTAACACCGCCCCTTGGTTTGGTGGGGGCCTTCTTCTTCTTTCCTTTGGCTTTCGCCTTGGACCTAAAAGAAGAAGCTCCTCCAACAAACAAAGCGGGTGTTTCCCTGAATTTCTGTAGGGTGCCCTCTGCACTCCTCAACATATTGAGGAGTTTCGGAAGTTCAACGTCTTTTCCTTGCATGTTGAAATTCAAGATAAACTGGGCGTAGGTGGAAGGAGGGGACTGGAGAATCAAGTCAGTGTAGATCTCGTTCTCTAACGTGGTCCCGAGGTTCACGAGCTCCTCAATGTATCCAATCATCTTAAGCACGAGTTCTGCTACAGATGATCCGACGGCCAACCTCGCTGAAAATAGCTTCTTCGAGGTCTCGTATCTTGCGATACGGGATTGCTCTCCATATAGTTCCTTAGTGTGGAGAAATATGGATTCAAGATCCATATTCTCGTGCTTCCTCTGATGTTCATTGTCCATAGAGGCAAGCACGAGGCACTTGGCCTTCGCGCAGTCAATCTCCCAGGTCTTACGGATTTCCTTATCCGCGACACTGGATTCTGGACCTGGGACGGCGGGGGACTTAGTGGTAAAGAGATACCCCAACTTGTCATAAGTGATTGCCATTTTGACATTCCTGAACCAATCTTTGTAGTTTGGCCCTGTCAATATATTTTTATCTAATAGTAACTTAAGGCCCGTCATGATGTTTGGTTGCTGCAATTAGGAGAGAGAGAAGAAACACTTTAGCATGATGCTCTTGCAAGTTTAGAGTGGTTTTTAGTTTGTCTAAACAGGATGGCTCCCACTGTTTCTCGAATCCTTCCTCAAACCATAAAAGAAGAACTAGTCGGGATTGATCTCACCATACAATACTTGCTTAACCGTTCAGCCAGGCCAGTGTCGGTACTTCGAGGGAGGTTTTACAACGCTTTCGCGAAGTTCCTTAATTAAATAACCTTTTTTCCCTTGGGCGTAGCCCCGCTAACACCTTTCTAGTCACCTACTTGGTTTATAGCATTGATCGTTAAGTGAAAATATCTCCCGAGAAGTAGCATATACTCACAGTAGGATCGAGATCCAAATATCATCATGTGATAAAACTGAAGGAATCCTACCAAAATCATCACACTCCAAATGGTATGCAACACTAGCAAGTTTCAGTTTCCTTAGAAACACCCGATGTGGATTTTTGCCCCATGCTCTTATGACCTTGACTTTGGCCAACAAATCATAAGTCGCATGTCAAGTTCTACCCGTCATTTTCCAGGTTAATTTGAACCCACCCGTACCTACCCTTGACTTTGGCCAACAAAGCAGTACGAATGTCCTAAACCAACGCATCTATCTATGCTTCATATGAATATCCAACAGCTACCAATCACTATACCTTGACGTTGGCCAACAAACATAGCTTGAATACTATTGACTATCCATACGAAATGACGGAGGGCTATGAATGGTTTTGGCGTAACCGCGAACGTAGTGAACTTGATATAATCGAAGGAACGTGATAGCTTTTAAAAGGAGTGGTTTAAGCTCCGCATTTAAAAAGTTTTGCTGTTTTGAAAAACCGAGTGGGTTTTGAAATTGTTCCAACGATTTAACTTTGGTTTGTTTTCATTGCATTAATATAATGCGTCCCATCAATTAATCCTACCATTGCAGAAAACAACGAAAATATGACATACGCTTATGCCATCCGCATTCGCCACTGGGCCCCGTCATCACCCGTTATGTTACTTAACTAACTACAGAGCGGGGGCTGGACTAGCGCGGATACAAAACATAAGCAACGCCTACTAGATATCATATATTGATATAAACATTCGTCAGACGCAATGATAGCCATTCCAGATCATAGATGAACACATTGGATATGCTAGAAATCCACGTTTCGTTCGAGCCTGCAACGAAAGATGAATTACACGGTCGCGATGAATAGCCAAACCCCACCCTAGACCCCTACGGGTGCGGCAAACTACCCGCCAAATACCCGAACTGAAGCAGCCTCCGTCAACAACGTGAGTAGGCCACTCAGCACTTCAAAGTATCCGGTAGTTTGTGCACCCCACCTTGGGTCTATCCTAGGAGCAAAAAACAGTAAAAGAAATAATATACAATGGTGGCTACAACCTCAACCCGGATGTGCGACCATGAAATAATATTACATAAAATTACAAATTACATCAAATGAAAGATAAATAAACACTCATCTCACACCTCCGGCTATTCATCCACGGCGATCCAACAAGTTCATATACACAATCCAACATCACAGATCACAGATCACAGATATGTACAACCCCCACTAATCGACGTATAGCGATTAGTAGACGTTCAGTATATATATCACATTACAGATATAATCCAATTAGCTAAAGTTTATAGAATTTCGATCAATATTCTAATTTGAAACTACCCCAAATAAAACACTGTACTCAAAAGAATCTGGGCAGAAACAAAGTATCTGAAAAATCACAAAACATCAAGCTGGACAATCTGTAGGAAAAACGAGTTGACTCCGAGTCGACTCGGCCGCGGATCCGCGGCGAAACCCATGATTTCGCCGCGCTTCCGCGGCAGTCTGACCGAGTCATGAGCTCGTTTTTCTTGGGTGTCCCTAAAAAAGCCTGCATGTATTTTTCAGGTCTCTAAAAATATTTTTAAACCTATTTTAAAAATCGGCAGAAAACACAAATTTTGGATGTATTTTGTGATTTTCCGGGGATCGAACTTCTAAAGACTTTGCTGACATGTTAGTTGTTGTTTAGCCAGGCTCTGATACCACTGTAAGTCTATGCTACCCACCCCGGTACTTACGGGAAGACGGAAAGAGTAAAAATCAAAATTTTATCACAAGGAAACATAGACTAACCATGCAGGATCTTTGCTGAACAAAAACTAACAAACATACAAGGAGCTTTAACTACTAGGTTAAGAGGTTATACCAAATGCTTGAACTCCTTCTCTTCTTGTGTTGCTTTCTTTTCTTGTGTGCTCTTTTGAGTGGTGTAAACGGCTCCTCCTCTTCGTCTTCTCTTTGCCAAAGAAAGATCCACCCGAAGGCCTCTACTTTGAGCTCCTACCTCAAAAATGAAGTAACTAGAGTGCTTGGCTTGCTAGACTAAGAACCCTAGAGTGAGTAGAGAGGTGTTTTGGTGGTTTAGTCTCAAAAGCTTATGATTTTCAACACATGAAACACTTAAGCTTTGAGAGAGGAAGAAGGAGAGCTAACTATGAGAGAGAAAGAGAATGATAGAATGCAATGAACCTTGCTCTCATATGATAAATATATGATAATAACAATAATAATTAAGAAAACTGTGATGGTGAATTGATTTGACCACTATCACTTCATATTTAATGCTAAGCATGCTTCAAGAAGCATCTTATGCTTAACAAAAAGAAAAAGAAAAATATCTAGGTCAAAGTCAACAAGTCAAATGGTCAAACCAATATTAACCATGATACAATTATACTTAATTAATATTATTAATCATATTTCTCATTCTCATTAGGGTTTTGATCAGGTCAATGGTCAAAAACACTAATGAGGTGTCTCCCTCTCCGCCTCAGTCAACTGTACGTACGTAGCCGCATTCGTGTTCCAAAGAAACACGAATACAATGAGAAAAGACCAATCCCAAAACAAATACTAGGATCTGGATTAAACCAAAGCCCACTAGTAATGTCTGCCCGAACACCGAACACGCATAAGTACGCATATGTGAACGAACCCTGTCGTAAAACCATACGACCTCTACTCTGTTTTGCCCAAAGGTGAACAACCCTCTGTGTGGGAGTCTAAAGACTCGACACTACGCTAGCAGTGGGTTTAACCACAGGCCGCAAGCGGTACTAGTTGTACATAACGGTCCCCAGGTAGATGTCGATAAGAAGACCAATGAGGTGAACCCATCCGAACCCCTACTAAGCCTGAATGTGACAATCTCTGTACAGTCCGGTCTGTTCGTCTAAGGATATCGTATGTCGGGCCTAGGGGGCGGAAAACGTCAGTCCCTAATAGCGGTACAAGTCGTGTCGGAGTGTAGCCCAGAACACCCTGAGAAACTACTGGAAACACTACCAGTAAATCTCGCTTGCCCTGGCCAGGGACTTTGTGTAATGGCTCTCCTAGACACAGCGCGATATCAACTCCCAATACCGGGAGAGACGAATCCTGTCTAACCGTCACTGCCTCCAAGTGCTTCGGGACTGCACCCAACTACTACCTGTTTGCACGACTCAATAGAGTCGTGGTAGGGTAGTAATCTAAGAACAGTGGGAACACACTCGAGGCGAAGTGACAGTGTCAAGTCAACAGACTAAGTTGTACTCATGTCACCTGGGAACTGATAACTGACGATAGGTATAATACCAACCAACAGTTCCCAGCGAGTCCTGTCCAGTGTACTCGTAGCCTAACGAGCACCTGCATACTATCTCCAGTACGACGTACTGATGGCTGTGGGACAGACCAGCTCCCCTCCTGGGATGAGATGCGTATACACTAGTCTATTCTGGAGTATCGATGCCCTGTCTCGATAATCCTACGACCAGGAACCTGTAAAAGGATGTGCTTATAGACTACCCAGCCCCCACTAGTGTGACTGCTATCACAACGCTGGTAGTCAAGCAAAAGATCCTAAGGGCTCTATCAATATGTACTAGCGATATATCAAAAGAAACATATACATATATTAAGATAGATACAAACCAAGTAGCATACTACCATATTGAGCAAGACTGTTATAAATCTGTGTATATATCCCAAGCTTCCAAAATGTAATATACAAACTAGTACTATACAATAATGGCCTCTAGGGCATATCACACTAACAATCTCGGACACGTAGGTAAATACTGAGACTATAGCTCCTTTTTGGAAATCCCTTCGATAACTATCAATGCATGCAAAACATATTCAGGTACTGTCCCCTAACTAGCCCTGCTCAGCTACTATACCAAATAGTAAATATCATATAAACATACTGCTCAAAGGAAATCAATCCTAAAATGTATATAAGAATGTCGCGTGCGTCTGGTGCGCACGGAAATCGAAATCAATGAATGTGCCATACATGTGTACAGAAACAAAATCTAAGTGCAACGGGTGTGTAAGAAACACCTGTCAAAGGCAACGGGTGTGCCTGACAGCAATATTAGGTGCATCTGATATGCACGAAGAATCCCGATTTAGTGAATCTGGCGTGCACCAAAATCGCATCAAGCGCGTCAAGTATGTGCAAGAATCCAAATCAAGTGCACAAGGAGCACGAAAACAAAATCGAATATCATAATCGAAATCGACGGTATACAACAAACCTCAATTAAAATCAGGTATACCGTGGTATATAATCTCGCAACCATGTACATCAGCATGCACAAAATCGAATAAAATTACTAAAAGTGCATGAAAACTATACCGAAAACACAAGTCAAATCACATGCATACCATAGGCATGAAATCCAAATCAACATATCAAATGACATCAAATCGAAGTTAAGTGCAACTGTGGTGCACAAAATCTCAATCATGCAAATAAATCGCCCAAATTACCGAAATCCGAAATAACAGACACGTGATATTCGAATCACCAAATCGCAAATCGTAACCACTATCGTCGATATGTCCTTCCTTCGAAGTCGAGAAGGTGTCGGTGCATCCAAAGCTAGCAGAGAAAGATATCTACTTGCCTCCTGTTCATGATCTGGCGCCTGGTGCCCTTAGGCTCTCGTCTCTCATTGTGAATTGTCAGTTACATAACTCTTCGGTTCAACGGCTCAATATTGAAACGATGACGGAAACAGTTCCGCTCTGGCACATCATCTAAAGATCTCTATCCAACTATCATGGTCGCTCATAACATATCTCATCAATGATGCCGAACTCTGGCCTACTGGGTGTGCGTAATACGTGCGATCCTGGGTCCAAGTCTTCTCGTGAAGTATCCCATCATATGATATCCGGATGACGTCGAATTTTTCGATCGATTCATCAAAGTCCCATAATTTCCCGAGAGCTCAATACTCGTGCACATTTTTATAATATCCAGTACATGCCACAGTACCTATGGACCAGCCGTAGAAGGGCAAACCCAAGCCTCACTAATGGCACCGCGGAACTGCCGCCAACCCTAAGGTTCAAAAGCGTTCCCATGGTCATTATGTCGAGTTAGGGTTTCATTCTTTTAGAGGGTCCACAGAATTACTTGTATGTTTTTCCGAATACTTTAAACTTGGAAAAAATGGGTTTCTGACATTCGTTCATTTTCTATCGACTCTCAACGTACCTGCGTGAAGTCTTCTCTAGCTGAAATCAATCAATCTGATGATCTCACATCAGGGTATGCAAATGAACCGTATGTCCTACTCGTTCATCCTTGGGTGACTAGCGATCTTCTATCATATCTCTAATTTCAACTCATGCTGCAATAGCTTCAAACATCCGGAGCGATATCTTGTCAGTCGCCGCAACAACTGGCTCATTCGTCCGCACGCTAAAGCAGTGCCCCAATCATCAAGAATAATAGTGCATCAACGGTCATCACATTCTGGCTGGCCTCTAGCGGTAGCCCGATCCTCTGGTGCTGATCTGCACTTTCGAGAAATTTCAGTAAAATCAATCCATTAAACGCTCATGGCGCGGAAAAACATAATAAAACGGCACATCTATGCAATCGTGTGTCGCCAGAATTACGCCCTGGTCATCCTCGTCCAAAACGAGCTCATGCTGACCGCAACTCTAGCTGCAGCTCTCTCTGCCCGTGTAATCGTGGTAGCAAAAACCATAAACCGATATCGATGAGGATAGATCATAGGAATGAATAAAATACTATGCAAAGAAATGTACATCCTAAGGCTTCTTAAGTGGAGTAGCATATCATAAGTATGCCGCAGAACATACACACAGTACGTCACTCTACTTAAGTCACATATTCCATCAACCAAGGTCAACCTACGCGACGAAAGTTCAGGTCTGATACCCTCTCGACCAAGTCTATGTTCCGTAAGGTCAAGCCTAGGTTCCGAATATATATATAAACGCCCTAGACTCCGCATAATCAAACATAAACTCGAACCAAGGTTAAACCTAGCGCTCTGATACCAACTTTGTCACGACCCAAAATGGCACGTGACTGGCACTTGAATCATATGAAGTCTATAGGAACTCATCTAACCCAAGTAAGCCAAAAGCCCAGAAATCTAAACCATCTAAATAAGAAGTGAAGGAAAACTTGTTTAAAGCAAGTGGTTTAAATAAAATAAATGGCATTAAACATTCAAAAGCAACATCATATTTTCCAAAAAATTTTGGCAGAGTCTCCTTTGTAAATACTGGCCCCAAACGGGTACAAACATAAATATTGTACATAATGAATAAAGGCATCCCAAGCGGGAGCTAGCTTGTCACGACCCGAAATTTGGCACGTGACGGCCCTTAAACCACGTAACGTCTACAGGCGTAACGCAATTCAAGTAAGCCGAAAACCCAGCAATCTAAACCATCAAAAGTAGTAAGTGATAAGAACATTATTTAAAGCTTTTGGGAATCTTAAGTAAAAATTCTTTAAATTCCAAATTTACTTTCTTAAAAATTTCGGCAGCACCTCCTTTATAAAAACTAGCCCTGAAAACGGGTACAACAAATAATATAAGTAAAGCATCCCCAACAGGAGCAAATCCACGCCCAAAGGCGGAAACAACCACCACAACAAATTTACGACGCTGTAACGAAGAAAATGGACGATATAAAGAGACAACAGCATAAAAGACATCCAAGTCACAAAATAATATACAATATCGTCCTCACATCTCGTCTCTAAGTCAAAACATGAAAGTGGTAGATGGAGACTACTAGATACAACGAATATACAAATGAGCATCATCGGATAACCGCAAACCTACCTATAGCAAAACTGCACACAGTCAGCCGTAGCGGTATCCGCTGCAAAAGATGATACGATAGATGAAAGCCCTGCCGCAACTACTCTGAGGGACATCTGCAAACACTGTGGCACAACGGGGGTGAGTTGCCAACTTGTGAATAGTAAATAACATATGCAGGTAATCGCAGGTATGCACGTAATGTGATAATCTATCACATGAAAGCTGATAGCAATAAATTGCAATATGTATATGCAACAGTCATGAAAGGTACTCTATCAGGTACTACTAATACATGAAGCAATGCATATCAAATAAATGCTGAGTATGGGATAAAACATATCATCAACATGGAATCCTCATCGTGGAGAACTAGTGTCCATCAAGACAATCTAAATCCCAATACCAAAATCACCGTATCCTCAGATCGGCCCTCATATCCTTTAAGTCTCATGGAACCTGAGTGTCCAACATCGACACCCGAAAACATCATGAAAACTATACCTTTGTGTGTATGTGTGTGTGTGTGTATGTGTGTGTGTGTGTCCCTCAACGACACATCAAAATCATGGAACCTGAGTGTCCAACATCGACACTCGAAAACATCATGAAAATACTCGTGTCCAGTATCGACACGTAAATCCTCATATATAGGGCTCCGTCAGTCCGGATAGGCCCTTGGGCTTCGTCAGTCCGGATCGGCCCAGATATATATATATAGGGCTCCGTCAGTCCGGATCGGCCCTGGGGCTCCGTCAGTCCGGATCGGCCCTCCGTCAGTCCAGATCGGCCCTTATCAATACATCGGGCTCCGTCAGTCCGCAAGGGCCCTTGGTTCTCAAATCCATAAATCACATAAAGTAAATAATAAGAATACTTGCATAGACTATTATGATGATATATATTATATATATGTACATATATAACAGCGTCCCATACCACTGATATATATACATATATAACAGCGTCTCATACCACTGATATATATCATCAGAAGTAAAACATCCAGAAAATATCATATGAAATCCATATCTCAATGCGTAAATCCATGAACTATAATATATGCAACATAAAATAGTAATATGAGCATATAAAGGAAAAACCGCTATTTATATGCAACAAGTTATTAAATATATCATGTGGTTCCTAATTCCACCAAAATCCAACGCAACATCATATAAGGGTGAACATGTAGCTATAGCAAGGTATATATGTGTACATGTTAGTATGTATGCAAGATGTACATGTAGCTATATCTCATATGTGTATATACCTATCAATAATGATGTAATACCCTCTAGGTATAGGTGTAGCTATGTCCAGGTATGTGTATATACATGTCAATAATGATGTAATACCCTCTACGTATAGGTGTAGCTATGTCCAGGTATGTGTGTCTATACATGTCAATAATGATGTAATACCCTCTAGGTATAGGTGTAACTATGTCCAGGTATGTGTATATACATGTCAATAATGATGTAATACCCCCTAGGTATATGTGTAGCTGTAGCAAGCTATATGTATATACATGTCAATAATGTTGCAATACCCTCCAGGTATATGTGTAGCTGTAACATAGCAAGGTATGTGTATATACATGTCAATAATGATGCAATACCCTCCAGGTATATGTGTAGTTGTAGCATAGCAAGGGATGCTATATCTCATATGCACAATGGAAATAAGGATCATGTCTCAATATCCCTAACCAATATAATATCACGTATGTATAGGTGTTGTGTGTGTCATGGCAGTTATCGACGGTGTGGGTATAGCATACAATTTGTGCTCGTGCAACATGAACCGTCAATAATAGTGCAGTGTCCAATTGGTACAAGTCCCAGCACAACAAGTAATAATATGAAATGAAGTTCATGCATAATCTCTAAATGTACAATACTTGTAACTAATAATCAAGTCATATAATCTAGCCCAGACGCATAACGCCATGCGGACAATTCCCCTATAGATGATTGTAACATTTTAAAAATAAATAAATAAATAAAATCTTTTAGGCGAATTTTCTGATAATCGGTAAAATAAACCGTATTTTCCTTAAAACTATTCTATAATTATTTTTCAATATAGACTTAAATGGGACTATTTTAACTATGTAATTTCTAGTATTTGGTATTAATTTGGTCACTTATAAATTATTAGTTTACTTAAATATGTTTCCTTAATTAATTATTTCTAATATTAATATAAGCTTTTAATTATACATTAAATTAGTGCAAATTATAAATTGGAATGGGTTAATTTTACAAAAGTGAGCCATGACATATTAGAATTTAGTTTGTAGCATGCTCTTCTCTTCTTGATTGGTCTTCAAATTTCTAGAAAATTCTAGGTTAAAGTTTAATAAGAAAATGAAGTAAAATCAAATAATTGTGAAAAGGCTTAAGTGATGTAATTAATTGAAGAAGTCTTCTACACATTCCTACACACCACACTCTCTCTCTCCCTCTCCAAATTTGTGGCCGAGCCCCCCCTGTAGCAGCCCCAAAATTTTGCTCTCTCTTTTCCACTTCATTTCAACACAAAATTCTTCAAAATCAACACAATAAAACCTCACAAATTCCAAATCCAATCTCTACCCATTATTCTTTGGCCAAACAAGCTTGGATCTTGGAGCAAAGTTAACATTTTGGAGATCAAGTTGCATGTTTGATCTCATGTTTTTGAGGTATAATCTTAAACCA